>CM059603.1:108852500-110173143 GCA_030412105.1 Cyclura pinguis
ATCCTACTCCTCTTTGATCTCAGCTAATACACAACTCTCCACTGGACATCTCTGGTTTCAGGGCATCTGGTCCCCCTTCAAAGCACCTTCCAGGAACTGTTCTGTTTTACTGCCTTAAGTTTCCCAGCTTATCCCATCATCCAATACAACTCAGTCTTCTCACTTAGTTTGTATCTCATCATCCTTTCACCTATCTTTTTCCCATTGATAAGTACAAATCATATATGTGCAGCATACAGGATTAATACTACCCAACTTCCTTATATCATATAACAACCCACTACACATGCCCTACTTTCTATTCAAGCAGAGATACATATATGTAATATAATATGGATGCAATCAAGCAAGGTACATAATAACCCCATTAAACAGGACTAACAGCAAGTACTACCTAGACCTGCTTAATACATAGCAAGACAGGAAAAGCATACAGCAAGAGACAAAACATCATAATAGTAATTACTGACAATTAAACTCCAAAGCATCCATACAGCAACAACAAGTCATGGACCATGCCAACATGACAGGCAATGTGAGTGGGGAAAGTTTTGGTAGAAAATGTGCACAGCAGGGATGCTTACCTGATGCACCTAGGCTTGACTATTGTTTTCTGTGGGCACTTGAGAGGATTAGCTTAGAGCCATTAAATCAGGCTTTCCCAGCTGATCCACAGTGAACTTATGACTTAGCTATGCTGAGGTCACCTCTGACCTACTGTTGCACATCTTCCCAGCCATCGTCCCTTCTCCACATGGCCTTTCAGCCATAAGTGTATATAACTTAATTTCATGCCACTTAATATTTGCCAATTAGACCATATCAAAGATGGGTGTGTGTGTATGGCTGCTAACACTTTACCCCAGATATGGATCATCAGCCACTATACTTGGCAGAGCTCAGGTGTAACATGCTTGTAGCTCCCAGCCCCAAATGGTAATTCTGCTGCTGCAGTCCAAACAAGATGCAGTTTCCAAAACATATTCAAAGGCAGCCCTGTATAAAATGCTAGATAGAGTTCAACAGTCATGGTCTGTTTAAACAATCTGCAAAAGTAGAGTCTTTGTGAATATTTCAGTAATAAGTATTAAGAGAAATGCGAAGAATAACTATTTACATTTTTGTTTTTACTAAAAAATTATTGACAATTTTCTGTCTCATTTATCAAAACTGTTTTGAGGGATTTAGAGACTGACACTTGGCTGGAAGAAGGGAGGGGTCTTCAATTCTCTTTCATGGAACAAATGAGGAGCTTCTATGTAGTGTCCAGTGTAAATTAAAATAGACCGTTTGGGTCCAAAGGATGCAACACCTCTTCCAAACTGCCCTTGCCACTTGTTAATTTTTCAACTTTAACTAATTAACTAAAAATGTTATTCTAATCATGAAGTAAAATGTGTAAAGATTTCTATACTCGTTTACATTTATTAAACCACCTCATAGTGACATTAGACACATGAGTGTATGATTTCTTAACTTGACTTCTGTGTGCCTGTTAATTTATGGTGACCGCATGAATCACATAGGATCTTCTTAGGGAAGAAATACTGAGAGATGGTTTTGCCACTTCCTTCCTCTGAAATATAGCCTATAGCACCTGGTATTTATTGATAGTCTCCCATCCAAGTACTCACCAGGGCTGAACTACAATATATTTAATCCTCATTTAGATGGCATGGTATGTATTTGTAGTTATTACTGCAGTGAGCTCCTTACTACCTTTGGAAAAAAATATTTAATTATTTCAGTGTTGTTTACATTTATAAACCGTATTGCCTCCAGTGAGCTGTCCACACCTCTTTATCCCCCCAGAAGCCCTGTGAGATAGGTCAGGCTGTGACAGATTGACTGACTTAAGGTAACCCTGTGAGTTTCATGCAATTGAGGGGCTTTGAACCTCAATCAACTCCCAGTCCAACTCTCTCACTATGTTTTTTTATTGCATAAACACATTTTAAAATCCAAAATAATCTGTTTTATGGTTTAATAAATCAGGTTAGTGCTAAGTGTTATTTTTAATTGTATTTGCAATAATTAAATTGTAGGTTCATACAAACATATTTCAGTGAATATTTATCGCAACACTGGTGAGACCTAAAATTTAACACCTCAGCTTTGGCAAGACCTGTGTTGAGAGGTGTGTACAAGTTTGAGACTATGGCCTAAATTTCGTTGCTAGTCCCAGCGAAATCAAACCCACTGACTCAATGCAACTTTCACAACTATTACCTGTGGTGGCAAACAAAAGTATGTGAGTGTATGATAAAGGCAGAGAATCTCTGTGCACCGTTAAAAAAATGATTTGGCAGGACACATTTTGCCTCCTCCTATGCCTCACCTCAAAGATAAATTTTTAAGAAGAATAATGATTGAAACAAGCTTGCAAGAGTTTCATCTAGGAAATTCATTTTCACTTTTTAAACTTTAATTATGGTACTTCCACCTATGAAGACTGCACTGATATATTAACACCAACAAAGATGTACCTGTTGAAATTCAATCTTTGTTTATCTAAAGGAAGAGTGTACTACCTTTCTTGCTGCAAGTCATGGGGCTAGCTGGGGAGCTAGGGGATGTACAGATGCACACATCCACACACAAAAACGTATGTCCAAATTATTTAAATTTAATATAAAATAATTTACATGATTTATATCATTTATATAAAAATAAAATAACTATTTTAAATACAACGTCTTTGAATTCCTTCTTAAGGTCATTTAAATTAATGTTAAATTAATGTTACAATTAACTTAATTTGTTACCTGAATTACATAAGTACTTTTCTTCTACCCTGTGTGCAAAGAAGCCTTAGTCTCTGTTCATAGTTCAGTTAACAGACTGGAATCTGAATATCCATTCCAGTCTTCCCAATTCAGTCTATTTATAGGCCAGCTTTCAGTATATCCCAACTGTGGTGGGATACTTTCACCAATTTTCGCCAATTAGCAAAGGTCTGAACTTCAATAAAGACTTCTTAGCATATTAATAAGCTGGTTTGTTAATGACAGCTGTATATAAAACAAAAATATTTTTCAAGAAAAGACTCTTCCTTCAACAGGATTGACTTTTGTAAAAGTGGGATGTATTGCTCCCACACTTCGGGGACAACTGATAACCTAGAAGCGTCACAATAAAAACTGTTCTAACAGAAATAATTATGGCATCTGCCAGCTGAGTATTAGCTTGCAGATGCTGCAATTATTTATGTTAAAACAGTTCTTTAAAGCAAGTTATGACCAGTGACACAGCTGATCTTTTCTGTATCCCATTTCACTTTGATCCCACACCCACATATAACTCTGAATTTATAGCTCAGATTTGACTACTGTATTCCATTTATGCATTGACACTAAAAAACTCATGCTAAAATAAATCAGGTAGTCTTAATATGCCACGTGTGAGTGTGTGTGTGTGTGTGTGTGTGTGTGCGCGCGCGCAGTGGGTATGTTCATATCCTCAAAACAATGAATCAAATCACTGAAATATTTTTTCTAATAACAGGCAAAAGGGTGACGTTTGGATTTCCTTGAAAATACTGTAAATAAGATGCAAAGGACTTATTCTATTGCAAACTCTCCTGACTGCTATGAAGTTTTGTTTGTTTTAAAACATTTGTCTCTTGCCTGTTCTACAAAGAATTCTAGGTGTTTCACAACAAATAAATATTTATTGATTAAAACCATAATACAAACCATGAAAGTAGCAGTAGCAAACACAAACAACGATAAAAAGTATGCCAAATATTAGAAGGTGGGTACTGATTAAAACAGTATTTAAAATTAGCTCCTGAAAGCCTTCCTGAAAAACGTTTTCTCCCACTCCAGCTTTCTCCAAGAAGATTGTTAAAGAGGTGAGACAAGCCTTCATTGGAAAGGAGTTTCCAGAGCTTCATCACAGATTTCAGTAAGGCCTTTGACAAAGTTCCCCATGACATTCTTGCAAAGAAGCTAGTAAAATGTGGGCTGGACAGAGCTACTGTCAGGTGGATCTGTAACTGGTTGATTGACTGTTCCCAAAGGGTGCTCACCAATGGCTGCTTTTCATCCTGGAGAGAAGTGACTAGCGGGGTGCCACAGGGTTCTGTCCTGGGCCCAGTGCTGTTCAATATTTTCATCAGTGACTTGGATGAAGGAATAGAGGGCATGCTCATCAAATTTGCAGATGACACCAAATTGGGAGGGGTTGCTAATACGCCAGAGGACAGGATCAAAATTCAAAATGACCTGGATAGATTGGAGAGCTGGGCCAAGGCTAATAAAACGAAATTCAACAGAGAGAAGTGTAAGGTCCTACACTTAGGTAGAAAAAATGGAATACAGAAATATAGGATGGGGGACACGTGGCTGGATGGCAGTACGTGTGAAAGGGATCTAGGAGTCTTAATAGACCACAAGCTGAACATGAGTCAGCAGTGTGATGCGGAAGCCAAGAAAGCCAATGCAATTCTCGGCTGCATCAATAGGAGTATGGTGTCTAGATCGAGGGAGGTACTGGTACCACTCTACTCTGCTTTGGTTAGACCTCATCTTGAATACTGTGTCCAGTTCTGGGCACCCCAATTCAAGAAGGACATGGTCAGGCTGGAGCAGGTCCAGAGCAGGGTGACCAAAATGGTGAAGGGCCTGGAAGCCAAGCCCTATGAGAATAGACTTAGAGAGCTGGGTATGTTCAGTCTGCAGAAGAGAAGGTTAAGAGGGGACATGATAGCTATGTTTAAATATTTGAAGGGATGCCATGTAGAGGAGGAAGAGGGCTTGTTTTCTGCCGCTCCAGAGACCAGGACAAGGAGCAATGGATTCAAGCTGCAGGAAAGGAGATTCCACCTGAACCTCAGGAAGAACTTCCTGACAGTCAGGGTTGTCCGGCAGTGGAATATGCTGCCTCGGAGTGTGGTGGAGTCTCCTTCCTTGGAGGTTTTTAAGCAGAGGCTGGATGGCCATCTGTCGGGAGCGCTTTGAGGGTATTCCTGCATGGTAGGGGGTTGGACTGGATGGCCCGTGTGGTCTCTTCCAACTCTACATTTCTATGATTCTATGATTCTATGATTCTATGACAGATAAAACAAAGTATGCTGTGTGGGATGTATCAGAGGGCTTCCAAAGGCATGTCATCAGGCAGCCATGATTGTACAGAAGGCAGCTCTTCAGCTAACCTAATCCTAAACCAATCAGGGTTTCAGAAGTCACAATTAACATTTTGAATTATACTCAGAAACAATTTGAAGCCAGTGCAGCTGCTTCAACCAGGCAGCCACATATTATGCACCCCCCCGCCAATTAAGAAATGAGCTGCTGAATTCTGGACTAGTTCTTTTCAAAGGCAGTTCAATGGTAATCTCCCAGCTAGTTTCCAAATGTTGTTTGAAAGTAGTCCAATGTACAGTACACTGTAGTGCAATAATTAAAACATGACTAAGACATATGTCGGCCTGGCCAGATCTGCTTTCTCCAGGAATGGAGATACCCTTACCAGAGGAAAGGCTGTCCCACACTTTGATATGATTTAACTGGCAAAATATATTAATTGGTGGATATGTTTAATTGGCATAAAATATAAATTATACACACTTATGGACATGGGACACTGGCTGGAAAGCAGGTTAAAGGTAACTTCAGCATGGCCCAGTCATAAGTTCACTGAGAATTAGCCAGGAGAGCCTGACTTAATGGCTCCAAGCTAATCCTCTCAGCAAAAACAATAGTCAAGTTCTGATGAAGCAGGCAAACACTCCTGCTGTGTGCATTTCCTATCGAAACCTTGCTTAGTCGTATTATCCAACCAAGACATTGAAACAGTCAGTCCATTTCAGACCCCTTTTGTTTTATCTGCCAGAAAGTGCTTAACTCACACCCCTTCAGGGAGGGAAATAGAGTATATAAACCCTTGGTTTTGAGCAGTCAGATGCAGTACTTCATTTACTGTTGGCCATGCTATTGCTCTGATTTCTAGTTGTGTACTGCCCTTAGGCACACAAGTCCTAGCCACTCCACTGCTTCTTCACTACTCTTCTGGAATGGTAATTATACCTCAAAAATCTCTGCCTCACTATCCATAATGTTTCCTCCCTTTATCCTTTGGTTAGCTCTTGTGTGAATGTGTGACTCTGTCTTGTGTAGATGTGTGAGTGAATTCCCTTCAACAAAATAAATTTTTAGTTTACTTTTAAATCTCTGGCTGGAGATTCTTTCCACATTGGTTGAAAGATCTTGTTAAGTTACCCGTCTCTCACAGGCCTCTTAATTTTGAGCTAATTAATTCCCCCCTGTCATTTGGAGGTACTATGATCCCTGGTGGATTCCTGAGTCAACCATGTTTTGAGGTAACATGGCCATTTCTCATATATGAGCATCGAAGATACAGGCTGATTCGGGAAGAATCCCCAAACTGCAAACCTATTTTCAACTTTACCTCTTAGCCCACATCCAGCCGATTACCATCTTCAGGAGTTTCCTTGAAATGAAATGGAAAGGGGAGAGAGAGAGGCATTCACACCATTATTGGGGGCACCCCCCTAAACTCTGAATGATCTCCTGCAGTGACTTCATGTAGATGTTAAACTGTATGGGGATAATATAGAATTTTGAGGGGCACCATAGGCCAACAGCAAAGGGGCGTAACAGATGTCACCCAGCATCACTTTCTAGGACTGACCTCCCAGGATGGATTGAAACTACCACCAGAAGAATACCATGGCTGATGGCAATGGAAGTCACTGAGAGGTTCAGAAAAACTAAAAGGAATTCATTTCTCCATTGAATTCCTGGCAGAGGTTAGTCTCCAATTGTTCCACCAACCCTGCAGCTATACTGTGCATTAAGGAATGGCTGGGGAAGGCACGAGAGATCTCAGAAATGGATTTCTTGACAAACTGTAGGAAAATAATATGTTTCAATAACTTCACATGAAAAATGGATTCAATTTAATCATTGGAATTCTCACTATCATTATGCAAAGCTGGAAAGCTGTATTTTGGGATAAGTTGTTACTTGAAGTTCAAAAAAAAAATTCTGAGGTTACAATCCTACACAAACTGACTGGGAATAAGTCCCATTGATCTTAGTTGGGTGCAGTAGGCATGGCCCAGAGTAGACATGATTTGCAGCATAATGAATCCATTTTCTTTTTCTTTTACCATGTGTTAGAACCCCTAGCACATCTTTTCACTGTGTCTTCAGGGGGAGAAAAAAAACCTCGTTGGTGAGGAGGCAGAAAAAAACAACACTGAACCTTCTGATTTCCACACCAAAAGGCCTTTGTCCCAAACCACACATGTAGATTTTTAAACAGAAAATAATATTAAAGCACAGTGCTTCCTTTATAGCAGACCGTATGTGCCTTATGCAGCTTTTTGAGTTCCTGTGTCCCTGGATTTATGATGTGCTCTACACTTTCCACATTCTCAGTGCTCTTTTCCCCCATTTGAAGGAGGGAATGATCAAGAGGTTTGTGCTGAAGTAAAATTTATTCTGTCTTAGCTGTGTAGAGGTTCCAAATTCACCGCAGCATGGAAAATGTAAATTCTGTAAAACATCTTGAGCCCTTCTCAGACACTAGAGACACCATGGCTTGTGTGGAGAAACTGAATGTTAGATCATCTCAGCTGCTGCTGTAGTTAGGGCCGCTTCATCTTTTTCTTTTCAAATTATCAGGTAATTGCAGGGTGATGAGAATGTATGGCCCTTGCCACAGATTCATGATGCCACATGTCCTCTATCCTCTATAAAATTTGTGGAAAACAATACGAGGAAGTAAATCCTCAGTCTTTAGTTTCTTATAAAAGAACAGTGTATTCAATTAACAGTAGGTTGTGAACAGTGGGGAACATGGAGACTAGCTGCTTAACTGAGAAGTCAAAGCAGTAACAGGGCCACCTCAATCAATGAAGTTTCTTCTTGAGGCTTAAGGGTACCACTTTATAGTGACTTAGCTGTCCCATTAAATCCAGGCGTTTCCATGCTCCCAAGATTTTCTTTAGGTTAAGTTTAAGGAGACCGTAGAAAAGTTGTCTTCTTTGCCCATTGATCTGTATTCTGTGAGTACTTTCTTTAAATCTGGCGGTTTCCTTATCTGTGCTCCTTTTTCATATATGGTTGTTTACAGAATATATAGTTCTGTGTGTAAACCAGTTTATGAATCAAAGACCAGCTACTTTCGTATTGTTAGGACCTCCTATGGGATGTGATGTGTCTGATCTTTTCTATGGGCTCTTATCTTATACTTGTACATTGTTACTGAAATCAAGCAGCATGGAGTTGGAAAATAAAACAGGAGGAAAGAAGGAGGGGCAAAAAAAAAAGGAATGTGGCAGCACCTTTAAATTCTTCTTGTTGTGTGCCTTCAGGTCATTTCTTACTTATGGCAACCCTAAGGTGAAGCTATCATGGGGTTTTCTTGGCCAGATTTGTTGGGGGGAGGGAGGTTGCTACTCTTTCCCTCTGGGGCTGAGCGCGTGTGACTTGCACAAGCTCACCCAGAGGGTGTCTATGGCTGAGTGAGGATTTGAACCCTAGTCTCCAAGGTCCAACATCCAAACTACTACACCACTCTGAGTCTCACTTTTAAGACTAAGGCCCTTTCTGCATGAGGTGAGTGAATCGCTCCGTGCTGTTACTTACTGATTCTTCTGGCCTCGAAACAACGCGGACTTTCCCTTAAGCCCTTCCACAGGGCTCCTTTGTTTGTTCCAGGGCGATTCGGAGCAGTGTGAGGTCTTTAGATCTGCACTGGTGAGGCTAAAATGGTGGCTTCTGGTTGTTTGTGGGTCTGAAGCAACCACCGAAGCTGGCCACTCACACAGCCCACCCTTCACTGATCACAGGCTCGCATTGGTGCGAATCTGCGCATTTGCACAACTGAGCAGGAACGAAATGGCGCGCTCCGGGAAATTGAAAGACCTGTTTTTTCCAGTCTTCACTTAGCGCGCTGGAGGACCACTTGGAGGTGTTTTGGATCGGACTTAGGTGCGGAACTAAGGTAAATAGTCCTAACCTAGTCCGATCCAAGGTGTGGACGACCTCCGTGACAGGACGCCTTGGTCTGTCTTAACTTCCTCGTGCGGAAAGGGCCTAATTTGTTTTTTGTTTTTTAATTTTAGCATGAGCTTTGTGCATATAAACCCACTTCTTCAGATGTGGTACAGAGTGATAGTAAGGCCTTCAGGTAAAAAGCGTATGTATGCAGTTGTGAGACCAGGGGTGTCACTTTGGCACTGTGGGGAGGCATAGTGGGTTGCACCCTCAAACAGGGGTGATAGCAAGCCTGGTGACATAAGTGCTCCAACCTCCCCCTCCAGCCCTTTTCCTGTCCGGTCCATCCTCTGGCTTCTCTGGTTGCTGCTGCTTCCTTCAGGGTTGGTGGCACGGCTGCTGCTGTGCACCAATGTGGTTCTTCCCTGCTGCCTCTGTTCGCCATTCTCTTTCCTCTTCTTTTGCCTGGGAGAAGCGAGAGCCATCGGCTGCCTCGACTCTTTCTGGCCAGTCGAAGGGTGAGAGAAGTCCATGAAGCTGCAGCTGCCCGGGGCGGACAAAAGGGTCACTGCTGGCGGTGGCAGCAGCGGCAGCGGTGAAGGGCGCCTGCCTGCCCAGTCAATGGGGCTTGTGGGATGAGGGCAACTGAAGTGGTTCTTCCTACGCCTCATGTGGTTACTAATTGGTTTCTTCTTTTAGAAAGCCACCTTGCATTTTCCAGGAGATCGCACAGTCTCCGGAGGCAGGCCAGGGAGGTCATGGGGGTGGGATGGGACGGATCTGGTGAGGGCAAAGGAGAGAGAGTTTGTAAAGGAACCCAGGAGGGAAAGGAACAGGGTAAAATGTGAGCCCCTCAGAATCCATCCAAGCTACACACACACACACCCGCACTCCTCCCGCACACTTTGAAGGGCTGCTTATGTAAATATGATAAACCTGGCTAGGAGAGTAAAGGAAGAAGGGAAGAGCAGAAAAGACATTTATTTTTTTTTTCTGTAGGGAGGCTAATGTGTCATGGCTTGGATATCTTTCCAAACAGATTTTGGATTTCGCTCTCCCCCTTCCGCTTCTCATCTTCGACTGCTTTAGCCAGGATAATCCCCCTTCAGACTCCAGGCTTCTGAGTTTCTTCTTCTTTCCTCTGGTTTCCTCTTCTTTTCTTCTCTTGTTGATGTTATTCACTGTCAAGCTGACTTCGACCCATGGCGACCCTATGAGAGACCTCCAAGTAATCCTATCATCAACCACCTTGCTCAGTTCTTGCAGATTCAGTGATATGTCTTCCTTGGTTGAGTCTGTCCATCTGTAATTCAGTCTTCCTCTTTTCCCCTTGCCTTCTACCTTCCCTAGCATTATTATCTTTTCTAGTGAGTCAGCTCTTCTCATGATATGGCCCATGTATCACAGTCTCAGTTTAGTCATCTTGGCTTCTAGAGAGAATTCAAGCTTGATTTGTTCTAGGACCCATTGATTTGTCTTTTTAACAGTCCAGAGTGCTGAAGAAGACCTATAGAAGTCTTCTCCAGCATCACATTTTGGATGAGTTGATTTTCTTCCTATCAGCTTTCTTCAGTGTCCGGTTTTCACAACCACACATAGAAATTGGAAATACGATGGCATGGACAATCCTAACTTTAGTATACAATGATATGTCCTTACATACACTTCAAGATAGTATCTAGTTCATTCATAGCTGGTCTTACAAGTTCTAGTCTTCTAATTTCTTGACTGTGGTCTCCATTATGATTCATGACTGAATCTTGAACTATTTCAATGTCTTCATCATCTACTTTAAGGTTAAGTAAATCATCTGTGATCATTCTTTTTTTTTTTTTAATGTTCAACTCTAAACTTGCCTTTACACTTTCTGCCTTGATTTTCTTCAGTAATTGTTCCAAGTCTTTGCTGTTTTCTAGTAGTATAGTGTCCTCTGAATATCTTAAATTGTTAATGTTCCATCCTCCAGTTTTCATGCCTCTTTCTGAGTCTAATCTTCTTTATGTATGACATATTCACAGTACAAGACAAACAGCTAGGCTGATAAAATGCAGCTGTGTCTACAGTGGCAGAGCTTGGAGTGTGTGTGTGGGGGCGGGGGGGCAGGGCTATGGTGCATGGGAGCGTGGCCTCAGTGCGTGGAGTGTGGCCAGGGTGTGGCCATGCCATGGGTGTGGCCACAGTGCATCAGGTCTTGGCCAGGGCATACAGGGGTGTGGCTACGAGCCAGGACGCCCCCAAAACATTGCCACCAGGGGCAAAGTGCCCTCCTGCCCCCCTGCCCTCCTGTTCCTATGCCACTGCATCTCTATTCTCCCTGACAATTGGAAACCATTTCATTTCTTCGTATTCTGTCCTAAAGGTAGCCTCTTTTCCTGCCTACAGGTTATAATCAGGACAACTGAATGCTCATTTCTTTTAGTGTAGTCCATAGTTTCTCAGGATCTACACAATGAAAGGCTTTCCTATAATCTATTTTTTTGCTAGTAATATTTTATTTATTATGTTCAAGCATCATTGCAAATCAGCACAATAGACATAAATCAGTATACAATAGGCCCATATGTATACGCTGCAGTACAAGATTATAATATAATATCAATCAACAATGTGAATCTAACACTACAATATTGTTCAATACTCAACTATACTCCCCCCAAAAAGACATAAATAAAATAGATAAATAATTAAATAATTTGAACTTGTCTATAACTGATGTAACCCGGAAGAACGATCATTGTTATACCCTAACAATTATTATACCCCTACTGAGTCCTATTCTATGTATTCACCATTTCTTATCCTAGAATATCGTTATGAAAGTCTAATAGAAGAATCTAATTAAACTTATATTCAAAAAAAATATGGAAGAGATACAAATATAAGTAATTAAAAAAAGAAAAAGAAAAAGCTTTCCTATAATCTATAAAGTGCAGGTTGATTTTTTTTTTTTTTGAAATTATTTGATGCACTCTATAATCCAAAGTATGGTTGCAATATGATCCCTAATGCCTCTTCCCTTCCTGAACCTTCGATGTCTGGTCTTTCTTGCTCCATAGATAGTAGAAGTCTTTATTGTACAATTTTGAACATGACTTTGCTTACATGAGAAATTATTTCCAGAGGAGAGAGCAGAAAGTGAGCTGCATCTGAGAAGACATCTTGACCAGGTGTCTTTTACAGGCTTCTGGGGCTGAGTTTGATTGTTTGTTTGTTCGTTTGTCTGTTTTCTCTGGCCATGTGCTCTCCCTGAGCACACAGCTAACTGACTAGCTAGGGGGAGGAGCTAGAAGCTGTTAGTCCTAGCTGACTTGCTGACGAGCTAGGGGGAGGAGGTAGCAGCTCTTTATCTCTGCTCCCAGCGGTGCGCGCCAAAGGCATGCACACTTTTACATTTACTACCTAACCTTAGCAAGACTTAATTGCTTCTTCCTTGAAGCCACCCAGACTCAATCTGCCTCTCCACAACATCTACATAGGGTCGGCACCTTGATGGAGTACCTATGAGCACTATAGTATTGCACCCTCTCTCTTGATAGGTTGACAATACGAACTTTGCAAACAGGGGGTTGACATAGATTTTACCAGGGGACTTTGAAGGCAAAGCCCAGTTTTACCTTTTTCAATTTAACTATCTAGACTATCAGGTATGGAGGAGAAGGGAGCTCCTGCGGTCACCTGCCACAGCTGTGGCATGTTTCTTTTCCTACCGCAACATGTCCTTGGGTACACCTGCAGCAAATGCAAGCTGGTTGCCCTCTTGGAGAGAAGGCTCAACAGCTGGAGGCACGCATTTCAAATCTTTGCATTATTAGGAAGGGGGAGAAGTTCTTGGATAGGGCTGAGAGGACCTTTTTGAAGACGGAATGCATGGAGGAGCTAGTGGACAAAGAAGCTGGTTCACGAAACAGGGAGACAGATGCTTGGAGGAATGTGATACACAGGAGTAGAAAGCCAAGGTGCTGTTACCTTGATTTCTGGGGTCCCGTGGGGGACACCTCAATGTGCTCCAAATAATGGGGAATGGGAATTAGCCAGAGCACAAGCTGTAGCACTACGAGAGGCAGGGTAACCCAGCGAGATCTTTTACCCAATGTTTACGGGGTCAGGCCAAGTCAAGACCATGACACAATAAAGTTCTAATTTTGTTCTTTTATTTGTAAAGTCACAGCGCACTTGCATGCTCACTCACACGGAACTAAGAGATACTGCGTACTTGCGTACTCACACACACAGACCTAAGAAAATAAAGGGAGGAAAGTAGATAGGGGATTTTAAGAAGGAGTTTTTGGGGAAATATGACACCTGATCCTGTAGCCTGGTAGTCTGAAGAAAGTCTGTTGGAGCAGAGGTTCTCAACACGTGGAAGCTGAGGGGAAGGCTCGGTGAACGGAGTGGCAGCAAGGCGGTATGGAAGCCAAGAGAGATCTGAAGAAGCGCTCAAAACCAGGGGTTCTTATAGGGGAAAATGTGCCTGTAGGGTAGTCTGTTCCTGGGGAAAACAATGGGTTTTGGGTTGGAGACAAAGCCTCTGAAAGGTCAGTTTTTAGCATGATTGGATTTTGACGGTGCTGTCAATAGCGCAGACAGTATGCAAATGGAGAGTGCTTGACAGTTGAGTAGTCAGAAGCGCTAATCTCATCAAGCTGCCTGTTTGGGGCAGAGAATCCTTTGTATGCCTTGTGCATACTTAATATAGGTTTAAAGTGTACTTGCCTGGAGGTCTCCTGAAGTTGCCTGTTGGAAAATTACTGGCCTGCCTGGATTTGTTTTGTATTTTTCAGCTTCTACGGCCGTGTCCGTGTGCGTGCTTGTCCGGGGGCCTCGCAAGCACGTGGTGGGGAGCAGTTTGGAATGGCCAATTCTTTAATATAAAATCATATTTAGTAGACCTCGGGCTCGGACTATGCACCACGGTAACAGTGCCATACGGAGACTCTCAAGCTACAGAATTGTTTCCAAGTTCTTGACGTTATTAATGACAAAGTGGAACAGTAGGAAGAGGTCATGGAACGTCATCCGGAGGAAATCCAACATCAGCAACAGGAACCCCAAAACCAGCAGAACAGTATCCAACAGCATCAGCACCAACACTCTCAGCACGAACAGAAAGTTCAGGCAGCCGTGAGGGAATCTGCTTGTCCAGTAACCCCGGACAAGCCTCAGAGGAGACGAGTTCTACTGGTTGGGGACTCTTTGCTCAGAGGAACATAACCAATCATTTGCAACCCGGACAGAATCAATCGCGAGGTGTGCTGTCTCCCTGGAGCCAAAATCAATGACATAATGGAGAGGCTAACAAGACTGGTCAAGCCCACTGACCGTAACCCCCTCCTTTTGGTTCATGTTGGAACCAATGACAGGAGAGGCGCAGCTTTCACCGCATCACAAAGGATTACGAGCTTACGGGTAGGAAGCTGAAGAACCTTTGTGTGCAGGTTGTCATTTCATCTCTTCTCCCAGTGGGAGGACATGGCCCACAAAGGGAAAGAAGAATAGTGGAGATCAACAACTGACTCTGAAGGTGGTGCTGCCGGGAGCGATTCGGATTTTTGGATCACGTTCTCCATTTCCACGAAGATGGTCTTCTGGCAAGGATGGCCTGCACCTTACAACCGTCAGCTGGAAAGTGTTTGCTAACAGTCTCGCAAAATGGATCAAGAGGTCTTTAAACTGAGTTTGACTGGGGAGGGGGACAGTATTATTCTGGGCAAGGATTCAGCAAGTACTGTGCCCGTGTGATATAGACAGGGTAGACTGAGTAGAACTAGAGACCAACAGGGAGAGGGAAAGTAACTTTAGTATAGAAATTCCACAAAGGGTACATCATCTCAAGTGTCTCTACACTAATGCACAGAGCATGGGGAATAAGCAAGATGAACTCCAACTCATAGTACAACAAAATAAATATGATTTAATAGGCATCACTGAAACCTGGTGGCATGAATCTCATGATTGGAATGTAGGAATAGGGGGGTATAACCTATTTTGGAGAAATAGACCAAACAAGAAAGGAGGAAGAGTAGCCTTATATGTCAAGGACGTTTTCACTTGCGAAGAGATCCATGACTTAAATCTGGGAAGCCAAGTTGAGAGCATCTGGGTGAGAATTAAGGGAGCGAGAAACAATACGGATGTGATTATGGGGGTTTGCTACAGGCTTCCGGGCCAGCCTGAGGACATGGATGAGGCCTTCCTGGAGCAGATGACCACACATTCAAAAAGGAGAGATGCCGTGTTAATGGGAGATTTGCAGACAATTTCATGGTCCAGAAAGTGGAAGAGGCGACATATTTTAGATCTGATCCTGACCAACAGGGATGACCTAGCTGATGAGGTGGAGGTGGTAGGATCCTTAAGAGGGAGTGACCATACTGAATAGGAGTATGGTGTTTAGATAGGGGGAGGTAATGGTACCACTCTATTCTGCATTGGTTAGGCTTCATTTGGAATACTGTGTCCAGTTCTGGGCACCTCAATTCAAGAAGGATGTCGACAAGCTGGAACGGGTCCAGAGGAGGGCGACCAAAATGGTGAAGGGTCTGGAAGCCATGCCCTATGAACAACGGCTTAGGGAGCTGGGTATGTTTAGTCTGCAGAAGAGAAGGTTAAGAAGAGACATGATAGCTATGTTTAAATATTTGAACGGATGTCATGTTCAGGAGGGAGCAGGCTTGTTCTCTGCCACTCCAGAGACTAGGACAAGGAGCAATGGATTCAAGCTGCAGGAAAGGAGATTCCACCTGAACCTCAAGAAGAACTTCCTGATGGTCAGAGCTGTCCGGCAGTGGAATATGCTGCCTTGGAGTGTGGTAGAGTCTCCTTCTCTGGATGCTTTTAAGGAGAGGCTGGATAGCCATCTGTTGGGAATGCTTTGATGGGTGTTCCTGCATGGCATGTTCCTGCATCACAAGCAAACACCTCCTGAGACCATTCCAGCTAGCTCAGAAATCCCTATTCTGTCCTGGCGATGCACTTTCAGATACACACACTTAGACTCTGCAGACTGAGGCACAGGGCACCTTGTTTTGAGGAATGGAATCACAATAGACTTAGGGGTCCATAGAGCCCTAACAGAGGGTCTACAAAGCCCTGCTGCTGGACACTAACAGCAGTGGCAGCTACAGGGACTCGGCATCAGGGGAGTGCAGGTGCCAAAACTTCTCCCTCATTTGCAAACAGCAGAGCAGTTTGGGTGCATGCACATGCCTGCCACCATGTCTCTTTCATCAGGAACATGGCATCAAGGGGACTGGACGCTGAGAGACATGGAAGCAGGTGTGTCTGCATGTCCAAAATGCTCTCTCATTTGAAAATAAGGGAGTAGTTTGAGAGTGTGCACACACCTAGTGCTGTGTCCCTTTTATCAGGCGTGTGGCAGAGATACGGGTGCTTAAACTGATCCCTTTTTACAAACATGGAAACACTTTTGGTTTGCACATATGCTTGCTGCCATGTCCCTCAGCACCCAAACCCCCTGCTGCTGTGTTGCTGATGAAAGGAACATGGCAGCATACGTACACATTCCCAAATTGTTCCCTTGTTTGCAAATGAAGGAGCAATTTTGGCACCTGCACCCTCCCCACACACTATTTTGTCCTGACGAAAGGGACACAGTGGCAGGCATGTGCGTGCATCCAAACTATGACTCTGGAGACCAAGGTTTGAATCCCCACTCAGTCATGGAAATCCACTGGGTGACCTCAGGCAAATTACATTCTCTTAGCCTCAGAGAAAGGTGAAGGCAACAAATCTTGTCAAGAAAACCCCCACTATAGGTTAGATGTAAATCAGTTTTCAAAGGCTAGAAAGAACTTTCCCCTATCCGTAGCACTTTGTTGTTTTGTGCCTTAAAGTCACTTCTGACTTAAGTCAACCCTACAGTGAACCTATTACTTTTTTTTTTTGGTAAGATTTGTTCAGAGGGAGTACTTTTGAATGGCAGGGCAACATAGTCTTGCATTCTTTTTCATTTTTTTATGACTTTTTTTGAATTTTTTATTACATTTATGACTAACCTGTTATACATTACAAATTAATTCCCCAAATGCTCTGGGTATTTAGTAGATCATGGTGGCAGCAGGGGAGTGTTAGTCCTCAGCCAAAACCTGAGCACTGAATTTGAAGCTAAAATATGCATATGCAAGGCTTGTGATCATTCTTTCTCAGTGGGAACGGGAAAGTAAGAATGGAACTTTGAAACTGGCAATCTGGGCAAACGGTGGTTGGGGCAAATGGTGGAGAAGGTGACAAGGGAGGAGCTAGAGAGCTGGAGGGATATTTTCATCAGGCAAAATCTGAAATTTGTATTTCCCCCATAGATCACAAGTGCACTGGTAAATTATACGGACCCTTGACAAATATAATTATCTGGCTGGGTTTACACTGGCTTTCTGAACGTCAGTAACCTTCTGGATTTCCTTTGATGTTTTACTGTCCATTGATTCAAGTTTCCTTTCCTTCTCCTCATGTGTTGTTTAATTATTTTGTAGTTGTCTGTGTTATCTTGATATCTGTATTGTGTTTTGTAAGTACATATTGTGTAATTATAAAATGCTGTTTGTTTAAACAAATATATGATTATATGAAAATTGTGAGTTTATGAGTTGATTTACAGTTCTTCCTCTGCATTTGCAGGTTTGACCTTTGCAAATTTCATCATTCACGAGGCACATGCTTGCCTTCCCCCAGCATTCTCCTCCTCCCATTTCCTTGCATTCCTCACCCCAGGCTTGTGAGGCTTGTGTTTAAAATGGACTTTTTTTTTCCTTCTGGGTGAGAAAAGCCTCCCTCCTACTGCTGGAGGAATGTCCTCTCTGCCATGTGACTGCACATTCGCCTCTGTAATGGCTGCTGATTGGTCAGGTGCTCTCTTTGCTCTTCCCTCTTCCCTCTGGGAGGAATCTCCTTTTTCAAATTTTGACTGGGAGTAGCTAGAACACTAGAACTCAGCATTCTGCTCTTCTCTCCCTAGGGGACAGTATGGGTAAACCCTTTATCTTGTCTTTTTTTCTCTCCCTCTTGGGAGCACCAGAGGCAAAGGAATCAGAGTGAGGAACCTGGAGGGGAATGGGAGGAGTATCATGGAGGGGGAGAGTTCTGCATCCTGAACACTTGTGACTATGGACGGGCCACTGTAGTTGTAATAAAATTTAACCCAGCCTGTTTAATGTGAAGCTGAGAGTCTCAATCAGGTTACATTCATATATGACTGTGAGGGTAGGCCATTTTGAAAGTGAGCAAGCATTTCCTTGGTGTAAGATAGATAATTTCAGAAATCATTTTTTCCAGAGACTAGATATATATAAAACAAAAGAACTATCTCTAATGAAGAGAGCTTCAATATTGTAAGAGGCAATACTAGGTGCTGTAAACTGTACTTCAGAGAAAAGAACTACCAAAACCACCTTTGAGTATTCCTTGTCTAAGAAAACCCTATGAAAATCATGGAGTCGCCATAAGCCATCAGGTGGCTTGAAGGGACATGCACACACAAAGAATGGATAAATCTGTCAGTTTTGCTTCCTTCCATATTCACATGTAAAAATCACAAGTTCTTGCCATCCTGTTCATAGATAAATTGGTGCATCTTAGAAACTTTTTACTTAATTTCCTGAACTGAATGTGATGAGGCTTGTGTTGTTTCTGCTTGCAATGTGTCTGGTACAGAGTTTGGAATATTACTTGTTAAACGGAATAAGTTATGTTATTTATTACTCTGATCACCCAATGGGTCATTGCTTGTTACCGCAGTCCAGGAAGTTAACTTGCTGTATTACTCATTACCTGCTGTGATTTTAGTCATTAAATGCTCTCTGGTTCCCTTTCCAAGTAGACTATCCCGCCTGGATACCACCTCCCCCCCATCACCTGCACAGACAGAACATAGCAGACCACATCCACTCTGTACAGATGCTTTTGGCAGATGTCCAGAAACAATAACTCAATCTCTCTTTCTTCCCCACCTCCTTGTTCATCAATTACCCTAAAACCGATGCCTACGCCATCCTAGATATGCAGAGAAAATATCCCCTGTTACCCGGATTTCTGGGGTCCTGGGAGGGACATCTAAATGTGCTCACAACAATGGGGAGGGAATTAGCACAGAGCACAAGTTGGCAATGCGAGAGGCAGAGTAACGTAGCAAGATCTTGAACCCTACGTCTACAGGGTCAGGCCAAGTCAAGGGTGAGACAGATGTTGAAATAATAATAATTGTTTTCTTTAAGCACAATCAAACAAATGTATGCAACACACTCACGCAAGAAACTATGGAAAGAAAGGTAGTAGTGGATAGAGGGATTTTTGAGGAGGTTTGGTATGGGAAATACTATACCTGTCCTGAAGCCCAGTTAGAAGCAGAGAAGCTGGGGAGTGTGGATCTCAGCACGTGGAGCTGAGGGGAAGGCTTGCTGGACAAAGCGACAGCAAGGCGGGATGGAAGCCAAGAGCGATCCGAGGAAGCGCTCAAAGTCAGGGGTTCTTATAGGGAAAATTGTGACTGTATGCTAGGTCGGACTTGGGGAAAACAACGAGTTTCGGGCTGGAGACAAAGCCTCCAAAAGGTCAGTATTTGCATGATTAAGTTATAGCCAAATTGTAAATAGAGTAGCCAGTATGCAAACGCGGAGTCCTTGAGCGTTGTATAATCTGATCATCAAGCTGCCAGCACGGGGCAGAGGATCTTTTGAAAGTTGGGTGCATACCTAATGGAGGTACTTGCCTTGCGGTCTCCTGAAGCTGCGAGTTGGCTATTTCTGGCCTGCCTGTATTTGTTTGGAATATTACAGCAATTATCGCTGAAGCCTAGAGCCTGACTCCAAGCCTGATGATGTAACCTGAGGGCTTTGGGGTCTGCAGGGACAGTGCTGGTAGCTAGATGTAGGTTCTGAGTGCACAACTTCCCTACCTCAAGAAAGCTGGACTCAGAGGCAGGCCTGAAAGCTGGTCGCCTTCAGATAGGCTTTTGAAACCAAATGGGACATTCAATTTAAAACAATTCACATTCACAATTAATGATTTACAAACTACGAGCCTCGGAGCTCTCAATAAAACCGGCCAGCTTGTAGCTGGAAAATCTGTCTCTTGACCCACAGTGCAAGGCCATATGGCCAGGATAACCTGAAAGGTAACTAGAATTATCAAAGGGTGCAAAGCAAAGTGGGCGATCGCTTGCCCCGTGGACGACCAGGTGAAGGTGTCCCACCATGACTGACGTGAGGCTGACTCCAAATCTTCTGAGGATTCAACAATTACTTTAGTGGAGTGATTGACGGTTAACATAATCTGATGGAGGGAGTGCGAGACCTCCAATACCTTATTGGTGAGGCGGGTGAGATTCCGTAGCCACGTAGACACAGGAATCTCATCCTCGATGTGGAATCCGACTAGTTCAGATTCCGTGGGCACGTATCCATTCTCTAAAATATAATCTTTTATCTCCCGCCTGAGATAGAAGTTGTTTCCAAAACAATCCTGTACGTGCTGCGAGCAAAAGCAAGGGTTGCCAGCAGTGCGGCTTATGCTTACTGTCGCACCACTAGGCAATATTGTTACATTTGAACACGGGGTTCTTAAACAAAAGCACTCTTGGTTAATCTGTGCCATAACTGTGTAATTTACTGGTATGACCACATATTCAGAAATATTGCTATGACCAATACTATCAATATTACGAAAGCACTGTACCCAGTGGTGGTGAAATAAACAACCTGATAAATCAAATGAGTGTGTACCGTTGGACCAATGGTACATTTGTTGGGGAAGTAAAGTGGCATTAGTGGCTATTAAGGGGAGTCCTAGATGGGATAATGGATGTAAAATTACAGGGTCCAGAATCCGTTCGTGTACTACTTCCACCTTGAGAGTTAGGTTCTCCCAAGTGGCATGCCGTATCTGTGCCAAAGCGGCGGGGTGTTCCAGGGACTCCGGGTAACGCTGTCTCAGCAGGCTCAGCATCTCCGGGTGTATTAATCCCATGAGGCTGGCCTGAATCACCTGAGTGGCAAAGGTGATTATGTTGCTCTGGTTGCAAAAGAGGAAGAGGCTCACAATCTACAGCTACAACTATGACTAAAACAAACTATATACACAAAAAGGGGAAACTTTGCTGGAGTGTGTTTCTTCAAGGTAGCTGCCAGCCCATGAAAGGAAGTAAGGCAGTTGCCTCGCTCTTCTGCTGCACAAAGGAGGGGGTTGTCCAGTCTGGGGGCTTTCCCTTCCAGTCCTTGGATTGTGCTGGTTGGTGGATCTCTGAAATTACTTGCAAGAGCGGCAGTGCCCACTCATTGCTTGAGACCCTTTTGTCCAAATCAAAGGGAAGGCTGGTGTCTGACCCAAGTGCTGCCTGAAGTAAGGTCTTTTCTCTTGGCATCATTGTGACTGAGACGAAGCCATGGACTGCCTTGGCCCGTCTCAAGATCACCAGAGTAAAAAGGTATTGGGTGCCACTGAATGTGAATGTAAACTGGCACCAGTATATCTCTGTGGAGGGGAAGACAGTAGCCACATCTACCTCCGTGTGGTAATTGGGACTTGCAGTTGTTGAAATCTCCCCTGATGGAATGCAGTCAAAGGAAGTGTGCAGTGTCAATACAGGGTGTGCCAGGGTTAGTGCCTTTTCTAACCTGTGCTCTGGTTGGGCAGGAGCATTTTGCTGCTTGGATTCCCACTCTGACAGGAACTTCTCTTGAAAGAGGGCATGGAGAGAGTGAACTCTCTCTGCCAAGGATTCAAGAAAATTCGAGGAGAAACTGTGGGTTTCTAACCAGGGGCTCAAAGCAGGGACAATGGTGAGCTTTGAAAGCTTGGGGCTGGCTTCCCCTTGCTGTGTGTTCTCCCTTTCATGGCTCTCACACATGCTGGCAATGTCCTGTGTCTTATCAAACTTGGTGGGGACTTCCTCCTGAACCTTAGCCTGGTGCGATCCTTCTCGGTGCTCTGAAAGCACTGTGGTCTCTGAGGTGGTTAGATTCGCACTCTGGGCTGTGTCAGGAGGACAGGCAATCTGTCTTGTTCTAATACGCACTGAGCGCTCGTGTCCTTGGAAGGATTTAGATTGGGTCCACCCCCCCGCTGTATCCGGTCAACCGGATAGTGTCTGGGGTGGGCTCACCCTGTCTTCTCAGGTTAGGGAGCAGCACCTTTAGCGCTGCTCTGGAGTCTGCAGGAGGGGTGACAGGGGTCTTTTCCCTATCGGTCCTAGTGCCTACCTTCACCCTAGATCTACCCCATTTGTCGGGCTTCAGCCGAGCCACAACCCTTTGGGGGAGATCCCGGGACCGAGGGCACCCCTATCCTGACAGCTCTACGTCGGGGTAGTATCCAACCGGAGGGGGACCGTTGGTCACCGCATTCACTGGCTGGCTACTTCCCAGCGGTAGATGCCTGTCTACGGCATCAAGGAGCTCGATCGTGGGTCTCCCATCGAACTGGTTCATGTCCACTCCGAAAGGTCTAAGCATGTTCCAGATCCGAACTCTGTCTGAAGAGTACGTCTGGGCTGCGGGGTCATGACCACCAGATGTCTCCCTAGGACCACCAGTGTCCGGGGTTTGCTTTGGGGCTACGGGTGGCTCAGTGGAATTCCCGGTCCTGCTGGACGGACCACTGGAGTCCCTAGCCTGCTACTGCCTATTGTCTTGTCTGGGAGGGGGTCGCGAGTTCCAGTTCCCCTTGGGAACGGAATTCGGAGCCGTCTTCCTGTCTTGGGAATGGGGTCCATGTTGGGGATGATAGGAGTTTCAGCCCCATGGAAATGCAGTGGAAAAACCAGAGTTCAGCGAGCCAATAGCGGCAGCCTTATTCCCCAGTAAGGATACTCACACACGGAGGAGTTTCTTCCAAAACAGGAGGCACTTTATCTTGCAGCAAAGTTCCGTTATATACAAAACATAGGACAGACGGACAAAAGCTTGTGCCAGGCACCAGGTTTGGTCAACAGACAAATACATACTGGCGTTGCTTTGTTATATACATATCTACAACCAATCAGGTAGAGGTTTGCACACCTCCCTCTACCATCTGCACACGACCCCAGTTTCTTATGTAACCTTGCAATTACCCACAGCTGGGGCATGATGCAACCTCTTTGCAGTGGGCTGATCATTTTCCCAGGGTTCCCTCCCTGGAATCCCTGACAGTCCATAGTTGGAGTATGTAACCTCCTGTATGGGCTCCCAATTCTCTGCATCACGTCTATGGAGTTTGGATGGAGGTTTCAGAGAACCAGCCTCACGGAGCAGGTCAGCGACCCACCGGAGGTTGCTCCCGAATTCCTCCCAACCTGTGGTGGCAGGATCCACTAACCCTAGGGCCATCTTTGTCTTGTGGTTCAAGCCTCCGTACAATAGAGTCTTGAACTCCACGTGGTTAAAGGTATAGCCACCAGGAGCTAGGGGAACCTTTTCGGCCAGAATGGCCAAAAGCTGTTTTCTGGCCACGTATGCTTCTGGGTTTTCTCTAGGGCCTTGCTGCTCCATGACATAGAGCACACTCACACTTTGTCCGGGCCACAAAATTCTGATTACCTCCCTCATCCACTCGTGGGCCTCCAAGCGGACTAGCCCTTGGGCGGCCACGGCAGACTCCAATGTGGGGAGCTCGGATGGTGATATGCACAGCCTAGCCAGCTGGGTCAAATCCTGGTCGTTGGCTGTGGGGTGTGAATGGATCACTGCGTTTAACCACATGATCCCTGTCTGTCGGTTCAGAGGACCAAGTTGATCTGCAATCGCCTTGGCCTCTGTGGCTCTCCAGGGGACTCATGTCTCATTTACCCGAGTCTCCTGTACTTCGGGTCTATCTGATCCTCCCTCTCCTAGGGGGGTGGTCTGTCTGGTCATGGACCGTGTCTTGACCGGCTGGACTGGGACCCTGGGGTCACTCCAGTCAGGGTTGTGGGGAAGGGTGGCCAGAGTGTCCTCTGGCAGCAACTCCTTGTGTGCAAATGAGGGGAGAAGCTCAGGACACACTGCAGAGATCAAGGCTTTGCGGATGTGGAGCTGACTCTCCAGCGCCTCAATCTGTTTATGGCAAGCCACGTGACTGACAGCCTCATGCTGTTCCTTCACTTGGCTCACCATAAACTTGGCTGCAGACCTGGTGTGAGCAAGCTCCGCCTCTAAGGTGTGAGCCTTCTCCTCCCAAGTGTGAGCCTGCAAGGTGGCAGCACTCAGTTTTTGTGTGGTGGCCTGTGCGACAGACGCGAATGTTACTTTGTCTGTGCGCATAGCCTCCATCTTGGCGTAAAGCTGGGCATTCTCCTTCTCTACATCTCCTAGCTTATCTCTGGTCTCAACTAGGGCTTTGGAGGCATCTCTGGCGGTCAGCCAAAGTCCCCAGGCTGCCAAAGCATTCTTTGACAGCCCGAATGGGTTCTTTGACTGGCGTGCCTGAGTGTACGCCTCCCTTAGAGTGGCAAAGGGATCTGTCGTTTGGAAGCTAGACTCCTTCCAAGGACATTTTCCTTTGCTGAATACCCACTTCTCAAGCTTGCCCTTGACCTCCCTGTCTAACATAAGGTCTTTAACTGCAACTTTGCTGCTCTCAGCCATGTCTACCTATCTTACACAAAGGACCAGGACCTGGAGGGAAGGGTAGGATCACCGAGACCCCTGGGGGATTCTAGGGAAACGAACGCTGCGGAACTTTGTGAGGGAAGAGGGAACGGAACCTAATTCCAGCCTGCCTAACAAGGGTCACTTGTGTACACCTAAGCCCGGCCTTCCACCTCAACAGCTTAGGGACACAAGGACAAGGCAACGGTTCAGGGACAGGGAGAGTCACCTAGACTCCGGGGGAAACTCTGCCTACCAATGAAGGGGGGAAACAAACCCAGTGGAACTTACAGCGCCACCTGGCCAAGCAGCAGGGAAAAAGGGGCAAGGAACCAAGACTGAACCGTCCCTAACAGTTTTTTTGGGTGAGGGGCACCTTCCACCACCTCGGGCTAAACCTTCTAAAACCCTATGCTAGGTCAGGAATCACCACCCACACCTACTTCGCTAGCGGTCGGGATGCACCCAAAATTTAAACAGCCGGGACACACCCGCGCTTTCAAAACTACCAACAGGACGCACCCACACTCTAGTTCACTAAACAGGACACACCCGCGTTTCACTCTAAAGGATGGGACGCACCCATGTTCTACTCTGGGGGGGGGATTTCTTCCCTAAGTGCTTTTGCCTTGCCTACAGTGTTGCGTGCATGTGGACTGTTCCTAGCACCCTAGCACTTCAGATCCCAGCCCGCGATAGACCCCAAGTTAGGGATGTGATTCCCAGGACAGCTTATGCACACCCCTTGCTATCGGACAACGATTCACTGCCCAAGGGCCAGCAGTGACCACGCCGGGGCGGCTGACATACACAAACCAAGCAAGAAAGGGGGACAGATTTCCAATCCAGATAGAGTAGCTCCTGGAGCTCAAGCAGACAGCTTTCACGCACATGTGTTCCTTCCTAATAGCGCTCTAGAGACTTGACCGGCCGTCACCTAAGTCTATACCAGCCTGATTTGAGAAGGTTCGCGACTCCCACTCAAATTAGGGGTACAGGGGCTGCCCGCGTTACTCCACCACTCTGTTACCCTGATTTCTGGGGTCCTGGGAGGGACATCTAAATGTGCTCACAACAATGGGGAGGGAATTAGCACAGAGCACAAGCTGGCAATGCGAGAGGCAGGGTAACGTAGCAAGATCTTGAACCCTATGGCTACGGGGTCAGGCTGAGTCAAGGATGAGACAGATGTTGGAATAATAATAATTGTTTTCTTTAAGCACAATCAAACAAATGTATGCAACACACTCACGCAAGAAACTATGGAAAGAAAGGTAGTACTGGATAGAGGGATTTTCGAGGAGGTCTGGTATGGGAAATACTATACTTGTCCTGAAGCCCGGTTAGAAGCGGAGAAGCTGGGGAGCGTGGATCTCAGCACGTGGAGCTGAGGGGAAGGCTTGCTGGACAAAGCGACAGCAAGGCGGGATGGAAGCCAAGAGCGATCCGAGGAAGCGCTCAAAGTCGGGGCTTTTATAAGGAGAATTGTGGCCGCAGGCTAGGTCGGACTTGGGGAAAACAATGAGTTTGGGGCTGGAGACAAAGCCTCCGAAAGGTCAGTATTTGAATGATTGAGTTATAGCCAAATTGTCAATAGAGTAGCCAGTATGCAAACGCAGAGTCCTTGAGTGTTGTATAGTTCGATCATCAAGCTGCCAGCGCGGGGCAGAGGATCTTTTGAAAGTTGGGTGCATACCTAATGGAGGTACTTGCCTTGCGGTCTCCTGAAGCTGCGAGTTGGCTATTTCTGGCCTGCCTGTATTTGTTTGGAATATTACAGCGATTATCAGCTGAGCCTGTGTGTGTGCTTGTCCAGGGGCCTCGCAAGCACGTGGAGAGGAATAGGTATAGGAGGCCGAATTATTGATATCAAAAGATATCTTAATACCCCACAAGCTCGGGCTAACAATGGCGGTAACACCTCTCTCCTCCAAATTCTCTCTCACAGCTCATACCATTTCACCAGAAAAAGGTAGCAATGTTTCAGTATGTGTTACTGCAGCATATGCAGCATATAGTTATTGCAAAAAGTAACTACCACAAAACCACTTCCAAGCTCTAGTCTGCTAAGGGTAACCATCAGAGACACAGCTGAATATAGTTGGATTCAAATTCAGAAGTTTAAGATCGCTCGTACTCAGCACTCAGCACTCAAACTCTTCGACTTGGCTTTCATATTCATTGGGTTCCAATTATTTCAAATTATTCTGTTTATTTTAAAAAAATGAATTATTTTACATTCTCATCAAAAAATGAACCAACTGAAAACATCACTAATCCATAAACACCTGTTTTGTGTCTTAAAAGGGGGGAAAAGCCTTTTAAAGAGATATACATATGATGTCATTTGAACAGACTTCAGAAAATTGACTCAGATCTCAGTCACAGAGAGGCAAGCCTAGATGTACATTCATAAGGAGCATGTGAGTGAAGCATAAGCCTTCTCTGTAGTTGAGCTCTCGTTTGGCTGTGGGGTGGTGGAGGTGCTGGTCTGCTGGCCACTACTCACTGCTGCCTGTGATCCCGTGGGTCTGGCTGAGTCTGACTGGGATTCTGGATTGGACAAAACACAGAGGATGAGGACAGAGGTGCTGGGAGTGAGAGACCAAGAGAGGGAGACTCCAAAGTTGAGTCTAGAGAGGAATGGAACCAGAGCCATGCAGGAACTAGAAATTCAGCTACTAATTATTTACAAATATTTTTTACGTGAATGAGGGTGAAGATCATCTGCTATATAAAAAGTAAAATGAATGTAAAGGAAGGAAGCAGTCTTTTTCTTGAGGTCAATGATTTTGTCTTTTTTTCCTTCTTCTTTTTCTTAAATTTATTTTAACAACAGTTACAACTTTTTCAATAATATGTTTCATAATATAATCAGTTATTTAATTTAGCTGTTAACTCCTCAAATATTTCCCCCTTCTCTTTTTTAATTATTATCCCCTCCCCCCTGCCCCCCACCCCCACCAAGGTGTTACCCTGATTTCTGGGGTCCCGAGAGGGATACCTAAATGCATTCTCAATTATATAAGTTGGGGGAATTAGCCAACAGCACAGCCTAGCAATACGAGAGGCAGGGTAACGTAGCGAGGTCTTGAACCCTATGTTTACGGGGTCAGGCCGAGTTAAGGATCACACAGAAGTTGAAATAATAAATGTAGTTTTATTAAAACACAAACAAACAGTGTATGCAGCACACTCACACAGATGACTAAGGAAATAAAGGTTGGAGTGGGATAGAGGGATTTTTAGAGGAGTTGTTGGTTTGGGTGATATTTCACCTGTCCTGAAGCCCGGTTGGAAGCGGAGAAGCTGGGGAGCGTGGATCTCAGCACATGGAGCTGAGGGGAAGGCTCGCTGGACAAAGCGACAGCAAGGTGGGATGGAAGCCAAGAGCGATCCGAGGAAGCGCTCAAAGTCAGGGGTTTTTATAAGAAGAATTGTGACTGCAGGCTAGTTCGGACTTGGGGAAAACAATGGATTTGGGGCTGGAGACAAAGCCTCCGAAAGGTCAGAATTTGAATGATTGAATTATAGCCAAATTGTCAATAGGGTAGCCAGTATGCAAACACAGAGTGCTTGAGCGTTGTATAACTCGATCATCAAGCTGCCAGCGTGGGGCAGAGGATCTTTTGAAAGTTGCATGCATACCTAATGGAGGTACTTGCCTTGAGGTCTCCTAAAGTGCGAATTGGCTATTTCTGGCCTGCCTGTATTATGTTGGAATATTACGGCGATTATCGGCTGAGCCTGTATGCTTGCTTGTCCGGGGGCCTCGCAAGCATGTGGAGGGGAATGGGTATGTGAGGTCGAATTATTCATATCAAGAAATGTCTTTTTATATCCCCCAAGCTCGGGCTAGCCAGGGCAGTAACAAAGGAATGGTCTCATTATTTATTATTCTCATTTACCTTTCACATGGGATAGAATCATAGAGTTGGAAGAGACCCAGGGGCCATCCAGTGGAACCCGCTGCTATGCAGAAACACCCATCAAAGCATTCCCAACAAATGGCCATCCAGCCTCTGCTTAAAAACCTCCAAAGAAGAAGACTCCACCACACTCCGAGACAGCATATTCCACTGCCAGACAGCTCTGACTGTCAGGAAGTTCTTCCTGAGGTTCAAGTGGAATCTCCTTTCCTGCAGCTTGAATCCATTGATCTTTGTCCTAGTCTCTGGAGTGGCAGAGAAGAAACCTGCTCCCTCCTCAACATGACATTCCTTCAAATATTTAAACATGGTTATCATGTCCCTTCTTAACCTTCTTTTCTGCACACTAAACATACCCAGCTCCCTAAGCCGTTCCTCATAGGGCATGGCTTCCAGACCCTTCACCATTTTGGTCGCCCTCCTCTGGACCCGTTCCAGCTTGTCGACATCCTTCTTGAATTGGGGTGCCCAGAACTGGACACAGTATTCCAAATGAAGCCTAACAAATGCAGAATAGAGTGGTACCATTATCTCCTCGATCTAAACACCATACTCCTATTGATGCAACCAAGAATTGCGTTGGCTTTCTTGGCTGCCACATCACACTGCTGACTCATGTTCAGCTTGTGATCTACCAAGACTCCTAAATCCCTTTCACACGTACTGCTATCCAGCCACGTGTCCCCTATCCTATATTTGTGTCTTCCTTTTTTTCTGCCCAAGTGCAGGACCTTACATTTCTCTCTGTTGAAATTTGTTTTGTTAGCTTTGGCCCAGCTCTCCAATCTGTCAAGGTCATTTTGAAATTTGATCATATCCTCTGGTGTGTTAGCAACTCCTCCCAGTTTGGTATCATCTGCAAATTTGATCAGCATGCCCTCCACTCCTTCATCCAAGTCATTGATGAAGATGTTGAATAGCACTGAGCCCAGAACAGAACCCTGTGGCACACCACTAGTCACTTCTCTCCAGGATGAAAAGCAGCCATTGATGATCACCCTTTCGGTTTGGTCGGTCAACTAATTACAAACCCACCTAACAGTAGCCCTGTCCAGCCTGCATTTAACTACCTTCTTTGCAAGAATGTAATGTGGAACTTTGTCAAAGACCTTACTGAGGTCAAGATATGCTACGTCTACAGCATTCCCTTCGTCTATCAAGCCTGTAACCCTATCATGAAAAGAGATAAGATTAGTCTGGTATGACTTATTTCTGAGAAATCAATGCTGGCTTTTAGTGATTATGGCATTGCTTTCTAAGTAATTACAAACTGACTGTTTAATGATTTGCTCTAGGATCTTTCCTGGAATTGATGTCAGGCTTACCGGGCAATAATTATTAGGGTCCTCTTTTTTCCCCTTCTTAAAGATGGGGATGACATTTGCCCTCCTCCAGTCTGCTGGGACTTCTCCTGTTCTCCTTAATTATCTTATTTACATCCTCATGCCCTTCTCTCTGCTTGATGTTCTCAATCCATATTCAATTATTCTATTATTTTATATCCTTTCTTGTTTATATTTTTAATACTTTCCCTCTACTCTCTTCTCCTTCTTTATTTAAATATTTTCTATTGGATGCCAATTATAATTCCCTACCTTCAATTTTTTCCCCCATTTCCCCCATGTAATCCACACTGACCACAAAGGACCACTAATCATTTTGGAATTTTTCCTTTTTAACTTATTGCCTAACAATGATCAATATTTGATATTATTTAGCTGATTTTCTATCCTAACCCATCTTTTTTGTTCATCATATTCCAGATCGAATGATCTAACTGTTTGGAAGGCCAGATGGGGAGTCCTCAAACCTCATTTTATTTGTGTGTATAAAATAATATATTTGAAATCCTGGATTTTTTTATTTCCTGAGATCCATTCCTTAATTTTCCTGTCCTATTCCATTTCCTTATTATTTTAATTGGAATTACTTCAGGAATGGTTTGGAATAGGTATAACATTTTACGAAGGATTATCATTTTGAAAGCTCTAATAATTGTTAATATATTCATATTTTTTTGTCCATTTACTTACTTGTTTATTTATATTCTTCCATAATTGATTGTAATTTTCTTGAACCATATTCTTTATGTTGGTCATTATATTTACTCCTAAGTATTGCATTTTCTTAACTCCTAATTTCAAGCCACTTATTTTCTGTATTTTCTTTTGCTCATCCCCATGTGTATTTATAAACATTATTTCTGATTTTCCATATTTATTTTAAGGCCTGAGATCTTTTTGAAATCTTTAACTATTTCTATTAATTTTTGAATTGTCTGATATGGCTGTTCTGTACCAATTAATAAATCATCTGCAAATAATTTTTTTTCCATCCTCCTTTCCACTTTTATATCCTTTCCTCATTTCCTCCATCCTTATATCATTAGCAAAAGGTTCCATTGCCATTATAAATAACTAGTATATTTACCCGGTGTTGTTCGGGATTTTATTTTCTTCTTAAGAACTCAGCAAACTGTCTTCTCCAGTACCTATAATTGACTCGGCCTGACCCCGTGGACATAGGGTTCAAGATCTCGCTACGTTACCCTGCCTCTCGCATTGCAAACTTGTGCTCTGTGCTAATTCCCTCCCCATTGTTTGAGCACATTTAGGTGTCCCTCCTGGGACCCCCAGAAATCAGGGTAACAATTCCCAATACCTGTCAAAATTGTCTCCTGTGGGGAAAATTAGCTAAGAGCACTGCTTTAGAAATGCAAAGAGGGCAGGGTAATTAAGGATCTTTAACCCAATGTTTACGGGGTCAGGCTGAGTCAGAAATCACACACAAAGTTTCAATGAATGACTTTATTGAATAACAGTAGTTTGCACACGCATGCACACACACACAAACACACATCCCAGGGCTAATAGAAATAAAGGGTGGAAATAAGATAGAGAGAGATCGTTTAGGGATAATACTGCACCTCCTCCTGAAGTCTTTTGGTCCAGGAAGCAGTCAGCTCAGCAAAGAGACGCTGAGGAGACATCACAACATTGCATTGCCTTTCCTCTTCTTGCATGCCTAACTAGCCCCAAAACAAGGACTATTTGTAGGAAAAATGTACTTTGAAGGCAAATCCTTTCTTGGGGAACACACACAGGGACAGAAACAACTCCACACCTGGCATTTCTCAGAAGATAACAAAGCGTCATCTAAATAACAGGATCTTCCTCTGCTTTGAGGCTGTGGTGTGAGTTTCTGGAGACGGATCTGATAAGGTTTTGTTGCTTCCAGTGCCCAGTCTTCCGGGAACACTTTGACTCCCTTCAATTGGACTCCTTAAAGGTTAAAGATCTTTTGTCCACCATGGGTTATCACAACATGAGATCTTCTGTTGCTACGTGACTGGGGAATTTTACAGGCCCAATAGAGGTTTTTTTCGATCATACGACCATTATGGTCTACGTGCACATCCAAGTGACCTCTCTGGTGGGTTAGATTAATTTTATATCAAAGTTGTAGACCCTGGGACAGGATTTGGCAAGGGGCCAACAGGTAACACCATGAAGACTTTCGATTGAATTGGGTAAGAGGGTTATTTGACTGAAAAGTGTAAGCATGGTAGTATCTTCTTCTCTGTCAAAAATGATGGTTGGGACTAACAATTGGACTGGTAATGTAATCTTTTTGCTGTCAATAAGTGTATTAGGGGGTTGGTTTTAGGTGGATTGGTGGGTGGGGAGGATTGGGTATGTTTTTTAATGTTTTAATGTATTAATGTATTTAATGTTGTTCGCCGCCTCGATCCATGTGGAGAGGAGGGATAAAGATAAATTATTATTATTGTTGTTGTTGTTATTATGATACCTGGTTGGTTTTATCACTGGCTTCTGTTCTCTTCATAAAATAAAAAAGCGTTCTGTTTCTGCTCTGGCAGTGTTGGGTGCCTTTCTCACTCTTTTTTTTTTTTTTTTGTCCTTTTATGCTAGTACAGTTGGCCTTCCACATTCACTAGGGTTAGTGATGCAGGACCCCAGCAAAAGTGGAAAAATCACGAATATCAAAATTTGTGTCTGTGGGAAAAGATCAGAGGCGTGATGGGGAGAATGGGCACCCAGGGTTCAAATCAGATCAGGGAAAGGAGAGGGAAAGGGGGTGGATCAGCATGGTGGCACTCTACTTCCTCTCTCTCACCCATCTCCTTCCTTGGATGTGATGGGGCATTAGGAGAGGGTTTGGAGTGCTGATAAATCAGGCTATGAGCCGTCCTTAGTGGACCAAGCAGCAGCTAGTAGAGGAGAAGGAGGACCAGAGGTGTGTTTTTAAAGGACTGTGTAGCCTGATTGGAGCTGCCAAGAAGGAAGGTTCACCAGGAAAAGAAGCAGCTGAGGTCGGAGGGGCAGGGGTTGGAGAAACTTGCAGATAATCAAATCTGTGGAAGTTAAACCCTTAAATGTAGATGGCAACCTGTTTTTTTACTGTGACTGGCCTCTCAGCAGAAAAGATGCCAAAATGAAAGGAGCTGGTCACTGTGGGTTTATCTCAGCATGATGCAAATTTCACTGTGTAGCTTGTAACCAGGTAGAAACATTACAAAAATTCTACTACTTAAGGATGTAATATATTGGCAAATATCCTGTCATATCCATTGTGATGGCAATGTGTGTATGACAAATGCAATCATAAGATTCTTTCTTGAAACAGTTGTATGGTATGTTGCAATATTATTACATACTATCTTGTGAAGTATGTGAAAGATTAGTCAGTGTGGTGTAGTGGTGTGAGTGTTAGACTAGGACTCTAGGAGACCAGAGTTCAAATCCCTGTTCAGTCATGGAAACCCATTGGGCAATCTTGAGCAAGTCACATTCTCTCAGCCTCAGAGAAGAGCAATGACAAACCCCCTTTGAACAAATGTTTCCAAGAAAACCCTGTGATAGGTTCACTTTAATGTTGCCCTAAGTCAGAAATGACTTGAAGTCACACAATAACAATCAGCAGCGTTGTCAACATAGATAGGTTTGTATCTTTGTAAAGTGTTTTTATGTGATAAGTGGTTGCAGTATGTGTGCGCGCATGTACACGTGTGTTACTGCCCTGGCTAGCCCAAGCTTTGGGCGATATAAAAAGATATCTCTTGATATCAATAATTCAGCCTCACATACCCATTCCCTTCCACATGCTTGCGAGGCCCCCGGACAAGCACGCACACAGGCTCGGTTGATAATCGCCGTAATATTCCAACACAATACAGGCAGGCCAGAAATAACTGACTCGCAGCTTTAGGAGACCTCAAGGCAAGTACCTTCATTAAGTATGCACGCAGCTTTCAAAAGATCCTCTGCCCCACACTGGCAGCTTGATGATCTGACTATACAACGCTCAAGTACTCCACATTTGCATACCGGCTATCCTACTGACAATTTGGCTATAACTCAATCATTCAAATTCTGACCTTTCGGAGGCTTTATCTCCAGCCCCAAATCTATTGTTTTCCCCAAGTCCGACCTAGCCTGTGCTCCCCAGTTTCTCCACTTCCAACCGGGCTTCAGGACAGGTGAAGTATCACCCAAACCAACAACTCCTCTAAAAACCCCTCTATCCCACTCCAACCTTTATTTCTTTAGTTATCTTGTGTGAGTGTGCCGCATTCGCTGTTTGATTGTGTTTTTAATAAAACCACATTTATTATTTCAACTTCTGTGTGCTCCTTGTCTTGGCCTGACCCCGTAGACATAGGGTTCAAGATCCTGCTAAGTTATCCTGCCTCTCGTAACGCTAAAGCAGTGCTTCCCCACCTATTGTTGAGCACATTTTGGTGTCCCTCACGGGACCACCAGTAAACAGGGTAACACGTGTGTGTGTGTGTGTGTGTGTGTGTGTGTGTGTATGAGTGTGTGGTGATTGCAAGACTGTGGGAACTAGCTGAGAGAATGAGATAGGGGGCTACATGCTGGCAGTGGCTCTGTCTACTTTGAATAGGGGCCTGCCCACTGCTGCCATGTGCACCCCAATCTCATAACCAGTTCTAACAAACTTGAAAGCACACAACAACATCTTGTGAAAAGAATAGCCGAGTTTCTTAAAAAAAGATTGATGTGCAAAATAAGCTTCACAAGATTGGATAATTTTGCAGATGGTATCTAGCATAGTTTTTGCAACAATAGCACCATCAAAACCATATTGGCTTAGATGTAAATATTAATGAGACCTCAGTGATTTTGTGTAGAGTTGTATTTTTCAAAAGCATCCATCTTTACCCTGTCCTGAGTTCCCATTTAATATCTCCACCATACCGAGCTTCCTTCTTTGGCCTTGTGATGCCTGGCCTGAGGGCACTTCAGCCCTTCTGGCTAGAAGTAAGCATTCTTTATCTGGTGTCTCTGAGCAGGAAAGAACAACCTGCACTGGGAAGATCCCCTTTGGCTGAGATGTCTCTCTTGATTTCCATGCAATATGTGCCCTCCCCTCTGTGTGTGTGTACTTGAATCACAGGATATGACCAACTGTAGTTGATATATGGCATCATCATATATGGCATCACTGGGTAACATGACTGGTGATGTGCCTGCCACAAGCAATGCGTAACATTAATGCCAATGTCAGAACCTGCTCCTGTGACATCACTGGGGGCATCCCCATGCCCTCCAACATTTCATAAGTGAAAATGGGGACACATATGTCCAAGTAACATTCGAGCGTGGTCAAAACAGGAATAGGTGATACTGAGGAGGAACACATAAACTAGAGAGATTGCAGCTATTTGCTTTGGCCTGACCCTCCTTGGAAGGGCAAGATTCCATTTCTCCTCTCTTCTCCCCCTGTCAAGTTAAGTGTGTGCAAACTACTTTTGAGTGGGACCTCAGTTGGAAAGGGTCCTGTCTGGGTCCAGGGACAGGGACATGACACCATACATCCCTAGATCTCAGGTTTTGGCCCAGTAATCTCAGGGTTTAGGGTGATTCTGACCTGGCCATCCTAATAGAAAGAGCCAGGTATATTCTTGCCTAGCCATCCTGATCTTTCCTGTAGAATGAGATGAGAAAAGTGGACTTTAGGATGCATGCTATCTCCCTCCAGTTGAGCAAAGTGTTCTCTTATAGATCATTTATCTTAAACTGGAAGTTTTCCAACCCTTGCAGGCTTTCTCTCAAGGAGCAGTTTAAAAGTCACTCTGTCACCTTTTTGATGTTAAGTACCAGTGGTCAATTAGAGACCACCCCTTTTGTTCAGACCCAACATTCTCCCATGCCTAACAGATCTAAACACTACATGTTTTGTCCCTCAAAAAAGTAATTATAATGGAACAGCAATGAGCAGAGCAAAAATTAATAAATTAACTTTCTCCATAATTGTAATGATTACTGGAATAATTTATGAATATATAATAAGTAAATTAATTACTATAAAAAATAACTTCCAAGCTTCATGTACTCACAATCTTGATGCCAAGCAGCCAACTCTCTATGAATTCAACGTGTTGATTTTATGTGTCTTTATATCAACTTAGACTTACGGTGACCCTATCACAGTATTTTCTTGGCAAGATTTCTTCAAAGGAGGTTTACCTCTACTTTTCTTTAAGGCTGAGAGCATATGATTTGCCCAAGGTCACCCAGCAGGTTTCTATGGCTGAAAGAAGATTCAAACCCTTGTCTCCCAGAGTCCTAGGCCCACAGTCAAATCTCAGTCAAACCATGTTGGTGCATGAGTTCCCCTTATTTGTCATAAATGAGTTGTCTGTGTCTCTAACAATCAAATTAATCAGTATCACAAGTCCCTGCCTCCCTTCACCACAGACTTAGTGCAACAGGTCATCCCCTGAGAAATTACTAACTTCTAAGAAATCTCTTCCTTCTTTTTCCTTCTTCTTTCTTTCCTTGAGATTCTCATTCTTCATGACAACAGAAGAGCTGTCACCATAATCATGAGATCCCAAATTTGTACTTTCGGGAAGATTTTTGATTTGTCATGGAAATTTGAGGGACATGTGGCCTAAGTGGTTTGGAGGTCTGGGTTATATACTGGCCATGAAACTATATAGGTCCTTGATTAGGATGGGCTGTTTGCAGAACCACTAAGAAGTAATTTTCCAACGACATCCAACAAGTGCTTTATTTGTTAGATGCAGAGCTACTTCCATGAGTGACTAAGAGAGTGGAAGGGGATGTGAGAACCCACCACATGATACCTATAACCTGAAATTTCTCTGGAAAAACAAAAAGGGAAATGTCCATGGTGTCATCCTCCACCCCAGTCTCTGCCCTGAGATATAGCCTCGTCCCAAGAGAGGAGCAGAGCTGATCAAAGAAAAGTCTTAGCAGAGCAATCCCTGCCATTGCCCTGTTCTGAAACAATTGTGGACTGACCCCTCAGTTACAGAACTTTACTTCCATCATGAAGGTTGGGAACTGCTTGGACTCTGGGGGCTTCATTGGGGGTGGATATTTGGACTATGCCTTGTGGGGGAGCAGGTGGTGCTCCGTGGGTTGCCATGCTTGTATTGGCTGCAGCCACCCAGGGTTGGCAGAAGGTGGGACCATTCCACTGCTCACCCTTTTTGGCAGTTGGCATGGGTCCTGGATCTGAATCATCTATTCTCCAGCTCTCAGGGTCCTGGGGAAGGAGGGAGTTGCCAGGAGTGCAGGGGAGTTAGTGGGTGTGCATTGCGGTGGACAGTGTTCACATCCCTGCACTTCTTGGGGTCAGGTGGCCCCGCACCTGACACAAGACAATTCCAACTTCTGTGCTTTATTGGTCAACAGGCAGGTTGGCCAATGTCTAGATCTGGACCCAAGTGCAAGCCAACCCCATTTTCCTGTAGGCAATAAAGTTGTGGCCTATTTCACCCAGCTCTGGTGTTTTGTCTGATTCTTGCCTCTGCTGTCCGCACTCAGCCCTGAGCATGCGAATGTCATCTGCTCTTCCCCAGCAGCTGTTTGAGTACCATCCATTCCACCATCACAGAAATATAATGCCCTTGGTGGGGGGCATTCACTACCCACCTCCAATTTGCTGTCATTCATAAATTTAGTCAACATACCCTCTGTTCCAACATCTTAGTTGTTTATAATGATATTGAACAATACTGAGCCTTGCAAAGAATCCTGTTCACCTACTCATCACTTCTCCCTGGGATGAAGAGCTGCCATCAGAGAGTATTGTTTGGGTTTATTCTGTCAAATGAGATGTACCTAACTAACTGTAACTCTGTCTGGCCCACAGTTCAACAGCTTGCCTGCAAGAATATCATGGGGGAACTTATCAAAAATCCTAGTGAACTCAAGATATACTACATGGAAAGAATTTTACTCTTCTACCAACCTTGTAAAAATACAAAAAAAAAAAAAAAAGAGAGAGAGAGGTAAGTTTGATTAAGATTAGTTTGGCATGATTAATCACAGTATTCCTTTCTAAGCATGCAGAGACAGACTATTTAGTTATCTGTCCTAGAACCTTTCCTGGCATTGATGTTGAGCTGACTGCTTGGATCCTCTTTTTTTAACCATTTTTGAAGATGGTGGCAACATTTGTTGCTGTTGCTGCTATGTGTGTCTTCAAGTCATTTCTGACTTATGGCAACCCAAACGCAAACCTACCACTACACCTTATGGGATAACAATTGGCCTCCTCCAATTTGCTGAAACTCTCCTGTTCTCCAGTCAAAGATTATTGACAGTGGCTCTGAGATTACATCTGCAGAGCATTCTTTTAGAGCATTCTTAGGCCAAAATGCTGTGACATGGAAGCTGAGTAAGTATCCCTATGATATTAGTAACTATGAATGAGGATTCTGGCAAATGGTAGCTTGGGGTAAGGAAGCAATGTTAGTTCATGAGCATTTAATCAGCAGTATTAACACTTCCCCACGTGATGGTCTCAGGCTATCCCTTCCTTGTGGATGTTATCAACCCTTTAAAATAAGTGCTATTCCTTGCGCCTTGTCATGTTTGGCCCCTGCATTTTGATATTTCCCCTGGCTGTTTGCCAGTCTTCTACTGTACCCAAGGTCCAACTCTTCCAGTCTCTTCCTCCAGTCCACCCCTTTTTTTCTCTAGATGGGTAGAATTATATCACTTTCTTGAGTTCTGGTTTGCAGGTGTTGCTTTAACAGATTCCTGTCTCCCTTTTTTCTATCTGTTTTCCACACAGTTCGTTGGAAAAACAAACTAACGGACCTGGCATTGGAGTTGCTGGTGAGACATGCAGTAAACAAGCTGGGGAATTTTAATAGAGAAATAAAAAGTCCAGTTGTACTGATGCATTTAACACAAATGCCTGGAAAGTATCGTCCAGGTGGGACCTCCCACACAGGAAAAGACTGTGCATCAGTTTTTCTATTAAGGCTGAAGGTCTTGTGTTTTGTTTATTAGCATGCAAACCAAAGCGTAGGGATGGAAAGGATGGCAAAAAAAAAAAAAAACCCAAAAAACCCCAGACAAACACAATAATTGTTATAGACATGCTTCTCAAGTGTCAGGAAACCCTGATTAAGAGAATTGTGGACTGATAAGAATCTTTACAATTCCAGACTTATTCTATCCAAAATTTGAATATGTATTTTTGTGCAGAAAAATGTCTGTACAATACTGTTTTCTGCACAAAATATCACTTGTAATTTTTGCCAGGATCAGTCCTGAACTGCAAATAATTTTGAAAGTTGTGCTGTTTTTGAAGACTTTCTCATATTAAGAAGGCAGTTGCTAAAAATTACTCATTGATTCCTTTGAGAACAAACTAGTGAAAAAATGCATGTTCTCATGTCATTCAAATTCAAAAAAGTTCATGTTTGTTAGGATTCCACAGCCTTAAAAAGTGCAGCCAGGCATTCAAATGCTATTTTTGGTGCAACTTTAACTCTTTCTCTTTCCCATTTAAAGAATTTTAATATGGTTTTCAAATAGAACTAAAAGAGACTTAAGTTGATGTTTCATGAACACCAGTGGCACTGCTTTCTGTGTTAAAATCCCATTTGGAAACAGAAAGTTTCTTATAGAAGTTAGTAAAATGGTATAGGTATATGTATTCACTATTCAGAAATGGGGCATTTTTTTAAAAAAAATCCTAATGGGCACACCCAAGGCTCTAATTGCAACTAAAGATAGGAGGAGGTCCACAATTAACTGATTGAGCTTCATGATTGAGCAAGGAGGTTGTCTCAATTCAGTTGTTTTTGGACTCAGTAATCATAAACTGTGATATTGTAGCCTTAAAATCAACTAAAGTACATTGATAAACAAATGGCCCTGACTGGATTAGTGTAACCCATTCTACATGGATCTGTCTTTGGAAACTGTTCAGAAACTTCAGCTGGCCCAAATGCTGCAGCCAGGCTGTTGACAGGGGCTGGTTACAGGAGACATATAAACCACCCCCACTGAAACAGCTTCACTGGCCACCAGTCTGTTTCCAGGCAGAATTCAAAGTGATGGTTATCACCCTTAAAGCCCTGTATAGCTTTGCTCCAGAGTCCAGACCATGTGAAAAACCAGTATGAGCCTGCCTGAGTTTCAAGATTTTCTAGGGAAGCCTTTCTCTTGGTCCTACCACCGTGACAGGTATGTTTGGTGAGGCCTGGGGAGACAGATTTCTCAGTTGTCTCCCAAATTGTGGAATTCCCTCCAGTGGGGGGTTTGTTTGGCCTTTTCTCTTTTTCTTTTATCCTTTTTTTTTATATATAATTTTATTAAAATTCCATCACATAAAACACACACATATATATATATAATTGTACAAGTCATTGAAATATTTCTGATAGTCTTCCTCTCCTCCCTAGATTTCATGTTCTTCTATTTAATCAACATGTTAAAATTAAATGTACCACACTAATATATGCTAATATTTCATGATAGCTTCTACAATAAGTCCGTACTAAATTATATGTTATTTTATTCATCTGATCATATCCTCTTGATAATAGTTATACATTTATATCAAGCATTGTTATCTGAAAGTACCCAGCAATTATCCGACACTATTCTCCATTCTTTTTTTATCTCTTCATCAGATTTGCCCTTTAATCTCTGAGATACTATATCTGTATTCCTGTTTTCAATAAAAGTTACCCACCATTGGTCAACTGTAGGTATTTGCTGGTTTTTCCATAAGCTTGCTTCTCCTTTTCTTTTATCAGCAAGTTCATACCTTCTTACTCAGGCAGGTCTTTGAGTGAAAATTTATGTAACAGAAAGGGTTTGTGGTGGGTTTTGGTTTTCTTATCCTTTTCATTGTGTGTATTTTTATATTGCTTTAATCTTGTGCTTTTAATTGAACTGCTACTTATTATTTAACATTTGCACAAATAAAATTTTAACCATATCCTGTTTTTCAAAAGCTGTAGGATTTTTGGGATCCTACGTAGGGAGAAAGGTGGGATAGGAAATAAATAAATAAATAAATAAATAAATAAATAAATAAATGTCCTAGAAGTAAATTCCTCTAAATTCAACAGCATTTACTTGCTGGTAATTGTAGCTCAGATTACCATTTAGTCAGGCTGACTGTGTTTGCCCTTATTAACATCTGTTAATATAACAGAAAAGAGACGAATAAATGTTTTCTTACCCCTCTACCTCTAAGAGTTCTATGAAACGAATGCACTAATTTGCATAAAAATCAGCTACCACTGTTTGTGGCTACATGGAGTATGTTTATGTATGTGCATAAAGTTTTTTTTTCCTTTTCCTTTTTTTTATATTATATAAACATAAAAACCAAATTGTATCTGATAACATGTGGGAAGCTGGGATGTGAAACTCAACTAGCTTTCTACTTGCATGTGAAATAAATGGGCATCATAACACTTGCATAAAGTTTATCATTATGTGACTTCATTTCTTAAGGAGTGCACATATTTAGTTAATTTTTCCATTTGTACTAGGGACTTGAGTTGTCTTTCCATACTGAAATGAACAAGGCAATGATCAATCTTGTTGTTTGGCTACTACAATTGATCAGATCCTTATTCAACAGGAATTTCTATAAATAGACTTCTATAAATAGAGCCAGAAGACCTAAAGAAGAAAACCATTATGGTGAATAACTCACATCAGAACTTAAGGTATAAAAGGCAAAAACCATCACATATGGATATAGTTCCCCCATTTCTCCTACATTTCAAGCACTAAGATGGAATTATCTTATTGATATAACTTAGCTTGACAGATGAGAAATACCATCAGTTCATAAATTCAAGATTGTGTTCTCTTGGTTTAGCAAATAATAAAGCAATAAGCAACATTTTACAAATTTTGGTGTGGACATTAACAAAGATACCTAGATCTTTCTCTCATATTGCTTTTATTCCTGAGGAAATGTGGCTATGTTCCCAAGATGCTATATCTAACTTCCAGGCATGTTTGGTGGGAAGAAGAGAGGAGACCTTCTTGCTGGCTGCTCCCAGACTTTGTATCTTCCTTTCCCTATAGAGGCCATGATGGCCCATCCTTGCTCTCCTTCTGATGAAATGCCAGGAGATATTAATGTATTTTAATAATTTTAATAAATTTAATATTAATATTCTTAACATGTAATGTTTTAATGTTATAAATGGTGGGGTTTTTTTAGTTTTTATATTTATACTTCTATGAATACTTTAATTTCTTCTGTTTTAAAGTTGTTAGCTGCTTTGAATCCCACTGTTGGGAGGAAAGCAGGCTATAAATAAACAAAATAAATAAACTTGCAGTAAGCCCTTTCAAATTGTTTCCATTTATAAAATTATCTCCCCAAAGACTAGCCAGCCCTCTAGTTCCCTGTTCCAAAATTTGCTTTCAAGATACAAATAAACAACTTGTAGGATCTGAAATCACTGAACTGTAACCTATTCTGTTTCCCATTCTTATGGCATAATAAACCAACAAATACAGCTTGAAGGTTTTGCAGCTGGTCATTATTGCAAAGAAACTGAAGGAAGAGAAAAGGGATTATTTTGGTTTTTAATTTTTTTATTTAATGATTATACAAACTAAAATTACAATATAAAGCACTCAATCACATATTATGATATTCTAATAATATAAAATAAGGAATAAAAAGATTAAATGAGGGATCATTACTCATAAATACCAATAAAAGCAGACAAAATATTTAAATATAAGTCCATTTGTAAACTGCATCAATATATCACTCTCTCAAATGTTGCAAGCATTGTTCAATTTTCTATCCACTAGACCACAGGTGAGGATGTGTTATCTTTCCAGAACTGGAGTACCAGTCTTTTAGCAGTCAAGAGGGTACAAAAGACTCATTTTCACTGACTATGTGTTAAGTTCCAAGACTTGATTAAATAATCCAAAAGAATATGTACATCACTAAATACTAGAGATCTTTCTAGTACTAAATTTATTCGTATAATTACTTCTTCCCAGGATGAGGCAACTACAGGATATTTCTAAAACATATGGGTTAGATGGCACTACCTTTCTCTGGTGGGGGGATTGCATGCCCCTGTGAGGCAAGAAGCTATGCTGACAGCAGAAGCACTTTTGGTAGGATCTCCCACACCAGAGAGGCTTTCACTGAGTGTGACGAACCTGATGGGAGGGGGTCTTGACAACAGAGCCTCCTTAGCAACTGAGAGTGTTAAAGCTGATTGGCTGGTGAAATGGAACCTTGGAAAGCCCAGGGGAGGGGCTGGTGGAAAGAGGAAAATAACAGATTTTAACTGCCTGGGGAGTGATTGAAGGGAGAGGGTGTTTTGTGGTGTGTTTGGGGAAGGTTGGAGATTTGAAGAGCTCTGTGGGAGAAAGAACTGAGAAATTGGGTGTACAAGAGATAGTGAATGAATTGAGAGAGAGAGAGAGAGAGAGAAGAATGGGGTGCTGTTTATAAACATTTAGATACAAAACACATTTAAAGCAACAGTGTTACAATAAATGTTTGAAGTTCTGTGTTCCTTAAAACAGTGTCACAGAGTCTTATTTTCAATCCTGGAATATACACGCTACCAATAATATCATCTTGACCTTAGTGCCAACAGTACCACAGTCTTGGAAACTATAAATCACTGCTGATCCTTACATCTGGGAGAAGGGCAGATTTAGGGAAGGCAGTAAAGGGGGAGAGTCCTGAAAGGAAGAAGCCAAGGGGGGACAAGAGTGAGGAAGGGACTGCATTCTCAGAGAGAGAGAACTGAGGCAGAACCGTTTGTCCTGCTTGATTCAGAGATCTCCCTGGCTGTTCAGTTCTGATCACAAAGAGGTGTCAGGCTGGCCAGGCCTTGAGTGCGAGACTTGGATGCGCCTTTCGCACTCGGCACTGACGGGCGGTGGTTTTCCCATGCTTAACACTGAGGAACCAGACTAAATAAGCCAAACAACTATCGGGCAGCAGCAGTAGTGTGTTGTGGGGGGTGGGGCTGACACTGGTGGAGGATCTTTCAAGATAAGTACAGTAGCACCATAACTAACTCCTGTAAGTACTGTACAGAAGAAGAGATGGTAAACTCTTTTGAATGTTTTTTACAGTGAAAACCCTAAGGTGAGACAATCCAAAATGAAACAAGTGATAGTGCCAGAAGGTGAAGCTTCCAGGTCAAGGGTACTCAATGAACTGCTCAGGAAGAGAAGATGACAATTACAAGTAACACTGTGGCTAATAATGCAATTGGACTCAAGCCAAAAGGACATTCAACTGTTGACATGCTCAGAGGCAAAAGTCCAAAGCTGCACAGCATATATTAAAGGAACATGGAATGTGAGAAGCATGAATCAGGGGAAGTAACGACATAGTAAAACAAGAAATGGAATGTATAAACATAGCAACACTTGCTGCGAGCAAGTTAAAGCAGACAGGAATGGGACATTTTGAGTCAGATAATTACACAGTGTTTTACTCAGAAAGTGAAAATCTAAGAAGGCATTTATGGTAAGGAGAGATATAGTGCAACCAGTCAAAGGATACAATGCAAAGTTTGACTGAATCAAGTCAATAAGACTTCAGGGAAAAACCCTCAATATAACCATAATCCTGTCAGCAAAATGTCACACCCAAAATATAGCAGAGATTGCTCCCACAGCTTTGGAAGCGTGCCCAGCAGCAGAGAATACCTTAGCAGCAATGCACTGTAGCCAGGAAAAACTCACCCACACCAATTGTTTTCTTCCATCAAGGAGGCAATTTATTCTTGAGTTACAACTTGAACATCCCCATAGAATTTGAAATAATATGAAAAATAGATTTGCACTATTAAGCAGGAGTCTGAAGAACTCTTCAAATAGTTAAGGACAGATGGGAAGCAAAAGTAAAAGGTGAGAGCAATAGAGTCAGAACCCTGAATGTAACTGTTCAGTGACTTGTGTGCTGGGTCAAGGAACACTACTATAATAACCAATGCAGAGAAACAGAAGATGATGACAAAAAAGGAAGAACAAGAGGCCTTTTCTACAAGTTTGGAGAAATCAAAGGGAAATTTAAACCAAGAGTGGGAATACAGCAGGGAAGCACATTACATGACTAAGAAAAAATGAAAAGATAATTGGAACACTATATGGAAGAACCATAAAAAGGAGATGAAAGGTTGATAGAGTAATTCAAGGAAGAACCATACAAAGGATAAGGTTGTCTTAACCTAACTCAATAACCAGGCTTTGTGGATGAATCTAGACAGGTTTTATTAGAGATTAAATGTAGCACAGAAACATTCCTTTTGCCAGAACTGAAGATAGGTTTTGGTTTTAAGAACTCCCAATCCCCTCCCAGAGGTTTCACGTTCATATTCTTTCCCACATAAAACTAGGCTGTATCAACTCTCTAAAATGACCTTGGTTCCCAGGCTCTGGCCTGTATACCCTCTCACTACTCAAACAGCAAAGCGATCAAAGCAATATGCCAACAGAGCAGCTAAGCAGTCTAACTAGCAGAGTGGCCCCTTACTAACTTGGTGGCTTCTCTGACATGAAGATGAATCACCAGTTTTAGAAAGTGAAGTGAAAACTGTACTCAGAGCACTTGGGGGCAACATATGGCATCCCAATAGAGCTGGTTTGTTTGTATAGCTCATGGAAAACTATTGATTGCTCTTAAAGAAATGGGAGTGCCACAACATTTGATTGTCCTGTACTCAGGACAGGAGGCTACTGTTAGAACAGAGTAAGGTGAAAGGCAATTGTTTCCAATTGGAAAGGGGATTAGGCAAGGCTTCATTTTATCACCCTGGTTGTTTATCTTGTAGCCTGAATGTGCCTAGATTAGACTTGGAGGAAGAAGGTATGAAAATTGGAGGAAGGAACATCAACAGTTTAAGATATTCAGATGACACCATACTACTAGGATAAAACAGCAAAGACTTGGAATGGTTACTAAAGAAAGTCAAGGCAGAAAGTCTTGTGAAAGCTGGACAGTGAAGAAAGCTGCTAGGAAGAAAATTAACTCATTTGAAATGTGGAGCTGGATACCTCTATGGATACCCTGGGCTGCTAAAAAGTCAAATGAATGGGTCCTAGAGCAAATCAAGCCTGAACTCTCTTTGGAAGCCAAGATGCCTAAACTGATGCTGTGATACCTTGGCCATATCATGAGAAGACCTGATTCACTAGAAAAGACAATAATGCTTGGTAAGGTAGACAGCAGTAGGAAAAGAGGAAGACTGCATTACAGATGGATAGGCTCAATCAATGAAGACAGGTATCTGCATGACCTGAGCAGGGCAGCCAATAATGGTGTTTGGAGGTCTCTCATCCCATACGGTCACCACATGTTGAGGTTGACTTAAGCCAGTCAAAAACAACAGAGAAGCATTGACAGTATTGCACCTCCAACAGTTAGCTGATTTAGACAAGCTTTTGTTAAAAAGATGTTGTGGTTACCAATATATAGGGAACTCCTTTTGACCTTTTTGACTGCCTGGCCTTTGCCCTGTGGGATTCTTAGGGCTTGCTTCTGTCTCCCATGCTATTTGACATCTACATGAAACTGCTGGGGTCTGGAGTTTTGGGGTTCAGTACCATCAGTATGCAGATCACACAACTTTATTACTTCTTTCCACTAAAGCCAAGGAAGCCATTTTAGTACTAAACTGGTGCTTGCCATCAGTAATGAACTAGATGAGGGTGAACAAATTGAAACTTAATCCAGACAAGAGGAGGTGCTTCTGGTCAATTGAAAGGTAGATCATGGAATGGGGATTCAACCTTTGTTATGTGGTGTTACACTCCCCCTGAAGACATGGGTTCATAGCTTGGGGCTATTCCTGAATTCAGCTCTGACCCTGGAAGTCCACATTTCAGTGGTAGCCAGAAGTACATTTGCACAGTTAAGGCTTGTGTACCAGTTGCACCTGTTCCTTGATATATCAGGTCTGGCTACAGTGACACATGCCTTGGTCACATCCTGGTTGGATTACTATAATGTGCTTTACGTGGAGCTATAAAGCCTCTGCTTTGGGGGTCCCTGATATCAGTATGGTTTGGATGGGCACCATACCTAATTGGCACCATATTGGATTGGCAAATCTATTAATTGGCTCTGATATCAAAATCAAACCTGAGGGGTGATGGAGAGGTCAAACTGACAGGGGGGAAATTCTGCCTGTGAAAGGCAGGTCAGCCCAAAACTCTCTTCAGGTAAGACTGAGTCATTTGTCAGGCAAATAGATGCTGTTCCTGTGGATAATAGACTTAAGTAGAAGCTGGAGTTTTTTCAGAGAACTGCAATTGTGAGAAGCCCACCAGGACACTGATTGACAGATATCCGTCCCCTGTGCACTTGGACTCCTTCCTCTTGCTTTGTAGCACCCACAATAGACAGCTATTACAACACACATCATGTCTTTGTTACCTAAACACTGTGAACATTAGTGAGTTGATAGCCCATTGTCTGTGTTGCAACTCTCATTGTCCACTAGGCTGGGAGAGCAATTAATTCACACCCCTTCAGGGAGTGAAATAGAGTATATAAACTGTTGGTTTTGAGAAGTCAGTTGCAGTCAGATGAAATGCTGGACCCCACTATGTCACTCTGAATTCTGACCCATCTGCCCTAAGAAGTCTAAGCCACATTTCAACTTCTTCACTACTCTTCTGGACTGGTAATTATAAGCCTCAAAACCCTCAGCCTCTCTATACATAATTTTCCATCCTTTTCTCCTTCAGTTAGCTCTTGTGTGAATGTTTGACTGTTTGTATTTTGGGTGTATGCATGAGTGAATTCCCTCCAATTAAAAAACACATTTTTAGCTTACTTTTGAATCTCTGGCTGGTTCTTTTCCTGCGTGATCCCATAAACATTGGTAGAAAGGTCTTGTTAAGTTACCCCCCTCTCTTCTCTTTGAGCTAGTTATTCCTCACTTTTGCATAGAGGTACTGGCATCACGGGGTGGCCCTTGTGGCACCCACGTTTTGGGGTAACAGAACTGCCTTTGAAGTGTTTGTAAACTTCAACAGGTCCAAAGAGCCACAGCCAGATTGTTAACTGGAGCTGGCTACAGGGATCACACAACTCCCCAGTTGTAACAGCTCCACTGGCTGCTAGTCCATTTCCAGGCACACTTCAAAGTGCTGGTGATGACTTTCAAAACCGTAGATGGCTCACTTCCAGGTTACAAACCAGCTTGGGCTTTGAGATCTGCTGTGTTACTGTGACAACCTTTTGACCTTGACACTTGCTGTTCATTTGTGATATCTCTAAGCAAAGCTGAATATCCCCTGTTCCCAACTATATGTCTAAACTACATGCTAGCAAAAAATTTATAACAAAACCAGTGCATCTTAAAATAATATGCATATAAAAACAATTGTTCCATTTCTGCTGTAAATTTTTCATATCTATTTTTGTGGGGGAAGTTTAACAGAGCTGGTGTGGTGTGGTGGTTTGGCAATAGATTACAACCCTGGAAACCAGAGTTCAATTCCTTGCTTGGCCGTGGAAACCCACTGGATGACCTTCAACGCATCACACACTCTCAGCCCCAGAAACTCCTGTGATAGGTTCATTTTAGGGTCGTCATAAGTTGGAAATGACTTGAAGGCACAGAAAAATAATAAAAAAAAATATAGATAGATCACTGGCTTAGGTACTCAATCAGCCTCAGTCAGTGGTTCTAATATTAAAGGAGCCTCAGAAGTGCTAAGAACTGCAGGGCTAAATCTTCAGTTTAATATATGTAACTGTAAGTATTGCTATTTGGCTGCTTAGGGTAGATTAAATTAATATTGCAAAGTTGAAAAGGACATAAACTCACCATCAACACCTAATAATTGGTTTAAAGTAGAAATCATGTTTTCTGTCCACATCCAGCATAGAAATTACCTCCCCCCCCAATTTAAGAAAAAGGATGAATTATGATGATGAAGGCATGAGAGATTTTTGCCACGTTTTCTAAATTAAAGTCATCAAGTAAAAAGGCATTCAAAATTAATTCCAATTTTTTTTTGCAATGGCATAAAAATAGATCAAATGTTTAGACATGTGTTTCTACCAATATGACAAAAATCTTTTTTTTAAAACAATACTGTTATTAAAACAACGTATACTGGGAGTACATAAGGGAATACATAATACTAACAAAACAAAGCTAACAAAAATAACATATTCTAAGATGATAAAACACAAAAATAATCTAATAGAAAAAAGGATCTGAAAGGGTATATAAATGACTTCCACCCCCCCCCCAGCTGATAAGATGTGCTAGAATATATACGTCCTCAACATTATAAAATTGTGTAAATACTTCTGCTATTGTAAGCACAAGCTACTAACCTTCAAAACCCCAAAATGAAATTCTCTTATCTCAAATGAACAATCCACATGTCTCAGGTCCTTTCTGCAGCTTACCTCTGTCCTGGTAGCAGCCAATGATAATGTTGGAAACAGCTCTCCCAGGATAGGAGTGCGATGGAGTGCTCCCTTCCTCACCAGCTGCGTGTAGGAACCAGGAAGTGCAATGGCCATGCCTCTTCCTGCTGTAGCACAGCCAAGTACTGTCCCAGGCCGCACTGGGAAGGAAGCACAGCCATTGTGCTTCCAGGATCTCCACAGCAAAGTTAAGTGTGGGTGTATAGTGTGAGGGCAGTACAATCACTGGTTATAGTGGCACGATGCAGGAGACGGATGGATCTGGGACAACATCATGCATAAGCATTGTCCCAGCCCCATCCTTCTCTCGTCCCCATGGCAGGTTGGGTGCATCACATAGAAACGGCCTCACTCTTTCTTAAAGTACTTCTATGAAGTACTTCTATAATCAATATAAAAAGTAGCAGTGATAGGGGATAACCTTGTCTGATCCCTCTTTATATATAAAAATTAATCACCATTAATCAAGATCTGTGCCTTCTGCAATGAATATATTGCTTTGACCTATATAATAAAGTTTTGGCCAAAATTCATCTTTTTCAAAAACTTCAATTATAAGTGACCAATTCATATTATCAAAGGTTTTTTCCTGCATCCAAAAAAAAACAAAACAATAAAACTACTTCTCTATCATTTTTTTTAATTTTATTTTTCAAATTATTCAAAAAATAATACAATGACAGCTATTGCATTTGATTTTGTTTTCCATAAGCAACATAAATACATATAAACAATATGAATATTAGCCAAATAATAAATGGGAGAAATATAAATCAAAAAGGAAAAATAATGACTTCTTTCTCCCTTGGTGTTAGGAACCTTCTATGTTTTGAAATGCTTATTTCCTTCTCTCTACAATAAAATGTTTCAACTTCAATATGCCCATAGTTATTTATTTCTTGTAGTTTAGTCTTGAAACCGTACAGTTGTTAATTTTCCCCATCTAGTTTCCTGTAAAGGTGAAAATATCTTCCAGTCTTCTTTAAATCTTTGAATACTATTTTTTCAATAGCAAAGTAATTTATCTTGTTCTACCAGTTCATATAAGTTAATCAGCCAGTCTTTGACAGTGAGAATACTTGCTTCTTTCCACTTCTGTGCAAAAGTTAATCTTGCTGCTGAAATCATGTATAGTATTTGGTTCTTGTCTTTATATCTACTTCATCCAGCATGCTTAATAAATACATTTTGGTTGCATCAGGAACTTTGTTTGAAGTGTGATTGCAATTGTTTCATGAATCTTTTCCCAGAATTTTTTTGCTGGGCTACACTTCCACAATATAATATCTATCATATTTATCATAACAAAAAGTTCCTTTCTAACATTTGTTATTTCCACTCTCATTTATTTTTAATATTTGACTCCAGAAGCATATCTAGGGTGGGGCAAGCAGGGCACTTGCCCTGGGCACCAATGCCAGGGGGGTGCAAAAAGCCATGCCAGCCAGCAGCAGCAGGTCTACAAGCAGCCTTCCCCCGCAATGGCTCCGAGCACGGCGGCGGCTCCTCCATCTGCCTCAGCCGGGCCTCAGAGGCACTGCCACTGCCATTTTACTTTCCCCCAAGCTCAGAGGCCAGAGTTGCCGCTGCTGCTGCTGCCCCCTCCCCATCTCCCACACCCATACGCCTCTCCCAGCTCTGTGCCAGGTTTAGCTGAGGGACACGAGCCTCGCTGTCTCAGGAAGAGAGACAGCTTTGGCCTCCCTGTCACAACCTGGTGTTCAAAAATTGGGATCTGAGAAGACAGGCGCCACATGGAGGGAGAAGGAGGGAGGAAGAGAGGGAGCAGTGCTGCTGTGTCGCATCCCATTAACCACTTCAGAGGCACCGGCCCGGTGCTGTGTTGGCAAGAACCCCGCCCCTCACCTCCCTTCAATCTTACCAAGAAGACTCTGAGAGTCCACACGACCCCCCCAAGAAGAAAGTGTGAAAACAGTGTGTATGTGAGAGAGAAAGAGAAGCAGGGAGTGAGTCACTCCTTGGGGTTTAACCCCTTTGTTGTGTCCTCCTGAGCCCTGGTCTGGTCTGGCATCTCAGAGAGGAGGGGGGATGACTGGGTGATGGGCTGCCTTGAGTGGCACCTTCCTGTTGCTTGTTGGGTTGCTGAATGTGCAGGCTGAGTGACCACATGAGTCCCAGTAGTTGACTGTGTATGTGTGACTGAGAGAGGGAGAGAGGGAGAGAGAGTGTGTCAACTCTCTCCAGATCCCTCTCCTGCTCCCATTCTTGTGCCATTCAGCTTTGGATCTCTCCCCTTTGCAGTGCAGCAGCCTCAGATATCTCCTAGAAGTCCTCTTCCCCAAGTTGACCCCCAAGAAAGTAGGCATGCTCCACATCTTCCCAATTCCCCTGGATCGGGAGGTTTGGAGGAAAGGGGTAACTTCTTTGAAACAACCCTCCTGACATCACCTTCCAGAAAGGGGGCTAAAGGGAGGAGAAGGAAAGTGGGATCCTCCAACACTACTCCCCTCTCTGCAGATGCTGATGCCTCTGAGTGACAGATTTGGGAGCTTTGAGGTCAGAAAGAATAGGAGAGGTTTTCTCAGCAGAGAGCATGCTGAGAGGAGGATGGAGGAGGGAAAGAAGAGAAAGCAAAGTGAAGAGCAAAGGACCTCAGGTTACCGGCTGAAACCTGTCCTCTTGGCTAAAATCGCCAGAGGAGGGGGAGTACATTTGGAAACAGGCACCTTTGAAGACAGCTGAGAGCTCTTTCCTTCCTCCAATCTCCTGCCAATAATCACTTCCATAGATCCTGAAAGGGGGTTGGGGGAGTGAGAGAGTGAGGACCCGTAAACCTAGGCCGAAATGGTAATGCACCAGGCATGTTTCCAACTGATGGTGACCCAAAGTTGACCCTATCACAGGGTTTTCTTGAGAAGATCTGTTCAGAGGGGGGTTGCCTTTGCCTTCCTCTGAGACTGACTTGCCTAAGGTGGGGGATGAGAGTAGAGGTAATAAGAAGGGGATCAACTTCCATGCTTGCCTTAGGTGCTATTTACATTAGCTATGGCACTGGTTGACTTGGGGTTAGATGCCCCCTATGTAGATTTGATGATCAACCATGAAATAAAGAAAACAGACACAGAAATTGGATAATAAGGGCCATTTTATTTAATATGACCTATTTAAAATTGTGTTGTCCTGTAAAGGAGCAACTTGGGGGTATAACCTGACGCAGGTTCAGCTGAGACCAGACATCACCAGGTGACAATCCCCTCAGCCTTCCCTTGGGCAAAACATCTCAGCCCCAAGGGAATCCAAATTGCTTTGGTTGCTCCCCAGTCTGGCATAACTGGAAGGTAACCTGGGGAACTCCCACCCAAGCCACAGGGCCCTACAAGTGAAAGCCATAATCCCAGGTGAACCTCAAGGGTAGCCTCCTTCCCTGACCCTCTGGGATGCAAGGCCCTAAAGAGGGAGTTCCAGAGCCCAATTCTACACCAAAAAGGTGCCAAGAGGTGAATTCTAGTCTTATTCTCCCCCCACAACCTGACAAAGGAAACCCTATTTAATACACCACCCCAAGACAATTGTCCCAGTGCCATCAACTACAGTATGGGATAAGGGGGAAAAAACCTGCAAAGGGGGGAAAAAGTCCTATCTAGTCCTGAAGCAACCAGATAAATTAATGCTACAATGAGGGTAGGTGGGTCTATCATCAGAGCCAAGTAGGCAGGAGCAGGAGTGGGCTAGCTTCACATAGCACAAGCCCTACCCCTGGCTCATGTTGTGATCTGGCAATATGTGCCAATCATAGTCACAGCCTGGTCTCTTCCATGGAGACCATCAAATTTTTACCCTCCTCAGTAGTGACTATTGTAAGTTGCCAGATAAGTATTGATGATCAACCAGGTGAACCTCAAGAGTAGCTTCCTTCCCTGACCTTCTGGGATGCAAGGCTCTAAAGGGGGAGTTCCAGAGCCCTATCCTACACCAAAGGGGTACCAAAAGGTGAACACCAAAATCTTATTCTCCCCCAGTACCTGCCACAGACAAGGGGCAAGTGTCTGTTTAGTCCCTTTCCCCCACCAGGCTGTCCAAGATGGCCCTCACCCCCTGTTGTATGTCCTCCAGGAACAATGCATTCACTTCATCTGAGAAGTGCACTCCATCAACCCAGTAGAGCTCTGGATGTCGGAAGACAATATTGGGATGTTATAAAAATCGTTCCAATTCTCTACCCATGGCATTGCATATTTCATTGTTTGTCATTCTTCTTGCATGATCAATGCACTTACAGAATACACTAGGGAAACCACAGGCCAACAACTTTTAATAACAAGAAAATCATTCAGTGTCTGCAGATCTAAGGCCTTGCCCTTCAGCAAGCCTAGGTCATTACCGCCAAGGTGAATGACCAAAACATACAGTGGAGGCCCACAGCACTCCTCAAACACAATGGCAACAGGCATCTCCACTGCAGTCACTGTTTACCAAGCCACTACATTGGCTAATTCACCCAGCCCCAGCTGAGAGTCAACATGGCAAATTTGGGCCTGGTGTGCCATCCAAAAAATCATGATGTGGCCACAAATCAGGACCTGCCACACAAATCTTGCCACACAGCACCTAGAATTCAATAGAGAAACAAAGCAAACAGGAACAAAGTTAGTTGAGCAAACAACCTCAGAATTAGAGAGGATGCACATACATCTTTTCAGGGGAAGATTTCCAGTGGCGATAGACTGGATGTCTTGTGGGCCAAAGTAGAAGCAGTAGAGGCAATCCTAAATGAATGGGTGCCAATCTTTATTCCATGCAGGCCCAAGGACTGGAAGGCCTTCATGGCAACTGTCGAAAATTGATACCTACAAGGCCCAGAAGTTAATGTGACAAAACAAAACAACAGCCCCAGTCTAGCCCCCAAGAGCTGCACATAATGTACGAACAGGGTATAAAGCCAGGTCAGAGCATAATCCCAACTGTATCTTTGCCACCATCCTTTTTTGGTCAGATTTGAGTAATTAAAACATGAGGAGAAGGCCTAGTGTGTTCCTCAAACAGAAGAAGCAACAAACTGTTCCATCAGAGGCCACTTCTCCCAAGTGACAACATTGCTCAACTACCATGAAGCCCCAGAATGGAAACTTTGGGCCTGAAGCACCAGCCAGTAAACCATACTATGGCCACATGTCAGCCTCCATCATCTTACCACAGCACCTGGGAACTAACTGAAAAGCCAACGAGCAACAATGTTAGAATGTCAAAATGTTCTCAACCTAAGAGGATGTACACACATATTTGCAACATATGACCTCTCCCAATATTTAGAGTCTAAACCCTTTGCAAACGCTGTTAGAATCTAACCTACATCAGCAATCTGCCCTTCTTCCCTGGTCCACCCTACAAGTAGTATTCTTATGCCCCTGAATTTTAGCAGAGGAAGCCAATGCTGAGAGCCTAGTCCTGATGAACTACACAGTCAGATCCCTGCCCCTCAAAGAAACATAATCCAGCAATATATGATCCACATGAATAGGCCACAACACCTGCTACCTGTTAGACACCTAATTAACTCAAGCTCCCTCCTGGCCTTCTGAGAGATTAATGGCTTAAACAACCTCACCCCTCCAAGGCTCCTCAGATCTGAAGGCACTGGATAGAACTGGACTCTGTGTCTGGAGCAAGCCGTCTGAAGTGCTCCAACTGTTGGTGGGAAAGATCCCCACCAGCAACATCTCTCATGGCCTCACTCCATCAAGTAGCCACAGTCCTGCTGAAAACTGCTTTGATACACACACACACACACACACACCCCTACACAAACCCCACTAAAGTGCCACTGATGCTGCCACTGCATTGTTGTTATTACTTTAATCATTTCTAGCACCACTAACCTGCCACTTCTCCAACCTTAAAGGAGCCAAGAAGGCAGTAAAACAAGCTATCAATATAAAGACTATTAACTGTAGGTATCAAGGCTTAGATATTAATCCCAGGCCCTCTAACCAATTTGTTGTTATTGCTCTATTTATTTCTGGCACCACTAACCTGCCATTACCTAAACCTTAAAGGAATCAAGAAGGCATTAAAACAAGTTATCAATATAAAGACTACATAACTGTAGGTATTAAGACCTAGATATTAATCCCAGGCCCTCTAACCAACTCAACTAAATGGGGGTCTAGCAAGGGGGGGAAGGCCATGATGAGCCACCCCAAATCATCATCATCATCCAATAAGGCAGAGCAAAAATCTACCACCACTAGCAGAAAGGAATAGGCCACAGGCCTAGCAGGCCTCTAGAACGAGGCACAGGGCTGAGAAACAGTGTGGCCAGAAAAGCCTGGCTGACCTCTGTCCAACCACCAGGCCCTATATGCCACTAGGCCTCTAATCCCAATGTGGCCAAAGGAGGCCAAGCAGGCCCCAACTACAACCAGGTCTAATAGGCCCCCTAAACAGCCACACAAGCCAAAGGCACCACTACAATAGGCCTTTTATGGACCACATGGCAAACAGGCTGAGAGGCCCCACACAAAGAACAGCCTGCTAGGCCTCAAATTAAGCACATGGCCAGGTGGTTGATAGCAGCCTGGCAAAATAGCAACAAACGATCAATCCCCCAAATAGGCGGTTAACATGAGCAGCACAGATTTTAAACCCTGAAACTGCTTCTGCATATTAACTACACACAAAGTCTTCCAGATCCTCAGCTAGGAATTTCCTGGACTCCTGTGCTGTGTTGATTTCATGACTTTCGTCATGAAGGTCCAGGTAAGTATTTGTAGTAGTTTTCCCTTAATATAATACTTCTTGGGAATTTAAGGATGAACATCCCAAGCATGTTCCCATTGCTCCAATTGAATTGCCCTATATTTTAAGCCTATCTAATCATGTTGTCTCTAACGACTTCTTGTTCTAGGTCTAGTTTTAGTAATATTGTAGAGGCATAATAATTAGGAAATAATTAATCAATAGCTTAATAGCAGGCACATTGAATTAGGAAAAGAGCAACGGGGCCAGGGAAAACAAGAAGAATGCTTATGCTTGCAGCTGGGTGCAGATAACAGGAAAATCAGCTTGCAGAACTTAGAATAACAGGAAGCCAAGTAGAGCAACGGTAGATAGTAAAAGAGATAACTAACTGACTAGGCTCAACAGGTGTGAAAGAGAGGTAGACTTTGTGGTTTGCAGCATCTGGAGTAGGCCAAACTAGCCCAAGGGGAGGGAAAGTGACCACACTAAATGAACTTTGGTGACCAAGAGCCTCATAAAGCTTCATTTTAATATTAAAAATCACACCCCTAGGGAGGGATCTGGTATTAAAATTTGGGACTGCCTCTAGGGGCATGCGTAGTGCTTGTATGCTGATATAATAATGTATTCATAACATAGTTCCTATACGCATGTATTTGGATTAGCCAATAATTAGCATTTCTTCCTTCTGTAATGGGTGCTTAGCAGGGTATATAGCTACCTGAGTGTAGCCATTTTCTTTGGAGCACTATATTTTTTAGTGCCTGATGCACAACTGCTCCCCTCTTGTACAAGGGAAAATCATTTAATAAATTCTTTCCATTTTTAGCTGCTAAAAACCCTGGTGTGATTTTGAATTAATGCGGTAACAATCTTGGTGTCCCAGATGGGATTTTATGGATAGGAGTCAGTCACTGAGTGACAACAAGTGGTAACCCTCCCCTGTTGTGTGAGGTGTTGTCTCCACTGACCCTCTTGTCCACCACGGTCCCTCAGAGTTCCCTGAATGTGGGAGATTATATTGGCAGACTGAGTGAAAAAAGCTGTGGCAGGGATTTGCAATATTTGTTGTACTCTCAAAGTTTGCTTTGTCTCAGTTCCCAGTGAAGACATCAGTGTTGGAAGATATCGAATGGTGAGTATGAAAAATTGAACCTGTGGTTTCTGGGTGGTAGTAACCTTGGCTCCAGTGTAAATTGCGGGAAGGCAGGGTCACTGGAGCCTTCTGTTCCAAGCATGGTTGGGGCAGACATAATCTCGGGGCTGAGGGTCCATGGTTCGAGTCCCTGAAGGCCCAGGGTTCATCCCCCCTGGGGTTCGAGTTCCTGTTAGGGAGCCAAGGAGATTACTAGAGAGGCCAACCCGGTGGACACACCCAAGGAATAGGAAAGGGAGTTGGGGTCAGATACAGTCTCGGAGGGAGACTGCTGAAGAGGCCAACCAGTGGTTGAGGCCAGACATAGTCTCGGAGGGAGACTACTGGAGAGGCCAACCAGGGGAACTACCCAAAGAATACCATAGGTTATAGGATGAAAAGTAATGGAAACAAGACAGAGTAAAGGGAAGATTGAGCCAACATGTTGCACTCCTTTGCAGTGTATACTTAATGGAGTATTGCAGGGAACATGAGAAATGGGATGAATTAAATTATGCCCAGGCATTTATGGACTTGTATTAAGGAAACAAGAGTTAAAAAACTTGTGGGTTGGCACCATCGCTTCAAATGGTGGTAACAACCTGAAATCAGGCAAGAAAAAAAGGGCCAGGAGGATGAGGATGTACAATTATTAGTGCCATCAGTCTGTGGGATCCGTAAGATACGGGATACATCAACACCATCAGTCCCTCCTTTGCAGGTCCTTTGCCCCCCCCCTTCACAGAATTCCCCTGCGTATAGTCCTAGTACCTTCGTGCCTTCACAGGATCAAAGGACACAGAGATATCAGGAGGGGCAAAAAAAGGAGGAACAGAGGAGGGTGATGGTATTGAAAGAAGAGCACAGAGGAGGGTGATGATACAGATGAATGAAGGGGACTGGGGGGGGGGAGATTGTCCCCCGCTAACCCCCTGGTTCCAGTAATGGGGGGGGCACAAAACATTATTTTCTTTTAGATTCAGGAACTACACATTCATTAGCCTGGAAATTGCAGGCCACCCTGATGGGAATACAAGATGAAAGTTGGGTAATGAGAGAAAGGAGGCAATTTGTCAGATTGCAGTATCCCAGACCCTGAAACAGTTAAGAGGATTCCTGAGAATGGCTGGGTTCTGCAGAGTCTGGATTCCAGATTTTGCAGAAATGGCCAGAGCATTATATGAAGCAACGAAAGGGAAGGAGGGAGTCCTGGTGTGGACCACGGACTGTAGAAAAGGGCTTGATGACATTGAGAAGATTTTGGTGTCTGTCCCTATTAGGGATATGTAAATGTGCAAGGTGAGAATGTGGTGAAGGGAATGATTGGGGATGATAGAGAGAGTGTTTCTCTGTAATGCAATATTCCTGCCAAAAGAAGGCAGGAATGGAAGTTGCAGGAGGGGATGCTACTCAGAATGGATGCTGGGAATTGAGGTGAATGCTGAAACATTGTGCAATGATGCATAGTGATGTTTAGACCTTGTGCCAGCTGAAAGGTACTGTAACTTAGCCTTAACTTTGAATTATAATGTGTTCTGTTAAAAGTGTTTATGTCTCTGTAAAATGATAAAGGTATAAACAAAAAACCTCCAGGATAGCTGTTCTGGGATTGCGATGTACAGGGGAAAGGCAGTGAGAAAAAAACTTCTGCTTGGAGTTTCTTTCCTCTACAGAAACATGTATATCTGTTTTGACATGGTTAGGGGAAATAACACTCTTTTGTGTTTTAAATGCTGTCCCTTTTCTGAAACTGAGAATGTGTGTGTATGTGCTTGTTCCTACTTTGTGGGAACGGGAAGAAGCTGAGTGAAGCCAGGAGAAAGGAAGTTGTGGATATTTGCAGTGGGTGATTGAGAGATTGGAGAAAACCGACACCTGAAATATTTGAGTGTATGTTAAAAAAAAAACCTGTTGGAAGAATCCAGCGGTGGGCGAATGTTTTCCTCCCTTTGTTCTTTGTTGTTCCACGTTGGAGAGTGCATGCTTGCTTTTATTGTTGCCACTCTTTTTAAATCAGGTGATGCATTTGTGCATTTGTGTGATAGCACTGGAAGAGGACTACTGGGAATATGGTAGTATTTCACAACTGTCAGTGCATGGGGAGTTAAACACTGAAATTTCATCCCGCCAGTAGGGCTTAACATTGGCCCTGTAGCACATATGTTATGTTTTGTTTTTGATTGCTGTTAAAACCCTATTCATATTAGTAGATAGATAGATAGAAGTAAAGTGCGTATAATGGATGCTTAGACACGGGGGACCTGGAGGACAAACTGTGGCAGGCGAAGGCGTGGAATGTAGGGGACTGACCAGTAGACCATGTAATTTCGAGGAGGCCAGGAAGGTCCTGACCCCAGCCTGTTCCTCCATACTCTAATTCTCCATACTGTTACTAAGAAAGGCCCAGAAAGGCCTTCTGACATTCTTTCATGCTCTAAGTTTCTGTCTGTTACTGCTCAGAACTAGGGACATTGTTTCTTGGCTTGCTTTCTGTCTTTTTTGCTCAGGGTCAAGGACTTTGTATGCTTGCTTAAACATAGCACTAAGTTGCAAGTGGTGGCATTTGCACTTGGCTTGAGACCAACAGCCAAGTAGCACTAAACAGTTGGTGTGGGGAAGAAGACTCAATGAGTGTACTTTGAAGCTACAGAAACAACCATATATAATGCTATGTGCTTTTAGTGTTTCCCTTTAGATGTGTTTCCTCACAGGAACAAGAGAGCTGAAAGAGATGTGTGGGTCCATTATGCCAGAATGCAGAAGAGTACCTGAATCCAGATCCATCTACAGTCCAGTCCAAGAAGACCAGCCAGGAGAAGACGAAAAGTAAAAGAGATATTTAAGGACATCTGGAGAATCTAGAAGAATTTAGCTTGTAGGACTCTAATTGTGTGTTAATTTACTTATTATTGGTATTATGGTTTCATTCATTTCTCTATAGATGGACAGTAGTGAGTCAAACTGCATGGTATATAACATGGGCCTGACAGGTTTCCAAATTTAGGTCCTGATTTGTTCTCACATTCCCCACCAAGAAAATGGAAGTTTCATGTCCTTTCTAAGCAGAAGGCCTGACTGAAGGTTAGGTCTATGCATGCTATAAAGACTGAAGAGCTGATATAGCTTTTGCCCAACTCCAATTCCATTGGCCTGCTATATGAAGAGTCACTCTTGTTCTTGTGAGGCTAAAGGGGTTCACATACAGTATGGGTAGGGATACCAAGATGAGGCCAAGAGTATCAGGGTGATAGTGGAGATAGCAGGTGACCAGGTATGTCTCTAGTTGGCAAAACACTGAAATATGGGACGGTAAGGATTTGGGCTCTTTGAAAAACGAGATGGGGATAACCACGCATGCTATGTACTCTTTATACTTTACAATGTTTGGGTAGTTTTTCACCCTCAGAATGTGTTCCCCAACAGGTCCAAGAACCAAAAAAAACAGAAATTGACCAAGACTATGCCAAGGTTTGGTTCCTGTGTGGTAAGACAACTTAGAAAGCGTTGCCCTAGGGGATAGCTAGTCCTCAGGTGCACAATTTAGAGAATTCTGCACACTGACAAGACAACTTAACATGCAATCTAGTTGAGTGACCTCAGAAAAAGTCACAGTCTCTCTCAGCCTCAGAGGAGAGCAAAGAGGAAGTCTCCTCCAAATAATTTCAGATAATTTTATAATTGATTATGGCAGTTAGACTTTGCTTTGCGCAACATTGGAAGAATGAAAGAATGGAAAGTTAAATTTACGGAGATGACAGTAATGAAAAAATTATCTCACTAGACAAAAGGGAATTCAATTCAACAGTTTGAAAGAGAATTGATACTGGTTTTGGATTTGGTTAAAAGTAAGGACAGACATTAAAGAATTAATAAAAGAGAAAAAGAAAAAGGGAGGATGGAGAAATATAAAATGACAAATATTTTTGTATGTTATTCATATTAAAATTAATCCAATGATTGGGCAGAAAAGGGAATTTCACACAAAACAGGTTTTGATAATGAAAATTTTAAAAAAGCATGTAATTTGGGGAAAGCGGGAAACGAGGAAGAAGGGTTGATTATTGAGGGAGGAGGGTTAGTTTATGAAATGATGTATATAATGTAGATTGGATAAATATATTATTATATGGTTGTTAGTTTTGGAATTAAAAAGATTAATTAAAAAAAGGTGGTGTCCCAGTTTTATCTAAATCAAGACATAGTACTGCCCACATTTTCCCATCAACTGACGGATTGTTTAGAAAGGTCTCTTCACACACTGGGCTTTCATTGTGCTTTAGTGTATTACATACAGCATGCATCTTCCTTTTGTGATTCCAACAGACTTTTTATGTGCTATAGTGGCAGAAAGAAGAGACAGCTTGTATGGGTTTAGTGTTTCTTCAGATGGGTTGTGCAAGCGATAAGACTGTGGTACAAAATAACCAAGAGGCTGGTTCCAGAAAGTTTTTGAGCACATTCAACTAGAGCAACTGCAACCTCTATATCCTTCATAAGCAGTTTCCCTTTGCCAGAATACAGCATTGCCATTTGGACACTAGAGCAGGATCAGATGCCAGAATTGGCCAGATGTTGTCTTCACTCCTACAGTGACCTTCCCACCATCCATGGTAAGCTTTCCAGTCACCGAGTTGTGTGAGGCACTGAGATCACAAAGAAGAAGAACAGGTTGTGTTATCCCAAAATATGGGTGACTCAGGGGTCCAGCCATGGTGCTGGTACCTCCACATGACAGAGGGGAGTTAATTGGCTCAAAATTAGGAGGCCTATTTTGGGGGTAACTTATGAGATCTTTCCACCAATGTTTATGGGGTCTTGCAGGAAAGGACCAGTGAGAGAATCGAAAATGTAAACTAAAAATGCGTTTTATTGAAAGATTTACACATGCATGCAAAAGATGCAAGCACTCATGCACTCACACAAGGATTAACCAAAGGTAAAGGGAGGAAAGTTGTGTATAGATGAATTTTAGGGTTTGGGTGATAATTACCAGTTAGTAGAGAAGTGAGGAAAAATGGTGATGTGGCTTATATAAGCACCTAAGGACAGTTCTCATTCAGAAATCTAGATGACAGTGTGGTGTTCAGTGAGAAACTGTGCTGAACCACCAAAAACTGAGAGTGTTTATATCTGAAAACTACTCAGCAGGTATGGGTGTGAATCACTTTCCCAGCTGAGTGGACAGTTGGAGTTGTAATACCAACAATGAGGTCCAGAAGGTGTTAATGTTTTCAGTGTTTAGGTAATAATGCTGTATTGTGGAGAAGTTGGGAAGACGAAGCAGGGAAGCATACAGGTGTGAAGGAACAGGGTTGAAACAATCAGTTTGGTGGGAACTTCCCTTTTCTGCACAGAGATGCCCAGCTTTAGCATAAGCCTATTGTCTCCAGGGTTGTCTTGCAGTCTGCCTGACAGTGACTTTGGTTTCACCTGGGGCCTTTCTGCACTACATGGTTATAGTGCTATTATTCCACTTTCAAAATCCTATGGAATCTTGGGGTTTGCAGTTTAGGGAGGGGCATTTAGAATTCTCAGCCAGTGAGCTCTTTGGACTCAGTAAACTACAAACTCCTGAATTCCACAGGATGTTTAAAGTGGAATAATAGCATTATAACAGTGTAGTGTGGAAAGACGTAAGAGGGTGTGTGGCTGGCCTAGCCTGCAATCTCACATTTACTGTCAGTAATTTTCTTCTTTGCAGCTTGAGTCAGCTCAGGTTCCATTTGATATCAATGCCAATTAATGTAGTTGTCAATTAAATAATATTTGATAATTAAACCATATCAATCTTGGGAGGTGCTTGGGGCCATTATTTACCTGTAATTGTGGTTCTTCGAGTGGTCATTTGTGCCCTCACACAAACCCGCCCTGCCATCTCGACTTTCAGGTGGCTGTAGCTTATTGGCAGACTTTGAAACTGAGATAATGGTAGCTTGGTGGGCTCAAGTATGCACAACAGTTGCAGTGGAGAAAAGGGACAGGGCCAAGCTCTAGAAAGTTCTGAATTATGAGAAACCGAATTGGGTGAAGGCACAGATGATCACTCAAAGAACCATAGTCATAGGTAAGCAAACTGTTCATACATTTGAACATGCTGGAGATTCTGCACATTCACTGGATAGTACAGAAAAATCTGTTTATGCTGTACACTGTAAAAGATGTGTACACATATGGTAAGTTTTCACAATGTCTGGTTTTTATGTACTTCTCCATTCATTAAGCTCAGCATATTTATATGGGCACCTGCTTGTACAACTCTTACACACACAGATGGTAAAATAAATAGGTTAAATGCTTTTCATGGTGAGAGGGAAAATAACACTGAAGGGAAGAAATGAGAGGCCAATCTGAGTTTTTGCTTTGTTTTTCATTTCCACTGAACTCCTCCTAAATGAATATGCTGAGAGGACAGGCATGTCTCTGAACTGGCAAAATAATTAACTGTGGCAATGAAACTTTTATTTGCAGCTATTAAATGAATAAGAAGATCTGTGCTGAGAATTGCCAAAAAGATCCCATTGAAAATATGTATATTTGGAGCAAGGAGTCAGGAGGCAGCAGGGAGGAGTGACTCTTGGCAATGAAAGTGCTGAGTTCTGTTCAACACTGGGGAGCACAGGAGGGGTGTCTATGTATGGAATAAACTGTTGGGTGGTCCTGTTCTGTAAAACTGCAAGGCATCTTCCTTGCAATGACACCCCCCTCAACACATTCATATCTAGATGGTTGGGAGGTGTGAGAGGGAGGGTGGGTCTCTTGCTGTTGCATTTGAAGAAACAGCAGTGAGTGGGTGGTAATGGTACACTTGCTTCATACTTGGCACTGGATGTTGTGAGACTGTAAGACTGGTTGCCTGTCTTGGGACAGAGACTTAAAGACTTTTGAAGGGAAAGGATAAATTCAGGTATTACACTGGAGCCCCTTTTTGCATTCATATAATATTTTCTATACATCTAGATTTGGCATACATCCTGTAACACATGAGACTGAAGCTCACTGAGCTTAACTGTGGCATCTTACATGAATTCTCAGGCAGATTTTTTGCATGAGATCATGGAAATTGCTATGGACAAGATTTGTGAACTCCCATCCCATGGTGTTGTATTCTTCATATGGATACACATGCCAAGAAGAGTCCTGTGAGTAATGGCTAAGTGGAAGAGGATAAGGAGTCTGTGGGAAGTGGAGCCTTTAATGATTCCTTTGCCACAGGCAGATAATTACCACAAGAGAGTGGATCTGATTGGACAGTATTATGCCTGCAAGAGTTAGAATGCCCCCTAACATTGGATCGTATAGCGTTACCACCTTCAAGGAAGCCACCTTGCATTCCATTTTGGAGGGAAATATTAAGATATAATAGTTCCTTCTCCTCGTTTTCTGACCAGCCTCCATGCCATGCTTGATTTTTTTGAAAACAGAATTAGGCCGGATAATTGTCAACAGTTGTTGCTAGGCATCATTCCCCAGTGAGTAAATATAAGGGGAGGACTTGCCAGAGATTAGATGATTGGATGATGTTTGGAATTCAAATGTGGAAAGCTATTCCGACTGAATGTGGCGTTGAACCTGACGCCTTATGGAAATTCAGGTTTTGGCACCTTATGGGTATGCAACCCTGGGTGGTAAAGACCCATGTTTGGGGACTGAAAACACAGGAGGTATAAGAGAGGGGAGAATCTTCTCAGTTGGATTTGTAGGGCAAATGAGGGATCATGTCCTCTGGTAGGGACTCCTCTAGAGTACACACCAGGACCATCACAAGACAGACTCTTGCTATAATGGCTTCCTTCGTGGTCAGCCTCTGGCTCAGTTCAGCAGTTTTCCTATTGCAGGCCTCATGGGTCACATTTTTATGTTGGACTTTCACCTGACTGGCCAGATACTAAGCAGTATGCTTCGCCTTTGCATAGCCATCCTCAAGGGTGGTCAGCCTGTCCTGGAATGCCTGAATCTGCAATGAGGTATTTTCTAAGTTGGTTTGGGCCTCCTCTGCAGCTGATGAAGATGCCAATTTGTCTGCCAGCAGGGTGCTGTTGTGTATGTAGAATGTCCAGTTCCTTGACTTGCCTCTCGGCCTTTTGTGTGAGCTCCTGGACGGTGCTTGAGGCTTCACTTAGGGCCATCCAGAGTCCCCAAGCCACCATTGCTTCTTTGGAGGGGCCTAAAATTGACCTGACCTGCCACTGAGCATGATAAGGTCATGCAGGGTGCTAAACAGATCTGAGCTTTTGAAGTGTTGTTCCCTTTGCTGACAACCCATTTTTCTAATTTATTGAGCTTGTTCTATTCCTTGAACATTTTGGCTGAATTCAAAATTTTATTTTCAGCTAAACAAACAGATAAATGTGAGGGTGTCTCCTTAACATGCCTGCTATGGAAGGCCTCTGAGGCTTTCAAAGTGCAATGACATTTTCCTCCAAATATCCCCACGATCAGCAGTTTCCATCAGCCAGGACAACACCTCAAAACTGGGGAAAACTAGACCATGCACTCAGGGATGTGGAGACCACTGAGGTCCTTTGGAGAGGATCCCTAGCATCTGCAATGAGCGGAACTGCCAAGGGGGAAAACAAACTCAAAGGAACTTGTCACTGCTTGGCTGAGCAGTGAGGAATGAAGGATCTGGGTCCTGACTGAATCTTGCCTAATTAAGGCTATTTTTGGACTGAGGGGCACCTCCTCCAAGTCTAGGCAAAGTACTTAAACCAAAGAGGTGGTTGCTGCCACCACTGATGTATTAACTGCTAAGACAATTGGTTGCTGCTACCACCAATGTGCTAATCATTCTTCCCTAGGGAGCTACCCTGCAGAGATACCACAGCAAAAGGAGCCAGAGCTTCCTGCCTGCCCTACCTTCTGTAACCTTAAGTGCTAGTTTTTTTGTGGTGTGTGGATGTTCCCTAACTGTGATTCTCTAACTGTTCAGACCCCACAGCATGATAGACCCAGAGATATGGAGTGATCCCAGGATAGTCACATGCCAAGCCCTTGTAATCTACAGTGATTCATGGATGGTGAATCAAGGTCATGCCTGTATAGATGTGGCTGCCAGACATAGAACAAGACAAAAAAGGGAGAAGATCCCAATCCACAGTAGTCCATGTGGCTTCAATCACACAGAACCTTACTCACACATGTCACACAAAATCCAACTGGAATCTCTACAGGTCTCCCTACATCTGTATTCCTGAACTCCATGTGTTGACTCAGGGGGTGCAGGGTGTTGCCCATGTTTCTCCACTAATCATAGAATCATAGAGTTGGAAGAGACCCCAGGGGCCATCAAGTCCAACCCCCTGCTATGCAGGAACACTCATCAAAGCATTCCCAACAAATGGCCATCCAGCCTCTGCTTAAAAACCTCCAAAGAAGGAGACTCCATCACACTCCAAGGCAGCACATTCCACTCCTGGACAGCTCTGACTGTCAGGAAGTTCTTCCTGAGGTTCAAGTGGAATCTCCTTTCCTGCAGCTTGAATCCATTGCTCCTTGTCCTAGTCTCTAAAGCAGTAGAGAACAAGCCTGCTCCCTCCTCAACATGACATCCCTTCAAATATTTAAACATGGCTATCATGTCCCCTCTTAATCTTCTCTTCTGCACACTAAACATACCCAGCTCCCTAAGGCATTCTTCATAGGGCATGGCTTCCAGACCCTTCACCATTTTGGTCGCCCTCCTCTGGACCCATTCCAGCTTGTTGACATCCTTCCTGAATTGAGGTGCCCAGAACTGGACACAGTATTCCAAATGAGGCCTAACCAATGCAGAATAAAGTGGTATCATTACCTCCTTGATCTAGACACCATACTCCTATTGGTGCAACCAAGAATCACGTGGGCTTTCTTGGCTGCCGCATCACACTGCTGACTCATGTTCAGCTTGTGATCTACCAAGACTCCTAGATCCGTTTCACACGTACTGCTATCCAGCCACATGTCCCCCATCCTAGACTTGTGGCTTTCATTTTTTCTGCCCAAGTGCAGGACCCTACATTTCTCTCCGCTGAAATTCATTTTGTTAGCTTTGGCCCAGCTCTCCAATCTGCCAAGGTCATTTTGAAATTTGATCATATCCTCTGGTGTGTTAGCAACCCCTCCCAGTTTGGTATCATCTGCAAATTTGATCAGCATGCCCTCCACTCCTTCATCCAAGTCTCACTGATGAAGATGTTGAATAGCAGTGGGCCCAGGACAGAACCCTGTGGTACACCACTAGTCACTTCTCTCCAGGATGAAAAGCAGCCATTGGTGATCACCCTTTGGGTTCAGTCGGTTAACCAATTACAAATGCAACTAACAGTAGCCCTGTACAGCCTGCATTTTACTAGCTTCTTTGCAAGAATGTCATGGGGAACTTTGTCAAAGACCTTACTGAGATCAAGATATGCTACATCTACAGCATTCCCTTCATCTATTAAGCTTGTAACCCTATCATAAAAAGAGATAAGATTAGTCTGGCATGACTTATTTCTGAGAAATCAATGCTGGCTTTTAGTGATTATGGCATTGCTTTCTAAGTAATTACAAACTGACTGTTTAATGATTTGCTCTAGGATCTTTCCTGGAATTGATGTCAGGCTTACCAGGTGATAATTATTAGGGTCCTCTTTTTTCCCTTTCTTAAAGATGGGGATGACATTTGCCCTCCTCCAGTCTGCTGGGACTTCTTCTGTTCTCTAAGAGTTCTGAAAGATTATTGCAAGTGGTTCAGAAATGACTTCTGCCAGTTCTTTTAATATCCTTGGATGTCATTCGTCTGGCCCTGGGGACTTGAATTCATCTAGTTTAGCCAGATATTCCTGTACTACTTCTCTACTTATTCTGTGCTGCATTTCCCTCACTTCCTCACCTGCTCCCCACACCCCAGGTTGGGTAGTTCTATCCTTTTGGGAGAAAACTGAGGCAAAGAAGGTATTAAGTAGTTCTGCCTTCTCGCTCCCCCCTTTTATTAATTGGTCACCTTCTCCACGTAGTGATCCTATCATTTCCTTGTTTTTCCTTTTGCTGCTGACATACCTAAAAAAGCCCTTTTTATTGTTTTTGATGTCTCTGGCAAGCCTGAGGTCATTCTGCGCTTTAGCTTCTCTGACTTTCTCCCTACATCTCCTGGCTATTTGCTTGAATTCCCCTTTGGTGGTTTCACCATTCTTCCGTTTCCTGTACATGTTTCTTTTAACACTTAGCTCAGCCAAGAGTTCTTCAGTCAACCATTCTGGTTTCTTTAGACACCTGCCATTTTTCCTCCTTGTTGGCACAGTTTTCAATTGTGCCTTCAGTATCTCACTTTTAAGAAACTCCCATCCATCATGAACTCCTTTCTCTTTTAGTATTCTTATCCGTGGGATTTCAGCAAGTATCTCCCTAAGTTTAGATTAATCAGCTTTCTTAAAGTTTAGGATGCGTGTCTGGCTACACTTGGCTTCTCCTTCCCATTGGATGCCAAACTCCAAGAGAGCATGGTCACTGTCTCCTGGGATCCCACCATCTCCACCTCATCAACTAGGTCATCCCTGTTGGTCAGGATCAGATCTAAAATAGCTGATCCCCTTGTCACCTCTTCCACCTTCTGGACCATGAAATTGTCTGCAGGGCAAACAAGGAACCTGTTGGACCTTGTGGTCTTTGCAGAATTTGACTGCTAACAAATATCAGGATGATTGAAATCTCCCATTAACATGGCATCTCTCCTTTTTGAATGTGTGGTCATCTGCTCCAGGAAGGCCACATCCATGTCCTCAGGCTGGCCCGAAGGCCTGTAGAAAACCCCCACAATCACATCCCTATTGTTTCTCGCTCCCTTAATTCTTACCCAGATGCTATCAGCTTGGCTTCCCAGATTTAAGTCATGGATTTCTTCACAGGTGAAAACATCCTTGACATATAAGGCTACACCTCCCCCTTTCTTGTTTGGTCTATTTCTGCAAAATAAGTTATACCCCCTTATTCCTACATTCCAATTCATGAGATTCATCCCACTAGGTTTCAGTGATGCCTATTACATCATATTTTTTTTGTTGTACTAAGAGTTGGAGTTCGTCTTGCTTATTGCCCATGCTCTGTGCATTAGTGTAGAGACACTTGAGATGATGTGCCCTTTGTGGAATTCTTGTACTAAAGTTACTTTCCCTCTCCCTGTTGGTCTCTAGTTCTACTTGGCCTGCCCTACCTATATCATTTGGGCTATTTTCCGCAGCACTCACTGAATCCTTGCCCAGAATACTACTGTCCCCCTTCCCAGTCAAACTCAGTTTACTGTTACTCCAAAAAGTGGGTGACTCAGAGGTCCACTCATGATGCCAGTGCCTTTACGAAATAGTGGGGAATATTAGCTCAAAGGGGAGGCCTGCAAGAGGGGGAGGGTAACCTAACAGGATCTTTTAATTCTGTGTATACTTGTACTAATGCAGTGATACCAGCTGGAGATTCAAAGAATATTTGTTTTATTAGGGGAATTAACCATCACAGCCAGCCAAGATCCAAGCAGTCTCACAATTACACAAGGCTAACTGAAATAAAAGGGAGTTAAAATTGGATAGCAAGAAGTGAAGGCATAGTGGGTGATATTTATCTATCTATTTATTTATCTATCTGGAGAGGAGAGAATAAGCAGTGTGGACTGAGTCCAGGGTAGTACCAGAATGAGAATCAGAGCAGTAGAGTGATGAAAGTATTCCACAGCTAGAACAGATAGCTGATATCCAACCTGATAGCTAGAAGAGTCCTCTTTAAATTCAGCAAGAAGAGCGGATGGAAAAAAAGACCTCCCACCCTCAGAGGTCAGAGGGATGAGGAGTAGGATTATATGTTAAGGATGTTTACACCTGTGAAGAGATCCATGAAATAAATCCTGGAAGCCAGGTTAAGAGCATCTGAGTAAAAATTAAAGGGGAGAGAAAAAAAAATAGGGACGTCATTTTTGAGGTCTACTACAGACTCCCAAATCAGGCTGAGGACTTAGATGAGGCCTTCCTAAAACAGATGGCCACACATTCAGAAAAAAGAGAGATAATAGTAATGGGAGACTTCAAGTATCCTGATATTTGTTGGAAGTCAAATTCTGCCAAGAATATCAGGTTCAACAAATGCCTGGCAGATAATTTCATTTTCTAGAAGATGGAAGAGGCAACAAGGGAATCAGCCATTCTGGACCTGATCCTAACCAACACTAATGACAATGGGTAATGAGGTGGAAGTGGCAGTATCCTTAGGTGGGAGTGACCATGTTCTCTTGGAGTTTTTTTATACAGTGGAAAGTGAAAGCCAAGCATAGTTACACTCACATTCTATATTTAAGAAAGCTGATTTCAGTAAACTTAGGGAAATATTAGGTGCATTGTGTGGTTAGACATACTAAAAGAGAAACAAGTGTATGCTGGATGGGAGTTTCTTAAAAGTAAGATATGGAAGGCACTGTTTCAAACAATTCTATTGAGGAGGAAAAATGGGAGGTGGCTAAAGAAACCATGAGGGATGTCTAAAGAACTTTCAAATGAACTAAGATTTAAAAGGACCAAATACAAGAAATGGGAAAAGGGGGAAATCACCAAACAAGAAATCAAACGAATAGTGAGCATGTATGGGGAAAAAGTCAGAAAAGCTAAAGCACAGAATAAGCTCAGGCTTGCTAGAGAGGTTAAAAACAATTAAGAGGGCTTTTTAAATTATGTCTGTAGCAAAAGGAAAAACAAGGAGATGGTAGGGTAACTACAAGGAGAAGATGGAGAAGTGGTAACAGGTAACTGAGAAAAAGCAGAACTACTCAACATCTTCTTTGCCTTGATCTGTTCCAAAAGAAAAATAGTGTTCAACCAGGAGAAAATGGAACAGATGATATAATATAGGAAATGTAGCACAGACTAGGTAAAGATATAGTAGAGGAATACCTGGCAACTCTTAATGAATTCAAGTCACCAGGACCAGATGAATTACACCCAAGGGTATTAAAAGAATTGGCAGTAGTACTTTCAGAACCACTGGCAATAATCCTTGAGAATTTATGGAGATCAGGAGAAGTCCCAGAAGACTGGAGGGGCAAATGTTCTCCCCATCATCAAGAAGGCCATATCTGTACAAGTGCCGGTGGCAACCTTGTCTTTAAACCATAATCTTCAAGAATGATGAGTACCTAAACTTCAAACTGTGTAGGAATCTAACAATTGGCCCACTCTTACCGTCAATAGTGAATAAAATTAAAAGGAGAGAGAACTTACAGACTTGGATACTTTTTGTGTTTCACCAAAAAGAAAAAAAAAGTAACTGAAAGAGAAGAGATATAAGAGAAAACCACTCCAGATAGATTAAAATCCGAGAGTTTATAAGACTGAGTTTGTATTTGGATTGTAAATCAAAGTATTTGAAGGTGACATATGTTGAAGAGGGGAAGTACATGTTGAGAAAGTGGAAATTGAAAGTGTAATAAATGAAAATGGTGAGAGTGATGGCAGACGATTGAAGATAGGAGGTGGCATGTGTGTATGACGGTGGAAAAGTGAAGAACAGAGGTTCAGGGAGACAGAGACAGAGATAGAGCCAAGCTGCCAATGACAGAAACTAGTTGCTAATGTAGATCATATATAGGCAGTAATATAAAACCCACGAAAGTGAGAAGGAAAAGGATTTGAGTGAATTGGTTAATCAGAAACAGAATGTATGGCAACTTAGAGACAACCAGGAATGTGACTTGGCTCAAGCAGAAAACAATGGTGGATGGTAAGAGCTGAATAAAAGGCTGCAAGATTGAAAGGAAAGATACACCGTTATGGGACATAGCCAAGCAGCAGATATGAGGAAGTTCGAGAGATGATGAGAGAGATGGAAAGAAGATAGTAGAAGATTTGGTTTTTAAGACTCTGGTTGAATATTCATGGGAGCTGGATCATACAGGAGAAGGGAAAAACAGAGTTAGAGGAAGGCAGGAGACAAGAGACTCACAGGAGGGAAGTAAGATCGGAGACAGCTTTGAATTGAAAGACACAGTGTACAGCAGAAGACGCAGGAATCAGAGACAGGAGACTGTGAGAGGTGCAAAGATGTTAAATGGAGAAGCAAAGAAGCAAAGCAAAAGCATCCAAACAGGACTGAAGATAGATAGGCTAGGCTGTATGGAAGAAAAATGAGGAGAAAGAAATGGTATATTTGTACGTATCTATTTATATATATTTATATAATCAACTCTATAATATAGATTCTTGAGAATAATAGAAAAATAGAGAAAAATAGGGAGTAAGAGAGATCATTTGAAATTTTTTTTAATTTTTCCAATCTTATCCCCATAACGTTCATATTTAAATTTTCACTAATTAATCCAGGAGTATTAGCAGTTCATTTACTGTTTTATGTTTTTATGTAATATGTTAATATGTAACATATTAATGTATTAATAATATTTATCTGCATAAATTAATGTAAAAATGTATTAACAATATATATTTGCATAAACAATGGAAGTAAATAATTAGAGGCGCACCAGCTATTTGGAAAGAATCACAAACATAATAGATAAATTGATTTATTTGTTGATTTACTATTTATAAAGTTTGTATATTTAAAGCCTATTAATTAATTGAGGAGTTTTTCTAAGTATAGAAGATCTTAATCTATTAGGAGCATTTATTTGTTCAATCTATAGAAGTAGATATTTTTACACCTATCTATATATTTATTTGTTCAGTCTACAGAAATATATATTTATAGGTGACATGAATCATTTGGTAACAATCAAGTTTATACTACTTAAAGTGATTTATCATCTGATTCACTATTTGAGAAGAAGTATTTTGGGAAATTACTGGAATTTATTGTAAATGGTTTCATGAAATTTTTGAAGCACTGTACATAATATGTGGATATTGGCAAAGATACAATATTTTGAATGACTTAAACATTCAGATAAAGGAAAGGAAGGTTTAATTTTGATGAAGGATTGATAACCCTTAGAAAGACTTTTCTGAAGAGTTTTAAGGGTCAGTAATAAGAGCAAAATCAGAATGGCATCTGGCCAAAAGAAGACAATTCAACTTCAACAAATGCAAGGAAGAAAGCCTTCAATATAGACAAAAACCATGGATCCTAGCCTTAAAATATTTGAAGAAATTCAAAAATTAAGGAGTGAAATAGGAGAAGAACTTAAAGGAATGAGAGCAGAAATTAAACAGGACTTTAAAAGAGAAATTGAAAAATGTAAACCAGAACTTTTAAAAGTTTATGCAAGACATGGCAATAATAGATAAAAAGGTAGAAGCACTGCAAGAGAAGACCCAAGAACTGGACTCAGAAACAAAAAATCTGATAAGGGAACAGCAAAGAGATAAAGAGGCATATATTAAAAAAGAAATAAAACAAAGGAACAAATGTTTGAAAATAAGAGGTCTACCAGAGAAGCCTGAGGAGAATCTCTATGAAAGGGTGATAGAATTATTGGCTACATTCATTGGACAAAGAATTGAAAAATTTGAATTAGAAATTGATAAAATTTTTCATGTTGATTCACCAATTGAAAAAAAGAAGAAACTTTCATGGGACATAGTCATCTATTTTGCCAGAGAAAAATGCAAAAGACTAGATATTGGAGTAAAGTTATAAAGAAAAGTTTATGTTAGAAGTTTCAGAGATTCATATCTTCAAGGACATTCTGGGTCAGGTATTAAGACAAAGATAGGAATAGTCCTTCTTAGTTAGGAACCTACAAAGACTAAATATAAGATATAGATGAGAATTCCCAGAAGGAATAGTCTTTTACTACAAAGATAAGGGATACAAGATTTCATCAGTGGACGAGGCAGACGAATTTTTGAAAAGGTACTTAAGTGATAATAGCAAGGACAGAAGAGATGAGAGAAAGCAGAAGAGCATTGTAAGAAATAGTAAATACAAAAGAAAACTAGTAACCAAGAAGAGGAAAGAGAAAAAGAAAGAACAGATGATATTGCCAGCATCTCAGAACAGGAAGAATTGAGTGAGAAGGAAGAACTGTTGTTCATGAGATCAGATTAAGCAGATTACAAGATGAAAACAATACAACAACTTCAAGAAGAAGGTCATTTCATGCAATGGTTCTCACATAGACACTATTACTTAATATTTGTTGAAGAAAAAAAAGAATAAAGACTCTGAAAAGACCAAACTGGATTTGGAAGATCTGTTCTGTGATAATGAGGAACATTTGATTTCCATACTATATAATTTTTTGTTGAAAATGGAGATGAAAAGAAGAGCAAGTGAAGGAGTACATGATCAACTGGGCAAAGAATTTTGGGTATTCAATATCTATGAATCAATGGGAGAGACTATGGACAAAAGAAATGAAAAATGTACTCTGTGATGACTTACAACAAAATTACTATAAAATGATGTGACACTGGTATCTTCCTCCAGAAAGACTTTCTAAGATGCATAAAGAGATGAATAATAGTTATTTGAAGTGTTTGGACCATGTTGGTTCTTTGTATCATATGTGGTGGACTTGCGATAAGGCTAAGCAGTTTTGAAAGACGATACAGAGTATAATACAAACAATTTTGAAATGCCGGATCACTAAGTCCCCAAAACTGTTTTTACTGAAAATTTGGCAGTTAGATACCAGATATGATAAACAATGGCAGAGAATTGTTCGATTTTGTTATTAGCAGCAAGATAGGTCTATGTTTGTCTATATTGGAAGAAAACAGAAAACAGAAATTCCAACTATCAGTGAATGGCATGGTAGATTGATGACAATATTGGAAGGGATAGATATATAGTTTAAAAAGTTTCTCAGAAAAGGATATTAAAAAGAATTGGCAATTGTTAATTGAATACTTGAGAGAAACTAACAGTGAAACCATGATTTTGGGGTTCTGAACTTGTTACTATTTTGCTTTGTTTTGAGTAAATGAATTTATAATTTGATATCATGCAAAGGTGGCAAAGAAAACTATAGATGATTTTACTTTGTTGCTATGTTCTAATTTTTATATATATATGATACATATATTATATTAGATATTAAAAATATTTTAAGATGACTAACTTTGGCCATTTCTGCACAAGGCGAGGGAATCGCTCTGTGCCGTTACTCACCAGATCTTCTGGCTCCTCGGTCCAGTCTGGGTGAATCAGAGCAGTGCGAGGTCTTAGATCTGCACTGCTCTGGCTTCCAAACTGGTGGCTTCCAGTTGGTCGTGGGTCCTGACCAACCGTGAAGCTTGCCATGCCTAAAGCCCACCCTCCGCAGATCACAGGCTCGCATTGGTGCAAGCCTGCGAATCTGCACAAGGGAGCAGGCACGCAATGGCGTGCTCCAGAAAAAAGAGAAACCTCTTTTTTCCCATCTTTAAAAAGCTTGCAGGAGGACCAGTTGGTGGCATTTCGGAGCGGACTGAGGTGCGGATCTCCAGTAAGTAGTCTAATCCTAGTCCACTCCGAGGTGCAGACGACCTCCGTAGAGGACACACTGCACCATTTTAATTTCCCCATGTGGAAAAGGCCTTAGTTTTGTAGTAAAGATATCAAGTAACTATGGTATAATTATCTATCTATCTATCTATCTATCTATCTATCTATATTCACTTACTAATTCAAATATTTTTAGTTACAGAATTACAATATTAAGATTAAGCAGTAACTGTTAATTTTAATTGTTTGTGTTAGATTTATGATACTAGAGTTTAGATAGAAGACTATGGATAGTTGATAGTTGCAACAGGAACCACCTTTTATTATGTGTATTATGTGTTATGTGTAAGTAATAGTCTTTTTAGTTATATGTATTTTTAGCTGAGATTCATTTGTTGTTCTTGATTAATTTGTTAATTTGTTAATTGTTTGATTACTTTAGATAGCACAGTTTAGTAGGTTAGTTTGTTTTTTTGATTTATTGCTAATATTTTTAGATGTTTATTTGCGTTGTGTGTTTCATGTTTTTTCCTTTCTTTTAAATATTCAATAAAATATAATAAAAAATCTCTCAATTAATAACAGAGGAAATAGAAAATAAATTGAATCACTTGAGTTACTATCACTTTGAGCAGGCAGAAAAAAAAGCTGGCCTATAAGTTAAGGAAAAGGAAGGAAAGGAATCTTATAATGGAGATAAAGAAGGCAAGAAAATCTACATGGCCCAAGGCAAGATAAAGCAGATCTTTGAGAAATGTTATACAAATCTAGTCCAATAAAAAAAATGCTACTTCTCAACAATTTCAGAAAATAACAGACTTCTTAAAAAGTCAAAATATTACTAAAATTTCGAAAGAAAAATGCAACCTGCTTAACTCTCCTATAACAGTAAGTGAAGTAGCTGAATCTATTAATGAATTGAAACCAGGGAAATCCCTGGAAGCACATGGCTTTATGGCCCTATACTTCAAAAAATTTCAGGATGAATTATTAATTCTATTTCATTCAATGATCAAAAGAATATTAGATCAAGGAAGACCTGTAGCCTGGGGTGAATCAATTGTACTAATTCCAAAAGAATGAGGAGAGGTCAAAGATCTCAGAAATTTTAGACCAGTCTCTCTACTAAAAATTGATTGTAAGATTTTTGCAATGATACTAGCAAAAAAATTGTAAACAGTAGTGTAGGAAATAATTCATGAAGACCAGTCAGGATTTCTACCCAGCAGAAGAACTAAACAAAACAAAACATGAGGATGGTGTTGAACTATAAAGAGTATAATGAGGGGGGGGCAGGAATAAATTCACAATGGCCATTCTCAATGCAAAGAAAGCCTTTGACAACATCTCCTGGGCTTTTTTGAAAGGTGTTATAGAAGAATCTGATTTTGGAGAGAAATTTAAAGGTTGGATAAAAATTATCTATCAAGACCAAAAAAACCAGCCTTATTACAAATAGAGAAAAAAAAACAAACCTGTACAAAGTATCTAATGGGGTAAGACAAGGTTGTCCCCATCTCCTTTTTTTCTTTATTAAGACATTAGAGATTTTGAACAAAAGGATTAGAGAACAAGATCAGAGAAGAGGAGTGAAAATTAAAAAAAAAAAAAGAATGAATTAAAACTTAAAGCTTCTGCCAATGACTTGTTCATGTTTCTAGAGGATTCAAAAGACTCTATATCAAAATAATTGGAATTGTTAAAGCATTACGGCCAAGTTGTGGGCTTCAGAATAAATAAAGATAAAACAACATTATTAACCATTAACATGTCAAAAGAGGAGGAGGAAGAAGAAGAGGAGGAAGAGGAAGAAGAGGAGGAAGAAGAAGTGAAAGAAATATCTGGTTTCCACGTTGAAAGAAAATTAAATATTTGGGTATTAATATAACAAAAAAAAAAACCCTCCAAATTATTTGACAACAACTTTCAGAAAATGTGGAACAAGGTCAAAGGTGACTTACAAAAATGGAATATACTTAATTTGTCATTATTGGGAAGAATAACATGACAAAAATGGCAGTGTTATCAAAGTTCATATTTCTATTCCAGAACCTTTCAATAATAGCTAATGAAAAACCTTTCCCATTATGAAGCAGAGAAATATCAAGATTCATCCGGGCAGGGAAGAAACTGAGGATAGAAATGAAGGTACTGTGAGATACCAAAGAAAGGGGAGGCTTTGGATTCCCCCATCTAAAACTATACAACCAAGCAAGCTGTTTGGAATGGATCAAAGAATGGATCACTCTGAAGAATACTCCATTGATGAAACTGGAGGGTTTTAATAAAAGATTTGGATGGCATGAATATCACTGTTTGAATAAAGCCGGTGTAAACAGAGATTTTAACAACCATTACTGCAGAAAATCATTGACTCTCCCTCCATCATCCTCAGATTACCTGGTCCAGAAGGAAGATTATCCTCTCTTCTAAATATTTCCAGTCCCACTGTTGGCCTCTGTATGCCTGTGTAGTTACTGACTCAGCCAGCCCAGTAGTCTTGGCCACCAAGTACAAGGATGTCCAAGACATATTTGATCACAAAGAGATAGATCATTTGCCATCCCATCCTCCCTATGACTGCCTGATTGACCTATAATCCAGTGTTAGAGTCCCAGTAGAATAGATCTATGCCTTATTCAAGGCTGATTTAACAGACTTGCAAGGTTTTCTGAACAAAAACCTCAAACAAGGCTTCATCCATCACTCCATGTCTCCAAGAGTGGCTCCTATGATATCCATTTGTAACAAATCTGGAAGAATAAGCTTACAGAGTTATTTCTGCATCTTCAACAAGGTCATGAACCAGAACCATTATCTGTCACCTCTTATCCTGAAACTCTTAAAACAGTGTCATGTACAGGCTAGCTTCTGGTTCAAAGAAGATGCTTCAAGACTTCAAAAGTTTTATTCAGAACAGTGAAGAAACATCAGCATACTATGGTAATTGCCAAGACTAAAAAACTATTGGATTTACAGTACCTTATAAGCTGTAACATTCCAAATTAGTGCACACTAGAATTCTATTTGACAGTTAGTTAAAACAACTCTTTTTTCCAACACTCTTCCACCTCCCTTCCATTTTCTCATTCTTCCTGCCAATAGCGTGACCTTGCAACTGCATCTGTTCATCGTTATCAGGAATCATTACAATAACATTCCCAGCACACTGTTTCTCATCCAGTCCCATCATCCCCTCACAGCAAAATTAAGCCTATTTATTAAACATCAATGCAAAGCAACTACCTTAAGCAAGGCAGAGAGAGCAAAGCTGACCTTACATTCTGCCCCTCCAAACTGTTTCCTCCCATTCTCTTCTTTATCCTGGCTTATTTGGATAAGTGTAATGAAACTTGCAAATCAAGTGAGAGGCTTTAACATGGTGGGCATGGTGGGTTTCCCTTTCCAATCCTTCTCTTGGGTCTCCGTAACTACCGGCAAGAGCGGCAATGCCAGCTCCGGGTCTGGGACCCACATGCTCACTTCAGTATGGAGGCTGGTCTTGGACCCACGTGCCTCCGGGGAACCTTTCTCTCCAGTCACAATGGTAATCGAAATGGAGCTGTAACTAGCCGTGGCCCCCTTTACAATTACCAACATCACAATTAAAACGGTGCCATGGCCCCTGAGGACAAAGTGGCACCAAAGCGTCTGCATGGAGGGAGAGGCGATAGCCAAATCCACCTCTGGGGAGGAACATACCTGTCGCTCACTCATTACCGGGATAGGGGCAGGAGCTTTAATGGTGGCACAAAGGTGCATGGCTGAAATTTCTACTGGTCCCTGGTCTAACTGCCATAGAAACCCGTTTGTGTAGTCAACTGTGAGCCTGTTTCCCCAGAGAAAACCGATGCCCAAAAGGCCATCATCTTCTCCCTGGTTCTTTCATGCCCACAGCTTAAAACGAAACGTCTCTATGGACATTGGGATGCCTGTCCATGCCCTAGCTTGGTGACCCCCCGCCGCCATATCCAGAGAGCTGGACATGCTCGGGCGTGGGTTCACCGTGCCTCGCAAGTTTGGGGTGCAGTACGTTTACTGCTGCACCAGAGTCCACAAGAAGGGTGGCAGGAGTCTTATCCCTCTCGGTCCCTATGCCTGCCTTCACCCAGAACCTTCCCCACCTGTCTGGCTTCAACCTAGCCACAACGTTGCGGGGAAGCTTCCTGGACCGAGGGCACCCCTATGCTTGCAGGTCCAGGTTAGGGTAGTATCCAGCCGGAGGTGGGCCGTCAGTCACAGCCTGGACCGGCTGTTTACCTCCCGCCTGAAGCTGCTTATCTAGAGCTTCCAGAAGCTCCAATGTTGGCTGCTTATCAAAGTGGTTCATGTCCAGCCCGAACCTTCTGAGCATGCCCCAGACTCCTACTCTATCCGAGGAGTACGTCTGGGCCGTGGGATCATACCCACCAGACATCTCCTGGGGACAGCCCGAGTAAGAGAGCTGTTTGGGGGCAGTGGGCTGCTGTGGGGGACTTCCAGCCTTGCCGGGCTGGCCACGGAAATCTCTTCCCTGCCACTGCCTGTTGTCCTGCCTGGGAGCTGGACGCAGAGTCCAGTTCCCTTGGGGAACCGAATTTGGAGCAGTTTTCCTGTATTGGGAATGGAGCCCATAATTCGAGTACGTGACCTCAGATACGGGTTCCCAATTCCTGGTGTGCTTCCTATGCATCTTGGGGGGAGGTCTTAGGGATCCTGCCTCGCGCAGCAGGTCGGAGACCAGTCGGAGGTTGTTCCCGAACTCTTCCCAGTGGGTGGTGGCTGGATCCACCAAACCTAATGCCATCTTGGTCTCATGATTAAGACCTCCATACAGGAGCGTCTTGAATTCGAGATGGTCAAAGTTATACCCACGGGGCGTCAAGGGGACCTTCTCAGCCAGAATGGCGAGGAGCTGCTTCCGTTCCATGTAAGCCTCAGGGTTCTCACGAGGACCCTGCTGCTCCATGACATAGAGCACACCTGCACTCTGTCCAGGCCACAAAATCCTCACTACCTCTCTCATCCAGTCGCGTGCCTCGAGCCTAACCAGGCCTCGAGCCACCACGACTGACTCAAGAGTAGGGAGTTCGGAGGGGGACATACAAAGTTGGGCCAGTTGGGTGAGGTCCTGACCATTGGCTGTTGGGTGAGAGTGAATCACCGTGTTCAACCACATGATCCCGGTGGACCGGTTTAAAGGACCCAGTTGGTCTGCAATTGCTTTGGCCTCAGTAGTACACCAGGGGACCCTAGTCTCGGTGACCCGCATCTCCTGCGTCTCTTGCCTATCAGAACTGCCTTCTCCAAGGGGGGTGGTCCATCTCGTCATGGACCTCGTCTCGACCGGGTGGACTGTGACCTTAGGGTCACTCCAGTCGGGATTGTGGGGAAGGGTTGCCTAAGTATCCTTGGGCAGTGCCTCCCCAGAAAAGTCCTCTGTGAACATTGGGAGCGGCTCTGGGCACACAGCCGAAATTAGGGCTTTGCACGTTTGGAGCTGGCTCTTCAGCGCAGCTATCTGTTTCTGGCAAGCTACGTGGCTAACAGCCTCCTGCTGTTCTCTCACTTGCCCCACCATAAACTTGGCCGCAGACCGGGCATGATCCAGCTCAGCCTCTAAGGCATGGGCTTTCTCCCCCCATGTTTGCGCCACTACCTGGATGTTATTCAGTTTCTGGGCGGACGCCTGCACTATGGACGCAAAAGTAACCTTGTCCGCACGCAGCATCTCAACCTCGGTCTGAAGCCGGGCATTCTCCTTCTTTATACTAGCCAATTTTTCTCTGGTCTCTACCATGGCACTACTAGCATCTCTGGCTGTAAGCCAAAGTCCCCAAGCGGCCAAAGTGTCCTTAGACGGTCCGAAAGTGTTCTTTGATTTACCCGCCAGGGTATACACTTCCCGGAGTGTGGTAAAGGGATCGGCCATCTGGAAGATGGTGTCCTTCCAAGGGCATTTCCCCTTACTCAACACCCACCTTTCTAGCTTACCTCGGACCTCTTCCTCTAACATAAGGTCCTTGATGGTGACCTTGCTACTTTCTGCCATTTTCCTGCACAAACCACAACTTCCTAACACTACCAGCAACTCACAACCTACAAACTGCAAACTACAAACAGGACCGGGAACTGGAATGACGGGAAGGATCACCTAGACCCCTGGGAGACCAAAGGAAAATGAACACTGCAGAACTTCTCTAGGAAAGAGGGATAGGAACCTATCTCCAGCCTGCCCAAACAAAGTCACTTTGGTACTCCCAAGCCCTGTTTTCCACCTTGAGAGCACTGGGGACCAAAGGACAAGGTAACGGTTTGGGGACAGGGAGGTCACCTAGACCCAGGGAACCCTCAGGAGTACTCCGCCTACCTGAAGGGGGGAAATGAGCCCAGTGGAACTTACAGCACCGCCTGGCTAAGCAGCGGGGGAAAAGGGATGGGAATCTAAGCCAAAACCGTTCCTAACAGTTTTTCTGGCGAGGGGCGCCTACCTCTACCTCAGGACAAACTTCTTAAAACCCTAGGCTAGGTCGGGAATCACCACCCGCACCTAGTCGGCTAGCCAATTGGGACGCACCCGAAATTATACAGCAGGATGCACCCGCGCTTTTCACAACTACTAGCGGGACACACCCGCACTTTCAAAGCTACCCAACAGCAACAACTGATGGGATGCACCCGTATATTTCTAAGGGGGGGGATTTCTTCCCTAAGTGCGATTTTGCCTTGCCACTAGGGTGTTGGATGAGTGTAGACTGTTCCTAGCGTGCTAACACTCTAACACTTTGGATCCCAGCCCACGATAGACCCCAAGTTAGGGATGTGATTCACAGGACAGCTTGTGCACACCGATAGCAAGAGGTGTGCACAAACTAAGGCAGAAGAGGGGAGCAGAATTCCAACCCAGATAGAATAGCTCTAGAGCTCAGACACACAGAATTCTCACACACGTGTTCCTGCCTGACTGCGCTCTAACGACTTGACTGACCATCACCTAAGTCAGTACCAGCCTGATTTGAGGAGGTTCAAGACTCCTTCTCAAATTAGGGGTACCGGGGCTGCCCGCATTCTCCACCACTCTGTTACTCTGTGAACTGGGGGTCCCGGAAGGGACACCAAAATGTGCTTAACTAAAGGTGGGGAAAATTAGCTCAGAGCACTACTTAGCGTTACGAGAGGCAGGTTAACGCAGCGAGATCTTGAACCCTATTGCTACGAGGCTGGGTTGAGTCAAGGAGAACACGGAATTTGAAATAATAAATGATGTTTATTAAATACAAGCAAAACAGTGTATGAGACACACTCATATAAGATAACTAAAGAAAATAAAGGTTGGAGTGGTATAGAGGGATTTTTAGAGGGATTGCTGGTTTGGGTGATACTTCACCTGTCCTGAAGCCCAGAAAAATAGAGAGCGAGGCTGGGGTGCGATGTAGCTCAGCACGTGGAGCTCAGGGGAGGCTCGCCAAGCAAAGCGGCAGCAAGGCGGGATGAAACTCAGGAGCGATCTGAGGAAGGTCTCGGAATCAAGGGTTTTTATAAAGAGAATTGTGACTGCAGGCTATGCCATACTTGGGGGAAAACAATAGATTTGGAGTTGGAGACAAAGCTTCTGAAAGGTCAGAATCTGAATGATTGAGTTATCGTAGCAGTTCTCAATAGAGTTGCCAATATGTAGATGCAGAGTACTTGGGTATTGTATAGGTAACCCATCAAGCTGCCATCGCGGGGCAGAGGCTCTTTTGTAAGTGGTGTGCATACTTAATTAGAGTACTTGCCTGGAGGTCTCCTAAAGCAGTGAGTCAGCTATTTCTGGCCTGCCTGTATTGTAGTTTGAATATTACGGCTATTAACATCCGAGCTTGTTTACGTGCTTGTCCGGTGGCCTCGCAAGCACGTGGAGATGAAGAGAGAAGTGAAGCCGAATTGTGATATCAGGAGCATATCTTTTTAATATCCCCAAAGCTCGGACTAGCCAGGGCAGTAACAATCTCCTTTTCTGCAGCTTGAATCCATTGCTCCTTGTCCTGGTCTCTGGAGCAGCAGAAAACAAGCCCTCTCCCTCCTCTACATGGCATCCCTTCAAATATTTAAACATAGCTATCATGTCCCCTCTTAACCTTTTCTACTGCAGACTAAACATACCCAGCTTCCTAAGCCGTTCCTCATAGGGCATGGCTTCCAGGCCCCTCACCATTTTGGTCGCCCTCCTCTGGACTTGCTCCAGCTTGAGCATGTCCTTCTTGAATTGGGGTGCCCAGAACTGGACACAGTATTCAAGATGAGGTCTAACCAAAGCAGAGTAGAGTGGTACCAGTACCTTCCTCAATCTAGACACCATACTCCTATTGATGCAGCCGAGAATTGCATTGGCTTTCTTGGCTGCCGCATCACTCTGCTGACTCATGTTCAGCTTGTGGTCTATTAAGACTCCTAGATCCCTTTCACACGTACTGCTATCCAGCCACGTGTCCCCCATCCTATATTTCTGTATTACATTTTTTCTACCTAAGTGTAGGACCTTACATTTCTCTCTGTTGAATTTCATTTTGTTAGCCTTGGCCCAGCTTCCCAATCTGTCCAGGTCATTTTGAATTTTGATCCTGTCCTCTGGCGTATTAGCAACCCCTCCCAATTTGGTGTCATCTGCAAATTTGGTGAGCATGCCCGCTATTCCTTCATCCAAGTTGTTGGTGAAGATATTGAACAGCACTGGGCCCAAGACAGAACCCTGTGGCACCCCGCTAGTCACTTCTCTCCAGGATGAAAAGCAGCCATTGGTGAGCACCCTTTGGGAACGGTCAGTCAACCAGTTACAGATCCACCTGACAGTAGCCCTGTCCAGCCCACATTTTACTAGCTTCAGTGAACTGTCTTGTCTTCTCTCTGGATCACAAGGGAAAAAAAATGTACTGCTAGCTGTGGAGTGTGAGGACAATGTTGACACCAGTATAACTCAAGGAACTCTGTGGAGGAGAAGGCAGTAGCCAAGCCCGCTTTGCTGTGATGTTTGGTGCCTGCAGCTATGGCCACTGAGATCTCCCCTGATGGGAGGTGGAGTGTGTGTAGTCATAACAGGTTGTGCCAGTGAAGGTGTGTTTGCTTGGGCCCCCAGGTCTATGGGTTGTTCCCTTGAAAGAGGGCATGGAAAGGGCAAGCTCTCTCTGCCAAGGACTCAAGGAAGTCCCAGGGGAAACTGAGAGTACCTTGTAGATGTCCTGAGCACGGTCCAAAGCAGAGACTATGACCAGCCAGGCAGCCTTACCTTTTTGTGCCCATTCAGATAATGGGTGCAGTAGTCTGGATGATCTTGAGGGATGGCAAATATTGCAGTCTGCCCATACCCAATTTCAAGAGAGGCATGCCCTGTACTTTGATGGGCAGCATTGCTATAAGCCACTTCAACAAAGACAAGCAGAGCTTCTCAATCATTCTGTTGATATTTCATATAGCACCATAAGTATTGTTCCAAAATTTGGTTAATTCTCTCAGTCTGTTCATCCATTTTGGATAGTTGTCTATGCTCATAGCTTGTTCTGCTCCCAACAGTCTTAAAAACACTTTCCAAAATACTTTTAAAACTGGCACGTGAATTGCCTTCCTTGATTGGACACTATTTTGCTAGACACCCCATCTAATCAATATATGTGCTGGAAAAATAGCTTCCCCAAGTGACCTGCTGTGGGGATGGTTTTGCAAGGCACAAAATGTGCCTGTTTAGAAAGCAAGTCAGTAACCACCCAAATGACCATCTTTTGATTACTCTCAGGAAGATCAGTTATGAAATCCATGCTAATGCATGCCCTGGGGTGTGGAGGGGTAGACATTGGCTGTAACAAACCTCTTGGCTTGCCACCTACTCACTTACTTTGAGCACAAACAGCACACTCTTTCACATAGTTTTCTGTTCTCAGTCCCTGCCACCAACATTCCTTCTTCACAAGGTGCAATGTTTTGACAAACCCAAAATGCCCAGCTGATTTGACATCATGGCAGTGTTGCAAAATCTTTTTTTTTTTCCTCGATGTCTGAGGGACATAATTTTTTTTCTCCTTTATATCAATCTCTTTCTCTGTCCATGAGTTCTGTTCCATTTTCTTTGGCCCAGCCATCCTCCCTCAGTGCCTTATGTAGGCTGTCTAATAAGGTTTCTGGGACCATTTTCAGCTTGTGTTCTCCTTGTGCTTGACTGCGGTTGTTACTGCTAGCCCTAACTGTTGAGGTGTAAATAAACTGTCAACTGTTTCTTTTTTTCTGGCTGTCATGCTGAGGTAAACAGGACAAGGTATCAGCTAAGAAATTCTTTTTCCCTGACAATGACTTTATAGTGAATTTAACCTTTGCCCATTGTACTTGTTATGGGCTCAACTTGCACAGGGTCTGCAAAGGCTCTAAGTTGCAAAGATTTCTCCAAATTTCAAAGGGGCAACTAGCACCCTCCAAAAAATGTGACCAAGTCTTTAAAGCCCACTTCATTGTTTCTGCTTCCTTTTCCCACATCAGCCTATACAATCTGGCTCCAGTGGACTTTTTTGAGAGATACGCACATTGTCTTAAGCATCCCTCATTATCTGCCTGCAGTAGGACCATCCCAAGGTGGTGTCTCTCATGTCCACTCATATATAAAAGGGCATATGCAGTCTGGGTGCTTTAAAATGCGCTCTCTACTAACTCTCCAATTGTTTTTTGACACTCAGGGCACCAATTGTGTTTACAGCTTGGTTATGGTTTGTTCAAGCTCTCCCCCCTTTTTGCCCTCCCTTTTCTTGGTTTTCAACAGATCTGTTAGGTGCAGCACAACCTGGGTGAAATTGGGAATTAACTGTCTCTAAAAGTTAGCAATCCCCAGGAAGCTTTGCAACTGTCTGCGAATCTTAGGGGGATCCCAATCTAAAACATCCTGCACCTTAGTGAGGTCCATCTCTGGTCCCTTGTTGGATATGCAGTACCCCAAATAATTAAGTATGTCAGCATGAAACTCACATTTTGACAACCTGACGGATAAATGATGGTCTAGCAGTTTTTTCAGTACTTTCTTCACCAAGGTGATATCATCATTAGACAATGAGTACTCGCTAAATCTACAATGGCCACTCACCCATCTCCCTCCCATTTTCTCATTTCTCCTGCCATCTGTGTGACCTTATAGCTGCATCTGTTCATCCTTATCAGGGATTGTAACAATAACATTCCCTCATTCCCAGTACACTTTTTTTCACTTGATCCCCTCATCCCCTCACCACACAATAAAGCCCATTTATTAAACATCAGAGCAAAGTGACTACCTTAAGCATGGCAGGGAGCGCAGAGCTGACCTGACAAACAGTTCTGCGAGCAGTCATATGCACCAAGCTGGACTTGAGGGGAGCTCATAACTTGGTGCATATCCAGAAGGGGAAATGAGTGGAACACTGCCTTCCAGAACTGCTATAGGCATTATGAGTATGTGGCCATGCCCTTTGGACTCTGCAATACTTCTGCAGTATTCCAGTATTTCATGAATGACATCTTTTGAGATTAACTAGGTCACTTGCGATTGCTTAACTTGATCACATTTTGATTTATTCCCCCTCCCACCAAATCCATGACAGCCATGCACAGGCTGCTTTCCAATGCCTATAAGAACATCACTGTCCTTTCCTGACTCCTCTCCTCCTGATGGAGAAGGCAAAAAAGGGGGTGTTTGAGTGTTTCTGACAGACCGGATGGCTGGCAAAAGATGGAGGGGGAGAAAGAGAAGGGCAAATGCTGGCTGGCTGGGCTGCACATTGCTGTTCAATCCACTCCAGTCTTAAACTGATGAGAAGAAGTAGGAAAAAAGTCTCCCCTCCACCACCTCTCAGCAAAGTGTGCATTTACTTATTTCTCCCTTCTCTCCCAATCTAAAGACCCTTGTTACTATAGCCAATAGCTCTTTCCCAGGGTCTACAATTTATTAATTCACCACATCAAATTGATATCTCCATGTGGCTAATATTAAAAATCATTCCATGTGTCTGACAGGGTCACTGTAAGTGCACGTAGGCAGGAAAGGCTGAAAGGCTGGAGTTAGGAAAATTCCGGTCAAGCCACAATCTGTCACGTAGCCAGGGACCCCTCTAGACATTCTGACCATTAAACAGACAAAAGGGCCCTTCGTACTGGTATGGCAGCTCGGTAGAATCACAAACAGCCTGCCAAGTAAGGCAATTTCCACTCTACCTATGCCTTTGTCTCACTCAGGCAAAGTCATTCACATGACACTGAGGAATATTCAGCCGGAGATGTTCACCAGTGAGGGCTTTTGAACTAGCCCTCCTTGCTATTGTTCTCCCCGGGAGAGAACTAGCCCTCCAGGTATATTTTTTCTATAAAAACCTCATGTTTTTAGCTGTTCAGGGGTTCGCTTACAGTTTTCCTCCCGAATTGCTGTCACTCTGCTGAGTGTTCCCCTCAGGCCCCCCCCCCCCGTGCTGAGTTTCACCGCTCTCAATCCTCTGTTTCAACTTTGACTACCCAGGCTTCAGGACAGGTGTAGTATTACCCATACCAAAAAAAAAAAAGCTCCTTTAAAAAATTCCCTCTATCCCACTCCAACCTTTTATTTCTATAGTTCTCTGTGTGAGTGTGTTGCACACACTGGTTTGGCTGTATTTTAATAAAATCACAATTATTATTTCACATTTGTTTGCTCCTTGACTTGGCCTGACCCCGTAGACATTGGGTAAAAGATTCCGCTTTGTTGCCCTGCCTCTCGCATTGCTAGCTTGTGCTCTGGACTAATTTCCCTAACTTATATAATTGACATCGCATTTAGATGTCCCTCTCGGGACCCCCAGAAATCAGGGTAGCACCCTTGACAACTAATTTTAAATGAATTTTTGATGCACTTTAGGGTTTTAAATCTTGAGCCAAGTCTTGAGTATCCACAGCAACAGATCATATTAAAAGGGGTTTCCTAATAAAGAAAAGGTATCAATCAATCAATAATTTATTATGGTTGTAGACCAGCATGAAAGAAGCAGACAATATTTACTATAAGGTGCTTAAAACAAGGTGGCATGAAATAGTACGAGCACATAAAATTTACATTTAATAATAAGAATAGTAATAAAAGCCATAGTAAAAAAAGCAAAGGGTAAGTCACAACACTCTATCTAAGCCCAAAGTTTGTATATAAACCCCAACCCCACATGACTCACATGGCTACCTGTGAACTTTTGTTGTCATTATCTATTGCTTATTTGTTATCTGTTTACAACAGCAGTCACGCAAAATCTAGGGACCTTATCTATAATCTATGCACATGGTTGGTGAACAGAAGGGAAAGAGAATTCTTTCATCCTGCCAGGTATATCTTGAAGAGCAGGGGTAATTAAAGCAAGACAACTCCCTTGGTAAAAAGGTTAGTATAAGAAGACATGGCTAAAAGTTTCTACTGTCTTATGTGTGCAGGGACAGTTATGTTCATGATAGGGGACCATTGTATATTTTTCTTCCAATACAGCAGATAGTAGCAATTTAAATCATGCTAATGTAAACGCTTCCCTATACTTAGGAATTGTTAACAGCTTCGTCCTCCCTGATAAGTTGAAGCGTAGATACAGGAACCTCCAGCTGCTGTACTTTCTCTTTCAGTAGGGCAACCAGTTCTGAAGATTTTCTGGCCAGAAAACAAACATGACATAGGTGTTGTAGGATGCTCCATCCATGTTTATCATCCTATATAGGCAGTGGCACAATACTCCATGCTTCCTTCATGAAATGCCCTATGAAGTGCTTGTTTTACTCTTCCTGTTCAGTGACTGAGACAGCAGCTATATACAGCTAGCAGCAGTGATGTAGACTTGAGTTGACTGACTTGGACTCAAGTCAGACTCAAGTTGCTTCAGTGACCCAACTCGGACTTGATAATAAATGATGAACTGACTCAACTCAAGACTTGAATATTTTTAGTGACTGACTTGCTCCCCTTGGTTCAGTAACATAACACATTCATCCAGAAATCTTACAGCTTTGAACTACACTTCCATCTCTTTTTGCTTACGAGTCACATGGCAATCTGTCTAAAGCCCAAAGTGTGGGCACATTTCTCTTAGGGGAACTGCAAACAGGTTAGGCAATGGGCTTGAGGTGGGCTTGAGGTCTGCTCAGCAGTCTTTCCCACTGCATATCAGAGGAGCCTTCTAAAACTTTTCCTAAGTGCAGAAGACAAGACTCACCCCCAGAGTGCAGGATGCATTTCTCAGAGGGGAACAGCAAGTGTGTTAGGAGGCAGCAGGCTTGAGAAGGAAGGATCCTTCCTTCTAAAGCTTTTGAAGCTTCAGTAATGGGGACTAAGAAGGAACCTTTTCTCCACTTCTGAAGCTGCAGACTCTTTTATGACCAGTGGCACAAAAGCCTTCAACTTCAGGAACGGGGAGTAAGAAGGATCCTATTCCCCACTTCCAAAGCTGCAGATGGCAAAATCACAAATGTAGAGATCTGACTCTGCTTAAATTGTTAAAAGTCATTTTATTTGACTCTGTCCAGAAATTCTGGAATATAGGTTGGCGGATAAAGTTGGCTCCAAGACTTGAGACTTGGAGTAGAAGACTTAAATACATCACTGACTAGCAGGTGCTAGTTTTGAGTCCAGTCAACCCCAGACCTTAGACTATGTGTGTGTGGAGATACATGACCCAACATACACAACAAACACACAAACAGGCCTCTGAGCAGCTCAGCCGAACAGTCAAACTTGACTCCACAAGCTCACCTTCTTCTATCACTCCAAAGACTGAGCTCCATAGACTGAGGCAGCAGCTAAACAGAGCTAGTAAATTCTTCTATTGTTAAAGAGGCTAACTGATTCATTCACGTCACTTAATTGCTTTTGATTTCCTTAGTAGAAACCTTTTACACTTCTGGCTGCCACTTCTGTGTTTGTAACTAAATGCATTTTTGCATATTAAATATACACGTTATAAACTTCCTTAGCTACTATTTCCTGTTTCTTCTTTGCACCCTGAAGTCCTAACCCATTAACCCAGAATCAGAAGACATACTAAAATAGTAAACTATAAAAATTGCTTTCAGTTTCCTTTCTGTAAATATAGCTCATCAGACTATAACTGATAGGAAAAAAAAATCACAGGATAGTTGAGTTATTCTGTTTCAGAAACAAGGATGGCAATATTTTTTTAGCAATTTTTAGATCAAAGTATTTATTTCAGCAGGAGCTTTCTTGGGTTACTATCTCCTTCCTTAGAGTATAACATCAGAGCCTCAGGTATATATGTGGGTAAAATGAATGAAATAAAATGTGAAAAATATGAAGGAAATGTGAAAAAGAAGGAAATGTGAAGAAGCTGGTGTCAAGCTGGTTAGGATCAACATCCTGACATGTGTAAGGAATACATAAGGCTGCCAAATTGTCTCTGAAGTGTTAAAGCAGTACTATCTCCTATCAGAAAAGTTTCTTGGCGGCAGAAAGGCAGGGGAGGAGGAGGAGGAGGAGGAGGAGGAGGAGGAGGAGGAGGAGGAGGAGGAGGAGGAGGAGGAGCAGGAGGAGAAATATTTTTGGCAATATACATAATATCAGGGGGACAACCCAGCCTGGTGATTATACATAGTGTACTATATAGTGTACCTCTGTTGAGAGCTCTGTTAACAGACTGGAATATTTGAATACATCTTTCCTTGAAATCCTTTTTTTGCAAAGTAGATATTGTGCGATCAGTGGCAAAGTATCCTGGGGACTGAAGTGTCCAGACACTGTTTTTTGTGTGTTTCCATGATGTTAGACTTGTGTCCATTTATTCTCTTGCATAAATATTGTTCTGGTGCCCTACAAAACAGATTACGGAAGAAGATTCCTGGTGGAGGATAGCATATATCAAATTAGAAGATGAGCAAGTGAATGAATCACTGATGTGGGTGATATTAAAACCCTGCCAGAATAGATGTGGGGATAGACCTGGCACAAGTATTTGTAAGAAGATTGCCCCCCCCCCGTCTGTGTTGTGTGCCCTGTTGTAGGTGAGCAATTGTACACCGTAGTTAAACAAGTCTGTCTTAAAGATGAGGCAAGACTCCTTTTTTAAAAATTCTTATGACAGAAGACACTGAGATCAGGTTGTGCTAGGTAGGAAGGAAATCTTTCAGTCCTTTAAGGATAGAGGTAATTCAGCTACAACTTGCAGGAAGATTAAAAAAAGATGGGATTGGTTGGTATGTCTCTGATGGCTTTGTGCTAACCATTCACCTCACCTTATGAAGCATCCCAAGAATTGTTGAGCCCACTAACCAATATACCCTTTTGCTCATCTCCATGGGAAAGGATGGGCCCCCCACATCTGTCTTTCAATCGCTAAGACAGAAAGTGAAGAACTGGAACAATGTTTTTAACTTATTCATAAATAATTTAAAGTCTGAGTGAGCGGAGAACAGGCCCAATTTGCCAGTGTTACCAATTATTTAGCATGGTTTAAAAAAAAAAAAAAGGATAGTAAAGCACTTAAAATATTTTTTTTCAGGCTGGTGACTGGGCATCAAAAAGACAGATACTGTTTAATGTAAAGAAGTGTAGAATGATCATTTAAAAATATATACATTAAATATACACATTGCTAGGGTCTCACCCAGGAATGTTGGCTTGGGGTTGTGGTACACAATGGAAATGATCATCCAGTGAGTACTTACTGTGAAGAAGTCAAATTCCATGTGAGAATAATTAACAAAGTAGTTGAGCATAAAAGTGCTGAAATCATAATACCTTCATACAGATCTTTGGTGTGAACATACTTGGCCCTATATGCAACAGTTCTCATTAAAAATGATGGTCCAATTTATGCAAATTGTGGCCAGCAGGAAGGGTGAAGGAACAATGGAGAGCAGAAATAGTTTGATTATGCCCTTTTAGGTGACTGCACAATGGCAAGATCATCATATGGGATTTTGTGAGGACTCCTCCTGGAGGTCACAGAAAATGCAGCCCTCAGCCCCTCCAAACTGCCCTTTTTTTAATCAAAAAAAGGGCATTGTCACATGAGGCAGAAAATCACACAACTGGATAATAGTGTCTTTGTTGTTCTGTTTTGTTGTTCTGTTGTTTCCCCATGGGAGACTGTTTGGAAAGCTTTTCCTTTTATTGACACTAAAAATCTGTTAATGTCCTTCTCTCCCACTTCTCTTGTGCTATGATTTCCTGTGTGGAAGTTCAATTGCGCTTCTTTGCCAGTTTTGCTCACTAGTTTCTCCTACCCTGCCTCATTTTCCAGCCACTTTCTGGAGTCCATTTTGCTCTCTCCCTCTCCCATCACACACACGAGGAAATATAAGTGGATGGGTCTTAACTGTTTAAGGAAGCATTTGTTTTAGTAATCAATTCTTCTTTTTACTTTCAGACTTAACTAGTTGCTGGGAGATGAAAGTTGGCATCAGTGAGACACATCAGTAGCTGCTTTCCTTTGTGAGCAATTAGTTAAGTCTGAATCTTCCACTGGTCTGCACATCAGGAGCTCCCCTCTCCAGGAATAAAAGACTTTTAACGTGTAAGACTGTTTTCATTGGGGGGAGGGAGGATTGTGTGCATGTACATGCATGCATATCCATTTGAGACTAGAAACTGAAAAAGGGCAGAGATGATGTCTTGAATGAGGTAGTGGGGGGCAGTCCCAAATAACTGTGTGTAATAGCTTTTAGCACAAACATTGTAATCCCAGAATGGCTCTAAGAGTGCAAAACCAAACGAACCAATGCCAATCCAATAGCATTTTTACAATGATGCTTTCTAGTGGGAGAGGACCCTGGTGTGATAAAGCCCCCAAAAGAAAGAAGAAATGTGAGTTTACAATTTACAATTCCATTTAACAAAATCAGAAGTGGGATTTCTGCCACTTCCAATTTTGTTTTGTTTTGTTCTGTTCTGTTCCCTATTCTGTTTGGGACATTTTGGCAGTCCGTGTGGCTCCCAGAGTCTCTTATGGACACAAAATTTGTCCCTGGATCTGCCATAGCTGCACAACCCTGCCCACAAGTAGACCTCAGACTGTAAGATTTTGAAGATATAGGCTGTCTGGTCATGTTTCATGCGGTTTGGTTCTGAATCTTTAATCCCTATGCTTCCCTCTCACTCACACCAACCTCTTCCCATGAACTTCTTACCATAAGGTAACCCTTTGCTTGCTGCAAAGTCACTTGCTAAGATGTCTTTAAGGGCCTAATGTGAACAAAAACGAATGGAAGATCTTAAGGTTACACAATCTTTGACCCTATTTGACATGAGTGGAACATAAAGTACTTTGCTGGAAGTCCAGGAAAGCTATGGCTGCAAGTCAGGATATGACATAAAGGCACTAGTGCAACCAATTGCTACCCAGTGGGGTGGGGTTGGGGATGGAGCTGTACCTGGGTATTGACTGGTTGGCATCATGCAGCCTGGGAAAGATCACTGCGTAGGGAAGCATCGGATACCTCCTTTTGCAAAAAATGTACTCATGCTCTTGCTTCTGGCCTAAGAGTTCAACATGTGGTGATATCCTACTGTTGCTAAAAAGAACCAAGTCAACCAACAGCATGTTTTTGTTTTGTTTTGAATCCCACAATCAATCATGACATATGAAATTCAAGAATTCTGTAACTAGGCAAAACATAAACACTCTTATCTTCTAATGCCAAACTTGTAGGAGTGTAGAAACAAATGGACCATTGTGATGTTGGCAGTTCTGAATGATGTAAGTTGTATTGCTTTGTCATAAGTGACCTACTCCATAAATTGTTTAATGAGTCATTGTCTGTCTGTGACATTGATAATGTACAGTGGGAGTTCCCACTAAAATTAGTCAAACGAATTGAGAACAGTGATGTCTCTGTAAGAAATATAACATGCATTGTTCTATTTTTTTGATTACATTACTTTTATTGTGCTGAATCTAGTTGTTGAAAATACTAGAAAAGGCTGTGACTTCTGTTATGTATCAAATTCATTTTGCTATCTTGAGTGACTGCAAAGTAATGCTTAGAAAGCTTTTTGGTTAGGATTGTACCAAGAACGGCAAATTACAGCACAGATCATTCAAATGATCTGTACCAGACTTGGGAAACCCCTGCCTGAAGACTCTCAACTCAACTCCTACACAGAAGTGTGACTCCTCATTGAAATTTCTCAAACAGTTCTTAGTTATTGCAACCCTCGCATGACTGCTTGCTTCCAGTAAATGCCAAGTTATGGTAGTATAATGACTTAGGTTTCAGTGGCAATAAGCATAGGTTGCAGCAGAGGGGAGGGGAGTGGTAAGCCCCATTCCAAGTAAGTAGCTTGCTTCCTCCCACCACGCTGTTTGACCCCTATAGTTACTGAGAAATGCACTGTACCCCCTCTGTACTGTTCCCTGTCTCTTGATCACTAGCTATAGGCAATGGAAATAATCTCTGTTTGGGCTAGTTCATATTTTATAAACCACCAATTTTTCTTCTCTTATTGCCTTGACACAAAAGGACATTTGAAAAGCTTGTGAATTAAGTTAAGCCTCTATAGCCACAATCCAATAGAGTTATAGCTGTGCATAAGGGAGAAAGATTGGAGGTTGTTCACTGTCTCAGCATTCTCTTTCTTTCTTTCTTTCTTTCTTTCTTTCTTTCTTTCTTTCTTTCTTTCTTTCTTTCTTTCTTTCTTTCTTTTTTCATTTTTCCAATGCAAATAAGTCTTCTTTTCTTTGCAGCTTGCTGGAGCTGTCAGCTGAGAGAGCATGTGGGATAGGTCTCCCACAGCATAACAGATGTGTGTGTGCACATTCCAAAATTAAACATTGCAGTTTGCAAAGGAAACATATAAACCTGGCATTTCAAGCCTGCCTTGAGGGGCACCTGTCTGTCAGAGAACAGGAATCGAACTGTTTTACTGTCCATTTATGGCAAAACTTTTCCCAGTTATCTTGGGTGAGTATCTGTTGTTTTTGGAAAGGAAGGGCACAGAGAACATTAGTATATGAATACTTTCCATAGAAATTAGCTAACAATGACTGAGGAAAAGATTACTTGAACTGTGAGAAAGAGGAGTCCAGGAAACAGATCAAAAGAGGCTCTGAGGGGTGTGTGTAGTTTCCAAAGTATTGTGTGGGATGTTTGATGCATAACTTCCATGAAACTGCACTGAAAGACAGTATTTTGTCTTGGTCATCTTTTCCAGGCTGGAAATGAGAGAAAAATAAAAGATAGACAGTTGAATGTATAGCTTTCAGAGACAAGTCAGAGAAGGATTCTCTGTGCAAAACATGATATGGATAAAACTTGATGTAAAATCCACAAGTAGCGACATTTTTATTGTGCCAACTCAGTAGCATAAAATATTGAGCCAACTCCAAAGCATAAAACGCAAGCTTTCAGAGCTTCACTGGTTTCTTCATCAGGGAAAGGTGTTAAAAGAGAAAAATGGCGATGATGTTAACAGTCTGACATTTTGTCAGATGTTGTCAGTTTAGATGGTATTGAGGGATTTCAGTGCAGGCAGAGGCCACTCCTAAAGGACAGGTAATAACATTTCCTCCATTTGCAACAGAAGAGTAACTTCTCTTGAGAGCCAGCTGTCCTTGTCAAACGTGAAAACAATTACTCCTTTCTTAGTAAGAGAACACTGAATTTCTCAAGGGGTCCCTGTACTGTTACATCTGGGAAACCTTTTAGGCGCTATACAGGTAAAACTGGGGAGCCAGCATGGTGTTGTGGTTTGAGCATTGTACTACAACCCTGGAGAGTAGGGTTTGGTTCCCCGCTGGATTCCCTTGAGTGCATCAGACACTCTCAGCCCCAGAAAACCCCATGATAGGTTTGCCTTAGGGTTGCCATAAGTCAGAAACAACTTGAAGGCACACAACACCAACATAGGCAAAACTTGCCAAATCGTAGTCCCAAGTTGTAGGCCAATGAAAGAGTTTTACCTTTGTTGGAGATAAAAAATCTCAAAGACTTAAGTCCTAATCCTTTTATTCCCTCTTGCTTAGGATTCCCCTGTTGCAGCTAAATTTGATGTCTTGAATTCAAAAGTGGGCCCTCCTCTTGCATGATATCCACATACATAAATGAGAAGTCATGTAAAGAGTTGCATCCTATTGTAGTCCATATGGATGCAGCAGGCACACACCCATGCTGCTGTGGGCATGCACACATTACATCCATTGACTGTAGTGGGATGTATCATTTTGCTTTTTGTTTTACTTAGAATCATAGAATCATCGAGCTGGAAGAGATCACAGGGGCCATCCAGTCTAACCCCCTGCTATACAGGAACACGCATCAAAGTACTCCCAACAGATGGCCATCCAGCCTCTGTTTAAAAACCTCCAAAGAAGGAGACTCCACGACGCTCCGAGGCAGCATATTCTACTGCTGGACAGTTCTGACCATCAGGAAGTTCTTCCTGAGGCTCAAGTGGACTCTCTTTTCCTGTATCTTGAATCCTGGGCCAGAACCCCAGCATATACAGAGGGTGCACTGTGTTCAGGGATAGCTGTGTTGGCTGTACAGCAAAATAAAAAGAAAATCCAAAACCCACAATCAGTGATACCTTTATTGGGCCAACGCCAGATTTCAAGATTTCAATAAAGGTATCACTACTCATGGATTTTGTATTTTGTTGTATTTTGCTGCATGGCCAACATGGCTACTCCAAATCTTTCTTCTTGGATTTCATAAAACTTGATGCTATCTTAAAGTACTGTATTAAACATGGTAACATCTGGTTAAATAGACACAATAAATATCAGCCCTTTTCTGTTAATTTCCAGGCTACATTTTAATTTCTAGCTAGAAATGACTTAACAATTCAACAGGCAAAACAAACAAACCACATAGATTCTGTAGGATGCCTTCAATTTATTTGCTTGTTTTGGTCAGTATGTAAGATGTTCTGCGACTCAAGCGATCATTGTTGCCCAACCCCTAGTAATGGGTATTATAAATGCCTTCCTAGGAAAAGACCCCTGAGAAAGCTGCCAGCCAAAAGAAACTATACTTGCCAGCTAGACCCAATGTGCTGACTCAGTCAGAGGATTTATAATCTGTCCAGGAGATAAGGTCCAACTTAGAATCATAGTGTTAGAGGGAACTGCAAGAGTCACCTCGCTCAGTCTTTGTCATGGAGGAATACACAACTAAAGCATTCCTGAGCAATGGCCATCCAAAATCTGTTTAAAGACCTCCAAGGAAGGAGATCCCACCTACTTCTGAGGCATTCTGATTCACTGTTGTGGTACCCCAAAACATGGGTGCCACAAGGGCCAACCCACAATACCAATACCTCTGTTCAAAAGTAGAGAATAATTAGTTCAAAAATGGGAGGCCTGCAAGAGGGGGGCAACTTAACAAGATCTTTTCTACTAATGTCTACGGGCTCACGCAGGAAAAAAACAGCTGAAGAATAAAAATATAAACTAAAATTGTGTTTTATTAGCAAGGTTCACACAGGCACACAAAAGCCCAAACACTGACACACTTGCACAAGGATTAACTGAAGGAAAGGGAGGAAAGTGGGATACACGATGTTGAGGAATTTGGGTGATATTTACCAGTCCGGACAGTAGCAAAGAGCGAAGAAAAGTGGCAATGTGGCTTAGGTATGCACCTAAGGGGAATCAGATGGATAGAGTGGCATTCAGAATGGTGAGAAACTACACTGAAGAGACTGAAATCAAGGATACTTATACCAAAAAAATATCTCGCAAGTATGACTGAGTTGTACTCCCAGCTAAGTGGACAATGTGAGTTGCAACACAAACAGTGAAGTTTGGATGGAGCTAATGGTCTTAGTGTTTAAGTGACAAAAGGGTAATGGTTGTCGTAATAGCTGAGTATTGTGGAGAGGTGGGGAAACAATTGGGAAACATCCAGGTATACAGGGACCAAGGTTGAAACAATCACAATTTGGTGGCAATTTCCCCATTTGGCTCTTGAGAGGTCTGACTTGTTAGCATAAACCAAGAGCGGCCATGCTATTAGCCTCACAATGACTAGATTTTAGCCTAAGGAGTGGGTGTGGCTGATCTGCCTCGCAATTTCATATATATAGTCAGTAATTTGCCTCTTCTAGCATATCCCTTCCATCACCTCAGATATAATTTATATCAATGACAATCAATATACTGCCAATTAAATAATATTTTGCCAATTAAACCATGCTGTGGGGGTGTGTGTGTGCCACCATAACAATTGAACAACTCTTTCAGTCAGGAAGTTCTTCCTAATATTTAGGTGGAATCTATCAGTCCTGTTCTGCATCTCTTGTTATAACAGTCTGCTTTGTTCCTAGGATATTATCTGAGATAAAAGATATCTAAAGGATCAACTCTTCCTGTACAGTCCTGCCTGGAAACTTCTCCCATCCAAGCCTTCTCAGAATTGGAGACTTTCAGTGGAGACTTTCTTGTGTACCCTATTACTCTTGGTGAGCAGGCAAGAGAGGGTTTTTTCATATAGCACCTCAGTTGTGAAATTCCCTCTCAAAGAAAGTCAGGCTTTCACTTGTTGGAAGGCAGCCAAATTTATACTGGTTTTGTATGGTCTTTGGTCCTTAGAACCAGGATTGGTTCTTAGAACTGCTTTAACTGTGTGGGTATTTGAAACTATGTGTGTACTTGAAAGCAAATTGTTTTCATTTTTTAAAGAATGTTTTATCTGCTTTATCAGTTGTGCATCATCTTAGGGGAATTGAAAGGTTGAGAGGCAATAAGAACCTTTTAAATTAAGCAAGTAAATAGAATCCACATTGTCATGAAACAAGCTAGATTGCTCAGTGTCTGAACAGGAAACTAGCGGGAACAAAAACTAGGAGATGAGTCTCAAGTGCAGAAAATATTACTGGTGTTCAGATGCGGCAGTGTCTAGCAGAAATATTTACCAATCAATCTGAGGTTCCTGTTGCCAACCTATGTCAAAGAAGATAAGACCATAAGAGCCAGTAAGTTTTCAGCTTGTAAGAGTAAAATTCATATGCTTTTTAAATGTTGGGACATTTTTAGAAAACGATAACTCTCCAAATTTGTTTTTTTATATATATAATTATCATTTAATGTCATTTAATGTGACTACGGTTTAATGCCTTGGACATTGGTAATGATGGGAAAGTTGTAATGTGCAAAATTTAAAAATAGGTAAACTCATATAATGGTCTATAGAATGTCTCCTGTTACATTTGAACTACATTCTCTCCACTTCTTTCTTAGAGGTGGTCCATTTTTCCCTTATTAAAGTTTACATTTGAGCCATTTGGGCATGGCACGACAGTACAGGAAGACTGCTCTCCTTTTGCCAGTATAACATTCACACAGTAGGTTAAACAAGCTTATGGTATACTGAGATACATTTCCAGCACCTTTCAACAGTGCTGAGTTTTATGTTTGAATAAGATATTTTAAACTTCCAAATACCCTAACTACAATATTCCTCTTGCTTATTGGATTGCAGCAATGTAGCCAAGTCCCTCCTGTAGTTGGCTAGGAGATCAAGAGTACTGACTGATATTGCAATACATTACTATTCAGAAACTTCAGCGGGTTCAAAATGTGGCAGCCAGAATGCTGACTGGGGCCAGTTATAGGGAGCATATAACTCCCTTGTTAAACAGTTTCACTGGCTACCTGTTCATTTCTAGGCACAATTTAAAGTGCTGGTCATGATCTACAAAGCCTTATACAGCTTAGATCTAGATTATTTGAAAGACTGTGTCTCCCTATACAAACCTACCAGAGTTTTAAGATCTGTGGTAGAAGCCTTTCTCTCAGTCACGTTACTATCTGAGGATTGCTTGGTGAGGACATGGGAGAGAGCCTTCTCAGTGGCTGCTTCCACCTTCTGGAACTCCCTTCCACAGGAAGCTAGGCTGGTCCCCTTAATGTTTCCCTTTCATCAGCAGACAAAAATATTCCTATTCAAGCAGGGTTTTAATATATGTGCAGGTGGGCTTTTATTTTATTGGGATTTTTAAAAAAATTTTAAAAATCTTTTGTATGTTTTTATAATGTTTTCAAACTGTTTTTATATGGTTATTTTAATTGTTTTAAATTATATTGCAAATGTTTTAATTTTCTGGAAGTTTTCTCCCACTCTGGGAGAAAGGTGCCATATAAATGCAATAAATATATAAATGTAATAAATACTGTTGCCCTAGAGGCCTTTTCAGTGACTGGACAGTGTTGTCTTATGAGTTGGGGATGTAAAGCAAAACTAAACGGTACCAAGTTTTGAAATACAAGTAAAGCACTATCCCAAATTTTGCCAATTAATTAAAGACCAGTTCATACAGGTATGCTAGTCCCTCAGTGACTACTGTCCAATGATTAGAGGCAGCCGGTACCAAGATAGAGCCTATGGTAGGGAGAAACACTTATTAGTGACTCAAGCCAGTTCAGTTCAATGAAGATGAAGGGAGGTACAGAACCAAGATCTTAGCTGTTCTGAGAAGCTAACCATCACAATAATCCAAGCCCAAAGAGGAAAAGAAACGGACATAAACCTATACCAGTCTAGAAGTCAAAAATCCAGATAAAATAACAAGCACAAAGAGCACTGAAAGTGAAGCAGAATGAATTGCTGAAAAAGAGAAGAACTCTCAGGATGTTGTTACCCTGATTTCTGGGAGTCCCGGGAGGGACACTTAAATGTGTTCGCAACAATGGGGAGGGAATTAGCACAGAGCACAAGTTTGCAATGCAAGAGGCACGGTAACGTAGCAAGATCTTCAATCCTATGTCTACGGGGTCAGGCCGAGTCAATGATGAGGCAGAAGTGGAAATAATAATTGTTTTATTGAAATACAATCACACAAGTGTATGCAACACAGTCACACAAGAAGCTATAGAAATAAAGGTAGGAGTGGGATAGAGGGATTTTTAGAGGAGGTTTGGTATGGGAAATACTATACCTGTCCTGAAGCCCGGTAAAAAGCAAAGAAGCTGGGGAGCGTGGATTCTCAGCATGTGGAGTTGAGGGGAAGGCTCGCTGGACAAAGTGACAGCAAGGCGGGATGGAAACCAAGAGCGATCCGAGGAAGCGCTCAAAGTCAGGGGTTCTTATAGGGAAAATTGTGGCTGCAGGCTAGTCCGTACTTGGGGAAAACAATGGATTTGGGGCTGGAGACAAAGCCTCCGAAAGGTCAGTACTTTAGATGATCAACAGAGTAGCCAGTATGCAAACGCGGAGTGCTTGAGAGTTGTATAATCCGCTCATCAAGCTGCCTGCTTGGGGCAGGGGATCTTTTGTAAGTAGCGTGCACACATAATGTGGTACTTGCCTTGAGGTCTCCTGAAGCTGCATTCGGCAATAACTGGCCTGCCTAGATCAGGATGTGAATGGTTCGGCTATTGTCGGCCGCGCCTGTGTGCGTGCTTGTCTGGGGGCCTCGCAAGCACGTGGAGAGGAATGGGTACAGAAGGCCGAATTATTGATATCAAAATGATATCTTAATATCCCACAAGCTCGGGCTAGAATCAGCGGTAACACCCCCCCCCCCGAAAATGGGCCATGTTGGGGATAATATCGATCATTTTCCAATTAAAAATCAAAAATAGTTTTAGAGCCAAATAGGGGTCTAAAGGTTCAGAGGTAGTATTTCTCCATAGGGAAAGGGAATTTTGGGGAAAAGTAAAGGGTTTCTATCTTATAAAAACATTCCTAACTAAAACCTAAACACATTCACACAAATGCATAGCAATAATAACCAATAAACAACAATAAATCATCCCGACAATTGGGAAATGAGCAACTGAGTCAAATGGCAAAGTGCAAAGCAGTTGAGTCTTTGAAGCAAAGCGTTCCTTCCAATGAGGCACTGCAAGTCTTGAGCAAAGAGAAAGTGGTAGCGGTTACAATGTATCCAATTTTGCAAAACTAGCTAACAATCGTGAGCTGACTATTAGCTGCTTGCATCTTGCAGATCTTGTAGAAAGGAATAGTCCATGAGGAGCTTCTTCAGTGATCAAGAAGCAAAAGTCTTTCAAAAATGGGTTTTAAGTCCAAAGTCCTTTGTCTCTGAGGTGATTGGGTCACCCCCCCATGATCCCATAGCTGCTGCAGAGGGCTTGGGCGTCTCCTTGGACCTACTCCCAATTGGAGCTGCGATTTTCTTCTTCACCCCCCCCGATACCTGGGGGAGATGGTCAGGTCTGGGTGGGCTTCCTGGCTCTCCGGAGCTGTCGACCTATAGCTATTTTGGCAACAGAACTGACAACAAGTTTATCCAATACATAGATAAACCACAAATTACCAGCTCAATGCCTGATGGGAGTTCAAGTGGAAACAATTTTTGGCTCACTGTGAGCTGAAAGAGTATGTGGGAGCGAGGATTTAAATAGCTCCTAAGTATACAGCTGTTTTGGCCGAAGGAAGGCCAAGAAGGGAGCGAAGTTGTGGATTCAGAACCCGTATCCATCCACCGGTCCTGTGGCAAGGTCTAACATCCCAGCACCCTGAAAGGAACTTGGGTTATGAAGTTCCCACTCGCACGCTGGTCCTGAGGTTGGGTTAGCCAAAGTCATCCCGGAATGAGAATGGATTGAGATATCCAAAGCCATTCCAGAACAAGATTGGATTCCAGTTAGCAGACAAATAGCCAAAGTCATCCCAGACAGGATGAGATCTCACTTGGCAGTTCGCCGAGGTCCCCCCATCACTCAAGCCCAGAGCCTGACTCCAAGCCCGATGATATATCCCGAGGGCTTCGGGGTCTGCAGGTACGGTACTGGTAGCTAGATGTAGGTTCTGAGTGCACAACTTCCCTACCTCAAGAAAGCTGGATTCCAAGGCAGGCCTGAGAGACAGTGGCCTTCGGATAGGCTTTTGAAACCAAATGGGACATCCAATTTAAAACAATTCACATTAACGATCAACTATTTACAAACTATGAGCCTCGGCGCTCTCAATAAAACCGGCCAGCTTGTAGCCGGAAAATTTGTTTCTTGACCCACAGTGCGAGGCCAATCAAGCATATGGCTAGTATAATCTGAAAGGCAACCAGAATTATCAAAGGGTGCAAAGCGAAGTGGGCGATCACTTGCCCCGTGGACGACCAACTGAAGGTGTCCCACCATGACTGTTATGATCTTCGGAGGATTCAACAATTACTTTGGTGGAGTGATTGACTGTCAATGCCATCTGATGGAGGGAGTGTGAGACCTCCAGTACTCTATTGGTGAGGCAGGTGAGATTCCATAGCCATGTAGACACAGGAATCTCATCCTCGATGTGGAATCCGACTAGTTCGGATTCCGTGGGCACATATCCATTCTCTAAGATATAATCTTTTATCTCCCGCCTGAGATAGAAGTTGTTTCCAAAACAATCCTGTACGTGCTGCAAGCAAAAGCAAGAGTTGCCAACGGTGCGGTTGATGCTTACTGTCGCACCACTAGGCAATACATCACATTTGAACATCGGGTTCTTAAACAAAAGCACTCCTTATTAATCTGTACCATGACTGTATAGTTCACTAGTACTACAACATATTCAGAGACATTGCTATGACCAAAGCTATCAATATTGCGAAAACACTGTACCCCATGGGGTTGAAATAAACAACCAGATAAATCAAATGAGTGTGTACCATTGCACCAATGGTACATTTGTTGGGGGAGTAAGGTGGCATTAGTGGCTATTAAGGGTAGTCCTAGATGGGATAATGGATGTAGAATTACTGGGTCCAGAATCCTCTCTTGTATGACTTCCACCTTGAGAGTTAGGCTCTCCCAAGTGGCATGCCATATCTGTGCCAAAGCAGTGGGGTGTTCTAGGGACTTCGGGTAGTGCTCTCTCAGCAGGCTCAGGATCTCCGGGTGTATTAATCCCATGAGGCTGGCCTGCATCACCTGGATGGCAAAGGTGATTATGTTGCTTTGCAGTTGCGTACACTGAATAGCAACTGACATATTGTGTGTTGTGGTTTTTAAGACATGACCGAGGTCAGACACTATCTCGCTCTCTGCACCGACCCATTGAGGTAACAATTGACTGATCAAATCCATTCCACGTGCCAGGTTAGTTAGACCAGCAGTGGAGGATATACCAATTTCTCTAGTCTTGGAGCCAATCATGCCTAATTTATTTGCCAATACCTCATTATCCATAGCATTTATTATTGCACTGCCAGTGTCTATTCCTCCTAAGACGGTCCCTAGGACGCTTCGCTTAGGGCGAGTGTGTGGGTGGGAAAAAGACAGCCACTGCTTTTCCCAGTGCTCCCACTGTGTCCATGCTAACTTCAGATAAGGCTGGCAGGCAGGAATGACTTTCGAAATATTGACTACAGTGAAATTTAGAACCATGGTGGTGAAAACAAGTTGGGAGTTCGAGTATGCGACTACCTCTATATCCCTACGTATTACGGTGCTCCCCACATACATGGCAGGGGAACTAGTGGGAGGAAGTGTATAAGCAGGGGAATCTGGGCACCACATTTTGCCACATGAGAATTTGCAACCAGTCGGGGTACGGGTGAGGTTATGACACGTGAATAGAAAAGTTTTCCACTCCCATGCCAGATGACACTAATCATAGGTGAACCTAATCACAAGCAGGGAGGCATTGCGGTACCGGCTCCGGACCATTTTGATGGTTAACGGAGACGGGGCAATGGCCATTTCCATGTAGACCTTAGCTTCTTTACCAGCCACAGACATTCGTAGCTAAGAGCTAAGCCTCCCTCGGGAGCGTACCTGTATCTGTGAAAATAATTGAAACGGATACCTCTTTTGAAACCAAGATAGTAGCTGTGAATTTCCTAGCAGGGCTTCTGCCTCCTGGTAAGGATTCCAATGGCAGATTGCCCGCACGTTGAATTGCCAATTGGTGGTGAATTAAGTGGTGTATTCGGGAGAGGCTCCGAGGACACATTTAACTAACGAAAACAGTATTGCAATCCACATGAACGGTCCCATTCCATCTCCCTGTAGGGAATACAGATACGGGAGTCCGTCACTACTATAAGTATATACAAGAGCTATTTACAGAAGCAGGAAGTCAGAGGGGGCGCCACTCCTCTCTGCCCCATTCAGACAATGTTCATTTACCCATTGTCAAAGGCCTCGTAAATTGAGACAAACGTCTCGGACAAATTAACGGCTGGCACTGCCTGGCAATTTAAGGAAGTCTGACAAATCACTAGACTCACATTAGGCTTTTGGGTGCCTGGATCTTCCGGCTCGGGAATTGCCACTGAGGCGGGATCAACAGGCTGACCTTTCCATTCTTTAAGCTGGGAGACCTGGAAGAATTTAAGCCAGTCTCCCTTCTTCCTAGGTATGCGGGCCTGATAGACCGCGGAGGAAATCCTTTTCACAATGGAGACGGGACCCACCCATTTAGCGGCAAGAGAGCTTGTCCTTATAGAAGTTCCTATAAAGGACCAGCTGCCCTTCTTCCCACTGGCATGGGTGATGAACCCATCCTAGCCTCTTATCCATCTTTTGCAGGTTCTTGCCTAGTTGTTCTGCTACCTGCCTATGTATTTGTCCTATATGCTGAATCAGATTCTTCACCCACTTGTTTTCAAGACAATGGGTTCCAAATCTGAAGGCAAACTAGTGTCGATCCAGAAGGCCTCTGGCAACATCATTTTACGCCCTGTCATAACCATGTGTGGCGTAAAACCATGTGATGCCACGGTGCCTCTGAATACCATCAAAATAATGGGCAGTTTGACATCCCAATCCTTCCCCGAGGAGCGCACAACCTTCCGGAGTGCCTCCTTCAAAGAACGGTTGGTGCGTTCTATCTGTCCAGAGCTTTGTGGGTAATGTGCAATGTGGAATCGCTGGCGTATGCCCAGAGCCTTGCACAAATCTTGGGTCACCTCTCTAGTGAAGTGAACTCCAAGATCCGAGTCAAGGTCACGTGACATGCCCCAGCGAGCCCAAACATTGTTGAACAGCAGCCATGCAGCTGTGCTAGCTGTATTGTCTCAGCAAGGGAATGCCTCTACCCATTTGCTAAAGGGATCAATTACCATCAAGCAGTACTTGTTCCCTCTAGGTGTAGTGGGCAAAGGACCTATAAAGTCAATTTAGATTCGGGTCCAGGGACCCTCAATCCGTTGGTGCTGAATGGGAGCTTTGGGACTGGAGGGGTCAGCGTTGACCATGACACAAGATAAGCAATTGTCAACCCACTGGTTAACGTCTTGCTTCGTCTGGGGCCACCAATCGGTTTCCCTAACCCTGTCCAACGTGACTCCTCATCCACGGTGTCCCTGCTCGTGAACAACCTGGATCACGTCTCCGCGGAGGTCTTTGGGCACTATCCAATGGCGCTGGCCACTGGCATCGACAGCCCAAAATACTCCATCTAGCTGTTCTATCTTAAAGCGGCCAGACTCATCAGAGCCGTTTCTGGCCAGTTTGGAAATCTCTGGGTCTCCCTTCTGAAGGGTACCCAAGTCAAACATAGGGGGAAGCAACAGCTATTTAGGATTGACATTGATGGCGGCGATGGGAGTCCCATCGTCCATCAAAGCCGCATCCCTGATAAGGGCATTTGCCCGGTTTTCCACACACGAGTAGCCATGCCCTTCTTTTGGTGCCCTCGGACATGAACAACCCATGTAGGGGCAGTTCTCTCTTCAATTTGGGCAGCAATGCGAACCCATTTGTCCAGATGGGCTATGGGTTTCCCATCTGCAGTTTTCAAGTCATTTTGGATCCAGATTGGAAGCCACACACTGGTTGCTTTAGCAGTCCAATCTGAGTCAGTGTAGATGGCTAATGGGCAGTCAAGCGCTTTGTGCTCTAAGATAGCCTTTAGACCTTCTACTTCCGCCGCTTGGCTAGAGTGGGGCCTGGCTTTTCCCTGCAGGGTGAAGGAGTCTGTGACACAGATTGCTCCAAAGCCTGTCCGTGGGCTCCCGTCCACTTGCATGGAGGAACCATCACAGAACCAACATTTAAAGCCTTGTAATGGAGCCTCTTCAAGAGAAGCTCCCCATTCGACCGACCAATTGATCTCATACATAGGTGGTAAAGGACACTCATGCGTGGCTCCGGTCACAACTAGACCATAGGGAGCTGGTGGATATTGTGGTTGTTTTTGGAAATCCACCCCACGTGACACCAGGGAAACGGTCCATTTGGCTATCCGAGCATTGGATACTTGGCCGTTCTGGACCTTTCCAGATAAAAGGTACTTAAGCAGTGGGGGGGGGGGTCTGGACAATCACACGGGTGCCTCCAATCATAAATTCCCAGTGCGTTAGAGCCCAGACTAGTGCAAGGTATGTTTTCTCGCAGGGGGTGAATTTAGCCTCATGGGAGTTCAAATTATGGGAGGCATAAGCTATAACTTGCTGAGTGCCATTCAGTTGCTGCGATAGGACTGCTCCTATACTCCTATCTGAGGTGGCTATTAGAAATAGTCTAGACATGTTCGGGTGTACCAGTGCTGGAGTTTTCATAAGGTCCTCCTTTAACTGTGCAAAAGCCTGTTGTTGTGCAGCTCCCCACTCCCACTGGGCATTCTTTTTCAACAGGGCATACAGAGGCTTTGCCTTGGCGGTGCAAGACTCAATAAAATCCCTGGAGAAATTGAAAGTTCCCAGGAGCGAGCGAAGAGAATGCACGTCTGTGGGGGCAGGCAATTTCGCAGTTACCTCGACCCTTTGTGCATCAGGAGTGCGTCTTTCTGCTCCTAGACAAAGACCTAGGTATTTCACCTCCGTGGTCACCAACTGTGCCTTTTTCTTACTGGCTTTGAATCCGGTGTCTCTAAGGATAGCCAGTACTTCATGGGTAATGTCCCTAGTTTTGTCTTCCGAATCCGGATGGATGAGGATGTCATCCACGTAGGACAAGACGTGGGCTCGTGAGGCTGGCTGCAGCCTAGACCACATCTTGACCACGTGCACATGGCAGATGCTGGGGCTCGAGTGAAAACCCTGAGGCGTTCTTTTGAATACGTACTGTTGTGCTCAGAATGTGAAGGCGAACTTATACCAGCGTGCTTCATATAGTGGTATTGAATGGAAGGCGTCAGCCAAATCCAATACACTATAAAATTTGGCGCCAGCTTCAATAGCAGACAAGATCTCATTGTATTTGGCCACGACTGGTGCTACGGGGGGAGTGACGGAATTCAAAGCTCTGAAATCCACCGTCATTCGCCACGTTTTACTGTCGGCCTTGAGTACAGGCCACAAGGGCGCATTACAGAAGGACTACATAGGAGTGACTACGTCCCACTGGACAAGTCCTTCAATTGTCTTTCCTATGCCTTCCTCTGCCTCTGCAGGATACTTGTACTGCTTTTGTGGCAGGGGATCCTTGCCTTCGATTAACACGCAAGCACCCTTCACCTTGCCACACTCAATCTTGTCTCTAATCCAAACTTCAGGGAACGCTTGTACCCATGGGTACAAGCCACACATTGCACAGGGGCAGGGGCCTTAATAGCAGCACAGCGGTGTACCGCGGAGATCTCGGGGGGTCCCTGGTCTAATTGCCACAAAAACCCATTTGCGTAGTCCACTGTAAGCTTATTTCCCCGGAGGAATCCGATGTCCAAAAGGCCTTCGTCTTCCCTGCGGTTTTCACAAGCCCACAGTTTAAAACTGAACGTGTTGATGGACATAGGGATATTAGTCCATGCCTTAGCTTGGTGTCCCTCCCCACCATATCCAGTCAACTGGACAGTCTCAGGGGTGGGTTCACTGTGTCTCACTAATTTGGGGTGCAGCACATTCAGGGCTGCACCAAAATCCACAAGAAGGGTGGCAGGAGTCTTGTCCCTCTTGGTCCCAATGCCTGCCTTCACCCAGAATCTTCCCCACCTATCTGGCTTCAGCTGAGCCACGACGTTGCAGGGAAGCTTCCTGGACCGGGGGCACCCCTATTCCTGCAGGTCCAGGCTAGGATAGTATCCAGCCAGAGGAGGGCCGTTGGTCACAGCGCTGACCAGCTGCTTACTTCCTGCCTCAAGCTGCTTCTCCAGGGCCTCTATAAGCTCTGATGTTGGCCTCTTGTCGAACTGGCTCATGTCCAGTCCGAACCTTCTAAGCATATTCCAGATCCTTACTATGTCTGAAGAGTACGTCTGGGCTGTCGGGTCATAACCACTGGACGTCTCCCTAGGAGCACCAGTGTCCAGAATTTGCTTCAGGGCTACGGGCGGCTGAGCGGAATTCCCAGTCCTGTTGGGCTGACCGCAGGAATCCCTAGCCTGCCACTGCCTGTTGTCCTGTCTGGGAGGAGGACGCGAGTTCCAATTCCCCTTGGGAACAGAATTCAGAGCTGTCTTCCTGTGTTGGGAATGGGGTCCATAGTTGGAGTAGGTAACCTCCTGTATGGGCTCTCAATTCCCTGCATCACGTCTATGAGGTTTGGGAGGAGGTTTCAGAGAACCAGCCTTGCGAAGCAGGTTAGCGACCCGCCGGAGGTTGTTCCCAAATTCCTCCCATCCAGTAGTTGCAGGGTCCACCAACCCCAGGGCCATCTTGGTATCATGGTTAAGGCCTCCATAAAGGAGAGTCTTAAACTCTACCTGGTTGAAATTATACCCTCCTGGGGCCAAGGGAACTTTCTCAGCAAGGATGGCCAGAAGCTGCTTCCGCACCACGTAAGCTTCAGGGTTCTCTCTAGGACCCTGTTGCTATATGATGTACAGAACGCTAGCGCTCTGCCCAGGCCACAGAATCCTAATTAACTCCCTCATCCACTCGTGGACCTTGAGCCTTAGCAAGCCTCGAGCCGCCACGGCAGACTCCAATGTAGGGAGCTCAGACGGGGACATGCACAGCCTCACCAGCTGGGTCAAATCCTGGCCGTTGGCTGTGGGGTGGGAATGGATCATGGCATTAAGCCACATGATCCCTGTGGACTTATTCAGAGGACCAAACTGGTCCGCGATGGCTTTGGCTTCGATGGCTCTCCAGGGGACCCAGGTCTCAATTTCTTGGGTCTCCCGCACCTCTGCCCTATCTAAAACTCCTTCTCCTGAAGGGACAATCCTCTTAGTCATAGACTGGGTCTCCACGGGCTGGACTGGGACCCCGTGGTCATTCTAGTCTGGGTTGTGGGAAAGAGTGGCCAGAGCATCCTCTGGCAGCGGCTCTTCATGGGAGAACGATGGGAGCAGTTCAGGGCAGACCGCAGAGATCAATGCCCTTCGGGTGTTAAGCTGGGTCTCCGACACCTCTATCTGTTTCTGGCAGGCCGCGTGACTAACAGCCTCTTGCCGTTCCTTGACCTGCCCTACCATGAACTTGGCTGCAGACCTGGTGTGAGCTAGCTTGGCTTCTAAAGCACGAGCTCTCTCCTCCCAGGTCTGAGCCTGCAGAGTGGCAGCACTCAACTTTTGTGCGGTGGTCTGCGCGACAGACACGAACGTTACTTTGTCCGTGTGCAGAGCCTCCATCTCAGCATGAAGCCGGGCAATTTCTTTCTCTGACACACTAAGCTTGTCTCTGGTCTCTACCAGGGTCCTTGAGGCATCTCTGGCCATCAGCCAAAGTCCCCATGCAGCCAAAGCATCCTTTGATGGCCCGAATGGGTGCCTTGACTGGCGCGCTGAGCATACGCCTCCCTTAACGTGGCAAAGGGATCTGCCGTCTGGAAGCTTGTCTCCTTCCAAGGCATTTCCCCTTGCTCAATACCCACTTTTCCAGTTTCCCTCTGACCTCCCTCTCTAACATGAGGTCTTTCACTTCCATCTTACTGCCTTCAGCCATTCTAACCTTACACACAGGACCAGGGCCTGGAGGGATGGGTAGGATCACTGAGACCCCTGGGGGATTCTAGGGAAATGAACTCTATTAAGGAAAAGGTGAGGGAACCTAACTCCAGCCTGCCCAAAGAAAAGTCACTTTTGTCTGATGAAGCCCGGCCTTCCACCTTGACAGCTTAGGGACAAAAGGACAAGGAAACAGTTTAGGGATTGGGAGAGTCATCTAGACTCCAGGGGAAACCTTCACAAGTACTCTGCCTGCCAATGAAGGGGGGAAACGAACCCAGTGGAACTTACAGCACCGCCCGGCTGAGCAGCGGGGAAAAAGGGGTAAGGAAACAAAACTGAACCGTTCCTAACAGTTTTTTGGGTGAGGGGCGCCTTCCTACACCTCGGGCAAAACCTTCTGAAACCCTATTCTAGGTCGGGATTCACCACCCGCACCTACTTCACCAGCAGTCGGGACACACCTGAATTCAAATTTAGCCGGGACGCACCCGTGCTTTCTAACCTACAAACGGGACACACCCATGTCTCAAACTAAGGGGGGGATTTCTTCCCTAAGTGCTTTTTGCCTTGCCTAAAGTGTTGTGTGCTTGTGGACTGTTCCTAGCACCCTAGCGCTTGGGATCCCAGCCCGCGATAGACCGCACGTTAGGGATGTGATTCCCAGGACAGCTTGTGCACACCCCTTGCTATCGGTCTTGATTCACTGCCCGAGAGCTAGTGACCAAGCCGGGGCGGCTGACATACACAAACCAAGCAAGAAAGGGGGACAGATTTCCAACCCAGATAGAGTAGCTCCTGGAGCTCAAGCACACAGAGTTCACGCACACGTGTTCCTTCCTAACAAGGCTCCAGAGACTTGACCGGCCGTCACCTAAGTCTATACCAGCCTGATTTGAGAAGGTTCACGACTCCTACTCAAATTAGGGGTACAGGGGTTGCCCGCGTTACTCCACCACTCTGTTACCCTGATTTCTGGGGGTCCTGGGAGGGACACCTAACTGTGCTCGCAACAATGGGGAGGGAATTAGCACAGAGCACAAGTTTGCAATGCGAGAGGCAGGGTAACGTAGAGGGATCTTGAACCCTATGTCTACGGGGTCAGACCGAGTCAATGATAAGGCAGATGTTGAAATAATAATAATTGTTTTATTGAAATACAATCACACAAGTGTATGCAACACACTCAGACAAGGAACTATAGAAATAAAGGTAGGAGTGGGATAGAGGGATTTTTAGAGGAGGTTTGGTATGGGAAATACTATACCTGTCCTGAAGCCCGGTAAAAAGCAAAGAAGCTGGGGAGCGTGGATTCTCAGCATGTGGGGCTGAGAGGAAGGCTCGCTGGACAAAGCGACAGCAAGGCGGGATGGAAGCCAAGAGCGATCCAAGGAAGAACTCAAAGTCAGGGGTTCTTATAGGAAAAATTGTGGCCGCAGGCTAGACCGTACTTGGGGAAAACAATGAGTTTGGGGCTGGAGACAAAGTCTCCGAAAGGTCAGTACTTTAGATGATTGAGTTATAGCCAGATTGTCAATAGAGTAGCCAGTATGCAAGTGCGGAGTGCTTGAGAATTGTATAGTCTGCTCATCAAGCTGCCTGCGCGGGGCAGGGGATCTTTTGTAAGTAGCGTGCATACATAATGTGGTACTTGCCTTGAGGTCTCCTGAAGCTGCATTCGGCAATGACTGGCCTGCCTAGATGGGGATGTGAATGGTTCAGCTATTGTCAGCCGCGCCTGTGTGCATGCTTGTCCGGGGGCTTCACAAGCACGTGGAGAGGAATGGGTACAGAAGGCTGAATTATTGATATCAAAATGATATCTTAATATCCCACAAGCTTGGGCGAGAAACAGTGGTAACAGTGTGCTGGTAGATGTATAGCCATCTGACCCTGAGAGGCCAGGTGACTGATTGCTCACTGTTTCTTTTTGTAAGCTTCTGCAAGGGATGTTGCTTCTTGTGACACTGCTGTGATAGAATTCTGCAGGTGTTGTTACTTGGCCATACACCCCTAGACTTTGATATGGTTTGATTGGTAAAATTTGGTTTAATTGGCACAATTTATTAATTGGCACAAATATAAATTATACTCTGCTACGGCTGAATGGCCATGCTGGATAGGAGGAAAAGGCTGGCTGAACACATGTGTTGCAAATTAGGTCAAAAGAGACCACCAGGCAGAGCCAGGACATAGTCAGGAAATCACCAGGAAACTCTAGTGATAATAGGCTTGCAGTTAGCCATAAAAACTCAACCTCATAGAGACAATAGCCTCTGGAAGATTCTCACCAGACAGCTAATTGCCTTAACTCCTTTCCCTTTGACTAAGCAAGTTTGCTTTTTGTTCTGCCCCTGTCTGACAAGTACTGAGTTATCAGGACAGCCATTAGCCCTTTGTCACCTAACACAAAGACCATTAGCTCATTCCAGGCCCCATTGTCCACTCTCAGGACTCCTTTGTCTACCCTGCCAAAGAGATGTTAACACCCTTGCCCTCCAAGCAGAAACAGAGTGTTCAAATTCCAGTTTTTTGCTAGTCAACTTGTAGTATATCAGCTGCTTGTCACCACTCTGCTGCTCCAATTCCCAAACATGTACTACATTGCTGTTTCTTTGTTGCTCTTCTGGATTGGTAAATGAACCTTGTTTGAACTTTGACTGTTCTGTTGCTGCCTTTAGACTGTTGCTATAGACAACTTTACCTAGATAGTAACAGCGTTCTCTAGCAAACCCCAGTGGCAGAGTGAGATAATTAAGTAAATTTTAAGAGAACAGCCGAGTGAACTGCCAAGTTAAAAATGGCTCTGCAGCAAGAGTTACAAGACAGATGTAAGCTTCAAATTTAGGGAAGAGCCTCATTTGAGCAATATAGAGAAGGAGGTACCATATGGATGATTATGGATGAACTTAAAAATATGAGAGAATATATGAAAGAACTAACAGATAATATGAATCAGATGAGAGCAGACATTAAACAAGATCTCAAAACTCAATTGCAAACTGAACTTAAAGACGTCAAACAGCTTAATGATAAGATAGATGCCCTGGAAAATAGAACACAGAAACTGGAAGATGTGACTGAAAAGTTGAGTGTGGACCAGGGACAAAATGTAAATACAGTGGCTCTGTTGAAATACAGAGATGTCTCAGAATAGGAGAAATGCCAGAAACTCAAGGTGAAAATATTTAACTGAAAGTTTCTGAAGCCCTGGCTGACTTTTTGGAAATTGACAGAAAAGATTTTTCTTGTGAAATTGACAGGATCTATTATTTAGATTCTTGGGTAGCCAGAGAGAGAAGTCAGAGAAGTCTTCAAAAGGATGTTATAATTTATTTTTTCAGAAAACAAATAAGGGACAGAGGATGAACAACTACAAGATTTCATGATTAAATGGGTGCAAAACATTAGTTATAAAATTTCAGTCAGAACAATGGAAAGGAATGTGGACAAAAGATTTAAAATTTACTCTGAATTATGATTTGCAAGAAAACTTTTATAAGGTGATGTATACATGGTACCTAACACCAGAAAAATTTTCAAAAATGTAAAACAGCTCTTCAAATAATTGTTGGTAATGTAAGAAACAAGGAAGGACTTTTTGTTCCCCATATGTGGTGGATGTGTGAAAAAGTAAAGATATTTTGGACTGTGATACATCAATTGCAGGAAGACATTTTGAAAATTAAGATAAAGTTGAAACCAGGAACATGTTTGTTAGGACTCACGGAGGAGCAGATAAAACTGACAGAAAAATCCTACTCTATACGATCACGGTAGCCAGATTGCTTCTTGTGCAAAGACGGAAGGAGATAGAGATCCCTATGAAGGAAGACTGGAGAGGAAATTTCTTGATTTCGTTGAAATAGACAAAGTAATTGTTTTATTGAAAGATGGATCTATGTGTAATTTTTTTAAAAAATTGGATCACTTTATCAAATTTCTTACTAAGTGTTGGGGAGAGTTGAATTTTGGGGTTGTAGTAGTAATCATGAGTGATTTTCCAGTAGTATATTGTTAAAATCTTACTACACTCTATCTCTACCATATTTTTATTTTAGTAAATATAAGTAATTTTGATTAAGTATCTTATAATACATCTTATAGCCACCAACTGAAAGGCTAGAAATCGCAGTAGTTTGATCCCCATGCAATACAATGTAGATGTAGGTAGTGTGGTTTAATTTAGTACTGGTTTTAGATGAGTATTGTTTATTTTCCTTTTGTTGTATATGTGCATTAGGGATGGGCCAACCGAATCCTCAAATCCTTGGGATGGACAATGGGAGTTGCAACTCAAACAGTAAAATCCAGACAGAGTTGATGGGTTTTGTGTTTGAGTGACAAGGGGATAATGGTTGTCATAATAGATGGATTTAATGGAGAGGTGGGGAAACAATAGGAAAACCTCCTGGTGCACAGGGACTAGGGTTAAGTTAATCACAATGTGTAGGCAATTTCCCTGTTTCATCTCACTGGATATTTCACACCTATTGTATTCAGAGCAGCTGTGCTATTGTCCTGAACTGACTGAGGCTGACCTTCCTTGACATGTTATGTTTACAGTCATAAATTTCCGTCTTCCAGCAATTTACAGTCATAAATTTCCCTTTTCCTTCTTCCTCTGCCATCACCACAGGTATCATTTATATCAACGCCAATCAATATAATACCAATCTAATATTATTTGCCAATTAAACTGTGCTAATCATGGAGAGCTGTGTGGCACAGTATCAGTTATTGTGCTATTATTCCACCTTCAACATCCTATGGAATCCTGGGGTTTGCAGTTTAGGAAGGGGCATTTAGAATTGTCATCCAGGTAGCTCTTTGGCCTCAGTAAACTACAAACCCCAGAATTCTACAGGATGTTGAAAGTGGAATAATAACACAAGGAAATAGCCTAACAAAGGGGCATTGTACTATAAAATTCAAAGCCCTGAGCCATGGAGCTCTGGGTCACCTTCTTGGTGGAATGTTTTGAATCAACCATGACAGGTATTTTTAAAAGGTAATAATACATCTTTGTATACATTAACAAACTCACTACCCATGTCTAAGAGCTGATACTTCATCAAACTACAGTCATCTCTCCATATTCATTAAAGTTGGGGCACATAACCTCTGCAAAAGTGGAAAAACTGCAAATATCAGAATGTGTCTGTGGGAAGAGGGCAGAGGCATGGTGGGGAGAAAAGATACCCAAGATCCACAACTTGTCAGGGAAAGAAGAGGGAAACAATATTGGTCACCATGGTGGCCCCATACTTCCTCTTTCTCACCCATCTCCTGCTGTGGGTGGAGGGGGCATTGGGAGAGTATTTGTGGTGCTGAGAAATTGGGTGGTGACCTGTCCTTAGCTGGCCAGGAACTGGCTGGTGGACAACAACCAGAGTGGGTTTTTAAAAGGCTACATGGCCTGATTGGAATGGCTGGGAGGCAAGGTTCTCCTAGAAAATAAATGTTTGAAGTGGAGGGGCAGGAGCTGAAGAAACTTCCAAATAATCAAACCTGCACATGTGGAGGGCTGTCTGCACATCTATTTATGTTTATTGAAGATAATTTGCAAACCGTTTGTACCATGTATCTCTACACTTCAAAACAGGACAGTCCATAAAGGATTGTCCTCAATTCACTTGGTGCAGAATTTCTGCACACCTCATAATCCTTTCCCAAACCACAGAATATCATAGCAGCAACGGCATTTTGAAGCAGCATTCAAATCTTCCTACAAGGTTTCTGTAGTTCTTTGAACAGATGGTGGGTGTGAATGGGAAGACATTTTGCTGAAAAGCAATGTTTGAAATAAACTTGGACACAACTGAGTGTGCTCATATACTCAGTGGGTTTTCAATAATTTAATCTTATTCAGCTATTGTTTTTTTAAGGCAACACCCAACATGTTTAAACATCGACCACTTTCCTTTTGTTTGAAAAGAAAAAATTAAATTCTAAGTGAAAGGAAATGTTTAAAGCTTCCCAAATATCTCAAGTGACTCAAGTATCCTGTTTGGACAGAGATCAAACCTAACAAATCACAAGTCCAAAAGACTAACAAAATGGACCATGTAGTCAGGAACACAGCAATGGTCTAACCTTGCTCTTTGACATTTGACATTGGCTGTAACACAGCAGGAAACAACAGTCTGTACCTACATGCAAGTAATCCCTTTCCAAAACTCCTTAGGGGCATTTTTGTGAACCATTTGATCAGACCCATTGCACCAGTTATTTCAAAAATGTGTGCTGTCGGGGAGTGCAAGAAATCAATTAAAAAATTTCAGTAACTATTTTAACCAAAAATCATACAGTAAATCAAAACATACACAATGAACAAATGAATTCAAGCTGAAGTGATTACCCATCATATCTCTGTATTGCTCTCTGTTCTGGTCTTTCCTCCTCCTCCTCATTCTCTACTGAAGACAGGCAATTTTGTATCTGTACTGAGTGTTATTGGATCATTCTATAGAATTACTCACTCTCAGAGGAGGCTAGCCATTTTGTCTTTACTCCAGTAATTACTCTGGACTAGCTTCCTTCCAATCAAGAGTGATTAGTAAAAGTAATATTTAACACGAGCATGGTTTTGGATCATTTCCCCAACTCCCACTGAGGAAATCACAGTCCTGGAAACATGTTCTTTTAACATCATTTTAGTAAAAAATCCTACTGTTCCCATTGCCCTCAGTAAGTAATAGAGACCTTCTCTCCACCTCACAGTGGACATTTAAATGACTGGGATTTTGACCAGGTTGTCCATGGTTAAATCTAGCCCATTTCCTTGAGTATTCTGTATTTTGGAAAGAACACCAGTTTTACATCTTGGTTCAAAATATTAAATATTGTTCCATGTTTTTCATTTCCAGGGTTACTCTCACGGTCTTTCTGAAATCCACAGTCGAGCAATTGATCGACCACAATGTCACAGATAGTGAACAAGTTCTCTGAGTTCATAGAAGTCTGTATCAACGGTAAGCAAGAAAGGACAGAGGAACAGAAACTTGAATCTTATTTGTATCAAATCAATTGTGGAATGGTGAATGAATACTTAAATCCCACCAACTCGATGGAACTACTCTAGCTTTGAGTAACAATAGTTTTCTGGTCATAAAGTATTGGTTTGATGTTGAAGGCATAAAGGCTTCCTTAATCAGACCCTTCAAAACTGGGAGTACAGGAGGAGACTGCAGTTCTAATTGATTAGGTTGAAGGCATTCTGGGACGTTCCCTGTTCAAACTATATTCTTTTGTTATCCTTAGCCGACAACTGGGAATAAAGCTTGGGAGGAGCCAGTGTATTATAGTGGTTGGACTACGACTCTGGAGACCAGGATCTGAATCTCCACTCAACCATGGAAGCCCACTGGGTGACCTTGGGCAAGTCATACTCTCTCAGCCTCAGGGAAGATCAAAGGCAACCCCCATCTGAACAAATGTGGCCAAGAAAACCCCACAATAGGTTTGCCTTAGGGTTGCCATAAGCAGTGATATTTTTAAGTCTTTTACTCCAAGTCTCAAGTCAAGTCTCAAGTCCTTAAAGATACTTTCAAGTCAAGTCTCAAGTCTGAGAGCCAACTTTATACCATACTCTATATTCCAGAATTTCTAGGCAGTGTCGAATAAAATCAGTTTTAACAATTTAGGTAGAGTCGGCCCTCCACATTTGCAATTTTGACATCTTCAGCTTTGGAAGTGGGGAATAAGATCTTTCTTACTTCAACTTGCTGAAGCTGGAGGCTTTTGTGCCAATGGGTATAAAAGAGTCTGCAGCTTCGGAAGTAGGGAACAAGATCCTTCTTACTTCCCATTTCCGAAGTTGGAAGATTTTTCAGAAGTGGGGAATAGGATCCTTCTTACTCCCCATTACTGAAGCTTCAAATGCTTTAGAAGGAAGGATCCTTCCTCCTCAAGCCCACTGCCTAACTCAGACCCTTTCCGCATGTGTGCGTGTGTGGGAAATGGTCGAAAACAGAGCTTACTGGCTTTGTTTTCTGGTCGGCCGAGTCCGTCACCACGAAGAGCAGCGCGAGTTCGCTGCTCCGCAGTCCTCTGGCATCCCAAATGGCGGCTTCCAGTTGGTGGAGCCTCTCCACCAACTGGAGAAGCTCACCAGCCGGAAGCCCGCCCCCAGCAGATCTGCAGGCACGCACTTGCGCACGCCTGCAAATCTGCTCTGGAGCCGGGCGACGGAGCGGCATGGGGTTGCGTGCTCTGTGATTTTTAAAAACCTCTAAAAAGAGGTTTTTAAAAAACACGCCGTGTGACCAGTTCCGGTCGCTTCAGAGTGGACCGAGGTATGGAACTACAGAATGTAGTCAGCCCCAGTCCACTCTACGGTGCAGAAGACCTCCGTGGGAGATTGCTCTGCACCGTTTTACTAGCCCAGTGCGGAAATGGCCACACTTGCTCTTCCCTTCTGAGAAATGCAGCCTGCACTCAAGGACCGAGTCTTGTCTTCTGCTCTTTGGGAAAGTTTTACAAGGTTCCTCAAACCTGCCTCAAGCCCATTACCTAACCCGTTTGCTGTTCCTCTCTGAGAGATGTGCCCACACTTTGGGCTTAATCATCATGTGACCAGTAGGCAAAAAGAGATGGAAGTGTTGTTCAAAGTTGTAAGGTTTCTGGATGAATGTGTTATGCTACTGAACCAAGAGCAGCAAGTCAGTCACTAAAAATATACAAGTCTTGAGTCAAGTCAGTGCATCATTTATTGCCAAGCCGATTCACCAAAGCAACTTAAGTCTGACTTGAGTCTGAGTCAGTTGACTTGAATCTACATCACTGGCCATAAGTCCGAAATGACTTGAAGGCACACAGCAACAATATGTTTTATGGAGTTGAGCTCTGTTATGCAGACTGGGAAGCTGCTGGTCCATTTATTGTTTGACTGCAACTGAAGGTGGTTTATCTCTCTGGGGCTTTTTTTCTGAATAGATACTTTGGATACCAAAGGTTATTGAGCTGTACGTTCCATGTCTGAAAACTGTTGTACTGGCACTTATTCTAAAGTAGACTTTCTTTCATATGCTTGAGGGGAGATCTACATCTGGTCCCACTCAAATATGATTTGGTCTTCCTTGAGTCTTTTGCAATGTTCACTGCTGTACTGTGGCCAGAACTGGAATTTGATTGTAAAGGATTCCTCATCCCAGATTATACTCTGCTGGGTGCCAGTGCAGATCTCTAGTTACACACAGAAGTATTTGGACGATGGAGCAAATAAATAGTGACCAATCCATATTTTAAAATATAGAATCCTAAAGGCACCAGATCCTGTCTGCTCTTGGAAGATAAGCAGTGTCAGCCCTGGTTAGTACTTGGAAGCAATACTGCCAATAAATACAAGGGTGCTGGAAGCTATTTCTCAGGAGAATAAACTGGCGAAATCACCTCTGAATGATCTAAGAAAGCCCTATGAAATTCACAGGATTGCTGTCAGTCGACAGGCAACTTGAAGGCACATACATACACAGAATCCAGCAGTTATTCACATCCAAATCCAGCTCTAAGCCAAACACACAGGATCTTTCTGCATGGGAAGGCAAGATAAAAAGAATTGTTGTAGTCTTTGTGTTAACAAAGCCTGAGTTTAGTGCTCAGTGGTGCACTTACATGATGACAGTAATGGAAAAGTATAACATTTTCAGTAATTTTTCTCAATTTGCTATTTTCTCAAGTTGGGCAGATGGGGTTAAAATTACAGAGAGGCAGCAGAAGACCTGAACTACATTTTCAGCACAGGCAACTGTGTCAGCCCTGCAGAAGAAAGAAACACATGGAGTGGAGTAGAATTAAATACTTTGTATCCATGTGATATCTTATTGTTCTTTGCTGAATAAAACATAATAACCAAAGAGCTTCATTATGTATGTGTTAATAATTTTTAGTGGGTGGCTATCTTGAACTAATAAAATATGCAGTTCACACTCTTTAAAGTGGGATGGAGACTGAAAATCTTCTGCTTACACATATGGCAAGAGAGGAATGAGATTGGCATGAGTTCTTGTACTAAGAAGCTTGGCTTTGCAGCTATAGAGAATGTATACACACTTCGAGAGTGTATATCCAAAGGGAAATATCTGGATAAATCAGCATGGATTTGTCAAGAATAAATCCTGCCAAACCAGTTTTATCTCTTTTTTTTGGATCGGGTCCCTTGTTTAGTAGATGGTGGGAATGCTATAGATGTCATTTATCTGGATTTCAGAAAATCATTTGATAAAGTCCCTAATGATATTTTGATTAGCAAACTGATTAATTGTAGAATGGATAGGATCACTGTCAGATGGATCCATAACTGGTTAGAAAACCATGGCCCTTTTCACATGGCATTTGCCATGAGAAAGGACCCCTCGAGCGTCAGGCGAATGTGAGGAGCGGTCCACACGACGCACTCACATTTGCGCAACCCTCCAGGGCCTGGTAGGTGCCACTCGCACACTTTTTCATTTTCGGCTCTGAGCTGAAAGTGGTGCTCGATCACGCATTGCTCTGGGGCCCTGCGTGCACTTACCTGGTGTGCGGAGCTCCAGAGCTGCGCCGGTCATGCTTCCTGCCCCAGTGTAGCCTGGGAAACTCCCAGGCTGCACTGCAGAAGGAAGAGGCGGGGCTCTCACGTGACCAGGAAGCAGCTGCGGAGCTGAAGCAATGGGGACGTGAAAGCCTCTCATTGGAGGCTGCTCACGCGATCCCCGCACCCCAGCGCCGAGAAAAGGTGAGTTGCGGAAAGGGCCCATGTTCAAAGAGTCATCATCGATGTCTGCACTTTAAATGAAGGGAAGTCTTGACAAGTGTATCATAAGATTCAGTCCTGAGGTCAACACTCTTCAATAAATTTATCAGTGGCTTAGATGATGGCTTAGAAGGAATCTCTATTAAGTACGCAGATGATACAAAAGTGGGAGGGATAGATAACACACTGGAAGATAGGAACAGAATTGAAAATGACCATGATAAATTAGAATATTGGACAGAAATTGATAAAATGAAATTTAGTAGTGAAAAATGCAAAAATTCTTAATTTAGGCCGCAACAACCATATGCACAGATATAGGATGGGGGATACATCACTCAGCAGTAGTACATACAAAAAAGGCTGTGGGATTATTTTTGATCATGGGCTGAACAAGAGCCAGCAGTGTGATGCTGCAGGAAAGAAACTGAATGCTATTTTAGCCTGCATTAGTAGAACCTTAGTTTCCAAGTTGAGGGAAGTAATGGTCCCACTGTATTCCACACTGGTCAGGCCTCATCTAGAGTATTGCACTCAGTTCTGGGTTCGTCATTTTAAGAAGTTTACGGACAAATTGGAACGGATTCACAGGAGGGTAGCAAGGATGATAAGGTATTCAGAGCAAAATGTGTGAGGAAGGGTCGAGGGAGTTGGGCATGTTTAGCCTGGTGAAGAGAAGAGTGAGGTGTAACATTCTTTATTCTGCATTCTTTAAAGGACTGTCACAGCGAGGAAGGTTCAGGGTTGTTCGCTGTTCCCCCAGAGGATAGGACAGGGTCTAATGGTTTTAAGTCTCAAGACAGTAGATTTTGTTTGAACTTTAGAAATAGTATCTTGACAGTAAGAGCTGGCTGGTCATGGAAGAATGAGTGCTATTTTAAAGCTTAGCACCATCAGTTTGGATGTCTATTGTCTCCCTTTCTGCCTCAAACTATTGTCATCTTTTCAGCCTGTGCATTATAATTGGCATTAAGTCTCACTGACATCAGTGGAACTTCATTCTGAGTCAGTGCGGGTCCATGCTTTTGCACCGCCTGAAGCAGAACAACACTGCCCCTATCACCACACCCACCATTACTTCTGCCTCACTTCTTTGCCTTCCCCCTGTGCCTCTCTTCTCTGTTTTTCCAACCTGTGTCCCTCCCAGTCTCTTCCCCCACAGGCACCTTATGTCATCTCTTTCAGGGAATGTTAGGCTGAACCCCTCCCTGTTGTCTTTCTGTCATCAGGCAAAAGCTCTTGTTACTCTGATGAACTTCGGCAACTCACTGGTTGTTGTAGAAAAGGCTTTTAGCTTGTAAGTTTTTAACTGATGCATTTTTTAAAAACTGCTTTTTTGTTCAGTGTCAATTTAATATTATGAATTTATTGTGGGCCTACAAGTCATTTCCGACTTATGGTAGCCCTAAGGTGAACCTATCACAGGATTTTCAGGGGCTAAGAGAGTGTTGCTCCCAAGATCACCTAAGTGGGTTTCCACGGCCAAGCACAGAATTGAACCCTGGTCTCCAGGTGGTTGTCCAACGCTCAAACAACCACACTGCAAATTACTTGTGGTTAAATATTGTAGTATTGCAAATTTATTTGTATCCATATTTAAAATTTCTTTTTGATCCCTTCAGTTGCAGGAGAAAGCAGAATATTAGTCACATAAATAAAGCAGCAGTTGCAATGTAAAATGGCCAGTACTGATTTACATAGAGTCAGCTAACTTTTAAGGCCTAGGACCTAAGTACAAACCCACTTTGTATGGCCTCCACTACTTTATACATGGAATGGGCAGGCAAATAGGGGAGTGGCAGTGTAAGATCGAGCAGCATGCAGTGGGAGAGGAAGGGAAGACAGTTGTAGGGGTAGGACAACAGGAAGGCCAAATAGAGACAGCAGAGTCCTGGAGGACAGGCCATTTTTAGTCTAAGTAAATGTGTAGAAAGGACAGGATCCTTGTAATATTAGGTATCAATTTATTTATTAATTAAGAAGTAATGCAGAATATACCATCAACCCCCCTTTTTTTGATCTCATTTTTTTTAAAGAAAGGACACAGTTGTATGAAAAGCTGCAATGAATAATTTATGTGTATATGACACCTTAAAAACGGAGACACTTCATTCTCATTGCACCTTGCTCTTGCACTCATTGCTCTTGCTCCTCCTATTCTTATTGCATACATTGAAGCTCAGGTAATATGTCATGCTGGTTCCTCAAACGTTGCTCCTTTCTCATGAATTGTACTAATAAATCTTCTGGGAAGGGACCCAAGTCTCATCTGTGTAGCTTGGAAAGTTCTTTCATAATCTTTGATTCGTTTGGGCTTGAAATGACTCCTCTGTCATAGAATACCCTGCAGCATTTTACAAATAAAACAAAGGCCCAGTTGGCCAAGCAAAATCAGAGTGTGGTCAAGATGGCAAAAGTGATTAATACAGAAGAACAGACAAGCTGGAAGAGGCTGCAGCAGTTTGCTTTTGCCCTAGGCTATTGGGAAGTACAAGATTCTGCCTTCTCCTTTTCCCACTGTCAAATTAATTAGAATCATAAAGTTGGAAGAGAGCACAATGGCCACTGAGTCCAACCTCCTGCCATGCAGGAACACACACTCAAAAAACCCTCACCAAATGCCATTGAGCCTCTGTTGAAAAACCTCTAAAGAAGAGCTGTATAGATAGCCGAACAGAACATGGTATGTTTCAGTGAAATTTAAGGAAAGAATAGGTGAGTAGGATTGATTGGAAAGAGAAAAGGTTGCGCCCTTCAGTGATTGTAAAAGAAGTCAAAGTATGAATGTAGGGAGAATGTGAAGTTTGTTCGAAAGGATATTATTGTATTGAAATGTATTAAAATGTTGTTGTTGTTTTTTTCCTTTTTTTTTGTAATTGGGTGTTATGTGGTTATGTGTTTTGTATAATGTACTATTGAGCGTATGTTATGCTATGTTATGTCTTTTTTTGTTAAATATAATAAAATTTATATTTTAATAATAAAAAAAAGAAAAAAAAAAGAAAAACCTCTAAAGAAGGAGAATCCTCCACACTCCCAGACAGCATATTCCACTGTTGAATGGCTTTTACTATAAAGAAGTTTTTCCTGATGTTTAAGTGAAATCTCCTTTCCTGTAGTTTGAATCCATTGCTCTATGTCCTAGTCTCTGGAGCAGCAGAAAACAAACTTGCTCCATCTCAAACATGACATACCTTCAAATATTTAAATATGGCTGTCATGTCACCTCTTAATCTTCTTTTCATCAGGCTAAACATACCTAGCTTCCTAACCCTCTCCTCATAGGGCAAACTACTCAGTTTTCAGCAATTGAAATAAGCAGAGAACAAAGTGGGAAAGTGGGAGGAAGAGGGGAGAATGAGAGAGAGAGAGAGACATTTTAAAAGTGGTTTAAAAATGAGATGACAGAGGATTAAATGGGTCTGCCCCTGCCAAATCAGAGCAGTTGAAGAGTATGCATCCCCAGCTCTCAGGTTTAGCCCAGTAATCTCAGGGCTTGAGATGATCCCGACCTGGCCACTTTAATAGAGAGAGACCCTAGTAGAGATAGGCCATTTCTGCACGCAGCGAGGGAATTGCTCCCTGCCGCTACTCACCGGATCTTCTGGCGGTCTGGTCCGGTCCAGGGTGAGGCGGAGCAGTGCGTGGTCGTAGATGCGCACTGCTCCAGCGTCCAAAATGATGGCTTCCGGTTGGTCATGGGTCTCGACCAACCGCTGAAGCTCACCAGCCTAAAGCCTGCCCTCCGCAGATCGCAGGCTCGCATTGGTGCAAGCCTGCGAATCTGCATTGGACAGCAGGCACGCAATGGCACACGCCAGCATTTTGAAAGACCAGAAAAAACAGGTCTTTCAAAACACACTGCAGGACCACTTGGGGTCGTTCTGGAGTGGACTGAGGTGCGGATCTACGGTAAGTAGTCCTGACCCAGTCCGCTCCAAGGTGCAGACGTCCTCTGTGGAGGACGCACGGCACCATTTTACTTACCCCATGCGGAAATGGCCATAGACAGACTTTCTCAACTTGGCACACTTGGAAGGTGTGTCCACATAGGCAGCCATTTTACCCATGCCTTTGGGTACCCATTTTTACCATGCCTTTACGCATTTTACCCATGCCACCCATGCCTTTGGACACTCCTGTGCCTAATATAAAAGAAGTGACATCAGAAGCAACACTGAACATCTGGAAAGACCAGAGTAGGATGAGCTCAGCCTAAAAATTGTTCTACACATTTAGAAGAACATAATGAAATCCAGCAATTTCTTTATCTACTAAACAAATCTAACAACTGAAGGCTTTCACGGCCAGAATCCATTGGTTCTTGTGGGTTTTTCAGGCTTTGAGACTGTGTTCTGGTTGTATTTTCTCCTGACGTTTCGCCTGCATCTGTGGCTGGCATCTTCAGAGGAAGCTGAATATTGGCATTCCTCTGAAGATGCCAGCCACAGATGCAGGCGAAACGTCAGGAGAAAATACAACCAGAACACGGTCTCAAAGCCCGAAAAACCCACAAAAAACAAATCTAGCAATTGTTTCCACCTCCCTTGATCACATGCTGAAAATATAATCCAAAATGCGTCTGAATCTGCTGAAACATGCACCTCATAGTGGTAGTAGTACTGTAATGATAGTGATGATGAGGGAAATTTTCTCTCTTTATGAACCCTAATAACACTATTACTATACCTTCCAACATTTCACAGATGAAAACTGGGAAGCCAAGCAGCATCATAGTCCTCCAAGGCCCTTCCCTAAACTGCAAACCCCAAGATTCCATAGGATATTGAAAGTGGAATAATAGCACTATAATAGTCTAGTGCAGAAATGCCCATAGTGTGGTCAAGATGGCAAAGTTACAAATGAAGGAAAAAAACACAAGCTAGGAGAGGCTACAGCAGTTTGCTTTTGCCAGAGTTTACAGGGAAGGGCCAGATTATCTCCCACTTCTCCCCCTGGTTGGTTAACTGCAGCCCTTATCACACTGTGGCTCAATGGGGCTTCATCCCAATTCCTTTCTAGCAGTGCATCTTCTCCCTTCCACAGTACAGCATGATCAGCATGCCCATTTCCCCACCTCTTCCTGCACTGTTATGTGGAAAGAAGTACTTGATAGGGCTTCTGCCCTTACTGCACGCCTGCAGCTGATGGGATCATTGCAGGAAAGGGAGCCATTATTGGATTTTTTCCAGTAATGCTGTAGGGGACGCGACAGCAGTGGGATTGCAATAACATCATGCAATGGCACACATCCTGGACCAGCAGCAACACATTGCCATGCTGGGTTGGCGACACTGAGTGGTAAGGGTCCTGAGTGAAAACTATGTTTGCATTTTGAACTCAGTTTGCAGCAATTGAAGTAAATTGAGGACAGTGGGGTAAGTGGAAGAAGAAGATTAAAACTGGGACCATTTAAACAACTGAGAAAGTGAGACAGTAGAGGATTAATTGGGATCATCTCTGCCAAATCAGGACAGTTGTAGGGTATTACCTTCCTGTTCTGCTACTGTCTGAAAAACACGGATAGATTCTACTGAACATTCCAGTTTGTACCTGAGTAATAGGAGTAGCAGCATCTGGAAATAACCTTGAAATGAAGTGGGAAGCTTTCTCTCTAATGTGAAATCATTTAAAGGCAGATTTCACATGTTCCAAGGCAGCAACAGTTCCTGGCTTTCACGAAGACCCGCTTGTTTCATCTGCATACCTTCAGCTGGGTTTTTGTTGCTGGACAGAATCTGGGGAGCTGTAATTTCCTCGCTGCTGCCTCCAACCTCCTCAGTCTGCCTCCATCCCTTGTGCTCAGCCTTGGGAAACTCTGGACCAACGGTCTTGGAGTTTGGTTTGTTCTCCCCTATAAGACTGGCTGGAGCATTTCCTTCCATGCAGAGAACTCTACTCCACAAGGAATAGACATCAGTTCAGCTTCTCCACTGTATTACTGCCAAATGCTAGAGCACAATATACTTTAAGTGATTTTTAACTAAAAGCTAATGTGAAAATGGAACTGAAACCAATATAAACATATTAAGTTTAAAGACTATTTTCAGATGTTGTAGAGGGGGAAATTATTGTTCCTTGTCCTTACAGTCCTTGTGGACACATTTCTTTCTCTGAGTCATGATATATTTTTAATTAGATTACATTTTATTGGACCTTTTTTTTTTTACAAATTGTAAAAATATTGCCTTTTTATACAAGCATGGAAGAAAATCATATTGAAACCATTGTACTGGGGCAACTCATTAAAACAGATTTAAAAAATGGGAAACATTTATTTATGTCTTATTAAGACATGTATAACTAAAGTGCATTATGTTACAAAAAATATAGAAGTCAGCAGCACCAAGATAAAAGTTCATGGAAATAAATACATTATTCAACAAAATAAATTATGGTAACTGTGACAAGAAGAATTGTCATAGCACAAAAAATCCCCCCACATTTACAATGTTCAGATGTGCAGTTTTGGAAAGCATCTGTGGCCAAGGATTTATTTTGATACAATATTTACAGATAATAAATACTTCTAACACTTTCCATATGTTCCATATTACAGAATACTGCAATGTGTTTTCCAAATATCTCAGCTGAAGATGTCAACGCCTCCTGTAAAGAAAGGCAAAAGAAAAAGGAGAAATCATTTTTTTCCGCACAAAATAACTAGAGGCAACATTGCTAGTCTCAAAAACAGGGTGTGCCCGCTGGAAGAGATGAAAAACACTGGATACATTCATGCATTTTTGTTGTTCTTCAGTCTCTACTGTACATGGTTTTCAATACAATGAAATTAGCAATGTGAAATATTGCAGGTCAGTTCCAAGTAGCTGATCTTTTGCAGCTGAGATGTTCCCTTTTCCTCCCCCTACCATAGCTATTACCAATCCATCACATTTTAATCATCATTTAAAGTAATTCTACTGAAACCTATCTAAAACTAGGTGTGGGCTAAGGAATCTCAATCAAGGCTATCATACTGATTGGAAAAAAAGCAAAGTAACTTACGAATATACTGCTAGGTCTACCAGCTGGTAAAAACAGCAGCAAAGCTGAAAAATTCATCATCCAAATCTACACCAGGCAGCCAAATTCCATGCATGCATGTTGAGTTTTGTTTCCTGTATATGAACCTGTTCCATCTTTGTCACATTATTTCTACATTTCCTATTGAGGGTGGCCATTGGGCTTAGAACAATTCTGCACTGAGCTGTATTCTCTAGTCTGTTTATGAGGTATCTTTCTTACCTTTCAGAATACTACGTCTCCACTTCAGGAAATGTGCTCTTCTCTATAGGTGCCATATCCCCAAGTGCTATTTGACTGTTTTACAACTTAAACAAGGGGAAGGACAACAGAACTACAGAAACAGACTGACCAGCATTCTTATGGGGTTAGGGATAGGATAGACGTGATTGTTTATCAAGTCCTAATTTATCATCATGTGCACATAACCTGCTTGGCTGTCTATGTCAGTATAGATGAGCAAATGATCTACAGTCTCAGCACTCAAACTCTGTAGTGACCTGGTTGCCTGTCTCATGCTGCCAAGTGGAAAGGAGGATTTCTGCACATCAGCTCTCAGATGGTGGTCTGAATCTACCCTAGAACCTGACACAAGGCAGAGAAATCCAGGAGAAAATAATACCAATCAACAGACCACACGTTTGCAGATTGTTTTCAAATTTTGTGTACTTGGCTTTTTTTCATAGTGAGGAAACCTTCACTTATTTGAATGGAGCCAGGATCTCATTTGGTACATGACAGGATGACTTCTAAATTAAACATATTGTACTTTCCTGACTGTAGTAGCTTTTTATAATTTGTTGGGCAAATGTGCAGAACAAGCAAATGTACTTGGCTATGTAACAAGGGCATATAAAAAGGCATTCTCAATAGTGCTTATGTTAATAAAATTTTCTGCCTGTAGGACACTTTTAGAAGCCTTAGTAGCCGCTTTCACAAACACCACAAGAACTTCTCATTTGGGGCCAAATTTACTATGTATGGCTTGGCATTGGGCATTCGCAGTTTATATGAATAACTTAAGTAAAACACATTAAAGTAAAAAAAAAACCAACCCTCACACATACACTGGGAGGATTGCATCTGGCACCCAGAACAAATGAGAACTGTCACTAAGAATACATGGACACATGACAGCTTCATGATTACCCCTTTGTGTAAACTGCTTCTGTATGAGCATTACACATTTCTGGAGGTGACTAGCACTGATGGGAAGGAGTGAATTATTTGGGGAGCAGTTCTGGAAAATTATGGTGCCATGGAAAGTTGCTACTTCACAGAAACACAGCTAAGAACAAAAACCCTAAATCCTGAATATGGGCAAGCAATGCTTTGCAATTTATGTTAGACTAACCTATGGGAATCAGTACTTTTATTTGCATATCTTTCCTGATATCCAGTCATTTACATGCTATAACTGTTTTATTCCTCTTTTCCTGCAGTACATTTCTTTTAAGTAATGGATTTCATTCCTTTTCCTTTTATGTGTTTTTCTTGAACTAAAAATGAAATTTGGTTATCTGCGCACACGGTCAGTTAGCATTTCATAAGATATGAAATGGGCAGGAGTGTGAGGAATAATCAATTGTTAGCCATGACTTCATAAATGAAAGGTGTTAGAATTTTTATTTCCTTCATCTAATATGAGAATAGCATACACTGGATGTCCCAGTGACATGTACACTTTGGAATTCAGACTTGCAGAATAGTTGTATAATAATTTGTTTTACATAAAGTTAGTATTTTATGTTCAGACTGTTCATCCATTTGACTTCAGATTTAAGGCTGATAAACTTTCCGGACTTGACAAAACACATAAACCACTCTACCTTTGGCTTTCTCTGAATTTGGAAGTGTGATATAGAGAGTGGATTAAGGATTGCAAAAGCTGCAAAATACTGCTTGGAATGCACCATATCTCTTTTCTGCAAGGAAAGCACTAGAAAATCCAAGAGCTGGTTTTGGACCATTCCAGTAGGCCAGAGTCATGTAAATTGCACAGTCGCATTCAATTGTCCCTCCAAATCTAGAGAAACAGAAGAACCTCCTTTTAGGCTTGTTTTCCATTTGAATGCATCACCACAGGATTCCAAGAGATTTACTCTTGCTCCTGATTTAAATTCCAAATCAAGTGGGGAAGCCTACCCCTTATTTAAACACAGTTCCAACAAAGTTCCTGCCCTAGGAACAAACTAGACCTAGTTGTTGTTAACAGAAAGTGGACTGACTTAACTGAATGGAGACACACCTAGATGCTGCTGAGCCATAAAACAGCATGTCTCCGGCCATTTCTGCACTGCACTGTTATAGTACTATTATTCTACTTTCAACCTTCTGTAGAATTCTGGGGTTTGTAGTTTACTGAGGCCAAAGAGTTCTCTGGCTGAGAATTCTAAGTGCCTCTCTCTGAACTGCAAACCCCAGGATTCCATAGAATGTTGAAAGTGGAATAATAGCAGTATAACAGTATAGTGCAGAAATGCTCATAGTTCAAATGGAATGATTCTTGTTCAGAAGCAATTGAACAAGATTAAACAAGGTGGCTAAAAACATTTCTGGATTTTATCTAAGGAGGCAGTACACAGAATTGCTTTTAGCTGCCTTTGGTAACTGGTTGAGTTTGCCCCTGGAGGAAATAAATTTTGGAGTATCTTGAGCCTTAATCAGCCCTTTTAAGGCTAAATCTTATACTGCTTTTCTCTTCTCATTTTTGCGATGGGGCTTTTTTCTTTGGTGTCTTTTAAAAAGGACAGCCATATTCAGATTTTTTAAAAAAACAAATCAACATATTGACTTTTCTGGACATATTCTCCTGGAAATGTTCTCTTAATTTTTAAGATTGATGATCATTTGATTAGTGCTGCAGAGATATTGTTGCTGTTGTGTGACTTCACGTTGCTTCTAACTTATGGCTACCCTAAGGAGAACCTATGATAGGGTTTTCTTGGCAACATTTGTTCAAAGGCAGTTTGCTTTTCCCCTCCTCTGAGGCTGACACAGTGTTACTTGCCCAAGGTCACCCAGTAGGTTTCCATGGCCAAGCAAGGATTTGGACCCTGGCCTCCAGAGTTGTAGTCTAATGGTTAAACTATTATACTATGCTGGTTCTCATAGAAATACTATCTGCTGTCAATTTATTATCATGTTATGAGATAATAATGCTTTGGAAGCACAGGAGCCAAAACTCTTCACTCCATTTAGCAAAAAGAGAACTTTGCTGTTGTTCTTAACTTCCTTTTCTCCTTTTCTAAAATAAATGTACAAGCCCTTCATTGCTCTATTATGCTCATACAGTATTCTCATGAAAATAAAAGTGCTTTAAGACATGGCCTAATTTAGAGGTGCTCACAGCATTTTGGATTTTTTTGGACATAATAACAAGCTAGGTTGTATGAATATTCAACATTGGTGAAACCCAGTGGGTGAAATCCAGTGGGGGACATTCAATGCCAGCAATTCTTCCATCAACAAAATCAGGAGGAGCTCAATCTCTTCTTCCCATGTACCTCCACAAACCTGCTCTGGAGGTCTGGAAAACCCCCCAGAACTAGCTTTAGGGTGCTCCCAATACCTCTGGGGGCAGGTAGAATAGAAAGGGATCAAGTTTTGTTGTGTTAGCTGTGCAGCACCACTGTCATGATGGATTTAGGGCAATATAAAGATGGAAAACCTGGACATAAATGCTGTAGTGACCATAAATACTTTTTAAAAAAAGTTTCCCTGGGAATAAGTTATTTTATGCAGTCATTTCCTTACATGAATATTTTTATCCCATTTTGTCATGTAGCTCTTTCCTGACTGGATATATCCCACATGGCACCTTAAACCATACAAGAACACCAGCCTGTTTTTGTAGGCTTTGCCACTAAGTTTCCAAGTGTGGGCATGCAAGCAGTAGTGCTTGACTTATTGTGTGGTAGGAAGACATAGAAAAATATCACCCTACCTGGTTAAGAGGTGCTTTTCCCGCTTTCAACTTGAAAATAATCTGAAATGGATAAAACATGAAAATGTTACAGAAAAGTGGAAGAAAGGTGCAGACTGCCCCCTCTCTTCTTTTTTCATGCCAGAAGTTGTAATTCTTCCTCAGGAACTCCTGGGTAACTTGACAAGGCTCTGGTATTGCACACAAAGTGATTATTGTTACAAATAGTCCAGTGCAGCTACATGCATGCCACAGGTGAAATCTCTTCAAAGGGACATGGACAATTTGACTTATGTAGATTACGTTGCTTACAAGGATTCTTTTTCTTTTTCCCCAGCAGGTTAATTTTGCTTTCATCCGTCCTCTATGTTCTAATCTGTGTTCATCCTCCCACACTGTAATGCAAAATAGTTGTACATAGTTTCCCCAATCTCTAGGCAATGCTGGATGGTAAGGTACAGCCACATGACTCATTATTTTGAATCTGAACAAAGGAAAACCTTGGTTGAAATCTGTGCTCTGAAGATTGTGATCTGCCTCAGTTGATTGTAGGCAGGCTACAATCTTCCACCCTAACTTGTTTCAATGGGTTGGTGTGGGGACTGCCTGGGATGACTCTGTGCTATTAAATCAAAGCTACCTGTAGAAGGGGAAAAATACAAATGCATATTATCTAGGAAACAAGTCCCATTGAATCAGTGGGACTTACATCAAAATAAATATGCTTAGAATACCAGTACTTGAATGCTTGTTCTAAGACTCTAATATGAATTTTATGTTGCTATATTTTCTTTCTGTAGTGAATGAAAGACTGGGAGCTTTAGCAGTTGTTTTAGAAAAAATGGTCTGTGAAAAGTTGCTGCTCTTCAGCAACTTTTTTTTTAAAAACCTTCCTCATCGTATATGAGAGAAGCACGTCTTTCTACACCCAGGGTAACGCTCAACATTTTTCAGCAGCAATGTAATTGTTTGACAAGCTGGCAGCAAAATTGGAACTGAACTAACAAGTCCTAATGGCAGGGAAAATATTATAACAGAAAGCTGGCCAGTGTGAGGAGATATTACTAAGAGAAACTTTCCATGTTCTCCCCTGAGGTCAAAAGCAAAAAGAATTTTTGTTTAAATGATGTAAATTATTAAAGACAAAGGAGAAAACATAGCCTATTTTTATACATGTACAAATTTCAGCAAGGCCTAAATCTTCCTAACCTAGAAATGTAAATGTTTCTCATGTTTGAAAAATATTACTGAATTTTGAATAAGTAGAAAAATTATAATAGACATAAGAAGCACTTTTAGGGCACAAATACAAAACTTTCTGTGATTAATTTGCACAGCCCACTAAACAATGACTATCATAGCTAGTTGCTAACCACCTAATGCAGGGACTTCAGAGCTTGAAATTCTGTTCACAGCTTTGCTGCTGAGTAATTCACTATGTGTCAGTGGCAAACAATTTTTTTTTCTGGAAGGAAGATATTACTTATCATAGTAAGATACTTTAAAGCAGAGGGAGTTACTACTGCCGCAAAAGATGAATTCCTCAGATAGTTCTCCCTCTCTCTCCTGATAATGTAGGGAAAATATGAACAGAATACACCCTTACTTTGAGGCAAGATATAACTCCTTCAAGCAGCTGTTTGGGGTCTCATTGAGTTCTCCTTGTGTAAGCCTTGTGTATTGAAGAATCTTACTTCAGTGGGACTTGCACAGAACTTCACGGTGAATTCTGTTTGTTACCATTTGTTTTTTGTTTTGTTTTTCAACTTAGGCACAACTTACTGCTTTGGGAATCATGCCCTGACACAGGACAAAAGGCCTTTCGCTATAAAATGGGAAGCACTCATGCAGTCTTCACATGTTGTTTAACTGCAACTCCCAGCAGCCCTAGGACTAACATAGCCAATGGTAAGGGATGCTGAGATTTCTAGTCCACCAACATCTGAAGGCCTACAAAATTCCTACCCCTGCCTTAAAGACTGCAGATATTACCTTGTATTAATATGTGTAGTATCAAAGATGTCCAAGAAGGAGATTTGTGCAGTTCCACTCCCAGATCCTGTGGAGCTTAGCCAGGCTGAACGAACCCTTCTTTTTTTCTTCTCTTGTTCCTTGCGCTTTCCAGGCTTTCCTTTCTTTTTCTTCCCTGGTGTCTTAAGAGGCTGTTCCTTGTACATCTGAGTTTTATTGGTCTCCTGAGTCAAGTATTTGCCTTCGTCATCACTGCCAAACCGTACAGCATAGTTCTTTGCAACGGTGGCAGGTTTAGGATTTGGTGATATCTCTGGCATAGCCCGGATCTCAGCTGTGTTTACACCTTCAATTAAATTTTGCAGGAAGTTTCGTCTTCGTATATCTTGCAAAGACTTTCCTTTGTCATGTAACAGCTGGTATTCTGATACAGTCCTTTTGCTGCTTAAAAAAAGCAAACCCCTGTGTTATTAAATCAACAATGACATGTTGTTATGGTGCCAGTTTGTCAAAACCATCTCTTTGTATCAGCCACTGGGAAACAGTGCAATGTGCCCACCTTCTACCTCTCAGTGCAAGTGATATTCTGAAATAACATGCACCACACATTAGCTGCTCTGCATAGAATCAGAAAGTCTAAACTTGCAATAAAATACCAATTATTTTATTCTTAACCCATTGAGTTTTCTTAATTATCAAAGACAATCTTAGCTAAACAATTGCTTAACTGTCACTTTAAAAAAATGTTTTCTTCTGCAGAATGGGAATAAGTATCTCCAAAACACATTATACTAAGTGCAAAATTATACTCAAAGTTCTTTTGGCATCAGCTATGTGGCATATGGACCAGTATACTATGTTTTCTGCCTGCATTACACCATTAATATCAGGAGCGTTAGTGTCTTCTGTGCCAGCATACTCTAGTTTCCAGCACTGGCAACTCTCAAGAGCCAGATCGGTGTAGTTGTTTGAGTGTGGACTAAAACTCTGGGAGACCAGTGTCTGAATGCCCACCCAGACATGGAAACCCACTGGGTGACCTTGGCCAGGTCATGTTACTCCAGCATCATAAAAAGGTAATGCTAAACCTTTTTCAAACAACACTTTCCAAGAAAACCTTCTGATAGGTTCACGTTAAGGTTGCCATTAGTCAGAAATGACTTGATGTCACACAACAACACTCATAAGGAGAAGCTGTGTAATGGCCTCCCCACCCCCATGTGGTCTGAGCTTCCTAATGGTACCAACAGGGCCCACAATTAGGATACAGAGCAGCAAGTAACATCAGAACAAGCTTGGCCTAGACAAGCACATTCTTAATTAAGCATATCTGTTAAACATGGGTTATGCCCTTTAGTTTTTAACACTTTCATGTTATGCACCTTTTAAGGCCAGGTTACAGGGCCATGTTTTGGAAAATCAGTTCCCCATCCCACCTCCCGCAATAGAAATGTTCTATTAATTTGCAGTTTGGCAATGTAATAAACTACTGCAAAGAGCAGATGAGGGCAAGCCCTCTTGCCTTAGAAAGAGAGAACAGTTTTTTTAAGTTAGATTGGGAAAAAAAATGAATACTTAGTGAATGGCAGGGATGCCACCACTTGAAACAAAGGAGAATGCAGAGCGCATACCAATGCATTCTAGAATAAGATTATGGATGAGTTGATCCAGGATAGCCAAATTCTGTATTCTCTGTAGATACTCTGGCAACCATTGGAAAGCCAACCTAAGATAAAATATATTTTGCCAGACACTGGTCTAATATTTGGTTACACTCCATTAAAAAGTGATGGAGTAGCAAGAAAAGCTTTATTTATAGAATACCCACCTATTGTCAGAGGATTACCATAAAATACAGACTCTTTTCACATGGATTAAGTCTCTTTTATAGCTTGAAAACACATCTTTCTCCTCTTTTTGTTTTAAGAAAACCCACAGGCAAACCTGCTATTACAGTTTAATTATCATCTGGTAGAGCCAAAAAAAAAATTGAAGACCATATTTGGCTTCCAATGGCCATCTTTAATGTAGGACACATTGTTTTCACAGTCAAATTTCACGCTATGTTCTTGATGTCTAGTTTTCAAACGTCACACTTTCTGTTTACACTGTTGCCTCTGCAGCACCCACCCTCTTGGGTACCCTTGACATTTTATGGGCACATCTTAATATTTCCCTAACCCTTTTTTGAGACAGCAGTTCCACCTGTCCATGATCGATTTCATTCATCTGAGCTTTCTTAGTTATAGGCTAGCTCAGTAATGGTTTAATCAGATATTCTTCAAGCAATTCATACTGGAATAACCAGGGAGTTAGGGAAGCATGGTCCACAGAAACCATATTGTGGTCCAACAGGTCATCCAAGAGCTTCCTGGGAAATAATTAACTATGGGAAAATGTGTTCTTTTTCCTCAGGGCAAGGTGGATACACTGTGAATGGCAGGAAAAAATGGGAGGTGGGCTGGTTTCAAAGAATGCCACAAACAGCTGTTCTACCAGTCTGCTTGAGAGAGAATGTGCTAAGGCACAAGTATGAGCTCACATCTCCATGCTGTTTTGCTTGTAGCTAATGAACAGTTTTTATAAGGCAGACCTGTTAGGCTGTTACACTGAAGAGCACTGATCTACATCAGTGATTCTTAGCCTGAGGTCTCAGGACCTCTGGGGGACTGCAAAGTCCTGCTGCTGGACACCAACAGCAGCAACAGGGGTGTGGGAGTGCTGGTACCAAAACTGGATTTTTTGTTTGCAAACAAGAGAGCAGTTTGGGCATGCACACATGACTGCTGCCATATCTCTTTCATCAGGGATGTGGCAGCCGGGGGTGGGGGTGGTGAGGGACATGGTGACAGGCATGTGCATTCACCCAAATTATGATTCTGGAGATCAGAGTTTGAATCTCCACTTGGCCATGGAAACCCACTGGGTGGCCTCAGGCAAGTCACATTCTCTCACCCTCAGAGAAAGGAGAAGGCAACAAATCTTACCAAGAAACCCCCATGATAGATTTGTCTTAGGGTCACCATGGCCCTTTCCATATGATGACGGCATCCCAGCATGGGGACGTGAGAGTAGCAGGACCATGATGACGCTTCCATATGACATCATTGTGGTCCCACCCTTCTTGCATAGCCAGCTGGTGTAATCAATGGAATTAATGCAAAAACTCGCAAAAACAATGGAAAAACTCTGCCAATGACCCCTGATTGCGCAAGCCTTACATTGCAGCTGGCCATGCAGAAGGGCCGGAAGCACAATCTATATCCACTTCTACCGCAGAATGAGAAGAAGGCCAGCTGCAGTCCAGAAGAACAGAGTGTGTCCGTCGCACTTCCTTCTGTGGACAGCTGATCACGTGCAGAGAGGAGTGTTGGGAACATACTCTCATCCTGGCAGAGGCGCTACCGGGATCGTGATGGGACAATGGCACAAGAGTGCCATCGTGTGGAAAAGGCCCATAAGTCAGTTGTCAAAGGGGATAGAAATGAAAAGAAAGAACTTTGCCTTGTTAGTGGCAATTTGTTGTTGTGTCCCTTCAAGTCACTTCTGACTTATGGTAATCCTAAGTTGAATGTATTACAAAATTTTTATTTATGGAAGATTTGTTCAGAAAGGGTTTGCCTTTGCCTTCCTGTGAGGCTGAGAGAATGTGACTTGCCCAGGGTCACCCAGTGTCTGAGTGGGATTTTGAATCCTAGTCTCCAGAAACTTCTGATAAATACATATTTGAATTTTTAAATCTACATTTAGATATTTAATTCTAAATTTATGTATTTAAATATTGAGTCAAGTCTTCAGGGTCCCTGGCAACAAATTGTATTTACAGGCAGTCTCTGGTAAAGAAAAGGTTATGAATCACTGGTCTATGTCAATCGTGGGAACAACAAATCTAGCTATTGCTTGTCACATACATCTCTTTGGTGAATGTTGTGCATCTAATATTAGAACTATACAGAGAGTGACTAATATATGTGTAGCTCAAGGATCAAGAAGTCTTCAATATTAAAATGGAAAACTAATTATTGTTCCCCCCTTCCCATCCTCTCTTGGCTTATATAAAGAGTTCATGGTTTATCCAATCAGTTTTCGTCATTTGGTTACTTTGTACTTGATGACTTGCATGTGTGGAATGTGACTGCATGGAAAAATAATGCATCATGGGTGACCTCAGCCTATCTGTGTAATGTAATCTGCAATATTCCTTTGAGAGGTATACCCACTAGACAATCTTCCCTCTGAACCTCAAGTTTGCTATGAGCATAGTAGCTGGCCTTAGGCACACCTCTTTCTCTTCCTCAGTTCCACTCTGTAATATAAGGATTATATTTATGTGCCCTTCAGAGTTGTAAGGATTACTGAGATAATGTATATGAACTGTTTTAAATGCCCAAAGGTAATGCATAAATACCAAGTGTTGTTGTTCCTATAATTAATGACTTCATGCACAGAAGCTGCCATGAAGCTATAGTTATCAAGGGAATAAATCAGCCTTTTAGACATAGGGATCAATCTACTGATATGATCGGTTTAACATTTTTTGAACATATGGGTGCTACTAGATACCTTTTTAAAACTAGTAGGAAAACAACACATATGTGGGTATACATGTGCACTATCTGGCACTCACTCACTCCCAGTCTTACTATATCTCACATACACACCCAAAATAGTTAAGTGATTTCTATTTGCCAGAGTCAAACCCACAAGAAAACTGTTGTGTGTTTTCCAGCTTAAAACAATGTAATAATAGTAGTTATACTTCACAGAAGCCTTAATTCAGGTCTTACTGTGTACACTCTAGAATACTAACAATAGAAATATTTGTGCACTCTTTAAAAACATTGATGCACCCCATGGAAAAACAAAGTGATTGAGGAAAAGATATGTCTATGCTTAAGGAGTTATGCTTAAGGAGTTATGGTTTTAGCCAGTATAGTACATGGATCTTTAATGTGTTCTCTTCTGGACATATGGAGAAACAGAATGGTTTCCAATTGTCAATGAGGTCAGGCAAGGCTGCATTTTATCTCCCTCTCTGTTTAATTTGCATGATGAACATATCATACATTAAGCTAGATTAGACTTGGAGAAAGAAGACGTGAAAAGTGGAAGAAGGAACTTTAACAATTTAAGACATGCAGATGATACCTTGCTACTAGCAGAAAATAGAAGACTTGGTATAATTACTAAAGAAAATCATGGAAGAAAGTGCAAAGGTGGGTTTACAGTTGAATATTATGAAAACAAAAACAACAACTATAGATGATTTATATATCTTTAAAATAAGTGATGAACACATTGAAAAAGTTCAAGTCATTAATCAGAACAGAGACTGCAAACAAAAAATTAGAAGCGACTAGGACTTGGAAAGACAGCTATGAAGGAAGTAGACAAGATCCTCAAATGTAAGAATATATCACTGAATATTAAAGTCAAGATGGTCCATGCCATCATATTTCCAATTTCTGTGTATGTTTGTGAAAGCGGGACAGTGAAGGAAACTGACAGGAAGAAAATCAACTCATCTTAAATGTAGTGTTAGTGGAGAATTCTGCAGATACCACTTACTGCCAAAAAGACAAGTAAGTGGTCCCTAAAGGCACCAGATCTCATCTAATGTTGTAAGCTAAGCAGGGTCAGCTGTGTTTAACACCTGGATGGGAGATTGACAATCAATACCAGGTGCCGTAGGCTATATTTCAGAGGAAGGAACCAGAAAAACCACCTCTGAGTATTCCATGTCTAAACCTGTACTGTCCCCCAAACCCAAGATGATTAAACTGAGACTGCCATACTTTGGGCATATCATGAAAATATATGACTCACTAGAAAGACAGTAATGCTTAGAAAAGTAGAGGGCAGTAGGAAAAGAGGAAGACTGCATTACAAATGGATAGACTCATTCAAGGAAGACATGCCCTTGTGCTTGTTAAGACTTGAGTACAGCAGCTGATAACAGGGTGGCTTGGAAGTCTCTCTTTCATAGGGTCAGCATAACTTGAAGATGACTTGGTGACAATTAACAACAACAAAAATAGTAAAACTGAAATAACAAAAGTTTTTTCAGCTGTCCTGTGAATTGGGTGTTTTTGCCACAGAAGTCAAAGTCAGTTTATTCTCACAAAGCTTCTTTTAACCATATTACTTTTTTAAAATAATTTTAAAAATTTAATTTAAAAAAAGGAGTGGCAGAAAATTATTCTGTTTTTACATAGGCACTCTAAACCCAGATATTCCTTTTGTACTTCACACAACTGAGATGTTCTCCTGTACCAGCTTCATTGAGCACATCCTTCCTCTTGTGTAGCTCTAATTTACCAAAGAGGATAATGGGTTGTTTTTCATGCTACTGAGTAGGAAAAAGGTGACATCTGGTAAAATACTAAAAAGACAAGGTAGGTAGTTATTTAATTTATTTTAATTTATTATTTTTCTGCCCTATTTTTTCACTAAAAACAGCACTCACGGTAGTTAATAAACATCACTAAAACCAAAGTGACCAATAATGCCATTGAAATCATTACAATAATTAATAAGCATCAAAACATTTTAAAAGACCAATTTGAAGAGATGGTTTTTCTCTTCCTAAACTCTCTCTAAGATTAGCAAGAGGAGGATCTGAATCTCACTCAGAGAGAAGGACATTCCCTGGTCATGTCCCGAGTGCCAAGGAAAGAAGCCTCCCCAGCTGATGATATTCTCATAGGGCTTGCTCATCAGTTCCAATTCAGGCATTGCCAACAGAACCTGGTGCAAACAGTTGAAAAACCAGGCGGCTGGGTGCACTTTGGTTTAAAAGTCCATCTCCAGCATTGTTTTCCCTGTCCCATGTAACTATGTGGAGAGAGAAAGTATTAAACTTTTTGTGTGCACCTAATCACTGGAGTGGATGCATGCAGTAAATAATCTTTTAAAAATAGCAGCAAGAAAAGAGAAAATTTACGAATTGTTAGAATAACACACTAGAGGTCCTTTCCAGACTGAAAGTTAACTTGTTAAATGAATAGAAGTCTGACCCCAAACCAGATGAACTTAATGCAATGCTAACATGTGGTAAACAATTTTGAAAGAAGAGTTGAGAGCTTATGGTTTCTTGCCGCCCAAAAGTACCCACACAAATTACTGTATGCATTGTGTACCACATTAACAGAGCTATCATTCAGTCTTGTGTATGTGGTCCTGGTTGGTATGAATTCAGCATCATAAACAAGCTGGTTGGGTTAATCTTCTAATCCCCAACGGAAAAATGGTTAACCAGTCATCATTAGGAAAGTGTCCACTCTTGATGCCTTGATCGCTGTAACTTCAAACAGTGACTCTGGCCCTCGTTCTCTTTTACTGACTTCCAAGAGAAACCACTCTCAGCAACTACAACTTGCCTCCTGTGTCCAGCCTTTGGGGACAAATATGCAAAGAAACTGTCTATCTCCAGAAGAATAACACATCAGTAGAGTACTTTGTGGGTTAGATGGCACAGCCAGCGTGGTATAGTGGTTTGAGTGTTGGACTACGATCCTTGAGATGAGGCTTCAATTCCCTGCTCAGCCATGGAAACCCACTGGGTGATCTTGGACACATCACACACTCCTAGCCTCAGAAAACCACTTGATAGGTTCGCCTTAGGGTTGCCATAAGTCAGAAACAACTTGCATGCACACAACAATAATATTTATTAATTAAGTCAAAATAAGTCCTCTTCTACAAGTTATCTTTTGATTCCTTTGTTGGAGGGTGTTATGGAGTGCATGCCATAGGACACAGCCCATAGGTCTAGCTCTGTTTTGGGCAGCTTGTTGCATTCAGTACTGAATCTACCAAATTAAACTATCGATCTCCAGCTCAAAAAAGTTGCACTGTACAACTTTTGTACAGTTTGTGGATTTTGTTCAGGAATATCACATCACACAAACAGTTACTCAGAATGTATTTAACATTAGTACTCAGGGGTGTCAAGGTAAATTTTGCCATTAATATTAAATGGAGGGGAAATAGTCTGTTGAAGTAGGAACCATTGCCTCTGAAGAAAGATCACACAGATTAATGTTTATAGGACCAGCTCTAATTCAGTATGGCTGAGTCAAGAGAAGGATGAAACGTAAACATAAACATGAATTTGTTGCATGATTTCCAAATAAAGGACTGATCAAGGCTAGCAGGCAACTAGTGTTAATAAGAAGAAGATGTCCTGAGGTCTTATCTGCTGTACTGTACAGTGTTCTCTACCACAGTTGCTTAAGACAGTCCAAAGACTGCCTTTTGGAGCAAAGTTCATACACATATATTCCTTTTAATCTAATTTCCATTGATTTTTTAAATTTGCGCCTCCCCCAATTATTTGTGCACCCCACAAATAATTTAGGCCCTTTGTGTTTATGACACATACTGTCTCCTCTGTAATTCTCTTGTCATAGCAATCTTGAGTAACTGGGCTAAAGTAAAGATAAAGAAGGATTAGGGCCTTAAGTAACTAGAGCCCTACAGAGCATTGGTACATTACCACAGTGTGGGATTATTGACCTGGGTGGTTTGTCTGAATTTTGTTGACACTGCAGTAAGATGATTCATATTAATAAATATGGCACTAGTCTCTATGTGTGTGTGCGTGCTGGAGTTTTGGGTTCTTCAGATTCACTTATCTCAAAACCTCTTTCTCTCTAGATCCAGAAGAGCTAATACTAACTGGCACAAGCTCCAAACAAGTGAAAGCAATGTCTGTGATTTAAGTGGCATATATTTTCTCCTGCAGTGCTATCCCCATTGCTGGGATCTATGCCAGCTTGCCTACAACTCTCTTCTTAGCATCTTAAGTCTACAAAGTTTCTAATATTGTAGCATTCTAAAGTATGTTTAATTTGAACGCAGTCAATGCATGAACATAACTAATCATACCCACATGAGGCTCTACCTCCCCCACCCCAGGCCGTGTCCTTTGAGGACAGTGATTGTTCCTCTTATGTATTGCCAGCAATCACTGAGCGAAATTTATTTTCCCTCCCAGTTCCTCTGAATATTAGGCTATGTCTCCAGATAGTCTTCATCAAAATAACCCTTGTTATTATTCCTCTACTGTGTTGTTCAGCTGGGTAAAGAGAGACTGTGTGTCTATAAAAATGATAAAAATGCAAAGGGGAAAAGTTTAACATAAAAGTGGTTGTGCTTTTAAAAGAGACAATTCCTTTCACATTCTTTCACTAAACTTAATCCAAACTATTTTAGGAAGTCAAATAAGGAGGCCCTCATCAATGACCTGATAATTTGACAGGCTGACAGCTATATGACATCTTAAAACATATGCATTCAGGACACTTTCCCACCACCACCATGCAAATGATAGAACAAGAAACTTACAGTCTGCGACTATTCCCTTCCAGTGATTTCCCCGACGAGGGGACACAGTACCCAAGCAGGAAGACCATGAAACTCCACTGGTGAAAGAACCTCGGAAACATTGTGGCTTTGCGGTCGGTCTTTGGAACCTGTGAAAAACAAGTACAGATGAGTGTGTGCTTATACGTGTGCATCGAGCCAGGGACCACAGCCTGAAGGTCATCTGCTGTTCCAGACGTTCCTCAGTATATCCGGAGAAAGGGGGAGTTTTCCATAACGCTGCCCCCCCCCCGCCCCCACAACCGCTTCTACCCAGCCTTCTATTGGGAGTCTGAAATAATACCTAGAAATTCAGGTTCAGGTCAAGAAGCCCCTCTCCTCTCCCCACTCAGCGCTGGTGTGCCTCACACACAAAGTGCCGCGAAAGGAGGCGACGGCGGCAGCACCACCGGAGCAGCAACAAGAGCAGCCGCCGCCGCTGCCGCCTCTGAGAAACCTGCTGGAGGAGGAGGAGGAGAAAGAGGAGGAGGCGGCGGCGGGGGAGGCGGCGGCGGCATTTTTGCAAGGAGATGGCGCCCTACGAACATGTGCCTCGCGTCCTCGGCGCAAGCGATTGTCTGATAGTAGTCCGCAGGCCTTCCTCGCCCACCAAGGCTGCCAGCAGAATCTTTCGGGGTCCCCAAACTATTTGAAATCTGCTTCGCGGTGGAGCCGCATTCTTGGGCAGCAGAACAACACGCATCACTTTAGGGTGCAAGCGGATGGTCATATTTTAAATACACGCTCCCTGCAAGTAGAAGTCTAGTACAGTAGGGAAAGACCTACTTTCAGAATCTTTGTTACCTAAGTTTCTACTTACAAGAAGAATTTAGTCTTCTTTCTTTCGCGTCGTGAAATATCCCCAAATGGGATGTTGATCTGCAAGGCAAACTGGGACTGGAGCTCTGCCGTGTGAGGGCCGCCCCACCTCATCCGGGGTCACGGGGGAACCTGACCTCGGCAACGATCCCTCCCAGGGGACAGGTTCGGCTTCCCCACTTCGAGTCACAACCTTCGGGCCTCGTATCCGGGCCGCTAGGGCTGTCCAAAGCGCCTTCTTCGGAGTGGGAGCGGGCGGGTCGAGGCTCCCCTTCCCTGAGCCTGACCGCCCCCCCCCCTCACACTTACTAGCTGCCGGGTCCGAAGAGCGGGTAACCGGGGGAGGCACCCACAGACGCCCGGCGTCCTCCTACTCCGCCCCGTGAGAGCTCAACAGCTGGAGACCTTTTCTCCCCATCCCGCCCCCGGGCCGTGTTTAAGCGAAAGGCGATCCACACCCCCTTCAAGAGGAGCGCTGCAAAAATCCCCGTCGATTTTCACGGAGATGCGGGGGAGGGGGGAGAGAGAAAGGGGGCGGAAAATACTGTCCCTTATTTAATCCTGTTTTATGTGAGAAAACGCTCGGGGTTCGGGGTAGTCTTTGGCGCTCGCCAGGCCCCGAAGAACATCTGTGAACAGCTGGAAGCTGGCCAGCGTCCCCCGCCCGCCGTCCTCTTGATGATTAACCCTTTAATTTGGCCTGGCCCGGGCTCCAGCTCCTCGCTGGAATGACAACTCAGCACAGTGGGCGACTCAATGGGCTCTCCTTCCGGTCCAGAGTTATGCAAAAAAAAAACCCCTCCCCACAACTCGAGAGGCAGCTTCCCCGCGCTAGGAGCGACCCCCGAGCTCTCCCGGCGGGGCCGCTATTAAAAGGGCCGCAGGCACTCTGGCCCTGGAATTCGCTGTAAGGAAACCTGAGCCGCGTCCTCGTCCGATTAGCTGGGGAGAGAAGAAGCGGGAGGATGCTGCCCCCGGGCCAACGTTTGCTTTGCTGCTGCGCGGCCTGCTTAATTACTACGCAGCGGATCAGTTTGCTGCTTCCTGGAGTCGAGTCAGGCTCTGAAATTGACTTGGAAACTGAGAAGCATGTTCCTCACTCGAATGCGAGCACGAAGGCCAAGCTCCGGATGGCATTCGGCGAAATCCAGTTGAACTTTTCCAAACAAAGTTACCATTTACTCTGGAAGACAGCCCTGCGCTTTGATTTTTCTCACTCTCTCTTTCTGTGCTTGACAGCGTTGTGTATGTGTGCGTGCGTGTGCCACAATGCCGTTCTGTTCCACGGCTCCCTTTTCTGCTTCGGTCCCAAGAGATCTGGGGAGAGGTGAAGCTCGCGGCCTCCTCCCAGGCCAGGGGGGCTCTCGGAAGGCACCCCCACGAAACCCAGCGGGCGAATCCCCGAGAGAGCCGAAGGAGGGTGGCAGCCTTCGGTCCGAGCGCGAAGCGCTGCGACGCCCGCCCCCCTCTAATGTCAGGGAAGCGACCCACCGGCCGCTCCCATTCGCGTCCGGCGCGCTTCCGCGGGATCATTGGCCTCGCCCCGCTATGCATCCGAACGCTCCTAACACGTATCTCCTCTAGCAAAACAGGCAGGAGCCCCTGCACGTGCTAGGGGCTGCTGCACAGACGGAGAGGCATCTTTCCGGGCGGGGGATCTCAACACCCCCACCCGCCATGGTATTGTGAAGTTTCCGAACAGAGCGAAGTCCCGTTCCTTGCCGTGGGAGGGATCTGAGCAGGTGCTTCCCCCTCCCACCGCAGTCAACGGGAGTCCCCAGCTTGCCGGAGAGGTCCCAGGCCCTCTTACCCTGAAAGAAGTTCTGCCGCTGGGCAGTGACGGCGGGACCTGAGGGGCGGCCGGAGGAGAGGCCTCCCGGTGAGCCCCGCCGCAGGGAGGCCGTTGGGTCCCTGGTACCCCTGAGTTCCGGGCACACAGGAACTGGCTCTTCAGGACTCGACCCGAACGAGCCTGTGTACGACCCCGCTGGATTTTTTAAAAGGCCAAAGTACTCAGTACCCGGGCAACTTCCAGTGATGTGCAGAAGCTGCGCACACATATAAGGAGCACGTTCTTTAGCAGTCCGTGAATTTCTTCTACCTGTCCAGTCCTAAAGTCTTAGCAGCAGCAGCAGCAGCAGAAGAAGAAAAAGAAAAAAAAAAAACCAGCCACAACCAAAAAAACACTACCCTATTCCTAATTCCTAGAAATCTGCATGACTCTTGCTCCCCACGCCTCAGCTACTGGCAACTGTGCAGAATTTACCGGTCAGAACTTCTTCTTCTTCTCCTCCTCCTCCTCCTCCTCCTTTTTTTTTTTTTTAAAAAAAATCCTCTTAAGAGTTAGATTTTATACACACACACAGAGGTGAACCCTTCAAATTCCCCCATTATTCTTAATCCGTTACTTCACCTTTTCCTTGAATGGTTCTCCTCTGCCTTCCCAAGAGGTCAGCCGGGCCAAGACAATGTTTTCTCAGCAGTCACTTCAAAAGGTTGTTTTTTTTTCTCTCTCTCTCCCTCTTTTTCCTTTCTCTGCTTTCTCTCAGGCTAATCACAGGAGTGGAGGGCTCACCCAGCAATAGTCCAATTCTCGGAGTTTTTGTTCTTTTTGGACTAAATGAATAGATTGTAAATATTAATGATGATAATAACAGTAATAATAATACTACCAGTAATACTATTAATAAAGCAGGCGCTTCTTTTTCGCCTCAATGAGGGAGCAGAGAGGGGCTCTCTTAATATATACGGAAGCGGGGACAGGGTGGGGTGGGGGATAGCCCTTCTTTTTTGTTTCCCGGCAGGAAAACGTCAAATCACCTTGCTCCAGCTTTCCTTGACGGGGCCTGGAGACACGTGACTTTCATGTGGGCTCGCTGGACAGGCTCGGGAACCTGGGGCTGGTTGGATGGCGATGGTCACGTCCTCATCGCGCCCCTAGCAAATGGAGGTGAGAGGGCGTGGCCGGTCTCGTCCTCCTCACGCGTCATTGGTCGACGGGACACCTACTCGAATGCCTGAACCGTGAGCCGTCTTATTCCAGGCTGCCTCTTCCAGCATCGTCATAGCCCAAATCTACCCGCTGGAAATTCTGCCTTCTTTTTCCATTGCTCCGTTGCCTTTAAATAAAAGAATCAACAGGAGGGAAAACATGGGGCCACCGCGGTCTCCAGTCCACCAGAGTTTCTCCACTGGTCTTCAGAATGAACTCTCGCCTTTTAAAATACCCGTACGTCTACCTTTTCTATTAGAAGCTATTCCATGGGCAAAAGGCTTTTCTCTGCGTGCTGGTGCATGATTTCAGACCAGAGAAATACTCTTATCTGATTTCACGCCTGAGTTTCTTAAATCCTTCACTTCCGAGGATTTTTTTAAATTGTGACATCATGAAGATCCGTTCTCAGATCTTGAGCTAATGAAGCTGTGAAACTGCCAGCGAGAAAATTCACCGAGCCCTTTTTCCGCAATAAAATCGAACTCAGATGTATGTGATGTTGTATGTGCGACTTTGTATGTGACATTGCCTTCGCGCTTTTAAAAGCAGACCCGGGAGAAAAATCCGCAGGGATTCTATTAGCAAAGGAGAGGGGGAAGTCGGGGTCCACATCGCTTGAACGAAAAGGGTGGAAGGCGTTCCTTCCTTCTTATTTTACGGTTCCTATTTACCTCTACGTGTGTGTCAGTGTTTGGGCTTGGAGCATATATTTGGCTCACCATAAAGCTTTACCATTATATTCTCTACGTCTTTTCTCAAGGGAAAGTATCACAGTGGAATTTACTCTTAAAGAAGGGTCCATAAGATTGCATCCTCAAACTAAAAAATATCTCCCTACATCTGTGCTCCTGTATCTTATTCTCTCTCTCTCTCTGTGTCTGTGTGTGAGTGAGAGAGAGAGAAAGAGAGGGGGGGGAGGGGGAGGGAGAGAGAGAGAGAGAGAAAGAGAAAGTGAGTTTCCCAAAGACTATCTGCAGGCAAAGTGCCTTATAAGTATCCTGTATATGTTTTTTTTTCTGTCTAAATTTTCACTGAAGTGCAATTCACCCTCCTATTGTAAAAGTTCAGAATGATCCATCATGCCTGCTAGGAAACTGCCCTCCCACAGAGATGATCCGTATCCTGTTTTCTGTGTAATTGGGAGCCGCGTCCCTCCCTTTTTTCCCCCCGGTATCCAGAGACTTCCTGATTGCCTGTTGCTAAACAATAAACTGCTTGGTTGAACTAGCAAGTTTTACTCGTTGGAGCTGCTCCCATTTCATTAGCTGTATCGTTTTCATGCGACTTACTTTTCTTGCTGGATGCCTATTAAAATTCAGGGTTTTGGTTTTTAAAAAAAATCAGTGAAGTATATTTTGCCAAACTTGCTGTCTGGTTCTTAGAATCTAGTAGACTCTCTCTGTGTGTGTCTCGCTGTAGATTGACTTTCAATTTTGAAGAGGGCAAGGATTCAGTTATTTAATTCATAAAGTCTGTTCCTTCTATATATAGCTCCTTGGTGAATGCTGTTGGCATTTACTCTGGAGCATGGCGAAAGTCCAGGTGCTGGAGCAGAGCTTATGAATGCCTTGGGCCGGCGGGCGGGCGGACTGGCTGGTTAAACCCAGTGAGCTGTCCATGGTGGTTGGAGCCCAGAACTACAGGACAGACGTTTCTCTTCTGTCATGGTCTGTTGCAGGCAGCCCCCCTTCCCATGAAGTCTCTTTCCTGTTAGCAGCATCCTTAACAGTGGCTATGGAGATACAAAAGCCCCCAGGCGTGTAAAAAGTTGTCCAAGCACCATTTGAAAGGCCTGTCAGTGTTCTCAGTTATATGGGGGAAATAGTGTGTTTGGGAGGAAAATGAGTATTTGCTCTAAAACAGGCATTTACATTAGTTAGAAAATGTCATTTCGTATGGTGCCAGCAATGTACATCCTTGGTAAGCAAGTAGTTTTGCTGAAGGGGGAAAAAAAAGAGTGAGCCAAGGCCTCTATGATTTGTCTTTATTCCGCAAGTACCTATCTCCTTTTCACATTGGTTCATCCACATTTGCCAGTATTGACCATCCAAAAACCCCTGGGTCTCTTAAGTGTCTTGCCATCCTTTATGCCTGAAACCCCTGCACAATCTCATTTTTTTCCCTCCTCCACATCCTTTTTGACACCCAACATTCATCTCTTTCTTTATTCATTTAGCCCTCTACTTATTAGTCTCAGAAGTGAGAAACATACTTCTATGAGATCATGCTTAGCAAACTGAGAAGCTACTTGGTTTACTCTCTGAAATTCCAGTGTTAGGAAATAGCAGGTGGGGGCAGGAAGAAGTTATGCAAAACCTAGGGTTTCTGACAATAAAATCAGGTTCTTACAAGTACTGGGGTAATATGTGCCTTTAATTAAGATTAACTAAAAGTATATATTGCTGTATATTACATACAATACGTGAAAATGTGTGCAATGATGTAGGGAAGACAGGAGTAATAGGGTTGTTCTCCTGAACTTTTTGATTAATAGAGATTGTGACATTATCTGCCATCCCAACCTTCCAGGCTTCCCTGTCTCCTCCAGACTAAGATACAAGCTTCATAATAGCTGCTGGATGGTGGTAGTGAAGATAGTATTGTCTGCTTTTATTATTTAGATTATCATTACCCAGGTGATACTTTTTCTTGAATGAGCCTTTTTCCGGAATGAGATGTTCCTTGGAGTGCTTTTTGAGAATGAGAATATTCCTTAGAGTGCTTTTTAAATTCTTGTGTGGACCTGCGTGGCAATAACACTGTAGGAGAAGATACATTTTTCATGGCCTCCATGAAGGAGACCAGTGTGTAAATTGAGATTGGTATGTAGTGCCACTTCACAAGACATGATGGGGCAGACCTGAGGCTGTTTAGGCTGGACTGCCCCTTCCACATGTCATTCTGAATCCTGTTGCAATGCTGCTTTGTTTGGTTGCTGCTGCTCCTGGCTGGACGGAAACCTTCTAGGCTGGGTCTGGTTTTGCCTTTGGGGTTGGATGGGTTTGAGTGTGTGTTGGCTTGTTTGTTAGTGTGAGAGAGTTCGGTGCTGGGAGTGGGTGGCAGAGTGAATGTTGCTTGCATTTGGCAGTTTGGTTGCCTTGACTGACAGAATGGGTAATGGTGTATGCTTGAGCAACTGAGGTATACCTGTGGGCAAGTCTGTGAGTAGATTGTGCATGTGTGTGGGGGGGCAGTGTCAGGAGGCTGGGGAGAGTGTGTGGTCAGGGCTGGGTTGCTTGAGACAACTGTCCTATCCCAGTCCTCACTTGGGCTTGTTTTGTTACCTTCTGTCATTTCTGTCCCCCGTCCTTCCTCTTTCCTCTTGGTTTAATCCAGGGCTGGCCTCATCTCTGGCATTTACATGTGGTTCCTTTTGCTGCTGTTGCTTCTTCTTTTTGATGGAACATGGTACATCTGGTATTGTGGGGCAAGTCTCCTGCCTGGGTGGCCTTGGATATTTTGGAGAGTGTCCTAGTAGGCATCTAGCAGGTCTGAGTCTTGTCTGGGGGACTGTGGTAGAGGTTCAGTGACAGTCCCCTGAGGGGTATAGACTCAAATCACCGGGTTTCCCAGTATTCTTCTTGCTGCCTTATCATGTGTGCCCTCCCTCCGCTTGTTGGGTTCCTCTCCCCTTTTTCTTTCCACTTTCTTTCTTTCCACTTTTGGTCTGCACCTCACTGTGCTGGTCATTATATAGGCAGTAGCAGGCAACTTCGTGCTTATTGTTAGGTCACCTGGGATGGTCCAATCTATCCTCTAACCCACATGCTTGTGGTAGTCATTTTGCAGGACCTTGAGGCTTGGAATCCATTTTGTATCCCACAGGGCTTGGCTAGATTGACTGTGCCTAGCAAGCCCCCTCCTCAGCTTTTATGGTTTGCAACGGGGTATAACAATTCAGCCTTCATTATTTGGTCAATTGGCTCATCAATTTGTGTTTCTTCTTTTTTCTTTGTCTTTTCATCTTTTTTTTTTTTTTGCCTTTGTAACTATTGTATTGCTATGCCCTCAGGCAAGCTGCCTTGGTTAGCCCTTAGGTTGTTTCTTAGAGCACATCAACAAGCCCTGGTAGTCAAGGCCAGTATGGCTCCCAAGAAGGGGTCAGGGGCTTCTAAAACAAAAGGACCTCCTGGAAAGCAGCCAGCCAAATGCCTACCTCCAGCTACCCCTCTTTCCTCTAATGATAATAACAAAGTAATGGAGAAGGTGGTTATCCTGGCCAAGTTGGAAGAGTTGGAGAGGGTTGAAAAGTCACATAGGAATGAATTTAATGTTATGATACTTTCTTGCTTAGACACACTAAAGTTAGATTATCCATGATTAAGGAGCTGGAACATCACCTGCTGATGTTGAGCAGGGTTCATCTATCGCTGCCCAGGGGTCCTTGAGTCTGCCACAAAACCCACAATGTGAGTTGTTCACTAACACTAGTCATTTCACCTAACCAGGGTGCACTTGCATTGAGTTGGCCCTAGGGTGTATGGAATGCACTTTCCATGACAGGTAGCATTGGATCAGGGCAGGACGCTAGCAGTAAACACACTATTACAGTGGGCGTTGCAGCAGAACAAGTTTCTCAGGTTAGGCCTACCCCAGATAGCAGTTACCCTTAGATGGTCCTGATGGGTTATTTGGAAGGAGGACTGCAATTGCCTTTTAGCTTTCCTTTGCCTTTTGGTCTTTCTCTGCAGGGTCAGGGACCTTTTGCTGCTGGCCATGAATCTCTCCTTGAGGTGGGATTGTGTTCACCTGCAGCTCTGGATGAAGTTAATAACTCCAGCTTGTCTGTTCAAGTGGAGCATTCTCACAGTGGCCATCTTGTGCAGAAACTGCAAGCACTGGCACCAACCAAGGTACAAGGTGCATATCCAGATCAGAGTAGGTTGTGTTGGGACTTCAGGGTACAGGGTCTCTGTAACAAGAACTTTTGTCAATTCAAACATCTTTGTTCCATCTGTTCTGGGTCACATTCCTTTTGGAATCGTCTCAAAAGTAAGGCCATGGGGGAGGGGAAGTGGAGGAGGTGGCCTCTCAATTCCTGCAAAAGAGCCCCAGCCCAATTAGGTTAGAGAGGTTGGACTTTCTCTTATATGTGTACCCAAATCATGAAGCCGCATGGTACTTATGTTTGGGTTTTAGGGAATGTTTCTGTATTCCATTTCAGGGAATTTGTAAAGCATATTTTGTAAAAAATTTAAAGTTGGTGCATGGTCCTGAGCAGGTTGTTAGGGACAGAATTACCAAATCAGTTTCAGAAGCCAGGGTGGTTGGCCTCTTTAAGTCACCTCTGGTTATAAATCTTCAGGTTTCTTCAGTGTAGTCCCCAAAAAGGTGCCTGGGGAGTTCAGACTTATTCACCACCAGTCCTATCTAAAAGGGGCTCTGTTGATGACACTGTCCCTGTTAGGTATACTTCCTTTGATGCTGCCATTTTGCTGGGGATTGGAGTGGAGCTGACAAATATGACATTAAGTCAGCCTTTCACCTTCTTCCTGTGCATCCACTTGACTTTGAATTGCTGGGCTTCTGTTTTGAGGGGAGTACTATACAGATAGGGCTTTACCTATGGGATGTTCAGTGTCTTGCTGTGCCTTTGAGACCTTTAGCACCTTTTGGAATGGGCAATGACAGTTAAGTCAAGTTTGCTGGGGTGGTTTACTACCTAGACAATTTTTGTTTATCAGCAGATCAGGTATGGGGCAATGTCTTGCCTTGTTGAATGAGTTCTTTGCCCTGACTGCTGAGCTGGATGTCCCCTTAGCTCACGAGAAAACAGAGGGTCCAGCATCTTCTTCAGTTTTTTTGGGGAATTGAGATTGATATGGTTAACCAGTTTTGTTGCTTGCTGCAGGCAAAACTGGATGATTTGTTGGTGCATATTTTAGAGTTTTTAGGGAGGTGCAAGGTCACCCTTAAGGAATTTCAGGTGCTTATTGCCCACCTGAATCTTGCCTTTAGAGTAGTTGCCCTGGCAGGGCCTTTCTGAGGTGTTTGTGTGATGCCATAGCAAGCTTTTGACCTCCTCATCACAGGATTAGGTTTATGTTGGGCATAAGGGTGGACCTCAGAGTTTGGCAAGACTTCCTGTCAGTTTCTGTCCACTTTTGGTATCACAACATGGAAACTGCACATGTGGGCAACACCATGTCATCGACATTGCCTAGGATCATGAGTTTTGTTAGAGCGTTCGTTTTGCAGTGTTTGCCTTTTAGTATTATGTTTACAGCACTTCGTATTGCTGGTGTGGACAATGGGATTGCTGCCACTTTCCCACCAACAGATGGAGCGCTACAGGCAGTTGGCCCCAGAGGTGGACCACAAACCCATCCCCCTGCCGTTAGGCCTATGGAACCTTGGAGGAGTGAGATTGTGTGAACTATAGCATTGTCATTAGCATTAAGTACTAGAGGTGGCTATGAGCAGGCATTTCAGGAGTTTGAATCTGTTAGGGTAATTCATAGCCCAGCCCCCACTTGGCCCCTCCCAGTGGAACATGTGATGCAGTGTTATGTCTTCTTGAGGGGGAAGGGCACAGCTCCTCATTCTATTTGGTTGAAGCTGTCCACTTTGGCCTTCATTGCCAAGGCCCAAGGCATGGTGGACATTACCTCTGACTTCAGGATTCATAAAGCCCTGGAGGGCTGGTCTAGAGAGCATGGCCAAGCCAGGGATGCTCAAATTCAGTTGCTTCTGAATGTACTTAGGGGGTTAGATAATGTAGGGAAAGCGTTTGTAATTCTAATTTTGAGGTAATTCTCTTTCATGCTGCCACTTTTTTTTTATAATAGTTTTATTAAATTTTTCACAAATAAAAAAGATTCTTTAACTTGTAGTTTTACATGAATTGTTTCTGATCTTCCACTCTGATCTGGTCTTCATTTCCCTCAATTCACTCCACTTGTTACATTTATGTATCACAATACAATGATTATCTCAACTGTTTGAACATGCATTTCCCTCTCCCTCACAATCATAATACAGTCATTCTCACTTGTCAGTTCCCAGCTGTCACTCCATTCTGCTTTTCTCTAATCGTCAAATTCCGGTGTGTTCTCATTTCTCTAGTTATCTCTTTTAAACTTCTGCTATCCTCTCATGTATTTTTTAAACCCTCCATCATTTATAACCTAAAATCTTACAGTTTCTAAAATATGTCTGTCTATGTATATCTGGCAGTCTGAGCTATTATTACTGCAACAGTCACTCATCTTCTTGCCCTGGATTCCATTATATTAAGATGTCTTGTTTCTCACTTCTATACTTGAGTCCTATTCAGCCCCCTTCAACCCTTCAACAATATCACAATGTTTATATTAATGAAAGTATGTCGATATATCAGTCAAATATGTAAGCTTGGTTGACATTGCCAAAGTACAGATCCAGTTATATAATTCAGAGCCCTGTGCCTAAATCCACCTCCCGTTCCCCCCTCCCATCTGGCACTTTGCAGCCTGGAAATTCATTTCTGAAGATTCTCTGTATTCTCTTAGCCGCTTATATTCCAAGCTGCTCCGTCCCTGGGAGTGAGGGTATTTTGCTTGAATAACTTCCATCACAGGCTCACCAATCTCAATACCCCCATCTTCCCTTTAACAATATCACAACATTTATATTAATGAAAATATATCAATCAAATACGTAAGCTTAATTGACATTGCTGAAGTATTACCACTTGTCAAGTTCAGAGCCCTGTGCCTGAACCCACCTCCTATTCCCCCCTCCCATCTTGGACTTTGCTGCCCGGAGTTCATTTCTGTAGATTCTCTGTATTCTCATAGTTGCTTAAATTCCAAGCTGCTCTGTCCATGGGAGTGAGGATGTTTTGCTTAAATGACCTTCCAGCACAGGCTCACCAGTCTCAACAATCCAGAGTCAAGAAAAAAAAAGTCAGGAAACAAGTCTCACACAGCAGGAGTTAAAAAAAGAAAACGCACAGCTCAATAACTGTTGCCTCCCAAAGTATTCTTCTAAGGTCAGAAATCCAGAGTCAAAAGCCAAAAAACCAATCGTCTCAGATCAACCAAAATAGTAAAATGTAGAAATAAGGAAAGTTCAATGTCCAAATGGAGATTATTAAATCTTGTATAGTCCAATCTTATTCCTTAATCCAATACCAGCTATTTAATTATTTAGCATTTTCAACTGTAAATCCAAATTACGAATCAGAAATCTTTTTACCATTGATAACTTCAGTCCTCGAGAGAAAAGCAGAAAAGCTTCTTAGCCATTTCTTTAAAATCAGCCGCCCCTTTAAGACGAACTCTCAGCCATGCCGCACTCACATTTCCTCTGGGTCCCTCCATTCCTTCGCTCTTGCGCACCGTTGCAAGCCAAATTCCGCTGTGATATTTCCAAAATTAAAGTCCAGAACAGGTTACATGCTTTCTTACTTGTTTCTTACTTTTTTCTTAGTTAAAAGTCGATGGCGGCGCTTGTGCCACTCTGGCGACGATCCTGCTGGCTCCGTCATGGTCCTTCGACCCCCTGGCGCTTTCCGCTCCCCCAGCTGGGTAGAACCACCACCAGTTGTGGGGTCCCCTTCAGACCTCTTCCGCACCCCTTGTACCGGAGGGGTGTTTAGCCGCTTCTGGAATAACAAAAGAAGTGGCTGGAATCCAGCGGATGGCTGCTCGGGGCTGCGCCATTGCGCAGCTTCATTCCGAGCTGCCGCTTGCGCCCACCATGCAACCGGAAGCCATGCTGCCACTTTGATGGCATTCTTTGGAGCCATGCTCATTAGTGAGTTGGTGGTGGCATCTGTGGGGGATAACTTGGATAGAGCACTGGCAATTTTGGATTTGGATTCTGGCAGTGTGGGAGTTGTACTATGCATTAAGCACTTGAAGACTGATCAAGTGGGGAGAGGGGCTAGCATTCACCACAGTTTCTGCTCTGATCCATTGTTGTGCCCAGTCCGAGCTTTGCGAAGTTACATTGATATTAGAGGCCTGTGACTGGGGCCTTTGTTTTGTCATGCTAACTTTCCCCTCATTACTAGGTTCCAATTTTGGACCATGACTTCAAGGGCTCTGCAGTGGTTAGGCCTTGGGGAGGCTAAATTTTGTACCCATTCTTTTAGGATTGTGGCAGTTTCCACAGCTTCAGTAGTGGGCCTGGATTCCAAAGTCATACAGCACATTGGGCACTGGAAGTCCTCGGCCTCCAGGAGGTACATTAATCCTTTACAGTTTTGGATGTTGTCTTACTAAACAGTGTCATTTTCTCTGTTGTTTTGTAGACAACAGTTCCTGTGTGACAAGACGGTGTATCCTGATTTGTGGCCACATCATGGTTTTCTGGGCTGTGTGCCAGGCCCAGAATTGCCATTTTGGGACTCACCTAGGGTTGAGTGAACTTGCCACGATAGAATGGCTGGGCAGATGTGGCTTACAATGGAGTGGTCTCTTCCCCTTGTTGTTTCAAGAGCACCATGGGCCTCAGCCTGATGTGGTAGTTATTCATCTTGGGGGAAATATCTAGGTCTACTGAAGAGAAAAGCCCTGCAGGTGCTAAGTGACTTTCATATTATAAGAAGCTGTTAGCCCGGGGTATCATTAGTATCTTCTGCTATGTTCCCTCATCAAGTTTGGTGGAGAGCAGGTAACCCAAAATACATCGATTATGCACACAGAATGATGAACAATGAGATTCAAAATGCTGTGGGTAAGAGGTTGGGCCACTTTTTGCCACATCATTGTATTGTTTTCCAGTGGCCCAAGCTCTACAGGACAGGTGATGTTCATTTGTCAGAAGAAGGGAACCTGTTGTTCCTGGAGGGGTTGCAAGAGGTGGGGTAAGGACCATTTTGGATGGCCTGGTAGGGGAAAAGGATGAAGCAGATGCTTGCCCCTTATCTGTGGCAGTAACGGAGGAAGAGAAGAAGACTTTGGTGATCATTTTCTGGAACCGCTTTGGTGTAGGGTAGGGCTCTTGAATTCCCTCAATAGGGCCCTATGTCCTAGGGGAGGGAAGGAAGCTATCCTTGAGCTTAACCTGTAATAAGGATCTTACCTGTAGGGCCCTGCAGCTGGGGTGGGAGCCCAGGTTTCCTTCCAGTTATGGTGGACCAAGGAGCAACCAAAGCAATTTGGGACTATGATGTGTTTGCCCAAGGGAAGGCTGAGGAGGCTGTTCCAATGTGACATCTGATCTCAGCTGAACCTGCTTCAGGTATTCCTCCCCTTACCCCATTTCCAGGCCAACACAATTAATAATAAATAGGTAAAGTTAAATAAAGCTGGCCCTTATCAACCCCAAGTTTGTGTCTGGTCTCTTTCTTTTATGGTTGACCATCAAAAGTGTAGCATAGTTCACAGTTAATTAACCTTAGCATTCAAGTAGAGATGAATCAATCCCTCTAATTCACCCCTTTTGCCAATGGCAAGCAATTTAATGAGTAACAGAGAAGACCGTGCATGTAAAAATTTTGTCAAGATTAATATTTTAATATACCTTTCATGTATTTCCTCTCTTTTACCAGGAAAGTGATTTTGGCAGGAAATGTCAGTACTATTTACACATTATATTTAGAAGACCTGAGATTCCGCACCAGAATCTGCAGCAGGTGTGGGCTGTGGGATTGACCCTGAGAACAGGATTTCTCCCACAATCAATCAGTCCTCTCCACTGAAACCCTGCTCTCACCACAACTGTGGCCCAATTTCTCCTTTCTCTAGATACAAACAAGCATGGAGCTTCATGCCGCTGTCTGCATGGAGGTGACTGGCACTTGGAAATCTCACTCTGCCATGGCCAAGTCTGGCCGAGCAGACTGAGCCCACTGTTTGTGGTTCCCATGTGCAGTGTATTACATTAATCTAAAACCATTGTTACCACTGTATGGACTACAGTGGCCAACTATCCCTGTCCTGAGAAAAGCAAAGTAGTCTTACCAAGCTGATATTAGGTACTCCTCACTTCCAACATCATTTGGGCTTATAATCACAATAATAAATCCAGCAGCAACCTCAGTCTATGTCCTGTTCCTTCTGAACAAGTGCAGTCGTTTCTAGAGCAAGCACACTGTTACTGCTCTGGCTAGTCCGAGCTTTGGGGATATTAAAGATATCCTCTTGATATCATAATTCGGCTTCACTTCTCTATTCCTCTCCACGTGCTTGTGAGGCCACCGGACAAGCACGTAAACAAGCTCGGCCGTTAATAGCCGTAATATTCAAACTACAATACAGGCAGGCCAGAAATAGCTGACTCACTGCTTTAGGAGACCTCCAGGCAAGTACTCTAATTAAGTATGCATGCAACCTACAAAAGAGCCTCTGCCCCACGATGGCAGCTTGATGGGTAAACTATGCAATACCCAAGTACTCTGCGTTTGCATACTGGCTACTCTACTGAGAACCGCTACGATAACTCAATCATTCAGATTCTGACCTTTCGGAGGCTTTGTCTCCAACTCCAAATCTATTGTTTTCCCCCAAGTACGGCATAGCCTGCAGTCACATTCTCCTCATAAAAACCCTTGATTCCGAGACCTTCCTCAGATCGCTCCTGAGTTTCATCCCACCTTGCTGCCGCTTTGCTTGGCGAGCCTCCCCTCAGCTCCACGTGCTGAGCTACATTGCACCGCAGCTTCGCTCTCTATTTTTCTGGGCTTCAAGACAGGTGAAGTATCACCCAAACCAGCAATCCCTCTAAAAATCCCTCTATACCACTCCAATCTTTATTTTCTTTAGTTATCTTGTATGAGTGTGTCGCATACACTGTTTTGCTTGTATTTAATAAACATCATTTATTATTTCAACTTCTGTGTTCTCCTTGACTCGACCCGACCCCGTAGACATAGGGTTCAAGATCTCGCTAAGTTACCCTGCCTCTCGTAACGCTAAGCAGTGCTCTGAGCTAATTTTCCCCACCTTTAGTTGAGCACATTTTGGTGTCCCTCCTGGGACCCCCAGTGCACAGGGTAACAACACCCCCTCACCACAACCTCTGTACCTGGGAGCAACCCCTTCAGAGTCCCTGCCTTGTCAGGATTCAGTCTGAGTTTTTTGGGCCTCATGCAGGCCAGCACTGCATCTAGGCACTTGGTACATCCTCTCCTGATTGAAATGTTACAAACAAAGCCCTGTACCATCAGCATTCTGATGACAATTTGCTCCAAAAACTTACCATGACCACCCCCATTGGTTGTGTATATATGTCAAAAAGCATGGCACCTTACAGCAGATGCTGTGGTGTTTTCTGGTACCATTCCTTGGTACATGTGCCATTGTTTAAATAAAACATCATTGGTCAAAACTGGTATAGTTTGAAATAAAAACAGCATCTGGGTAAAACATTCATTTTGATCAAAGAACTTCTGCCCAGTAATGACAATTTGAGTTTTGCCTGTCTTTGCAATTCCTTCTTAATATTGTTCCATGTTTTGATATAATTATTCTTCAACAATGTACAGTTCATATTTATCATAGTAATATCGAAATATTTCCTGACCAAGCATACATTAGAGCATTTTGTTGTGTTTATTAAGTGGCAATGACACCAGCAAAAACGGGAAAAGAAAATACAAGGCTGATTTTTTTTTTCATCCATGGCATCCTCAAGCAGGTCTCCAGAGTGGCTGGGAATTGTTAATACCTACTCATGTGAATGGAGGCCTGGATTCTTATAGAATCATAGAATTGGAAGAGACAACAATGGCCATTGAGTCCATCCCTCTGCCATGCAGGAACAAACACTCAAAGCAACCCCAGCAAATGGCCATCCAGCCTCTGCTTAAAAATCTCCAAAGAAGGTGACTCCATCACATTTCAAGACAGCATATTCCACTGTTGAATGGCTCTGACTGTCAAGAAGTTCTTCCTGATATTTAGATGAAATCTCTTTTCCTGTAGTTTGAATCCATCTCTCCGTGTCCTAGTTTCTGGAGAAGCAGAAAACAAGCTTGCTCCATCTTCAACATGACATCCCTTCAAACATTTAAACATGGCTATCATATCTCCTACTAACCTTCTTTTTGTCAGGCTAAACATACCTAGCTCCCTCAGCCTCTCCTCATAGGGCATGGCTTCCAGACCCTCCACCATTTTGGTCACCCTCCTCTGGACACATTCCAGCTTGAACTGTGGTGCCCAGAAATGGACACAGTATTCCAGGTGAGGTCTTACCAAAGCAGAATAAAGTGGCATTGTTACTTCCCTTGATCTTGACAATATGTTCCTATTGATGCAGCCCAGAATTGCATTGGCCTTTTAGCTGCTGCATCACACTGTTGACTCATGTTCAGCTTGTGGTCCACAAAGACTCCTAGATCCCTTTCACATGAACTGTTTTCAAGCCAAGTGTCACCCATCCTGTATCTGTGCATTTTATTCTTTCTTCCTAAGTGTAATACCCTACATTTTTCCCTGTTAAAATTTATTTTGTTAGTTTTCTCCCAGCTTTCTAATCTGTCAAGGTCATTTTGAACTCTGATCCTGTCCTCTAGGTATTAGCTGTCTCTCCTAATTTGGTGTCATCTGCAAATTTGATGAGCATGCCCTCTATTCCCTCATCCAAGTCATTGATAAAGATGTTGAATAGCATGGGCCCAGGACAGAACCTTGTGGTACCCCATTAGTCACTTCTTTCCAGGATGAAGAGGAGCCATTGGTAAGCACCTTTTGCCTGGTCAACCAATTACAAATCCTCCTAACAGTAGCTTTGTCTAATCCACATTCTATTACCTTGTTTGCAAGAATATCTTGAAAGGTCGATTGTGACCTTTTTGCTAAAAAAAAAAAAAAAGTTCTTAGAGTGGCAGCTGAACCATCTCTTATAGACCCATTCAGTCTTAAAGGTCATCTAGAGAGTTCTTCCTGGTTCCCAGTTGTTCTGAGGAGGCCATTTGCCCTCGTGGCACCCACCATGGCTTAGAAATTTGACATACTCCAATTATTCTTAGAAGTATGTTTAAAAAATAGGCTAGCATTCTGTCTGGTAATTATGGTGCTGTAAGCTTGAATTATGACATCATAATTGCACTAATTCACTTTTACAGTTGTTGCACCATTGCAACAGCTGAAAGTGCCCCCTAAACTTACCTTTTAAGCCAGATGGTGCTCCAGCAGAGTAATTTCTGGAACAGAACATGCTACAAAAGGCAGCTGCAACTGTCCCTATCATCTGTTGCAGCATGCGTTACTATGATGAGAGGGCTGGACATACCATCCTCACTGCTCCACTCTCCAACAGCTCTGAAATTCCTCTGTTGGAGGCTGAAAAGTGTGATACCCCTTCTTTTTTGAGAGCTCTTCTGAAGAGGAAGAAGCAGACTTATCCATGGAAGAGACTCAGCAGATGCTCAAAGACCAGCCAAGCCTTCCTTCTGATCAATAGGTCAGTTTAGGATCAGAGTAAGAGGAGAGAAAGCACCTCAGTCTTAGGGAAGGTAAAAAGCTCAAGTGTCTGGTTCAAATTCTTCTGAGAGTCTTCCAGCCTTTCCGCACTACAGTGTTATAGTGCTATTATTCCACTTTCAACATCCTACGGAATCCTGGGGTTTGCAGTTGAGGGAGGGGCATTTAAAATTATCAGCCAGAGAGCTCTTTAGCCTCAGTAAACCACAAACTCCAGAATTCCACAGGATGTTGAAAGTGGAATAATAGCACTATAACAGTGTAGTATGGAAAAGCCCTTTCTCTCAGATGCAGTAGGAGGCTATAATTTATGTCTTGAGAAAAGCACAGCTGAAAGACATTCATTAAATACAGCTGAGGAATTTGGGCATGGCTGGATATCTCTGCCTATAAAAGGCAGATAAGAACACCAGCTCAGTGTTGAGAGCAACAGCATTCTTGGTTCTCAGTTCTTGGTATGGCTCCCTTGGTCCTGACAGATTTATGACTCCTGGATTACTAAAGGTCTAAACTATGATAGCCCTGGAACATCTGCCTCTGTCTGATAGCATTCTTCACCTGCAATATGGAAACTTCAGTTCCTTCTGACCACAGCTCATGATCTCTGGAAACCTGTTACAGCAGCACAAAAAGGTAGGTTTGGTGTTGGTAGCACTGGAAGGTGTTGCCGTGTCTTCTGATGCAGGATCTCAGCCATACTTGTTTGCATAAGCCTTCCTTGCTCAGTCCAGCCTAACATTATATTTTAGGACCATAGAACAAGTGTGTGTTAATGTGTGTGTGTGTGTGTATAGCTACTTAGCATTTCTGGATATAATTGATATATACGTATTTTTAAATAAAATAAATAAGTTTTTACTGTGCTGAGTGAGAACTTATACTGATTATGCTACTAAACTAAAACAACAGCATGAACACATTGATTATTAGAAGCCGACGTAGAATCATCAGGAATAAGGAATAGTTTGATAGATCTTGAAAATAGTATGGACACCACACTTGTTGAAATCAAAATATATGTCACATTCAAATTCTTTTCAAAGTCATCAAATTCTTTGATATTTTTGATAACAACATGGTAAAAGGAGGGTTAGACGCTACTGCCATTTAGAGGATCCTCAGATGACTGAGCCACCATAATGACTCTGTGTCAGACTGGAGAGAGACCTTTAATGGAATGATGCAGACCTCACTCCTAGGATCTGTGCTATTCAGTATTTTTATATATATAAATGACCTAATGAGGGTGCAAGGAGGTTGCTAATCAATTTAGTAGATAGCATAAAAGTTGCAAAATACCATGGAAAATTCTTCTCAGGGAAGAAGCTCTAGGGAAAGATGTTGAGAAAACTTTGTTCAAAGACAGACACGCTGGTATTCTATGGAGCCATACCAACCTCTGTAGTAATGCTGTCTGAAGATATGTTCTAAGCTTTGGTATTTGAAGGTAAGCATAAAGTGGCAGTTCAGTGGCTACAACTACTGGAGGATCATCAGCAGTACAATTTCTGATGGTTTTGTGGTAGTGCATTTCGGGTGGGGGAGTGTTAGCATAAAAGGCTTTACTTATCACCCAAGCTAGCTAGGATGGTGTTTTCTGGTCAATGGGTTGTAATTTCATCAGGAAATCACTAGTATTCTTTATGTAACTTGGAATACTGGGAGCATATAGTCTGAGAATGGAGTTCATATTAATAGATATTGCAACAGTGATGGTACTAATACCTGAAACAACTGGGTGCTTAGAGATGCCTGCTTTGGTAGCACACAAAAGATATCTGCTTGAGGATCCTGAAACATCTCTATGTATTTGGTCCTGCAGAACTGTGGGCAATTCATTCAACCAGTTCTACAGTTCCTTGTAGTGTTACTCAATGCAATCTCGGAATACAGGTCTATAAAATGTGGTGCTAAGGAATTGCCTCTCAGCCTCTGGTATATAGTCCAGCTTCTTCATGATGATATACAGGTCCTGTTCAATCATGATGTCAGTATTGTTTTTGAGGCCATCATGTTTTATATAGCTAAGTTTGTATGGTAAGTGATGCTATTTGCTGCTTATGTCTGAACAGGCAGAAGCAATTGATGTAAAATATAGTCCAGTTTTATGACCACCCAGAGGAATCTATACAGAATTTATCTTCTTATAGCATTGAAACAATAATAACAACAGCAACAAATATTTATGTATCTTTATTGGGGGCTTTGTATGTAGTTTAATCTGTATCTATTTTAGTATTTTCTGAGCTCTTTGAGTCACAATATTGGGAAAAGATACAAATAAATCAGTCATGGGGATGATGGTTATGATGATGAGATGGATATCTGTTGTGTGTCGGCATATTTCCCAGGGTGCTCTGGAAAGATTGTGGACTGCAACTTTGTGGATGGATTAGTGCCATGTTGTTTTTTTTCTTTCATTTTATATCATTGGAAATACCTTGACTGTATTGCCTTGCACTGATATAAAAAAATGAGGTGACAAACTGTATAATGGAAAAAATAGATGTTTAAGCCCTTCTGAAATATTTGTCATTTAAAGTTAAACTGGTATCACTACAGTAAATTAATAGAGCTTTGTATATTTAACCCCTCTTAGTTTTCATTATCACTGAAAATACAACTGCTGGACTTTCTTCACACTAATGGGAAACATTCCTTCTTCAAATTTATCTGCCCACCCAGCTCAGATACTGGCTTATATATATAGAGGCCAATCTTTTTTTTAAGCAAAGACTCCAAGAAGGTAAACATATGTGAATGTTTATATCAAGAAAAATGGTGCTGGAAGGTGCTAAGAACTACTTTTAAATATTGGAAAGGAGCTCAGAGTAAATTTTAACAAAAATGAAAGCAGGCTATTGAAGGAGTAGTCTTATGAATATGATGTGTGGTATATTTTCAGATCCAAAAAGTTAGCCTCGATTGCATCATGGCACTATTACAGCATGCAATAAGCCAGTCAACTTTTTTGGTTGAAACACCGACTGAGTTCTTCTATGAAGGAGCAAGGCAAAACAACAGTTGAACAAGAAATCTATGGAACTGTACAATTATTTGAGGTTAGGATACATACATGTAAGAAGACCTTTCTCAGAAGTTCCAAGATACCCAAGGCTCTGTTGCTTAAGCAATTTGAAGTGTTTGGAGATCTATTGCTTGAGTTGCTGACATAATTAATGATTTCATTAAGGCTATGAAAGGGGGTATTTGTATTCGTTCTGGCGTGGACAAGCCTAGTTCATGTCTTAAACCATGTTGCCTTTGCAGATCTAGAAGGCTGGGCCTCTAACTGCCAAAGTTGAAAGCCAAATATTATACTGGGCTATGATATTCTCCTCCATGTCAAGAACCTGACATATGAGCATAAACAGCCACTATGGATTACATATTGGGAGAGAATTGCCCCAGACTTTCAAATAATAATACAAATATGAAGAATCTATTTCCAGTGGTTTGGTTCTGTCCCCTTCCTCTTTCCTTTTTCTATGAAATAATTATTTATCACTAAGCATGTGCATATAAGATAAGCTTAGCCTATCCTTCCTGTCCAAGGATGTTGTGAATCTTTGCAAATTTATGGAAAACTATGTTACAGTGGAACTTGCGTTTGGAATATATTGTATGTATTTAAGCTTTTTTATTTATTTCTTATACTGGGATTAACATACATGAATTACCTAGTAAAGAACCCTCTCCTTATTATATAACATTCTGTGGCATTCCTAATTCTTAAACAAAGTATCACTGAAGTTATTGACAAGTCAAATTAGGTAGAAATAACATTAGTCTTGTTTTTCTATAGGGCAAAATCCAACCGAAAACATACCATAGACAAGATTTCACATATGAAGTTTCATGTCTTCCCCTCACCCTGCCAGCTGCTGAGGTGAGGGGAAGGGTGGGGGGAAAATTAAGATGATGAAAAATCACATTGGAGGGTGGAAATGAGGGTGGGCTCACACATGGCATGTACCCTCCTTTCCCTTTCCTTTGGAGCCTAGACCACCTGCATCTTCATCATCTGAATTCCTCCCCCACCCACAGTGATATCCAGGACTTGTCTGGGGTAGTTGTGTTGGACTGGATACAAAGAACTAGACAACAGCTCACTGTACCCCTCTTAAAAGAGATGTATGTGTACATAAGCCACACTTAACACACATCCATCCTGAAACTCCATGGTCTTAACATGCCTGGCTTCACCTGCCATTAAGACATGGTGACAAGACACTTCAAAAAGAAGAGGGGGTAGAAAAATAGGAAGCCCCACTGATTCTGTTACAGGTATAAATCCAGGCAGTGCTGGGTACACTTAATCTGAAAAACAGGAGACAGCTCTCTGTAGCTCTGCTGCTAAAATTCCGGAGGCAGAAAAAAGTGGAAAAACAGGGGAAAGCTAAGGCATTGCTGCCAGGATTCCTGAAATGAAAAAAAAGTGTGGAAAAACAGGAACAGGCTTTCAGAAGCACTGCTGGCAAAATTCCTGAGATTGCAAAGGGGGAATAGGAAAGCAGGTGGCTACATGAACCCCTTGTTGGGTAGTAGTATGAACCAGTGCAGGCCACCTACATTTCAGCTAGTTTTTGTTGTTGTGCACCTTAAAATAGTTTCTGACTTATAACTAAGGTGAAGTTATCACAGGTTTTTATTGGCAAGATTTGTTCAGAGCGAGTTTGCCTTTGCCTCTGCTTCCTTCTGAGGCTGAGAGAATGGAACTTACCCAAGGTCATCCAGTAGATTTCCATGAGCAAGTGAGAATTTGAACCCTAGTTTCCAGAGCTGTAGTCCAAAGCTCAAACCACTACACCATGCTAGTTCCCACTTCAGCTAGTACAATGTATAAATATAAATGCTAAAAGCGCTAACTATTATATAAAAAGTTGAATAAATAAAATCTACTCAAAAGAAGGACATATTAGTAGATATAGGCCTCATCCTGTTAGTAACATACACAAGTATAGGTTGCAATTTTGTAAATTTTGTTGATAATGTGAAATGTCACATTCAGCTGACTGTGGCATAAATGGAGTTCCGAGTTCTGTGCAAATGTTCATTAACCATTTATCCACATACATTGCACAGTGTTGGTGTTCAGTGTAGAAGTTACAAAATTTAAGCCTAACAGAATTCCATGGCAGATACTACGCTAAAGTGAGAACGGATCTCAGCCACTGTGTTACAGCTGAACCTACTTACAGCACACTCTGTCTATACAAAAGTCAGTACGAAAGCAACAGCAAACAGAGTTAGATACTATAGAGAGACAACAATGTACACTTAGTCAAAACTTTACGGTAGGCAAGTGTTACTCTGATTTATGGAGGTCCTGAGAAGGACGCCTAAATGCGCTCTTAATTATATAAATTGGGGAAATTAGCCAAGAGCACAGCCTAGCAATGCGAGAGGCAGGGTAACGTAGCGAGATCTTGAACCCTATGTTTGCGGGGTCAGGCCGAGTCAAGGATCACACAGAAGTTGAAATAATAAATGTTGTTTTATTAAAAATACAATCAACCAGTGTATGCAACACACTCACACAGATAACTAAAGAAATAAAGGTTGGAGTGGGATAGAGGGATTTTTAGAGGAGTTGTTGGTTTGGGTAATATTCCACCTGTCCTGAAGCCCATTTGGAAGTGGAGAAGCTGGGGAGCGTGGATCTCAGCACGTGGAGCTGAGGGGAAGGCTCGCCGGACAAAGCAACAGCAAGGCGGGATGGAAGCCAAGAGCGATCCAAGGAAGCGCTCAAAGTCAGGGGCTCTTACGGGAGAAATTGTGACCACAGGCTAGTTTGTACTTGGGGAAAACAATGAGTTTGGGGCTGGAGACAAAAGCCTCCGAAAGGTCAGAATTTGAATGATTGAGTCATAGCCAAATTGTCAACAGAGTGGCCAGTATGCAAACGCAGAGTGCTTGGCAGATGAGGATTCTTCTAATCAAGTTGCCTGCTCGGAGCAGAGGATCTTTTGAAAGCTACGTGCATACATAATAGAGTACTTGCCTTTGAGGTCTCCTGAAGCGGCGGGATGGCTATTTCTGGCCTGCCTGTATCGTGTTGGAATATTACAGCGATTATCGGCCATGCCTGTCTGTGAGCTTGTCCGGGGGACGTCGCAAGCACGTGGAGAGGAATGGGTAAAGGAGGTCAAATTATTGATATCAAAAGATATCTTCATATCCCAGAAGCTCGGGCTAGCCAGGGCAGTAACACAAGGATCATGAGGCCCTTCTGGTACGATTGGATTGAAACTCACATCAGCCCTAGCCAATAGTGAAGGATATTTGGGGGTATAGTCCAATGGCATTTTTCCTGTCCTGGTTTTATAGCAAGGTAAGCAAAACAGAGTGTGTGAAAATACAAAGCTTAACAGCAAACAAGAAATATATGAGTACATTAGATAATAATAAGCTTTTTTTGTTGTTAATTGCTATCAAGCTGGCTATCAAGTGTATGGGGATCCTATAAATGAGATACCTCCAAGACACCCTGTCATCAACAGCCCTGCTCAGGTCTTCCAGCTCAGGACTGTGATTTCCTGGGTGGAGTCTATCCATTTGTAATGCAGTCTTACTCTTTTTCTCCCTTTTCCCAGTTCATTGAGCATTACTGTCTTTTCTAATGTGTTGTTTCAAGACAGGCTCAAAATACAATACCTCATATCGGCAGTTCTGTCACATAAGAAGAGTTCAGGCTTGATTTGCTTTGCTGTTGTTATTTGTCTTCAAGTCATTTCAGACTTATGGCAACCCTACGGCAAACCTTTCATAGGGTTTTCTTGGCAAGAGTTGTTCAGAGAATGGTTTTGCCTTTGCTTCTTCTGAAACTGACAGAGAGCAACTTGTACAAGGCCACCCAGTGGGTTTCCATGGTTAAGCCGGGATTTGAGCCTTGGTCTCCAGAGTGATAGTCCAAAACCACTGCACCATGCTGTAGGTTTCGTTTATTGGTCATTCTGGCCATGCATAGTACCTGAACAACTCTCCTGTAGCACCACATTTCAAATGAGTTGATTCTCATCTCATCAACTTTCTTCGCAGCCATACATAAAAATCAGAAAGACAAAGGTATGGATAGTTTTGACTTTCGTATTCAATTCTATATCTTTACATTTAACAATATTGCCTGGTTTCTTTATAGCTGCCTTTCCCAATCCTACTCTTCTAATTTCTTGACTACAGTCTCCATTTTGATTTATGACTCTACCAAGATATAGAAAGTCTTTGATATTTCAGTGTCTTTATCATCCACTTTGAAGTTATAGAAATCTTCATTCTGTTTCATCATATTTTCCCCTTACAGTGGACTTTAAATTTTACAGGGAAGTCCTTCAGCTTGTATTTTAGCATGATGATTGTAGTGTACTACGTTAGCTTTACTCTAATTTTTGTTACTAGCCATTCATTGTCTGTACCACAATCTTCTACTAGTCTTGTTTTAGCAGAAAAAATGAAACTTCTTCATCTTCTGCTTCCAGTTATATCATCTGGTTTCTGTGTTGTGATGTTCATTTCTACAGCTGTCACAGTTACCTGACATCAACATAGACAGATATACAAACATGATGGGAATAACCTGCTTCTTTTGGTGCATAGCTGTTCAAAAAGAATACCAGAAAGCACACTATATTCATCTAATCATTTGTATTAACACTGTCCCCAAAATACCTTCTAATTTGTTCCCATTACAGTATAAATATTATCAGGGCAAAATGTGATAAATCTCCTAATAAAATGAGAACATACCTTTTCTGATTGTATTAATCTGGGCTACAGACTTCAATTTGGTTGTCTCTCATCAATTGTTTCAGGAAACTATTGGAGATTAGAATCAAAATTCCTTTCTCAAGTATTGACAACAAAGTATATTAACAAAGAACTTCCTAATTATCCATATCAAGTTGTATTCTACCTGGCTGTAGATAGGAAAATTAGTACAAAATGTTAATACATTACTAACAAGTTTATGTTAAGTTGCCATTCAAATGTAAGTTAAATGCCTGTCCTACCAAATGAAGCTGAAAAATACCACCCACAATTTTATCCCCTTCCAATCCATTCATACAAAAACATTTCAGTGAATATTTTCCTCTACTTGCATAAAACCTAAAATATCTTTGTTTTAGTAGAAGTTAAGTTATTCAGGATATTTATGTTGATGCCTTGGAGACTGTGACCTAAATCCAGTTGCTGGTTGTAGCAGGAGCAGACATGTGAAATGAAATCAACAGAACTTGAATAATTAACAAGCATCCTCTGCTTATTCAACAGGTTAGGGACCAGAACACTGTCAAAAAGCAGAAATCATCAAAAAGTAGAACCCAGTTGACTGAGAGACAGAAAAAAACAGCCTGTGGTGACAAATACTATATAAGAGATACACTGCACAGTTTCTAAGAGATGCACAGAAAATCTCTTAGAAATTGCACACAGACTGAACAAAAAGATGGTGCTGAGTTACTTTTCAATGACCTGCTCTTTCGACCCTTTCCAATTACCGGAACCCATATCTTCAATGTGTGGCCAAAAGAGCGGACCATACATCCATGGTTGAAAAATTGGGATGCCTTTACTGTAGCGATGGGACGAATCCAGAATTTTCCGAATCCCTGGAAGGTTCTGTGAATCTCAAATCTTTCGAATCCTTTTTTACAAAAAGGTTTAAAAAGGAAGGGAAACAAAGTACTTCTACTGAAAAGTGTTTTGAAGCAGAATTTGACATCTTTGTTTAATGAAGAACAAATTAAATAATAGTTTTCACTTTCAGGAAAACATACCCATATACTTCTTATTAAGAATTACACGTAATTTGGAAGTAGCTCCAGATGTTGGAGGATGCTCAAAATGATGCCATCTCCTCGGTTGACTATTACAAAAAAAAAGGGGGGGGCGAGGATAATCTTGGGAAAGACACACTTCTCTCAGCCTTCGCAAAGGCCTAGGCAAAGGCAAACCTCCCTCTGAAGAAATCTGGACAGGACAATTGTCATCGTTTTGCCTCAGGATCTCGCCAGATTGAAAATGACATGGAGGCCCTTTCTACGTAAGCAGGAAAATGTGGATTATTAATCCCATATTTTCGTGCCTGTGTAAACAGGGCCACATACTACAGTACAGAGATAATCCAGGTCATAACTGGATTTTCTTTGCATAGCTCCTTCTGGCATTCTGGGGTTTGTAGTTTGATGATGCACCAGCACACTTTGACAGAGAAGCCTCTGACACCTTGTCCAACTACAAACCCCAGAATTGTGTATGAAAGAGCTTTGCAAGGGAGCCATGCAAAGGAATCTTCCTCAGCTGTCCTTAAAATCTCAAGAACACTGTACTTTCCAGTGAAGTTTCAAGTCCTGCAACAAGGAAGGCACTTTAAAAAAAAACAAAAAACAAAAACACCAGCCTCCAGCCCATTCTCAGTTCGCTACGCTGATGTCCAGTCTCAAGTCCTAAAACAAGGAAGGCACTTAACAAAAACAAGCTAACACCAGCCTCTAGTCCAGTCCCAATCCCTACCCTCCAGTCTCAAATCAAAAGAATAGGAAGAAGAGAATAATTACTTTGCAGATGGAGGCAGCCACAGGGGCAGGCAGCAGGAACAAGCTTGATCCGGAGCTCTCATGCCAGCTCAGGCCTCCTGGCATGCAGGAAAGCGACTCTCGCCAGCCCTGCACGCCCCCACGGGCCTCATTTGGGGCTCTCATGCCAGCTCAGGCCTCCTGGCGTGCAGGAAAGTCTCTCACCAGCCCTGCATGTCTGCGTGGGCCTGATTTGGGGCTCTTATGCTGGCTCAGGCCTCTTGGTGTGCAGGAAAGCCACTCTCGCCGCCGCTGCATGCCTGTGCGGGCCTCATCCGTGGCTCTCGCACCGGTTCAGGAAAGGCAGGAAAGACTCTCTTCACCCCTGCACGCCCGCATGAGCCTGATCTGGGGCACTCAGGCCAGCTCAGGCCTCCTGGTGTGCAGGAAAGCGGCTCTCGCTGGCCCTGCATGCCTGCACGGGCCTGATCCGGGGTGCTCAGACCCCGGGGCATGCAGGGATTTGAAAGATTCAATTCACCCGTTTTGGCCCAGGGATTCGGATTCACAAATCTCGAATCCTTCCCGAGGATTCGCAAATTCGCGGATTCTGTTGTCCCATCCCGACTTTGCTGACATAACTCATTCAATGGAATTGTTACAATTGGGTCTAGCCATTGCATTTAGGCTAAAAACTGTTTTGCAAAGTAGAGGAGAAAGGAGTCTGAAATTGTGTTTTAACTATCTTTTCTTTTTCTTCCCTTCCTTTTCTTTTTGCCCCACCCCACCCCTTTCATGATATTGAAATGTTTCTACAACTGTCTGAAGTCTACAAAATTTTATAGGTATAAATTCATAGGCTATTTCTGCCCTACACTGTTATACAGCTGCTATTCCACTTTCAACATCCTGTGGAATTCTGGGACTTGTAGTTTACTGAGGCCCAAGAGCTCTCTGGCTGAGAATTATAAATGCCCCTCCCTAAACTGCAAACCCTAGAATTCCATAGGATGTTGAAAGTGAAATACTAGCACTATAACCATGTAGTGTGGAAATGGCCATAGAATCACAAAATCAGAGAGTTGGAAAGGGCCTGATGGGCCATCATATTAAACCCTCTGCTTTAATGCGGAATCTCCAGTTAAAGCATTCCCAGTAGGTAGCTCTCCAATGTCTTTTTGAAGACATCCAAAGAAGGAGACCCACTACCACTCCAAGCTGGTCTTGCTGTCAAGAAGTTCCTGCTAATGTTAATAGAATTCTAGTTTCCTGTAACTTCAAATCATTAGACCTGGTCCTACCCTCTGTGGCAGCAAAGAGGCTGCTCCCTCCTCACTGTGGCAGCCCTTGAGGTATTTAAAAAGTGCAATCATGTGACCCCTCAGTCTTTTCTTCCCCAGGTTGAACATGCCCAGCTACTTCAACCTTTCCTCATTTGATTATTCATAAGGCGTGTGCATGCGTTTCTTCCTGGCACTGGAAAATGACAAGGGAATGGGAGGGGAGGGCACAGAGAGGGAAGTCATGTACATACATTCCTCCCCTGTGCTTGGGCCAATGACAAAGGAATGGGAGGGGGAGGGCAGGGCAGGGAGGGGCAGCACATGTATGCCTTCTCTCCCTGTGCTCAGGCAGATGATGAGGGCAGGGAGGGAGGGAGGAGTGCAGGGAAGGAAGGCATGTGTTCCCTCCCTGGCAAATGACAAGGGAAGGGGAAGAAAGAGTATGGGAAAGGAAGGCATGCTTTCTCACTTGGGCAGGAAGATATTCACATTTTTCCACTTCTGGGAGGGTCATGTGCCCCAAGCCCTTGCATAAGTGGAGGACCCACTGTAAGTTTTTTTTTTTTTAACCATATCTCTTATCATCCTTGTTGCCCTTCTCTAGAGCTGTTCCAGCTTTACCTATATTCTTCCCAGGCTCCCAGAACTGAAGGCAATATTCCACGTGAAGCCTGACCAGAGCAGAATATAGTGGGAATATTATTTCCCTCAACTTGGAAACTATGCCTCTATCAAGGCAGGCTAAAATAGCATTCACCTTCCTTGCTGGCTCATGTTCAACTCAGTATCAACAGTAATCTCAAGGTCTTTTTTGTATGTAATACTGCTGAGGCAGGTATCCCCTACCCACTACCTGTATATTTTACTTTTGTGGCCTTATTGTAGAATTTTGCATTTTTCTCTATTGGATTTCATTTTATGATTTCTACAGCCTGATATAACTGAACAACTTCCTTTTATCTCTTTAAACTGTCATTCAGGCCATAGAATTAGTGCTTGCCTTGGGGTGGGGAGAGGAAGATGAAGCCTAAAGCTTTACATGTAAATTGTGGTATTTTTTCAAATGCCAAGTGGAAAATGAAAAAATTATTTCCAAGCAGTGATTGAGCATGGAAAGCTCTCTGTCTCAAAACAAATTCCTGACCAAATTATAGCCACCAAAACACAGTGGTTAAAGGAACCTTGGCATTTCTTACCACAAATGCTAGACTTCACATCTGTTCCTAGGAAGCTGCAACCCTGATGACTTTCAGGTTCATTCTAGTCCAGTTAATATTTCTTGAGGCTGTGAGTCCAGCGGAGTGGACGGCATGCGCATGTTCCTCTCTTATCTAAACCATCTTCATGATTTTGAAAATCCCACATAACACTCAGCCATACAAGGGTGTATCTAAAACATGGTCATTAAACAGGTTTAATGGTGTTTTTTTTTTTTTTTAAGAAAGTCAATCCTATAGAAATTCTAGGTGACTAGCAACTTTGGCAGCAGTACATATGTGTAGCATCTTCACCATGGTCATGAGATGTGAAATTCTGCCTAGTAAACTATAAGCTGGCAAGACCAAGGTCCCTTTAGTTTCCAGTGGAGCTCCAGTATCTAGAGGCGCACTGTCCATTTACTGTGAGTAGTTTACTATCCAAAGAGAGCACAAGTTCAGTTTAGGAACCTAAACAATTTTATTTGGATCCACGCTTGGAGGGGATGAGACTGGACGATTACCACCATGCAACCATTTGAAGGCTCATGGGAAAGTCTTCCAAATCATGATCATCATTACCACTGCCACCACCACCACTACCACCATCACCAGTATCATCACTATTATCTTTATTCATATCTCTCCTTATGGGTTGTAGGTTTTCATAAAATGTGAGAGTGGGGTAGAGCATGGGAAAGGGGGAAAATATGTTTGGTTTGAGCTTCTGTATAAGCTGAACCAATATGCATTTCCTGAACCAATATGAACACTGGAACACAATTATCCTTGGGTTTTTGCACTTTCCATATATTGCCATACAGCTTTCTGATCAAAGTGGGTGTAATACAAACTATTCATTTGGGGAATTTGCTTACAACAAATGCGTATGCTAAATGCGGTCCAAAAATTCAGGTATTAGGAGAAGCAATATGATTTTTTGTATAGACTTACCCAAATATTTCCAAACTGATGCCAAAATAGTGAAATCAGGGATGGAATGAATCTGAACTTCAAAAAATGCTGCATGTTATAGAAAGTGAAAGAAACAGAGTAATCTTTTCCTAGATGGGGATAAATTCAAACTGCAAAAATCAATGTACTCATTTGATTTGCCTTCTTAGTCCTTCTTTAGCTATGGAGACCTGAAAACGATTCTCTTCCCTCAACCCACATATGCACTAAGCAACTGATTTTTTAAAAAATTTTCCTACCAAAAATCAGGGCAACATCCAATAAAGAAAAGTCTTTTTGAGTAATTAAAGAACAAGGGTTTTTAATTCTCCCTGTATGTCCATGCCTAGAAAGCTTGGCTAGCCAGGGTCAAGTGAGGCAGTGCTTCAATCTACAGCTGACATCTCTCACACTCACCAAATACTGAGTAGCACAGAATTAGCCAATGGAGCCAAGTAGGAAATTGCGTTCTGATTCCCAAATTAGTTGTGGCATGGGATAGCTTTTTCTGCTGTATTGTGTTTTACCTGCTATGTGCTGCTGCATTATTAAGGTTCAAGAGTGATTGTGGTTTGGCCTGGTCCCCACCCCCACCCTACCTGCCATATAAATCAGCACAAACAAATTCAGTTGAGGTTTCAAAAAAAAGGAGAACCAAGATAGATACAGGTGACCACCATGAAACACTTGTGCTGAAGGAACAAACCCAAACAACCTCTCAAGGCTTAGTGGTCCAAGAGGCCATATAGTAGGAGTGAAGCTGGAGTTGGGTGCTGATGGACATACAGGCTGACGTAATTAAGGGGTAATGATACTGACAAGACTTCCTTTGCATCTCTTTCAAGTGTATAGCTGTAGAAGACATAGAACAGTTATACAATATTGGGGCCAGGAGAGGGGATCACGCATCCAACACGACAGGCAGGAGTGGTGTTAGCTGTCACTGAGGTAGCCATGAGGCCCCATGGGGCTGGAGAGATTGGCTTTAAGTAGTTGAAATGTTTTATGTCAGAGAAATAAAGCTGTAGCCATTTATTCTGACTCTTCTCTTCAATCTGATGCTGGATGGGATCCCATGTGGTCCTGGACACAAAATATTTTCTTCAGTGAATATTGCTGAGAATGTCCAAAGTGGGCACAATAATTATATTATTATCACACTGCTAAATGGTAATGCTACCATTAAAGATGGCTGGAAGCAGCAAGGCCTCTCTGTGATGGTGCCCTCCAGGTACGGAGTAATTTTGCTTAGCAAATTCAACGTTCTCATTTAGGAAAGCTGTTAAATCTTTAAATCTTGATTCATCAAAGGAGATCTATATGTGGAAGCCTGCTTTTATATGTGTACCATTTGATGAACCGGGAACTATAAGCGTAAATGAGAACTATGTGTCCGAATGTTCGTTTGAACTGACAGCAGATTGCACTGCATTGCTTTGAATGTGAGGCATATTCCAATGTATATTTGAATACATGTCCCAATCCATATTCTTAAAACAGCCTATTAACACATTTATGCTGTACTGAACCTGAACTGGAGGGAATAAAGTTAATGATAAAATGGTTTCAGTTGTCACTTGATGGAGTTAGAGAAGAGGAAGTTGTTTTACCACACCCTAAACCATTATTCCTTTGTTAATAGAATAAAGGCAATAGTTATCCTTTGGCTTCTTAGCAGAGATGTCATCTCCAGGTCCACAAATAAATCCTTTTATTCTTGAAAAGAAATTCAAGATAGTTGCACAGAAGACAGAGAATAAAACTTTTTCACATTAGACCTGAATATTTTTTTCCCCTCTATATGATTTGGTTGCAATAATGAAAATGATTATTTTTTTCAGAATATTAATATTTTCCTGTCTCGAATGCCCGAAACCTTGTAGTCCTGCTGGATGATTGCCTTATCTTTATGTCCCTTTGTCAGGGCTACAGCAAAGGCATGTAACTTCCATCTTTTGAACATCTGCAGGATCTGGAGGTTCCTGACTGTAGAAACTGCCCATCTGCTTGTCCAGGCCTTGATTATCTCACGCCTGGATTATTGTAACAGTTTATTGTCAGGTTTGCCTTCCTGCTTCCTTCTTCCTCTGGTTTGAATTCAAAACAATGCTGTCTGGGTTGTTTTAAATCTGCCTAAATAGTCACCTGTTTCTTCTCTCCATAGATCCTTTCACTGGCTACCAGTGTGACCCAGGGCCTGTTTCAAAATTTTGGTTCTGTATTCAAGGCATTCTAACCTCCCTCAGTACCTCGTAGCTCAGTTTGTGTGGTACATTCCATCCAGGAATTTAAGATCTACAAGCAAAGGATTATTGTCTGTTCCACTAATGCATGCAGCTCTGTCAAGGCTGCAAACCTTTTCAGATCTGGCTCCACATTTGTGGAATGGTCTTCTTTGGACCTCCAGCTGAAGGAGGATCTCACCTGTGTTCATAAACAGTTGAAGACCTTCCTCTTTGAGTCACCATGTTAGGCCACTGAGTTGTGTTTAAGGTGCTGAGAGGGATAGCGACTGGTGGGGTGTTGGGGATTTCATTCATATATTATTATGGTGTTATGTTTTCTTGCCTTTGTCCCTGATTGTGTATGTTTATGTTCTGCCTTTTGATGAAAAGGGCATTATAAATACATGTTGTTATTTTCTGTTGCTGTATAATTTGGTAACAAACCTTTTTTGTTCAGCAATTTTATTTTATGAAATAGAAATTAGTCAGTGAAGAAATTAATTTTTCCGTCTATCATGCTCATGATATTATTAGATTTAACAGTAGATACAACTTTTTTTTTCAAAAGATATTAAAAATATTAAGGGATGTTTCTGTGCTACAGGGCAAACTTTAGAAAAGACCTGCCCATTCTTGGAGACTGGAATGAATACAACCCAGGTTCCTGTTTCCATTTATGCCTTTTGGCATTGCAAGGCTGCATTTCATATGGTATTGCAGCCCTGAGGTACAATATTTGTCAGTGCATTCCAGGTACTCATTAACTGTCTAGAAATATGTCTGACTGGAGTGGTATGAGGCACACTTGAGAAAAACATTTTAATTGTCACTTCAGTATGGGAATAGTAGATAATCAGAAAGAAAAATATACCATACACACATACCTACTTATTTTTGATCCTCAATCTATGGACAATAGATATATGAATACAATGTTTTTTAGTAGAATCTATTATAAAGTGTGCTTTTGTGTACATACATAGAGATCTAAATTATCAAGATTAGAATTTAGATAAATGGAAATTCATTCCAGCATGAACCTATTTGAGCTCCAAATTTAAACGAATAGAAGTCAACCTTTGTAAACTGTTTGGGGATATCAAGTGATCACAAGCCAGGGCTGAAGTCTTGTTGCATACTGGTGGTTTAAATGGTCCCCATGCCCACTCTTCAACATTCCACATAACCTTGTTGAACCATCATTAGGGCTAGGAAGTTAACACTGACTCAAACTTTTATGTTATCACCATAGTTGTCAAGGAAGGTATGGATAACAGGACAGGGGGTTAAGTATAATGGATTGAAGCACAGCACAATGTAGATTTTTTTTCTGTTTCTGTTACCCAGAAGAAATGATGGAATACCTGGTGATACCTGATGATAGCAAACATATGGATGAAAGCAAGTTGCAGGAGGGTGTCCGTGCTGGAAGTCACTTGGCTTGCGAGAGAATTTTGAAGGGCAGGCTGTGGCATGTAGAAAGGTGGTTTAAATAATGGAGAGTTCAGAGCTGCAGAGACAAGTGCCAGCAAAGCAAGTGTGCTACTGAGAAAATATGAGAAGGCAAGATGTGGAAGGCTGGAAAACTGTGACTGAATGGTAAGAGCCTATTTTTAGAAATTAACCTCTCTGCTCCTTCTATTGCCATTATCAAAGCTGGCAAATTTCTGGCAAAAGGCTTTGCAAGCACCCTCTTACCATCTCCTGATGGAAAAATTTGGCCCCTTGATCACTGTGAATTCAACTTTCTTGTCAAAAGTGACAACACTATTGACAATATTTCTCATATTATTTGGATACTTTGAGAAACTTAGTTAACTGCCAGCATATTTTTATATTTTTAATATTAACTGCTCTGAGTTGCTATTTTGGAAGAAATTCACATATATAAATTTAAAAAGTGAAAGAATCTTGGCATTATTGAAATGGAACTTGCTTAGAAATGCATTGCTATTATTTAAGTTGCACTTTCATGGACTTTGGAATATTGCCATTACATTACATGTACATTGCTTAGAAACAAGTACACACAGTCTTGACTAGTCTCAGCTGAGACCTTAAATTGCTAGTTTCCTGAATTGCTTCTCTTCATACCATTACTCATTCTGGTTGGGTAGGTTAAAGGACAAAAGACAAGACAGGTCAGCAAGTTAAGGCTCCCTGTTTCAATATAGAATCAGATCTGATTCACCCTTTACTCTTTCACATTTGGCACAAAAATGACATCTGAGCTAAAATGTCTAGATCTGTAGCTAACTTATGGACTCAGGTATTCTATATTGTCATGCCCTGGACAACTAGCAATGCACAAACTTCACTCTGAGGTAGACAGCAGTATTTATTTGTGACAAGCAAGTGACACAGGACAATTTTTTCCAAGTTGCTGAGACTGAAGCATACATGGCATTCATAAGTTTTCTACTTTCCTATACAAGTTTAGGCTCATAAAGCTGTGACTGGAAAGGATAATCAATTAAACATCACCCCACAACTTTAGGCAATTCCCAGATTTTCAGTTGTTTACCCATCTTTCATCCTTGAAGCAAGAACAAGGATGAACGATTGTTGTTGTGTGACTTTAAGTTGTTTCCAGCTCATAGTGACCCTAAAGTGAACCCAGGGTTTTCTGGACCTGAGTGTGTGTGATGCACCCAAGGTGACCTAATGGGTTTCCATGACTGAGTGGGGAATCAAACCCTGATCTCCTGGTCCAACACTCAAAGCACTATACCATGCTGGCTCCTGTTAAGCCTCCAGGGACAAAGGATTTCAAAATTTAGATATGGCTACAGAAAGGGTCCTTTCTGTCTTTCTGTCATTTGCTGTACCTGTTTCATGACTGGGACAGGAGACATATTTCTCTTTCAGATAATAGGATGTGGGCAGTTGGCATGGGAAGAAGGGGTCTCTAAAGTGCCTTAGAACTAAGCCATTTAGGGCAAGATGAACCATGAATAGTGAGCATTAAGCGTTATCACTAGTGAACACAGGACACAGAAGTGCAGGACGTAAGGGTTTCCCAGCTGTTGCTTCTGTGTTTACTGTATGGTAGCACCACATGTAAGAATCTGTCTCAAATCATTAGTCTATATGTCTGCTGTCTACAATACTGTATACTGAACAGCATAGCAGCAGTCCTCTTGAATTTCCTTTAGAGTTCTTCCATGGCTCCCTGGAGATTCTGCCACCAACCTACTTCCTTTGCCGAGTGTATTTTACCATTCAAATGTGGATTCTTTTCTTCTCAACCTGAATTCAAAAACTTAAGTGTGTTTTGGTCTTCAGTTGAAATTAATACTATCATGTAAAATGGATTTGAGAGAGAAAACTCTGATTCTCTCTTATTATACAAGATGGCAGCACCTAATAGTGCAAGTAAACATAAGCACACTGGAATTCACTGAAACTTTCATGTCTTTCAAATTTTAGAAGGTTACTCTTCAATGGCAAAAATCTGTTCAAAGTCTAAGAAGCACTGTATGGCAAAAGGGTCTCCTACTTTTTGCTGGCTATATGGAAGATTATAGCATCTGGGTAACTCATCAGAATTAATCTGAAGTACTTGGAACATTATTCAGAGATAGAAAAAATCTTTTGCATGACACAGGTTGATTGGCTTGGTAATTTAGCACAGAATTTGCTGGTGACATATGCAGATGTGAGTTGCACTACCCAAATAAAGTATCTTTTTTGGACAATGCAGCATGGACATAGCTGGCTAATGGTAGCAAGAGCAATCTTGCATGTGGAACCACTGGAAAATAATGCACCTGGAGTAGTATTTCACGTTGCATACTGCCTTTGTGCACTGTGTAATGAGGTAGCAGCTTTGTGTATTCCTTGCTTCTCATACATTGTGCTATGGTAGTATTCAGTATAGAGACTGCATAGTATAAACACAGCATAACTCCACTGGTTCATATTTACATGACAAGAGATAATGTATGATCTCAGCCACTGTCTACACTAGTAAGTGTGAAATTTATTTGTAAGACTACTGCAATATCTGGATGAGAATTTGTGTGCACAAACTGAATTTGCACCTTGCAATCTGCTCCCACCCAGAGTTGCTTATGTGTTACTGTGGATCTATGACAAGAAGTATAACATGCTTGCAACTGTGGCACAGTTTTATATCTGAAGCTATTTGATCAGCCAGCTGACATTAGATCAGGCATTCTGTGTATGAAATGGGAAAAGAAATGGGTAAAGTCTTGTTTTGTATGATATTGAATTCATACCACGCTGCAGGTAAACAATAAAATGAATAGCACAAGGTTCACACTGAAATTTTAAAGCAATCATTACTAAAATGAACATATTAGCCTTCTGTGTCAGGCGGTGGCTTAAATCAAAAATTCTGTAACCATGCACAGAGAAGACAAGAAAGAGAATCATCTAGGGAAGAGAAGATGGATCTTAAGGCCCGTTCTGTAACCTTCAACCATCTTGATTTGACAGCTGTTAAGACCTGCACCTAGCTATCAGTAATGATATGGTTTGGATGGGCGCCATATCTAATTGGCATCATATTTAATTGGCAATACACTTTAATTGGCATTGATATCAAAATCAAAGCTGAAGGTGACTGAGAGGTCAAACCGGCTGAAGGAGAATCCTGGCTGTGAATGTGAGAAAGAAAGGTAGGTCAACCTGAGACACCCTCCGGGTAAGACTAGGTCATTTGTCTTGAGTAGAAGCTGAAGTTTTCCCAGAGAACACAATAGCTAGAAGCTCACCAGGATGCTGATTGACTTATACCCATTCCCTGTGCACTTGGACCCATAATAGACAGCTCTTACAACATCCCTCATGCCTTTGTCACCCAAACATGGCAAACATTAGTGGGTTGATATTCTATTGTATCCACCGCAACTCCCATTGTTCCGCACCTGAAACTACACATATCTTCCACTGCCACAGGCTATATTTTGAGTACAAATACCCCTGATCCCAGGCTGCCCAGTGCAGTCTCTCACAGATCGAAATGTTACTCTGTCCATCCGTCTTGTGACTGAGAGCTGTCCTTAGGTTCTTTACCTAAGTTATGCTGCTGCTTTTCTCTGCTTCTCTCCAGACATGGTAATTACTGTATGAATCTCTCAACAGTCTCTATCTCACTTTCATCCCTTTTCTTCAGCTAGTCCTTGTGTGATTGTGTATGTGCTTGAACTGTTGCATGCGTGAGTGAATTTATTTCAATAACAATACATTTTAGCTTACATTTTACTCTTTGGCTGGTGTTTTTCTTGTGTGAGCCTGTAGACCTAGGTAGGAAAGGTCTCGCTAAGTTGCCCCCCTCTTGCAAGCCTCCTAAACTTTGAGCTAATTCATTCCCCACTTTTGTAAGGAGGTATTAACATTGCAGGATGGCACTTGTGGCACCTACATTTTGGGGTAACACAGAGACACTACTGACTTTCTATTTTTGTCTTACTTTTTCAGCTTTATAATGTCCCAGTTTTTCTCTCCCCTTTCCATTTTTTTCTCTTTGTTTTTGATTTACTTCCATTGATGCAAAGTGAGTTAAACATGCAAAAGTAGTTTGTACTTAGGCAAGGGCATGGATCTTGCCCTTTCCAGTAACCTCAGGCAAAAGCAAGCTGTTGCAGACTCTCCTTAGCTTGCCTAGTCATCATAAATAATTTTTTTTGTGTGTAAATCTTTATTGCTCAGCTAAAAGCCATCGCAACTGGCCACAGTCAAATAAAACGCGACTGGACAAAACATCACAACAACAATAAATGAAAATAATATACAGTCAATAAACGAACAATACAAAAAGTATAAAAAATGGAACAATATATAATTACACTGATGTGTTCTAAGATGCCAGAGTCAAGTACTTTCATCATCCCTGTGTGAATCTTGTGAATAGTTTTGATATCTAGATCTTATCAAGGCAAATTTTGCAACCATAGCAGTGATATAAGCATCATTGCCAGCCAATAAAACACAAATCTGCTCAAGGGGGGATCGACTGGAAATGGAAACTGTTACCCTGTGTACTGGGGGTCCTGGGAGGGACACCAAAATGTGCTCAACTAAAGGTGGGGAAAATTAGCTCGGAGCACTTCTTAGCGTTACGAGAGGCAGGGTAACATAGCGAGATCTTGAACCCTATGTCTACGGGGTCGGGTCGAGTCAAGGAGCACACAGAAGTTGAAATAATAAATGATGTTTTATTAAACACAAGCAAAACAGTGTATGCAACACACTCATACAAGATAATTAAAGAAATAAAGGTTGGAGTGGTATAGGGGGATTTTTAGAGGGGTTGCTGGTTTGGGTGATTTTCACCTGTCCCGAAGCCTGGAAAAATAGAGAGTGAGGCTGGGGTGCAATGTAGCTCAGCACGTGGAGCTGAGGGGAGGCTCGCCAAGCAAAGTGGCAGCAAGGCGGGATGAAACTCAGGAGCGATCCGAGGAAGTTCTCGGAATCAAGGGTTTTTATGAGGAGAATGTGACTGCAGGCTATGCCGTACTTGGGGGAAAACAATAGATTTGGAGTTGGAGACAAAGCCTCCCAAAGGTCAGAATCTGAATGATTGAGTTATTGCAGAGGTTCTCAATAGAGTAGCCAGTATGTAAACGCAGAGTACTTGGGTATTGTATAGTTAACCCATCAAGCTGCCATCGCGGGGCAGAGGCTGTTTTGTAGGTTGCGTGCATACCTAATTAGAGTACTTGCCTGGAGGTCTGCTAAAGCAGCGAGTTAGCTATTTTCTGGCCTGCCTGTATTGTCCAGGAATATTACGGCGATTAACGGCCGAGCTTGGTGGCGTGCTTGTCCGGTGGCCTCTCAAGCACGTGGAGGGGATTAGAGAAGTGAAACCGAATTGTGATATCAAAAGGATATCTTTTAATATCCCCAAAGCTCGGACTAGCCAGGGCATTAACAAAACAGAATGAGAATGGAATTAATAAATTTTTGCCTAGGAGATGTATATAGGGGACATTGCAGTAAATAGTGTTGTATGTCCTCCACTTCCCTGGACTCACAAATGCAAAGTCTTTGGTGGACAGGGATATTCTCATATCTTCCCTTCAGATAGGTAGACAGTGTACACTGAAAACGGAAAGCTGTGAACTCTTTTCTGAGTGGAGCAAAGGTAAGGTTAAAAAAATATTGCTCTATTCTAAAAGATGCTTTATACAGTGGGTACCATAAAGAATATTCTGTTTGAGAGAGCATGTGTAGGTCCCCCCATTTAGAAGCAAGGTAAATTTTTTGTTTGCCCAGTTGTTTAATTCTTTTAGAAGAGTAAATAGGTAAGGCTTCTAAATTAATCCCATAATGATGGAATATTGTCCGTGCTGAATTTGTCCAGGAGCTTCAGAAGAGGGATTGTAATTGCTCTAGAAAGCATTTTTTAGGAAGCCGGGTGTCGCTTATACTAGCCAGCTTCAACCAATATAGGGCTAGAGCCATGTGCACACCAGCTTGTAGAGAGGTTAACCCAGTTTCAGGCCTTAAAAGGGGAGCAGGGGTACCTTTCAGGACAGCCAACAAAGATCTCAAAAAAGTGTTTTGCACAGTTTCTAAAGGGAAGGTGTCCCCAGATCTCTGCACCGTACAATAATTGTGGGACAATTCTCTTTTGGAAGACCTTGACAGTAGGAGCAACCAAATACTCTGGTTTCTCTTCAGATCGTATAAATAAATTTTGCCATCTTGACCACACTCTTACATTGCTTGACCACATGTGTCCCAGTTTTCCTGTAGGATGTGTTGGAGGGTTTGCCTTTAACACTACACAGCTACAGCACTATGATTCTGCTTTACATGTCATAATCCATCCCATGGAATCCTGGGATTTGCATTTTATGGAGGAGCATTTACAATTCTCATCCAGAGAGCTCTTCTAATCCCTCACTAAACTCCAAGCCCCATGATTCCATAAGATTGTTACTGCCCTGGCTAGCCCGAGCTTTGGGGATATAAAAAGATATCTTTTGATGTCGATAATTCGGCTTCACATATCCCTTCCACGTGCTTGCGAGGCCCCTGGACAAGCACGCATACAGGTTCGGCTGATAATTGCCGTAATATTCCAAAACAATACAGGCAGGCCAGAAACAGCCGACACACTGCTTTAGGAGACCTCAAGGCAAGTACCTCCATTAGGTATGCAAGCAACTTTCAAAATATCCTCTGCCCCGCGCTGGCAGCTTGATGATCTGACTATACAATGCTCAAGTACTCCACGTTTGCATACTGGCTATCCTATTGACAATTTGGCTCTAACTCAATCATTCAAATTCTGACCTTTCGGAGGCTTTGTCTCCAGCCCCAAATCTATTGTTTTCCCAAAGTCCGACCTAGTCTGCAGTCACAATTCTCCTTATAAAAACCCCTGACTTTGAGCGCTTCCTCAGATCGCTCCCGAGTTCCAGACCGCCTTGCTGCCGCATCGCTTGGCGAGCTTCTCCTCAGCTCCACGTGCTGAGATATATCGAACCCCAGCTTCGCTCTCCATCTTCTTCCGGACTTCAGGACAGGTTTCGTATCACCCAAGTCAACTATCCCTCTGAAAATCCCACTATCTTACTCACACCTTTATTTTCCTCAGTTATCTGTGTGCGTGTGTTGCTTACATTGTATGCCTGTCTTTAATAAAGATCATTCATTATTTTCAAACCGGTCTGCTTCTTGACTTGGCCTGACCCCGTAAACACTGGGTTACAAGATTCCGCTACGTTGCCCTGCCTCTTGTTCTGCCAACAAGTGCTCTTGACTAATTTCCCCAATTTGTGTAATTGCAAGGTTATTTAGGTATCCCTCCCACGACCCCCAGAATACAGGGTAACAAGATGTTGCCATTGCCATTCAAGTGGAATCATTGTGCTATAACTGTGTACTTTTAAATGGCCTTTCAATTTTGGAAGTAGTAGGAAGCATGTGGATATGGATATGGGGTTGGCATTACGGCAAGAAGTAAGAACATAAGTTTGTGGTACTTTACCAAATTCTTGTTTCCATGAATGCACTCCTCTTCCCAGCCCTGTGTAGAAATGGTCCTGCATAGTAGATAATCAGTACTGTCAATTACTTTATCATAATAAATTTTGGTTTCTCAGGGTTTGAGAAGATAAAAGTAATAGTTTGTATCTTATAAATAGGCAGGAGGGAGTAGACTTTATTTCACCTTACCCACCATAAATGATAGGACTACTTGCTTTTATTGTTTAGTCATAGGAATAACACTTTTTTGAAACAAAAATATAATGTAAGAGAAGAAGCCTGGTCTGAAAATGAAAACACAGTTCTGCCATACCATGTAACTACCACGGAAGGATATCAATATAGATGAGTGAGAATCTGCTTTTAGATGCTCTTATGAAACAGTTTCATGTGACAGAAAAATGTGATTTGTCTGGTGTGAAATACCTTTTTCACTGTTTACTAGAATATCAGTTGTAATTCTGTTTTGAACAGTATTATGAAGCAACTTAGAAAAGTTTACCACTGAGACCTTATTAGTTTAGGCAGAGTGGCTTACATCTCAAGAGCTTGATTCATGAAAAATAAGCCACTGTGCCTAAACTAATGGGCTTAAACTCTCCATTCAAATCTTCATCAAGGGATTTCCCCCATTAATATTATTGTCATGTACTGGATAACACACTCCAAAAACTTCACTCTGAGGTAGATGGTAGCTTTATTTGTAGAAATACAGGCAAAATAGCACATTTTCTGAGAGGTTGCTGAGACTAAAGTGTACATGGAACTTACACCTTTTTATATGTAATTGTTCCGAAATTTAGGCATGCAAAGCTGTGATTGGTGAGGATCATAAATTCAAATATTACACCATTTCTCAGATAGTTCCCAGACTAATGTTTGTTTCCCACTTCTCTCCATCCTTGACAGATTTGACCTGAAGACATATTTCCTGCCCCTTATCTTACAAACACCAGGTTCCCAAAACACAAGCCTCTTCCAACTAAGCTTTCATTTTCACCCATATCTGCCTCCCGCCAATACCAGAAACAGTGTAGCAATAGGTAATAAAGCAATTAACCATTGATACCTTGTAACAATCCAGGGAGGCTCTAGGACAGATACACTGTTGCAATCATCAATTAACACTGGATACTTTGTAGTAGTTACAGATAAGCTTATTGGAGCTCTACAGCATCTATTTCTGCAATGGGTAAAATATATTTCAATACGTATCCAACAGACCCATGGCAGGAGGTACGTATCCTGGCAATGATGTATCATAAAAAGAGAAGATAGAGACAAAAGTCACACTTACTGGAAACCTCCATATAAGCATCCTGAGGGCACATGTGCAAGAAGCCAGACTTCCCATACATGGTGATTCCTTTTGTGTGTTTCTATATGAGGAACACACACACACACACACACACACACCCCTACCTAATAGCAACCACAGCAGCATTGTTCTTGGGCTGTCAGAACTGCTGTAGCTATGTAATGAAAGTTTTCCCTCTTTTCTTGTATCCCTTTTATTGGAAGGAATTTCAGACATATAAAACAGAAAAATACAAAGCAGTACATGACTCAGATTCCATGGTTCACCGCCTCCAAAAAAGGGGGGGAAATCATCTAAGAAACTTTTAATTTTTATACAGTGTTCAAAGGACAATATCTCAGTTCTTCCTTTGTCACTGTAAAGTCTACACATTCTTCCCCTGCATAGTTATTGTTGTTGTTAAATGCAGTCAGATCAACTTGAATTTACATTATTGACCTTATGAATGAGAGGCTTCAAGTCACCCTATTATCAGCAATTCAGGACCATGGCTTCCTTGATTGAGTCTTTTCACCTGTAAAGCAATCTTTCTCTTTTCCTAGTGCCTTCTACCTTGCCAAATATTCTTGCCTTTCCTAGTGAGTCATGTCTTCTCATGATATGGCTAAAGTATGATCAGTTTAGTGATCTTGGCCTCTAGGGACAGTTCAGGCTTGATTTGCTCTAGAGTCCTAGTCCAACACCCAAACAGCGATGCTGGCTCTCTAATCGCCTAGAAACCCCAGCTGGGGGAGGGTGGGGGAGGGTGGGGGAGGGGGCTATGGCTCCGAGAACCCTACTGGGAGAATCAGAAATATAATGGTATAGACAATCCTGACTTTAAAAAAGAGAACGAAAGGTGAAGGAAAAGAAATGTGGCAGCACCATTAAGACTAAGTAGTTTTTATTTTCAAATGAGCTTTCATAGATATGAAACCACTTCTTCAGATGCAGTCAGTGGCATAGCTGAGGGTGGATGGGAGCAGTCTGCCCCGAATCACATTTTTTGGGGGCTGCCACTGCTGCAAATAAGGGAGGGTTTCACTGAGTCTGCCTATTACTGGTAACAGGGAGAACCCCCCAATTGCTACAAACCCAGGGGTCTTTTGCTCTTTGCTCTCTATTGAAATGTTCATATGTTCCATTTCATGTTTTACAATGTCTTTCTTTCACCGATTCATGCTTATCACATTCCATGTTCCTATAATATGAGTTGTGAAGCTTCAGACTTGCACATCTGTGCATATTAACAGCTGAGCATCACTTTGGCTTGAGTCTAGTTACATCATTAGCCATGGTTCACTTGTACTTGTCCTCTGCTTTTCCCCAGTAGCTCATTGAGTGCCTTCCAACCTGGGAGTCTCATTCTTCTGGCATTATCTCTTGTTTTGTTTTGGATTGTCTTATAGAGTAATTGAGCTGGAAGGCAGGATCTCCAGCTAAAGCACATGTCCAGCCTCCTCTGGAAGATGTCCAGAGAAGGGAACCCACCACCTCTCCAGACAGTAGGTATCATTTCTCAACTGTTCTTATTGTCAAGAAGTTCCTGCTAATGTTCAGTTGTCATCTACTCTCCTATAACTTAAAACCATTACATTTTGTCCTACCTTCTGGGCCAGCGGCGAACAGGCCTGCACTCTCCTATCTGTGACAGTGTTTGAGGTATTTAAAGAGTGCAGTCATGTCAACTTTCAGACTTCTTTTCACCAAGCTGAACAGGTCCATCTCCTTCAACCTTTCCTCATAGATTTTGTTCTCCATACCTCTCATCATTCTTGTTCTCCTTCTCCAACTTTCTTTCTTTTGTTCCTTCTTTTGCTTCTTCTCTGTTACTTGGTTTAGGTCTTCTTGATAGTCAGAGCCATCACCCAGGTCTGGAGACACTTCTTCTTGCTTTTTATTTGTCTTTTCAAATTCCTTTTTATTTCTCTTCAGAAATTCCTTGGTTTTATCCAGATAATTTATTTTATATCTTTCTTTTTTGAATGTAAAATTAACCTCCTCCAGCTTGTCCCAGCTGAAAGAGATTCTTTCTTCAAAACATCTGCAAGGAAAGAGCAGTCCCCCCTTCTTCTTCATAGCCAAGCCAGAATTTCTTTCAATATTACAATGAACTTTCCATCAATTCTAATTCCCTTGCTATAATGAGTCTCTAGGATATAGTCTCTCATGGTTTTCTTTGCACATTGGACTATTATCGAGAGGTTCCTCTTCTTAGCTGCCCAGGAATTAACTCAATAGATTCAGTCCAATTCTTTATCCAAGTATTCTTCATCCCACTCCATATTCTTTGCTAGTTCCTTAATTAGTAGTAGTTTTATTAATGCTTGGGCCATAGACCATTCGCATACATAGTAATAAAATCAATAAATGCAGTGTCAAGATACAACAATAAAAACACAACAATATAAAAATGCAACACAAAATAAACAGCATATAGGTCATACAGGTTATAAGAAAAAGAGACATCCAACACAATTGAGATATATTACACATAAACAGCAATTATAAAATTAGAGAAGAGCGTCCCCATAGCAATCAACTGCGATATCAGCAATGAATATTGCCCTAACTTTCATTGCTTCCAGGGCAAAAAGAGAAACCTTGCAGGTTATCGTAGAATCAATATTGGACAGGAGATAATTTTTTTCTGAAGGTGTATTCATGCTTAAGCAAAACAGAATAACTTCCCAAAAATTTTGTTCTCAGTTCAGAATATAGCAAACAAGAGAACAAGTACTGTGGCAAATTCTCAATTTCTGGCACCCCACAAATACATAAATGAAGGGCCAATGGGATATGTATTTATTGATTGGATTACTATATATGCGAATGGCCTATGGCCCAAGCATTAATAAAACTACTACTACTAGTTCCTTGATTAACTTCTTCCTTCCTCTTCTTTGTTCTCCTTCCCATCCTCTTTCACTTCCAGCAAGAGTCCTTGAACTGCATTGAATTTTGCATTCATATCATCTAGTAATAGTCCAGTTTCCTTTCTAAAGTTTCTCATTGCATCTATGAAGTTCTTCATGTAATTTATTTATAGAGTATCCCTTCTTCAGTTGAACCTCTCCTAGGTTGTGTCTGTTGAAGTTATTCAGTATTGACTGTTGTCTTCACACCTGCCATTCTTACTTGCTTTTCCTTTCTTTTTCTTTCTGTTTTCTCTTTCCTTCTTTCAAACCCCATCTACTTTCTCTGACTTTCTTCAACTGTATTTTACTTTTTTCAGTCTCTTCCTCCTTTTCCTTTCTCCTTCCTCCCTCAGGCATTCTTCTCTCAACCCTTCTTTTGATTTCTTTCACTTTTCTTTCACTTTTCCTTCTTTATTTTCTCCTTCTACTATCATTCTTCCTCTCTTCTTCCCTTCTCCTCTCTTCCTCCTCTCCTTCCTTCTGTTAGTTTGTATTGGTCTTCGGTCTTCTTTCTTCTTTCATCTTTCCCTCTCTCTTTCTTCTCCCTCTCTCCTTCTTTCTTTACCCCTCTCCCTTTAAAAAACCTGACCTCTTCCTTTCACTTCAAAAAAGAAAAAAAAAAAAACCAGAGAGAGAGAATGAGAGAATGAGAATACACACAGACACACGCATATACACACACATATAAAACAAAAAGCCTAATGAGAAGTCTAAAAGGGGAGAGATACAAAAAAAAAAAGGGCACAAAAAGGAAGCACAAAAGGTAAAAATATATATTTTTGCAGAGAAGGAAAAAATCACTCTACTCTCACTCAAGTAAGGGAATGGGGTAAAGAAAGAATAGAAAAGAAAAGAAAAACCAAGAAACTACTGAAAATGTGATCTGAAATACTAATGGGGGGTGATAGCAGTTCAAAAGATCCACACTTTCAAGGTTGCAGCCTTCCCTTCTAGTCATAACATGACATCAATCTTAATGTTTGACTCGATGACCCCTGGGGTCTCTTCCAACTCTGTGATTCTATGATTCTATAATGTTCCAGCAGAAGTCTGCAAAGATAGCACTCCATGCCAGCTTGGAGGTTTAATATAATTGATATGATCAAAACAACATCCAAAAAAGAAAAATCAATAGAGAAGCAAGAGGGACAAAGATCTCTTAAACTTCTCTGTCACCCCTTGCATGGATCACTTAAGTTATTTACTATTCAAGAGACTTCAAAAGACTTCCACTTCCAGTCACTCAAAACACAGTCTCACACAAAATCAAAAACAACAAAATTAAAGAACTCCAATAATCAGAGGGTAGATCTCCTACAGCCAAGAAAGACTTCTTGATTTTAAATCATCACTGTCACATATTCATTAGCCTCAAGAGGTTTGGCAGCTTGCTTGCAGTGTGAGTGAAGGGGAGAAACCTTGCTTGCTCACTAATATGACAGCTCCTCTTCCAGGCTGCCTCCCCTCATGATTGCTGCTTTGATCCAAGCAGTGGCAATGCTGGGGCTCAATCACAGCTAAATTGGGGATTTTCAAATGCTCCTACTTCCTGGGCATCCACCTGCAGGTTTGGATCTTGAAAACCTGAGGGTAGCTATCATGGTTATGGCTTGAGATTGCCAAGCTTTTCTCAAGCCATCTTTGTCTGCTCCTAGCTGCTTTGGTCAGACCTCATCTGGAATACTCTGGCCAGTTCTGGGCACCTCAATTCAAGAAGGACATTGACAAGCCAGAATGTGTCCAGAGTAGGGTGACCAAAATGGTGAAGGGTCTGGAAGCCATACCCTAAGAGAAGTGGCTTAGGGAGTTGGGTATGTTTAGTCTGCAGAAGAGAAGGTTAAGAGGGGACATGATAGCCATGTTTAAATATTTGAAATGATGTCATATCAAAGAGGGAGTGGGTTTGTTTTCTGCTGCTCCAGATACTAGGCCAAGGAGCAATGGATTCAAACTACAGGAAAAGAGGTTCCCCCTGAACCTCAGGAAGAACTTCCTGACAGTGAGAACTGTCCAGCAGTGGAATATGCTGCCTTGCAGTGTTGTGGAGTCTCGTACTTCGGAGGTTTTTAAGCAGAGGCTGGATGGCTATCTGTTGGGAATGGTTTGATGGGTGTTCCTGCATAGCAGGGAGTTGGACTGGATGGCCCCTGTGGTCTCTTCCAACTCTAGTATTCTATGATCCTATGATTCTTTGATTCTATGACCCAAACAAAAGGTCCAATACCTTTCCTGTTATTTGTAAAGTTGAAGGCTTTCATGTCTGGAATCCATAGGTTGTTGTGGGTTTTCTGGACTTTGAGGCCACGTTCCATTAGTATTTTCTCCTGACGTTTTGCCTGCATCTATGGCTGGCATCTTCAGAGGATCATCTGTTCCTTCAGAGGTTCCTTCAAAGATGCAGGCAAAACATCAGGAGAAAATACTAATAGAACACAGCCTCAAAGCCTGGAAAACCCACAACAACCTCTCCTGTTATTGATGTCAGTCTGACTCAATGGTAATTGTTTGGGTCATTGTTTTTCCCCTTTTTGAAGATGGAGAAACCTTTGTCCTCCACCAGTCTGCTGGGAATTCTCCCATTCTCCAGGAATTCTCATAAATTATTGCTAGTGGTTTTGGAATTATTTCTGCCAGTTCTTTTAATATTCTTGATTGCAGTTCTTCTGTTTCTGAAGACTTGAATTCCTTTAAAGTAGCCACGTTTTTCCTGCATACCTCTTTAGCTATTCTGTACTGAATTTCCCCAACCGCACTCTCTGCTCCATTTTATCCAGGTCAAGCACTGTTCTCCTTTCAGGAGAAAAGCAACACAAAGAGAGAAATGTAAAGTCCTACACATAGGCAGAAAAAATGGAATACACAAATATAGGATGACGGACGCATGGCTGGATAGCAGTACATGTGAAAGGGATCTAGGACTCTTGGTAGATCACAAGCTGAACATGAGTCAGCAGTGTGATGAGGCAGCCAAGAAAGCCAACACAATTCTTGGTTGCATCAATAGGAGTATGGTGTCAGATCGAGGGAGTTAATGGTACCACTCTATTCTGCATTGGTTAGGCCTCATTTGGAATACTGTGTCCAGTTCTGGGCACCCCAATTCAAGAAGGATGTCGACAAGCTGGAACGTATCCAGAGGAGGGCAACCAAAATGGTGAAGGGTCTGGAAGCCATGCCCTATGAAGAACGCCTTAGGGAGCTGGGTATGTTTAGTCTGCAGAAGAGAAGGTTAAGAGGGGACATATAGCCATGTTTAAATATTTGAAGGGATGTCATGTTGAGGAGGGAGAGGGTTTGTTTTCTGCTGCTCCAGAGACTAGGACAAGGAGCAATGGATTCAAGCTGCAAGAACGGAGATTCCACTTGAACCTCAGGAAGAACTTCCTGATGGCCAGAGCTGTCCAGGAGTGGAATATGCTGCCTCGGAATATGATGGAGTCTCTCCCTTTGGAGGTTTTTAAGCAGAGGCTGGATGGCCATCTGTTGGGAATGCTTTGATAAGTGTTCCTGCATAGCAGGGGGTTGGACTTGATGGCCCCTGGGGTCTCTTTCAACCGTATGATTCTGTGATTCTAAAACCATGTTGAGCAGTTCTGCCTTTTCACTGTCCCTTGATAGCATTTCACCATCTTCTCAAAACAGTGGCCCTACCATTTCCTTGTTCTTCCATTTGCTACTGACATAACACAGAAGACCCCCTTTTGATTGTTTTTAACCTCTCTAGCAAGCCTGAGCTCATTCTGCACTTTAACTTTTCTGGGTTTCCCCCTGTATATGATGGCTATTTATTTGAATTCTTCTCAGGTGATATCCCCATTTTCCATTTCTTCTACCTGCCCCTTTTAAATTTTAGCTCAAATGAAAATTCTTCCCAGATTCTTGTCACCTTCCATTCTTCCACCTCATTGGAACTATTTGGACTCTGCCTTCAATATCTCACTTTTAAGAACACCCATCCCTCATGAACTCCTTTCTCTTTTTCTATTCCTGACCACAGGAAAATTTCCCAAAGTTTACTGAAATCAGCTTTCTTAAAGTCTAGCATGCATGTCTCACTATGGTTGGCTTCCTCTTTCTGTTGTATAAAACTCCAGAAGAACACAGTTACTCCTAAGTAAGGATTCCACCACTTCTACTTCATTAACCCGGTCATCATTGTTGGTTAGGTTCAGATTTAAAGTAGCTGTTCCCCTCTTCCATCTTCTGGACAATGAAATTGTCTGCATGATAAGTGTAGAGTTTGTTGGATCTTATATTCTTGGCAGACTCTGACTTCTACTAAATATCAGGATAGTTGAAATCTTCCATTATTGCTACATCTACTACATCTCTCTTTCTAAATGTTAGATCATCTGTTCCAGGAAGGATCATCCAAGTCCTCAGACTCAGTTGAGGGACTATAGTAGACCCCAACAGTGGCATCACTGTTGTTTTTCTCCCCTTTAATTTTTACCCAGATGCTCTCAGTCTGGCTTCCATGATTTCACAGGTGTAAACATCCTTGGCATATAGTGCTACTATTTCTCCTTTTCTGTTTGGTCTATTTCTGTCAAATAGGTTACACTTCTCTTGCTGCATGCCTCTTTCACCTTCTGGACAATGAAATTGTCTGAAAGATAAGTCAGGAATTTGTTGGACCTTATATTCTTGGCGGAATTTAACTTCCAATAAATATCAGGATAGTTGAATCTCCTATTACTACTACGTCTCTCTCTCTGAATGTTTGGTCCTCTGTTCCAAAAAGGATCTTCCAAAGTCCTCAGCCTTGCTTGGGGTCCAGATGCTCTCAACCCAGCTTCCAGGATTTAAGTCATGCATCTCTTCACAGCTGTAAACATCCGTGACATACAGTGCTCCCCCTCCTCCTTTCCTGTTTGGTCTATTTCTTTGAAATAGGTTATACCCCTTTATTGTTACATTCCAGTCTTAAAACTCATCCCACTAGGTTTCAGTGATGCCTATTATATTTGCTTTGTTGCATTAAGTGTTCAAGTTCATTTTGTTTATTTTCCATGTGCTATGCATTAGTGTAGAGACATCTAAGATTATGGCCTATTCCACTAGCTGATTATTTAAGTTTTTTTCCTCCCACTATTGGTTTCCTGTGTTATTTGCCAAGTTCTCCTTATAATACTTCAGCTATTATCTCTAGCACTTGACAAACTCTTGCCCTGAAAAATACTCTCTCTCTCTCTCTCCCCGTTATAACACATTTTAAAGCCCTTCTGATCACGTTTGTTAGACTCTTAGCAAAAATATTTCTGCCAACTGCCGTGAGGTACAATGCATCACTTGCTAGAAGTCCATCTTCATGAAACTGCAGACCATAATCTAAGAACCCAAACCGTTCCTGGCAGCACCATCTGCAGAGCCAGTTCCTCACCTCCACTATTTTTCTCTCCCTCCCTGTGCTGTATCCTTCAGCTGAGATGAAACACCAGTCTGTGCATCGAAGTCCTTCAGGTTCTTACACTGACCCTTGCAATCCCTAGTGATTTCCTGAGAACTGTGTCTTGCATTGACATTGGTTGCCACATGGACTAAAAGAAAAGAACAATAGTCAGCCTGATGAGTTTTGTCAGCCTGTTTATTACATCACAGAACTGTACCCCCAAAACAGAGCTCCTGGCCTCCTCTACAAAATTCCCCCACTAAACACCCACATGAAACACTCATTGGCCTTGCTATTAGCTCTCTATATAGCTACAGTTCCAGTCCCTGGAGCTGTTGGCTGAGCTCCTTTTTGCTGATCTCCAGGGACTGGAACTGTAGTTATATAGAGACCTAATGGCTGCTAGCTCTTCCTCCAACTAAGTCTCTGACTCACTTCCTCTGGGCCTATACACTGTTACCGGTCCACACCTCCCCAATTTGATATGGTTTTAATTGGCAAAACATAACTTACTTGGCAATATGTATTAATCAGGATTGATATAAAATGAATCTTGATGTGGCTGTAAGGTCAGGCTGGACAAAGAAAAAAATACTGGCTAAAAACGTGTATTGCAAAGTAGGTCAGAGATCCTTTCAAGGTACGGCCAAGGCCATTGTCAGAACAATCACCAGGTAGCTCTTAAGATAATAGGTTTAAACCAATCTTCATCATTTCTGCCATCACAAACAATTGCAAAGGAAAACTCTCATCAAACCACTGATTGTTTCAATCTTCCTCCTTAGCACCTAAATGTTTTCCACATTATTTCCTTTTTCCTATCCACTGTTACAGAGTTATTATGATAGCCATTAATACCTTGTAATCTAATATTATCAACGCAGTCTGGACTTCATTGTCCACTCTGCAACCTCCACTGTTTGCTCAGCCAGAGAGCCATCTACACCCCTTGCCCTCTAGGCAGATGGGTATAAGTATTCTTCATTTTGACCAGTTAGCTGCAGTACCTAAATTGCTGGACACCACCATGTCACTCTGAATTCCGACTGTACTGCTCTTAGACACAAGTCTAAGCCACTCCACTGCTTCTTCACTGCTTTTCTGGACTGGTAATTATAACTCCAAAACCTCATAATCGATATCGATAATTTTCTCTCTCTTGCTTTTGGTTAGCTCTTGTGTGACTGTTTCTATCTTGCATGCATGCATACATGAGTGAATTCACCTCAATAAAACACATTTTTAATTTACTTTTGAGACTTTGGTTGGTTTTCCTGCAAGGACCCCATAAACATTGCTGAAAATGTTGTGCTAGTTACTCTGCCTCTTGCAGCCTTTTTAATTAGAATCAATTCCCCATTCTTATAATGAATTGCAGGTATTGCTCAAGGACCTGAAGGGATACTCTACCTTTTGGGGTAACAACATAATAGAACAACAGAACCCTAATGAGCACACCAAAAAAGCCTGGCTCAGGTCACACAATCAGCCTTAATGCAACAGACACAAGCAACAAGCAGCCTTAATGAACAAACACAATAGAAAAACAGACCCTAACAAGCCCACATCAAGCCTCCTCCCAGCTCACAGAAGCACGCAAACAACAGCCTCAATCTAGCAGACTCTCCCAAGAGACTCTCTGGGGCTGGGAAGGTTCAACCCAACAGACACAAACTCACTCTCTTCCACAAAACACCTTTTTGCCTTGCTACCTGTTAGCTCACTTCCAGTTTCCTCATACTTGGGTTCCATACTCCATGGTATTAACAACAACAACAACAACAACAACAACAACAATGAAATTTATTTCTATCCCGCCTCTCCACAAGGATCGAGGTGGTGAACAACATAAAATACATTAAATGCATTAAAAGAGATTAAAAACATACCCAATCCTCACCATCCACCAACCCACCTAAACCAACCCCTTAAAACACACAGCAATTAATAGTGAATCAGTTGACTATTAACAAAACAAGAAGACAATTGATGGGAGGCGATGGAAATGCTAGTCTTGGAAGGCCTGTCAGAAGAGATCAGTCTTGACCACTTTTTTAAAGCAGTCCAGACTGGTAATGTGCCGGGTCTCCTCCGGCAGGCCATTCCATAACTTGGGAGCAATAGAAGAAAAGGTCCTCTGGGTAACCGCAGCCAACCTAGTTCTAACTAGCTGCAGTAAATTCCTCCCAGAGGACCTTAATGTGCAGGGCGGATTATATGGGAGAAGGCGATCCCTCAGGTAGGCTGGCCCCAAGCCATGAAGGGCTTTAAAGGTTATAACCAACACCTCGTACTGTGCCCAGAAACTAATAGGCAGCCAATGAAGAGATTTTAAAATTGGCGTTATATGGTCAGTTTTAGGTCTGCCGGTGACCAACCTGGCTGCTATATTCTGAACTAATTGAAGTTTCCGGATAAGCACAAGGGTAGCCCTATGTAGAACGCATTGCAGAAGTTGAGCCGCGAAGTTACCAGCACATGCACCACTGTTTTTAGGTGCTCCAGCTCCAGAAAGGGGTGCAGCTGGCTTATCAGCCAAAGCTGATAGCAGGCACTTCTGGCCACCGCATCTATTTGAGCTGTCGTCTGAAGTGGCGAGTCCAGGAGTACCCCCAAGCTGCGAACACAGTCTTTCAGGGGAAATGTGACCCCGTCTAGGACTGGCTGACAAATCTCCATGTCTGGGCTAGGGCCCCTAACAGCGAGTACCTCCGTCTTATCTGGATTCAGCTTCAGTCTGTTTTTCCTCATCCAGTCCATTACTGCTTCAAGACATTTATTCAGAGGCGAGATGCCACCCTTAGTTGATGCTATTATCCGAGGCATGGAGAGATATATCTGGGTGTCATCAGCATACTGATAGCACCTTGCTCCATGCCTCCTGATGATCTCTCCCAGCGGTTTCATGTAGATGTTAAATAGCATTGGGCACAAGACAGCGCCCTGAGGGATGCCAGATTTAAGCTCCTTTTTCGAGGAGCAGCTGTCCCCAAGCATCACCATCTGGTATCTACCTGAGAGATAGGATCGGAACCACTTAAGCACAATACCCCCAATCCCCAACCCTCTCAGACGTTCCAGAAGGATACCATGGTCTATGGTATCGAAAGCTGCTGAGAGGTCCAAGAGTACCAGCAGGGTCACATTTCCCCTGTTGATACCTAGGCAAAGATCATCCACTAAGGCGACCATGGCAGTCTCGACTCCATATCCTGCCCTGAAGCCAGTTTGAAATGGGTCTAGATAATCTGTTTCATCCAAGACAGCTTGGAGCTGAAGACCAACAGCCCTCTTGATCACCTTGCTTAAAAATGGAAGATGGGAGACTGGTCTATAATTATTCATATCCAGAGGATCTATGGAGGGCTTTTTTAGGAGCGGCCGTATAATCGCTTCTTTTAAACAAGCTGGAAAATTGCCCTCGCAAAGGGATGCATTAATAATGTATCTTAAATAGGTCTTAATTGCAACTCCTCCCTGGACGACCAGCCATGAAGGGCAGGGATCAAGAGGGCAAGTTGTCTTTCTCATATTTCCAAGGAGCTTGTCTACATCCTCGGTACTCACTGACTGAAACTGATCCAGTATAATCCTGTTCATGGAAGCGCCGGACACTTCACTCGTAACCTCTGCAGTAATACCGGCATTCAAATCGGCTCTTATCTGAGAGATTTTATCCACGAAATAGTTATTCAAAGCATCACAGCAAGCTAGGCTAGGTTCTAACAGCGAGTTCAGGGGAGTAGGTATCTGAGTCAGATCCTTTACCACCCTGACCAGCTCTGCTGGACGAGAAGTCGCAGACGCAATACGTGCAGAGAAGAAAGTCTTCTAAGACATTAGAAGTTTTATTTCTGAAGGATATTTTTTCATTCATCTTTAATTTTGATCTCTTCCAGAATCTTTTTGTTCTTTTTTTTTTAATTTTCTTTCTTTAGTATTGAAGGCTGTTGTAAGAAAAGATACCTCATGACAGCTTTGCTAGCATCTCAGACAATATCTAATAGGGTATCCTTATTCATATTTTCTTCAAAGTATGACTTTCATTTTTTTCTCACTTTAGATATTACTTCTTCATTTTTGAGCTATGAGTCATTTAATCCCCAGTAGAATTCATATTTTATTTTAACAATAGTCAGCAAAACTGGATTGTGAGCTGAGGTAATCTTGAGCAAGATTTCTATATTTTTGGATATTTTACATAATATTTTTGAAATGAAAAACATATCAATCCATCACCAAGATTTATGTCTTTCCAAATAATATGTGAATTCTTTGCTACTTTCATTCTTAAATTTCCAGACATCTCTCAAAGCCCAAATCTCTAATGAACTTATAAAGTCTTTGGGTAGTTTTCCTTGATAATACCTAGTCTTTTTTTTTTTTAAAGAAGATCTGTCTTGATTGAGATGCATCACTGTGTTACCCTGATTTCCGGGGTCCCGTGGGGGACACCTCAATGTGCTCCAAATAATGGGGAATGGGAATTAGCCAGAGCACAAGCTGTAGCACTACAAGAGGCAGGGTAACCTAGCAAGATCTTTTACCCAATGTTTACGGGGTCAGGCTGAGTCAAGACCATGACACAATAAAGTTCTAATTTTGTTCTTTTAGTTGTAAAGTCACAGCGCACTTGCGTACTCACTCACACGGAACTAAGAAATACCGTGTACTTGCGTACTTACACACAGAGACCTAAGAAAATAAAGAGAGGAAAGTAGATAGGGGATTTTAAGAAGGAGTTTTTGGGGAAATACAACACCTTATCCTGTAGCCCGGGTAGTCTGAAGAAAGTCTGTTGGAGTGGGGGTTCTCAGCGCGTGGAAGCTGAGGGGAAGGCTCGGCGAATGGAGCGGCAACAAGGCAGTATGGAAGCCAAGAGTGATCCGAAGAAGTACTCAAAATCAGGGATTCTTATAGGGGAAAATGTTCCTGTAGGATAGTCCGTTCCCGGGGAAAACAATGGGTTTCGGGTTGGAGACAAAGCCTCCGAAAGGTTAGTTTTTAGCATGATTGGATTTTGACGCCGCTGTCAATAGCAAAGACAGTATGCAAATGGAAAGTGCTTGACAGTTGAGTAGTCAGAAGCACTAATCTCGTCAAGCTGCCTGTTTGGGGCAGAGAATCCTTTGTATGCCTCGTGCATACTTAATGTAGATTTAAAGTGTACTTGCCTGGAGGTCTCCTGAAGCTGTGTGTCAAAAAATTACTGGCCTGCCTGGATTTGTTTTGTATTTTTCAGCTTGTTCGGCCGTGTCCGTGTGTGTGCTTGTCCGGGGGCCTCGCAAGCACGTGGAAGGGAGCAGTTTGGAATGGCCAATTCTTTGATATAAAATTATATTTAGCAGACCTCAGGCTCAGACTGTGCACCACAGTAACAACTGCATGCCAATCTTCTATCAGGATTAAATTTTCATAATTATATTTGGAAATTTCCTCAAAAATCACTTTTTTTATTTTCATTTGGTGTGTGTACTCTGTCAAGAATAGATTTAAAACCATGAATTTGTAGTTCTAAGCCAATATAATATCTGCTTTTATCTTTAAATGTTTCTTTTGCTGTTATTCTTTGGTTTACAGGTATTACCCCTCCTTATTTATTTATTTATTTATTTAGGTCAAAGGCCATAGTATATTTCTTTCCTATTTTGTGATTCATCAAATGCCTTTCATCTTTTTCGCATATATGGATTTCTTGTTTTTTTTCCAAATAGTGAAATATTTGGTGTCTCTTATAAGTGGAATTAAGTCCTTGGACATTCCATGTTAAAATTTTAGTATTCATTACCACTTAATCTGTATCTTGGTCTGATAATTCTCTGAATTGTCCTGTCTTTGATCTGTCCTCTCTTTCGTCTTGTAGTTCTTTCTCATCAACTTGTCCTTCTTGTTCACGCTGGTCTTCTTCTGGTTGTTTCTTCTTCTGCATTTCTGCGGGCTCAACTCCTTGCCATCTTCTTCTCCAAGTTCTTTTCCATGTTTGCTCCAAAACTCATTAGCTTGCTAGATTGAGGCTAAATTGAATCTTTTTTTAATGGTACATAATGGCAATCCCATCTGATCTTCTCCATCTATAATTTATTTCTCTTCTTCGTAGTTGTTGTGTCAAAAAGCTATCTTCTATCCTTTTCTTTAAAATTGAGGAATGAATGTATTTAAATATCTTTATTTCCTTACCATCTATGATCAAATTATTTGCAAAGTTTTGTTGAAGTACTAATTTTAAATTTTTTTCTTTCCCTTAAAAGTAAATTGCCACATTTCTAGGGACATTTCTCTTTTTTGTGGATATTGCATCAATTTGAAATAGTTTATCAATTTCTAAATCTAATTGTTCAGCTGTCCAACCTATAAAATGTGCCAACTCGGGATCAAAAATTCAGCCAGTCTTTCATTTTTTTTTTCTTTCAGCCCTCTGATTTTCAAATATTTTTCTCTATATCTCACCTGTGTGAATAGATTATTATTAGTGCTCTGCTGTTGTAGAGAAGATAAGTTTATTGTGATTTTTCATAGGTTCTGAGTTTTCTTCTCGTTCCTTGATTCTGGCATTCATTTGATTCATATCTTTTGTCATTTTGCCCAAAGGTCTATAATTCTTCTTTCAGATCTGTTCTTGTTTCATTCCTTGTAGTCTTCAGTTCCTGGCTCATCTTAAGTCCAAACATTTTAATCTCTTCCAAAAGTGAAGCACTAGAGGCAGCAGCCTTAGGTGACATTTCTGATGATGACCATTTCTGGTCGTGTAGTTTCAGTTGGGCCTGTTTCCTACTACCAGAAGCGATGGCTATATAAATAAATTCTCTACTAGCCCAATCTTTTAATTTCCAAACCAAGTATAATAATTATATAGATTTATGAACTAATTTATAACCAATCTTGTGTATATACATCTATTTATATATTATGGATCACTAAATATCTAAAACCAAGTTGCTACCTCTCCACCACATTGTATTAAAAAAGTACAGAAAAAAGAACGTTTGGTAGGAGTTGTCATGTTGGAATGCTCCATGACATGGTTCATGATGATGAAGGCTTGTTGATTATGTTATGTTTTCTAATACTATATGCAACAAGCATGTTGTAGGAAGTAGTCATTCCTGTAAGTACGTATTGGAGTTTAATTGTCAATACTTGCTCTTATGTTATGATGCATTGTCTTTTGCTGTATGCTTTGCCTGTCCTTGCCATATGTAGCAGTTCCTGCCATGTATTAAGCAGGTCTTGTTAGTAAGTGCTGTTAGTCATGTTTGATGGGGTTATTATGTACCTTGATTGATTGCATCCATATTATATTACATGTATGTATGTCTGCTTGAATAGAAAGTAGGGCATGTGTAGTGGATTGCTATATTATAGAAGGAAGAAAGAATGATGGGATACATGGGGAAACTTAAGGCAATAAACAGAGCAGTTACTGAAGGTGCTTTGATGGATAACCAGATGCCAAACTAGCCTTCAAAGATTGTTTTATTATCTAGCCTAACACCAAGGATTTTCAGTGAGATGTTGTATGTCAGCTGAGATCAAAGAGAGGTAGGATGCTGGACTAGGGAGGTTTGGTATCAAGCCAGGCAGGAAGAAAAGGCCATAAAGGGAGAGCACAGGAGATAACTGTGCAAGAATGTAAAAATCCAGAGCAAACCTGAGCAACATCAGGGAACTGTGGAATTAATGAGACATGCGAATTTCATCAATCAATGCAATGCATGCTGAATAATTATCTATTGAATCTTTATAAGCTTTGTTGGGCTGATGCTCATCAGTTTCAGCAACTGAAAGTAATGTCTGATATCAATCTGTACTCCTATAATAAAGAATGCTTCTGTTCATGTGTGTTTTCTTGTTCTGAGTGTTCAACTTCGGAAGCCATTTAGAGCTGGCATCACAGGAGCTATATAACAGGAGGGTTTATATGAGCTATGGCACCTTTCATTTACCCACTAGCCAATTCAGCATTCAACTGAAGAAAAAAGGCACAGTTCCTCAATGCATCTAGGATAGTTATCACATTCTATAAAAGAAGACAGAGGCATAATGCCTCCATGAGGAGGACTTCAGAGTTCACAAGATGCTAGAGGGCTGAACTTGAGAAAGGGGTAAAAGTAAGGATGCTAGGGAGCTTCTCTCTCCACAGATTCTAAAAGGGGTTAAAAGAATTGTGTGAGGAAATGGAGCTTGAGGTGACATGGACAGCTCTCTGTGTTTTTTGTTTTTTGTTACTTTATTTCATTGTTTTATTGAGAATCGCAAAGCATCAAAGCATTATTCAAGCTTTGACCAGTCTCTGTCACATTAAGACTAGGGATATTTGGTAGAGGGAGGTATTTAAATTGTGTAGTTCAGGAAAATGATTACCATTGGGTAATACAATAGTGTACATATCTACTCAAAAGTGAGTAGCATTGAGTCCTGTATGGTTTCCTTCCAGGGGCTCTTTCACACTAGACATTTCTAGCACTGTGATTCCACTTCAACTGCCATCACAACATCCTGTGGAATGATTAGAGCTGTAATTGGTGGTCACTACAACTCTCTGGGAAAGAATTCTAGATCGCCATCTAAACTGTAGCACCCAGGATTCCAGAATATGGAATCATGACAGTTGAAGTGGAATCATAGTGCTATAATTGTGTAGTATGAAAGAGCTTCAGGGAAGTGAGTTCTGGTTGCAGCCTTTGGCTAATAGTGCATCCTGCCAGTGTAACTACTCCAGGTTAGGCAGTTACATCAATATGAAAAAGTCTGTGAGTACAGTGACTGTGAACGAAGTAGAACTCGGAGATCTTATATTGTTGGAGATCTTATATTCTTTCCCTTGACACCAATGCATGACCATAATTGCTAATGTAGTGTAACAGGATCCTGGTGTTAATATTTACGTAACAGAATGTATGTGGAAAGCACATTTAGTTTGTTTTTTGGTTGTTCTCTTTCAAAATTTATAACAGTAATGATTGATGCAACTGTGACAGAGCGTAGAGACTTGGCTAGCAGAGCAGCCCTAGCAACAGGTGGTCATATAATCAGATTGGCTCTATCTGAGCAAAACCCAGCCCTAGTAAGAGGGAGGTGCTGTGGGTGAGACAGCAGAAGGCATACAAACAGGGAGCATGAATTGGATTCTAGCTTCCTTCAATGAGATTCTTAGAGCGAACTTTAAGTCAGAGCCTTAAGTCAACCAAAGGGCGGGGGGGGGGGATTGTCTGGAAGGAGGGTTGTCTTCTCAGTGGTCTTGTGTGTGAGAGAGAAGAAACCAAACCACTTCTGAGTGGGTCAGAAAATGGGACCCTGAGTTGAGGAATTTTAATAAAGTATTATTTTAATAAAGATTTCATTCTATTTTTATAATTTTCGCCTCAACAGAGTAGTTTATTCAGTTTTACTTTCATAAGAACACACTACCAGTAGTGTAGTGTAGTGTACCGTTGATAAGCTTAGCCCTTTATCCACTAAGGTGGTGGTTTTAAAGGGAAAGCAGGGCTGTGAATAAATGGAAGGGAGGAAGCCAGGGTGTGATAGTAAGATTACTACAATCAGCAACTATTTAATGCAAGAGATTAAAACTTCTCCTGCTAATAATGAATTTTATTAGGTTCACTAATAATGAGCAAAACTAAGTTTTGAAAAAGTAATACATCAAGCATCATATCTAAATTCATAACCCTGTTCTCCTCCCAATAAATTCAAGAAAGATACAAAGATAATAAAATGTTGCACTCCACAATGTAGGTACATCTTCTCCTGACAGTTGCAACATCTTCTCCTGACAGTTGTTAACACTGATCTCTGTATCTCTACAGCACAGAACAGGCCATATATTTGTCATGGTGAGTGTGCCATCCAGTTGGCTAGCTCAAAACATTAGAGAATTCAGACAGACAACTGTTTATTGCACTACTTCCCTGATTAAATGAAACATGCATATGTTGTCAGAGGAAAATGGATTTGTGGATATGAGACAATATTTGTCTAAAAGTCTGTCATATCTGCATTAGAGCACCATCAAAATAAAGTGAAGCTGCGGTGGATTAAAAGCAATATGTACCTACATTGTATTGTTAGTCCAAACTATAGTAGGGCCATTAAACCATTTTGATTTGCTTATGTGTTGATTCACCAACTGCCTCTAGTTGGGATGAACCAACAGGATTCCAGCATAGGATTGCTAATCTAGTTTGTACACTTATGTCATTGACAACCAGTGTGGTGGTAGTGGTTTGAGTGTTGGACCATGATCCTGGGAGCCAGGGTTTGATTCCCCAGGTGGCTGTGAAAACCCACTGGATCTCCTTGGGTATGACACACAGTTTCAGCCCTAGAAAATGCCATGATAGGTTTGTCTTAGGATCACCATAAGTCAGAAACTACTTGAAGGCACACAGCAACAACAGCAAAAATAAACTTAGGTCATTAAATGTTAACATTGCATTCAGTATCAGAAATACCTTCATTATTGCCTGAATGACCTAAGAATAATCCAGTGCTGTGTGTGATGTAAGGACAGAATTATAAAAACTGGCCATAGATATTTACTTCTGGATAAGTTGCAAACTTCAGTTGGACTTTTTACTGAATGACAGCCCTTTGACAAGCAGAAAGGCTAAGCCAGAGCCTGAATCTCCTCCAAAATGTTGTAAATTGTGGAACTCCTGAAGACCAAAGCAGAGATCAATGACTTGCTAGTGAGATCTAGCACTAGGTCAACAATCTCTTCTCCTGTGGCATAATGGACTGTAGTGCATACTTGTTAGCAGCATCAGATCTCAGACCTTAGACCATAGAACACATTTAGGCCTATACCACTTGTCAGTCTAAATTTAGCTTCTGTTAATTTTTTAAAGTCTATAATGGGAAATTTGTTACTACGTTCACCAACAGATTTTGGAGAAATAGGAGTGAGACTTCAGCTAATGGAAAGACCACTTAAAACTGAAAGTGTTGCTTGGAGGTGTTTTCAGCTGTAGCACAAGGCTTCAGGAAGGAACTATACCTGATATGATGTAATAAAATAAATAGAATAAATCCATGAATAGATGGCTTCTCAGTCTGGTTCTCAGTGGGTGGCAAATATCTATATTATGAACACCAGCATAACTTCTCCCACCTTGGCAGCTTTACCAAAGTCTATGGACTAATTTGGCACAGAGATTACACTACCTTAAAGGTGGTCCCACGCTGCTGAAGAAAGTTTAATGAAGTAGTCTGCATGAAGGAAAATAACAGGGTGCTTCCGCTGGTGGTGCCAATCTGTTTCATGCTTTTGGATGATTAGCAGCACAATAATTTTCCTCTCACTGTTGGCTTGGCTCCTCTTCTGAAATGTTCTTCCAGCCAACATGTGGCTTTGTGCCCTCTTGTGTCCAGGTGCTAAAGGCTCTTGTAGGAGCTGTAAGGAAATGGTATCTCTTTATCACCATGACCACCACATTATGGGGACAAAATGTATCTGTTCATTAGTTAGATGCCTTCTAGTAAACCTTTAAAATTGCCTAAAAGAATAAATAATAATAAAAAAATGTTTATTAAAAATATGAACTATCTGATGTTAACAATAATCATATTGGAGAAACCATTTCCCATATGACTGATATAATCCTTTACAGAGAACCCATTGAGTGCAGGGTAGATTCCTGTTAGAGAAACATTTGATTGGGAATATTGCCCCTCCCCAAAACCCTGGAGATTCACATGGTCCCTAAGAAGAGTGCACCTGATTATTGCCCAAATCAGCCAAGAACATAAGCTTTACACATCTAAATCCAATTGCTAGTCCTATGCTTATCATACCTTACTGAATTAGTTACTGAATGATTGTTGTTGACTAACATCAAGTCAGCTTCACTGATGGAATCAGTGTGAATGATAGACCTCAAAAACACTCTGTTATTAACAGCCCTGTTAAGATCTTCAAACTCAGGGTCGTAGCTTCCTTGGTTGAATCTCTCAACTTGTAACGTGGCCTTCCTTTTTTCCTACTATCTTCTGTTTTGAAAAGACATTTTCATATTTTCTAATGAGTCAAATCGTCTTGTGATATGTCCAAAATACAATAGTCCCAAGTTTAGTCATTTTGGCTTATAGCGAGAGTTCAGGCTAGGACTCATTGTATTTTTGTCTGTCAGTGGCATCTGTAGAACTCTCATCCTGTACCATTTATCAAATGGGTTCACTTTTCCTGTCAGCTTTCTTCACTGTCCCAACTTACACAACCATAGACAGATATCAGAAATACAATGGCACGGACAATGACAAGTCTTTACACATGATGGTCTTAGCTAATTCTGTCATAGCTGCCCTTCCAGTTCCTAGTATTCTTCTGATTTCTTGACAAAGGCCTCCATTTTGATGTATGACTTAGCCAAGGTATCAAAACTCTGGTTATTTTGACATCTTCATCATCCACTTTCAAGTTATGTAAATGTAACTCTTGCACTAACCCTTGCTTCATTTTGAATTATCTCATCATAGCTTTTCATGGTAAGAGACATTTGGAATGGTTAATAGTCAATTAATTAATTAAAGATTAATAGTACCTCTACTAATTCCTCTAGAGTGAGCTAAAATATCACCACCAGTGGCAACCCACACTACTTCTGTTGTCCAGTAACTGTTTAGAATAGTCAACTTGGCTCCTCAGAGAAGTCTGTATGATATAGAGGACCCTACTAGTAGCAGTGCCACCATCAGCATAGCCTTTTGCCTCACAGGAATATGCAATCCCACCACCATGGAAAGGTAGTGCTGAATTGTAAGTCAACAATTCCCCTGATTTAGTGGGAAAGGTATGGAGGAAAGGAAAAGCAATTTTTCTTTTATTTATGTATAATTTATATTTATTCATTCAGTTTTTATCCCATTTTTTCCTGCTAAGGAACCCAAGGCAGCTTATAAAATTTTAAAACAACACTTTAACTCAAAGATATACTGTTAATTTTTTTAAAAAAAATTAAACATCAATTCTATTAAAAATGCATAGTTTAAAACAGTTTTAAAATAATTTATAGCATGATTAAAAGCATACAAAATAAGAACAGGAGCACGCCTCTTTGAACACTGCTCTGCAATATAGTTAAAATCATTCAAAGGCCTGCTTACGTAAAGAGATCTTCACCTGCCAGTGGAAGAGAGCAGGGAAGAGGCTAAGCAAACTCCTGTGAGAAGGAGTTCCACAATGTAGGAGTAGCCACTAAGAAGTCTTTCTCCTGTTACTACCTGTGAAAGTTATGGGACCAAAAGAAAGCCTCCTCCTGATACCTTAGAACTCAGGCCAGCTTGTATCAGGAGACACAGTCTTTTAGATACTCTGGAACCAAGAGATATAGGGTTTTAAAGGTCATAAGAAGGTTACCTAGAAATGCATTAGTACCCAGTAAACCTGTTTCAACAGGGGAGTTACATGATCCCTGTAACCAGTCCCAATCAGCAGTCTAGGTGCAGCATTTTGGATCCTCTGGAGTTCTGAACACTTCCCAAAGGCAGCTCTGTGTAGCTCCATCACAGTAATCCATATGGGATGGAATGAAGATACATGTCACAGTAGACAGATCTGAGTGTTCAAGAAAAGGGCACTGCTGGTGCATTAGTTTTGCCTATCCAAATATGCTAATATCGTCTTGGCCACCACTTAATGTTGGGCATCCAGGCTCATATTGGAGTTCAGGAGTAAATAGAATCTGCTGCAGCAGCAATGATAATGATAATATCATCCATTTCACCTTTTTCCTAAATTGGGGCTCAAGGCAACTTACAATTTAAAAATAATACTACTAAAAACATGCAAAGAAGTGTACATTAAAATGCAATTACTCATTTTATATTCATATATTCATAATATAAAATATTTATTTATTTATTTATTTATTTTTATTGCGCTTAAAAAAAAGAGAAACACGTAGCAATTTCATTAATCAATTCACTGACTTACACTTGATCATAAAACATAACTCACACACATCAACACTTTCTCCCAGGTTGTATATAGAATCAAAATGATATAAACAGATTATATTTTCCTTAGATCCAAAAGAATCAAATTTATTTGATTCTATTATTTCCTCTTCATCAATTACTCTATTATTTTTTACAAATTTATCTATACAGTATTTTATTTTGTCCATTCTACAAGTTATACAATATATATATATATATATACATATATATATGTATGTATGTATATGTATATATGTATATATGTATTTCAAGTTATACAAGTTATACTATATCTATCTATCTATCTATCTATCTATCTAGATAGATAGATAGATAGATATAGATATATACATATATATATACTGTATTTGTACCTTAATGAAATATATCCTTTATCTTAACAATTGAAAACTAAGTCACATTACTTTACATCATGATTCTAAATTTCATCAATCTATAAAGCTTACTATCATTGCATTTCCTCATTTGCTTTTAAAATAAGTAATTAACAACTCCCAGTTTTTAACAATTTCCTCTTGAGGTCTCCCTCTTATCAGTGATGTTAATTTATCTGTTTGCACAAAGTCACACAACCATATTAACCAATCATCCTCAGTTGGTGGTCTGAATTCTTCTATTCTTTTCCATATATTATACAAGCTGTAACAATAATATAAAATAACAGTTTTCTGTAATTTTTCTCTAAATGTTCATCCAACATTTATACCAAATACATTTCTGGTTTCATCTGGTATCTAATATTTAAAATTGTCTCTAACTGGAGTTATATTGCTTTCCAAAACTTCTTAGCCTTTGGGTAATTCCATCATAAATGGAAGAGTGTCCCTCTCTCTTTACCTCATTTCCAACATTTGTCACTATAATGCATATACATTTTTGCTAATTTTGCAGATGATAAGTACCACTGTAAATACGTTTTATAAACATTTGCTCTTATATTTTGGCTGGCTGTAAAATTGATTCTCTTTTTCGAATTTTTTCGCCCATTGTTCAAATTCTAGTGTGTGGTCTATATCCTGAGCCCATTGTATCATTGACTGTTTCACTGTCTCTTCTTCCGTGTCCCATTTTAACAAACAAGCATATAATTCAAGATTACTTTTTTCCCTTCTCCAAACAATATATCATCAAATTCTGTAGTTTTATCCAAAATCCATTCAATTTTGACTTTACCTTCCATTTTTCCCTTATTTGTCTATAAAGCAACCAATGACAGTTCAGGCCTTCTTCTTTCAGTTCTTTTTGGGTTTTAATCATCACTGTATCACCTTGTAGTTTTGTTAAATCCTTATATGTTATCCAATGGTCATTAAAGATATTTTCCTGATTATTTTATATTATTTTCCTTATTATAAAATGCCTCATATGGCAAAAGCCACAATGCTGTTGTGGAGTATAGTCTTGTCTTATATTTTTTCCAGGTCTTTATTATGGTCTTACTGATATAATGATTATTAAAGTTACTATGAACTTTATCCTTCTTGTAACCAAAGTACCCATGCCAGCCAAACATTAGATCTTGCCCTTCTAATTCCAACAGTTCGTTATTGCTTAATTTGGCCCATTCTGTAAACTATTCAAGGCAACACACGTGAAAATACAATTTCAAATTATGTAGTCCCAGACCTCACCTGTCTCTCAAGTCATTCAGTATTTTCATCTTGACTCTCATTTTTTTCCCATCCCAGATAAATTGGGATATTTCTCTTTCGCATTTTTTAAAGATGGAATCACTATTTATTATTGGGATTGTCTGAAAAAGAAAAAGTAATTTTGGCAATATTGACATCTTAATTGAAGCAATTCTTCTGAGAAATGATAATTTTAGTTTCTTTCCTTTATGGAGATCATTATTAATCAATCTCTCTCTATGTCTTTTCGCAATTATTCTTACACAAATCTAATTTTTTTTTTTGTTAATTCAATACCCAAATACTTCACTTTCACGTTTACAGTAAAGCCGGACATGTATGTTAATTTGTTTTCATCTTTTTTAGTCATATTTTTTGTTAAGATATTAGTTTTACTGTCATTAACCTTCAAACCAGACACTTCTTCAAATTCAGATAATATTTTTTCAACTCTGTTATGCTTCCAATTGGTTCTTCCAACATGACCACTATATCATCTGCATATGCCCATATTTTAAGCTCATGCCTCTTTATTTTCACTCCTCTTATATCCTTTTCCATTTTCATCTTGATTATCAAAGCTTCCATAACAGATATGAATAGAAGAGGAAAAAACGGGCATCCCTGTCTTTCCCCACTGGTTATATCAATTTTTTCCTGTTCTTTCTCCATTTATAATTATTTTTGTGCTGACCGATTTTGATATATTGCTTTTATACAGATCATAAATTTATTACCAATTCTCATTTTAGATAGTATTTCTAACATAAATTCCCATCTGAGACTGTCAAAAAAATTTTCAATATCCAAAAATAGGAGGGCTAATTTTTTCCTAGACTGGCAATCATAATATTCAATTACATACATAATAGATCTTAAATTTTCTTTCAAATGTCTATTTGGAAGAAACCCTGCTTGTTCTTCTGAAATCAAGTCATTTAGGATGCCTTTAAGTCTATTGGCCATTATAGACATAACAATTTTGGAACTAAGGAAGGAAATTGGGCAGTAATGCTTAACTGATGTAGAATCATGGCCTTCTTTGGTATAAGAGTTATGAATGCTTCCTCCAGAATCCTGGAACATTTCCCTATATAAATATAGAAAATAAAAATAAAACTTAAACATATAAAACACTATTAAACAATTCAATCTAAAAACAATAAAGTACCCTCAGCACATGCTTGAAAGGCTTTCTGTTTTAAAAGTCTGCCAAAATAATAAGATCTTTGCCTGGTGACAGAAGGACAGCATGGAGGGTGCCATTCTGGCCTCCCTGGGAAGGGATTTCCAGAGTCTAGGGGCAGCTACTGAGAAGACTCTCTCTCTCTCTCTCTCCCCCCTCCCTCGCATCCCTACCATTCAGAAGTGTTTGTGATGGTGGCAACATGTTGTCCCTCAGTCTTATCTTCACCAAGCTGAACATATCCAGCACCTTCAATCTATTATGATACGTTTTGTTCTCTATACTTCTTATCTTTCTTTTTACCCTTCTCTGAACCTACTCCAGCTTGTTTATAGCCTTCCTAAAATGAGGCCCCAAGGCCCTTTTTGCATGTAGTACTGCTGAGCCATATGTTCCCCACCCCCACTCTATACCTCTGCATTTGGTTTTTGTGTCCTAAATGTAGAATTTTTCATTTGTCTCTGTTTTAATCCTACAATTAATTTAATTGTGTATTATGATAACTTTAATTTAATTCTGATAACATTCTGTTGTTACCTGTGCCTTTTTAGTTAACCTTGATATAAGCTAAATTTGGTTCTAATATTCAGAAAAGGGAAAGACATATATATATAAAAAAAGAAATAAAATTAATAATAATAAATATCCATTTAACAGAAGACAATTAGTAATGCACAGAAAAACAGTCACAAAATACTCAGGCAAAACACATACGCTATATCACACATACACACAGCTTGTAAGACATATATACACACCCTAAGTCCAAACAAGCTATCAACTGCTAACAACTACATACAAGCCTTGTGAAAAAGCCCTCAAAAACAAAGCAAAACAACAGCACAGGCATAACTCCACTTTTGTTTCTTTCCTCTGCCAGTCTTCTAGAATACCCCTTAACACTATCCAGTCTTTTTTTTCCCCCCTGGATGGCTGGGCATACTTCAGGACAAGGCACTTGGCTGCACTCATGGCCCATTTTTTTTTAATTATTATTTAAAGAATGCTTCTGGAGACCTACATGGAGCCCAGAAGCATTCTAGAAATAAAAATTGTGCAGTGCTGGAGTTTGGTGTTTTGCATTGAGTAAGGAAACTTTGCAATTAAAAGTTTATTATTGTTGTTACTATTAATAAAAGATGTTTAAAATCTAGAAAGTGCCAGGTTTGAAAAATAATTGGAAAAAATAACTTGTTTCTTATCTGCTAGCAAACCTTGTTGAGAAGAATTCTGGTATGACAAGAATCTTTGCAATTCAGTATTTATTCTGTGAAAAATTCACATGTTGCGTGTGTGTGTGTGCGCGCGTGTGTAAGCAGAAAACAACATTGTCTGTTTACTGTGCCGAAATGCTGTTTTTTGCAAAAAAACCCAAAAAACAAAAAAATGCAAATTTTGCATAAAATATGTCCTGAACTGTGAATAGTCTTTGAAATCTGCAATTTTCAAAGATTTCCTTGCAGCAGAAAGAAAATCACTAAAATTACTTGTTCTGTCCTTTGAGAACAAAATTAGTGAAGCATTACATTCTGCTTGTAACAGAAAAAAGCAAGCAGTGAGATAATTCAAGGACTGACTGGTTGTTGTTGTTGTTGTTGTGTGCATTCATAGAATCATAGAGTTGGAAGAGATCACAATGACTATCCAGTCCTGCCCGCTGCCATGCAGGAGCCCACATCAAAGCATTCCCAAAGAAATAAAAATTCAACTTATTTCTGATTTATGGTGACTGTAAGATGAACCTGTCATGGGGTTTTCCGGGGCTGAGTGTGTGTGATGTGCCCAAAGTCAACCAGTGGGTTACCATGGCCTAGAGGGGAATCAAACCCTGGCTTCCAGCTTTATAGTCCAGTGCTCAAATCACTCCATCATGCTGGCTCTCTGGTTCCTCTTTATAAATGATCTGGAGTCAAAGGTGAATAATAAGCTGGCCAACTTTTTCATAAAATCAAGTTGTTCATAAAAATGACAGAAGGCACTTTGTCTATTCATGCCATTCCACCGTGGCATAGACTGCCTTGGGGAGGAGAGTGGACTCTTCTTCTTTGGAGGTTTTTAAGGAGAGCTTTGAGTGGTCCTCTTTTGGGAATGCCCTCATTGGGTGTTCCTGCATGGCAAGGCACTGGCCTAGAAGGTTCTTGTGGTCCCTTCCAGCTCTATGATTCTGTCTAGGTGTTATACTGGATAGGTCAGTGAAAATAACCTACTGTGTGATACCAGTGAGAAAGGCAAAAACAAATGCCATGATAGAGAATTATTAGGAAAAATACTGAAAATTAGCCAGGATCATAAATAATCTATAAACAAAATGACAGAACACCCCCAGGGGTCATCGACAGTCCCTAGCTGAGATGGCTCAAATGCATCATCGCCAAGCTATAAGCAGTTCTGGAGAATAATATAGCTCTCTCATGAGTTCTTGGTGGGGAAGGGGGATTCAGGCTTTTCTGGCTTACAGACAACCTCCAGATCTTAAACAATTATTTAAGTACAACAGAATACATAACATGGGTGGTAAAGCAGCAACAAGACCCTGTCACAACTCCAGATTCCACTCTGTCCCCTCATCTACTCTGGGAAAAATATTACAGGCAGCAATAATATCTCCCACAACATCAGAGGTACATTCACTTGTTCTTCTTCTAATGTGATTTATGCCAGCAATGCCCCTTTATGCTCTATATTGGACAAACAGCACAGTCTGTATTCAAGAGGATAAATGAACATAAATCAGAGATTAGAAGTGGCAATACCCAAAAACCATTTGCAGGACATTTCAACCGCCCCAGACATGCAGTATAGAATTTAAAGGTCACAGTTCCTGAACAAGAAAATTACAAAGGAAGACTAAAAACAGAAACAGTTGAATTGGATTATATTCACAAATCCCAATCTGTTAGCAGACAATAGCTTCATGGCACACTACATATATTAATACAAGAGTCTCCCCACTGCACATGTCACAAGAGGAATTTATTCAGAAAAGGTTTTGAACGCAGGGAAACCGAACTTTGGTAAGCAGATCTATTGCTTTCATACATCCACGCTAACTGGCCGCTATAAGGATCTGAAAGACCCATATCACCTTACTCAGCCCTTTAAAATTTAAGGCAAGGATATGATTTGCATCTTTCTGGATGCACAAGCGTGTAAATATGCTTTATATCCTGAGGCCTGGATATCGTTCTGTACTTGCATCTGAAGAAGTGGGTCTATATCCACAAAAGCTAATCTACTATATAAAAGTTTGTGAGTGCGTCTGTCTGTCTGTGTCAGGCGGGCCAAGACCATGTGACTGGCTGTGTGAGGCGAGAAGACCTCATATGATTGGCTGCCTGTGAAGATTCTATGTAATCCTGGGGTTGGCAGTTCAGGGAGAGGCCTTTAGAATACTCAGCCGGAGAGCTCTTGGGCTTCAGGCCAGTTGCTATGGAGATGAGGCCCAGCATCAAGAAGAAGGGCGGTGTATTCCCTCAGAAACCAAACCTCTGTTATGTTAACAACTCTGAATACAAATTGCATTGGGGAATATGGGGAAAAGTTACTGGAATAGGCAAGTTACTATGGAGATAAGGCCTAGCAGCAAGAAGGAGGACACTGTATTCCCTCAGGAACCAAACCTCTGTATGTTAACAACTCCAAATACAGATTGGATTGAGGACTATAGGGAAAAGTAACAGATGCTGGACAAGGCAGTTTGGGGAATTACAGACTGAGGATCTCAAATTTGTGTATTTCAACCTCATCTAATTCCTAAGGTAAGGTAAGATAATTCCTAAGGTATTTCTAACAAGTGTTACCTATGAGAAAATAAAATCCCGGGCAACATGGGGTAAATACACTAGTGCTAAAATAAAAAGCGGTTAGTCTTAAAAGTGTTGTTACATTCCTTCTTTTCCCTCCTCTCCCTTCCTTCTTCCTTTTTATGCTGCAAGAGATGGCTAATTCTCTGAAAACATAAAACCCATAGGTAAATAAAGTGGGTGGGTCTTATAGCAGAATTGTAGGGGAAAGGAGGAGAGTAAATTTAAATGCAGAATTACAAGTATCTATGTGTTGGCGGGGGGGGGGCACTGTACGAATCCTAACCTGATATGGTCTGGCTTACACTTTCCAGTAAAGCACTTTATTAAGAAGCCTGGGAACCATCAGACTGTAAAACAATAAACAAATCACAGCTTGTCTTTTTTGAAGCTGAAACACGACTGGCAAGGAAGTCTCAATTGGCAAGCAGCAGCAGTCAGGCAGCAATAGAATCCACCCCATGTACATACGTCTGATCAGTTCCAAGTATTTTTGGCTTTTAGTATGTTTTTAGCAATACAACAATGCAAACTATGCTACAGGCTAAACAAAATGTACATTGGTGCACACACGCACACAGAGAATCTTTCTGTATACCTCTCATGTGTGTACATTCAGAAGTAAAACCCATCCGGGTCAATGCTGCCTGCTCTCTGGAAAACTTATACAGAAGGAAATAAAAGGACAATGTACATTCATAAAAGAGGGAGCATAGCGTACTGGTTTGAGCACTGAACTAGCAGTCTGGAGAATAGGGTTCAAATTCCCACTGGGTGACCTTAGGCTAGTCACATCTGCTTAGCCTCAGAGGAAGGCAAAGGCAACCCTCCTCTGAACATATCTTGTTTAGGAAAGGTTTGCCTTAGGGCCACCATAAGTCAGAAACAACTTGAAGGCAGCAACGATAGATTCGTATCCAGAAAACGCTAGGATACGGGTTTTATTACATATTGCATTGAGTCTCTTTCCTGACACTTCTTGCCCAATACCTTATAATGGGGGAAGACTGCAAGATTAGATTCAAGCAGTACTCTCTAATTCCCACAAAGTTGTACTACATATACAATGGAAACAAATTCCCTTCTGGATCGTGTGTGTGTGTGTGTGTGTGTGCGTGTGCGCGCACGCATGCAAGTATCTGGCTTGGACAGGAAAGCTGTCTCCATGGGATAGAGGGAGGAGAAAGAGAGGATGGAGGAAAATAAATTCAGTGAGGGATGGTAGACTCAACACTGATGTATCAAAAATTTTGAAAGCACTGTGATCTTTTGCAGACATATTTGCATAGGTTCATATGTAAGTTTCTCTGGCTAATGATTCTGTCTTTTGACTGTGGATTCTGCAGCTACTCATACATCCAATCTATGATTCAGAGAAGGTTGGAATTCAAAGGTCAAATGAATTCCATTTGAATTCCTCCTGCTTCTCCATTCCTGAAACTCCTCCTGAACGCAGAATGCTTCAGCAATATTACATTTCAGAAGTCATTTCAACTTTTGTTTGAGTTGGTATGATGAAGTTGCTATTATGACTGGCTTACTTCATTTCTGTTGGGATGGCATGTGATGACAAGAATTTTATCTGAGCTGGCCCTGGGGTATAATCAGTACAGAAGCAGGAAGAGATTGAACAGTTTTAATCTAAACCACAGCATTACTTCCTTGATGTTTTTCTTCTTTTTAAATCCATGGTGTTAAAATCAGTTCTTTGCCTCAAGACATAGCCCCAATATCTCTAGCATTTTAGTAACATCCGGCTTTGTTCAATTATCAGTTACACCATAATTTTGCCAAAACCTTTTGTCTAGGTCAGTGTGTGCATGTCTAAGCTTGACTTTTACCAAGGTATTTATCTACTTTCAAAAGGGATTATTATTTCTCCTTCAGAGGAGGAGGTGGAAATAAGGTGCCTGTGGCTATGATCCACCCCCCATAAAAATCTGAGAGATTCATTTGCCATTTTTTTTGTTCAAAACTCTGTGCTCATTCTGCTTTGTCCCCCTGAATTTGAAACATGTGGCTTAGTTTAGTATTTACTGGCATTCTCAAAGGAAGCTCTTTGTTTTCATTCTCATTATCAGTTATACCCTAATTTAAAAGAAACCTAAATCTGGAAATGCAAATCCACTGGTGCTTGAAGAATTCTTGCTGCTCCGGATCAAAATCCTGCATGATCAGCATAGTGAAGTAGTTCTGCATGAAGAACTTTGCTGTGTTGAGCCATTTACCACCATGCAGAGCTGCTGTCCCCCTTCCATGCCTGATGGACAGCTGCAGGAGGGGAATCACAGAAGCTTTTCCTATGCTTGCATAGTCAGATATGAGATGATTGCATCATCCACTGTTGTCCAGCAGTCTCAGTGGCTAATGTAATCATTTTGAATCTAGCTGCATGAACACAGCCAGACGCCAAGCACAGAATGTCCATGGAGGGGAGAAATGGGCCTATAGTAGTTCTAGTGGGATTGGTGAGTGCAGAGGGAGGAAGCAGATATCAATCCTTGCAGCAACCAAAAATAAACTTATGCAGGTGTAGCTTAACTTATGTCTGCATATGCCATGAATAGGATGCCCTAGTGTGAGTTTGGAGCCTGAAGATGCAGTTCTCTGTGTACAGAAGTGTCTTATTATTTTGGCAAATCAACATGTTATCTTAAAGCAGCAGTTTTAAAACTGTAGTCTAGAAACCAAAGCCTGTCAGTACCAAGGTTCTGGTACAAATTTCTTCCAGATCTGGACCGTGAGCACCAATTTGGACTCCCTGCAGAGAGTGGTCAGAAAGAAAGGCTGGACCCCGAAGTTAAAAAAGGAGACTGTCAGGTTTCCAATGTGATCAGTCACACAGGCTGATGTTTCAATGATCCATTTATTTCTTTGCTTGAAAAGGATTTTGAGTAGTGATGCTGAATCCTATATGAGCACAGCTTGAGAAACTGATTTTAGCATTTGTTATATTGTTACCCCAAAACATGGGTGACCCAGTGGTCTACCCATGATGTCAGTATCTCCACGTGACAATGAGGAATTAATTAGCTCAAAATTAGGAGGCCTGTGAGAGTGGGGGGTAACTTAATGAGCTCTTTCCACCAATGTCTATGGGATCATTCAGGAAAGAACCAACCAAAGAATTCAAAATGTAAACTAAAAATGTGTTTTATTGAAAGAATCACACACGTACACAAAAGATCCAAATACTCATGCACTCATACAAGGACTAACCAAAGGAAAAAGGAGGAACGTTGTGGATAGAGGACATTTGGAGTTTAAGTAATAATTACCAGTCTGGAGAGGGGTGAAAAAAAGCTGCAATGTGGCTTAGGAAGGCATCTAAGGACAGTTCTCAGTTGGGAATCAAATGGACAGTGTGGTGTTCAAGAGGTTGAGAGACTGCATCTGACTGCTCAAAATCTAGGGGTTTTATATACCCAAAATCTACCCTACAGGTATGGGTGTGAAGCATTCTCCCAACCAAGCAGAATGGGAGTTGGAACACAAAAAATGAAGTTCAGACAATATTAATGGTCTTAGTGTTTACGTGATAAATGGGTAGTGGCTTTCATAACAGCTCTATATTGTGGAGAGGCTGGGAAGACAAAGCAGAGAAACATCCAGGTATGAGAGATCAGGGTTAAAACAATTACAGTTTAGGGGGAAATTTCCCTTTTCTACTCTGAGATGTCCAGCTTTCAGCATAAGCCTATTGTCTCTAGAGTTGCCTCGCAATCTGCCTGACAATGACTTCACTTTTCACCTAAGACAGGGTGTGGCTGACCTGCCTTGCAATCTCACATTTACAGTCAGTATTTTTTTTTCTTTCCTGCTTGACCTTCCTGTCACCTCAAGTTTCCATTTTATATCAAATGCCAATTAATGTAGTGCCAATCAAACAATATTGCCAATTAAACCATATCGATCTTGCGGGGGAGAGGAGAGGTGAGGGGCTGTAACACACCTGAATGCAAAACAAGTATTAGGACACGCATACCAAGGCTTCCAGCCCTGCTCTGCCCACTCTAGGCTTTCTTGCAGATCCAGAATGGCAAAGTAATTGAGATATGTAGAGTTATAGCATCAAGACAACCACAATGTCCTAGTGCAAGAAGGGAATGACCCATGCCTGGAAATAACATACTAAAAGTAGAATGATTTATTTTTAATAGCTGTTGTTCTGGACAATTTTCTAGTAATTCCTGGTACCAGCTGCAACTTTTACCCTTCAGTATTTTTTTAAAAGAAATTTAGATTGTATATTGAAACAAAAAAGTTCCAAGGCACAGGTGCACATGAATGTTTGTGATGCACATCAGTTTTGTGGGGCATGTCCTCTAATGATGTGCATACTGATGTGGCCTGTAGTACTGCAGCCCTTATCTCCTTCTTCTCTTTCAATACGAATGGTAGGAAAGGTAAAGTTTGAGGATTCTTCTTTAATCCTCTCTTCCTTCTCGTGTTCTCTTCTCTTTCTTTTCTTTTAGACTTTTTTTTTTTTTACAATTTTAGTACCATAATGTATATGGGCATTAGTGAAATGATCGTTTGGCCGTAACTTTTAAGAATTAGAAAGAGAAAGAGAGCACAAATTGGCCCTTGGATCCAACCTCAGCACAGCAATAAGCCCAGTTTTGTTCTTGTTCCTTGCTGTTTTTTTTAGATATGTTTTAGATAAGGATATTTTTTAAAAAATATCTTTGGAAGAGCCCCAGTGTAGATCCCAGAAATTGCTACATTTAGCAACAAGCAGATCCCCCCCCCCAAAAAAAAATAGAAAGGGGGCACTGACAAAGAAAGAATAGACATGAAGGGAACAACTTCTGGTAACACTCAGCAAAATCCATGGAGCTATTTTGTGAGAGGTGAGGCTTCCTCACACCAACCTGGAAGAGTCTTCAGAGCAATCTTGCTTTTGAAATGAAATCCTGTATGTATTATGTCTATGAGTCTATGAGCTTATTTGTAGGCACTGTCTTGTTTTTTAATCTCTATACAGTACATTGTTTGCGTTTTATAACATGGTGGTGATAATGGTGACAATGATAATGATGATAATAGTAATATTCTAATCCCCTTTCTCCTTCCCCTTCATTGTTGTTATAGATTAAATTTTCTTATCCCTAGTATCATAATTATCACTTTTCATTGGGGATTTAGGAACCTGTTTTGGCTTCAGCATCACCTACAACTGAAATAACCAATCCATCTCTTCTAAAGGAAAGCTGATTTGTGCTAATTCTACATGATACTAAATGTGGTGAGCAACAAGTTGAAAGTATGAATCTTCAGGAAGTCTATCAGCAGAAAGCAGTAATGTAGAGTAGGCCTGGAAAATGACTAATAGTTTTAACAGACAATGGATGGACTTTCTTCATTGAGAGCCAAAAATAGAAATAAAAATCAGGAAGGGTGAACCCTATAGTGCTCAAATGTACCTGGAATTAAATTTTCTCTGGGTGCTCATTCACTTCTGACTAAGCCTTCTGGCAGGAAAGCTAAAGTGTGGCCAGTTGGTTTGGATTACATGCAAACTAAACTAGAGTTGATTCCTGGAGGTTTACAACTAAATTACTGGTGCAACCACAAATCTGAAAGAAGATGGATAGTTCAGTTTGTCTGGGTTATAGATAACCTGGTGCAGAACAGAAGGTTCTTTATCATAGCTGAAATCCAGCTTCACACAACTGAGCCCCCACCTTCCCCTGGTGCTCTTCCTGTTCTGTCTGTTCCCACCTTTCCCTGGTCCAAATCACAATTCTTTTAAGACCAGACAGGCTTCTATTAGATTTAAATAAAATCTGTTAAATAAACTGTTGAATAAAACAGTAAAATAATGGTGAAATACAAAACTATATAGGCAGACCTCAGTTCAGAAAGTCTCTGAAAAAGAAGCTCCTGTTTACAAAGCCTTTTTATGCCCTCTCCAGCCCCCTTTCCTTCTTGTCCTCTGTCTAGCTGAACTTTTTGGCAGCATCAGCATTAGGAGGATGGTGAGGGAGGGCATTAGAAATACAGACTTTCATGTTTTGGGTTGCAACACTGCAGGCCTTTCCACACTATATTGTTATTGTGCTATTATTCCACTTTCAACATCCCATGGAATCCTGGGGTTTGCCATATAAGGAGAGATATTTAGAATTCTCAGCCAGAGACCTGTTTGGCGTCAGTAAAGTCCAAACCCCTAGAATTCCACAGGATGTTGAAAGTGGAATAATAGCACTATAACAGTATAGTGCAGAAAGGCTCAAAGTCTGCAGCAAATGATCCATTAAAGCCTGAACTGGAAAAGAGGAAGATTCTACTGTAGCTGTGTGTGCTTGCCTAAAAGCGGCAAGGAAACAGCAAGCGCCTCCAGAATCACTACCTTAGCACATAGGCACAGCAAAACAGGGAGAAAAGGAAATACCAGATAGGCTTGCTTCGCTAGATTGTTGACAGACAGACAGTAAGTAAGTAAGTTTGGTTAATGAAATGGAAGTCTTAAGAAAGGTGAAGGCTTGTGAAAGGGAAAAAGAATTATACCAGGTGGTCTCTAGAAAGTGCAAAATGTTTTTGTTTACTGATTTAAAGCTTGCCTGATCTGGTTGTTTTTACTTCATATGTGCATATTATGAGTTTTGAATTAACAATATGCTGAAATATGTTGACTTGTTCTTCTTTTTAGGGGTATAGAAGCCTAACTATTCCTTTCATGTTATTTCACCCTTTGAAAGTAAATAGTAAATTTTATGTTTAAGAACTAACTTACTGAGGTATACCTGTAATTAAAAGACAAATCTGTACCTGTTGAAATACAGTGGTCAAGGAATCTGTTTTCAAGTATCTTGATGAAGGGAATGCTGTGGATGTAGCATGTCTCGATTTCAGTAAGGCCTTTGACAAAGTTCCACATGACATTCTTGCAAAGAAGCTAGTAAAATGCGGGCTGGACAGGGCTACTGTTAGTTGGATTTGTAATTGGTTGACCGACCGTACCCAAAGGGTGATCATGAATGGCTGCTTTTCATCCTGGAGAGAAGTGACTAGCGGGGTGCCACAGGGTTCTGTCCTGGGCCCAGTGCTGTTCAATATCTTCATCAACGACTTTTATGAAGGAATAGAGGGCATGCTCATCAAATTTGCAGATGACACCAAATTGGGAGGGGTTGCTAATACGCCAGAGAACAGGATCAAAATTCAAAATGACCTGGATAGATTGGAGAGCTGGGCCAAAGCTAACAAAATGAAATTCAACAGAGAGAAGTGTAAGGTCCTACACTTAGGTAGAAAAAATGGAATACAGAAATATAGGATGGGGGACACGTGGCTGGATAGCAGTACGTGTGAAAGGGATCTAGGAGTTTTAATAGACCAAAAGTTGAACATGAGTCAGCAGTGTGATGCGGCAGCCAAGAAAGCCAATGCAATTCTCGGCTGCATCAATAGGAGTATGGTGTCTAGATCGAGGGAGGTACTGGTACCACTCTACTCTGCTTTGGTTAGACCTCATCTTGAATACTGTGTCCAGTTCTGGGCACCCCAATTCAAGAAGGACATGGTCAGGCTGGAGCAGGTCCAGAGGAGGGCAACCAAAATGGTGAGAGGCCTGGAAGCCCTATGAGGATAGACTTAGAGAGCTGGGTATGTTTAGTCTGCAGAAGAGAAGGTTAAGAGGGGACATGATAGCCATGTTTAAATATTTGAAGGAATACCATGTAGAGGAAGGAGAGGGCTTGTTTTCTACTGCTCCAGAGACCAGGACAAGGAGCAATGGATTCAAGCTGCAGGAAAGGAGATTCCACCTGAACCTCAGGAAGAACTTCCTGACAGTCAGGGCTGTCCGGCAGTGGAATATGCTGCCTCGGAGTGTGGTGGCATGTCCTTCTTTGGAGGTTTTTAAGCAGAAGCTGGATGGCCATCTGTCGGGAGTGCTTTGAGGGTGTTCCTGCATGGCAGGGGGTTGGACTGGATGGCCCGTGTGGTCTCTTCCAACTCTACATTTCTATGATTCTATGATGACAATGCAGTGATTAGTAGGAGTCAGCATAGGTTTGTGAAGAATAAATCTTGGGAAATTAACTTTAGACCCCTTTTTTATCGTGTCACTAGTTTAGTAGATAATAGGAATGCTGTGGATGTCATTTATCTGGATTTCAGCAAGACATTTGATAAGATCCCCAATGATATTTTGATTAGCAAGCTGATTAAATTTTGAATAGATAGAAAAACTATCAGATGGCTCCAAAACTGGCTGGAAAACTATGCTCAAAGAATTGTCATCAGTGGCTGTACTTCAGATTAGAAGGAGGTTTCAAGAGAAGTGCCACAAGGTTCTCATTCTAAGAAGAATATAGACAAGTTGGAGCGAGTTCAGAGAAAGGCAATGAAGATGACATCAGATATGGGGAAAAATCACATGAGGATAGGTTGAAGGAGCTGGGTCTGTTCAGTTTGGTGAGAAGACTGAGGGGGTGACAAGATAACAATCTTTAAATACCTCAAAGGTTGTCACAAAGAGGAGGTTCAGGTTTGTTCTCTGCTGCTTCAGAGCGTAGGACCAGGTTTAATGGTTTTAAGTTATAGAATCATAGAATCATAAGTTGGAAGACACCACAGGGGCGATCGAGTCCAACCCCCTACTATGTAGGAACACCCATCAAAGCATTCCCAACAGATGGCCATCCAGCCTCTACTTAAAAACCTCCAAAGAAGGAGACTCCACTACACTCCGAGGCAGCATATTCCACTGCTGGACAGCTCTGACCATCAGGAAGTTCTTCCTGAGGCTCAGGTGGAATCTCCTTTCCTGCAACTTAAATCCATTGCTCCTTGTCCTAGTCTCTGGAGCAGCAGAAAACAAGCCTGCTCCTTCCTTGACATGACAGTCCTTCAAATATTTAAACCAGGCTATCATGTTCCTTCTTAACCTTCTCTTCTGTAGACTAAACATACCCAGCTCTCTAAGCCACTCCTCTTAGGGCATGGCTTCCAGACCCTTCACCATTTTGGTTGTCCTCTTCTGGACATGTTCTAGCTTGTTGATATCCTTTTTGAATTGAGGTGCACAGAACTGGACACAGTATTCCAAATGAGATCTAACCAAAGCAGAATAGAGTGGTGCCATTACCTCCCTTTACCTAGACACCATACTCCTATTGATGCAACCAACAATCGTGTATTGTTCTATGAAAACCACCTTGTTTTCTTCCTTATACATTAGAATTTAAATGAAGATGATGAGAACCCAAGAAAGAGAGGTGGGTTCATTAATATTTGTGATTATGCAGTTTCCTTGCATAGGAAGGCCCCATCTTTTCACACCCCAACTTGCTCTTTCAGTGCTTCCAAATGAACGACAATTGCATTATAATTCAGCATGGGTTCCACTCGCTCATCAACTCTTGCCTATGGAGACGCACATCCATACGCTGGTTGCAAAGTAAGCTGAGAGATAGGGAAAAGGTAACAAGCCAGCTGAAAGACTACAAGCAGTGTGTGTACTGTTGGTCCCAAGTGAGCCTTCATAAGTCCTTCATGCTCCCTACAGTACAGTAGATGGTTTATGCTTTTCAACCAATTTCATTCTCTGACAATGCTCTGGTCCCTAACCTGTCAGATAAGTAGGGGAAGCCTGTATAATCTTCAGCATGAGCACCAGTAGGGAAACCAAAGGCTGAGATGATAATATACTTAGATGTTGAAGAGATCAAAGACTGGGCTGTGTTATAGTCAGTTCTGTGCTTTGCTTGCCTCTCCATGTTCAGTTTGGGTTTCTTATTTTGGCCATTGTTAGTGCTAAGTGTTTGTGTCTGTCAAACGCAAGGCACCCAGCCTCACTCAAGGCCTGCCCAGCCCGACACCTCTTTATGCTCAGGTCTGAACAGCCAGGGAGATCTCTGGATTTAGCCAGGGCTATGACAACCAGGTCTGCCTCAGTTCTCCCTTCACTGAGAACGCAGCTCCCTCTTCTCTCTTGTCCCCCCTTGGCTTCTCCTTTCAGGATTTCCCTCTTCGCTATCTTCCTTAAATCTGCCCCTTTTCAGATATAAGGACAAGCAGTGATTTATCTCTTCAATGAATGTGGTACTAATGATAATAATGGTAGCGTGTATAATCCAGTCCAGAGAAATGACACTCTCTTGAGGCTGCTTTTATAGAAACATATAAACAAATCTTTATTAAACACACTGTCAAGGTAAAACGTATTTTGTAATTCAGGATTCATAAACTAGCATACCACTTCTCTCTCTCTCTCTCTCTCTCTCTCTCTCTCTCTCTCTCTCTCTTTCTCTCTTTCTCTCTCCACCAACGCTCTCTTCAACTCTAGCCTAAAACATTCCCCAAACTCTAAACTGGACTTCAATCAACTGAACAGTCAGTTAAATTCCATTATTCCTCTCTCTCCACCAGCCCCTCCTCTGGGCTATCCAAGATTCCATTTCAACAACCAATCACTTTTTAACATTCACAATCTCTAAACAGGCTCTGTTGTCAAGCCCCCCCCCCCCCCCGGGTTCGTCACAGGGTCCATTAAATGTACTGATTAGGTGAAGCTGAGTGGGGTTCATTAAAAAAAAAATTAGAGTGTAAGGAAATAAAACATTTGCACTGATGCATTTTTGATCACTTTTATATCCATACCAGCTTACAACCTTTGATATTTCTAATAATGTGCTGTGTACATTTGGGATTTGTACTTCAGCATTTTATGTTGCCAAACATATTAACTGCATCATTATGTATCATTGCTGTGTTTTTTTCAAGCATATTTTGTTAATGTAATTTGTTTGTTTGTTCCTATAAATATCAGTATTGCATTTAATACTGACACATTTGGGAGTGGAAGGGGAAAAATTCTTACATCTCCAACTTTTTTCTGAGTAGGTTCAGAAAAGAGGCATAATACCTTAATCAGAGTCTGTCTTGCCAAAGGCGATTGGCCAGTTCACCAAAGGCAAGGGGGTTCTTCTTGGAGGATCTGGAGGCAGCAAAAGACACTAGTTTTAGGTGAAAAAGTCTCAGATTTATTCAACAACAAGCAATTTAAACAGCATAAGCATGTGAGCAGCATTAGCATACAGTTGCAGATAGAATCTAACAAGACTATCATGCCTAGAAAACATAAAGATAGATGGTCTCACCAAGCAAGTTTCTTCAATCAGCCATTGGGAGAAGCCCGTATAGAAAGCAGAGAAGGAAGGTAGCCAATATGCACAGCACTGCAGCTGTCGGCCCGTGCCCCACCTGATAGCCCAGTCCAGGGTATATTTATACCCCTTGGCTTGGGAGACTTGGCTGCCTTCCATAGAATGTTCAAGAGTCCTCACACATCTGGGACAAGCTAACTTCTTCCCCATGCCCAGGGCCTGGTGCTACTTAGCTGTTGATCTCAAGCCAAGAGCAAGTGCCACTTAGCAAGTCTCATCTGCAACTTTGTTTAGTTTAGTTTACATTTTAAGCTAGAAGTGTACAGAGTCCCTGCCCTTGAGAGGGCAGGGCAAAAGACAGAAATCAAGCCAATAGACAGTGTGCTTAATTAGCCAGAATTCTTAACATTAGCAGACTGAAACTTAGAGCATGGAAGAATAGTTAAAAACGCTTTCTAGACCTTTCTTTGCAGCAGTATGGACAATTAGGAAATGGAGGAACAAACTGGGGTCAGGACATTCCTACACCTCCTCGAAATCCTTCTGGTTGTTTTCCTATACAGACTCTAAGCTGAAAGTAAGTAATCCTGGTATATCTTTGTAGGATACATTAAGAAACAGAAGCCCAAAGGACAAAGCCAGAAAAGACCCCAAGATGTTGTGACACCTATTCTCCAGGTAATGAAAGTATAACTATATAGTACATTTGACAGTCTGTGTCTTTTAATTGCCTCAATATATACAAGAAGCCAGTGTAGTGTACTGGTTTGACTGTCAGACCAGGACTCTGGAAGACCAATGTTTGAATCCCCACTCAGTCATGGAAACCCACTGGATAACTCTGGCAATCACACTCTCTCACCATTGCAGAAAGGCAATAGCAAACCTCCTCCAAATAAATTTTGCCAAGAAAACTCTAGGATAAGGTCACCATAATTTTGAGTTGACCTGAAGATACATGCCAACAGCACAGCATGAAAGTGCTATTCAGGGCTGTCTGGGTAGAGAGAGAAACACCTAGAAGTTAAAAACTTGGGAAAGAGAAAAGGGAATCCAAAACTGTTGCTTACAAGGTTGCAGGGATCAGAAATTAGTCCTTGCTTTGTGTCACAATGGCAAAAGGGAACGGCAAGATGAGTAGGAAGACAAAATTTAATACATCCATTCTATCATGGCTCATCACTATAAGTGGAGGTAATGGCATGGCCTTAAAAGTTGTCTTGAAGACTAGATGCAACCCAAGAGCTACATAACACTGACTTACACTTTAGGTCATTCTATCACATTCCTTTGACCAAAGGAACTTGACTAGAAAGTGGAGGGATTCAGAATAGAAACAAAAGAGGCTAACTCCAGCTGGAAGCATGTTTGTGATCCTTTCCATTAGAGTATGAGAAAGAGTACAGTAAGCAGCTGGGCTCCCATTCAAAACTGGCTTAAAACTTGAACTACATTTTCACTAAAACACAAACATACATAAAGCAGAGCGAAAGCTGGAGAGAAAAACTGCCATAATGAAACCTGGAGAGGGTTGTGTTGAGGAGGGAATTTTATTTCTTGTTACATAACCAGGTGACAAGCAGCACCTGTTGAAATTCCCTCCTCTACAAAACTATTAAAGGTACTGGAGCCCTCTCCAGGTTTCACTTGGGCAACTCTGTGGTGCAGGGAAGGAGGAATTACATTCTGTAGGAAATGTTGGATTTCATTAGGCCTGTCACACAAGGAAGCCAGGGAAAGTGAACTCCAGTTGGGACATTGACAAGGTCTTTGGTGGAGCAGACCTGGAATACTACTGACATTCTGTGTTAGCTACTTTGTTACTCCAAAATGTGGCTGCCACAAGGGCCCACCAGTGATGCCAGTATCTCCATTCAAAAGTGGGGAATAATTAGCTCAAAGTCAAGTGGTCTGCAAGAGAGGGATAACTTAACAAGATCTACCACCTACCACCTATGTTTATGGGTTCCTTACAGGAAAGAACTAGCCAGAGAGTTTAAATTGTAGATTAAACATATTTTTTATTGAGAGAAATTCACACACACATGAAGATCCAAGCACTTACACTTACAGCATACAAGGACTAGCTGAAGGAAAAGGAAGGAAAGCATGATAGAGGAATTTCAGGGATGAGGCCATAATTATTGGTCTGGAGAGCAGCAAGAAAAGCAGTGATGAGGCTTAGGTAAGCATGTAAGGGCAATGGAGTGGTCTTACTGTTTAAGTGACAAAAGGATAATGGCTGTTGTAATAGTCTGTATTGTGCAAAAACAATAGGGAAACATCCAGGTGTTCAGAGTTAAGACAATCACAATTTGGTGGGGATTTTTCCTTTTCAGCTCTGAGATGTCCACCCCATTATCTTTAAGGGTATTGTCTCAAGAGGGTCTGTGCTATTTGCCTGAAAATGATTTGGTTCCTGCCTAAGAGGTAGGTGTGGCTGACCTGCCTTGTGATCTCACATTTATAGTCAGTAATTTTACTCTTTACAGTTTGACCTCCCAGTTACCTCAGGTATTATTTATATCAACACTAATTAATAGTGCCAATTAAATAATATTTGCTAGTTAAACCACACCAATCGTGGTGTGTATGTGTGTGTGCATGTGCACAGTGCCATAACATCACTGTCAGCATAAATTGTCCTATTCTTGTCAGCAATTGCCCAGAGCTCAAAGGTGGTTGGTGAAGTACAGAAGCTGGGAGCTTGTTATCCAGTCCCAGTCAATCACGTATGTCTCACAACCATGAAGGGAATAACAAAAGTGCAGTAGTCAGCTAGTCCAAACCATAGTAGCAAAGCAGGTATTCAAAGTAACAAGCCAGAAGGAAGTCCAAAAGCAGTGTTTGTTGAAGGTCCAAAGTCACAAAGGAATAACAAAGCTGGAAAGGTTGCTAATTAGCCATGTTGGTTGGTTGTGCATAACAATCTGCCAGGGAACTTCTGAGGTATTTAAAGCTGGCTGTCTTCACACAGCTGGTGCTTGATTAATTAGTGTCTCCTACTTAGGAGTCATTGGGAGATCTGTATGCTCTCTTTGACCCTCCATAAAGGTAGGTACCGTGCTCTTATTGTCTTCTTCTTTCTTCTGAGATGTAGTATCTCCTTCTCTCTGCTGGGGTTTGGGGCTCCCTCCTGTTTATCACCCTCAGATACAAGCTCTGCAACTTCTCCATCTGTGTCTGACGCAGAATCACTTGGAGGCTGAGACAAGACACAGACTGTGGATTCCACATTTCAGTAATAATTGCAGCTCTGAGTGGGGCTAAGAGAGTGCTTTGACTTTGCCCAGAGATTCTGAACAGGTACTCATTTCCACATAGAAATAGTCAAGATAGGATGCAGGGAAGAAGGTGTCAAAAAGAATTACATAAGTCATTCAGAATACTGCACACATCACACACATACACACCAACTAGGACAAGGTGCCACTCCAGCTTTAGAACCTTCATCCCTTTCCATACAAAGCAACTTTCAAAAAGGGTATGTTCATTTCCCTTGATATTTTGTGGCCCTGTAAAAATCGGAAACATCAAAATGTGTGGGGGAAGGGGGCTGAGGCATGGTGGGAAGACTGGGCACTCAAGGTCCAAACCCAGGAAAAGGAAGTGGGTTGACATGGTGCCCCTAAACTTTCTCTCTCACCTATCTCCTTCCTTGGGTGTGTGTGAGGCATTGGTAGAAGGTTTGTTGTGGTGAGAAATTGGACTGTGATCCATCCTTAGCTGCCCAGGCAGTGGCTGCTGGAGGAGGAGGAGGAGGAGGAGCAGAGGTGGGTTTTAAAGGCTGCTTGGCTTTATTGGAGCCACCAAGAGGGAAGGTTAACCTGGATGGGAATCACTTGGGGAGCAGGTTGGGGAAACTCACAAATAATCAAATCTGTGAAAGTTAAACCTGTAAATGTGGAAGGCTAACTGTATTCTGAATAAAAGACAACAGAGAAATGATCCTAAGTAACAACAACAATATTGACAAATTCTAGAGTTTCTCAAAGAGAAAAGTTTTCTTCTTTCGGGAGAGGGAATGACATTCTTTCCCTCTCCCCAGGTTTCTGCCCAGGTTTCTAGAATTAACAGTGATCAACAATAGATGGCATAGAGAGCCTAAGTAACAACAAACCTACCAAATTCTAGAAGAATTAGCTGAGCACATTGTGTGTGGAAGCAATATCATCAGATTTGAAATGGGGCAGTGATTCACTTTCTTTTCCCAGTACCTATATTTTGTGGGGTAAAATTCAAGTAAAAATGATATACAACACAGAGGTGTTCCCAAGCCAGAATCCTGCCAAGTTTCACAAAGAAAAAAGAGAAGTTGGGGGTTTGTTTGATGAAAGTCATGATCATTCACAATTCCTCCCAGCTAGCACAACAGTTGGAAGACCCTCCTAAGCTGTGCTCTGAATTTGTCAGCCTGTCAACCATTCTGCTCCTTTTCTCTACTCTCATCTTTTGTGAATGGGGCCTGATTCAGTTCTAGCTTCATTTGATTCCTAGGTACTATTCTTTACTGTCTCTTCAACTTCCACTGAGCCTTCACTGAAAAACTACTTATCTGGCTTCTTATCTGAAAAACTACTTATCATCATCTTCTCTGACACTTCCTCCTTGGTGATTTTAAAATCAATATGCAGCATCTCTCTCTTCCCATTATTTTCTCTGTCAGTCTCTTGCTTTGAATATATTTCCCCACTCACATATTATCTTGGGCAATCTTATCTTCTCTACAATGAAGTCTCCTTTGTTTGGACATCACCTTATATTCTTCTGCTCTTTCTCTGAGCTCTCCTACAGTCCACAAATCCAATGGCTTTGTCTAAAACATTGCTCACTTTTCTCTCTTTTTCTCTCATTCTCAACACACCATCCCAGCCATTTTCCCTCTACAGCTGTGAGGCACTTTCCTTTACTTTCAAGTTCCTGGGACATGATTACTGCTGTCCCAGCTTTCTTCCAACTCTAATCCAGCTTCCATCCTTAGCATTGTGCATAAACTGCCATATGATCCACCATGTCCAAAGCTCTCTACTCAGTGGTCATTATCTGTGTCCACTGTGTTATTTTTATGTGATTCATCTTTTTTTTCCTCTAGATCTCCCTGATTCTGTCATCAGATAATTCTCTTCTTGTCTCATAACACACCCACTGTTTTCATAAAGGAAAACTATTTGCTTGCTTGTCCTCTGTAAATTTGAAACTCTAGGCATGAAGACAGTGTTCTTGTCCCTCTACTTTTCTCTCTATATATACTACACTTGGATAACTTTTCACACACCATTGATATCAGTTGTACATCTACCATGTACTATTCAGTTCCAGCTCTCTAAGGCAGAATTTTCTCCTTTCTTTTAGTCCCACAATCCTTAGATGCCTGTGTGATATTTGAATGTTTTCTGATACATTAATTTTATCTTAGGCCATTTCCGCACAGGCTTAAAGAAACGGTGCAGAGTGTCCTCCAGGGGGGATGTGTGCACCTTGGAGTGGACTGGGTCGGACCTACTTAGTGTAGTTCTGCACCTCAGCCCGCTTCGGAACAACCTGAAGTGGTCATCCAGTGTGCATTTGAAAGACTGCTTGAAACCGTTTCAAAAGCACGGAGCGCGCCACTCCATGCCTGCACTCCGGTGCAGATTTGCAGGCTCGCACCAGTGCGAGCCTGCAATCTGCGGGGGGTGGGCTTTAGGCTGGCGAGCTTCAGCGGTTGGTGGAGAGCCTCGACCAACTGGAAGCCGCCATTTTCGTCCCCGGAGCAGTGCGGAGCGACGGCCACACACTGCTCCAGACCAGCCTGGACCCAAGCGTGGAGCCAAGAAGTCCGGTAAGTACCAGCATGGGGCGATTCCCTCGCCCCATGCGGAAATGGCCTTAGTATATTTAAAAATGAATTCAGGTGAAGATAATGTGAAAAGGGACAGCCATGTTAGTCTGTTTAGCATAGAGAAACAGACAAGAATTGAGTACCACCTCTGGGACTATCTAAGAAGAAGAAATATCTAGCATAAGGTTTTGTAGATACAGTCCTCTTTATATTGATTCCATGGCTTCTATTTTTATAATATAAACTATCAGTGAGAACTGGACAGCGTTCCAGATGTCCCCAGAGCCTTTACCGGTATAGTCAATGGTGAAGACTGTTGGGAGTTGTAGTTCAACAACATCTGGAGAGCTGCATGGCTCCACTTCTGATATAAAGATATAGTCCATTCTTCCCTCTAAACAAAACATGTCATGTCTAAGCAATCCTTTATTTTTATTACTGCAGTTTTTTCTTCTGCTGTCTTACCTCAGTTCTCTTACTTCTAGGTAATACTTTACAGCTAAAACTCTTAAGATTTTTCATTGGTGTAGACTAAGGCCATTTCCGAACAATGATGTCCTCACGCATCATCCCACGGCAGTCCTGACAGAGAAGGGAGCACAACAAGAACGCTTCCCTCTGCACCTCACCTGCTCCTTGTGGAAGGGAGTGCGATGGCCCCACCTCTTACTTGCACAGCTGGGCACTTTCCCATGCTGTGCTATGGAGAGAAGCATCACCATCGCACTTCACCGCCCTTCTGCATGATGGTAACTGAGGGAGCACTGTGCAATCATGGGCACAAAATGGCTTTTTTCACTGTTTTGTGAATACCGTGTGAGCATGATGCTTGGGGAGGGGATGGCAGTGGACTGGCGATGACATCATGCAAAAGCATGACCAGCTGACTGCTGCCATCTGTCCCCCAAAGCAGCACATCCTGTTGTGCAGAAATGGCCTACGGGACACCCTCCTGCAAATCCACACACTTAGCTTCCTGTCTGCTCCTAAGTCCTATGTGAACTTCTTTTCTTTACATTTAAGGCATAAAGGTTCTTTTTATTGTCAAGTTGGCTTTGATTTATGGTGGTGCTACAAATGAGAGAACTCTGGGAGACTATAGTATTAATACCCTACTCAAGTCTTCCAAACTGAGAACCATGGTTTCCTTGATTAATTCAATCTACCTGCAATGACATTTTTTTTAAAAAAATGCCATCTACTTTGCCAAACTTTATAGTCTTCCCTAATGAGTTATGTTGTTTCATGATATGGCAAAAGTAAAATAGCCTCAGCTTAGTCATTTTGGCTTACAGTGAGAGTTTATATTTGTTCTTGAACCATTTATTTGCCTTTTTGGTGACCCATGCTACTTGTAAACTCTTCTCCAGCACCACATCTCTTCCTGTCATCTTTCTTCACTGTCCAGCTTCCACAACTAAACATAGAAATATGATGGTCTGGATTATTTTAATTTTAATATTCAACAATCTATCTTGCTACCTAAAGAGAGAAGTCAGTGTGGTGTAGTGGTTTGAACATGGGACTATGATACTAGAAACTAGGGTTCGATTCCACACTTAGCCATGGAAATCCACTGGGTAACCTTGGGTGCATCACACATTCTCAGGCCCAGAAAAACCCCATGATAAGTTTGCCTTAGGGTCACCATAATTCAGAAACAACTTGAAGGCACACAACAACGATACTTGAGGATTTTATCTAGTTCCTTCATACCTGCCCTTTCAAGTCTTAGTCTTCTGATTTCTTTACAACAGCCTCCATTTTAAGTGAGCCAAAGTATAGAAAAACCTTCAACAATTTGAGTGTCATCATCGCCCACTTTAAAGTTATGTAAATCTGTTTTGGTGTGTTATCAAATTTTTCCTGGACTCTAGAATTTTTCAATTTCTTTCTCATTTGCTTCTGTAGTTTTTTTTTAAATGAGGCAGGTGTTAAATGCCTTTACAAAGAGAAATGCATGTTCTTATTCATAAACATTAGTTAAATTAATGTAATTAGCTCCCACAGTCACAGTCTTCTGCCTTTGTAGCTGGGGTACAGACTTAGATTATGATTATAATGATAGGTTTTCCATGAAATTTTATTGATATTTATTGTTCAGACTTTGCATTATATGCCTGATTGCTTTTGCTGCATCTCACCTCACCACTCCATCTCTTCTCAGATTTTCATTTCCATGTATGTAATTATTGAACTGAAAATGGTCCGTTCCCATCCTCTTTTAGTTAACTCACACCAAGTATTGAAATATTATTGATTTCTATTTCTTCTTTTACCATTTTTTCTTTCTGCTGATTCATGCTTCTTACATTCCATGTGTTGTGCATCTTTGGTCATTAGACGAAGTACCACTCATATTTGTCCTTTGCACTTCTTTAGTACTTCGTTGAGTGTCTTCTGATCTGTGGGTCTCATCTTCCAAGCACTATCTCTTGCTTGGTTTTGCGTTGCTGCATCATAAGGCTTTCAAGGCAAAAGACATTCAGAAATAGTTTTTCATAGGTTTCATAGCTTCTGTACAGTGTTAACAAGAGTTAGCTAGAAGAGTCTTCCCTTGTATATTCCCATGTATACCTGCCTTTGAATGTTAAACATTCAGCATTCTCTACTATCTGAAGACTTCCGTTTCCATTAAATTTCCCACTTTTTCCCCATGCGTCCGTCTTTGCATGGAACTTCCTTCCAGAACATGTCTTGTGAAAACATCTAGGCCATTTCTGCACTAGACTGTCATAGTGCTATTATTCCACTTTCAACCTCCTGTGGCATTCTGGGATTTGTAGTTTATTGAGGCTAAAGAGCTCTATGGCTGAGAACCTGAAAGGCCCCTCCCTAAACTGCAAACTCCAGGATTCCATAGGAGGTTGAAAGTGAAATAATAGCGCTATAACAGTGTAGGAAATGGCCCTAGTTATTTCCTTCAAATGTCATGTTGGTCATTAAGTTTTTGGGACAACTTCCTGTCTGCTGTAATTACTCTGTGTGTGGGGGGGGGAAGAGGGAGAGGGGGGTGGGAGTGGGAGGGAGAGAGTATATTAGGGGGAGGGGGAGAGAGAGAGAGAGAGAGAATGTATGTGCATATTCAAAGGTTTTCTCTTGTGCATTCTTGCTGAGACACTACCACCTGTTTCTTGAATATCTAAATTCACTCTTAAAGATGCTTCATGCATCTTTTTCCATGTATGTGAAACTCAGGAAAACTTCTCATTTGGGCCTACTAGTCCCAAGTAGTAGTAAGGTGCCTTGTTACTGCCCTGGCTAGTTCGAGCTTTGGGGATATTAAAAGATATCCTCTTGATATCATAATTCGGCTTCACTTCTCTATTCCTCTCCATGTGCTTGCCAGGCCACCGGACAAGCACGTAAACAAGCTCGGTCGTTAATTGCCGTAATATTCCTACTACAAGACAGGCAGGCCAGAAATAGCTGACTCACTGCTTTAGGAGACCTCCAGGCAAGTACTCTAATTAGGTATGCATGCCACTTACAAAAGAGCCTCTGCCCCGCGATGGTAGCTTGATGGGTAACCTATACAATACCCAAGTACTCTGCGTTTACATACTAGCTACTCTATTGAGAACCGCTATGATAACTCAGTCATTCAGATTCTGACCTTTCGGAGGCTTTGTCTCCAACTCCAAATCTATTGTTTTCCCCCAAGTACGGCATAGCCTGCAGTCACATTCTCCTTATAAAAACCCTTGATTACGAGACCTTCCTCGGATCGCTTCCGAGTTTCATCCCGCCTTGCTGCCGCTTTGCTTGGTGAGCCTCCCCTCAGCTCCACGTGCTGAGCTACATCGCACCCCAGCTTTGCTCTCTATTTTTCTGGGCTTCAGGACAGGTGAAGTATCACCCAAACCAGCAATCCCTCTAAAAATCCCTCTATACCACTCCAACCTTTATTTTCTTTAGTTATCTTGTGTGAGTGTGTCGCATACACTGTTTTGCTGTGCATTTAATAAAACATCATTTATTATTTCAACTTTTGTGTGCTCCTTGACTCGACTCGACCCCGTAGACATAGGGTTCAAGATCTCGCTACGTTACCCTGCCTCTCGTAACGCTAAGCAGTGCTCTGAGCTAATTTTCCCCACCTTGAGTTGAGCATGTTTTGGTGTCCCTCCCGGGACCCCCAGTACACAGGGTAACAGCCTCTAAATGTTATCTAAGAGAGAGAGAGAGAGATTGAGATAGGGTGAGACAGAGATCCCAACCACAACAGAAGTAGAATTTTGTTTTGCTTTTTTATATAGAAGCAAGAAAAGTACTCATAGTATGTTTAAAATATCAGAAGTGCCAAAAGATAACAAAGTTGGTTAGAGTTGCCCCTCTATTACATATCTCTCCTGTGCAAGTAGTCTGAGAGTAAACTACTCTTTCTTTGAATGCCAGAGCAGGATTAAAGTTGAAATCACAGGATGTGGAAAGAGAGATGACTTTCATCAGGAATTAAGTGATTTGGAGCTGGCACATGGACTTGTTGGGGTGGATGTCATATAAACCTGTTATCATTTATCCACCATGATCGATATCACTGTTGAAAGCAATGTGGTTCAAATGAATATAAAAGGCCTGTTTGAAGGCAGGCATGCTAGAATCACAAGTTAGAACAAACAAGTCTGGACTTCCATCCATAGCATGTCATCATATTATTGTAAATAGAGCCCATTGCTTCATCTTTACCTGACAAAAGTGGTTATTGTGTTCCAGTGATTTGCTAAGAGAGGCAAACTATCATACCATATATGACAGGTAACTGGCAGTTAATAGAAATCTTTAAAATTGTAGTTTTCTCTTCCATCAGAGGTAAAGTGAATTATGGGTGCCAAGCATTTCTGTTTAATCATTTACATTTTATTGAAAACATCGCAGTTCCCCAACCTATGTTGCTGTTTGTGAGGCTGAGGAAAATTTGAGAACTTAGTTTCATCAAAAGTTGTCACTCAACCTGTAGAAGAAAGTAAACCAATATTTTGCCATAACAATTCTTGCTGTAACAACACACAAATGGAGGAGGGAAAAAAGGAAGAAGTGATCACATTAAAAACAAACAGAGCCTTGGAGGAACAGGAACAAAAGAAATAATCTAACTTATACAAAATCTTGTTTCCTACAATGGTCAACCAGATGCCATGGAGGCCTTCTGTCTGTAAATAGCATTGCAAAGCGTATTGTCTCCATTTAGTTATTTCTCTAAAAGTCATGGGTAGGGAATTCTATTTCCTAAGCCCTGCCAGCTTGCTGGCAGCTGTAGTGGGTATCTTTTTTGGGCTTCCTTCTTTCTTCTGCAGTTATTGATGTTCACCCTTTCTTTCTCACTATCTAGTCAAAGTTTATCTGTGTCAGGCGAAGACCTCATATGATTGGCTGCCTAACTTTGTAACAAAGTTACAAAGAGTAACTTTGAAGAGTAACAGACTAGAACTGTAAACAGTATTCCAAATGGGAGTGCACCATGACGTAATAGTTTTATAATGTTGGATTTTTTTCCATTCTCAGGTCCTTTGCGCATGAGGCGAGGGAATCACTCCGTGCCATTACCTATCACTTCTTCTGGGGTCCAAAGCAATGTGGACTGTCCCTGAAGCCCTTCCACAGGGCTCCTCCTTGGTCCAGGGCAAATCGGAGCAGTGTGAGGTCTGTAGATCTTCTGGCAGCTTCTGGCTTTCAAAATGGCGGTTCTGGCTTCCAAAATGGCAGTTCTGGCTTCCAAAATGGCGGCTTCCAGTTGGTCGTGGGTCCTGACCAACCGCTGAAGCTCTCCACGCCTAAAGCCCGCTCCACAGATCTCAGGCTCGCATTGGTGCAAGCCTGCAAATCTGGACAAGGGAGCAGGAACACAATGGCGCGTTCCAGGAAAATAAAGACCTGTTTTTTGCAGTCTTTAGAAAACACGCTGGACGACCACTTGGGGTTGTTTTGCAGCAGACTGAGGTGCGGATCTCCGGTAAGTAGTCCGCTCCTAGTCCACTCCAAGGTGCAGACGACCTCTGTGAGAGGACGCACTGCCCTGTTCTAATTGCCTGGTGCGGAAAAGGCCTCAGTGTCTTTTCAATACTGTGAGAATTTAAAGATATGATTATTTATAAGAGTACAGGTGTTTCCTATATCCTGGCCTTGGTGATGAACCCGTGAAGAACTAAGTCTTTGAGCAAACCCTAATTTATTGTTACAGACAAGAAGTCACCTTTTTTCTTATTAAGCATTTTGAAATACAATAAAAGATTTAAAAAGTACATGAATAAAAGGAACAAGAAAAAAACAAAAATAGTAAAAAAACAAACAAACCCTACACCACAGAATATTAAAGAACAGAAAAAAGGAATGGATATTTGGCTCTCAAATGTCCTAACAATGATTATACATAACTATATAAAATTACTGCTCCAATTATGATTAGCATTCATATACTTCTACTGCTTTATCAAATCTGCTAATTATCAAAACATACTGTTAACATGTTTTCTTTTCCCTGCAAGAAGCCAGTTAAATGTTCTCAATCTTTCAAAAATGTCACCAGTGATTTTTTTTTCCAGATCAATGTTGTTAGTTAGTTAAAATGGACAAAGGGCCTTTCTGCACTACACTGTTATAGTGCAATTATTCCACTTTCAACATCCTATGAAATCCTAGGGTTTGTAGTTTAGGGAGGGACCTTTGGAATTATTAGCCAGAGAGCTCATTGGCCTCAGTAAACTACAAAGTCCAGAATTACACATCTTCGACATATTTCCACTATCATTTACTGTTTCATTAATATCATTTTTATGACCAGAAGTCCAATTTTTGGACTTCTGGTTAGGACGACACTAATGGCAGAGGTCTGATAGTGAAGCAGGCTGGGTTTTTTTCAGTGCCCAGGAGATAGGGGTGCCTGTAGCCTCCACAATTTCACTGCAGATTTGAGCTAGTGATCTAGCTACCTGAAGCAGAAGACCATCATGGAGCGGGCAGTGTGGAGAACATTGGCAGCTGTCACTTGGTGAGCAAAGGGGGAAAAGCTTCATTCCTTCCTTTGAAACATTAGGTAGCTAAGTTATTTGTTTCAACTGACAGTTCAAATTTCTCCAAAAAGAACTGGCAATTGGCAATTGTATAGCTGACATAAAAAAGAGGGGGGAATCACATGCATCTGCATTTAATTATTCACTCTTATTTCTTTTTATCTTTCGTTTTTCTATGGTTGTTTTTTTTTGTAAATCTGGCTTCTTGTAATAATTATTTCTGATTTTTTAAAAAAGTTTTTTTAACCTCCCATTCCTTTGTAGTGCACTTAAGTACTTATTCATACTTTTTTTCTTTTTTGAGAAGGAAATTTGCCTAAAGTTAAATGCTGATCCTTTTGCTGATTGATAAAAAGGAACTTGGTGTAAAAGAAATACATCCACTAGATTAAACTTACAAAGTATAAAAGATGTTTTTTTCCTTTCCCCCCCTCCACCACCATTCTTTTCTTTTTCACCTTCTTTTATAAGTAGTCTCCATTTATGAGAGGCTCAGTGTTTATTTTCTATTTAAAAATTTTCTTTTGCTTTTTTAGCTTCTATTTTTTTTTAACTTTTGTAATTAATATACTTTTTAATACTTTTTTTTCTCCCTGGCTTTTCATAAGGGAAGACTGGGAAAATTGCCAAGAGGTAGCTTTTGAAGGACTTGATCTTGAAAATGTGGCCAAAGAGATAAGCAAGGGTGTTTTGGTGTTTTTTTTCAACGCCTATTAAGGATATATAGCAGAGTTTTTTCCCCCCTCTTCCCTCTCTTTAGGTAATGAAGAAGAATTAAGAGAAGTGTGCAGACAGTAGAAGCCAGAAGAAGAAAGGGAAAAATCAATTGCTCAAGAAGACTTGAAGGAAGAGGACTGAGAAGAAGGAATATTTAAAAGACAAAGAAGAGAAAGAAGAAAGAAATTGAAAAAAACAAATTAGAAAATAAGAAATAGCAACGGGCCTAAGATTGAGGACTAAATTTCAAGAAACCCACCAAAAAAGAGGATCAGCAGAAGAAGGAACTCCTCATTATATGTTAGCCTTCATGGAAGAAATGAGGCAGTTCAGAAAGGAAACTGGAGCTAGACTGCACAACCTGAATGCTACACTTAAAACTATTCAAGATACAATGACCCAAGTTAAGAAAGAGATAGAAGAAAATAGAGAAGAGATCCAGCATCTGAGTGCTGAATTGGAATGGCAGCTTGATCATTTAGCCCTGCAGAACAAAGGGAAAAAGAAGCGTGGCTAAGATTTTGAGGAATTTCTGAACAAAATAAAGAGGATAACAAAAGTAGACTAATTAAAAACCTGGCTTTTCCTTTGGAACTGGATGAAAATTACTTGTTAAATGAAATAAATTGAGTGTATAGAGTTAACACACTGGCTCTTTCCACACGAGATGAGGGAATCACTCCGTGCCATTACTCACCGCTTCTTCTGGGGTCCGAACCTACGTGGACTGTCCCTGAAGCCCTTCTGCAGGGCTCCTTCTTGGTCCAGGGCAAATCGGAGCAGTGCGAGGTCTGTAGATCTGCACTGCTCTGGCTTCCAAGATGGCAGCTCTGGCTTCCAAGATGGCAGCTCTGGCTTCCAAAATGGTGGCTTCCAGCTTCCAAAATGGCGGCTTCTGGCTTCCAAAATGGTGGCTTCCAGTTGGTCGTGGGTCCTGACCAACTGCTGAAGCTTGCCACACCTAAAGCCCGCCCTCTGCAGATGGCAGGCTCGCATTGGTGCGATCCTGCAAATCTGCACAAGAGAGCAGGAACGCAATGGCGCGTTCCAGGAAGATAAAGACCTGTTTTTTCTGGTCTTTCTGAAACACGCTGGAAGACCACTTGGAGTCGTCTTGGAGCAGACTGAGGTGTGGATCTCCAGTAAGTAGTCTGCTCCTAGTCCACTCCAAGGTGCAGACGACCTCTGTGCAAGGATGCACTGCCCTGTTCTAATTGCCTGGTGCGGAAAGGGCCACTGATTACAAAAAGAAGAAATTTGCCTAGAGTTTTATGTGTTAGCTTGATAAAAATAGTGTTAGAGATTTTGTTCTAGAGGTGCATTATAATAAAGATATTAAGGCTGATGAAAAAATAGTGATAATTCTTAAAGAAATTCCTGTGTGCTTCTTAAGAAAAAGGAAAGTTCATAGTTGACAATTTGAAAAGAAGGGACATCCCATTCAGCTGGGATAAATTGGAAGGTGTTGAATTTTTACACACACACACACACACACACTCGTGTGAGATTTAGGATTAATTCTGTGGAAAAGGCCAGGGAATGTCATGTCATGTGGACTGTGCTCCATGACATAATTGGTAATGTGACATCCATGATAATGAATACCTGTTGATTATGCTAGTATAAAACATTGCTGTAGTAAGTTATCATCTTGATGTAACATAAGGCTTGGATGAACATCATGTGTTACAGGTCACCATGTGTTTTATGTTTAACATCAGGTAAAATCTTAATGATTGTTATAAGTGTGTATTCAGCCATGCTGTCAAGGCATGGCTTTGTTTACTCAAAAGTGATAGCAATCAACAAGTGTTTTACTATACATGAGCTTTAGAGTACTTATGCTAGAATCACATGTGACAGTATTGTATATCGAAAGAAACGGTCAATGCATATCATTCTAGTAAGAGGGATCAAAGAGAGTAGGCTGAGAGATGCTGGCCCCAAGGCATCTGGTCAATGTTAAGGTAGATACACAAATAACTGAGAGATTGAGAACACCGGAGATGTGTTAGGAAGCAACCTGAGAAAATTTGGGAGGATTGGAAAGATCAAAGTATGGAAATAAACAAGGTCCCATGGGAACCACTGGAAGTTTGGGAAAGGGGAAGACCCTGAGAATCCACCAATGGGAATTGTGCACATGCAAGAGTGTGTGTTACTGTTTAACCAAGTGTTTATTGTAAAATGTTAGCCTCATCAACAATTGCATGCTATGCCTCATATACCTCATTAAATATAAAGAGAAAACCCTATGTGTTTTCTAGAGAGAAAATGAGTAGCTAGCACAAGACAGGGAATTTGTTAGGAAAACAAGAAAAGATTTTGAAAGGCTTCATGAAGTCAAAGAAGAAATTTCTGAGCAGACTGAAACTTTGGATCAACAAGATAACTTAGGAAGAAACAAGAAGGACAAAAGAAAGGAGAAAGAGAAAATAATAGACCAGACTGAGGATAAAAGAGAAATGAGTCTGTTGGATTTGGACATTTCTGATAGTGAACTGCAAAAGCAGAAAGGAATAAGTGTAAGAAGAAGGGGGAAGGGCAGAGATGTCAAAGGACTGTATAATACGGAAAATTAAGGGCTTGAATATGCACAAAAGAGGACATTAATATTCCACTGTTTGAAAAATTAAAAGATGATATTGTGTGCCTACAAGAAATTAGAGGAAAGAAAAAATATGCTAATTTACTTACCCATACAAATTTTAATGATAAGTTTGTTTCAGTCAGGAGTGCTAGTAAAAAATGGTGTGGTGATGTATGTTGTTAAACCTGCATTAAATTCAAAATTGATTTTTTGATGAAAATAAAGGTTGCTATGTAAGAGTGGAAGTATATCTCAATTATAAAATGTTGGTTGTGGGTATCTATGCACTAGTAAATGAAAAATTTTCATTTTATGAAGAATTAAAAGAGAAACTAGTCCAATATGATGTTTGTTAGGTAACTTTAAAGGTGTGATAAATCCCCTATTGGACAGAGTCTCAGAAACAAAAAAGGAAGAACCAGGGAAAGTTGCTGAGAGATTTTTTTTTAATGTCATGGGAGAATTACAATTGATGGACTCTTGGAAAGCAACAGAAGAAAATAAAAAAGAATTGACATTCTACTTTGATGTTTTCATTCAAGTTGATCTAGCTCTCCTCTCAAGAGGTTTAGTCAACATAATTAAAAAAGTTGACTTCCTACCTAAAACCTTGTCAGACCATAGTTCAGTGTTGTTGTTAAAGAAAAAGGTGAATGTTTTCAGACAGAAATTAAATGAGTCAGTATTGTATAAAGATGATGTGATTAAAAGATGTAAAAAAATACTAAAAGAATATTTCAAGATGAATTTGTACAGGGATACTGAAATTCAAATGGTCTGGGACACCAGAAAAGCAGTTATTAGAGGCCATTTCATGCAAATGAACGAGGAAAAGAAGAAGTTGGAACAAAAAATGGCTGAAACTAATAGAAGAGAATAAAGAAAAAATTAAAAAGCTCTCCAACCAACAAGAAAACTGTCACTCAGATAAGGCCTTTACACAAGCAAATATCAATGTTAATGGTAGATGAAATGAAAAAGAAATTAGATTTTGTGAAAAGAGAATATCAAATTTGTAAACAAATTGGGGAGGTGTCTAGCCTATGGATTAAGGAAAGCAAGACAAAGTAAGTCAATACTGAAATTGAAAGGAGGAAACAGAAATAGAACTATAAATAAAGAAGAAGAAATTAATAAATTATTTTATAACTATATTATGATGTTGTGTGAGGAAAGAAAGATTTCAGAGGAGGATATGCAGGTGTATATTTCAAAACAAAATATAATGAAATTAACGAAATTAACAAATTAACAAGGTGAGGAACTGAACAAACCAGTCAGTATCAAAGAAATAGAAGAAGCAATTAGATTAAGAATTAGAAAATCTCCAGGTCCAGATGTTCTCCCAGCTATATATTACAAATTCTTCTGAGAAGAGTTGGTTTTACCCTTACAAAGATTTACAAATAATAATCTGCAGAATTATCAGATACCCAAGAGCTGGAAGGAAGCATATATTTTGCAGATTCCAAAAGATGATAGAGACCCTACAGTAATTAAAAATTAAAGGCCAATTTTACTTTTAAATGAAGACTATAATTTTTTGTTGCTGTAATATCGGCTATTAGGTTAGAAGAATTTTTGCAGGTCTATATACACCAAGACCAAAGTGGTTTCCTCCCTGGAAGGCAAATCAAGAACAATATTATAACTGTGATTGACACTGTAGAATATTTGAGCTACCACATAGAAATGAAAGGAGCCTTATTTTATTTTATTTTTTTAGATGTGGAGAAAGCATTTGATTAATTTGAATTGGACTTCTTACTGTAAATTTAAGAAGAGATGAAGATGGGTGTTTCATTCAATGTCTAATTAACAAAACTGCTCCCTCCTCATGTTGAGGAGGGAGCAGGCTTGTTTTCCACTGCTCCAGAGACTAGGACAAGGAGTAATGGATTCAAGTTGCAGGAAAGGAGATTCCATCTGAACCTCAGGAAGAACTTACTGATGGTCAGAGCTATCCGGCAGTGGAATATGCTGCCTCGGGATGTGGTGGAGTCTTCTTCTTTGAAGGTTTTTAAGCTGGAGGCTGGATGGCCATATGTTGGGAGTGCTTTGATATGGGTTCCTGCATAGCAGGGGGTTGGACTGGATGGCCCGTGGTCTCTTCCAACTCTGTGATTCAACTAATCTTTTTCCTGTAAAGGTTAAAGTCAGAAGGTTATCATTGGGAAGAAGTCTTAGGTAACATATCCACTTTAAAAATTCTGTTGTCTGTGAAGAACTGACCTTTAAAAACCATGTTACATCTCCTTCTCTCATTAAAATAAGCACTGAAAAAGGAAGACACAGGAAGTGTTCTGAGAATGCCAAACATCCTTGTTTATTTTGTGCATTTTCTGCTGTCTAGTACCAAGAAATAGTAGCAGCATTGAGTACATTTGGATAGCAGAAGACTTGGTTCTGACAAAAAAAATTATTAAGGATATAGAAATCTAAGGATGTTTCCACCCTACACTGTTATAATGCTATTATTTCACTTTTAAATCCTTTGGAATTCTGGGGTTTATAGTTTACTAAGGCCAAAGAGCTCTCTGGCTGAGAATTCTAAATGCCCCGCCCTAAACTGCAAACTCCAAGATTCCACAGGATGTTAGAAGTGGAATAATAGCACTATAACAGTCTAGTGCAGAAATGTCCTTAAGATACTTAAAAAAAAAAAAGCTGGAGCTTTGCAGCAGGAGTATCTGCTGTAAGCTTCTAGGATGTTAATGCCTCAAGTATTTAGTCAACTTAATTATCTTTATTTCTTTCCTCAGTCTTTGTTCAGTGATGAGGAGCATGTTACAGCTTTAACCCTTTTTCAAAAAAACCTATTCTACATGCTTTAACCTTCAAAGGAAAGAACAATTGCAGTCTTCCTTGTAGAGGAAAATGTTTCAAATAATAGCCCCTTGAATGATCAGGAAACATAGGCCATTTCCGCACGGGGTGAGGGAATTGCCCCCCGCCGCTACTTACCAGATCTTCTGGCTCCCCGGTCCGGTCCAGGCTGCTCCAGAGCAGTGCGTGATCATCGATCCACTCTGCTCCAGTGTCCAAAATGGCAGCTTCCAGTTGGTCATGGGTCTCGACGAACCGCTGAAGCTCGTCAGCCTAAAGCCCACCCTTGGCAGATTGCAGACTCGCATTGGTGCGAGCCTGCAAATCTGCAGAAGGGAGCAGGCTTGCAGTGGTGCGCTCCATGCTTTTGAAAGACCAGAAAAATCAGGTCTTTCAAAAGCACGCTGGAGGACTACTTGGGGTGGTTCCGGGGTGGACTGAGGTGCGGATCTACAGTAAGTAGTCCGGACCCAGTCCGCTCCAAGCTGCAGACATCCTCCGTGGAGGACGGACTGCACCGTTTTTATTACCCCGTGTGGAAATGGCCCTAGTCTTTACCACAGAGATAGTGCTGTATGTGCATGCATCTCTTTGGCGTCTCTGTATTAGAGGGACTTTTGGTGGCTATTTATTCTGCACCCTCGCTGGGGATGGCTGATGAGGAACCAGACTACCTTTTGTCAGCAGGAGTGGTTTGAAGTGGTTTGGACTATGGCCCTGGAGATCAGGATTTGATTCCCTGTTTGGCCATCGAAACCCACTGGGTGACCTTGGGAGCATCACATACTTTCAGTGCCAGAAAACCCCATAACCCTATGCTTTAGGGTCACCATAAGTCAGAACCATCTTGAAGGCACACAACAGCAACAACATGGACTGGTATTTTACTTCTGGCCATGAGGAGTAAATTGTCCCATAGATGAAAGTAAAGAAACTCCATGTCCAGTTTTCCACCTGATGCAAGAGGTAGGCTAACCCTAGGCATAGCATTACCATGCAGTATTCTTGTGCAGCTGCTGTGCTGTTACTCCAAAATGTGGGTGACTTGGGGGTCTACCCACAATGCCAGTAGCTCCTTGTGACAATGGGAAATTAATTAGCTTAATTAGGAGGAGTGCAAGGGGGGTTTACCTAACCAGATATTTCCACCAATTTTTACAGGGTCCTAGCAGGAAAGAACAAGCCAGTGATTGCAAAATAAGCTAAACTGTGTTTTATTGAAGAGTTCAATCATGCACACAAAAGAGCCAAACACTCACACACTTGCACAAGGACTAACTGAAGGAGAAAGGGAGGAAAATTGTTGATAGAGGAGTTTTAGGGGAATGGGCAATAATTACTGATCCAAAAGAAAGCAGCACAGTGGCAAAGACTTGTGCTAAGAACTGTTCTCTTTTGGAAATCAGAGTGACAGCGTGGCTCTCAGCAAAGGACATCAAACTGCTCAAAACAAAGGTTTTTTTTCACCCAAAATCTGTCTGGAGGGTATGGGTGTGAAAGGCTTTTTGGCCAAGCAAACAATGAAGGTTGCCACATGGACAATGGGGTCCAGACAGAGTTAATGGTCTTAGTGTTAGGTAACAAAGAGTTGATGGCTGTTGTAATAGCTCTTTTAATAGGGGATGGGTAATACAGGGAAACATCCAGGTGTAAGGAAGAAGGGTTGAAATTAATTGTTTTGGTGGGAACTTCCCTTTGCTAGTATATGGTATCAGAGATGTTACAGCTTCAGCCTATTATCTGTGGAACTACCTGGTAATCTGCCTGACAATGACCTTGGCTACACCTAGAGGGGATCTTCTGACATAGTTTGCAGCACACATGTTCAGTCAGTAATCTTCCTCTGTTCAGCTCGACCTTCTAGTCACTTCAGAGTTCATTTTATATCAATGCCAATTAATGTATTTTGCTAATAAATCATATTTTGCCAATTGAATCATATCAAATCTGGTGGGTGTGTGGGTTGATAGCAGTGCCCCAAGCAGGACTTACAGCCATATAAGTATCTGTTCTGTGCCTGCCATTTTACCCTTCTTGCCAAATGTGCCAAAAGAAGAGCTGACCTACCATAATGCACTTTGAGGTCCCTTTCAAATAGAATCAATCCTGAATAAACATTCTTGTTCACTGTTTCCTCAATTACAGTGAATTTACTTTTTTCCATAGAAATAGGGGCCAAATGAAACATGACAATGAAGGCATCATTACAAAGCATGTCAGTTTTTTTTAAATAGCAGGCTCTATAACCCCTTAGTTTCATCACTGATGGGAGTCTTTTATCTTGCCATTGTGTATGTGTATGGGCCTTCAAGTCAACTCTTGACTTACGGCAACTCCGTGAATTTTATAGAGTTTATTTAGCCAAGTAGTATGCGGCCATTAGTCTCAAGTAAAAGGTTCCATTTTAATTTCTCCTTCTAAGTAATAACCACCCTATGTATCTGGCCAGGTAAGGATTAACCTTAGCCCTACAATACATTGTCTTGATGGACCTGCCCTACACATTGTTACTTCTTCATATAGTTTCTAAATATATTTTAGTCTCATATCTCCTTTGGCCTTCCTGCAAATCTTTTCAAAATCAAGCCTGCTCCTGTCTGTTTTGATCCAATTCTTCATCTGCATAACTTCATTTTGATTCTTTTGCAAGTGAAAATGTGGAAGAAGCATGGAAGATGGCTCTTGTAAAATGACGATACTGCTTTTTTACCCCCCATGAGTTCATCATATTTAGGATGTGCAAATTACTGTGCTCCATTCCTCAGTTCACACTGATTCTAGGTAGCAATTTTCCTTTCCCAAGCTTGGCTGTGCTTATTAGTTTGCACCTGAGTGGCAGGCTGAAGCTAACTGTACTGGAAGCTTCTTTTTGTTCTCTTGTCCTCTGAGCTGATGGCCTTCTATATGTCAGACTGTGTGAAGTAATACATAGGGTGGGTTGGTGTCTGGAAGAAAATACTTCTGAGAGGGTGACTGGTCTTAACTGGTTGCTCTTTTAGTTCCATGTCTTAAATGACTAGTGAATGAGTAGTGAATGACTTCAGTGACCCCAGGTAACACCCAGGACCACACAGACTGGCCAAGAAGCAAATACCTCATACCAAAAAGAACAAAATGAAACCTGAAGTGGCTGGAAATCCACTTCTAGTTTGGAAAGACAGGAGATGGTTAAAAGATACAGGGGAGAATGTGGCCTTTAAAAAAAATGAATTGCTGTTTCTGGAGGTCCAGCAATTCCTGGGACCAGAGGTAGTGGGAAAAAAATAGTTCTTTTTGGGGAGGGGATGTGAAGGAATTTGGAGTCCTAGGGTTATACAATTGCTAGGGGCCACATGAAGTTGCATTTTGCCCACTCCTGTCTTAAATTAATTCATAATTATCCAAGTAAGAAATAGCCATCCAGGGAATCCCATGCAATTTCTGAGGCTTTTTGCACTCTTCCCTAATAACAGATGCTCTCAGTTCATTTTTCAGTTTATTCTACCATGTCTTTGAAATGTTTCCATCCAGAAATATTTCTATCAGTAAGGACTGATGCCAGAGCATTTTCAGTTAAAGAGCAGGGTAAAAAGGTCTGAAATTAAAAAAAATTTAATGTATTTTTAAAAGTAATAATACATTAGGCCTTCATGCAAAAAATGACAGTAAGCCTGTTTACCTGTGTAAACTTTTGTCAAGAGTCAGCAGGGAGCTATTGCTGAAAACGGAGGCTGTGGAGAGTTTGTGGGATATACAGGACTCTTTGATCCTCTGGCATGCAGCCAAGATGTCAGTTGAAGCAAAATTTACAGATAAAGGGAAGTGTTGTTTCACTTATGGCAACATTTTTGTAGATTTAGACTTAAAACATTAAAGAAATCTAGCCCTGTTGCTCCTTGACTCAGAATTGTAGAAATTATCATTCACTGATTTGAAAACAGTCTAGAAGATATGTATTCCTAGGACCCCGACAATCTGTTCCTTTCCTTTTGTTTTGTTTTGTTTTTTTCCTGAGCCCTTGGTGGAGTAAAGTGTCTGGCTTGATGTGTCACAGGTTTTAGAGATCCATATTAACTTTCATTTGCTACTTTTGTCTCACTCTTGCTTCCTAAAGTGAATCCAGGTTTAGGAGAAGAGTGCTGCAATGATTTCTACATCTCAAATTACTTTGCCATGAACTGTGTGCAACTTATTATGTGAGAGCCATTGTTTTCACGAGGAGGACACAGAATTTCTCTTTGAAAAGTTGTGTAATGCAGGCAAAAGAGAATTTGACATTTTTCATACTAAAGTGATGAAGGGATGCAGCTATTCATGGAGAAAACATTTGAGCAGATAAGAAGAGTCAATCTCTCTTTATGAAGAACAGCTGTCTTTCTTCTGCTTGCCCATCAGAACATTCTATCACCACCCTGTCATTTGCTGTTCATGGAGGGAAAAGAATTCTCTATTGAGTAACATAATAACCTGTCTGTTAAATGTTAGTCTCTTTGTCATTCATCAGCAAAGAGAGAGTAGCAACAGCAGAATGATCTGAACTTGTTCTGTTTCTCACATAAGGGTTTCTGTGTTTTCCACTGGGGAGCACGTGTATAGTTTAATAAGCTTGGCATATGATGCTGTCAGACAGACAGTAATGTGATTGTCATACCTGAAAACTAAGAGCCATATGTATTCATCTTGGAATCTATCAGAAGGTGGTGGGAAGACCTGAAAGATATGATGTGTTTATGTAGACTGAGATGTTTCCATCAGCTCATATGAGGTCATGTGTTGGAAAAATGAGAGTAACCAGACCTCCCTTTCATTTAGATTACAAAAACACCAATTAATATTAATTGGAAACCATCTAAAAGGAGGTTATTCTAATTCTTTCTCTCTGTCCATAGACATATCTAGTAGGAATACAGGAGAGGGCCTTTTCAGTGGCTGCTTCCAGGCTCCAGAAGTCCCAGCCTAGGGAGGATAGACAGATACCCTCCTTGCAGTCTTCCCACGGGCAGGTAAGGGCTTTTTTGTTTCAGCAGGCCTTTGAAGACTAGCTGCTCAAGTTCAATAGGCCTTGCACACTGTGCTGTATTGTCTATTGGTTTTCTTTTTAATGGCTATGTTTTGATTGGTTTTAATTTTATTGACAATTCAATTAGGTTATCGGCCTGCATACCCCCCAGATCTGATATGGTTTAATTGGTGAAATATTATTTAATTGGCAAAATACATTAACTGGCATCAATGTAAAATGGGCCTGAGATGACTGTAAGGCCAAGCTGGGCAGTGGAAAAACACTGGTTGAACACATGTGCTACAAGGTAGGTCAGAGATCCCCTCAGGCTAGCCAGAGTCATTGTCAGGATAATCACCAGGTAACTCAAGAGATAATAAGCTTAAACTAAAGCTGTAACATCTCTGCAACCATACAATAGGGATGGGAAGTTCCCACCAAACCACTGATTGTTTCAGTCCTTCTTCCCAACACCTGGATGTTTCCCTCCATTGTTCCTTCATCTGTCCATTGTTACAGACCTATTATGACAGCCATTAGCATTTTTTCACCTAACACTAAGACCATTGACTTCATCCAGACCCATTGTCCATGTTTCAACTTCCATTGTTTGCTCGGCCAGAGAGCCATTCACACCCTTGCCTTGCAGGCAGATTTTGCGTATTTAAAAACCCTCTGTTTTGGGCAGTCAGAAGCAGTATCTCACTTGCTGAATGCCATGCTGTCATTCTGAGTCTTGAATGAGTACTGTACTTAGGTGCAGTCTAGACCACATCGCTATTTTCTTTGCTGCTCTCCAGATTGGTAATTATTGCCCGTTCCCTAAAACTCCACAACTTTCCTCCCTTTATCCTTCAGTTAGCTCTTGTGCAAGTATGTGAGTGATTGGATCTTTCGCATGTGTGATTGAATTCTTCAATAAAACACATTGAATTCTTCAATATTTTGGAATCTCTGGCTGGTTCTTTCCTGAGAGGAGCCCATAAACATTGGTGGAAGATCTCTTTACGTTACCCTTCTCTTGCATCCCTCCTAATTGATCTAATTAATCCCCATTATCATGTGGAGCTACTGGCATCGTGGTTGGACCCCTGAGTCACCCACGTTTTGGGGTAGCCATTATTTTCTTAACTTTTGTGAGAGGTAAATTTTTAGCTATGTTTGTTTTAACTGTTGCAAGCTGCCTTGAATTCTGGACTGGGGAAAAGGGGGGATAACAGCAGCAGCAGCAGCAGCAGCAACAACAACAGCAACAACAAAAAGGAGGGGGAAGAGAAAAAGAAAAAGGAGGAGGAGAAAAAGAAGGAGGAGAAGAGTGTGTATGTGCCTTCAAGATACCTGTCGACTCATGGTAATACCACGAATTTCATAGAGTTTTCTTCACCAAGGGACTCAGTGGTTTTGTCAATTCACCCTCTGAAATATAGCCCAAGGCACCTGGTATTTCTTGGTGGTCTCCCATCCAAGTAGTAACCAAGGCTGACCCTGCTTAGTTTCAAAGATCAGAAGGGATCTCTTTGACTGGCTACAATGTAATGTCATATAGTCATGACATATGTCCCATCTGCAACTGAACAATCAAAAGCATTTCTAGTGTGAACCACAGGCTGCCTACTTCCCACTGGCCTTTTGCAAAGGGTCAGCTTGAAAGCCCATGTTGTTACTTTCCAGGCAGCGTGAACCAAAAAGTCAGTATCTGTTCCTACTGTTCCTTGGGGATGAGCAAGGAATTCCAACAAAATTATATCTGACTTCAAAAAGAAGTTTGAAAGGAAGAGTCAATAATTGATGAGGATGAGGATGCCACCTTTCTCATAATATTGGGCTTCAAGGCAGCTAACAATACCAAGAACAACATGACTAAAAACAAACAAAAAGGTGAATATTAAAATAAGATTAAGCAATCAAAATGATTTAAAACTACACGTAAAAATATAAAAACTATTAAAAAGATAAAAATCCTTTAATTCAATCTAAAATGAACAGCACCCTTAATCTGTTCTTTAAAAACATTCTATTTTAAACACCTGCTGGAATAAAAAGGTCTTTGCCTGGCAATGGAAGGACAGCAGGGAGGGGCCATTCTGGGAATGGAGAATGTGTACGCAGCGTATACCTTGAAGACCCCGCCAGCCTGGTTAACAAGCAGTGTTGAGGCAACTGGGGCAAAAGGCTTCTTTCAGAACATGGAAGTCTTGCCCCAAGTGAGGAAAACAGAAAGGAATAAAAGATTTCGTGAAAGAAAGAAAGAAAAAAAGAGAGAAGGGATGCAAAAAGATGTATGTGTCTTGAGTTGCATTATCACTAATAATACTAAGACCATCACTAAATATTCTCCAAATACACCAGATACAGGTATCCACCTGGCCAGGGAGTAGCTGGACAACAAGGCAGTTGAAGAGAAGTTTTTTTCAATTTGCCTTTTCCAATACTTGTCCCACCTACTTTCTGAGAAACTGTTGTCTATGGAGGAACATACCCAGTGAAATCTAATTTTATTAGGTCGCTCCTGTCCAAATGCTGGTTTTCACTAGAGCTAGAAAGGAGATACCTCCACTCTTTCCCAATATTATTTAACCTATTAAAAGCCATGCTATACTGTAATCCAGAACACAGACTGTTTGGTGTCTGAGTTCTGATGCACAACAAATCAGTAACACTATTGATGTCACCATTTTTTTTGTCTTAAGAAAAAAAAGAGAGAATTAAAATAAGAGAATGAAGAACAGAGATGGAAAACTCTTGCTCTCATCTTTTTGTTCTGTTTCCACATCTGTTTGCAAATTATCTTTATTGCTCATCTGCATGAAAATTCATTCTTTTTGAACTGTACATTTTACAAAATATATCTATTTTGTATACATACTTCAAAATGCATCCACGTTGCAAATTTTCTTCTAAAAAACATTATGTACACTTTTCTATAATATGCACATTTTTGAAGACTTTTCTATGCTATGTTTATTTTGATGCTTTTTAAAAATATGTGGACTTTGATCATAAAGTTGGAAAAGTGCAGATATTGACATGCAAATAGGTCCATATAGTACACTTAAAGTAGTTAACTTTAACAATGTGAACCTGATGAATTTCTTACCCATCCCTTGTGAAGATGAAAGATAGGCATACATAGTAAAATGTTAGCCTGTACTGAAAGTTGATATTTAAGGATGATGAAGATGAAGACCATTCATTTATATCACATAGTTTAAGATATTGATTATTCTGCCTATGAGAGGTGATTCATCTCCATGGGCTGAGGGCCTTTTCAATCCCTTGACCTTGAAGTGCACTTCAAGGATGGGTAAGAAATTCATCAGGTTCACATTGTTAAAGTTAACTACTTTAAGTGTACTATATGGACCTATTTGCATGTCAATATCTGCACTTTTCCAACTTTATGATCAAAGTCCACATATTTTTAAAAAGCATCAAAATAAACATAGTATAGAAAAGTCTTCAAAAATGTGCATATTATAGAAAAGTGTACATAAAAATGTTTTTTTAGAAGAAAATTGGCAACGTGGATGCATTTTGAAGTATGTATACAAAATGAGGATAGAGAGCAGATCTAATTTTGCTGAGTTAATTGAATCTTCCTGATGCAACTGATTACAGATGACTAGTGCACCTAAGGACATGAAATACTTAACTGAATAATGAATGACTAGAAAAAAAAAATGCAAAACCATTCATATCCTCTTTGAATTATGTCTTGAAGGACACTGAACTGCCTGGTCTGTTGTGGCAATAAGTTAAGAAAACATTTTTCCCTAATGCTTGAGTACGCACAGTCCTTCTGAGATTGCCTTATTGGTTGTGTGCCTTCAAGTTGTTTCTGACTTCACAGTTATAAGAGGTACAGTGGCTTTCACACAGACAATACTAGCTTAGATTCTTGGAAGATTAAAAGAATAAAGGTTTTGAGAAGGATAAATCTGAATTTGAATTGTTATTTTTACTAATGATGAACATTTGATCATCAAGTTATATAAACTCTTATTGAAAATAGAGGTGGAAGATGAGCAACTTAAGGAACATATGATTAACTGGGCTAAGAATTTTAGATATAATATATCTATGAATCAACAGGAAAGTCTTTGGAAATTAAAAACATGCGTTGTTATGATCTTCAAGAAAATGTTTAAAGGTGATGCTACACTGGTATCTTACACCTAAGAGACTATCAAAGATGCATGAAGAAATAAGATAGTTTTCGGAAGTGTCAAGAACATACAGGATCTTGGTTTTATATGTAGTGGACCTGTGAAAAGACTAAAAAGTTTTGGATGGAAATACAGAATATGATCCAAAGAATTCTGAAATACCAAATAGTTAAGAAACCTGAATTATTTTAAATAGGAATTTGGAGTGATGATATTAATATTGACTAATAATAACAAATTATTTCAATATACGTTACTGGCAGTGAGAATTGTCTATGCAAAGTATTAGAAGAAAATGGAGATCCCAACAATGGCTTAACGGTTTAATAGATTGATGACAATTGTGGAGATGGACAAGTGGTTAGCTATGTTAAAGGGAAATTCTGAAGAATAGTTTATTGCATGCTCAGGGGCGAGAGCAAACTAGAATACCCACACACATGTAAAGGTTAGGAAAATAAGGCCACAACTTTACTGGCTACAGCTGTGAAAGGGTTGACATGCACATGGGTCCAGATCTACCCATCAACCAACCCACCTGATGGCCAATGAGCCCAATAACCCTCCAGGCCAGGACTGCCTTGGAGGCAGGCAGAGGATGTGTGTCCCTGCCATCTGTCACATCTGCTTTCCCATGCACCCCTAATGCCCCAAATTTCTATGTCCTGGCCTGGGAAAACAACAATCTGTTACTCCGATGGAGAAACCCTATCCCGGAGTCTACAATTTGATATTAAATATGATTCTGTGTGCCTGAGAGGTCGCCCGGATGACCATGTAGGCAGGCACGGTTGAATGACCGAAAATCAGGTCAGGCCAGTAAAATCCCCCATCACGTAGCCCAGGAGACCTCAAGATGTGTAATCCCACAATAGACAAAGGGTCCTCAGCCCCAAGATACCGACTTGAGGGGATTAGAGTGTCTGCCCCAAGTTGAGCAAATATCCGACTCAGCAAGGACCGTTTACATGAAGTCACACCACAAACAAACACAGCCGAAGATCCTGAGACTTTGGCAACACCTTGCAATCCCATCACGCAAAGGAAATTACCATTGTGGAGCTTCGTTATCGCTCCAACACCCATTGTTCTCCCTGGGAAAGGATTAGTCCTCCATGTACTTTTTTCCCTACAAATAGTCCCAGTTTTTGAGCATTTCTTTGGATCACTCCCAGTCTTCCCAGCAGACCGTTGCTCCATCCATTGAGTAATTCACTCAGCCCTCCTCGTGCTGAGTCTCATCTCTCCTCTGTCTTCTCGGACCATGGACTTCAAGACAAGGTGCTCAACTACACCCCTTCAATACTCCCCTGTCCAATTTCCTCTCTTTTTGTTTCTTAATAGCTCTTGGGTGCGTGTGTGCGTGAGTGCATTGGTGCGTGAGGCTTGTATTCAATAAAATCATTTACTGGACATTTTCGTTTGGTTTTTGGCTTGGCCTGACCCCGTAAAAACTGGGCAAAAAGAGCCCGCTAAGTTACCCTACCTCTCGCATTGCGATTGCTTGTGTTCTGGCTAGTTTCTATTCCCAGTGTGGAGCACATTGAGGTGTCCCCCTAGGGATCCCAGAAATTGGGGTAACAAATCCCAGATCCAGGACCCATGCTGATGCCACAGAATGTAGGCAAGATGACACTTCCACCTTCTGCCAATTCTTAGCCTCAGCCAACGGAGGAGAGTACACAAACGAAGTATACAAGAACACAGAAACAGCTAACAAAAATAGCATAACCAAATCCAGTCACCCAGCCACCCCAAAGGCTCAAGGGTGCTGGTGTAGTCACCAGCTGAGGAACTGGGCACACCAGCAAGGAATAATCCATTCATATTCACTAGCCACAGGAACCATGTTTCTTCTTTCCACTGCTCCTTGACCTCGCCCTTCCACAATCTGCTGTGTAGCCTGTTCTGGGTGCCACTTGCTTTTGTTCCATATTGCTACCTCCTGGTCCTGGCACACCCTCACTTCCTTTCCGTGCAAACTTAGCACTCAAAACAGACAATATGTCATGGCCTTGAACGACCAGCCCTGGGTGAATGTAACCTATAAAAGCCCTGGATTCCCACCTACCAATTTTCTTAATGGCTCCAGGTGGGAGACCGCAGAGGGCAGCTCTGTGGCTGCTCCAATGTGGAAGGAGTGGCCACCGAACTCCCCAGCTGGGAGTCGGAGGTGCAAAAGGGAACTGCCACACATTGGTACCTAAACAGGGTGGAACTGTCCACATGAATGAAAAGGTGCCTGCCCCAGAAGGTCACTTGACTAAGACTCTGTGCAGGGCCCAGATGAGGCATGGGCTGAAACCCAGCAAGACCTGCAACCGAATGCTGACCCTGCAGTCCAATTGATCCCCTTTTGATTTGCAAATCCGAATGATGATGTACTCCCCCGAGAGGGAAATGTCCCCAACTTGCAGAGCTCTGCCTGATTGATCAAGACTTGGTTCAACCTAGGCACCAGTTTCCCCACCTGGAAGGCCTCCAAAAAGGTAATTGTAAATGCCATTTTGAATAACCATACCTCCTCTTTTGAATGGCAAATAGCTGGCAATGTTTTAACAATCCTGAGGAGGAGGCCAAACGAAATGGGCCTTTGGCTGGGGGCTAGCCACCTCCACCCTTTGATGGTGCTTCTGATCAAAAAAGTGCTGCAAGGATCCCCAACCCCCTTGATTTTGCTTTAAAAAAAAAAAAAAAAAGACAGTGCTGCCAAGTGCAGCACCATGGATTGGGAAGCAAGAACCAACTCCCTCAAGTGTAACAAAAACCTGAGGATAAACCACTCTGGCCCTTCCCAGACGTGCGGGGGGGGGGGGGGGGACGACAGAACACACTACTCACTGGATTTTAACTTCGTCCGGGCAAGTCCATTGCAACGAGGAGGAGTGCGAGCTCGTCGCTCCGCACTCCTCCGGTGTCCTAAACGGCGGCTTCCGGTTGGTGGAGGTTCTCCAACCCAAGAAGCTCACCAGCCGGAAACCCACCCCTGGCAGATCTGCAGGCACGCACTTGCGTGCGCCTGCAAATCTGCTCCAGAGCCGGGCAACGGAGCGGCACGGGGTTGCACGCTCCGTGCTTTTTAAAAACCTCTAAAAAGAGGTTTTTAAAAAACACGCTGTGCGACCAGTTCCGGTCGCTCCAGAGTGGACTGAGGTATGGAACTACAAAAAGTAGTCCGCCCCAGTCCACTCTACGGTACAGAAGACCTCCATGGGAGGTCGCTCTGCACTGTTTAAATAGCCCGGCACGGAAAAGGCCTCTGACACCAGCTTTTCAAAGGCCCAGAACCTGGCCATCGCCCTGGAGTAGGCCCGCAGCATGGTGGGGGCAACAGAATGAAGCATTCCCTGGATCACTACTTGCTCCCAAGGCTTCACATTTCCTCTGGAAACAGAGCCAGCCACTGGAGCTTGCAACTAAAATCTGTCTACCTGAAATCGAGACAGTGAGTCCTCTGTCCTGTTCTTTAGACCTGGAACATAACAAGCTGTGACTTGTTATGTTCAGACTTGGATGACTGCCAATGGATGACAGCCACCACAGCCTGGTTGTCACAACACAAGTGAACCTTCTTGTCCAGAAAGTGATCAGACCAGACGGTGACAGCTACTACTATGGGAAATAGCTCCAGGAATGTGAGATCACACCCTACTTGATCCTGGAGCCAAGCATTAGGCTACCTCTAGGAACACCAGTGCCCATTGAAATAAACACCAAAACCAGTGTCCCTGGCTGCGTCAGAATGCACCAGGAGCTCCAAGCCTGGTTCCCACACTTCCTGCCAGAGGGAGACCCCATTGAACTCATCCAGGGACCTGACCCACACTGCTAAGTCCTCCCTGACACCCTTGGTGATGTGGATTCTATGGTGTGGAACCCTGATCCCAGCCGTAATCCAGGTCAGGTGGGCGCAGAAGGCTCTCCTAGGGGACACAACCTTACAAGCAAAGTTGAGGTGGCTCAGGAGGACCTGGACTTCCTTGAGCATGGTCTTCCTGCAGGCCAGCATTGCTAACAGATGCTCCCTGAGGGACTGCAGCTTATCCTCCAAGAGGTGGGAGCTCCAGAGAAGTCAGGTGAGGGGACCAGGAGGAACAGGCACCAGAGAGGCAAAAGGAAACAAGAGATGAGGCAGCTGAGTGGGTGCTGACTGTGGGGGGAGGACATGGGGGGTGCCTGGAGGGGTCAGGGAGAGCCCCCAGAGATTTAGCTCACATAGCTCTTCCAAGAGCTGTTGGATAACTAGGCCACACTGGGGAGGGGTGCAAAGTAACCCATTGACCAGTGCAGTCTGAAACTTGCTCCACCAGTCCTGCTCTGATCACGCAGTCACTCCAACACTGATCGAAGACTCTTGACTCCTCACTGTTCTTCACTACTCCATCCCTTCTCTCACCTCCTCTTTGATCATCGTCTTCACTGTGCACCACTGCTTCTTCTTCTTCTTCTTCTTCTTCTTCTTCTTCTTCTGCTGCTGCTGCTGCTGCTGCTGCTGCTGCTGATGATGATGATATTGCTGCTGATCTCACTGCTGCCAAAGTCTTCCTCAACAATGCTGTGGAAGAAACTGAGCTCCAGTTGGAGGGGAGCTCAAATAAATATCCTCTGAACCAACCAGAGGGAAAACTATGGCCAGCCAATGCCACAGCCCCCAGCAGCCAGTGAATTCAAAACAGTGGTTTGAACTCATTGACTGCCAGCCAATGGGCTCTTCCCAGGCAGTGCAGGGGCTGCCAGGAAGGCAGAAGCAACTGCTTCAGCAACCGCATGGCCATAGAGGCATTTGCTTCACCTCCAACCTGACCCACAAATACACTGCACAGTAAGTTGTGCAGCATTGCTTTTGGAATGGAGATCTTAATGGATTTCCTAAGGGAAAATGAGGGTGCATTGATGATTTTAGGGTTTTGAACGTGCATGTCCATGTTCCTTTTTAAATTTTAAATTTTATTGTTATCATGAGAAAGATATTTTGAAAATTAAATGATTATAGGTTGTTGTTATTAACATCTTCCATGTAAGTATGATTTGTTTAATAGAGGTAATAGACTTACTGAGAATTTAGTATGGAATCTATGGAATCAAATAATCAAATAATAATATTTGGTATTGACTAACAATATTGATATTCAGTCCAAAATAGAAATCTAGGAAATTTAGAATTTAAAATAATTGAGGAGTATAAATATAACAAACAACAATTTATAATTGTAATGCTGTATATAATTTTTAGTTTGCTTGTGTCTTTTTAATTACATTTACTCTTCTTTTAGATGTATTGATTTAATTGATGTTTGTGGGGGATTTTGTGTATATGTTTAAAATTTCAAGGTTTTTTTAATAATAAAAAAAAGTTGTTTCCAACTTCTGGCAACTATATGACAAACATATCATGGGGTTTTCTGGGACTCTAACTGTGTGATGTGTCCAAGGCCACCCAGTGAGTTTCCATGGCCAAGCAGGAATTGAACTCTGGTCTCCAGAGTTATATCCAATGTTCAAATCAACTATATCACACTGGCTTTTAATACTTGATGATAAAAATGTATTTGTGGGTTTTGCCAAATTATCATGAAAGATGTAACATCTGGCACGCCTGAAGCTTTTAAAGAGTTAAAATATGATTCAACAACAAAATTGGATTATGCCAGATAATGCATGCTAATTCTTTGAAATAACATTTGTTGCTTGATTATAATTTGGAAAGACAAATCTTGAGGTCCAAGAGCAAATATGCAGTTCTCATGGAACAAAGCAGCAAACTAATATGTAACTTCTGTTAAAAACTGTTGAGCATTAATGTTGCTGTCAGTAACGGCAAAATTATCCTAGCGTCTGTGTTGATAACTGGGTGGCATTCTGGATGAGGCATTCTAACAACCATAGAACTTTTTATTGCAAGTATCTCTCATAATGGATGGCTTTGTTTCAAGCACAGGAGTTTAAATGTTTCTGTAATATCCATATGTTAGTAGTTCAAACCTGACATTTGCTGATATCATATTGTGAGCATTAAGCAATTTGATGTTAATTAGGTGGCCATATGACTTCTTTTCCAGACAGTCCTTTATTTGAACTGCTGCCAGGATATTCCTTTGTTTGAAGTATATAAAATCCTCTGTTTGAAGGATACCATAGGATGTGAGGTATGGGGTCATCAACAGTAAGCACCTGGATACCTGTTGTATCTTAGGCATATCATGAGATAATGATAACAGTAATGCTTGGGAAAATGGGAGGCAGTAGGAAACAAGGGAGACTGCACTACAGGTGAATTGATTAAATCATGAAAGCCATGGCCCTGAGCACGCAAGATGTGAGCAAGGCATTTGATGACCAGGGCTCTTGGAAATTTCTCATTCATAATATCATCATAAGTTGAAGTCAACTTGACAGCAAATAACAAAGTGGACACCGTAATACTAATTAATGGATTTAATTTGATCCCTGCTTATCAGAACATTGCCAAAGCAACCTTCTAATGCACCAGGGATTTTAAAAAACAGCAGATCTCAAGCCCTCAGTCTTCATGTCACCATGGTAGCTTTCCAGAAGAACATGCTGCTGCCTCTTTGCTGTGCTGCAGCATCACCAGGACAGATGGCTGGATGCTGTATACCACTGCTAGCTCAGCAGCAATCAGTGGATATTCAAGGCTCCCATAGCCACACAAGGATCCCAAAGCCAGAGTGGCTGACTTTGGTTTGGATCCTCATTCTATACAACTCGCCTTTCAAAATAAAATAAAAGCATCAGTCCATTCATGTAAAGTGGGGAAAATAACAACAACAACAACAACAACATATTATGGGCAGGCACACAAGCCCCGTTCCCAGCATTTCTGGGCTCGCTTTGCGTCCCACTTTTTGGGAAAAAGTGTGACATAAATAAAGCTATTGATTGATGGATTATCACGATTCCCAACCATGTGGACATTTTTTTGGCTAAGCAATTCTCAGTGTAATCAAGTAATTTTAGACTTGTAGTAGAAATTAATATTGTAGCATTGTGATGTACTATCTTGATATCTTACATGACCAGCTTTGGGGAGCTGTTCTCACAAAAAATATATAGAAATGTTTTAAATGTTAATAATGCTAATAACATAGGATATAGATACACCACTACCATAGTGCTTAATCTAACCTAACCAGCCACTGTCAGAGAACAAATGTAGGACCTTTTGCATACAAAGCATGTCTGTGGTCACTCAGCTATGACTATTTAAGAGCACAAGTACTAACAATTGCCAGAAGATTGTACAACAGGTGCAGAAAGTTATCTCAAATCCATAAGTAAACCAGATCTCTTCAGCTTTGCGACTATTGATTATCCATTTATTTGACTGAGATCCTCTGCTCCTCCTGGTCTTCCTGTGACTCAAGGCAACCTGTTGCAGATAAAAAGAGATTCAAAAGATTATAGCAATAAAACTAGCTTAAAAAAACACTTTAAAAACACTTTCAGGAAAAACAACGATGAAAAGACCTTTCTCCACAGCCAGTCAGCTGCAAAAAATATGTCATTTTATTTTTAAAGAAAAAATCTGCCTGTTGGTGGAAAGCAGCCTAGTTTCTATGGGGAAAGAATTCTTCCTCTCCTGTTCTTTTTTGACCAGATTTGTAAGGAGAAAGCACTTATTGAGACATACTAATTCTTGGCCCTTAAAATTCTGTGGAAATATCAGCATTTTAAATAGATCACAGATTAGACTTGCCACATTCTAGTCCCCTTACCCCCCCAAAAAAATTTGGGCATTGTCACTGACATGTTATGAAAATTAATGTAATTATTGTGCAAATGATGCAGTGGATTGGGAGAGGGTTAGCCGGTCCTACATAATTGCTTGCTCAAAATTACTTCTTCAGAAGTTGCTTTCTAAGCAGGATATAGAAAGCAGGGTTTTCTTAAATTCTTCGTAAGTGATACAAGGACATGCAGCTTGGAACCTATGAGTCACATAAGCCCCCAAGGTGTTCTATATACCACTAAGACCTCTTTTATTTACCAGCCTTTTACAACTTTTCTCCTCACAGGATTAACAGTTGTGATTAATAACCTGCAGGAAATGCAGACATTTGATGAGGATATCTTTCTTAGGAATGTGGATTTCAAGATACAGGAGTTCTGCTTGAAGAATTAAAATCAACATTTGGTAAATTTACAAAGAGAAGTCAGCCAAATTTTCATTAGATCTGGCCATTTCCATATGAAACAGCAGTGGGTTGTTTCCAGTCCAGGAGTTGTCTCACCATGCAACATCATCACTATCCAGCTGATATCCCATCCCCAAGCATTGCAAAACCACCTTATACTATTTCCAGAAAAAATCTGTTAAGAACCCTTCTTTAGCTCTTCAGTCCCATCAGCTGGCTCAGTGTGGTACCATAATCGCGCTTGATAGCACTTCCTGTCATTGTAAATTCAGGATTGGCCAGGGTGTGGCCAGGCTTGTCCCACCCTCAGTGACTCCCATGGTATGACAGTTTTGGAATCTGTCACCTCTCCATGTGTATTTTAAATTTCTCCCTTAAGTTAATTTTTTTTTAATTTTTTAAATACTGTTTTTAGTGTTATAGCACACCAATGCAATAGTGTGTTGGTGTGTCATGGGGTTACAATGTGGCTGTGCTAGTACAACACATTAAAAAAAAAAAGAACAATCAGGGCAGTGGGACAGGGTGAAGGCCAGGGAAGGGAGTGGCCAAGGAGGCTGTAGAGTGGAAGAAACACCAGTGGCGATAACACTACTCATCCGCATGAGGCGGAAGGGTGCAGAAGAGAGCGTTCCTAACCCGCTATCATTGCAGGAATGGCAATACTGGGATTGTAATGGAAGAATGTGTTAATGACGTATGGTGCAGAAAGGGCTTCTCTCTCTTTCTCTCTCTCTCTCTGTGTGCATGTAGCTACAAACATCCATCTCAGAGCAGGAAAGGTTGTCAGATCCAGACACACGTAGCAGGTCCAAGGTATGTACAGAGTAAATAAGCAAGTGAAGATATGGTTTTCTAACTTAGAAAGCTACAGCATGACTAAGGCATATACAGAAGTTTCAAACAACTAAACAAAAACAAACACCCATTTCAGAGCGTGTAGACCCAGAAGGCTACAGTGCACAAAAAGAAGGTGCGTGCAAATCAATCAAGACAAACTTGTAAAAATAGTATGAAAATAGTAAAGTGATGCACATTAACACCTACAAGAGCCACCACATTAATTGTAGAGTCTCACACCACAGAGGGAGGAAAGGCAACCCCCACCTGAAGAAATTTTGCCAAGAAAACATTATGATAGGTTTGTTCAACAACTAACACTAACTGATACACATCAACAACTACCACTAAGTAACTGAGCCTATGCCCACACTCATGTCCAAACTCCTTTTGTAAAATGGGAACTATCATATTGCCATGATTCAGGGTTAGGACTGAGGTAAGAATTATTGAGCTATGTACTTTATATGCTCAGAAGTCAATTAACGGTGCAATCCCGTACAGGTCTACTCCAAAGTAAGTACTACGAAATTCAATGAAAATTGCTTCTAGGTAAGTGGGTGAATTATGGATTGCAACTTGAAAGTGAAAGTTACTCTTAAGAAAAGGGCAGTTCACCCCCCACACATTCTCACAATCTCTCTTCTCTCTAGATCCACCAATGAACTTCTTAAGCGACACTTGACACAAACACTAGAAGATTTCTAGATGACAGTAAAGAAAGAAAGTCTTTTTCTTGGCAAACATTAGCAGAAATAGTGTGCCCCAAATGCTTGTGGCTGTTTTTAAGATTTAAACTGTAAGTAAGAGCCCACTTGGGTGGCCAATCTATAGATAGATGACGTTCTCAATGTGTAATCTTAACAATAGCATTTAAATTGAAACTCTAACTACTTTTTAAAACTCTGGCCTTTTGAACCCTAGTGCTTAGCATTCAGAACTCCTATGTCTCCAATCCAAGTAATGACTGTGACCCAAGCCCTTGCTCCCTTTAACACTGGATACAGTTAAAGTCCTTATTTTACCAGAAGGGCTTACCACAGCTTATATTGCTTTCATGAGTTGAAGCCATTAAGATCCTTAATGCTGCTTCTAAGAATTTAAGGGGTTTAAAAGCTTATAATTCTTTTAAGAGGTGAGTCAACCTTTTATTCCAACTGTGAGATTTTCTCCTCTATCTTTATTTCAGAAGAAAGAACTGACAAAACTACCTTGGAGTATTCTTTGCCTAAGAAAACTTATGAAATTCATGGGGTCGCCATAAGTCAACAGGTGACTTGAAAGCACATACGTGCATAGATCTTTCGTAAACTGGGGGGAAAAAACAAATTAACAGGACAATCAGACAAAGCAAAAGTGTATGGAATAATCAGAAGCCATTATAGAACTTTTCATGTCTTATGCTTTCCTGGTTTTATTTCTCAGTATAAATGATCACTTGAACCTCTTAAAGTCTGATTAAGGAAGGAAGGTAGGTTTAGACAGGGGTGTCAAAGTCAATTTCATCTTGGACTGCATCAGCATTATGGTTACCCTCAAAGGGCCAGTTGTATCTATAAGACTATATAAATGTATCTACTCTTTTATCATATTAAATAATTGCTTCTGGCCCTCTTTCTGCTCCCGCCTCCCCTGTGGCTCTTTCTGCCCCCCTGCCCCTCTCTGTACCTGGTGAACCTGATGCCCACATTGCGGGCTCCCTGCTGCCAGTATTCTGAAGAGGGGCCCAGCAGCCAGCACACACAATCTACTTCTACTTCTGACTGCTCCTCTGCCCAACTCTTGTGACAGCAAGACTTGGACAGAGGACCAGTAAGAAATAGAAATAGATTGTGAGTGCTGGCTGCTAGGGCCCTCTTCAGAATACTGGCAGCTGAGGGCCCGCAATGTGGGGATTGGGCTAGCCAGGCAGGGAGAGTGCTGCAGCTGCAGGAGAAGTGCGAGGGCCACATGAAATGGCCTGGTGGGCCAAATTTGGATTTGACACATATGGCTTAGAATATTCATGAGAAGCAGGACATTTTTCAGCTTTAATAATTTGAATTTATGGCAAAAACTAGGATGAACAGTTGTGGCCTGCCTCACTTCCTTAGAGACCAAGACAGTCATGGATTTATTATGGCCCTGTTAAAAGGCAAGGAAACCCTGTTCAGTGTAGTTGTTGATGCTGTTGTTATGTGCCTCTAAGTCAACTCTGACTTATGACAACCTTATTGTAGAAGTTTACTGGAAAGATTTATTCTGGATTCAAGCTGTATAGGGCTTTATAGGTCAATAACCGGCACTCTGAACTATATCCAAAAATGAACCAGTAACCAATGAAGCTGTTTCAGTAGGAGAGTTATATGTTCCCTTGCATCTTGTATAAGGTTCGTTCACTTAGGAGCATCATAATTGGTTCTCTTTCTCATTGGGTTTGTTTGGAGTAGTTCTAGTCCTGCATTTGCATAGCCTGGAAAAAAAACTAGTTGATTGATTTGCTAAATTATTATCTCATTAGATTTTTCTGCCAATGTGGAAACTTGCTAGTGTTCTTGATTAACCTCAAAGTTAATCCAATATTCCAACTAGATCCCTTTCACAGTATACATTTATAGCACTATGATTCTATAATTGACATGGCTTTAATTGACATGGCTGTATCCTATAGAATCCTGAGCTTTGTAGTTTGGTAAGGGTAGAGTGTGCTTTGGGGTAAAGCTAGCATGCCCTGGATACTTGCAGAACCCTCTGTGTCAAAGGGTAGAGTTTGTGTTGGGGTTAAGCTAGTGTGTCCTAGATACTTCAGTGGGGCCTTTTAAAGGCAAGGGTCCATGTGGGGAACTGGAAGTAAAATTCTAGTTGGAATTATAAATGGAGCGAGGATGCAAAGTCCAGTGGTTTTGAACTGCCATGTAGGTGGAGCTAACTCTAAATCTGTCTGTACATTAACAGTGTGATACTTGGCTATAAAGCTCCCCAAACTCCCCTCCCCGCAGAAATGCAGGTTGGTTTAGTTCCTTTTGTTTATTTTTGTCTGGCAGCTAGCCAGAAGCTAATAGAATAAGGCAGCCTGGCTGCTTTCTCTTTGACTGGAAAATCCACTTCTCTGTTGGACTTGCATTTGTGGGAAGGAGTCTTCCAGAGCAAATATCTAGGCTAGGAGAATGTAGTGAAACCAACAAACAGTATGGGTGCCCTGGAATGTGCCCTGCCAGTTTCCTAATGCTTCAACTTGTGTTGTGCTAGATGGGATCATTTAAACCAACTTATGTTGCATACTTAAAAGTTCTGCTTACATCTATACTACATTGCCTCCTACAGAGTAACTGAAACTTTATGGGAATGTGTTATTGGGAAATTCACATATGGGCATTATTCTTGCTAGATAATATGTAAGGAAATGTGCTTTTTTTTACTAAAGTCTTACCCATCTTAATTGTCTCCCCACACAGGTCTGTACTCATTCCATGTAAACAGAACATAACATTATAAATATACATGTGAAAAAGCAAAGTTGTGACTTGACAGAAGGAATTCAGGAGTGTGATGAAAGGCTCTTCAATGTTACCTAGTTTATGCTTTTAACATCAAAAGAGAAAACAAATTACTGGGTAATTTTTTGAACATTAATGTTCTATTTTCTTTAAGCTAGAGACTGTAGTAAAACTGCTATTCAACTATTTTCTTTAATGTTAGAAAAAACTCAGGGTTAATTCAACAAATTAATATTGAGGATTGTGCTTTTTGACAGATGACATTTCTTTCTACATCATATCTAAGTTTTCATATGAATTGGTGATGATGGGTAACATTTTATCTTAGCTGTGTTCACAACATACAGTGTAATTGGTTTGATTTTCTGTGTGAGATAATGAAGCTTTGTTTATAACTAAACCTAGTATGACCTCTGATTCATTGCCATTGTATATTTAAATTGAATATGCACTGCTCATTACTGAACCCTTAAATTTGAGAAACAGTTTTTGGATGTAGGAGACAGAGGGAAGAACAAGATAGATATGGACATGCCCAGGTTTACATGGGACATCACAGTCTTGCAAATTAGGCAGAACTACATATTATGAATTAAGTAGCTTTGTTGTTGAAAATGGCGTCCTTATGTCAAGTTCCCACACATCACGTAGCCCCCTATCAACATGGGGCATGCTGTGGCCTTTCATGCCCCTGCCAGAGAGAGTCATGTGGAATATGGGTATAGATGACCTTAACATCACAACATAGATTTATGATTACTACTTATTCCTGAGACAAGGAAAGGTGACATTCTCTTTTGCCATAATGAATAGTTTGTTCCTTACAGTGGACTTATCCATGCTACTTTGTTTGCTATATGGTATTCTGAATATTTAATAGAGCAATTACATAACTCATAGGATATTGGAAAACAAGTTCTGAGGGGAGGGCACATCAACATCATTATCTTCACAGTTACCAACAGCCATGAAAATGGTTGACTATTCACTAGTCAAATCTGGACCAAAATGACTACAAGTGACTAAGTGATGCTGCTTTCAGTATGATGTACATTAACTTGCAAATTAACCTCTCTATCCTGTGCAACTTAATTTTCCCAAAGTAGTAGATGGAATGGAAATTCCAACTGAGTTGGGTACTTTGATGATCAATGAGTTTATCAGTGGGCAAAATCCACAAACCTCGTGTAGCACTGGAAATGGAATATGCAAAAGCACCAAATACTTGAGCAGCCTTTTGATTGGCTCTGCATTAAAGATGTATCTGCTCTGAGGTACAAGCAATCTTCTGATTACATGCACTCAGCCTTAGAAAACCCTGTGACAGGTTCACCTTAGAGTCACCATAAGTCAGAAACAACCTGAAGACACCACACAACAACAACAACAACAACAACAACAACAACATTTTTAAAACAGGTTCAATTATATGTGGTGACTTACTGTTAAGCAACTGATTAACAGCTGTAGTTCAAACTAGAAATTGCATTTAGGCGCTGATCTTGATAATAAAACCTGAGGACACTATTCAGGTAAGTTCTTGCAGGTCACTAGCTCCATTGTTTAGTTCTTGATTAAATATATATCGAGCGATTTTACATTTTGTCAAAATGTTTATTCAGTACTATATTTCAATATTGAATTTTTTGATAAAACATTGTATAAATTTAGACCACATGGGACTTCTGCCTAACAAGCAGGCAAGAGGTTTATTGTAATTCAGCAGTTAGACTTCATACACAGGTAGAACTCAACAAATAAGTCAATATAATACTGTACAGTTTAAAACTCTTCCCATAGACCCTTAGATGTTGGGTAATTCTGTCAACAGTCTTTAAACTTTGTATTATGGTACGACAAAGCCTTGACAAGAAATTTAGATGTTCTAAAAGGTATATATTTATTAACATTATACTGCAAAACCAAACTTTTACAGAGTATGACTTTTAGTGATTTTAAATACATCTAGTATCTTGATGTATTTATTTCTAAGATCCTTATAGCTGGAAAAATCCAAAAGCACATCTTCCTTATATCTGGAATAGTCCAAAAGCTGGAACAACCCAAAAACACAGTGTCTTCAATAGACAGAGAATCAAAGCTACATACTAAGATGTCACATCTTTAATATTTGACTATGTATTCATTCAGCCTACATATACATTGTATTTCAGTTCTTTTTAAGCATACTTTTGAGACAATTTTTAATAGTATAAAATAACATACAAAGAACAATAACGAAGGAGAAAAAGAAAAGACAAAGAAAAAAACTAACTACAACCTACAACACTACTGTTAAACTAAACTACAAAAACACAAAATAAAAAAAAACAAATATACCATTAGCTTTCCACTCACCAGATTTTGGTAAATGAAATTAGTTGTTCTTATTTCTTCAATTTATTTCCCTTTTAACTTCATCTGACTCATAAATCTTACAGCATCCCCTGTTACCAGTCCATATACCCTCACGCTTTGATATGATTTAATTGGCAAAATATATTAATTGGCAAATACGCTTAACTGGCATAAAATATAAATTATACACACTTATGGCTGAAAGGCCATATAGAGAAGGGACACTGACTGGAAATCAGGTCAAAGGTATCCCCAGCATGGCCCAGTCATAAGTTCACTAGGAATTAGCCAGGAAAGCCTGACTTAATGGCTCTAAGCTAATTCTCCCAAAGAAAACAATAGTCAAGCTCTGATGCAGCAGGCAAGCACCCCTGCTGTATACATTTTCTACCAACACCTTCCCCAGTCAGATTACCCAACCAAGACATTGAAACAATCAGTACTTTCCAGACCTCTTCCGTTTAATTTGCCAGAAAGCAATGAACTCACACCCTTTCAGGGAGGGAAATAGAGTATATAAACCCTTAGTTTTGAGTAGTCAAATGCAGTACTTCGCTTGCTGGTGGCCATGCTGTTGCTCTGATTTCTGGTTGTATGCTGCCCTTAGACACACAAGTCTAAGCCACTCCACTTCTTCTTCACTACTCTTCTGAAATGGTAATTATAAGTCAAAAACCTCAGCCTGGCTATCCATAATTTTTCCTCCCTTTATCCTTTGGTTAGCTCTAGTGTGAATATGTGACTATTTGTATCTTGTATGCAAATATGAGTGAATTCCCCTCAATCAAACATATTTTTGGTTTATATTCTGGAATCTCTGGCCAGTTCTTTCCTTGTGACCCTGTAAACATTGGTGGAAAGATCTCATTAAGTTACCCCTGTCTCACAGGCCTCCTAATTTTGAACTAATTAACTTGCTTCTGTCACATGTAACTACTGGCGTCACAGGTGGACCCCTGAGTCACTCATATTTTGGGGTAACATAGTGGGGTGCCATAAGATTATGTCCAGTGCTATTCAACATCTGGGCAGAGTAGCTGATACTCCAGAGGACAGGATCAGAATTCAAAATAATTTTAACAGATTAGACAACTGGGCCAAAATGAATAAAATGAATTTCAATGGGGAGAAATATACAGTACTACACTTATGCAGAAAAAAAAAAGAAATACACATATATAAGACATCCAGCTTGGCCACAGTACATGTGAAAGAGATCTAGGAGTTTTAGTAGACCACAAGCTGAACATGAGTCATCACTGTTATGTGGCAGCTAAAAAAGCTAATGCAATTCTAGGCTATATCAATAGGAGTATAGGGTCTAGGGCAAGGGAGATAATAGTATCACTCTTTTTTGCTTTGGTCAGACATCACTTGGAATGCTGTGTCCATTTCTGGGCACCACAATCCAAGAAGGATGTTGAAAAGCTGGAACAAGTCCAGAGGAGGATAACCAAAATGGTAAAAGGCCTGGAAACCATGCCCTATGATAATCAGCTTAGGAAACTGGGTATGTTTAGTCTAGAGAAGAAAAGGTTAAGAAGTGACATGTAAATATTTGCAGGAGTAAGCTTATTTTCTGCTGCTGCAGAAACTAGGATATGGAGTAGTGGTTTCAAACTACAGGAAAAGAGATTCCATTTAAACATGAGGAAGAACCTTCTGACAGTAAAAGCAATTAGACAGGGGAATACACTGCCACAGAGTGTGGTGGAGTCTACTTCATTGGAGGTTTTTAAACAGAGGCTGGATGGCCATCTGTTGGGAGTGCTTTTTGTGTATTCCTGCATAGTGGGCAGTTGAACTCAATGGCTCTTGTGGCCTCTTTCATAGAATAATTCTATGAGTCTATAAAAACTACAGGCCAACAGCCATGGAATCAAAATGTGTTCTTTAGTGTCACTTTCAGGGCTTGCCTCTCCAGGAAAGACTGGAATGACAATAGAAGAGTTTCTCCAAGTGCTATTCCAGCAATGCATACATAAAGGATTGTATCAGAATCCTCTGAGAGTTCCATCAGAAACAACAGTGACACACTACCTCATCCAGTTCATGATGTAGGTCATTCACCAGCTGGGCCTGCAGCCAGACTGAAATGGATCTAAATAATTTGTCTTATCCAGGAACCCTTGGAGCTGAGAGCCCATCACATGCTCCAGTACACTGCCCAGAAATGGAATATTGGATATGGGCTACTAATTATCCAATAGAAGGTGATTCAAGGAGGGCTTTATAAACAGTGGTTTTATAACTGTCACCTTAGTCACACTGGAATCTTGTCTTAGTGAAGGGAAACATTAATTAGTTCCTTTACCCATCCATCTGGTTCCTTTCTGGCCTTTTAGATAAGCTAAGAAAGATAAAGATCTAGAACATGTGGCAGCTCTCATCGTTCCAAGGATAGGGTTGCCATACCACTGAGTTGGCTGGACTTCATTCAAATTCGAGGCATGTTACTCAATGCTAGTTTGAACCACACTCTGGCCATTTTCCATGCTTGCTTCCTTCCTTCCTTCCTTCCTTCTTTTTTTTTAGCAAGCCGCTAGCCCACGTAGGAGCTGAGATATGAGGCAAAATTCATCCTTTCAATCATGAAAGAAGAGAGAGTAAGCAGTGCAGGCAATGGAATGAAAGAGAGAGGTGCATCTTGAGTCTGTTACCTGTGAACAGGGAGACAGTAGAAGGGAGAAAATGAGTAGCTGAGTAGTGGCAAAGTAGAATAAGCAAGGGAGGGGAGCATTGTGGGGGTGATATGAGGAAGGGAATAGGAGGTAAGGGTGAGTGAGCTGTGAGAGCAGCAAAGTACAAGAAGCAAAGCAGTGGCACCTTTGAGACCATGAAGTGAAATGATGGAGGAAGTAGAAGAAAGGGAGACAGAGTGGTTTGAGAAGCAGCAAGAAACAAGTGAGGGGTGCATTGTGAGGATGAGTGAGCATTGTGAGACAGCGAGCAGCAAGGAAAGGTGAAAGAAGTAAAAAAGGCTAAAAAATTCAATGGCAGTGTGGAAAGAGCAAGAAAGATAGTCATGAAGTGAGAAAAGTTTCAACAGTTAATGTACTGAGTTTGCATGATTAGAATGAAAATTAAACCAATTTTCTTTGGATGCCTGATTTGAGGAAGTGGGATATGGCAGTCCTATATGAGGATCCTGTTCATATCCATGATCTATATAAATGGAAAAGTAGCCATTAACACTGTGCAAGAATGAACTGATCTTAAATGGGTAGTATATAATGGCAGGATATATTCTCTATAGTCTGTTCCCTACAAGCTGCTGACAGTTTGCTGACAGTGAATTTACCAGGATCATTGTGACCACTGATAATAGTAGCTGTGTTCCATTAATATTACTTGGATCTCCCAGTACTCTCTCAATACTCTCATACCATTAACCTGATCTTTTAGAACAGTCATTCCTGGAGCAGGTGGTACTGCCCTTCTGAAGGCAGTGGAAAAATCTAAGAGGGAAATAAGGAAAAAAGGAGTAGTGGTGGGTGGCAAGGTAGCACCAGATCCAAGTCCAGTGGGCTCTTTGGATTGGTTTCAGGACCTCCTGTGGATACCACAAGATACAGATGATCAAGTCCCTTATTTAAAGGGACCAGAAGGGAGCTTGAGGGTCACCCAATCCTTCCAACCCACCTAGCGTGTGCTGTGGAGGCAGCTGCTTGCATCTTATGAGCCCCAGGTTTCCCTCCCCACCTGAACAACCCATCTTACCCTTTGCACTCTCCCTCATCAGCTACTTTCTTCCATTCCCTGTGCAACCCACAAAGGCAGTCACTGCTGTGTGCAGAAGTTTTCCCTCCCACCTCAACAACCTGTTTGCCCTCACACTCTCTCTTGCTACTCTATGCAGTCTGTGAAGGCAGCCCCAGCTTTCCCTCCCCACTTGGACAACTAGTCTTCTGCCCTCTCCTGCTCTCCCCCATCCCACCTTGGTGGCTTCTTCACTCACAGCAGAGGAGCATTCATGCAGAAGAGGCAGTAAGGATGTGACCTGGAAGCCTGAAAGAGTTTTGGAACCACTGCTTTAGGGCAAGGATGGGAATCATTTAGTTCTTCAGACATTGTTGGATGGAAATTTCCAGTAGCATTAGCCAGCATAGACAATGATGAGGAACACTGGGGACCAAAGTTCAGCATCTGGAGGGCCACATGATTTCCACCCCTGCTTTACAGATAGTGTAACCCTGCCTAGAAAATGTTTTTTTTTACATACATTTATTAATTTTTTTCACAATACATAAAAAGAAGACAAAAAAGAAACAAGGAATTACAACAGCAGTAAACAAGAAAGACAAACCCAGAAAGATGAAACACACACACACACACACACACACACACATAAAAGGAAAATACTAAATACAGTGGGCCCTTCTTACCCACAAGTTCCAGTTCAAGTGAAGCATTGTGTCCCTATACCTTAAATAGCAGTGACATGTGCATGGACATGCTGAAGAATCCATGATGAAGCATGTGCACACATGTTGCCCCATTGAATATAATGGAACATGAGCATTCACACATTCCACTATTCATGGAGATTCCTAGACACTAAAGACTAACTAAAACAATAAAAATATTTTTAAAAAGAGTGACTTCCAGCTTTCCTAGTGCAGACTATAGATACCTATATATAGAAAAACTTTACTTACAAATATCATTCAAATACTACTTTTTTTTTTAAAAAAAATTTATTATTAAAAATAAATTTTATTAAACATACAGTTATTACAAATCACAATTGACAATACATAACAATACATACACATATACATACACACATCTATAACACTACATTTACCTCCTCTCTATTACCATATCTACATACCATACACCCTCATACAAAACATAAATAACAATACAAATACATACCCATTCCTAATTTCCTCTCTTAATTACTCTCAAAGGAGATACATTCTCCATATTTTTCCTGCATCTCCTTTACAAACTATCAATACTTCCAATATCAATCTTCCATACATAACCCATTCTTCTTCCATCATACATTCCCTAACTTCTTTTTCCTTTCCATTGAGTGCGACTTTCCTCTTCTTGTCCTCCTGCTCATTTTATTTTTATTTTTACAGTTACTGCCTTATCTGTATTCTACTCTGTTTATCCTCTTAGCTTTATTTCATCTTCTTCATATTTTTTCATTAGATCAATTTAATCGTACATACCTATCAACGCGATTTCACCCCAATTTTCTTCCCAAACTCCTTTTAATATTTCCCATTCTCGGTTGAATGTTTCCTTCGACTTTCCCTTTAAATACAAGGTTAGCTTATCCATTTCTGTGAAATCATATACTTTCTGTAACCATTCTTCTACCTGAGGTATATTCTCTGTCTTCCAATGTTTCGCAAATGTAATCCTTGCCGCATATATCATGTAGCATATAATTCTTGAATATTTTCCTCTAACTTTTATATCTAGCCCATCTAAAATATTCAGAAGATATATTTCCGGGGAAATTGCAAATTTAACATTAAATATTTTCTCTATTTGCTTATGTATCTGTAGCCAAATTTTTTTAGCTTTTTTACATTTCCACCACATGTGGAAAAAAGTTCCTGTTTCTTGACATTTCCAACATTTAACTATTTTCTTACTTTTATTCATTTTGGAGATTCTGACTGGGGTTAAATACCATCTGTAATAAATCTTATAGAAATTCTCCTTTATATCATAACATCTAGTAAAATCTTGATTTACTTTCCAAGCATTTTGCCACTGGTTCAAAGTTATTGTGTGGCCTATATCCTGAGCCCATTTTATCATGTTTGTTTTAATTATTTCTTGCTCAAATTCTAAACTTATCAACAATTTATAAATCTTACTTAAGGGTTTTTCTACTCCTGGTTTCATTATTTTATCAAATTCGTTTTCTTCTAAAGTTATCCCTTTATCCTTCATATCCTCCTTGTATCTCTCCGCCAATTGTCTATGGAGTAACCAATGGGTTGAAAAGCCATCTGTTATCAATTCTTCCCTGGTTTTTAATTTAACCTTATCACCTACTCTTTTAATTATATCCTTATATATCAACCATTCATTTATTCTTATTTTCTCTAGTCTATAAAACGCTTCATGAGGTGAAGTCCAATATGGTAATTTTAAGTATAATTTTTCACTAAGTTTTAACCAAATTCTTAAAATTGCCTTTCTAACATAGTGGTCCATAAATACCCTATTATTCCTATATTTATCGTACCAAATATACGCATGCCAGCCATAATATAAATTAAATCCCTCTAAACTTAATAGTTTTGTATTTTCCAATAAAATCCAATCCTTTAGCCAAACTAACGTAGCAGCTTCATTATATAATTTTAGGTCTGGCATGCTTAGACCACCCTTCTCTTTTACTTCTTTTAAATATTTCCATTTAATTCTATGTTTCCTTCCATTCCATACAAATTTACTAAGATCCTGCTCCCACCTTTTAAATGCTTCATCATTCATCAATATCGGTAAGTTTTGAAATAAAAACATTATCTTCGGAAGTATATTCATTTTTATCGCAGAAATTCTTCCGAAAAAGGATAAATTAAGCTTTTCCCATTTTTTCAAATCCTTTTATTTCTTTCCAAATTCTTTTATAGTTATTTTCAAATAATTCTGAATTGTTTTTCGTTATTGTTATTCCCAAGTATCTTACTTTTTTCACTATTTTAAATCCTGTGACATTCATTAATTCTGCTTCTTGTATTTGCTCCATATTTTTTGTAATCATTACTGATTTATCTTTATTTATTCTTAGGCCCGCTATTTGTCCAAATTCTTCCATTATTTCCATAAATGGTTTTATACTTTTTTTTGGATCTTCTAATATTATTACCATATCATCTGCAAACGCCTGAATTTTAAATTCATATCCTTTAATCTTCATTCCTCTTATTTCCTCATTATTTCTAATTTTAGTAGTTAACATCTCTAAACACATAATAAATAACAATGGTGATAGTGGGCATCCCTGTCTCGTTCCTTTATTAATCTTGAACGAATTTGATTTTTCCCCATTTACTAATAAACATGCTTTTTGATCCCTATAAATTGCATGTATCCAATCTTTATACCTTTTTCCAATTCCTAATTTATTCATTACTTCAAATAAAAAATTCCAATTAACATTATCAAAGGCCTTTTCCACATCTAGAAATACTAATGCTAATTCTTTTTTATTCATCTTTTGGTAATATTCTATTATATCTATAATTACTCTTATATTATTTTTCAAATGTCTACCTGGTAAAAATCCATTTTGATCCTCATGAACCCATCCTACCATTATCTTTTTTAATCTATTTGCTAATATTAAAGTGAAGATTTTATAATCTATATTTAATAATGAAATTGGCCTATAATTTCTCTTATTCTGTTTGTCTTTCCCTTCTTTCGGGATTAACACGATATTAGAATCTTTCCACGAGTTTGGTAAATTTTCATTACTAATGGAATTTATCACTTGGGTTAACAAGGGTGCTAATAAATCTTGAAATGTTTTATAATACATCGCTATAAACCCATCCGGTCCTGATGCTTTTCCTTCTTTCAAACTCTTTATTGCATCTTTGACTTCCTCTATTTTAATTGGTTTATCTAATTCTTCTCTTTGTGTTTTTGACATCCCTGTAATATCCACTTGACATAAATAATCTCCTATCTTACTTATCTGTTCTTGTGATTGAACCTTCTCTTTAAATAAGTCCTACGAAATAGTTTACTAATATATTCTTAATTTTACTCTGTTGATAATGAATGGTCTGCCCTTCTTTTAGTTCTATGATACTACTTTTTTCTCTTTCTTTCCTTAATCTATATGCAAGCCATCGCCCTGGTTTATTTGCGTATTCGAAATGCCTTTGTTTTGTATATTTCAATTTCTTCTCCATTTCTTCCGTAATTAATAAAGAAAATTGCTTTTTCAACATTTGAATATCACTCTGAATTTTCATATCTTTAGGTCTTTCCTTTAACTCCCTTTCTTTCTCCTGCAATTTATCCAATATATATGTTTCTCTTTCTTTCCTACGTTTTGATAACCAGGTTTGTTGGTTTATAAAGAACCCCCTCATTACTGCCTTACTAGTATCCCACACTGTCTGAACTGATTGTTCTTTCCCCAAATTATTTTCTAAAAATTCTTTTAATTCTTTTTCTGCTTTCGCTACTATCACTTCATTTTTTAATAAACTCTCTTTTAATTTCCAATTCCAAATATTTTCACCATATTGTACATTCAATAATATTGGGCAGTGATCTGAGATGGTTCTGGGCAATGCTTCCATACTGATGATTTTTTTTTCAAAACCGAAGATATAAAAAACCTATCTATTCTAGACCATGTTTTATGACGGTCTGAATAGAATGTAAAATCTCCTCCCTTTCTTTTATTGCTTACTTCTTCTAAGGACAGATAATCTAATAAATCAAAAAAACTTTTTGGTAGTTTCCCTTGTGTTGTTTTACTACTTCTCAAACTTTCTGATCTATCTATTAGGGGATTCAAAACCCCATTCCAATCCCCCATAAAAATCATTTTATATTCTTCTAAATCAATTAGCAACTCTAATAACTTTTGATAAAATTTACTTTTATTCTCTAAGGGGCAATATACTGCTACCACTAATACTTTTAAGTCTTTAATTTTTACCTCTACTACTACCACATGTCCTGCCTCATCACTATATATATCTGTTTTGCTTCATGTTTATTATTCACATATATCGTTACACCTTTTTTCTTTTTATTAATTGATAAAGAGAAACTTTGTCCTAATTTGGGATTTTTGATATATTTCAGATCTTTACGTCTAATATGAGTCTCTTGGATTGCTAATACATCTATTTTTAATTTTTCTAACTGATGAAATATCCATTTCCTTTTATACGGAGAGTTTAGGCCTCGAACATTCCAGGATAAAAATTTTATTTTCATTTTATTTTGAGTCAATTTTTCCTAATATTACTCAATCTCTTCTATTTGTTCTTCTCCCCCTTCTAAATCTAATTCCTGTATTAAACTTTCTTCCTCTTCTCCTTCCTCTTCTTCTTTTCCCTCTGTTTCTTCTTCTTCTTCTCTCTCTTCTCGTTCTCTCTCTAATTCTTCCTCTCTTTGTATTCTTGCTATTTCCTGTTTCATTTGTTCTTTCCTTATTTTCTTTTCTATTCCTTGAGTAGTCTGATTTTCTTCTTTTCCTCTTTCTTCCCGTTGATCATGTATCTGATCTCCTGTTCTGTTTAACTCATCTTTATATCTTCTCGTAAATTCTTTTGCTTTCATAACCGTGTTCAAAACAAATCTTCTCTGTCTCCATGTAAATGATATTCCCTCTGTTCTCTCCCACATGTATTTTATTCCAGCTTCTCTCAAGGTTTGGGTTAAAAAATTATATTCTGTTCTTCTTTTGAGCACGGTTGGATGAATATCTTTGAATACCTTCACCTCCGTTCCTTCTATCACCTATTTGTTTGTATAACTACGATTCAAAACCAGTTCCTTCACTCGTTCTCTCAAAAAATAAATCACAATGTCCCACGGTAGCTTCTTCCTTTTTGCCACTACAGAATTTATACGGAACGCTCTATCTATCTCTAAATCCAATTGTTCTGATTCCCAGCCTATATAATGTGCCACAGGTATTATCAACCTTTGATACAAATTCTCTTGATCTTCTTCCTTCAAACCTCTTATTTTAATCGATTTATTTCTATCTCTTATGTCCATGAATAACGTTGTCTTTTCCAATTGTTCAGTCTTTCCTTCTGTCTTCACCATTTGTTCTTCCAGTCTCGTTGTCTTTTCCTCCATCTGTTCCACCTTGTCACTTACCTGTTTTAACTCTTTAGAAATATTATCCAGCTTTCCATTAAATATTTCCAACTCTTTTTTAATATCTGTTTTTATTTCCATTCTCATATGCTTCATTTCCATCCTGATTTCTTTCATTTCTGTCTTGAACACCATTGTTAATTTCTGTATTTCCTCCAATACATCCGTTCCATTCTTTTGGTTCGATCCTTGACTTTCTGTAGTCGCTGTCTTCATTTCCGATATTAGCTTAATATTAGCTTAATTTCTGAGGATGCCCTTCTTTGTAATAAAGTTTGTATTTGCTGCTGGGCCCCTGTCCCAGTCTTCCTTTTCCCTGCCGCCATCATCTTGACAGATTGCTTTAATTCCTCAATCTCCTGTACTATTTAATTCTTTTTATTTAATTCTTTTTATTTAATTCTTTTTATTTTTTGCCCTTCCTTAATTCCTTTATCTGTCTTTCTCAATTTACTAACTTATCTAATTGTCAAGTTATCTAATTAGCTATTTTTAATTTTTATTCACTCTAAAAACAATTAAATTAATTTAATCTCAAGTAATGTAAGTTAATATAATTAATCTTCTTAATACCTCCCTACCACCAATTTACTAGACCTAATTCCCTACCTCTCAATTAATCAATTCTGTTCACACAATATATTAGATTCTTAAATGTCTCAGAATCCTCCAATTCCAGTCAATATCTCAATTACAATTGAAATCAATTCTTATTATATACAATTCAATTCAAATTCCAAACAGGAATATCTAATATCAAATATCCAATCTCAAATATTAAATATCAAATGTCAAGATAAGAGATGCAGAAATGTTCAAATATTCCAATGTTCCAATATTCAAATATCTAATCAAAAACTCAATATATAATAACTAGTTCTAACTCTTATTCAATCTCTAAATGGAAATTCAATAAAATCAATATTCTCACAGGAATTTATTTTTCATCAACTCTCCCCTCTACTTGCTTTCGTCCGTTCCTCTCTTCCTATCTCCCGTCTCTCTCCACTTCTCTCTACCTGCTTTCGTCCGTCATCGATTCGTCTCTATTCGCTTCCACCTCTCTTTCAATATCCTTTACTCTCGTTGTCTCACCTCCTCTCTTCCTTTCTCCCATCTCTCTCCACTTCTCTCCACTTGCTTTCGTCCGTCGTCAATTCGTCATCTCTATTCGCTTCCACCTTTCTTTCAATATCCTTTACTCTCACCGTCTCTTCTCCTCTCTTCCTTTCTCCCGTCTCTCTCCACCTCTCTCTACTTGCTTTCGTCCATCGTCGATTCGTCGTCTCTATTCGCTTCCACCTCTCTTTCAATGTTTTTTACTCTCATTGTCTCACCTCCTCTCTTCCTTTCTCTCGTCTCTCTCCACCTCTCTCTACTTGCTTTCATCCATTGTCGATTCGTCATCTCTATTTCTCCCGTCTCTCTCCACCTCTCTCTACTTGTTTTCGTCCATCGCGATTCGTTGTCTCTATTTGCTTCCACCTTTCTTTCAGTGTCCTTTACTCTCACCATCTCGCCTCCTCTCTTCCTTTCTCCCGTCTCTCTCAACCTCTCTCTACTTGCTTTCTTCCGTCGTCTCAATTCATCCTCTCAATTCGCTACCACCCCACTCTCAATGTCCTTTACTCTCGCCGTCTCCCCTCCTCTCTTCTGTCTGTCATCTTTCATCTCTGCTCTACTCATCTGTCACCTCCATCCGTCTTTCATGCACTTTCTCCCACTTCCGTCTTCACCACCCTCTAGTTCCTTCTGGCTACTCAGCTCGGCTCAGCTCCATCTCCTCCGCTCATCCGCCATGCCAGTCATGTCCCAATCTTTCCAGTACTCCACCACCTCGTTAATTCTCACTGTTTCCCAATATTCAATCTCGCTGGTACCACCGCTCACCGGTATAATTATAACTCTCAGATATAAACCGATTTCTCTCTTCAACTTTTACTCTACTTCATTAACGAAACATAGCAGGAATGGAAAGTAAAAACACTCCTCTCTTCTTTTTTTTTCTTTTTTCCCCCTCAAAACTCAAACTTGCGTCTGTCCAAGATTACTTTTCTACAACCTCCAATCCTTTATAACTTCAGAAACTTCTCAGCTTCAGTTATTCCAAAAAGAAGAAAAACTTTTATAGTTCAAGTTCCTTTTATTCACAATCCCTGCATTATTTATTCTGCTGACTGACAGAACAGCTGCTCCGTAGTGGTAGCTCTCGCCACCCTCCTTTCAGTCCCAGAGTCTGTCTCTCCAGGAACTCGCCTCTTCCTTTAGAGTAAGAACAATTCTCTTCCTTTTTGTCTCAGTAAAAGTTTGTCTGGGTAACTACTCAATGGATTTCATGCTTTCCTGTACTTACTGGGTTATGTAACAGTGGGGACATGTCCTGCCTGTTAAGGCGATCCGTCACGATAATGGCGGCTCTTCAATCCTTGTCCCAATCGTGCCTTCCTCCTTCTCCTCTCTTGTAGCACGTTTGGATTAACGGATCCCCGACGAGCCTCGTCCGTGATCCCCTCTTATCCAGAGATCAATTTTCTCTATGTTAGATAGATTTTCAGAGGAAATTCCCGCTCGCGTCGGATCGTGGAATCCCGAAGCTCTAGGGATTCCACCCGTTCGGCGTGTCTCCTCACTGGAAGAAATATCATTCAAATACTTCAAGTGCTACTTTTCCAAAAATAGTAATTGTTAAATCCTAGACTCAATATATTATCTTTTTTTTCTTGTAAAAAACATATTAACAGTTCCCAATCTTTCACAAAAATCACCAATGACTTTTATCAATATTATCAGTTCATCCATTTCATCCAAGCCCAACAATTTCATCAGCCAACACTCTTTCATTGGAATCTATGTTCTTCCACATCCACCAGCATACCAGGAGGAGACAGATTTTTCCATTCCTGATATCATCCCTCTGAGATAGCTGCTGCCTGATAGCTGAGAGAAGAACAGCCTCTCCTCTGGAGGATGAGGCCCAAGCCTTCAGGTAATGGGCTAACCAGGACAGCCTCCTCCTCTTCCCCTGCCTTGATGGGGATATAAGAAGTTGGCTGGGTGCTGAACTTGCACTAAAGGGGGTTGTCCCTTTAGGTGATCTGCTTCAGGGATGGTGCAAGGGTGAAGACTAGTTACTTTGCTGGATTATGGACAGGAAGCACTCTTTTCGTCTGCATGAAACCACCTGTCAAGGAACTGATGAGCCAGCAGTGAAAGTGCCTTCTGAAAGACTGGGTGGTGTTCTGAGTACAAGCCAGATGCATCTAATTGGCTACAAAACATCATCCTTGTGTGAATAGCATTCTGCTGGACTAGCCAGCTATTCAGCTCCATTGACTGGGAACCATTCCCACTGATTGGTAGCACTGTGTGAAGTACTATCATTTTTATTTTTGATTTTAAGGAGAATGAATAGGGAAACTGGGATGGCAATATGAGTTGTACAGGACAGAGAAAGGGACAGTGACCACGTTGCTCACATAGAGGAAGGAAAGAGACATGCTTAATACCTATCTTACCTTCCAGTCAGCCTGCCACCCTTGGGAACTTGCAGAGACCACCCACAAAACCTCACCTTTCTTCTACTTAATGCCACGTCAGTTAAAGTCGAAGGCACTAACTGTCTGTTGTCAGGCAACAGAGTGCCAAGATATTCAGGAGGCAAACAGATACAACTTAGTAGTCCAATAAAGCTTGCCTGGTCAGGGTGAAGCAGAAGCAAAGTGTTACCCTGATTTCTGGGGGTCCCAGGAGGGACACCTAAATGTGCTCAAACAATGGGGAGGGAATTAGCACAGAGCACAAGTTTGCAATGCGAGAGGCAGGGTAACGTAGCGAGATCTTGAGCCCTATGTCTACGGGATCAGGCCAAGTCAATGATAAGGCAGAAATTGAAATAATAATAATTGTTTTATTGAAACACAATCAAACACGTCTATGCAACACACTCACACAAGAACTATAGAAATAAAGGTAGGAGTGGGACAGAGGGATTTTGCGAGGAGATTTGGTATGGGAAATACTATACCTGTCCTGAAGCCTGGTAAAAGCAAAGAAGCTGGGGAGCATGGATTCTCAGCACGTGGGGCTGAGGGGAGGCTTGTCAAATGGAAAGACGGCAATTTGGGAGGCAAGTCACGAGCGATCTGAGCGTTCCGAGGAAGCACTCAAAACCAAGGGTTCTTATAGGGAAAATTGTGGCTGCAGGCTAGTCCGTACTTGGGGAAAACAATGAGTTTCGGGCTGGAGACAAAGCCTCCAAAAGGTCAGTACTTTAGATGACTGAGTTATAGCCAGATGGTCAACAGAGTAGCCAGTATGCAAACGCGGAGTGCTTGAGAGTTGTATAGTCCGCTCATCAAGCTGCCTGTGTGGGGCAGGAGATCTTTTTGTAAGTAGCGTGCATACATAAGTACATGTGGTACTTGCCTTGAGGTCTCCTAAAGCTGCATTCGGCAATGACTGGCCTGCCTCGATTGGGATTTGAATGGTTCAGCTATTGTCGGCCACGCCTGTGTGCGTGCTTGCCCGGGGGCCTTGCAAGCATGTGGAGAGGAATGGGTACAGAAGGCCAAATTATTGATATCAAATGATATCTTGATATCCCACAAGCTCGGGCTAGAAACAGCGGTAACAAAAGTCCACTGTGAGTCCAAAGGTCAGGAATCCAGCAGGCAACAAGGTCAGACAGTCCAAAGGTCAGAGAAGGAAGGAGACGGTGAGCAGAGAATCTGTAGCACACATGAAGGCACGGGCCAGAAAACACACAAATTGTTTCTGGCATTGAGCCACCACCCTCTACTTCCTTACAAAGGCTGGAGCCAGCTGGCTGTCATCCCATCCTGATTAGTTCCTGGTGTGCTTGTGTCTCCTTGTCTTCCTTCAAGGCTGCTGTTTAGCTGGAGAAGCTGACTCCTGGCCAATGACAGTTAAAAACAAAACACATATAATTTATTATCCCCTCAAGGATGAAGTTGCTGACCTGGCATGCTCCACAGAAACCTGGCTGGGCGATGATAGTGACCCAACATGGTCTCAGGCTCTCCCAGCTGGGTACTGTTTTAGTGATCAGGTGAGGGAATGTGGGCAGGGTGCATTGGGATAGTTGTGATCTATAAAGGCCATCTTAATCTGACCAGAATATCGATTAAGGACCTAAGCCACATCATGTGTGTATACCTGAGTCTAAAAACCAGGGATAGACTGGGGATTCTCTGCTGTCTACCACACTGCCTAACAGATTCCCTGGCAGAGCTCATGGAACTGGTCTCAGGGCTGTTGTTAGGCTCTTGCACACTTTTGCTTCTGAGTGACCTCTTTTTTTTTTTTTAATATAATTTTTATTCAAATTTACATTATACCTGAAAATCACATTACATCACATTAAACTCATACACCCCACATTGCGCACACATTCAATTTTACATTTTCGACCCGAAATGATATGCATTTATATTCTTGTATTCTTCCATTCTATCATAAAAACATCCTTCTTACTTACTTACTTACTACTCTCATCCTTCTTCAATTCATTAATCCCTTCATTTCCTCTCACTCATTTCTTAGCAATCTACATCCTCTTCTTGAAAGAACAAAGTTTCCTAAGGTTTACTTCCTGGACTTCACCAAGTCCCATTCTTCTTGTATCTATCTAAGTTTCTCTTCTTACTTTCCCCATTTGGGGTATACCCTTTATTTATATTTTATTTTTCCTTTTTTTCTATTCGATGTTGTCTTATTTTTTCTTAACCTCTTGTCGGCCTATTTCATGTTCTTATAAACCTTCCATCATTAGTCATAGATTTTGAGAATCCCTATCTCTTATTCATCATTCTTATATCCCTCTTTTACTGTGTATTCGTCTACTATTTTCCAGACTTCTTCATGTCCACCTTGCATTCTGCCTTGAATCATCCCTGTTAGTCTGTCCATTTCTTTTAATTCTGCCACTTTTATCATCCATTCTTCTATTTGTGGTGTATGTTTATTTTTCCATTTCTGTGCGTAAATTAATCTCACTGCTGTTATCATGTAAAGAATCACTTTCCAATGTTTTCTCTTGACTTCTTTAACTATTTTTTGTATCATGTTTAATAGAAATACTTCTGCTATTAGCGGCAGGTTAGTTTGTAAAATTGCCACCATTTTTCCATGAATTTTTTTCCAGAAGGTTTTTGCCTTCTCACATGTCCACCATAAATGAAAATAAGTGCCGTTATCCTTGCTACATTTCCAACACTTATTTTCTTTTGTTTTATATATCTTGTTTAATTTTGCCGGGTCCAAATGCCATCTGTAAAGCATTTTGAGGTAATTTTCTTTAAATTTCTGAGATGCAGTAAATTTATTCGTATCTTTCCAACTGCTCTCCCATTGTTCAAGTTGAATTTCATAGTCTATATTCTTAGATCATTTTAGCATTACTTCTTTTATTTGTTCCAATTCTAATTCTCTTTCCAACATTAATTTATATAGCTTAGATATCGTTTGCTTCTTTGATTCAAATATTATTTTTCCAAATAAGTCTTCTTTCGTTACCGATACAAGAAAGGAGGAGGAGTAGCCTTGTATGTCAAGGATGTTTTCACCTGTGAAGAGATCCATGACTTAAACCCAGAAAGCCAGGTCGAGAGCAGGTGGGTAAAAATTAAGGGAGCGAGAAACAATAGGGATATTCTGGTGGGGGTTTACTACAGACCTCCAGCCCAGACTGAGGACCTTGATGACGCCTTCCTCAACCAAATGACCGCATATTCAAAAAGGAGAGATACAGTAATAATAGGAGATTTCAATTACCCGGATATATGTTGGCAGTCAAACTCTCCCAAGACAGCAAGGTCCAGCAAGTTTCTTGCTTGTCTTGCAGACAATTTCATGGTCCAGAAGGTGGAAGAGGTCACAAGGGGATCAAATATTCTAGATCTGATCCTGACCAATAGGGATGACCTTGTTAATGAGGTAGAAGTGGTTGGATCTTTAGGGGGGAGTGACCATGCCCTATTGGAATTTGGCATTCAGTGGGAGGGAGAGGATAAGTGTAGCCAGACACTCATCTCAGATTTTAAAAAAGCGGACTTCTGTAAACTTAAGGAGCCGCTGGCTGAAATTCCGTGGTCAGGAATAGTGAAAGAGAAAGGAGTTCAGGAGGCATGGGAGTTCCTTAAAAGGGAGATACTGAAGGCACAGTCTAAAACTGTGCCAATAAGGAGGAAAAATGGAAGGCATCTGAAGAAACCAGAATGGTTGAGTAAAGAACTCTCAGCTGAGCTAAGCGTTAAGAGAAACGTGTACAGGAAATGGAAGAGGGGGGAAACCACCAAAGAAGAATTTAAGCAAGTAGCCAGGAGATGTAGGGAGAAGGTCAGAAAGGCTAAAGCACAGAATGAACTTAGGCTGGCCAGAGACATTAAACACAATAAAAAGGGCTTTTTAAAATATGTCCGCAGCAAAAGGAAAAAGAAAGAGGCAATAGGGTCGTTGCGCAGAGAAGATGGTGAATTACTAACAGGGGGAAGAGAAAAGGCAGAACTACTTAACACCTTCTTTGCCTCCGTTTTTTCCCAGAAGGATACAAGCACTCAACCTGGTGGTTGGGGAGCAGGTGAGGAAGCAGGGGAAATGCGGCACATAATAGGTAGAGAGGTGGTACAAGAATACCTGGCCACACTGGATGAATTCAAGTCTCCAGGGCCAGATGAATTGCATCCTAGGATATTAAAAGAACTGGCAGAGGTCATTTGGGAACCGCTTGCTATAATCTTTGAGAAATCTTGGAGGGCAGGAGAAGTTCCAGCAGACTGGAAGAGGGCAAATGTTGTCCCCATCTTCAAGAAGGGAAAAAAAGAGGATTCGAATAATTATCGCCCAGTCAGCCTGACATCAGTAACCGGAAAGATCCTGGAGCAGATCATTAAGCAGTCAGTTTCTAATCACTTAGAAAGCAATGCGGTAATCACGAGAAGTCAACACGGATTTCTCAAAAATAAGTCATGCCAGACTAATCTTATCTCTTTTTATGATAGAGTTACTAGCTTGATAGATGAAGGGAATGCTGTGGATGTAGCATATCTCGATTTCAGTAAGGCCTTTGACAAAGTTCCCCATGACGTTCTTGCAAAGGAGCTAGTAAAATGTAGGCTGGACAGGGCTACTGTCAGGTGGATCTGTAACTGGTTGACTGACCGTTCCCAAAGGGTGCTCACCAATGGCTGCTTTTCATCCTGGAGAGAAGTGACTAGCGGGCTGCCACAGGGTTCTGTCCTGGGCCCAGTGCTGTTCAATATTTTCATCAACGACTTGGATGAAGGAATAGAGGGCATGCTGATCAAATTTGCAGATGACACCAAATTGGGAGGGGTTGCTAATACGCGAGAGGACAGGATCAAAATTCAAAATGACCTGGATAGATTGGAGAGCTAGGCCAAAGCTAACAAAATGAAATTCAACAGAGAGAAGTGTAAGGTCCTACACTTAGGTAGAAAAAATGGAATGCAGAAATATAGGATGAGGGACACGTGGCTGGATGGCAGTACGTGTGAAAGGGATCTAGGAGTCTTAATAGACCACAAGCTGAACATGAGTCAGCAATGTGATGCAGCAGCCAAGAAAGCCAATGCAATTCTCGGCTGCATCAATAGGAGTATGGTGTCTAGATCGAGGGAGGTACTGGTACCACTCTACTCTGCTTTGGTTAGACCTCATCTTGAATACTGTCTCCAGTTCTGGGCACCCCAATTCAAGAAGGACATGGTCAAGCTGGAGCAGGTCCAGAGGAGGGCGACCAAAATGGTGAAGGGCCTGGAAGCCAAACCCTATGAGGATAGAGTTAGAGAGCTGGGTATGTTCAGTCTGCAGAAGAGAAGGTTAAGAGGGGACATGATAGCCATGTTTAAATATTTGAAGGGATGCCATGTAGAGGAGGGAGAGGGCTTGTTTTCTGCTGCTCCAGAGACCAGGACAAGGAGCAATGGATTCAAGCTGCAGGAAAGGAGATTCCACCTGAACCTCAGGAAGAACTTCCTGACAGTCAGGGCTGTCCGGCAGTGGAATATGCTGCCTCGGAGTGTGGTGGAGTCTCCTTCTTTGGAGGTTTTTAAGCAGAGGCTGGATGGCCATCTGTCAGGAGTGCTTTGAGGGTGTTCCTGCATGGCAGGGGGTTGGACTGAATGGCCCGTGTGGTCTCTTCCAACTCTACATTTCTATGATTCTATGATTCAATTCCTTCTAATTTCTTATCCATTAGAAATCTTTCTTTTAATTCTCTATGTAAAAACCAGTGGCATTTGAATCCCGCTGCCTCAATTTCTTCTCTTGATTTTAACGTACATTTTTGATTTCGTTTTTCTGTTACCATATTACTATACCATATCCATTTGTCCTGTGGGTCCTTCCATCTCCCATATAACGCTTCGTGTGGGGACAGCCCTTGCGGTATTTTTACGTAGTATTTTTTCTTAAATTTCAACCAGATCGTTAACAACGCTTTCCTTAGACAGTGGTTCTGAAAGTCTTTGTCTATTTTATATTTCTCGTACCACATGTACGCGTGCCACCCCATTCGTTTTCCCGCTCCTTCTAAGTTTAATGTTGTTTCATGTTGCAGCGTTATCCATTCCTTAATCCAGGTGAGTCCGCTGGCATAATAGTATATTTTCAGATCAGGTAAATCGAAGCCTCCTTTTTCCTTTTTTTCCGTAAGCAGCTTCCATTTTATTCTGGGTCTTTTGTTTTCCCAAATAAACTTAGACAAGTCTTTCTGCCACTCCTTAAAGGGTTTTTCGTTGATAATAATGGGTAAATTTTGAAAAAGAAAATTTAGTCTGGGCAACACATTCATTTTGATTGTGGATATTCTCCCCAGCAATGATAACTTTAAGGAACTCCAATTTTTTAACAATTTTTTTTACTTCCTTCCATGTTGTTTTATAATTATTTTCATATATTTCATTATTTCTCTTTGAGATCAAAATTCCTAAATATTTAATTTTGTGCCCTATTTTGAATCCTGTTTTTTGAGCCAACTCTCTTTCCTCCTCCTTTCTTATATTCTTAGTTATAATTTTAGTTTTTTCTTTATTGATCTTTAGCCCAGCAACTTCTCCGAATTGGTTCAGCTTCTGTAATAAAACTTCAATACTTATTTCTGGGTTTTCCAGGATGATCAGCAGGTCGTCCGCTTATGCTCTCACTTTGTGTTCTTGGTTTTTAATTTTGCATCCTTTTATTTCTAGATCGCTTCTGATTGCATTTATCAAAACTTCTAGTGCTGTTATAAATAAGAGTGGTGACAACGGGCATCCCTGCCTCACCCCTTTCTCTATTTCAAATTGCTTTGTTCTATCTCCATTAATAATTAATGCTGCTCTTTGATCTTTGTAAATTTCTTTAATCCAGTCCAGGAATGCATTACCAAAGTCCATTTTTTTCAGCACCTCTATCATGAAGTCCCACCTAAGGTTGTCAAAAGCTTTTTCAGCGTCTATAAAAATCAATGCCAATTTCTTTTCATTATTCTTTTCGTAGTGTTCAACAATATTCAAAATTGTTCTAATATTATTTCTGATCTGTCTTTTGGGGAGAAAGCCGTTTTGATCATTCTGAATCACTTTTTGTAATACTTTCTTCAGTCTTTCCACCAATATGTTAGTAAATATTTTATGATCAATATTGAGAAGTGAGATTGGACGATAGCTTCCTGGGTCTTTTGAATCTTTCCCTTCTTTGGGGATTAATGTAATATTAGCTTCATTCCAGGAATTTGGTTTTCCATTCTCTATAATTTTGTTAAACAGTTTTTCCATGGGCCCTCTTAAGAATTCCTGCAGCTTCTTATAATATGTTGCGGAGAGACCGTCCGGTCCTGGTGCTTTTGATGTATCCAATTTTTTGATTGCATCCGTGATTTCCTTTGCTGTAATCTTCGCGTCCATCATCTGTCTGTGCTCTTGTGTAATTTGCTGTATTTTCTGGTTCGCCAGATATTCTTCTATTTTCTTTTGTATCTTTCCTTGTATTTTCAGCCTATAAAGATTTTTGTAGTAATTATAGAAAGTTTTCTTTATTTCTTCTTGGTTTACTGTTATTTTCCTCCCAATATTTATTTCCAAAATTAGTCTCTTTTCCCTCTCTTTTCTTAGTTTATAGGCCAACCATCTCCCCAGCTTATCTGCTTGTTCAAAGTACCTTTGTTTCATCCATGTTAACTTTCTGCTTATTTCTAATTGATTTTCAGCTTTGATCTGTTCTTGTAGAATTTTCAGTTCCAACCGTACTTTTTTATCCGTTGGTTTTTTCCTCAGTTTTTCTTCTTGTAGTTTTATTTTTTCCAGTAATTCTTGGTGTTTTTCTTGTCTTTTCTTCTTAAATTCCGAGCCTAGTTTGATTAAATGCCCATGTAGCACTGCTTTGCTGGTGTCCCAGGCTGTTTTCATCTTTAGTTCTTCTGTCATATTTTCTTCAAAATAATATTTCGTCGCCTCCTTTATCTTTTCCAGGCAGTGTTCATTTTGAAAGAGATAGTCATTAAGCCTCCACCTTATTCCTTTCTTTGTGATTTTTAATTCCAGTTGAATAGGGTTATGATCGGATAACGTCCTCGGAAGTATTTCCATATCCTTTACCTTTTGTTGCAAACCTTTGGAGATCATGAACATGTCGATCCGCGACACCGATTTGTGGGCATCTGAATAAAATGTATATCCTTTGGAGTCTTTGTGTATCCCTCTCCAAACATCTTGTAGTGCCATCATTTCCGCTAATTTAAAGAATGATTGTGGTAGCTTCCCGTGTTGTTTTCCATGTGAACTGGGTGTTGATCTGTCTATACTGGGGTCAATCACCCCATTCATGTCCCCCAACAATAGAAAATTTCCTTGATTATTCTCCTCTGAATACTTCAACATCTCCTGTTGTAGCTTCTTATAGAATTTACTTTTCTCTTCCGTTGGGGAATATATTCCTATCAGTAGAAGTTTAGTTTCTGGAAGTTGTATCTCTACACCCAGACAGTGGCCTTTTTTATCTTGGAATTTCTTCTCAGAGGGGTATTTCTGATTAACGTATAAGGCGACCCCTTTTTTCTTCTTTAATGATGCAGAAATGTGGCTCTTTCCCAGCTTGGGGTTTCTCAAATATTTGTTATCTTTTTCTCTAATTTTTGTCTCCTGCAGACAAACCACATCTGTTTTGATTTTCTCTATGTAATGGAAAACTTGCCTTCTTTTATAGTTTGAGTTCAGACCTTTTACATTCCAGGAGAGAATCTTTGCTTCTGGGTGACTTCAACATACCGTTAGAGGCCAGTTTGTCAGGTATAGCTTGAGAGTTCATGGTATCCATGACAAACATGGACCTACATATTCATTATGTCACACCCTTGATGTAGTTTTCAACTCAGAACATATGGCCCTGTGGGAGGAGGTGACTAATACCTCTGAGTTGTCATGAACAGATCATTTTCTGATCAGGACTAGCATCACAGCTTACAGCTTGCCTCTGTAGGGGTAGAGGATGGCTTGTTTTCTCAACCATTGTCCAACCTGACTGGCTGTCCAGGGAGGAGATGCAATTCAAAAGACTTCAAACACAACATATTATTAATACATCTCTGAGGGAGCAGAACTTTCCACCCTCTTTAAAAGAGGCAGTGGTTAGACTTTTGAAAAAGCCCTCCCTGGATCCCCTGGACCATAATAATTATAGATCAGTAATTAATATTCCTTTTTTAGGGGAAGTTGATTGAGAAGGCAAGGTAATTGAAAAGCCAGTTGCCTTCAAACTCTAGGTGGTCTTGGATGACGCACACTTCCTTGACCCATTTCAAACCAGCTTCAGTACAGTATACAGAGATGAGACTGCTATGGTCACCTTAGTGGATGATCTCCATCTTAGCACTAACAGGGAGAGTGTGTCTCTGTTGGTGCTTTGATACCTCTCAATATCATTTGATACTATTGGCCATGGTATCGTGGAACTTCTGGGGAGGCTTCGGAATCGGAGGCACTGCATTACAGTGGTTCCAGTCTTACCTCTTAGGCAGGTTCCAGATAGTGGTGCTTGGGCATAGCTGCTCCTCAAAAAAGGAGCTGTTATATGGCATACCACAAGGTGCCATTCAATCTGCAATGCTTTTTGACATCTACATGAAACTGTTGGGAGAGATCATCCAGAGGCATGGGGCAGGGTGCTATCTGGAGAGTGATGACACCCCAATATATTTTTTAGTCTCAGCTAAAGGTAGAATGTCTCCTCTGAATGAATGCTTGGAGGAGATAATGGGCTGGATGAAGAAAAACAAGTAGGAACTGAATCAAGACAAAATTAGAGTTGGTTACTATTAAGGTTCCGAATCCAGTGCTAGAGTTGTGTCAACCAGTTCTGGACACAGTCACACTCCCCCGAAAGACTGTGTTTGCAGCTTAGGAGTGCTCCTGGATCCATCCCTCCAAACGTCAGCTGAGATAGATGTAATGGTCAGGAGTGCTTATTATCAGCTTTGGCTGATATGCCAACTGTGCCCCTTCCTAGAATTGGAAGACCTAAATATAACCTCAAGGTTGGACTTCAGCAATGTGCTGTACATTGGGCTACTTTTGTATCAAGTCTGGAAACTCTAACTGGTCTAAAATATGGTAGCCAGATTGGTTACAAATATCTTGAGGAATGACCATATCACGCCAATATTAAAATCAGTGAAAGTGGACATCCTTGACTTGTTCTTTTCTGAATATCACATGGCTTACTCAACGTACTATTAATCAAAATCTGTGCTTTCTGTACATTATAAATTGCCTTAATCTATGTAATCTTGAAATCCATCCTCTCTAAAAATCCAAATAGAAAAGCCCAGTTCAAATTATTAAAAACTTTTTCAGCATCCAAAAAGGTAAGGGTCGTCTGTTTCTCAATGTGATTATCTAAATATTCCAAAATGTCCACAACACATCTGGTTTTATCACATAACTGTGTTACCCTGTTTACTGTGGGTCCCGTGAGGGACACCAAAATGTGCTCAGCAATAGGTGGGGAAGATTAGCTCTGAGCACTGCTTTAGAGTTACAAGAGGCAGGGTAACCTGGCAGGATCTTGAGCCCTATGTTTACGGGGTCAGGTCGAGTCAAGGAGCACACAGAAGTTGAAATAATAAATGTGGTTTTATTAAAACACAGTCAAAACAGTGTATGCAGCACACTCACACAGATAACTAAGGAAATAAAGGTTGGAGTGGGATAGAGGGATTTTTAGAGGAGTTGTTGGTTTGGGTGATACTTCACCTGTCCTGAAGCCCGGTTGGAAGCAGAGAAGCTGGGAGCATGGATCTCAGCACATGGAGCTGAGGGGAAGGCTCGCTGGACAAAGCGACAGCAAGGCGGGATGGAAGCCAAGAGCGATCCAATGAAGCACTCAAAGTCGGGGTTTTTATAAGGAGAATTGTGACCGCAGACTAGGTCAGACTTGGGGAAAACAATAGATTTGGGGCTGGAGATAAAGCCTCCGAAAGGTCAGAATTTGAATGATTGAGTTATAGCCAAATTGTCAATAGGATAGCCGGTATGCAAACACGGAGCACTTGAGCGTTGTATAGTGAGATCATCAAGCTGCCAGCGCGGGGCAGAGGATCTTTTGAAAGCTGCATGCATACTTAATGAAGGTACTTGCCTTGAGGTCTCCTAAAGCTGCGAGTCGGCTATTTCTGGCCTGCCTGTATTGTGTTGGAATATTACGGCGTTTATCGGTCGAGCCTGTGTGCGTGCTTGTCCGGGGGCCTCGCAAGCACGTGGAAGGGAATGGGTATTTGAGGCCAAATTAGTGATATGAAGAGATATCTTTTTATATCCCCCAAGCTCGGGCTAGCCAGAGCAGTAACACAAATATTATCCCCTGTGACTCCTATATGATTCCACTTGTACCAAACACTTAATTTCACTGCCAGACTGACCCATATAGGAGAACGTCCACACACTTTGACCTTTTTTGAAAATATATGCATCTTAAAAGATGTGTCCCTGAAAGGGTTGACTTCACAAATCGGCAAATGGCTGAACCGATAAGACCTCTGGCCAAGGTCTTAATGGTAAACCAGGTTGGGAAGCTGACCTTAGAGCTCAGATATTGAATATGAATTGATTGAAAATTTAGACGTCACTCCCATACAAACCTTCCTGACTAAATTTAAAGAATGCATCTCAAACTCATTCACAGGTGGTATCTTACCCCTGTTCAACTAACTCACATCATGAAAACCATATCACCCAATTGTTGGAGGGGCTGTAGCTCCAAGGTCACCTACCTTCATATGTAGTTATTCTGTCCTGTTGTAGCCCAATTTTGGTCTGAGGTTTCAAAAACCTCAGTATTATTACTGAGTATCATCAAAAACCTTTGTATTATTACAAAGCCGATCCTAGTCCTACCTTTCAGTTGCTTTCAATATATGACTCCCAATGTAAACAGTTGAAACACAAGACCTCATCAACTTTCTTCTTATAAGTGAAAGACTGGAAATTGCTTCCAATTGAAAAAAAGGTAATTTTTCCATTGAAAGATGATGGAAAAGGATCTGGGACACATGGCTAATGGAAAAACTTGCACACAATGAGAGGGTAATAAAAGGATTCATCACACAACACAACTTTGAAGACAAATGGCTTCCTTTTATGGATTACATCATGATGTACTTCATCACCATCAAAGTTTCCAACATCCTATTCAGGATTCTAGATTAGTGTTTTCCTGAGAGTGGATTTTTCTTCTTGATATATTTGATCTTTCCTTTCTACTCCATTTTTTTTTTGTCTTAGGCTGTAAATTTTTATATAAAATAAAAAGAAAAAATAGTTATTAGTTTTTCTTTTGATAATTTTTATTATTGGTATAGGGGATATTTCTATTTTATTGTTTAAGCTATAAATATTTTGGTCAACAATAAATAATTTAGAAATAATAATAATTTAGAAATAATTTAGAAAGTTAAGCACATTCATTAAAGTAGGAGCTGCTTACAATAAGGGTGGGAATCATCTTTTTTAAATTATTTGTGTGTTAGTTTAGCAGCAATTTAATTGTAGGATGTTCTATTGTTCTTCTATTGTTTTTTATTATTGTTATTGCATGGTATTGTTATTTGTTTTCTTTTTCTGTTTTTGTTTGAAGGTACAATAAAAAAATCCCATCTTTCTAAAATGGGATCATGACATAAAGTACTCGAACAACATCTTTTTGTTTTCTTAACAAGGAGACACAGGCAAGCAAAGCCACTAGATCTTCTCTTTGCCCTGGGGTAAGAGAATGCATTCCTTGAACTGAGGCGCAAACACCTCCAATAGACATGACAACCTATGCTGTATGGGTGCAGCAATATCAACAGCACTATAAATCAAACACTCACAAAGATGTGTAAGGCTGCAAACTGGGCTAATTCAACTGCATTAGTCAAACACTACAAAATTGACAAATTGGCTTCCTCCTAAACTTCATTTGGGAGGCCTGTTCTGGTGCTACTCCACCAACTGAAAATGGAAAATTGGACTTATTAAGCAGTATCCTTCTGGTTGACAGCCAGTGCAGTTTAGAGGTCTGAGTACTGGACTATGAACCTGGAGACCAGGGCCATTTCCACACTACACTGTTATAGTGCTATTATCTCACTTTCAACATCCTATGGAATTTTGGGATTTGTAGTTTACTGACACCAAAGAGCTCTCTGGTTGAGAATTCTAAAGGCCCCTCCCTAAACTGCAAACCACAGGATTCCATAGGATGTTGAAAGTAGAATAATAGCACTATAACAGTATAGTGTGGAAATGGCCCACGTTTTGATCCCCAGCCATGGAAACCCACTGGGTGACATTGGGCACATCACACACTCTCCATCCCCAGAAAACCCTGTGAAAGGTTTGCCTTAGGTGTTACCTCAATATGTGGGTGACTCAGAGCTCCACACAGATGCCAGTTCCTCCATGAAACAGTGGGGAATATTAGCTCAAAGGGGAAACCTGTGAGAGTCCATTATCGCTGGAACTTCCTTGACTATGACCTGGCCATTCCCTCAGATTTCATCTGCCGTACTTTCGCATCACATCTGTTTAGCCAGTCCTCTTTTGCCAGCAAAGCTTTTCAGCCATATCAGTGTATAATTTATATTTTATGCCCATCAAATGATATTTGCCATATTATTATACCATACCATGGAGTGGGTGTGTATGACCTGCTAACATAGGGTTGCCATAAGTCAGAAACAATTTGAAGGTACACAGCAACAACAACAATCCTTCTGGCTAACAGAGAAAGGCCCACTTAATATTGTTCAGTTGGGTGTACTGTCTCATGTTTGCATGGCTTCCCCTTTATATACTTGATTATATAGATTCTCATAATATTTATATATGCATGTGTGTGTATAATATTATATAGACACAAAGTTGGACCAATTTCTTAGGTTACTGCTTTACTTCAGTTTGAGCAAAACTTCTGATTGGAAACTTATCTTTTCTTCTGGTCCCACCTTCCAGAGAAAAGGAATTAACCCATCACTTTCTGAGCTGCTCCCTAACAAACAGAAGTACACTTCACAGTCTGTCCAGATTTCTATTTTGGATATTTCCTCTCTGCTTTCTCATATATCCCAAATCTTAATAAAACTGCTTAATGAGGAACTCTAGGGTTTGACAAAAGAGAAGATAACAGAACATGCCCACTCGTAACTGAGAAATTAGCTGGCACTTGTCCACTCCCAGGTACAAACCTGAAACTTTTTAAATTCCCTGCTTGTAAAATTTAGAGTTCAGCCAAGTGGTGTTGACAGAAAAAAGGTAGAGGAAAACATTGTGGGCTGGGCCTGCATGCAAGGCACTTGGGTACCTTGCTTTAATTTGCATCTCATCTATGTCAGAGAAATCCTTAATGCACATCATTAGTATTTTTCAGGGTGATTATAACGACCTTGTGCCCATGACAGAAGCACAACACTTAAATATGGGGAGATATTGAAAGGGGGAGCCTCAAACTGATCTGAATTTAGAACCATCTATGTTAGAAAAATATTGTTAGGCTCTGTGAGACAGTAAAGCAAAGAAAAATGTATGTGCCTGGCACTACTTTAATTCTTATTCTATTAGAAGAACATCAGGAAAGTTTCATAATGCATGTCCAAAAGCTAGTGAAGTTGAACAAATAAGGAGAGTTATTCATTCTCTTTTTGCAAGAACAAGTGAGTCCCTGCCCAGCCTATGCTGTTGCAAGGGCCATGCATATCTCATTGTTTCCATTTTGCTGCAGCAGAAAAGGATGATAGCAAGTTTGATTACTCAGAAAGAGACTAATATATCAACATCATGGTGTTCCACTTCTATTAAGGCCAGAAAGGACAAGGTGATCTATTCAGTTCCAATCCATAGAAAGATGTGTAAGAGAAAGCTAAAAGAAATGTTGGGGGAAGCCCTATAATGGATCAGAGGTCATAGAAGACATGCAAACTTTAAAGAGACACGGCTTGCTTTTTTTTTTTTTTTTGATATGGCAAAGATGAATGTTCCAAACTAAAACATAATCAATTGATCTGTCTCCTTGTAATATCTCATAGCCAGCTTAGATGCTTGCTTCTCAGCATCAAGTATGTTGACCCAATGAATCCTGTATAAAAGGACTGTGCAAGCCCCTGTGATTGCTAGTTTTCAAAATGGCAGATGAAGAAACAGCAAAATGACTGACACTTCACCTTGCTCATCTGATGCCTCCAGTGAAGGTGGTGTCAAGTTGCTAAGCTAAGCTAAGCTCCCTGCCACTAAAATACTAACTTGTTGGATGTGTATTCTTTGCTAAACTGCTGCTTTGTGCTTACCTTTGTATTCACCATTGAAAAAGAGGTTACTTTGTCTCCAGGTTTAAGTAGTGCTAACTGCTGTTTTGTGACTGTCACTATGATGTATTTCATGTTAGGGAAGACTGGGGAAAACCACAGTAACAATGTTTTGAGGACAGAGCTGTTTGGAGATAACCAGAGAGAAATATGTCAGGAGAGGTATGAGGGGGTGATAAACACAGGCCTGGGAAACAAAAGGGGGAGCAGGCACATGAAGGGATTTATGGGTTTGACCAATGAATGCATTGCACATTTAAACATGTATTGATAACCTATATAAGTTGCATATTGTATGTAACCTCCAGTTGCAGTAACTTCTATGGAAATGTGCTCTGTTGCTCATTATATCCATAAACAAACTCAGAGTAAGTTCTATAAAGTGTGGGTTTTATAATACATGAAAGGCAGATAGCAATTCTGAGATTCACTCCCAGCTGAAAGTGGTCTCAGCCAATATTCTGCCTTTTCTGTCCTCACTCAGACTGCCTGCCTTAAATCCTAGGGGTTGCCTCTGTTATGTTGCTGCAGCTGTTGTTGCCTTCTGCCTGTTTCTTATCTTCTGGCTCAGAAAGAACCTTCCTAGCGGCAAGAGCAGGCATGCCTTTATTTATCCTTGACAACTCTTTTTCTGTCCTGAGCCCTTGGGCCTTTCCACACTACACTGTTATAGTGCTGTTATTCCACTTTCAGCATCCTATGGAATCCTGGGGCAGTTTAGGGAGGGGCATTTAGAATTCTCAGCCAGAGAGCATTTTGGTCTCAGTAAACTACAAACCGCGGAATTCCACAGGATGCTGAAAGTGGAATAATCGCACTATAGCAGTATAGTGTGGAAATGGCCCTTGTCTTACTCTGTTTAAAGTGACTTTCATCCAGTACCATCAAAACTACTGCTCCTCAGGAAGTCTTATGGAGAGTGATAGCACCTCTGTCTCCTTGCGGCCCTAGGGCCACTATGTGAATTTTTATTATTGCTGTTTGCTTTGCTTCACAATATGAATGAAACATAAAATTTAACAATGTACTTTGTGGATTAAATAAATATGCTTGTTTACAGATCAGAATTACACTTACACACACATGAGAGAAATGAATGTTTAAAAAAGAATCACACAAAAAAAGCAAATCAGAAACTTAACAACAGTTAGAAGCAAGTATGCTAGTGATGGTGGGGAATAAGTTTGACTACCTAAACACACAGTGACTCGTAAACAGATTGCTATCAAATCAACTAATTAACATGAAAGGCAAAGAAAGGATTAGACTGAGTTATTCATCAAGGTGAAAGACTGGGAAAATAAAGGAGAAAGTCTCAGAAAGATCAAACTCAGTTGATCTTCAATAATTACCCAAACCTTCACAACCACAACTCTTTACTGTCATCTGCTACTACTAACAACTAAAACCAGCAAACTAGTGAAAACACATAGATGATAATAACACAATTCTTCTCCATAAGCACTGTGATTATAGAGAGCTGGTAAGATTCTTGCCCCAGATTGCATGTTAAATTGGTCAATTAACAAAGTACATTTAACATCCTGCCTTTCTGCTTGCTTGTTTGTTTGCTTGTTTGCTTGCTTGCTTGCTTCCTTTCAATCTTTATATTCCACTCTGTATTACAGGATTTCAGGGCAGCATGCAAAAAGAATACATTTAAAACATACAAATAAAATATACTTAAGTTAAACTGAAAATATCATTGTTTTAAACTTTTAACGTTCAATAATTTAACAAGTGAAAACACACGGCAGGACATAAATAAAAAAGGGGCAGAAGACAACAACAACAAGGCAGATTGAAGCCAGCAGTGGCACCCATGAGGCCTCCAGGGGAAGGGGATTCCACAACTGAGGCGTTGTAGCAGAGAGGCCCCCCCCCAAGAAGCTTCTGATTATACATCCCTGTTCTGTGCGACACAGAAGAGGGACCCTCCAGCAGACCCCTGTTCACAGCCAAGCATGCATAAACAGAGGTGCTCTTTTATGTATTGGGCTCCCAAGCCACATCACACCATCATGGCTTTTTTCCTTATATGGGTTGTGCTGGAAATACACTGTCTTGCTTTTTCCTACTTTAAAAAGTGTCTCTATGAACTCTGCCTTCCTCCTCTAGAAATGAACTGAGACAATCTGATCTGAAACTGGCATAATTTGCTTCCTGGCTTGTTGACTCAGATGCACACCCCCTCATGGAAAAAATGTATTACAGCAAAATAAGACACAATCATGTATGTTGACTTATACATGATAGATGCAAATTTAGAAACAATGCCTATAAAAATACAATATACCCTAGGGAGGAAAATCGTGTGCTAGCTTGAGACAAAGGAGGACTTCAAATATAGGACTGCTCTCTGTAACACAATGTTGACTCATAATTTAGCTTGTGTTTGTTAAAATGCTTAGATCATCTCTAAATGCACTATTACAAAACAAGGTGTTACCAATTCTATACTTGCACATCTGAATTTTCCTAATTGCTAGAAGTTTACATTTATTCATGTTGAAATTAATTTTGATTATTTTGCCCAGTTCTGAGTTATCTTAGAATCAGACAGTCATAGAATCATAGAACTGGAAAAGACCGGAAGGGCTATCAAGTCCAACTTCCTGCCATGCAAGAATAAACAATCAAAGCAATCCTAACAGATACCCAATTAGTCTCCGTTTAAAAACCTCCAATGAAGGAGACTCCACCACACTCTGAGGCAGTATATTTCACTGTGAAACTACTTTTACCATTAGGTACCATCTACCTAATGCTTAGGTAGAATCTCTTTTCCTGTAGCTTGACGCCGTTGCTCTGTGTCCTAGTTTCTGGACCAGGAGAAAACAAGCTTGCTCCATCCTACATATGACATCCATTCAAATATTTAAACATGGCTATCATGCTACCTCTTCTCATAGGGCATGGTTTCCAGGCCCTTTACCATTTTGGTCACCCTCCTCTGGATATGTTCCAGCTTGACAATATCCTTCTTGAAGTGTGGTGCCCAGAACTGGACACAGTATTCCAGGTGAGCAGCCATTATACTCCTATTGATATAGCCTAGAACTGCATTGGCTTTTTTAGCTTCCACATCACACTACTAACTCTGCTGACTCAAGTTCAGCTGGTGGTCTACTAAAAATCCTAGATCCCTTTGATACATACTGTGGTCAAGCCAGCTGTCACCCATCTCTACATTGTATTTGTTTCTGCACAAGTGTAGTACCTTATATGTCTCCCTGCTCAAATTCATTTTGTTAGTTTTGGCCCAGCTCTCAAATCTGTTAAGGTCATTTTGAATTCTGCTTCTGTCCTCTGATATATTTGCTACCTCTCCTAATTTGGTGTCATCTGGATGCCCTCTTGATAAGAGTGCTCTCTGTTTCCTCATCCAAGTCATTGATGAAGATGTTGAATAGCACTGGGCCAGGACAGAACTCTGTAACACCCCATTAGTCACTTCTCTCCAGGATGCAGAGGAGCCATTAGTGAGCACCCTTTGTGATCGGTCGGTCACTCAATTACAAATCCACTTAACAGTAACACTGTCTAGCCCACATTTTACTAGCTTGTATGTAAGAATATCATAGGGGAAACTGAAATCAAAGGCCTTACTGAAATCAAAATTCTCTTCATCTACCAAGTTTCTGTACCATTAAAGTTTTTGTTTTTCATGTCCCTTTTAAATCCCAGCTCACTTGGAAGTTCTGTAGACATCCATCCTGATTCTTTAGACACCTCCTATTTTTTTTCTCTTCATTAGAATTGTTTGAAATCGTGCCTTCAATATCATTTTTAAGAAACCCAGTCCATTATGACCTCCCTTCTTTTTTTAGTATTCTGGACCATGGAGTCACACCCAGTATTTTCCTAGGCTTATTGAAATCAGCTTTCTTAATGTCTGGAATGTATGTCTGACTATGCTTGGCTTTTCCTTTCTGCTGTATAACAGAAAGAAGAATATGGTCATTCCCACCTAAGGATCCCACAACTTCCATCCCACCAGGTCATCACTGTTGGTTAGGATGAGACTTACGTAGCTGATCTTTTTGTTGCCTTTTCTATCTTGTAGACAATGAAATTGTCTGCAAGATAAGTGAGGAATTTGTTGGGCCTTATATACTTGGCAGAGTTTGACTTCCAACAAATCTCAGAATAGTTGAAATTTCCCATTACTACTACACCTCTCCTTTTTGAATGCTTGATCATCTGTTCCAGGAAGTCACCACCCAGCTCATCAGTCTGGCTTGTGCGTTTGCTGTAGACCTCCACAATGACATCACTGTTGTTTCTCTCCCCCTTAATTTTTATCCAGATGGTCTCAAACTGGTTTTGAGGACTTAAGTTATGGATCTCCTTACAAGTGTAAACATCGTTGACATCTAGTGCTACTTCTCCTCCTTTCCTATTTGGTCTATTTCTTAGAAATAGTTTATACCCCTCTAATGGTACAACCCAGTCATGACACTCATCCCGCCAGGTTTCACTAATGCTTATTATCTCATATTTGCTTTGCTGTGTTAAGGGTTCAAGTTCATCTTATTTCCCATGCTCTGTGTATTAGTGCTGAGACATCTAAGACCACGAGTTATTCCTCTAGCTACTTATTTAATCTTTTTTTTCTCCCACTATTGTACTATTTGCTCTGTTCTCCCTACAAGATCGATGTACCCCTGCCTCAATAATAAATGTCTCATTCTACCACATAACTTGCTTTAAAGCCCTGTTAATCAAGTTTGTGAGACTCTTAGCAAAAACATTCCTGCCAACTGCTGTGAAGCACAACTCAGTCCCTGCCAGAAGTTCATCTTTATGAAACTGCAGACCATGGTCCAAGAAGCCAAAACATTCCCAGTGGAACTATCTGCACAGCCAGTTGTTCACCTCCACTATTTTTCTCTCCCTTCCTAGGCTGTGTCCGTCAATGGGAAGGAGAGATAAAATGACAAAATGTGTGTCAAGCTCCTTCAGCTCCGTATCCAAAGCCACATAATCCCTTGTGATTTCCTGAAGGCTGTGCCTTGCAGTGTCACTGGTTCTCACATGAACTAAAAGAAAGAGATAACAGTCAGTGAGTATGATGGGTTGTGCTAGCTGCTGTGTTACTTCACAGATCTTTGCTCCAGGGAGACAGCACACCTCTCAAGACATGCTGTCAGGCCCACAAAACACTTCTGTTCCCCTCAGCAGGTAATCCTCTACTACTACAACATGTCTCCTGATTTTGTTTTCTGAGATATTTGCTACTTCTCCCAATGTGACATCATCCGCAGATTTAGTGAATATCTGTTGCACTCTTCTGTCAAAGTCCCTTTTGCATTTATAAAGTTGTTGAATAACCCAAACCCAGGAAGGAGCCCTACAGCAATCCATTTGTCACTGTCTTCTTAGATGATGAGAAACCATTGGTGAGCAGCATTTGAATATGATTTGTCAATGAGCTAGAAAGCTATGTAACAGTAGTCCTGTGTAGTCTTTGGTTCCCATATGAGGGAAAAGCTGAATATTAAATAAATAAATAAATTGGCCACATTGTACCAGCTTGTCCACAAGGGAATCATGAAGGACTTTATAAAAAAAAGAAAAAAACATTACTGAAATCATGATACACTACATCCACAGCATTTTCCTAGTGTCAAATTTGTTCCTGCGTCAGTGTTCTGCATAGAGATTGGTCTGCTTGCCCTGTGTAAAATGCAAAAAGGCTATGCTGTCAGAAGAGAAGCAAATGAATAAACTCCTGATGTTTGTCATTAGGAATTGTAATATTATTGTCACAGTTGATATGGGAAGTCTGGATTTTGGTTGATTTGTCACAAATTGGATAACTCACACTCCACAAAACTCATACTGAGATAGACAGCAGTTTATTTTTGTGGATAAGCATGAGCAGAACAGCACACTTCCACAGAAGTTGCCAAGACTGAAGGGTACATACAGCATATATCTTTTATAGGTTATCAATACAAGTTTAAATATGTTAAGCATTCACTGATCAAAGCCATAAATCCCCTCATGTGTCTATCCCCCTTTTCCTTCCCAGGCTTGTGCATTCCACAAACCCACATGCCCTTGACCATTATCACCCCCCCTGCATATTTCTTTATCCCTATTTCCACACCATTGTATTCTCATAACATCCTAACACCATCAGTCTTAACTTTCATTTTTGAGCCTGGTCCCACTCTTCTCTAACATGAAACACAATGTAACAGCAAGTGGCCTTTTGATTACAATGGAGCAATGTTTAGGTCTCCATATGTAGTAACCTCTTTTAGCAATGGTTACATACCTGGTAGCAGTTAAAGAATACACATTCGACAGGTTAGTATATTGCATCACAGGGAAGCGTTGCAACCTGACACAGAAAAAAACGGGGGGGGGGCAACTGCTGATTCATTATTACCTCCTGCTCCATTTTCTCTGCCTTGTGTGCTTCCCCCTTTCACAAGCATTTCATGACCCCCTTGCTTTTCTACCTATTATTTTTTGTCTATTAAAAAATCTATACATAGCAGGTAATTGAAACAGAAGGACATTTTTGACAATTCTCCAGTGTAGTACAATCTGACGTAGGTCTGATTCTTGTGAATTCTGCAACCAGTGAGAGTCTGTGGTAGTAAAATGTCCCATCTGCCTGGATGAGAGTTAAAAATATCAGCATGGTTTTTAAAGTGTCAAATTTAAATCTACCAAAAAGACCAGAAACATGAAAGTAGCATCAATATAAATACAGACAGTAGATTTTCAAAGAGCACACTTTTTTAAAAAAGATTTTTGTCTACTTTCTGAAAGTAACAAGTGAGCAAGCCAAGTAAACCTTACTAAGTAACAGAGTACAAAGAAGGTACCCTCAATGAAAAGGCTCCCTCTTATTTTTGAAGGCAAATTACACAGAGCAGAAACTCATCAGATGGTCTGAAGGCTCAGGAAGGGGCATTAGGGAGGAGAAGTCCTAGAAAAAATTAAAAAACAGCCTTTAAAAATTAAGAAAAAAGATTGAAATTTTCACACAAGTTACAAGTTGTTGGAAAAGACAATGGCCTCAGGTACATATCAGGGATATGTAATCTGGCCAGGCTGAGCAATTGAGCAAAGTTCTTTTATCCACAGAATCACCTCCCATAGTCTAGTAGATTTAATTACCTTTTTGGTAATCATGCTTTGACATAATTTCCGTTTCTTGCTTTTTTCATTTGGTCTTATGACTAATTGGGTGAACAATGTGTATGCACATTGTATTTTTATGCTTAACATTAAATCTGATATCATGCTCGGTGATTTCATGAGCTAACATGAACAAACTAGTAGGACTATAATTGCTGCAGTGGTTGACAATAGCTTACAGTTTAAACATCCTGGGAGCTGAATAATTTCCAGCACTGAAAGGAATCCTGCCAAGCCCAGAAATAACTGTAGTTAACCCTGTAGCAGTATTTATTGTCAAGAACTTTTATGGATTTCACATGCAAGTCTAAAGGAGGCCCTTAAAGGTTTATTTTTCATAATCTTCCAGCAGATCATTTCCAAAGTAAAATTATAAGAAAAAGGTTGTGCTATTAGATCTTTCTTTAGAAGCATTTCAGCACAATGCTTACTGAAATATTAGAACTTCAGTGGGTGCAGGCTTCAATGGAGGAAGCATGGATAACTCATCTGTGGAATAATGACCAGAAATGGCACAGAAGTTATGAGAGACTCAGAAAGCACTTCTTCACACAGTGTATAGTTAAACTAAGCAATTTGCTTCTTCAGGATGTGGTGATGGCCACTAATGTGTGGATGGCTTTAAAAGATGATAAGACAAATTCATGGAGGATAAATCTATCAAGGAATACTGTACAGGTTTCCTCCACTTATCAGGAAGGTTAGGAATCAGAGTACTGTCAGAAAACAGAATTGGTTGAAAAGCAGAACCCATCTACTGTACTGCAGGGAGCATAAGGGACTTGACGGAGTCTCATTTGGGACTGACCACATGTGCACTGCTTGCAAAATCTCTCAGCTGACTTAGCATCTTTTTTCCACCTCTCAGCTTACTTTGCAAGCAGCACACACATGTAAGTGGTTCCAAGCAAGCCTCTGCAGGCAAGAAAAACTGATAAAAGAACCCTCATTGAATTAATGGAACTTGTCCTGAATTTGGAAGTGTTGAAAGAGTGAGTCGACAGATAATGGGTCATCAAAAGATGGGGTCTTCCTGTAGTCATTCCAGCTGTATGCTTTTTCCAGGATTAAATACTAGTTGCTGGGGAACTGTTCTGGTTCTAGACAGACAAGTCCTAGCAGTCCTAAATCCCTAGTAAACTCTCACATACCCAACAAACAGAGAGCATCCAAAGTCAGGGTTTGAAATACAGAGTCAGGCAAAACAAACATTCTACTGGGAGGTCAAGAAAGCTAAGTGTAAGGTTTTTAAAGCCAAAGTCTGGTAATAGTCCAGGACCAGATCAGACCAAAACAAAACATGACAGAACTCCAAGAAGTCGAGGAATGCAAACACCTGCTAAAATCCAGGTATAAACTAGTTGCTCTTGGTAGGTTTGCAGTCTCAGGCTGATTCTTTTCTCATGCAGGATCTGCCAGAGCCCTACCTGAGCCTGGAAGCAATCTGTCAGAGGCTTCTAGTAGAAGCCCTCCTTACAAGGAGTTCTTTATTTCCAAAGAGTTCTCTGCCACACTTTAGCCCTTTTTCTAGGCATTATGGTTCTTTCCTCCCTTTTGGCACACTAATTTTCTTGGTGGTTTGGAGATAATTCTGCCTTTGTCACCCAGCTGTCCTCATCCTGAGAAGATAGTTTCATCAGGCACTCTTCTAAGGGTTCTGACTCCTCTTGGATATTTACTAACTTTAAAAATTATAGAGCAGGACTTTCTATATGTTTGGATTTCGATATGATTTTTTTTTAAAAATTAAAGGACTAATCTCCTTTCTTCTGACATTTGACTGTCTGTGTTGTTTGGTTATTAACTGGACTTTCTTGTGCCTCTGATTTGGATCTTATTTATATCTAGTTCATATAAATAATGGAATAAGACTCAGATTTTATTTCTAAGACAATTTTGCTTGATATTATGAAAATGAATCTTGTAAAGTTTGCTTGCTGTGTGACACAGTGCTATTTTTAACACCTCTGGGAAAGCTTACAAGAGATCTGCTGTTATCTAATGTTATCTAATGTTTTGAGAACACACCCTTATTGTTTAAGAATACTGGAAATATTGAATGGAACCCTTCATGTTTTAACTGTGGATTGTGACATTCAAATTAAAAATGATCAAGGAAGGTTTTAGGATGTACCTGATTTTTTTTTTTTAATTTCTTGCCTGAATTTAGACAAGTTAAACTGTCTGCTGAGAAAAAGTTTGAAGTACTTACAGAAAAACTGTGAGGACATTTCAAAGATGGGCCAGATGAAGATGAGGATTTTAAAACACAACTGGTGGTTGAAATGACATGTTGGTAACTTAGAGGAAAAAGAAGATGGAACACAACCTTTACAAGAGCTGACCCCAAATTTCAAATTATGTTTATAAAAGATGGAATAAATGCTCAACAAGGAATGGAGAAAGCCAATACAACTGATGTTGAAAAGATGAAAAGTGTGAGAGATGCCACAATCCAACTTCCAACTGCAAAATTAGATGGCCAAAATTTGGAGTGTGAACAGACATCACAATTGGTCTGTGAGCTCACAAGAAATTTTCTTTGAAAAAAAGGAGGATAACAATATTGATGAATTTATTGACTTCCCAAGGACTGATTTGAAGAATTGATTTTCATGTGCAAGGATGCAAGACACAGATTAAGCATGGCTGCCCTGATCAAAGGCCTTTTAGGAATGCCTAAATATGACCTAGTTCTTGCAAAAAGAGAGACAGACAGACAGACAGACAGACAGAGAAGAAAGTGTTTGGTGAAGAAAGAGGTTTATCATCATGAGGAAAAAGTAAAAAAACCCATGCCTGATAAAGAAAGAGGTTTAAGATTGCTAGAAGAACAGAGGGACTGAGCGTATTTGATGGTGACAAAGATAGCTTTTATTTCTCTTTTAAAAAGTTAACTCAAAATTTGCTATTTTTAGAGTAATTGGAGTTAATAGTTTCACTTTGTTGCTTTTAAAAGTTACTTACTATATAGAAAATTATTGTTTTAAGAATTACTAATTTTAATATGGAATAGAATAAGTTAGGATTTCCCCCCATTTTCTCATGAGGAGTGGGAGGGGAACATAAGCAAGAGAGAAGAGGATGAGAAGCTGAGAGCCAGAGAAATAGTGAGGAAAGATTAAGAAAGAGGGAGAAAAAGAGGGAAGAATAAGGCAAAATATGCAGTGGGAAGAAGACTGGGCAAGACAGAGCAAATAATTCCTTGCAACTCTCCTAGTGGCTTTGCTGATACAGCAACAGATGCAAATCAACAGAAGGGAGCAGAGAGCTCAGTGACGAGTGTGGCAGGCCTACACAGATATCATGGCTCTCAGAGATGAGGCATCATTCCCCATCTGGACTACAATTCAGGGATGATGGCCTATGCTACATAGTTAAAGTTACACAGAAAGGCCATAACACAAACTGTGGTTATGGTGGGAATGTTAGTTATGCCAGTTTTCTTTTACTCTTTATTTCTCTGAATTTTTAAGAACAGATACAACAAATCTGGGAAGGCCTTTGTTTTCCAGAAAATGTGAAAGGCTGAGTTAATTTTATCACACACAAGAAAAACTAGCATCTGTTTCGATTTTTCCCAGCCACTGAGAGAAATTTGTCTTTTAACTGGATACTCCTTGGTTTATACAAGTGTGGAAAAGCTTTAAACAGCCAAAAACAAAAGCTTTCTGGCTCCCAGAAGGGGATTAAGTTATGTGCCCTATAAATAAATATAATAATAGGCAGTGGGTAACTAAATATTATTAGGCTTTTGATGGCATGTCTATATAATGTATGTTTCTGCAATAGCTACACAATATCCATTAGTCTGATGGGTATTGGTGGACCTTTTAAATCATGTCTAACCCATGTTGGCAAAGATGGGGAAGTATAGTCCATGTGTTCCATGCAATTCTGAACCCCCTTTCTGCATCCCTTTCAAGCCCCAGTTGGTAATACCTGCTCCTAGAAGCCTGTAGGAGTGGTATATTACTTAATATACACCCTCCCACCCTCACTCCAAAATTGTCCTTTGCCCCTGCTGCATTGCCAATGCCTGCTTGGTTTAATTTTTTTTAAAGTTTTCCTATAGCATGCAAACTACTCAAACCCTATAAATAAATAAGTGCTATTGGGCAGAGAGGCTCAATAGGTGAAAATATTGGAATTTCACACCAGTCTTTCCTTTCCAAACACACTGTCCATCTATAGCCAAGAAGACAACAAACAGAGCTAACTGATAAAGGGAATCAAGTTCTTCTGAGATACTTTAGTTACTCGTTCTTCTACAAGGTTGCAAAATACCTGATTCCTGTCCAGAAAACAAAACCATAGGTATTTCTATGCAGGATAATTCTTTGCAAGGTGCAAATACTAGGAGAATACTGCACGAAATACTTCATTCTCTCCTGCACTAGTAAGAAAACTATGGGAGTTATTCATCCTGTCATATCAGCAAGATAATGGTAAATATTTACATCCCTAGATCTGGTTGTTGTTGTGTGCTTTCAAGTCATTTCCAATTTATAGGTGACCCTAAAGTGAACCCGTTGGAGGGTTTTCTGGAACAGGGAGCATGTGAACCTCCCAAGGTCACCAACTAGGTTTCCATGGCCAACTGGAGAATTGTACCCTCGTGTCCAAGGTTGTATGTAGTCCAAAATGCTCAAACCACTGCACTGCACTAATTCTCAAGGCTGATAAAGGGAGTCCCAACTACTGGTCTTTCTTTTCACTATCTCTACAGAAGAGGAGCAGCAAAAGCACATGGGGATCACTGAAGAAGGAGACAAGCACTGAGATAGCAGTGCACATAAATGCAAAGTTGGAAGACAGAGTGAAACCTCACCTATGCTGTTAGAGCCATGAATGGACCTCATGATCATCACTTGCAAAGACAATTTGAAATCAGGGTTTGGGAGCTGAGGACTGGAACATTCTTGAGGGAAAGCAGGCTGTTGACCTACTTTATTCATTGGCTCATAGCATTATGAAATATCAGGATACTAAGATTCTTAGAGTAATTCTGTTGCTTCTACCACATGATATGTAACATGACATGTAACAGCTAATATATACCCCTGTTGCTCTGCCTGTTGGACTGTGGTCTGCACTTATATGAAAGAACTCTGGCAAGAGACAGGTTGCACTTCACAGCAATTGGAAATAATGTATTTGCTAGGAGTCTTGCAAATCTATTCAGGAAGGCTTTACTTTGGGTTACAGGGAGGAGGCAGACAATATTCCAGAAGGCAGAGGGAAACCCTGTACCTTGGTAACACAGAAGGAATTGGGCCAACAGTACAAGAACTCAATAGTAGGCAGAAAAAAACAACAAGCAATCAGCTGGAGAGAATGACCCATGGTCTGTAGGAAATCAGTAAGAGTTTAGGAAATTAACAAGATGTTCAAACACATGAAGGCAATTCTGATTTAATAGGCATTCCTGAAACCTGTGTGTTACCACTGTTTCTAGCCCGAGCTTGTGGGATATTAAGATATCATTTGATATCAATAATTTGGCCTTCTGTACCCATTCCTCTCCACATGCTTGCGAGGCCCCCGGACAAGTACGCACACAGGCGCAGCCGACAATAGCCGAACCATTCACATCCCAATCTAGGCAGGCCAGTCATTGCCGAATGCGGCTTCAGGAGACCTCAAGGCAAGTACCACATTATGTATGCACGCTACTTACAAAAGATGCCCTGCCCCGCACAGGCAGCTTGATGAGCGGACTATACAATGCTCAAGCACTCCACGTTTGCATACTGGCTGCTCTATTGACCATCTGGCTATAACTCAATCATCTAAAGTACTGACCTTTCAGAGGCTTTGTCTTCAGCCCAAAACTCATTGTTTTCCCCAAGTACGGACTAGCCTGTGGCCACAATTTTCCCTATAAGAACCCCTGACTTTGCGCGCTTCCTCGGATCGCTCTTGGTTTCCATCCCGCCTTGCTGTCGCTTTGTCCAGTGAGCCTTCCCCTCGGCCCCACATGCTGAGAATCCATGCTCCCCAGCTTCTTTGCTTCTAACCAGGCTTCAGGACAGGTATAGTATTTCCCATACCAAACCTCCTCTAAAAATCCCTCTATCCCACTCCTACCTTTATTTCTATAGCTTCTTGTGTGAGTGTGTTCCATACACTTGTGTGATTGTATTTCAATAAAACAATTATTATTATTTCAACATCTGCCTTATCCTTGACTCGGCCTGACCCTGTATCCTTGACTCGGCCTGACCCCGTACTGTTAGGGACACTTCAGATACATAGGGCTAAAGATCTCACTACGTTACCCTGCCTCTCGCATTGCAAGCTTGTGCTCTGTGTTAATTCCCTCCCCATTGTTTGAGCACATTTAGGTGTCCCTCCCGGGACCCCCAGAAATCAGGGTAACAGAGTGGTGGAGTAACGCAGGCAGCCCCTGTACCCCTAATTTGAGTAGGAGTCATAAACCTTTTGAAATCAGGCTGGTATAGACTTAGGTGAAGGCCAGTCAAGTCTCTAGAGCTTTGTTAGGAAGGAACATGTGTGTGTGAAATCTGTGTGCTTGAGCTCTAGGAACTACTCTACCTGGGCTGGAAATCTGTCCCCCTTTCTTGCTTGGTTTGTGTATGTCAGGCGCCCCGGCTTGGTCACTAGCTCTCGGGCAGTGAATCAAGACCGATAGCAAGGGATGTGCACAAGCTGTCCTGGGAATCACATCCCTAACTTGGAGTCTATCGCGGGCTGGGATCTGAAGTGCTAGGGTGCTAGGAACAGTCCACACGCATGCAACACGTTAGGCAAGACAACAAGCACTTAGGGAAGAAATCCCCCCCCCTTAGTTTGAGACACGGGTGCGTCCCATTTGTAGTTTAGAAAGTGCAGGTACGTCCCAGCTAAGTTTGAATTCGGGTGCGTCCCGACCGCTAGCAAAGTAGGTGCGGGTGGTGACTCCTGACCTAGGATAGGGTTTCAGAAGGTTTTGCCCGAGGTGTAGGAAGGTGCCCCTGACCCAAAAAACTGTTAGGGACAGTTCAGATTTGGTTCCTTGCCCTTTTTCCCCGCTGCTCGGCTGGGTGACACTGTAACTTCCACTGGGTTCGTTTCCCCCCTTCATTGGCAGGCATAGTACTCGTGAAGGTTTCCCCCGGAGTCTAGGTGACTCTCCCTATCCCTGAACCATTTCCTCACCCTTTTGTCCCTAAGCTGTCGAGGTGGAAGGCTGGGCTTAGTGAGACAAAAGTGACTTTTTCTGGGCAGGCTGGAGTTAGGTTCCCAAACCTCATCCCTTGCTAAGTTCCACAGAGTTTGTTTCTCTAAAATCCCCCAGGGGTCTCGGTGATCCTACCCGTCCCTCCAGATCCTGGTCCCTTGTGTGTTAGTGTAAAATGGCTGAGAGTAGCAAGGTAGCAGTGAAGGACCTCATGCTCGAGAGGGAAGTCAGAGAAAAGTTGGAGAAATGGGTGCTGAGCAAGGGGAAATGCCCCTGGAAGGAGACAAGCTTCCAGACAGCAGATCCCTTTGCCACTTTAAGGAAGGCGTATGCTCAGGCGCGCCAGTCAAAGAACCCGTTTGGGCCATCAAAGGATGCTTTGGCTGCATGGGGACTTTGGCTGATGGCCAGAGATGCCTCAAGAACCCTGGTAGAGACCAGAGAGAAGTTAGGAGTGTCAGAGAAGGAAATTGCCCAGCTTCATGCCAAGATGGAGGCTCTGCGCATGGACAAAGTAACATTCGTGTCTGTCGCGCAGACCACCGCACAAAAGTTGAGTGCTGCCACTTTGCAGGCTCAGACTTGGGAAGAGAGAGCTTGTGCTCTAGAAGCTGAGCTAGCTCATGCCAGGTCTGCAGCCAAGTTCATGGTAGGGCAGGTCAAGGAGCGGCAAGAGGCTGTTAGTCACGCGGCCTGCCAGAAACAGATTGAGGCGTTGGAGAGCCAACTTAACACCCAAAAGGCATTGATCTCTGCGGTCTGCCCTGAACTGCTCCCATCATTCTCCCATGAAGAGCCACTGCCAGAGGATGCTCTGGCCACTCTTCCCCACAACCCAGACTGGAAAGACCACGGGGTCCCAGTCCAGCCTGTTGAGACCCGTTCTATGACCAAGAGAATTGCCCCTTCTGGAGAAGGAGGTTTAGATAGGGCAGAGGTGCGGGAGACCCAAGAAATTGAGACCCAGGTCCCCTGGAGAGCCACCGAAGCCAAAGCCATTGTGGACCAGCTTGGTCCTCTGAATAAGTCCACAGGGATCATGTGGCTTAATGCCGTGATCCATTCCCACCCCACAGCCAATGGCCAGGATTTGACCCAGCTGGCAAGGCTGTCCATTTCCCCGTCTGAGCTCCCCACAAAGGAGTCTGCCATGGTGGCTCGAGGCTTGGTAAGACTCAAGGCCCACGAATGGATGAGGGAGATAATAAGGATTTTGTGGCCTGGGCAGAGCGCTAGCGTTCTGTACGTCATGGAGCAACAGTGTCCTAGAGAGAACCCTGAAGCTTACGTGGCGCGGAAGCAGCTTCTGGTGATCTTAGCTGAGAAAGTCCCCTTGGCCCCAGGGGGGTATAATTTCAATCAGGTGGAGTTTAAGACTCTCCTTTACAGAGATCTTAACCATGAAACCAAAATGGCCCTGGGATTGGTGGACCCCGCAACAACTGGATGGGAGGAATTTGGGAACAACCTCCGGCGGGTCACTGACCTGCTTTGCGAGGCTGGTTCTCTGAAGCCCCCTCCTAAGTGTCATAGACGTGATGCCGGGCATTGGGAGCCCATACAGGAGGTTACCTACTCCAACTCCAACGGCCCTCTAGCTCATTCCCAGAGGAGAGAGCAGAGGGGGAGCTGGGTCTGTGAAGACATCCTTGACCAGGTGTTGTTTACAGGCTTGTGGGGCTGTGCTTGCTTGCTTGCTTGTTTGTCTGTTTGTTGCTTGTTTTTGTTAGGTCTCCTTGTGCTGGCCGTGTGCTCTCCCTGAGCACACGGTCTGACTAATGAGGGGGAGGAGCCAGCTAGGGGGGAGAAGCCCTCTTCTTCAACCCTTCCAATTCATCCCTTCATGATCAGCAGAGGAGACATACTTCAGTTGAATTTTAGGAAGAAAGTCCTGTTATTCTTTCTAGACCTACTCCCTGTACTACTCTCTGTAGTCTCAAGGATGGAAGGTGAGGGAGCTGCTGCGGTCACCTGTAGCACTTGTGGGATGTTCCTTTTCTTGCCACAAGATGTTGTTGGGTACACCTGCGCCAAGTGCAAACTGGTGACCTTCTTGGAGGAGAAGGTTCACCAGCTGGAGGCACGAGTTTCTAATCTTCATCTTATTAGGGAAGGTGAAGAGTTTTTGGATAGGGCAGAGAAGACCTTCCTGAAGACCGAATGCGCGGGGGAGCTGCCAGAGAAGTCAGCACACTGGGCCAAGAAACGGATGCTTGGAGGAATGTTACATGGAGGAGTAGGAGGACCAGGAAGGAAACAGAGACTCTCAACCTTCAAAGTTCTTGGCCTTATGAATGATGAGGAGCACCAGGAGGAGGGAACAGAATGTCAACAAGAAGGAATCCAACTTTGGCAACAGGAACTAGATCAACACTCCCAGCCTCAACAGAGTGTCCAGGCAGTCCTAGAAGAACCTGCTGGTCGAGGAGCCCCGGACATGCCTCAGAGGAGGTGAGTTCTGGTTGTTGGGGACTCCTTGCTCAGAGGAACTGAACCGGTAATTTGCAAACCCGACAAGTTCAATCGAGAAGTCTGCTGTCTTCCTGGGGCCAAGATCAACCACATAATGGAGAGGCTAACCAGGCTGGTCAAGCCCACTGACCATAAGCCCCTCATTGTGGTTCATGTCGGAACCAATGACACTGCGAGGCGCAGCTTTTACCACATTGCAAAGGACTACGAGCTTATGGGGACAAAGCTTAAGGACCTTGGTGCGCGGGTGGTCATTTCATCTCTCCTCCCTGTTCAAGGATATGGTGCACAAAGGGAAAGGGCAATAGCAGAGGTCAACAACTGGCTTCGCACATGGTGCCACCAGCAACGGTTTGGGTTTTTGGAACACGGTCTGAATTTCCATGAACGTGGGCTTCTGGCAAGGGATGGGCTGCACCTCACGAAACTCAGCAAGAATGTTTTTGCAAACAGTCTTGCACGGAGGATTAAGAGGTCTTTAAACTAAGTTCTGCTGGGGAGGGAGACAATATTATTCAGGGCAAAGACATGGCGAGTGCAGGGGGGAAAGGCCCAAATTATAATGACCAAGTAGTACAAGTGTCCAATGGTGGGAGGAGTAGAAACTATAGTACAGGACTTGCAGGAAGGGCCCGGGGATTTAAGTGTCTCTACACTAACGCGCAGAGTATGGGAAACAAGCAAGATGAACTTGAACTCCTAGTACAACAAAATAAATACGATTTGATAGGCATCACTGAGACCTGCTGGGATGAGTCTCAGGATTGGAATGTAGGAATAGAGGGGTATAGCCTATTTTGTAGAAATAGACCAAACAAGAAAGGAGGAGGAGTAGCCTTGTATGTCAAGGATGTTTTCACCTGTGAAGAGATCCATGACTTAAACCCAGAAAGCCAGGTCAAGAGCATCTGGGTAAGAATTAAGGGAGCGAGAAACAATAGGGATATTCTGGTGGGGGTCTACTACAGACCTCCAACCCAGACTGAGGATCTTGATGACGCCTTCCTCAACCAAATGACCACACATTCAAAAAGGAGAGATACAGTAATAATAGGAGATTTCAATTACCCGGATATATGTTGGCAGTCAAACTCTCCCAAGACAGCAAGGTCCAGCAAGTTTCTTGCTTGTCTTGCAGACAATTTCATGGTCCAGAAGGTGGAAGAGGCAACAAGGGGATCAAATATTCTAGATCTGATCCTGACCAATAGGGATGACCTTGTTAATGAGGTAGAAGTGGTTGGATCTTTAGGGGGGAGTGACCATGCCCTATTGGCATTTGGCATTCAGTGGGAGGGAGAGGATAAGTGTAGCCAGACACTCATCTCAGATTTTAAAAAAGCCGACTTCTGTAAACTTAAGGAGCTGCTGGCTGAAATTCCGTGGTCAGGAATAGTGAAAGAGAAAGGAGTTCAGGAGGCATGGGAGTTCCTTAAAAGGGAGATATGGAAGGCACAGTCTAAAACTGTGCAGTAAGGAGGAAAAATGGAAGACATCTGAAGAAACCAGAATGGTTGAGTAAAGAACTCTCAGCTGAGCTAAGCGTTAAGAGAAACGTGTACAGGAAATGGAAGGGGGGGAAACCACCAAAGAAGAATACAAGCAAGTAGCCAGGAAATGTAGGGAGAAGGTCAGAAAGGCTAAAGCACAGAACGAACTTAGGCTGGCCAGAGACATTAAACACAATAAAAAGGGCTTTTTTAAATATGTCCTTAGCAAAAGGAAAAAGAAAGAGGTGATAGGGTCGCTGCGCAGAGAAGATGGTGAATTACTAACAGGAGGAAGAGAAAAGGCAGAACTACTTAACACCTTCTTTGCCTCAGTTTTTCCCCAGAAGGATACAAGCACTCAACCTGGCGGTTGGGGAGCAGGTGAGGAAGCAGGAGAAATGCGGCACATAATAGGTAGAGAGGTGGTACAAGAATACCTGGCCACACTGGATGAATTCAAGTCTCCGGGGCCAGATGAATTGCATCCTAGGATATTAAAAGAACTAGCAGAGGTCATTTCAGAACCGCTTGCTATAATCTTTGAGAAATCTTGGAGGACAGGAGAAGTTCCAGCAGACTGGAAGAGGGCAAATGTTGTCCCCATCTTCAAGAAGGGAAAAAAAGAGGATTCGAATAATTATCGCCCAGTCAGCCTGACGTCAGTACCCGGAAGGATCCTGGAGCAGATCATTAAGCAGTCAGTTTCTAATCACTTAGAAAGCAAGGCGGTAATCACGAGAAGTCAACATGGATTTCTCAAAAATAAGTCATGCCAGACTAATCTTCTCTCTTTTTATGATAGTTTTACTAGCTTGATAGATGAAGGGAATGCTGTGGATGTAGCATATCTTGATTTCAGTAAGGCCTTTGACAAAGTTCCCCATGACGTTCTTGCAAAGAAGCTAGTAAAATGTGGGCTGGACAGGGCTACTGTCATGTGGATCTGTAACTGGTTGACTGACCATTCCCAAAGGGTGCTCACCAATGGCTGCTTTTCATCCTGGAGAGAAGTGACTAGCGGGGTGCCACAGGGTTCTGTCCTGGGCCCAGTGCTGTTCAATATTTTCATCAACGACTTGGATGAAGGAATAGAGGGCATGCTCATCAAATTTGCAGATGACACCAAATTGGGAGGGGTTGCTAATACGCGAGAGGACAGGATCAAAATTCAAAATGACCTGGACAGATTGGAAAGCTGGGCCAAGGCTAACAAAATGAAATTCAACAGAGAGAAGTGTAAGGTCCTACACTTAGGTAGAAAAAATGGAATGCAGAAATATAGGATGGGGGACACGTGGCTGGATGGCAGTACGTGTGAAAGGGATCTAGGAGTCTTAATAGACCACAAGCTGAACATGAGTCAGCAGTGTGATGCGGCAGCCAAGAAAGCCAATGCAATTCTCGGCTGCATCAATAGGAGTATGGTGTCTAGATCGAGGGAGGTACTGGTACCACTCTACTCTGCTTTGGTTAGACCTCATCTTGAACACTGTGTCCAGTTCTGGGCACCCCAATTCAAGAAGGACATGGTCAATCTGGAGCAGGTCCAGAGGAGGGCGACCAAAATGGTGAAGGGCCTGGAAGCCATGCCCTATGAGGATAGACTTAGAGAGCTGGGTATGTTCAGTCTGCAGAAGAGAAGGTTAAGAGAGGACATGATAGCTCTGTTTAAATATTTGAAGGGATGCCATGTAGAGGAGGGAAAGGGCTTGTTTTCTGCTGCTCCAGAGAGCAGGACAAGGAGCAATGGATTCAAGCTGCAGGAAAGGAGATTCCACCTGAACCTCAGGAAGAAGTTCCTGACAGTCAGGGCTGTCCGGCGGTGGAATATGCTGCCTCGGAGTGTGGTGGAGTCTCCTTCTTTGGAGGTTTTTAAGCAGAGGCTGGATGGCCATCTGTCGGGAGTGCTTTGAGGGTGTTCCTGCATGGCAGGGGGGTTGGACTGGATGGCCCGTGTGGTCTCTTCCAACTCTACATTTCTATGATTCTATGATTCTAACTATGGACCCCATTCCCAGCATAGGAAGACGGCTCCGAATTCCGTTCCCAAGGGGAATGGGAACTCGCGCCCTGTTCCCAGACAGGACAACAGACAGTGGCAGTCTAGGGATTCCCGCAGTCAGCCCAACAGGACTGGGAACTCTGCTCAGCTGCCCATAGCTCCAAAGCAAACCCCGGACACTGGTGCTCCTAGGGAGATGTCTGGTGCTTATGACCCCACAGCCCAGACATACTCTTCAGACAGAGTAAGGATCTGGAATATGGTTAGAAGGTTCGGACTGGACATGAGCCAGTTCAACAAGAGGCCAAAATCGGAGCTTATAGAGGCCTTGGAGAAGCAGCTTCAGGCGGGAAGTAAGCAGCCGGTTAGCGCCGTGACCAACGGCCCTCCTCCAACTGGATACTATCCTAGCCTGGACCTGCAGGAATAGGGGTGCCCCCAGTCCAGGAAGCTTCCCCGCAACGTAGTGGCTGGCTGAAGCCAGATAAGTGGGGACGGTTCTGGGTGAAGGCAGGCATTGGGACCGAGAGGGACAAGACTCCTGCCACCTTCTTGTGGATTCTGGTGCAGCGCTGAATGTGCTGCACCACAAATTAGTGAGACATGGCGAGCCCACCCCCGAGACTGTCCAGTTGACTGGATATGGTGGGGGAGGGGGACACCAAGCCAAGGCATGGACTAATATCCCTATGTCCATCAACACGTTCAGTTTTAAACTGTGGGTTTGTGAAAACCGCGGGGAAGACGAAGGCCTTTTGGGTGTCGGATTCCTCCGGGGAAATAAGCTTACAGTGGACTACGCAAACGGGTTTTTGTGGCAATTAGACCAGAGACCCCCCCGAGATCTCCGCGGTACACCGCTGTGCTGCTATTAAGGCTCCTGTCCCCATGCAGTGCGTGGCTAATGACCCATGGGTACAAGTGTTCCCTGAAGTTTGGATTAGAGACAAAATTGAGTGTGGTAAGGTGAAGGGTGCTTGCGTGTTAATCAAAGGCAAGGATCCCCCACCACAGAAGCAGTACAACTATCCTGCTGAGGAAGAGGAAGGCATAGGAAAGACAATTGAAGGACTTGTCCAGTGGGACGTGGTCACTCCTATGCAGTCCATCTGTAATGCGCCCTTGTGGCCTGTGCTCAAGGACGACGGTAAAACGTGGCGAATGACGGTGGATTTCAGAGCTTTCAACTCCATCACTCCCCCCGTAGCACCAGTCATGGCCAAATACAATGAGATCTTGTCTGCTATTGCGGCTGGAGCCAAATATTATAGCGTATTGGATTTGGCTAACACCTTCCATTCAGTACCGCTACACGAAGCGTGCTGGTATAAGTTCACCTTCACGTTCTGAGGGCAACAGTATGTTTTTAAAAGAACACCTCAAGGTTTTCACTCGAGCCCCAGCATCTGCCTCATGCACATGGTCAAGATGTGGTCTAGGATGCAGCCAGCCTCACGAGCCCACGTCTTGTCCTACATGGATGACATCCTCATCCATTCGGATTCAGAAGACAAAACTAGGGACATTACCCATGAAGTACTGGCTATCCTTAGAGACACCGAATTCAAAGCCAGTAGGGAAAAGGCACAGTTGGTGACCACAGAGGTCAAATACCTGGGTCTTTGTCTAGGAGCAGAAGGACGCACTCCTGATGCACAAAGGGTCGAGGTAATTGCGAAATTACCTGCCCCCACAGACGTGCATTCTCTTCGCTCACTCATGGGAACTTTCAATTTCTCCAGGGATTTTATTGAGTCTTTTGCCACCAAGGCAAAGCCTCTATATGTCCTGTTGAAAAAGAATGCCCAGTGGGAGTGGGGAGCTGCACAACAACAGGCTTTTGCACAGTTAAAGGAGGACCTTATGAAAGCTCCAGTATTGGCACACCCGAACATGTCTAGACCATACCTCATAGAACTAGCCACCTCGGATAAGAGTATAGGAGCAGTTGTATCGCAGCAACTGAATGGCACTCAGTGAGTGACTCCTGTACACCTCCCATAATTTGAACTCCCATGAGGCTAAATTCACCCCCTGCGAGAAAACATGCCTCACACTAGTCTGGGCTCTAACGCACTGGGAATTTATGATTGGAGACACCTGTGTGATTGTCCAGTCCCCCCCACACACACACTGCTTAAGTATATTTTATCTGGAAAGGTCCAGAACGGCCAGGTATCCAACGCTCGGATATCCAAATGGACTGTTTCCCTGGTGTCATGTGGGGTGGATTTCCAAAAACAACCACAAGATCCACTGGCTCCCTATGGTCTAGCTGTGACCGGAGCCACACATGAGTGCCCTTTACCACCTATGTATAAGACCAATTGGCCGGTCGAATGGGGAGCTTCTCTTGAAGAGGCTCAATTACAAGGCTTTACATGTTGGTTCTGTGATGGTTCCTCCATGCAAGTGGACGGTAGCCCACGGACAGGCTTTGGAGCGATCCGTATCACAGATTCCTTCACCCTACAGGGAAAAGCCAGGCCCCACTCTAGCCAAGCGGCGGAAGTAGAAGCTCTAAAGGCTATCTTAGAGCACGAACCGTTTGACTGCCCCTTAGCCATCTACACTGACTCAGATTGGACTGCTAAAGCAGCCAGTGTGTGGCTTCCAATCTGGATCCAAAATGACTTGAAAACTGCAGATGGGGAACCCATAGCCCATCTGGACAAATGGGTTCGCATTGCTGCCCAAATTGAAGAAAGGACTGCCCCTACATGGGTTGCTCATGTCCGAGGGCACCAAAAGAAAGGCACGGCTATTTGTGTGTGGAACAACCGGGCTGACACACTTGCCAGGGACGTGGCTTTGATGGGTGATGGGGCCCCCATTGCCGCCTTCAATGTCAATCCCAAACAGCTGTTGCTTCCCCCTATGTTTGACTTAGGTACCCTTCAGAAGGGAGACCCAGAGATTTCCGAACTGGCCAGAAACGGTTCTGATGAGTCTGGTTGCTTTAAGATAGAACAGTTAGATGGAGTATTTTGGGCCGTCGATGCCAGTGGCCAGCACCATTGGATAGTACCCAAAGACCTCCGCGGAGACGTGATCCAGTTCGTTCACGAGCAGGGACACTGCGGACGAGGAGTCACATTGGCAGAGTTAGGGAAACCGGTTGGTAGCCCCAGATGAAGCAAGACATTAACCAATGGGTTGACAATTGCTTATCTTGCGCCATGGTCAATGCTGACCCCGCCAGACCCAAAGCTCCCATTCAGCACCAACAGATTGAGGGACCCTGGACCAGAATCCAAACAGACTTCATAGGTCCTTTGCCAACCACACCTAGAGGGAACAAGTACTGCTTGACAGTAATTGATCCCTTTAGCAAATGGGTAGAGGCATTCCCTCGCCGAGACAATACAGCTAGCACAGCTGCGCGGCTGCTGCTCAACAATGTCTGGGCTCGCTGAGGTGTGTCACGTGACCTTGACTCGGATCTTGGAGTTCACTTCATTGGGGAGGTGACCCAAGAATTGTGCAAGGCTCTGGGCATATGCGAGGGATTCCACATTGTGCATCACCCGGAAAGCTCCGGACAGATAAAAAGTACCAACCGTTCTTTGAAGGAGGCACTCCAGAAGGTTGTGCGCTCCTCGGGGAAGGATTGGGACGTCAAATTGCCCATTATTTTGATGGCATTCAGAGGCACTGTGGCATCACATGGTTTTACGCCACACATGGTTATGACAGGGCGTAAAATGATGTTGCCAGAGGCCTTCTGGATCGACACTAGTTTGCCTTCAGATTTGGAACCCGTCATTTTGAACAACGAGTGGGTAAAGAATCTGATTCAGCATATAGGACAAATACACAGGCAGGTAGCAGAACAACTAGGTAAGAACCTGCAAAAGATGGATAAGAGGCTGGGATGGGTTCATCACCCGTGCCAGTGGGAAGAGGACAGCTGGTCCTTTGTAGAAACTTCTATAGGGAGAAGCACTCTCTTGCCGCTAAAGTGCCGTCCCGTCCCCATTGCAAAAAGGATTTCCCCTGCAGTCTACCAGGTCCACATACCGAGGAAGAAGGGAGACTGGCTTAAGTTCTTCCACATCTCCCAACTTAAAGAACGGAAAGGTCAGCCTGTTGATCCTGCCTCAGTGGTAATTCCTGAGCTGGAAGATCCAGGCACCCAAAAGCCTAACGTGAACCCAGTGATTTGCCAGAGTTCTGTGAATTGCAAGGAAATGCCAGCCATTAACTTGTCTTAGATGTTTGTCCCAACCTACGAGGCCTTTGACAATGGGTAAATGAACATTGTCTGAATGGGGCAGAGAGGAGTGGTGCCCCCTCCGGCTTTCCCGTTTTTGTAAATAGCTCTTGTACATAGTTATAGTAGTGACAGACTCCCGTATCTGTGTTCCCTACAGGGAGACAGAATGGGACCGTTCATGTGGATTGCAGTACTGTTTTCGTTAGTTAAATGTGTCCTCGGAGCCTCTCCCGAATACACCACCCAATTCACCACCAATTGGCAATTCAACGTGCAGGCGATCTGCCATTGGAATCCTTACCAGGAGGCAGAAGCCCTGCTACGAAATTCACAGCTGTTACCTTGGTTTCAGAAGAGGTACCCATTTCAATTATTTTCACAGATACAGGTACGTCCCCAAGGGAGGCTTAGCTCTTAGCTACGAATGTCTGTGGCTGGTAGAGAAGCTAAGGTCTACACGGAAATGGCCATTGCCCTGTCTCTGTTGACTGTCAAAATGGTCCGGAGCCGGTACCGCAATGCCTCCCTGTTTGTAATTAGGTTCACCTATGACGATTGTCACCTGGCATGGGAGTGGAAAACCTTTCTATTCATGTGCCGTAACCTCACCCGTACCCCGAATGGTTGCAAATTCTCATGTAGCAAAATGTGGTGCCCAGATTCCCCTTCTTATTCCCCTTCTTATACCCCTCCTTCCACTAGTTCACCTGCCATGTATGTGGGGAGCACCGTAATACGTAAGGATATAGAGGTAGTCGCATACTTGAACTCCCAACCCACGGTCACCACCATGGTTTTAAACTTCACAGTAGTTAATATTTCAAAGGTCATTCCTGCCTGCCAACCTTATCTCAAATTAGGATGGACACAGTGGGAGCACTGGGAAAAGCAGTGGCTGTCTTTTTCCCACCCACACACTCGCCCTAAGCGAAGCATCCTAGGGACCGTCTTAGGAGGAATAGGCACCGGCGGTGCAATAATTAATGCAATGGACAATGAGGTATTGGCAAATAAATTAGGCATGACTGGCTCCAAGACTAAAGAAATCGGTATATCCTCCGCTGCTGGTCTAACTAACCTGGCGTAAGGAATGGATGTGATGGGTCAATTATTACCGCAATGGGTTGGCGCAGAGAGAGATATAGTGTCTGACCTGGGTCGTGTCTTAAAAACCACGACACACAATATGTCAGTTGCTATCCAGTGTACACAACTGCAAAGCAACATAACCACCTTTGCCGCTCAGGTGATTCAGGCCAGCCTCATGGGATTAATACACCCGGAGATCCTGAGCCTGCTGAGAGAGTGCTACCCAGAGTCCCTAGAACACCCCACCACATTGGCTCAAATACGGCATGCCACTTGGGAGAGCCTAACGCTCAACGTGGAAGTCGTACATGAGAGGATTCTGGAACCTGTAATTTTACATCCATTATTGCATCTAGGACTACCCTTAATAGCCGTTAATGCCACTTTACTTCCCCGACAAATGTACCATTGGTCCAACGGTACACACTCATTTGATTTATCCGGTTGTTTATTTCACCACCATTGGGTACAGTGTTTTCGCAATAGTGATAGTTTTGGTCATAGGAATGTTTCTGAATATGTTGTAGCAACGGTAAACTATACAGTCATAGCACAGATGAATAAGGAGTGCTTTTGTTTAAGAACCCCGTGTTCAAATGTGATAGTATTGCCTTGTGGTGCGACAGCAAGTATCAACTGCACCGCTGGGAACCCGTGCTTTTGCTCGCAGCACGTACAGGATTATTTTGGAAACAACTTTTATCGCAGGCAGGAGATAAAGGATTATATCTTAGAGAATGGATACATGCCCAAGGAATCCAAACTAGTTGGATTCCACATCAAGGATGCGATTCCTGTGTCTACATGGCTACGGAATCTCACCCGCCTCACCAATAGAGTAAAGGAGGTATCGCACTCCCTCCATCAGATTGCATTAACAGTCAATCACTCTGCCAAAGTAATTGTTGAATCATCAGAAGATTTGGAGTCAGCCTCACAACAGTCATGGTGGGACACCTTCAGCTGGTCGTCCACGGGGCAAGCAATCGCCCACTTCGCTTTGCACCCTTTAATAATTTTGATTGCCTTTCAGATTATACTAGCCATATGCTTGATTGGCCTCGCACTGTGGGTCAAGAAACAAATTTTCCAGCTACAAGCTGGCCAGTTTTACTGAGAGCTCCAAGGCTCGTAGTTTGTAAATAGTTAATTGTTAGTGTGAATTGTTTTGAATCGAATGTTCCATCTGGTTTCAAAAGCCTATCCGAAGGTGACTGTCTCTCAGGCCTGCCTCGGAATCCAGCTTTCTTGAGGTAGGGAAGTTGTGCACTCAGAACCTACATCTAGCTACCAGCACCGTACCTGCAGACCTCAAAGCCCTCGGGATACATCATCAGGCTTGGAGTCAGGCTCTGGGCTTGAGCAATTGGGGGGAACCGTGGCGAACTACCAAGTGAGATCTCATCCTGTCTGGGATGACTTTGGCTATTTGTCTGCTAACTGGAATCCAATCTTGTTCTGGAATGGCTTTGGATATCTGAATCCATTTTCATTCCGGGATGACTTTGGCTAAACCAGCCTCAGGACCAGCGTGCAAGTGGGAACTTCATAGCCCAAGTTCCTTTCATGGTGCTGGGATGTTAGACCTTGCCTCGAGACCGGTGGATGGATGCAGGTTCTGAATCCATAGCTTCCTTACCCTCTCGGCCTTCCTTCAGCCAAAACAGCTTTATACTTTTGAGCTATTTAAATCCTTGCTCCCACATACTCTTTAAGCTCACAGTGGGCAAAAATTGTTTCCACTTGAACTCCCATGAGGCACCGAGCTGGTAATTTGCGTTTTATCTGCATATTGGATAACCTTGTTGTCAGTTCTGTTGCCAAAATAGCTATAGGTCGACAGCTCCGAGAATCAGGAGGAGCCCCCAGACCTGATCATCTCTCCCGGGTATCGAGGGGGGGGGTAAAGAAGAAAATCGCAGCTCCAATTGGGTGTCAGTCCAAGGAGATGCCCGAGCCCTCTGCAGCAGCTGTGGGACCATGGGGGGGGGTGATCCAAACACCTCCCAACAGAAACAAAGGACTTTTTGAAAGACTTTTGCCTTCTTGCTCACGAAAGAAGCTTCACATGGGCTATTCCTTTCTCCAAGATCTGCAAGATGCAAGCAGCTAATAGTCAGCAAGCGATTGTTAGCTAGTTTTGCAAAATTGGATATATTGTAACAACTGTCACTTTCTCCTTGCTCAAGACTTGTAGTGCTTCATTGGAAGGCACGCTTTGCTTCAAAGACTCAACTGCTTTGCACTTTGCCATTTGAATCAACTGCTCATTTACTGCCGTTTCCCAATTGATGGGACGATTTATTGTTGTTTTATTGCTTATTATTGCTATGCATTTATGTGAATGTGTCTTGGTTTTAGTTAGGAATGTTTTTATAAGATAGAACCACTTTGCTTTTTCCCAAAATTCCCTTTCCCTACGGAGAAATACTACTTCTGAACCTGTAGACCCCTATTTGGCTCTAAAACTATTTTTGATTTTAATTGGAAAATGTTCGATATTGTCCCCAACATCACCCATTTTTTTGGGGGGGATTGTTACCGCTGTTTCTAGCCTGAGCTTGTGGGATACTAAGATATCTTTTGATATCAATAATTTGGCCTTCTGTACCCATTCCTCTCCACGTGCTTGCAAGGCCTCCAGACAAGCACGCACACAGGCGCGGTCGACAATAGCCGAACCATTCACATCCCAATCTAGGCAGGCCAGTCACAGCTTCAGGAGACCTCAAGGCAAGTACCACATTATGTATGCACGCTACTTACAAAAGATCCCCTGCCCCGCACAGGCAGCTTGATGAGCGGACTATACAATGCTCAAGCACTCTGCGTTTGCATACTGGCTACTCTATTGACCATCTGGCTATAACTCAATCATCTAAAGTACTGACCTTTTGGAGGCTTTGTCTTCAGCCCAAAACTCACTGTTTTCCCCAAGTATGGACTAGCCTGCGGCCACAATTTTCCCTATAAGAACCCCTGACTTTGCGCGCTTCCTCGGATCGCTCTTGGTTTCCATCCCGCCTTGCTGTCGCTTTGTCCAGTGAGCCTTCCCCTCGGCCCCACATGCTGAGAATCCATGCTCCCCAGCTTCTTTGCTTCTAACCAGGCTTCAGGACAGGTATAGTATTTCCCATACCAAACCTCCTCTAAAAATCCCTCTATCCCACTCCTACCTTTATTTCTATAGCTTCTTGTGTGAGTGTGTTGCATACACTTGTGTGATTGTATTTCAATAAAACTTCTGCTTGATCATTGACTCGGCCTGACCCCGTAGACATAGGGTTCAAGATCTCGCTACATTACCCTGCCTCTCGCATTGCCAACTTGTACTCTGTACTAATTCCCTCCCCATTGTTTGAGCACATTTAGGTGTCCCTCCCGGGACCCCCAGAAATCAGGGTAACATATGGGATGAGTCTCATGATTTGTATGTGGTAATGAAAGGGTATAACATATTCCAACAAAACAGACCAAAGAGGAATGGAGGAGGAGGAGCATTGTATGTCAAAGATGTGTAGATGTGTACACCTGTGAGGGGAATCATAACTTCAATCATGGAAAACAGGTTGACAGCTTTTGAGGAAAAATTAAAGGGGAAAGAAACAACAGTGACCTCCTTGTGGACATCTACTGTAGCCCCCACAACCATACTGAAGATTTACATGATGCCTTCCTACAACAAATTACCAAATATTCAAAAAGAAGAGATACAGCAATCATGGGAAACTTAAACCACTCTGATATTTGTTGGAAGTCACACTCTGCCAACTGTGGAAGTTCCCATAAATTTCTCACCAGTCTTGTAGACAGTTTCATTGTACAAAAGGTGGAGCAAGCAAGAAGGGGTCAGTTATTTTAGATTTGATCCCAACCAATAAATTGGTCAAATATGTGGGCATTGTGGGCAAATATGGGAACATTGTGAAATACTTCTTTTAGTGCAGCCTGAGGATGTAGTCAAGATCTTTGGAGAGGCGAGAGCCAGCACATGCAGGGTAGACCCATGCCCTTCCTGGCCTATAAAAGCAGCCAGAGGGGAACTAGCTGAAGGGGTAGGAACAGTGGTAAACGCCTCACTGCAGCAAGGCAGAATTTTACCCGGTCTAAATCAGGCTGTGCTGAGGCCCTTACTGGGGTGGGGGTGAGGGTGGGGGAAACCTGAACCCAAATACACTAGATAATTGCTGGTCAGTCTCCATCATCCCATTTTTGGGCAAAGTTCTGGAACATGTCATGGCCTCTCAGCTCCAGAGGTTTCTCAGTGAAACAAACTATCTAGATCCATTTTAATCTGGCATCAGGCCTGACAATGGACTAAGACAGTTTTGGTAATCTTGGTGGATGACTTACACAGAGAACTGGACAGGGTATGTTTGTCCCTGTTGATTCTGTTGGATCTGTTGATTCTCAGCAGCTTTTGATACCATGAACTATAATATTCTTGTGAGTCATCTTTCTCAGACGAGGCTTGGAGGTACTGTTCTACAGTGAAGAATAAGGAGATTGGAAAGAAGCACCTGATTGGCTACTTTCAACAAAGCTCACAGTAAAGAATTACAAGCAATATTGATGCCTGTTATTTTTTTGTTACCAGGATATAACAAAGTTACATTTCAAAGGTAACATAATGGAAACAAGTTATACTTTGTTTGTGTGTTGCAAGAAACATTCTGTAGTTATTTTTAATTTTTTAAAAATTGTTTAAGTGCATTTTAGGCATTCTAGAAATACTTTGAGATGAATTTTTGAAGTTTTATGCCACAATAGCAAAAATCCAGTAGTTTTTCTTCAAAGACTTTTGAAAATAAAGTAAAAAGGAATCCCTCAATCTACTGTAAAAATTGTTGTAGATAATGACAAAAAGTTACTTTTAAACAATGTAATAACTAATTGGGACAAATTGCTTTAAAAATAATTTTCCAAGTTCTGCTTTTGGACAGAGGTCATGGATCAGAAGGATCTTTACTCAGATGTAGCAGGAGAGATATTTTCATGTCATCTTTCATACGAACTTTATGGAATTATATGCTACTTACTAACTTCGTTATGTATGACATAGTTGTGAACTCTCTCTAAATATATTTACCCTTACAATATTTGAAAATCTGTATGAAGTTGAGTGAAGAAAATTATATGAATTACTCTGGAATGCTGGTCCAATATAATACTATGGGTATAGCAGTAAGACTGGTTCTTAGTTTTCCAGTTTTAAAAAAGCACCCAAATTCCAGTGATAAATGGGACTGCCATATCCTGGTGTAGACTACATAAACTACTAGAGGCGTATAATTATGCTTGTTCAAATAATTGTGTAAAAATATTTTATGGTTTGACAGTGGTGATGGGATGGAAATTTGTGGACTTGTTAGACTGACTTTCCCTAACCTGACTGGGGAAACATCTTTTAGTGTTTTTGAATTGCAGTTCTATCTCACACCCTTGTTGACTGGTGCTGATGAAAGTTGTAGTACAAAATATGTGAGGGACAACAGGTTGGAGCTGTGTGAGATCTTGGTAACTGTGCTAACATTCTCCTCAAGCTTGTGTTGTACACAAAGCAAAACACAATCTTTATCACTTCTGTGTGTGTGCACGTGTATGGACCTTCAAGTTGCCTGTCGGCTTATGGTGACCCCATGAAATTCAAAGGATTTTCTCAGGCAAGGAATACTCAGAAGTGGTTCTGGCAGTTCCTTCCTCTAAAATATAGCCTACAGCACATGGTATTAATCAGCACTCTGCCATCCAAATATTATGGTGCTGACCCTGCTTAGTTTCCAAAACCAGACAGGATCTTGTGCCTTTAGAATATTAAGGTGCCATCATTTATGTGCACATCATGAACAAAATGCACTTGCTTACTGCATTTACCAGAAATAAGTAATGTGTAAATGGAATTTCTGGCCCTTTTCACATGTGTGTGTGGGGGGGAATGGGCGAAACGCCCAAAACCGGAGCTTACCTCCAGCCGGGTAAGTCCATCGCCACGTGGAGCAGCGCGAGCTCGCTGCTCCACGCTCCTCCGGCGTCACAGATGGCAGCTTCTGGTTGGTGGAGGCTCTCCACCAACCGGAGAAGCTCGCCAACCGGAAGCCCCCCCCCCGGCAGATCTGCAGGCACGCACTTGCGTGCTCCTGCAGATCCACTTTAGAGCCGGGCGACGGAGCAGCATGGGGCTGCACGCTCCGTGCTTTTTAAAAACCTCTAAAAAGAGGTTTTTTAAAAACACGCAGCCCGGTAAGTTCCGGCCGCTCCTGAGTGGATTCTGGTGTGGAACTACAAAAAGTAGTCCACGCCAGTCCACTCTACGGTGTAGACGACCTCCGTGAGAGGTCGCTCTACCGTCCCCCCCCCACATGTGAAAAGGGCCTCTGTGTGTGCCAATGGTTTACCTTAAGAGAGTGAAGTCTTTGGCTTGTACTGATGTGAAGTTATTTGAGCCTTCTTGGTCCCCATTACAAGCCAGTATTCCATTCCATTTCTAGTATGGGTAGGAAACAAGGAAACCATCTAAAGAAACATTCCAAGTCTGATCCCTCAAAAATAAAAATAAAAATGCCTGATTGATTATTGACACCTAAGGCCGTATAAGACATTATGTTAAATGCATACCTGCATATCTGCATTTAATATGCAGTTCTTTAAAAAGTAGCATTGGATTGGATTGACAAGATAAACATATTGGATTTGTTTCCATCTGTGCAGCCTGAGGTGTGGAAAGGATCCTTGGAGAAGTGAGAGCCACCACATGTATACTGGATCCTTGCCCTCCTGGCTTCTGAAAGCAGCTGAATGGGGAGTGGTGAATGCCTCACTGCAGCAAGGAAAGTTTCCAGCATGCCTAAAAGATGCTGTGGTGAGGCCATTACTAAAAAAAAAGCCCTCCCTGGATCCCACCATCCTGAATAATTATTGGCCAGTCTCCAATATTGCATTTTTGGGCAAGGTTCTGGAGAATGTGGTAGCCTCTCACTGCCATGGGTTTCTGGATGAAATGGATTACTAAATCTATTTTAATCTGGCTTCAGGCCTGGTTATGGGATAGAGACAGCTTTGGTTGCATTAGTGGGTGACCTATGCAGGAAACTAGACAGGGGAGTGTGTCTCTGTTGGTTCTGCTGGACCTCTAAGCAGATTTCAATAGCATTGACCATGGTATTCTTCTGGACTGACTCTCTGGGATGGGACTTGGGGACATTGTTATTCAGTACTTCTGCTCATTCCTGGAAGGATGAACTCAGAAGACTGGTGCAGAGGACTCCTGTTTTACTCCCTGGCCATTAGCCTGTGGGGTCCCTCAGAATTCTGTTTTGCCCCCCCTGTTGTTTAATATCTCCATGAAACTGCTGGGACAGGTCATCCAGAGTTTTGGGATTCAGTGTTACCCATATGCTGATGACACCCAACTCTATCTCTCCTTTCCATCTGATTCCAAGGAAGTTGTCTCAGTGCTGAACCAATGTCTGTTGTCAGCAATGAACTGGATGAGGGCAAACAAATTGAAGCTTAATCCAGAGAAGACACAGCTGTCCTGGTCAGTTGAACGACAGATGAGGGAATAGGGACTTTACCAGTGCTGGATGAGGTTTCACTCCCCCTGAAATCTCAGGCTTGCAGCCTTGGTGTTCTCCTGGATTCAACTCTGAGCCTGGATGCCCAGGTCTCAGCAGTGGCCAGGAGTGCATTTGCACAGTTAAAACTTGTGTGCCAGCTGTGCCCATTCCTTGAGACGTCAGCCCTGGTTTCAGTGACATGCACCTTGATTGCATCTCATTTGGAGTATTGTAACACGATCTATGTGGGGCTGCCTTTGGAAACTCTTTGGAAACTGCAGCAGGTTCAAAACGCAGCAGCTGGAATGCTGATTGGGGCGAGTTACACGGAGCACATAACTCCCTTCTTAAAACAGCTCCACTAGCTACCTGTTTTTTTCTGGACACAATTCAAAGTGCTGAATATGACCTATAAAGCCTTATACAGCTTAGGTCCAGGCTGTTTGAAAGACCATATCTCCCTGTACAAACCTGCTAGAGACCTAAGATTGGCTGTGGAAGGCTTTCTCTCAGCCCAGCCACCATTCCAAGCTCACTTTGTAAGGACGTGGGAAAGAGCCTTCTCAGTGGCTGCTCTCCCACTGTGGAACGCTCTTCCATGGGAGGCTAGGCATGCCACCTCCCTGCTCTCCTTTCGCTGGCAGACTAAAATATCTCTTTTTAAGCAGGTTTTTATATGAACTGGGGAGCTTTATTAATTAACTTGTTTTAAACACTGAATATTGTTTTAGATTTTATAATTTTATATGCTTTTGATTGTATTAAATGTTTTAATGTGTTTAATTTATTGTTAGAAGCTGCCCTGGGTCCCACTCTGGGAGAAAGGTGGCATACAAATAATATAGTATAATATGATATAACTAGTATAGCATAGCATAGCATAGCATAGCATAGCATTGCATAGCATAGCATAGCATAGCATAGCATAGCATAGCATAGCATAGCATAGCATAATATAATATAATATAATATAATATAATATAATATAATATAATATAGTAAATACTTGTTTTGGAATGATTGTTGAAGGTTGAAGACTGTACACTTTCTCTTCCCTTCTCCAACAAGTGAGAGTAGTGAGACTATTCCACATTCATCTTCAAAACAGGCCAGTGATAACTTGTAAATAAAACAATTATTCTCTAGCTTAAAGAAGGGGTGGGCAAGGCTCAGCCCTGGGGCCTTGTGCAGCCACCAAGCTTGTTTTTGTGGCTTTGAGTCTCTCCAGACTTCCCTAACTGTCTTTATCCTGGTTCAAAAAGAGAAAATACGGTGATATGCTTCTCTTGGAAGCCTCCAGGTATGGCAATTCAGTTTTTAACTAGGTTACAGGGTATCTCTGTACTATTCAACATTTTTAAAGACACATTTTGCAAAGCAAGACACGGACTTACAGCCCCTTCCATTTTTGTTTTGTTTTGTTTTGAGACCCAGGTTTCAGCAGTGACCATGAGTGCATTTGCATAGTTAAACCTAGTGGGCCAACTGCACCCATTATTGGAAAAGCCAGATCTGGCCACAGCAGTACATGCCTTGGTTACATCCCCTTCAGATTACTGTAATGTGATCTACATGGGGCTTCCTCTGAATATTGCTCAGAGTATTCATTTGGCCCAAAGTGGCAAATGTAAATATGGATTCTGTTGGCCATATTATATTGTAGCAGATCACATTGCTAGCCTGCTAGAGGTGTCCTTGTTTCATCTCTGATGTATAGTGTACCATACATGAAAGTATTTAATTCTACATTTCACTGTAGACTTCAAATTGGCAATGGTGGATGGTGATAGGTTCTTTTAGGGACTCAGCCCAAGATCTCCAGTATGCAAGGCACCTGCTGCCGCTCTGGGACTTTGGAGACTGGCAGAAATCATTTTCTGGGGACAGGAAACTGAGAGGAGCCCACGAAGGTCAGGATATCTTATATAGGTGCTTGTAAGCAACTGGCCAGATCAATGAAGACCGAGACCACTATCACTTCATTGCCTTGCTGTCACTACTCAAATGGTAGCTAGCTTCCATTCCAAGCCAATTTCTTAAACTTCAGACAGAAGCTTCAAAGTCTAAGATGCTCCCCTTTAAAAGGATTGGTTTGACTACCACAACATCACTCTACCAAAGTATAAAGTAAGTTTTACTTTTCAAAAATTTCCTAACCTTTGAGGTAAGAAACCTATGGAAAAGCTGCAGAGAGAGCACCATTAACAGAGATTTAAAGAGACAGTGCACAGAAAACTCTGTGTAAAGATAAAGAAAAACATGAATTTTCATCCTTTCTTTGAAAACCTATATTAGAAAAAGCAAGAATTAGCAGAATTAAATTTAATTACATAATTAACTTGGATTTGTATGGAGGAGCTGTGGTAGAAACTAGTATTTTTCTGGCTGTTAATTTAAACAAATGAACCGTATAAACGTCTAATGGATATAATTAGAAAACAGAGTTAAAAGTAACTTATTATAGAAAATTGATAAGCTTGAAGGTCATGTTGTTGGAAACAATAACAGGAAGTGAGCTTATCCTGAACTTTATACTACAAACTTCCTTTTGAAAGAGAAACAAGTTAGAGTGCCAGATCAGGCTGTGCTGAACTGGCCCCTAGCAGCAAAGATAGAAACTATGGAAAAGAAGTTTTAAAATTGTTTAAAAAGTGAAATATTTGGGGGTTTTTTGAAACCCCAAATACCATGTTATTTCAAAATAATTTCACAAAAACTTGGTATGAAATTGAGGAGAATATTCAAAAGTGGTCTAAACGGAAGTTTTTGCTATGGGAAGAATATAGGCTTTCAAAATGAATGTTTCACTAAACTGCTTTTATTGTTTCAGACAAGTCTAATAGGCAGTGACATTGCATTTAAGAAATGGTAGAACAATACTTCCAAATTCTTGTATCAAGTGAAAAGACCCAGAGTGTGAATCATGATTTCCAAAATGCTAAACAAAGAATTGATTTGGGGCTTCCGAAACCTAAAATAAAAATTTTTGCACATTGATTTGTGTAGCTTAAAGACTGGATAATGCTTAAAAGACAGAGAATTTTACAACAGAGAGTTTCGATTTGAGCTTTGGGTGGCATACCTTTTTGGGTATGAAAAAAATAAGGAAATGTAGTTTTTAATAACCATTTTATAAGACATGTCATATTTAAAGTGTGGAATAAATGTGAGCAATGTTTGTGTTCTGAAATGTCATTGTGGGTTGTGCCTAACAAAACTTTCTTTTTACAAAAGAAATAATGATTAAATAAAAATGGTCAACATATGGTGATTTAATTAAGGTAGATTGGAAACAAATGCAATTGAAATCAAATGAGGAGTTGAATTTGAAGGTTTTTGACATAAAGTGGTTTGCTTAAAGACAATTATCTGAAAGATTTAAAATGGATAAAAAAAATTTAGCTTTGAGATTAAAAAAATGACTTTGAGAATCAACTTTGTAGCAACAATGAGCATTTAATTGAAAAATGTATAAGATGTTGTTGAAGTTCAGAGAAAGAATAAGTAAAAGAATGTGTGATTAAATGGGCCCAAACTGTGGGATGTGTTTTCAGTGGACCAATGTGAGAAGATGGGGATGAAGGGTTGAAATTTACATTAAGTTACGGTTTGAAAAAAAAAATCTGTAAGATAGTATATTGGTGATATCTTACTCATGAAAAATTCTCTAAAATATATAAAAGATCCACAACTAAATGTTGGTAATATAATCAGGTTGAAGGTACATTTTATCATGTGTGGTGGACATGTGAGAAAGCCGCAAAATATTGGATGATGATACACAGTTTGATGGAGAAAGTTTTGAGGACTGAATTTCAAATGAAACTTGAAATGTTTCTGCTGGGACTGATTACATCTATCTATGTAAAAATTATACAATATATGTTGGTGGCAGAGAGCATATTATATGCTCAGAAGTTGAAAGATCCTGAGATACCATCTCCAGAAGATTGTGTGATTAAACTATTAGATATTGGAGAGGTGGACAAATTAACAACTTTAATAAGAGATAGTTCTGTTAATGAATATAAACAACAATGGGAATGGATCATAACATATCTTATGTTATTCTTTAATATCTTATGTTATTCTTTAATGGTACATTTACAAGTATTCTTATTTCTCCTTAGCCTATTCTTGATACTTTTAAATAGAGCCTATTTGATACTTCTGATACTTTTAAATAGAGCCCAAATCTGCTAACATACTTTCAGACATCAAATAAGAAAACAATAGACTACTTTTTAAAAGGTCTTATATTTCTCTTTGTGCTTTCATGGAAAATGGAGTAGGCAAAAAAATGTACGTGCGGATGAAATACCTAACAAATGCCTGCACAAGGACACTTTTGCTTCTGGATCATAAGCTGGAAGAATTTATTTTTTACTAGCAGGAATCCAACGAAAGTGAAGAAAAACCTTCATAGCAACTGTTTGATTTCTGGAAAAGGAAATCAGCCCTTTACCCACCTCTGCTCCCTCTCTTCCTGCACAGATCTTTATCTACTAGATGTTTAGTGTTATATCACTTGATTGACAAATAATCCTCTTTGTAACTTTTATAGACTTCAAAGCAGCATTTGATTCCATATCTTGAACTATATTGTGGAGAAAATTGGAGATTTCCTCATTTGATAGACTATCATTTTACCTAAAATGAATGCTGCATGAAGGGACCTGTGTTAAAGTAACATGTAATCCTAAGGGTCATCTTACTAGACTCTTAAAAACTGAGACTGGAGTTAAGCAAGGTTGTATATTGGCACCACTCCTCTTCAGTTTTTATATTAACTGTATAGTGACCTGTCTTCATAAAATCAACTTTCATTCCCCAAAATAAGCTGGAAGAAACATTGCTGTGCGGCTTTACGTGGATGATGTGGCTATTCTTTCAAGAATACCTATTGGCCTTAAAAGAGCATTTGTATAAAAACTGTAAAGAGGATCATTTAGTTCTCAATTATTAACCCCCTCCCCCAAAAAAACCTAAAATTATGGCATTTGCCAACAAGTCTAGGGGATACTCTTAGAATATAGATCACTGCAAGACTGAACAGGTTACTTGCTTCAAATATCTGGGTGTAGTTTTCCATTCTAGTGGAAGCAGGAAAGCTCATGGAGATTATGTTGCCAACATTGTCCAGAGGAGTTCATTAGCTATTCAAAAAAAAATTAGGGCAAGAGGAAGCTATTACATTCTGGCAGCTCTCAAATTATTTGAAGCAAAGCCAATAGCACAACTCCTATATAGTGCCCAGCTAGGCTCTTTCTCTAATTTTGCACCATTAGAACATATACAATCTAAATTACTTAGATCGGTATTTCAGGTCCCAAAATGCATTGCTAACCCCACTTTATGGTTGAGAGCAGGCCTTATGATGACAGAGGCTAGAGTATGGATGTCCATAAGCAACCGTTGGCTCAGATTATCATTTTTACGTATGGGTCTTGCTCTGTTAGTTTTGAAAGACAAAATGTAATCCAAATGGAATCAAATTGTTACAACTAAAATTCTCTCTTTGAGTTTCTCCCCTAATCTTCTGCTTAGCAAGGGATATGATCAGGCCAAAATAGCTATTAAACAATGTATTACTGACAGAGCACCAAATGGATTTAGCTAGGTCCCCTTCCTTTATTGCCAGCAAGAACAATATGTACCTCACAGCTCCTAGGGCACATATAAGCAATCTAGAAGTGCCTAAACACTGTAGTGCCTTTACTTTGGCATGTTGTCATGTTATTCCTTCAGCTATTCCTGAAGGACACCATAGGAAGTCTCTGTATTTAGAGAGACATTGCCCCTGTGATTTTAGTCAAATAGAAACAGTGGAACATGTGCTTTTTCAGTGTTTATACTATAGAGACCAACATACTGATCTTACTTTGACAATACTCCACAAATATCCAGGACATTCAGAACCATCATATGTTTCTTTATTGCTTTCAGATATCAATCCTTTTCTAACCTATAAAGTGCCTAAATTTTGTACAGCAGCAATTTAAATTCATCTGGTGATGACTTGCACCATGGATTAGTATAATGATTGTCCAGTTAGGCTCTTTTACAACTAGTTGGGTTCTGTTATCTGACAGATTAATACCTAACTGCATTTGTATCTGAATTTGTATTCTTTTGTATATGTAGAGGGCCAGGTCTTCCTTGACTGAGTCCCTCCACCTGTACCATGGAAAAATGGTGCAGAAAGGCTGGGACTGTCTGTTTCAGCTCTTCCAACGTGTCTTTTATGCTTCCAGAGATAAGGACTTTAGAGCTTGAAGTTTGAAGACTGAAGCAGCAGAAAAGCTTCCTATGGTAAAATAACTCTCTAAAGCATTGAAGGTCAAATTCCCAGAGAGGAATTAAGAGATACTATATTTTGAAAACAAAATCCTCTAATTTCCTTAAGACTTTATCTTCCCCACCACGCCCTGTTTCAACTAAGGTGGTAAGCATTTGGAAATTTTCTGAACTTTAATTCGTCTAAGGTAAGGAAGCATGCCTTGCTGGTGTGGATATTTACTGTCTACTAACAGAAAGGCTAAACAAAGATAACATAGCTTATAAAATTTTAAAGTTTATGGAGATTGCTGGAAGAGACTTCAGACAGAGTATTATTTATAGTATATACAGTATTTAAAGGGAATTTTACCACCTGTTATAATTTCTTGGAGTTCTGAAATGAAAGAACAAAGGAAATTTACTACTGCACCAGAAGTTTACTACTTGTGGAAGGAACAATATAATGTAAGCTACCCACAGAATTTTTAACACAATCCAGACATACTGAATATAAGTGTGCAGAGTCATCTATAAGGAACAGAGGGAGCAGAGAATGCAATTGTACAAGAGTAAAAAAAACACACACAAGGATTCCAAAAGGGTATGAGTTGATTGATTCTTCAGGGGACAAAAGCCAGCAGTTGAACAATGTAAAAGGAGACAAGACATGAAGGCAAAATAAATTATCAAGGTGATATATTGCCAATAAAATAACAAGGAGATAACAAAACATTGCAGTTAATAATTATAGCACCTGGGTGGGAAGTCCTTATTAACATCTGCATCTACAGTGGTCCTGACTAGACAACAGTGCAAAAACTTGAGTGGCATGCCCAGGAAGTCTTCACCACTTTAAAAAAAGAGAAAGAGACAGAGACAGAAGAAGCAAACAGAAATTAATGCATACCTTTCACCAATGGTTAAAGTAGAAAATCCAGTGCTGGAACTACTTTCTGAAACAAAATTAGAGAGGACATAGATCACAGACAAATACTTTTCAATTCATATGAGGCAATGGGCATTAACCTTGCTGAGGGATTTGCATTTGCTGAAAATATGATGAATATTAGTCCAGGATGGGGTGAAATGAGTGGCTCCTTCATGCACTCTATGCAGGACAAAAGGGACAATGGTTTTGAAGAAGAGAACCTCAGCCTAAGCAAGACAACAGAGAGACAAACCTGACCCCATAGAGGGCTTATCAAAACAGAATAAAATTATGAGCAAGGATTCACAAGCAATCAAACAATACCTTCCTGAATTTAGTGAGTTTTTATCAACCATTGCTGAATCCCTAGTAAAGCTAGAATTCAGAGCTGATTCCAGGGACCAAGATAAAGAAGCAACATGCAACACTGTTGTGCTGGGAGGGAGACCAGTAAAGAGAAGAAAATGAAGTTCAAATCAAAAAAGACGCAGAATGATATAAAGAACAAGAAAAGTAAAAACATAAAAAGCCAAAGAAAAAGGCAAAGACATCCCAGGTAAAGATGAATTTTCAAAAACTATTCAAAATAAAGGATAAGGGACAAAAATCTGAAATGACTGTACAAATGAATATGTTAAAGATCAATTGTTACACAATAATCTAGAAAGACTGCGAGAGAAAAAAAATGAGAAATACAGCTGAAGTGAAATATTCTCTCTCTATATCCTCAGTACATCAAGCAGCAATAGGAGACTCTGAAATACAGGACCCATGGGAACGTGCACCTAGAGGCAAAATAACTAAAGAGATGAAAATGTCTTTTCATGGTGAGATGTCTCCACTTGTAAGGATCCAGAGCAAACAAAACTTAACACCTCTTAGGAACAAACTGGTATTAATTTACTACTCAAAACTATGGGAACGCTATCCCAATCTGCATACAAGGAGCACCTTCTACAAATAATAGGAGAAGAGTTATGAGGTGCCTTACCACCACCAAAATAATTCAGGTAAGATATCTATTCTACAACTACTTTAAGGCACAAGTGGTTATAGAATTTGTAAATGAACAAAGTTTGAAAAAATGTATTCTGTAAGTAGTAATCTTGCTAGGAAAGGTTTATTAATATACCATTTTTGGTGAATAATACCTCTCCTACCCCACTATTCAAAAAGTCCTTGAGAAGACCTAATATAAACAAGTCTAGTTCTTGTAGCAAAGAAAACCTCATAGAACTAGCCCATGGTTAAAGCAACACCCCAAGCAAAACAACTAAGTTGCCTGCAGAAATAGAACTCGTGGGCACTCCATTCAAAGAGATGGTTGTTGAGGAAGAAGAATCTCTCGTAAGAACTTTTCAGCTCCTCCCCATGACAACTCAAAGAGACATAATTGCAAGCTTGTCCTCACTACGAGAAATATTGTTGAACGTACAGGATAAAGATGAAATAAGGAGAGCACAAGGTATCAGTTAATGGCACAGAAACAAATAATAAAATTCAAATACTTGAATTGCTATTTAGAGAGCAGACCAGAGCATACAAGATGAAAGATTTGGTCAAACCTAAAGACAGGGTAGTCACAGAAGAACAACAGGCGCCAGAAGGAAATTTCCAGGGGATCTCATAGGAGAGTTATTGAAAGGGAGGTGAGGGAGTCAAATTATAGTGGCATCATGTTAATAAGGATATTACAGCCAAGGAGGGAGACAGAATTTTGATGCGTACCGACAAAACCCAACAATAAGCAAAGGATAGGAGGAGTTCAATTAAGTGCCTTAAACGCTCAGTCAGAGGTGATAACCTCTCAGCTACTACTTAGGAGAAAATACCAAAAGGGGAAATATCTCACCTAAACTGCTTGTCATAGAACATCACCGGGTGGAAAATCCAAACTTAATAATGAGAAAGCCGGTGACTTCTTAAGAAAATATAAGATCTGTTTACAAGAGATATGGTGTACTACAAATTCGGACTTTAATGGATATCTCACCAAGAATTACCTGCAACAGTACCCAAGAGAAACTGCAGACTGAAAGCAGGTCTAGCAATCCGAATTTCTACCTCTTTAAAAGCATCCTTTAAATATTTTTTGTCCTGTGGGCACATGCCATGGCATGCTTTAGTTGACCTTAGTATAATACGTATCCTGCTGATCAATGTATATATTCAAGAAGGATGTCAACAAGCTGGAACATGTCCAGAGGAGGGCGACCAAAATGGTGAAGGGTCTGGAAGCCATGCCCTATGAAGAATGCCTTAGGGAGCTGGGTATGTTTAGTCTGCAGAAGAGAAGGTTAAGAGGGGACATATAGCCATGTTTAAATATTTGAAGGGCTATCATGTTGAGGAGGGAGCAGGCTTGTTCTCTACTGCTCCAGAGACTAGGACAAGGAGCAATGGATTCAAGCTGCAGGAAAAGAGATTCCACTTGAACCTCAGGAAGAACTTCCTGAAAGTCAGAGCTGTCTGGGAATGGAATGTGCTGCCTTGGAGTGTGGTGGAGTCTCCTTCTTTGGAGGTTTTCAAGCAGAGGCTAGATGACCATCTGTTGGGAATGCTTTGATGGGTGTTCCTGCATAGTAGGGGGTTGGACTGGATGGCCCTGGAGTCTCTTCCAACTGTATGATTCTATATGCCCCCATGTCAAACAGAGAGGAAACAACTCAAGTGTGGGAGGAGATGGAGGAGTATATAATTAAGCTAGAAGTTCAATTTCCGAAAAACACATCTAACAGTGATGGGTGATCTTAATGTGTGAATTGGAATAAATAATGATAAGCTTTTTGCATCACAATATTGGCACTGCAAAGAACTAGAAGGCTGCTTAAATAAGTTTATCAGACAATCCAAGGATGCTAAAATCAATTTTGCCAGAGTTTGTCCCACACAGATGGTGGGACAACTGGCCCTCAGAATTATAAATGGAGATACTAAGTTTAAGCTTCATGGGGAATACACAAATATTTCAGGCAATTAGAGTGGTCTGATAGATAACGTCGTAATGTTGAATTCCATTTACAAGTATATAGGAAAATTTAAAATCATGGCAAGATCAGAAAGTGATCACTTGCCAATTGCTCTCACTCTTTGTATCCCAAAAGAGACTAACTTACCAGCTCAAAAATAATTTGGGAATAATGTGATGATGATAATGAAAGGAAGATTGAAATGGTCGGTAAACATGACTAGCAAGTTTATTAGATTCTTCCTTGAAGAAAGGGCTCAAAAATGTCATCAAAAAGACAGATAACCCTGAAGAGGCCTTACAGAGCTACTTGGGAGGCCTACTTTTCCCATCTTTTTTAGAAGTTGTAAAACATTAGTGAACACACAAAGTTGCAAAATTAACTGCAGACATTGCAAGTTCATCAGATATACCACAGTGGCCCTTGTTGACACCACAGGAAGTTAAGGGTCTAATATCATTAATTAAACCTGGAAAAGTGCCCGGGCCTGACATAGTAATCCCAGAACTCTTAAAAGAAAACATCTCACAGTGGGCACCACTATTGGCAAATCTGTTTACACACATCAATCGAACTGTCAAATTCCCACACAGCAGGTCACATGGTATCACTATCCCTATATATACGAAAAGAGAACAATCCCTCAAATTACGGGGGAATAACTCTTTTATCAGTAGTGGGGAAAATGTATGTATCATATTTAAATAATTGCCTCCATGAGTGGATAGAATCAGAAAAAACTCTTAAGGGAGGAACAAGACCATAGATAACTGTATAATCTTAAACCGTCTAGTCAAAAAACATTTAAGATCATATCTTCATTGTCTTTATGGTGCTTTTCTGGATTTGAAAGAAGCCTTTGATTCCATATGCAGAGGCAGACTATGGGCAAAACTATCTGCCTATTCAGTAGATAAAAGACTGCTCTGTATAATCAGGAGGTTATATTCTAACACCACTACACAGATTAGATGCGACTCTTACCAATTCTATTTCTTTCAAAAGTAGGGTTCATCAAGAATGCATCCTAACTCCCATATTGTTTAGTCTATATCCAAATGACCTAGGAGCATCTGTTAAGTCCCGGGACAGTCATCCTCCAAAACTGGCCACAGTGAGCATACCCCTACTTCTTTATGCAGATGACATTCTACTTTTGTCTCAGACAAAAGTAGGTATTAAATGAGCACTGAAAGCTTTTGTGGCCTATTGTGACAGTAACCCTTTTAACATTAACTATGATAAATCTAAAATTATACTATTTTCACAAAAACGATCAATAGGAAATTGGTGTGTAGTGGGCCATAAAATTAAACAAGTTAATTCTTTCAAATATCTAGGAGCTACTTCCCACTCCTTGGGATCTTGGACTCTCCAGCGTAAACTAGCTATTACACAGGCCTCAAACACTGGGAAAGCAATAACCCATTTTTTCTATACAAAAGGAGGACAGTTTATTCCATCAGCTGTTCAGATACCTAAGGCTAAGATTCTCCCATGATTACTGTATGCAATCCTAGTTTGGATTTTGGGTTTTTCACCCTTTTTCAAACAAGTACTATCAACTTTCTTAAGGAAAGTATTTGCAGCCCCAAACTGTGTGCCTTCAGCAATGTTAAGGCACAAGGCTGGAATAACATTCAATAAAATTGATTGAATGTTTTGTCTGGAAATGGGCCTTGGGGTATTGGTGAAAGTGTACTTTGTGGGGGGGAGGAAGCGGGGTATATTTATTTGTTACAAAAAGACACATATACTTCTGATCTGACAAATATAATTAAAGAAAAATTACACAAATTGGGATTATCAAAAAACTTCCTCATCACAATGGGCCTGAATAAGGCAGAACAGATTCTGAACCAACAAATAAAAGATACAGATACTCAATAGTCAACAGCTGTAGCATGCTTTTCCTGTACTCCTATTAATTTAGGCCTGACATTTAGTATAAATGCAGAAGTTAAATATCTTAGAAATTTAAATATTTCCAAATATCATCTGGCCTTCAGCAGAGCTAGATTTAATGTCATTCCATTGGTTGTTCTAGAGGGTCGTTATCAAAGAAATGCATATAATGAGTGTGTTTAGCCTTGTGGAGAGAGAAAAGTGGAATCTATACAACATGTCCTCTTTGAATGTTTCTTCTACAAAAATGATCAACTGAGACTGATAAGTCCCATTTTAAGAAAGTACCCAGGAAGATTCTGGAATTGGTTTTTAAAATATTTATTGGGTGACTCTGATAAAAGGGTAACCAAAGAAGTAGCAGAATGCTTTGTATCAACTGCTAAGTCCCATAAAACAATTCTACAAATGTTACGGTAACCCATATACCCTTTATTATGAAATGATGGTTACAATTACAATTGATTCATTGTGATGAGTATGAATTACACAATTTATACAATTTTAATGGTCTGAATTTAACTTCCTCTCAGATTTTCACACACACACACACACACACAAGATCTCTAAGAAATGCGTATTAATAGAATTCCTGTAAGTTATTAAATAATGCAATTTTGTTTTCAGTGTGTTTTAAATAAATAAACATATTTTAATGAATCAGATGTATTTTATATGTAAATATACTTTAATGATAGTTATGTGCCTTATGATTTGTGAACTGTAATAAAGGCTGATGATGATATTTACATGTATTTTTATTTGGATTTTATTGTGCTTATGCTGATCTATGACTGTAATAATCTATATCTGTCTGTCTGTCTGTCTGTCTGTCTGTCTGTCTGTCTGTCTACCTTATCCACTAAAATAGTGAGTGGATAAGGTGCTCCCCTGCTCCTACCCTGTGTTGGGCAACTGGGAAATCTTGTAGCACCTGTTAATGACATAAATTCCAAGTGCAGTTTATCCCCTTCGCTTGCCTCAGTCTAGTATCTTGGTGATAGAAAGGCAGCCTCCAGTAGATCTACACAGATGCTCATAGAGATCATCATATAATTTTCACCTACCATAAGAATGCTGTTTTAATTTACTAGTCTGAAATACTGTAACTGTGTCGGGTGCTTCATACGTTACATGTCTACGTATACACTTCAAAACATTAAGTGTGACTAAACACATGAGCCCAATTCACACATTTGAAGAACTTGTGAGAACTAAGAGATTCCTCAAATCACGCACTGACTGACTACCTTGACAGAGCTTTTTCATGGTCAAGTTATTTTGCATAGTGTGTTAGGTGAGATCTTCTGGGAACATATTGATCTTCTCTCTCTTACTATCTCCTATTAGTAGCTATGACTGGCTCTAGTTTTTCAAGGACAGTAAGCATGTGGTGTGAGTGTTTTGTGGGAGTACTTGAGGAAGAGACCCAAAATGCTCTGACATTGTCCCTGTAGAACAACTGAAAAATGGATGGCAAAGGCCCTGCTGCAGTGACCTGCGACATCTGTGCCCTGTTTATATTTTTGCCTGAGGATGTAAGGATGGCCAAAGGGACTATCTTTATATGAAAAGGCTTGCCTCTCCAATCCTTGTCACTTAAAGAGGTTCTGAGTGTTCATCCCTTTGGCTAGTGTTGTCTTCCTCCCTTTTTCCCTTTGTTACCCCAAAATGTCAGTGATCTAGGGGTCCACCCATGATGCCAGTACCTCCACATGACAAAGGGGAATTAATTAGCTCAAAATTAGGAGGCCTGTGAGAGGGGGGTAACTTAATGAGATCTTTCCACTAATGTTTATGGGGTCACACAGGAAAGAACCAGCCAGAGATTCCAAAACATAAACTAAAAATGTGTTTTATTAAAAGAGTCACACACTGATACAAAAGATCAAGTATTCATACATTCACACAAGAGCTAACTGGAGGGTAAAGGGAAGAAAGTTGTAGATAGAGAAATGTTAGTGTTTGGGTGATAATTACCTGTCCAGAGAGTGCAGTAAAGAAAGCAATGATGTGGCTTAGATCTGCACCTAAGGACAGTTTTCCTTTGGAATCAGGGTGACAGCATGGCATTCAGCAAGGTGAGAGACTGCAATGAGTCACTCAAAACTGAGGGTTTTCATACGCAAAAACTACTCTGCGGGTATGAGTGTGAATGACTCTCTCAGCTGAGTGGACAATGAGAGTTGCCATACAGACAACGAGGTCTGGACGATGTTAATGCTCTTAGTGCTTAGGTGACAAAGAGGTAATGGCTGTTGTAATAGTTCCGTATTGTGGAGAGATTTGGGGGACAATGCAGGGAAATGTCCAGGTGTGAGGGAGCAGGGTTAAAGCACTCATTGTTTTGGTGGGAACTTCTCTTTTGACTATTGCATGCTCAGAGATGGTCCAGCTTCAGCTTAAGCCTGTTATCTCCTGAGTTGCTTGATAAACTGCTTGACAATGACTTTGGCTATACCTAGAGAGGGTGTTGCCTGCCTTGCAATCACACGTTTTCAGTCAGTAATTTTCCTCTGTCTAGCTTGACTTTCCAATCACCTCAGGTTCCATTTTATATAAATGCCAATTAATGTAGTTGCCAATTAAATAATATTTGCCAATGAAACCGTATCAATCTTGGGGGCACACAGGGCCATAACAGCTTAGGATCCACTCCTCCATTTTCTTCTGCTACCCTGCAAGCTTTCTCCTTGGCTTTCTTCTGTATTTTCATTCTTTATCAACCAACTTATCTTTCCCCACTTCCTCTATTGAACCCATGTTTCTTCCTTCTACCTCATTTTTCCTGCTGTCTTCTCTGGCTTGTCTCCTCTGTCTCTGTCTCTCCTTATTTCTCTTTCTCTTTTTTTGCTTGTCTGCTTTCCAATCTCTGGTTCCCATCTCTTTCCATTCCTCCTCTTTAAATCTCCCACTGATCACCATCTCCTGGGATCAATGCCAGGTATCATCAACAGAGTGGAGGTAGGCCTTGTTCCACTCCAGGGACCCTGCTTCCACAGATACCTGGCTACAATTTTTGATCGCACAAGTTCTGAATCCCTCTCTGCCTTCCTACACTATCTTAGAAAACTGTTTCCTACAATACTGTATTACTGAAGAACAAAGACCTCAGATAAGAACTAGAGTTCACCTGTAGTCTAATTGAGCATGTTGGAAACATATGAGCCCACACAAAAATGAGCTAAAATAAAAAGTTTTGGGTGGTACCCTAAAAGATTTATTTTGCTTTAAATAAAAAATGGAATAGAATAAGATCTGAACATGGGCAGTAAAGCAGGACTATGCATAGAGACTATTAAATACAGCATGACCTTTCAGGAACAGTTTTATTAAACATTTCAGTTTTCCTGGCAGCCTGTCCAGCACCAGCATTGCAGACTTTCTCTTACATAGTTACTGAAGAAGGCTAGGGTGTGGTAGTGGAGTGTACAGAATTGAAAACATACAAAGAGTAAAAGTGGCTTTAGGTTATTACCTCTATTATCAGACTCTTGTACAATATTTTTCCAAGTTCTAAGTTAAAGGAATAAAAACAATCCACCCTAGTAGTTCCCAAAAACTGAGAAGCCCTGGGAAATATAATCACTGCAGCTGTGGAAACAAAGCTATTGTTAGTGGACAGTGAAATACACAGAAGTATAAGAAAACTGAGAAGGAAATAGGTGGAGCCAAAACAGTTGTTAAAACATGAAAGCATTTCCTTTTACCACACCTGGGGTGGTATTCTTGCAGGGCAAAGAAGGTCAAACACTGGGTGGTGCATTGCCCAAGGATATGACATTAGGAAATTATCTTTGAGCTGCTGGATATTTTTTCCCTTGATAAGAGATGAGAGAGAAAAAAATGCAGGAAGTCCATTTTTGACAGAGGACATACATTTAGGTGCTATATCAGTCATGTGTCTAATGCACTAGGACAATACTAAGGAACACTATGTTTAGAAACTACATTTCAAGAGTGCTTCTTTACAACAGCACACAGGTATAGCAGTAAAATGGAAGCCCAATATTATTATTATGATAGTACTGTGGGTGAAGATCCAAGGCATAGAGAATGCTGGTTGGCCTGTGGCCACACTGGGAGCCTGTGGTGGAAGCATAGGACTTTCCAGCTCACACCTAGCCCATTACATTCACATCCATTTTATATATATATATTTTATAATATAATATAATAATTATATCCTTGTGCTGGTCTGACAAATCCTCTTCCAGAGCTTGGAAGTAACTAGTTATAAATAACCAGTTATTAGTTATGAATTATTTTTCACAACAACTAAGGCCATTTCCGCACAAGGGAATTAAAACAGCGCAGTGCGTCCTCTCATGGAGGTCATCTGCACCTTGGAGAGGACTAGGTCCGGACTACTTACCTCAGATCTGCACCACTCAGTCCAACTGGTCCTCCAGCACGCTTTTTAAAGAACGGTAGAAAACCGTTCTTTAATTTTTCGGAGCGCGCCATTGAGTACCTCCTCCCTTGTGCAGATTTGCAGGCTCACACCAATGCGAGCCTGCAATCTGCAGAGGGCGGGCTTTAGGCGTGGTGACCTTCGTGGTTGGTTGGGGCCCACAAACAACCGGAAGCCACCATTTTGGAAGCCAGAGCGGTGTGGATCTAAGACCTCGTACTGCTCTGATTAACCCTGGACAAGATGAGGAGCCCTGTGGAAGGGCTTAAGGGATAGTCTGCGTTGGTCAGTGCCCAGAAGATCCGGAAAGTACAGACACGGAGCGATTCCCTTGCCTCGTGCAGAAATGGCCTAAGATAAAAGATATTTAAAAAATATTATTGCAATAATTCCTTTTGCTGTGGAATTGAACCTTTCAAAGTTAATTTTATAGTTATGATTATAGCTTGGAATGTTTGGTCTGAAAATTATCTGAGTAATGTTAAAACACTAGAAATTGAAAATTAATTCACTAACATAAACAGTAATGATTGAAACTATTTAATTTGGTAATATTATTGATTATCACATTGAATGAAATTGTTAAGCATTTGGCCAGCCCATTGGATTTACAGAACATACAGTAGGAAGGTTGTCAAAACCTTATGGAAACACTTTTTTAAAAACAAACAAACAAACCTAGGTCCTTCAAAAGGGCTCTTTTTGTTCTTTTAAAGTTGGGATTCCATCCATGACTACACAGCTATGTGGGAAAAAACAAGATTGTTGCTTCAGAAGGGTAGGAGAGCAGCACATCCGGGAACTGTCAAGTTGGGGAAGACTGGCCCAAAGCATGGGCTTTCATTGTCCAGTCTCTTCAATTCTGTTTGTCACTCAGCTGCATCTCTTTTTTTTTTTTGCACCCCCTGCCAACAGGTACATTTCAGTCATTTTTCAAATGCCTTGTTTCATTAAACACAAGTTTAATGAATAGCAATTTATTTCTATTAGAGGGCACTGAGCATATAAAGAATATATTTCTGCACAACTGACTCACTCTTCCTTTCTACTTTCCCACTCCTAATCAAGAACTGGTTTAGAAAGATCAGTGGCAGGGCATAGGATTTGCATGTAGAATGCAGTCAGGGATCCCAGATACAGTCATCTGCAGATTTAGTGATCTGCTATTTCAGAAACCCACTCTCCTCTGCACCCATCCTACATTAAAAGAAGGGGGTGTCAGAAGAAGGAGAAGAGAGAGTAGGTAAAAAGCAACATGAGATGACGGGGGCAAGAGAGAAGCAAACAGGGAATTTGAGGAACAGTTTTCAGTAGATTATCTAAGAGTCCAGCACTATTTGAATAATATACTATGAACTGCAAAAGAGTTCATCACATCACCCAAATATAATCAGTTGAGTGAGTAGTGGAGAAAATGCACTCCCACCCTGAAAAACCCAAAATTCTCCCTTTCAAACAGACCCATTGGGTGCATTGGAACCTGCCTTTCTGCCTGAAAGAGTTCCAAAATATTATGAATAAGTGTACATTATATCATTTCAATAGAAACCAGTACAGAACATTATTAACAGAGAAGTCACTGAAGAAAGCCACAATGCACCCTTATCACCCACGTATATTCAAAAGTTTTATTTATTCATCAAAATATTTATATCTCATCCTTTATTGTAGGATTTCAGGGTGGCTGCTTAAAGGTTTTGGTCTTCTACTACAAGAAAAACAAAAACAAAACAAAACAAAACAACCCTCCTCCCACACCCATTACTTTCCAAGACTTGCTTTTTCTTTTTACTATCCACCTCAGCAAACTTAGCTGTTCTGCTCCACAAACTGAACTATCTGACCTGGGCCATTTCTGTACTATACTGTTCCAGTGCTATTATTCCACTTTCACCATCCTGTGGAATTCTAGGGTTTGTAGTTTGCTGAGGTCAAAGATGCCCCTCTCTAAATTGCAAACTCCAAGATTCCATAGAATGTTGAAAGTGGAGTAATAGTACTTAGAACAGTGTAGTACGGAAACAGCCCTGAACTACAGAAAGTTCTCTCTCACCCTTTCCCTCTCCCCTCCTGTTCCGCAATTCTAGGACCTAGCAAATGGCAACTAAGAGGCAGGGAGGGGAACTGCAAAAGCAAGGTGACACAGTGGCACTTGAGATTATATTTAAAAAGACTGAGTGGGATAGAAAGGAGAGGAATTGCTTCACAAGGAGATGTCTCTTAGCATATTGCCAATGTTATCTGCATTTTTGCTCATCACCATCTAAAAGATTAGATCAATCCATCCATCTGTCAAGCTCTATTCAAAAACCTTCCAAGATAGATACTGAGTAGACTACACAGGATTTTCACCTGCATCTGATAAATCATAGGCTGGACGTATTTCAATGTTTGAAGAATCTGAAGGCAAACACTTAAAACATATTTTCCTCCCTGACAAGAACCTGACTGGCTAAAGGCCAGACATACTGTCAGCCCAACTATTACCAAACCACTAAAAACAAATAAATCAAATATAGTTTATTGGTGTTCTTGATATTTCTCTGAAATAAAGTTAATTTTGGGACTGAGAATTTAGCAGCACTGTGAGTGAGCCAAGTGACACAATTTATGTGGACTAATGTAAGGCCTTTGACAAAGACAAGAGGTGTTAGGGATGTTGAAAATTCAGAGTGAGAAAACTGTATTTCTATCCTGCATCACATACTGTTCGAGAAACAGTACAGATACATTTTTTTTCCTTAAACACATCTGATAGTTTGACAATATTGCAGATTCTATAAAATGGGATTTATTTTTGTGCTAAGATGTACAGAAAACAGTGACACAAAGTACTGACAGGAAAAATGTACTGGGTTCTGCACAATATGATCAGCTCAGCTGACTGTACACAATGTTGGGCCAGGAGACAGTGCTAATGCAATATAGTTGTAACCAGGCTAGTACAAACACTATTTGCAGTTCAAATTATAGGCAAATTTCTAAGATGGCAACAAGAAAATCAAATCAATATTTTGAGTGTCCATGACAGTTCGTGACAACTTTATGTAACTCTCTCTTCCTCATCTTTTTTTGTAGCCAAAGCAGAAAGGTCCACTTTATATGTAACATAGCCATGGGTATCACTCAAAAGAAATTAAACTAGTTCTACAAGAGAGTTTCACTCTCATTTGTCAGCAAGCATTTCAGAAACCTCTCTCTTGGTTTCTTTACAAGGGACAAGTTAGTATGTAGTGGACAATGTCTTCCCTTTGTTGTTGGACACCAATACACAGTCTGTTTTCAAATAGAACCTCTTTATAGGGTCTAAATTATAATTCAGTGAGGACTATTCTTAGGGAAGCTGGCTTGAGTTTAATTAAATATCTGGCTCTAAAATGTTCGGTTTCAAAAAAAGAGAGAGACTGGGGGGGGACACGGGGAGAACTTTAAGATCCTGATTGACTGTAGATCCCTTCTTGAATCTATCAAGATTAGCCTGCCTCTTAATGGCCTTTTATTGATACACAAGGCAGAATTCAGCTTAGGGAACTAGCAACTATATAGGAAATTTTCTAAGTTTGGATTCCAGTGCTGAATGTTGCTTATTTCCATGTAACACAATGCTGGCAGATGGTCATTTGTCAGAGTGGCAATTCATTTAAAGTACCTTAACTGGGGACAATCTACTCTTGTTTTTACTTTTTGGAAGAGTTCATTCTGTAAAATTTCCAATGCTTTGCAGGTATTAATATTTAACCCCCAGATTTACTATTAAAATTTTCTAGGGTGGGCTCAATCAACTGATTTCCTCTGTTGTAATAAAACTTCATTAATACCCTTGTCATTTTCTTGGCTTTCAGTTTCACTGCCTTCTGAGATAAATTCACAGAAAACTATGGCCAGGTATCTAAATAAGCAAGTTTGCTCTATAACATGCTGATCTAAAATCCATTTGTGCCTTGGACAATTTCTACCAAAAAACATTGTCTTGGACTCAGAATACTTTCTTCACAGATATTCATACTGGCAATAAGCATTAAATGAGTTCAAAAGTTTTTCTGAAACCCAACCAAGAGAGCGGGCAAGAGAAAGAGAGAGATGAACATTAAATCATCAACATACATCGAGATGAAATCTTTGTATTCATGATTACTGGAAAAAAGAGAATCAGCTTGAGCTAAATGACCCACTGAAACATTGACACAGATATTTAAAAAGATGGGAGCCACTAGGCACCCTTTTTTCACTCTCTGTGTTGTTGTAAAAGCTTCTGTAAGATAACCGTTTAAGCCAACTTGAACCCGCATTTCTGTGTATAGTTCCCATATCAGTCTTAAAAGTCTGCAGTTAATGTCAGAACTCTGTAATTTTCCCCACAGTCTATTTCTATTGATAGAAACAAAAGTAGTAGGGAGATCAATGAAAGCAACATAATATTTCTTATTTTCTGTAACAAAATTCCTTAGGATGTGGCTTAATGTAAAAGTACTGGTCTATAGTACTATTTGTTATTGCTGTTGTTACCCTGATTTCTGGGGTCCCGTGGGGGACACCTCAATGTGCTCCAAATAATGGGGAATGGGAATTAGCCAGAGCACAAGCTGTAGCACCACAAGAGGCAGGGTAACCTAGCGAGATCTTTCAACCCAATTTTTACGGGGTCAGACCAAGCCAAAAACCAAGCAAAATTGTCTAATAAAATGATTTTATTGAGGGGAATTCACTCATGCATGCACACAAGATACAAACAATCACACATTCACACAAGAGCTATCTGAAAGAGAAAGAGAGGAAAAATTATAGAGAGGCTGAGAGATTTGGGGGGATTTATACTTACCAGTCCAGAAGAGTAGTGAAGAGTAGAAATGTATTCTGGCTTAGGTAGGACCTAAGGGCAGTTCTCATTCAGGAGCCAGACAGACAGAGTGACCGGTAGATCTTCAAGAGACTGCACTGGGCACCCTCAAATCAGGGGTATTTGTACCCTGAAAATGGCTTGTGGCTGTGAAAGTTCCAGATGCAAGACAGAAGGGAACCTGTTGTGGACAAGGAGTCTTTCGCCTGTTGATGGGCTTATTGCTTTGATTGGCAAAGACATGATCGATGTTGTAATAGCTGTCTATTGTGGGTGCTGTGAGGAAAGAGGAAAGAATCCAGGTGTATAAGGGATGGATATCTGTCAATCAGTGTCCTGGTGGGCTCCTCACAGTTGGATTCCTTGGAAAATTCCAGCTTCTATTTAAGCCTATTATCCACAGGAATGGGTGTATTTGCCGGACAAATGACTCAGTCTTACCTGGAGGAATTTTGGAGTTGACCTATGCTTCTCACATTTACAGTCAAATTCTTTCCCTCGCTTGGTTTGACCTCTCTGTCACCTTTCAGGCTTGAATTTGATATCAGAGCCAACAAAATGTGTTGCCAATTACATATGATGCCAATTAGGTATGGTGCCCATCCAAACCATACTGATATTGGGGACCCCCAAAGCGGGGCCTTAAACTGTGTCCCCCTCAAGTCATGTCTAAGTTAAGAAGACCCTAAGGTAAAGCTATGATAGGGTTTTCTTGGCAAGATTTGCTCAGAGGAGGTTTGGCTTTGCCTTCCTCTTAGACTGAGAGAGTGTGACTTGGACAAGGTCACCCAGTGGGTTTCTGTGACTGAGTAGGGATTTGAACCCTGGTCTCCAAAGTCATAAGCCATTTCCGCACTAGGCTGTTATAGCGCTATGATTCCACTTTCAACATCCTATGGAATCCTGGGGTTTGCAGTTTCGGGAGGGGCCAGCCAGCCCCTCCCGAAACTGCAAACCCCAGGATTCCATAGAATGTTGAAAGTGGAATCATAGCACTATAACAGCCTAGTGCGGAAATGGCCCTAGTCCAATCCTCAAATCACTATACCACACTGGGTCTCAAAAAATATGCACCCCTTTTGGCCTCTTGTTCCTTGTTCTGTGCCTTCAAGTCATTCTTTTTTTGATCCATTCATTGCTCACTTACTTCAGATTCCTTTTCATCATTTATTAAATCATAATATTCTAATATTGATTTCTGAGCTAAGTTGGGTAGTACATTTTAAGCTGAGGCTTTTCTATGTTGGGCCTGAGTAGAGACCACGTTGAGGTACTGACAGTATCTAAAACAAACTCATGATGCACCTAATGCCTATGCTCATTTTAAAGAAAAATAATAAAATAATAAATGTCAAATACGTATTAAACATTAAAAGATTTAAAATTCTCTACAAATTTACAATCTATAAATTCCATAAACTTCACAGATAAAACCAGTTCAAGACTCTCACTTTATCTATAACTACATTTGGTAAAAGGTATGCAAAGCCTAGTTTATTCTAATTAAACATTATGTCTGAACAGACTATTTTTTGATAGGTAGCCTTTTGTGCAGACAGGCTCCTTTAAGTGAAGTTGATCAGGGAGGTAGCCAGTTGTTCATCTCAACAGTACCACAGATTCAAGACCACCAGCATGAGTCAATGTCCAAGTCTCAGTCAAACTCGGCCTCTTCTGATTTCTTCTGGCTGCCACTGGCTGCCAATTAGTTTCTAGTCAAAGTACAAACTATTGGTTATTACCTTTAAAGCCCTACATGGTTGGGCTCCAAGTTACCTGCAGGATCACCTCTTCCCATACAATCCACCCCATATGCTTTCTGGGGGATGTTTACTTAAACCAGCCAGGACTAGACTGGCAACAGTCACTCAAGGAAACTTTTTTTTCAGCTGTCCCTAAACTGTGGAATGACCTGCCAGAAAAGATTCAAGAGCAAAACATGCTGTCTGAATTTTTTTTAAAGAAAATAACCTTTATTAATATAAAAATACAAAAAAATTACAAAACACAAACACACCTCAAACACATTAAGAAACATTTACCACATATAGCAATCAATAAACATCAAAGATTACGGAAAAGTTACAAGACTTAGAACAGATAAATGAGAAAAAGAAAAAAGAAGAAAAGTAAAAAAGTAAAAGAAAGACCCCAATCCAGACAAATCTCCCCACAATTGTACAAGAATTTATACACAACAACACTTGCAAAAGATACAAACACTTTAACACTAAATTTTCTTCCAGAGTTTTTTCACTGTAGGTTCCAGTTCTTATTCCTATCTCTTCATCTCCTTCTAAGTTCACTTATATCTTTACAACTGTTCCTGTAATAAAAATAAACCTATCATATTATTACATATCAAAATCTATAATTGCTAATTCTTCATTCCTATTCCTTACGTGGTCTGTGAAAGGTTTCCATATTTTTAAATAAGATTCAATCAAAATTTTCTTTCGACAAAGTTGTGAGTTCATCCATCTCTTCTAGATCCAGTAATTTATGTAACCACTCACCTAGTTCTGGTATCTTGCTATTCTTCCAGTATATTGCATATGTAATCCTTGCTGCACTAACCATATATCTTATCAAGTTTCTATGCTGCCTTTCTATCTTATCATTCCTATCTGTCATGTTTAAAAGAAATAATTCTGGTGAGAATACTATTTTTATTTTTAAAATCTTTTGCATACACTCACAGATTAATAACCAGAATTTCTTTGTTTTTTTCACATTGCCGCCATAAATGATAAAAAGATAGCACACGATTATTACATTCCCAGCATTGGTTATTCACCCCTTTCTACACTTAGCCAGTTTACCAGGGGTTAAATACCACTTGTACATCAATTTAGAGAATTTTTTCTTAAGATCACTGCACTGAGTAAATTTTAATCCCCTCCCTCAAATGCCTTTCCATTGTTCTAAATCAACACTATATCCTAAGTGTTGTGCCTAATATATCATACTTTCTTTTATCTGTTCCTGTTTTGTGTTGATTCTTAACAACAGTTTATATTGTTATATTTAGAGGTTAGATGGGAATCATCTGTGCATGATAATCTTTCAAATTCAGTTCAAATTCAGTTTTCATACTCTCAAAACCAAATCTTTCATTATCTTCTTTGAACCTTTCCTTTAGTTGAGAATATGTTAACCATTGAATTCTATATCCTTCCTGTTCTAGACTTTGTATTTCTTTAATGGTACATCTGTGTCCTCTTCTCTTATCAAATCTCTGTATCTTATCCAGGACTTTAGACTACCCATTCCCCTTCTATAGAATGCCTCCTGCAGTGACAACCAACTGGGAATTTTCATCACAAATCTCTTTTTGTATTTCTCCCATATTTTAAATATTGTTCTTCTTATAATGTGATTTTTAAATCCCATGTTTGCCTTTATTTTCCCATACTATAAATAAGTATGCCAACTGAATTTCAATACATGGCCCTCTAATTCTAATAACCTTTTATTTTCCAACGTTATCTACTCCTTAAGCCAAACTATACACAAAGCCTCCAAATACATTCTAAGATCCGGTACTTCCAAACCTCCATGTTCTTTGGCATCTGTTAAAACTTCCCACTTTATCCTAGGTTTCTTCCAGCCCACAGAAATTTTGAAATCTTTTTATGCCCATCGGTAAATGTAAATTGGGATTGTCTGGAAAAAGTACATTAATTTGGGCAAAACAATAATTTTAATTACTGACATTCTCCCAAACAGAGAGAGGTTAATTTTCTGCCATTTATTAAGATCTTTTTAAATTTTCTTCCACACCTTAACATAATAATTTTTGTATAGTTGTTGATTTTCAGATGTTAATATTATACTCAAATATTTCATCTTTTTGACTATTTCAAATCCTGATTTAATATATAATTCTTTTTCATTTTCACTACTCATATTTTTTGTTAAAATCTTTGTTTTGTCTACATTAATTTTAAAGCCTGATACTTTGCCAAATTTTCTTATTGTTGACATCAATGAATCTATACTGTTAATTGGCTCTTCTAGCATACAAACTATGTCATCAGTGAAAACTTTGTTTAAATTCTATTTTTCTTATCTTTATTCCTCTTATGGTTTTATTGTTCCTTATTGTTCTATTTAAACTTTCTAATATGAGAAGAAAGAGTAAGGGTGAGAGGGGACACTTTTGCCTTGTTCCTTTTTCAATATTAATATAATCTGTTGCGTTACCGTTTATTATTATTTTTGCTTTTCGGAGGAATAAATCGCCTTGATCCAATTTAAGAAGTTACTTCTCAAATTTATTGCGTCTATAATTTTTGTTAAAAATATCCAGTTCACATTATTGAAAGCCTTCTCTGCATCAAGAAATATTCCTTTAATATCATTACGGTAATTCAGATACTCTAATATGTCTACCACAGTTCTTATGTTATTCCTAATTTGACATTTTGGCAGAAAACCATTCTGATCTTCACAGATATATTATTGTAAACAAATCTTTAACCTGTTTGCTAAAATCAATGCAAAGATCTTATAACCCTCATTCAGCAAAGAAATAGGTCTGTAATTTTTAATTAGTAATGGATCCCTGTCTTCCTTTGGCAACAGTGTAATGTCTATTTCTTTCCAACTATTAAGAATTTTCTGAGTTTGCAGAATGCCATTCATAATCCTTTGAAGGTTTTTTTCCTAATTTATTACAAAATACTTTACAATACAATGCAGTTAAGCCATCAGGCCTGGAGATTTCCCTCTTTTTAGTTGTTTAATTGGCTCTCTAACTTCAACTGATAATTCCTTATTCAATCTCTCCCTTTGTACCTCTGTAAACATCAGTATTTCATGGTCTTTAATATAACTATTTATTTGCTCTCCCATTACTGTTTTTTTATATAATACCTGAAAGTGATTATGAAATACCTTTTGTACTTTTTGTAATTGTTCATTGTTCTTTCCTTAATCTATATAGTAACCACCTCTCTGGTTTATTTGCTTGCTCAAAATTCCTTTGTCTCACATAATCCCATTTTCTCTTCATCTCATCCATCATTACCATTGTAATTTGTTTTTGCAATATTTTTATCTGGTTCATAATTTTGTTGTTAGTTGACGTCTTTTTGCTAATTCTAGATCTTTTATTTTAATTTTTTGTAGGACTTTCTTTATCTTTTCCTGTCTTTCCATTTCCATCCTATATTTAATTTCATAAAGATCCCCCAATCACAGCTTTACCTGCATCCCACACTGTTGTATCCTTCACTTCCTCATCTTGATTTAAGTGGAAGTATTTAGTAAGCATTTCTTTACATTGCTTAACTATTTCTTCTTTATATAATAATACCGTATTTGCTGGTGTATTTAACACAGCATATAAGACACACCCCACTTTTCAAGGGCAATTTTTCAGGAATGTTTTTTTAGTTCCCTGCTGAGGCAAAATGCACAGGAAAGGAGGAGAAGGTAAGGGGTGCTACACCAGGCTTCCTCTACCCCCGCCTTCCTGTTTTGCCTGGGCAAGGAGAACTCCTTTTGCTCCCTCTCTCTTCTCTATGTATTTATTAGCATTACCGTATTTGCTGGTGTATAACATGCATCCCATTTTCAGAGGGTATTTTTAGGGGGAAAAAGTGTGTCTTATACACCAGCAAATACAGTAACTCATCTAATCTGCATGTATAATTCTGGATTTTTTTAAAAAAGTCAGTCTTGCCAGGTTATGGTCCAATAAGGTTTTGGATAATATTTCTACTTTTCCAATACTACCCACAAAAGTATTAGAGATCCACATCATATCAATTCTGGATAAAGATATCTTCTTTTATTTTCCAAGAATCCACTAATTGTAATTCCTCTATCAACTCAAAAAATTCGTTCGCCAATTTCCCTTGATTTTTTAAAAAATTGCCTTTATAGCCAAATTCCATTAACATCCCCCAATAAAAACCAATTCTTATATTTCAGACTTACCAATTTGTCTTTCAAATTCTTATAAAATGCAGTCCTCTCAGGTTCTAAATTTGGCTTGACATATAAGACAACATCATTTCTTTTAATTTGTTCCATTTATGCATATTCCTCCTCTAAATATTTCTGCATCAGCAGCTTTGCATACTTATCCTTTATCTGTATCTCTTGAAGAAATATTACATCCAAATTTAATTTTTGAAGATAGTGAAATATTAGTTTACACTTTTTAATGAACTTATACCTTTCACATTTCTCGTAAGACACTCCATTACAATAAACTCTTTATCTTATATCTCTGTCCTCTTTTCTACTTCCTTTATGCCACAACTCCTATAATTCTATATTCCCCTTTTCTTCCCCACCTTCTGTCCCCTCTCCTCCTTGCTTTTTTCCCACTTTTCCCTTCCCTTTTTCCTTACTCCTTTGCTTACCTCTACATTTCTTTTCTTCTTCTCTCTTTCAGCCTTTCCCTCTCTCTACTCCTTGTCTGAGGTGTCAAGGTCCAGCAAGCTCACTTTTTCTTGATATTTACTTTCTTCACTTCCTTTCTTCTTTTCCTTTTCCTTTTTCTTGTTCTAAAAATCTTTTGCTTCTTCTCTTTTACTTGGTTCAGGTCCTTCCTATTGATGATCAGAGCTATCACTCAGGTCCTCAGGTCTAGAGAGATTTCTTGTTTTTTATATGTCTCTTCAAATTCTTTCTTCTTTCTCTTCAAACATTCTTTGGCCTTGTCTAAAGAGTTTATTTTATGTCTTTCCTTTTTTAAATGTAAAGTTAATCCCTTCCAGCTTGTCCCAGTTTAAAGGGATTGCTTTTCTTTTCAGTAGATCTACAAGGAAAGTATAGTCCTTTCTTCTTCTTAGTACTCAGGCCAGAATTTTGTTCAATATTACAATTAGTTTTCCATCAATTCTAATTCCCTTACTACAATACATCTCCAAAATATAATCTGTCATGGTCTTCATCACACATTGAATTATTAAGTCTCTTGACAGGTTCCTCTTCTTGGCCACCTGGGATTTAAATCCAAAGATTCAGCCCAGTTCTTTATCCAGATATTCTTCATCCCATTCCATATTCTCAGCCAATTCCTTAATTATCCTCTTCCTTATATTTTCATTTGGATGTTCCACAACCCCTCTAAATCTCAATCAGGATTCCTTCTCTCTTTGTTTGGCAAATGCCATACGATCTAAATGTCTTTTCTTTTTTTCATTTAGGTCTTGCATCTCTATTTTTAAATTTTGAATTTCTTTTTTGTTTTCCTTCACATCCTTTTTCATTTGTAACAAGAATCCTTGTACAGCATTAAATTTTGGATTCATATCACCTACTAATAATCCAGTTTCTTTTCTAAAATCCCTCATTTCATCTATAAATTTCTTCATATAAAAGGGTATCACTTCTTCAGTTGAGCCTCTACTGGATTGCACCTGTTGAAATTCTTGATTCTTAAACCTTGTCTTCACATCTGCTATTCTTGCTCTTGCTTTTCCTTTCTATTTTCTCTTTCCTTCTTTCAAGTCTTGCCTCTTACTCTGACCTTCTTCCACTTTCTTTCACCTTCTTCTTTTATCTACTTTCCTCTCTCTTTCTCATTTTCCTTGCTTCTTGCTTTACATATCTTCGTTTCAGTCCTCTTGCAACTTCTTTCACGTTTCTTTCATTCCTTCTTCCTTTTGCCTTCTTTTATGCTTCTTCCCTCTTATCTCTTCCTTTCTCTCCTTCTTCTTTCTTTTCCCTCTCTTCCTCCTTCATTACTCCTTTCAGCTTCAAAAATACCAGACCTCTCACTTTTGCTCAGAGAAAGAAGGAGGAAAAAGAAAAAATGGGAAAATGTGAAAAAGGGGGGATTGAAAAGAGGTGTGTGTGTGTGTGTGTGTGTGTGTGTATGATTGGCTGTGTCAGGTGAATACCTCATATGATTGGCAGCCTAAGAAGATTCTATGGAATCTTGAGGTTTGCAGGAGGGGCCTTTAGAATTCTCAGCCAGAGGAGTCTAGGGCCTGGTGGGTTGCTATGGAGACAAGGCCTACCAGCAAGGAGGAGGAGGGCAGTGTACTTCCTCAGGAACCCAACCTCTGTATGTTAATAAATCTGAATATAGATTGGATTGGGGAATATGGGGAAAAGTTACAGGTACTGGACAAGACAGTTTGGGGGATTAGAGACACAGGATCTCAAATCTTTCTAACAAGTATTACCTATGAAAAAATAAAATCCCAGGTAACACTGGGTATATACGCTAGTGATATATAAAAAGAAAAAAAAGAAAAAGAGAATAAACCCTATGTAGAGGTCTTGGAAAGAAGAGATACCAAAGGAGACATAAAAAGGGGATAAAATTATATTCTTATGGGAGAGGAAAAAAGAAAAAAAAGGAAAAAAGGGAGAAATGAACAAAGAGAGAGGGGTTAAATCTCTCTATCCTCACTCAAATGGAAGGAATGAGGGAGAACAAAAACTACAAAAATACCACAAAATGTAATCTGAAATACTAATTAAGGGGGACATTAATAATCCAGATGTTCCACATTTTCAAGGTTGCAGTCTTTGCTGCTAGTCATAACATAGCAACCATTTTGGTGCTCCAGCAGAACTCATCAGAAAAAAAATAGTGATCCACTCCAGCTCAGAAATTAGAGCTTAAAGTAATTAATCCAACAATCAAGCAATCAAAATAAAATAAAATAAAAATAGAGAAGCAAAAATTTAAACTTCTCTGTCTATTAAATGTCACAGAATGAACATCTAAGTATTCTGACATAGCTACGCAGAGACAGCAATCCAATCCACCACGGGGCTTAACATAATTAATCCAACAATCAAAAAGAAAATCCACAGCGATGCAAAGAAGCAAAAAAAGAAATAGAGATCTCCTGAGCAATTAGAGGGTAAATCTCCTTCAGCCAAGGAAATCTTGATTTTAATTCATATCACCATATATTCACTAATATCAAGAGGTTTGGTAGTTTATTTGTGGTGGGAGGAGGGGTTGAGAAATCCCCGCTCACATACCAATGTGGCGGCTCTGCTTCCCAGACTGCCACTTTTTGTGATCACTGTTTGATCCAAGTGGCGATAAAGCTAGGGTGCAATTGCAGGTAAACCGGTGATCTTCAGATGCTCCTAGTCCCTGGCACCACCTGCAGGCTCTAGATCTCCAAAACCTGTGTACAGCCATCACCTTTATGGTTTGAGATAACAGAGATTTCTCAAACTGTCTCCGCCTGCTCTGATCCAAACCAGAAGTCCTCCTGCTGTCTGACTTTTAAAAAGTACTAAAGACCTATCTCTTCTGGCAATTTTTAACTATGAATTTTAATTTGATGAATTTTAAATGATTTTATGTGTTTTCAGTGTATTTTAATCTATGGTTTGTTTTTAGCTGTATTTTAATCTATGATGTACGCTGCCTTGAGGCGGGTAAGATGGGCAGCTTGCTTACCTGTAACTGGAGTTCTTTGAGTGGTCATTTGTGAACTCACACAAATGGGATATCTGCAGCTGTGCAGTAGCCCCTTCAGAACCTTCTAGATCTCTAAGTCTAGTATTTTGGTGGGAACCCTGCCCACTCCCCTGAGGCTATATAAGGCCCCTTCCCGCTATCGTCCTCAGTTCTATGGCTGCTGCGGCAGCCTTAGAGCATAGGACATAGTAGAACACATAGAGGAGAGGTAGAATGGGTTTGTGTGAGTTTGCAGATAATCGCGCAAAGAATTCCAGTTACAGGCAAGCAATCTTCCCTTCTTTGTGGTCTCTTGACTCACACAAATGGGAGACTGGTGAGCTACTGAAGTTGGAGGTTGGAGTATTATGCTGTTAAGCAAGCCCATGAGTGACCACCATAAGTTTTCTTATGAACTTACTACAACATAATTTTACATTCCAAATGGGAAGGAGTCAGATCTTCAGCAAATAGAGAAACTTTATTGTAGTACGAGATGTCACTTGAAGGCAGAGAACTTTATTCATGTGATAAGTCACTGAATAGATGAAAACAAAACAGCCCTCCCTCTGTTATCAATGCTATAATGTGAAACAAAGGCAGTGGGCTGAGACCATGTGGTACCCCTACAGATTTCATGCAGAGGAACTCCTCTCAAGAACTTGGCAGATGCAGCCATAGCTCTGGTAGTGTGGCTTCTCAATTGAGTGGGGGCTGCTTACCAGCCAGTTCATATGGCAGTCTGATGATGGCAGCCCCTCACCTTGAGAGTCTCTGTGTTGATATAGGGAGTCCTTTCTTGTTTGAAGAATAGGAAGAGTCATTGAAATTTCCTATAGCCATGCACTGCACATAGAACGCAAGTGCACATCAAATGTCCAAGGAGTAAGGATCGTATTGTTACTGCCCTGGCTAGCTCAAGCTTGGGGGATATTAAAAAGATATCTCTTAATATCAATAATTCAGCTTCACATACCCATTCCCCTCCACGTGCTTGTGAGGCCCCCGGACAAGCACACATACAGGCTCGGCCGATAATTGCCGTAATATTCCAAAACAATACAGGCAGGCCAGAAATAGCCGACTCGCAGCTTCAGGAGACCTCAAGGCAAGTACTCAATTACGTATGCACGCAACTTTCAAAAGATCCTCTGCCCCACGCCAGCAGCTTGATGATCTGACTATACAGCGCTCAAGTACTCCGCATTTGCATACTGGCTATCATATTAACAATTTGGCTATAATTCAATCATTCAAATTCTGACCTTTCGGAGGCTTTGTCTCCAGCCCCAAATCCATTGTTTTCCCCAAGTCCGAACTAGCCTGCGGTCACAATTCTCCTTATAAAAACACCTGATTTTGAGCACTTCTTCGGATTGCTCTTGGCTTCCATCCCGCCTTGCTGCCACTTTGTCCAGCGAGCCTTCCCCTCAGCTCCATGTGCTGAGATCCACGCTCCCCAGCTTCTCCTTTTCTGACCCGGCTTCAGGACAGGTGTAGTATTACCCAAACCAACAACTCCTCTAAAAATCCCTCTATCCCACTCCAACCTTTATTTCTATAGTTTCTCCGTGTGTTTGTGTTGCATACACTGATTGATTGTATTTTTAATAAAATTCACATTCGTTATTTCACTCCGGTGTGCTCCTTGACTCGGCCTGACCCTGTAGACATTGGGTTCAAGATCTCATTACATTACCCTGCCTCTCGCAGTGCTAACTTGTGCTCTTTGACTAATTTCCCCAACTTGTATAATTTTGAGAGCAATTTGGTGTCCCTCCTGGGACCCCCAGAAAACAGGGTAACAGTATCCAAAGAGGGACTGGGCATAAGGGTTGGGAGAATTATATTTTGGTTGAGATGAAACATAGGAACTACCTTTGGGAGGAAAGTTATGTCTGGTCTGAGGACCACTTTTTCCTTGAAGAACTGCAGGTAAGGTCGGTCTACATGGAGAGCACAGAGTTTACCTGCCCTCCTGGTGAAGGTGATGGCAAGGAGAAAAGCTGTCTTCCATGAGAAGAGTCACAAATCACATGTGGCCATTGGCTCAAAGGGTCGTTTAGATAGCTGAGAGAGAATGAAGGTTAGATTCCAACCTGGAGTAGGAGGCAGTACAGGAGGATGTAGATGCTTGTATCCTTTGAGGTAACTCTAGACTAAAGGATGCAAGAAGCAAGAGGGTCTTCCCAGATGCTGAAGGTGGGAGGATATCACTGACACATAGCAGCAAATTGAGGAAAGCCAGAGTCCTTTATTGGACAGGGAGGAAAGGAATTCTAGCAAGTGCACAGTACCGAAAGTGTCGCTGTTCAGGTTTCAGTGCCAGAGGAAGTGCCAGAATTTGGTTGATTTATAAGAGTAAGAGTATACAGTAGAAGATTTGTGTGCTGCTTCTATGAAACGTTGGACTGTAGTTTGTAGGGAAGCTATCACAGTAGGTTTCAAACTGTCAACCGGAGTTTCATGACCTCTGGACGATGAACAGTTCTATTGTCCATTGCTAAGAGGTCCAGTTTGGGTGGAAATTTCAGATACCAATGGTTCGAGAGGAGTAGTAGGAGAGCAAACCACAGTTGTCGAGGCCACCAGGGGGCGATGAGGATTGCTGGTTGCAATGTACCTTTGTGATGACCTTGGTAATCAGTGGGATGAGAGGGAAGATGTAGACTACTGGGCCCTTCCAGTTGAAAAGAAACACATCGTCAAGAGATCCTCTGCGACCTGTTTACCTTGAACAGTAAGTTGGGCATTGATTGTTCCAGGGGAATGTGAAGAGGTCAATGGCTGGTGTCTGCCCTTTGAGAAAAGGTCTTTGAGGACGTGCTTGTTGAACTTCCATTTGTGGCTCACTAGCAGGGTCTAACTCAGCATGTCTGCAATGATATTGTAGTCTTCCAGGAGGTAACTGGCAATGGGAAAGATGTGTCGAGGTAGACACCAGTACCGCAGGTGAAGCATTAAGTGGAGGAGGGTCAGGGGTCTTGTTCTGTCTTGTTTGTTGATGTAAAACATGACAGTCATGTTGTCTGTCAGTACCTGTACGACTTTCCCCTTGAGTGTATCTTTGAATGCAGTGAAGGCCTCGATGACCACAAGGAGCTTCAAAGTGTTGATGTGCAGTGACCTTGTCAACATGGACTATCTCCCCCTGACAGAGAGGTTATCAGTTTGGGCTCGCCATCCATCCAGAGATGCATCCGTCATAACCAAGATTCACAGGCATGGCTGATGAAAGGGCATCCTGGCAGAGATGTTGTGGCTCCCTCTCCACCAAGAGAGAGATCGGAGGATGGGGCATGGCATCGAGAACCATCAAGTTGGTTGATGCTGAATGGGATCAAAGGCATCGAGGAACAAATTCTAGAAATGCTTCATCTGCAGTTTGGTGAAGGGTGTTATTGCTGTCGTTGACACCGTGAAGTCTTGGCGGATCTGTAAGGATTTCGCACTGTACAGCAGCTCCACTGGAGAGTCGATATTGCAGTGAGGAGATGACTGCCATGTTTGGGTGGAAGGGAAACATGACTGTTGTATGGAGTTAAGAACAGCTATGATGAAGTGAATCTTTTGAGAAGGGATGAGTTGTGACTTCTGGTAATTAATTGAGAGAGACCTGACGATCTTAACCAGGAGTGTTGGTGGAGTGACACAGTGGAAGCAAATGCTTTAGAGGCACAGTCTGCGATGTGACAGGCTGTAGTGATCTGTTGAGTCATCAAGCGCTGGGCCCTCCAACAGGAAAACTGAGGCCACCGTCTTTTCGTCCTCAGGAAGTCTGTCACTGAAGACTTTAATTTTGGCCCAGAGGAACTGATCTTAGGCTGCCATGAAGGCACTGTAATTGGCAATCTTGAAGAGAAGGGAAGTGTTAGAATAATTCTTATGGTCTAGGGTATTGAGTTTCTTCCCTTCTTTGTCCAGAGGGGTAGAGTGAAGGGCCTGAGATGTCTTAGACCGTGCCGCATCAACTATGATAGAGTGGTTTAGGATGCTGTTGATGCCACTTCTCACCAGAGTCGATGATCCTGTACAGGGAATTGAGCTTCTTAGTGGTGGCTGAAACAGAAGCAGGGGAAGACCAGGATTTCTTGAACACATGAAGAAGATAAGGAAGGAGTGGGATGGAAGCACCTGACCCTGGGGTTGACAGTAAATGGGATCCCCCACAGATTTCTTATGGTACTCAGTCCTGAGGTTGATAGATTTGGCCATGTGAAGCATGAGATTGAAGAATGCCTGGACATTGTCAGTCAGAGAGATGGGTCTGCTTTGTGACACAGAAGGGTCAGGAGGCTATTTGTAGAGGCCATTTGTTGAGCTGCTCATGGTTGAGGCAGGGGCTGAAGGGGCCGATCGAGACCATTGAGAAAGGACTTCAGGTGTGTCCCTTCTAGTAGACCACTGAGGAGTAGATCATTTCCAGAGGAGAGAGCAGAAGCTGAGCTGTGCCTGAGAAGACATCCTTGTCTGGGTGTTTTTACAGGCTTGTGGGGGTGTTTGCTTGTTCTAGCTGTGTGTTCTCCCTGAGCACAAGGTCTGGCTGACTGACTCACTTGCTGGGGGGGGGGGGAGCTAGCTGTTAGCTCATTATAACTGATCCCAGTGGCAACCGCCTTTGGCGGGTGCAATTTAGCTCTATAAGTTTAAGCAAGAGTTCATTGTTTCTTCGATTTGGATCTACAAGTTCAGCTCTACAAGTTTGGTTCTACAAGCTTCTTCAGCTGAAGCTCTGCTGAGACACTCTGCCTGACCACGATGTCCAGGTGGGTAGGGCAGCTTGGGGGAGTAACTAGAACCACTATATAATTTCAGCCTCAGGTCTGAAAGTTTGACAATTAGAGCTTGGTAAACAGGAGTGTTGACATGGGATTTACCAGGGAAGTTTGAAGGGGAAGCCCAATTTTACTTTTTCTAATTTAACTGTCTAGATTATCAAGTACGGATGGTGAGGGAGCTGCTGCAGTCACTTGCAACAGCTGTGCATGTTTCTTTTCCTATTGTCAAGGTCAGAGACCCAGGCAATGAGCCAGCCTGGAGAAGGGAGTGGGAGAGCTAGCAGAGTCCTGCCGGGAGGAGTCAAGCAAGCAACTACTCAAAGGAAGTCCATTTACCTAAGCCAGAGCAACAAGTGAAAGCTGTAGTCAGAGTTCCAAAAGCCAGGGGTCTGGAGCCAAGAGATCAATCCAAGGTATCAGGAGCTGGGTGCTGGAAGCAAGGAACAGGCAAGAGGAGGGCTTGTAAGAAGTTTCCCACAAGCAAAGGGAAACTTCTAAGCAGGCAGTTATATAGCCCAAGGCACAAGTGTGCCCAGTCACCACTTCTTAAACTTAGCCAAGGAAGCCTCCCTTTGCACAGCTCTCTTGAGTCTCCGCCTTGATTGGGGGCTGATTGAAGCAGGCTCCAGAGCATCTTCAGAATCGGATCCCTGTTGCTCTAAAGGAGGAGGCAGAGGAATGTCCAAGCCTGCTTGGTCCATGGCAGCAGGGGGAGCTCCTGAGCTGCAGGACTCATCTCCAGCCAGAGCCACAGGGACCAACAGCTGCTGCTCGTCATCTCCACCCTGAGCAACAGGGAGCAACAGCTGCTGCTCATCAGCAGCAGCTCTGACAGGAGCTTCAGTTACCACACCGATTGTAAGATGTCATTGGGTACTCCTGCAGCAAGTGCAAGCTGGTGGCTCTGTTAGAGGAGATGCTTCGCCACTGGAGGCCCATGTTTCTAATCTTCAGATTATTAGAGAGGATGAGGAGTTCCTGGATAGGGCAGAGAGGACCTTCTTGAAGACAGAATACATGGAAGATATAGCGGACAAGGAAGTTGGTTCACAAAACCAGGAGACAGACACTTGGAGGAACATGACCCATAGGAGTAGAATGGCCAGGAACCAAACTGAGAATTTCCAGCTGCAGAATCACTTCCAAGTTCTCAACCTTATTAATGAAGAAGTGGAACAGGAGGGAGAAGTAATGGAACAGCAGGAGGAGGTAATGGAATATCATCAAGAGGAAATCAAACATCAGCAACAGAAAGTTGAACAGCAGCAGGACAAAATCTGACAGCAGCAAGACCAACAGTCTCAGCCTGAAGAGAATGTCCAGGTGACCCTGGAAGAATCTGCTCATCGAGTAACCCCAGACAAGGCTCAGCAGAGGCTAATTCTGGTGACCAGGGACTCCTTGCTGAGAGAAACAGGACCAACAATTTGCAACCTGGACAGGATGAACTGTAAGGTGTGCTTTCTCCCTGGGGCCAAAATCAATGACGTAATGGAGAGGCTAACAAGACTGGCCAAGTCCACTGACTGTAACCCTCTCCTTCTGGTTTATGTGGGAACCAATGACACTGCGAGGCACAGCTTTCAGTGCATCACAAAGGATTATGAGATTATGGGTAGGAAGCTGAAGGACCTTCATGTGCAGATTGTGATATCATCTCTCCTCCCAGTTGAAGGACATGGCCACGGAGGGAAAGAAGAATAGTGGAGGTGAACAACTGGCTCCACAGATGGTGCTGCCAGGAATGATTTGGGTTTTTGGACCACGCTCTGCATTTCCACGAAGATGGTTTTCTGGCAATAGATGGGCTGCACCTCACACCCGTTGGCAAGAATGTTTTTACTAACAGTTTTGCAAAGCAGATCAGGTGGTCTTTAAACTGTGTTCAGCTGGGGAGGGAGACATTATTAGTCAGGGCAAGGATTCAGCGAGTACTGGGCAAAAATGATATACATAGACCAGGACAAGTAGTACTAGAGGCCAACAGTGGGAGGAAAAGCAATTTTAGTAAAGGACTGGTGGGAAGGCCACATGGTCTTAAGTGTCTCTACACTAATGCACAGAGCATGGGAACTAAGCAGAATGAACTCGAATTCTTAGTACAACAAATTAAATATGATTTAATAAGCATCACTGAAACCTGGTGGGATGAGTCATAGAATCATAGAATCATAGAAATGTAGAGTTGGAATAGACCACATGGGCCATCCAGTCCAACCCCCTGCCATGCAGGAACATCCTCAAAGCACTCCCGACAGATGGTCATCCAGCCTCTGCTTAAAAACCTCCAAAGAAGGAGACTCTACCACACTCCGAGGCAGCATATTCCACTGCCGGACAGCCCTGACTGTCAGGAAGTTCTTCCTGAGGTTCAAGTGGAATCTCCTTTCCTGCAGCTTGAATCCATTGCTCCTTGTCCTGGTCTCTGGAGCAGCAGAAAACAAGCCCTCTCCCTCCTCTACATGGCATCCCTTCAAATATTTAAACATGGCTATCATGTCCCCTCTTAACCTTCTCTTCTGCAGACTAAACATACCCAGCTCTCTAAGTCTATCCTCATAGGGCATGGCTTCCAGGCCTCTCACCATTTTGGTCGCCCTCCTCTGGACCTGCTCCAGCCTGACCATGTCCTTCTTGAATTGGGGTGCCCAGAACTGGACACTGTATTCAAGATGAGGTCTAACCAAAGCAGAGTAGAGTGGTACCAGTACCTCCCTCGATCTAGACACCATACTCCTATTGATGCAACCGAGAATTGCATTGGCTTTCTTGGCTGCCGCATCACACTGCTGACTCATGTTCAGCTTGTGGTCTATTAAAACTCCTAGATCCCTTTCACACGTACTGCTATCCAGCCATGTGTCCCCCATCCTATATTTCTGTATTCCATTTTTTCTACCTAAGTGTAGGACCTTACACTTCTCTCTGTTGAATTTCATTTTGTTAGCTTTGGCCTAGCTCTCCAATCTATCCAGGTCATTTTGAATTTTGATCCTGTCCTCTGGCGTATTAGCAACCCCTCCCAATTTGGTGTCATCTGCAAATTTGATGAGCATGCCCTCTATTCCTTCATCCAAGTCATTGATGAAGATATTGAACAGCACTGGGCCCAGGACAGAACCCTGTGGCACCCCGCTAGTCACTTCTCTCCAGGATCAAAAGCAGCCATTCGTGATCACCCTTTGGGTTCGGTCGGTCAACCAATTACAAATTCAACTAACAGTAGCCCTGTCCAGCCCACATTTTACTAGCTTCTTTGCAAGAATGTAATGGGGAACTTTGTCAAAGGCCTTACTGAAATCGAGAAATGCTACATCCACAGCATTCCCTTCATCTATCAAGCTAGTAACTCTATCATAAAAAGAGATAAAATTAGTCTGGCATGATTGGAGTCTCATGATTGGAATGTAGTAATAAGGGAGGTATAACCAATTTCTCAGGAATAGACCAAACAAGAAAGGAGGAGTAGCTTTATATGTCTGGGATGTTTTCACCTGTGAAGATATCCAAGACTTAAATCCAGGAAGCTAGCTCAAGAGCATCTGAATAAGAATTGAGGGAGTGAGAAACCATAGGAATGTTATTGTGGAGATTTACTACAGACCTCCAAGCCAGCCTGAGGACTTGGATGATGCCTTCCTGGAGCAGATGACCACACATTCAAAAAGGAGAGATACAGTAGGAATGGCAGATTTCAACTATCCTGATATATGTTGGCAGTCAAACTCTGCCAAGACCAAAAGGTCCAACAAGTTCCTCACTTGCCTTGCTGACAATTTCACAGTCCAGAAGTTGGAAGAGGCGACAAGGGGGTCCACTATTTTAGATCTTATCCTGACCAACAGGGATGACCTTGTTAATGAGGTAGAAGTGGTGGAATCCTTAGGGGGGAGTGACTATGGTCTATTGGAATTTGTCATTCAGTGGGAGGGAGAAGCCAAGTGTAGCCAGACACACATTCTAGACTTTAAAAAAGCTGATTTCTGTAAATGTAGGGAGTTACTGGCTGACACTCTGTGGTCAAGAATATTGAAAGAGAAAAGAGTTCATGATGGCTGGGAGTTTCTTTAAAGTGAGATAGTGAAGGCACAACTTAAAACTGTGCCAATAAGGAGGAAAAATGGAAGGTGTCTAAAGAAACCAGAATGGTTGACTAAAGAACTTTCAGCTGAGCTAAATGGTAAAAGGAACATGTACAGGAAAAGGAAGAATGGTGAAATTACCAAAGAGGAATTCAAACAACTAGCTAGGATATGTAGATAAAAAGTCAGAAAAGCTAAAGCACAGAATGAACTCAGGCTTGCCAGACACATTAAAAACAATAAAAAGGGCTTTTTCAGATATGTCCGCAACACAAGGAAAAAGAAGGAAATGTTAGCATTGCTGTGTGGAGAAGATGGCCAATTACTAACAGGGGAAAGAGAAAAGGCAGAACTACTTAACACCTTCTTTGCTCAGTTTTTTCCCAGAAGGATACAAGCACTCAACCTGGTGGTTGGGGAGCAGGGGAGGAAGCAGGGGGAATGCGGCACATAATAGGTAGAAAGGTGGTACAGGAATACCTGGCCACACTGGATGAATTCAAGTCTCCAGGACCAGATGAATTACATCCAAGGATATTAAAAGAACTGGCAGAAGTCATTTCAGAACCACTGGCAATAATCTTTGCAAACTGTTGGAGAACAGGAGAAGTCCCAGAAGACAGGGACTATCTTCAAAAAGGACTATCTTCAAAAAAGAAAAAAGAAAAAAAAAAGGACCCAAATAACCATCGCCCGGTCAGCCTGACATCAATACCAGGAAAGATCCTAGAGCAGATCATTAAACAGTCAGTTTGTAATTACTTAAAAAACAATGCCATAATCACTAAAAGTCAACATGGATTTCTCAGAAATAAGTCATGCCAGACTAATCTTATCTCTTTTTACAACAGGGTTATTAGCTTGATAGAGGAATGCTGTAGACATAGCATATCTTGATTTCAGTAAGGCCTTTGGCAAAGTTCCCCATGACATTCTTACAAAGAAGCTAGTAAAATGGGCTGGACAGGGCTACTATAGGTGGTTTTGTAATTGGTTGACCGACCAAACCCAAAGGGCACTCATCAATGGCTGCTTTTCATCCTGGAAGGAAGTGACTAGTGGGGTGCCACAGGGTTCTGTCCTGGGCCCAGTGCTATTCAACATCTTCATCAATGACTTGGAAGACAGAATAGAGGGCATGCTGATCAAATTTGCAGATGATACCAAATTGGGTCGGGTTGCTAATACAACAGAGGAAAGGACCAAAATTCAAAACGACCTTAACAGACTGGAGTGCTGGGCCATAGCTAACAAAATGAATTTCAACAGAGACAAATGTAAGGTCCTACACTTAGGCAGAAAAAATGAAATACACAAATGGGGAACACGTGGCTGGATAACAGTACACATGAAAGAGATCTAGGAGTCTTGGTAGACCACAAGCTGAACATGAGTCAGCAGTGTGATGAGGCAGCCAAGAAAGCCAATGTGATTCTTGATTGCTTCAATATCAGTATGGTGTCTAGATCAAGGGAGGTAATGGTACTCTATTCTGCATTGGTTAGACCTCATCTGGAATACTATGTCTAGTTCTGGGCACCTCAGTTCAAGAAGGATATCGACAAGCTAGAGCATGTCCAGAGGAGGATGACCAAAATGGTGAAGGGTCTGGAAGCCATGCCCTATGAGGAGTGGCTTAGGGAGCTGTGTATGTTTAGTCTGCAGAAGAGAAGGTTAAGAGGGGACATAATAACCATGTTTAGATATTTGAAGGGATGTCATGTCAAGGAGGGAGCAGCTTGTTTTATGCTGCTCCAAAGACTAGGACAAGGAGCAATGGATTCAAGCTGCAGGAAAGGAGATTCCAGCTGAGCCTCAGGAAGAACTTCCTGATGGTCATAACTGTCTGGCAGTGGAATATGCTGCCTCAGAGTGTGGTGGAGTCTCCTTCTTTTGAGGTTTTTAAACAGAGGCTGGATGGCCCTCTGCTGAGAATGCTTTGATGGGTGTTCCTGTATAGAATGGGGTTGGACTTGATGGCCCCTGTGGTCTCTTCCAACTCTATGACTCTATGATTCAAGAGGCCTGGTTTGCATCTCTGAAGCTTGGGCAGAAGTGGGATGAGATAGAGGGTGCTCAGTAGGAAATGTGAGTTCCGTATGTCATTTCTTAGGAGGTGGAAGGGTGGGAACAAGAGTCCTACCACTTCAAAGTCAAAGAATGTTGCCATCGTTCATAGACATGTCTATGTCACCTGCAACGTTGATGAGTAATATAGTACTCCTCAGATGAATAATCATATTCCAAGCTAGATGGGGAATAATACAAGTAAGTTCTATGGGACTGAGAATGTTCCGTGCAGCTGGATTGGGAGCATCGACATCAATGCTGGGACCTGTGAGAGGACTCCAAATGAGAGCAGGAATGTGATCTCCATCATTCAGATTCAGAATGTGACTTTTGACATTGATATGGAGAAGACAGTGTTTGTTCACATCAAGAACGAGGTGGAGGAAGTGGGTAGTTTTCTTGATATTCCCCTTTTACAATAACTGTCTCGATGGGGTGTTCAGAGTTGGAATCAAAGGCCCTTTCCACATGTGGAGGGGGAAAGGAGGGAAAACGCGCCAAAACAGAGCTTACCGGCAGCCGGGTAAGTCCGTTGCCATGCGGAGCAGCGCAAACTCGCTGCTCCGCACTCCTCCGGTGTCCAAAATGGTGGCTTCCGGCTGGCGGAGGCTCTCCACCAACCAGAGAAGCTCGCCAGCCAGAAGCCCGCCCCCGGCAGATCTGCAGGCACGCACTAGTGCGCGCCTGCAAATCTGCACCGGAGCACAGCGACGGAGCTGCACGGGGCTGCGCGCTTCGTGCTTCTTAAAAACCTCTGAAAAGAGGTTTTTAAAAAACACACAGCACTGCCAGTTCCAGTCGCTTTGGAGTGGACTGAGGTGTGGAACTACGAAAAGTAGTCCGCCCCAATCCACTCCACGGTGCAGACGACCTCCGTGGGAGGTCGCTCTCAACCGTTTTAATACCCCGGTGTGGAAAGGGCCAAGGTGCTTCTCTGCCTCTCACAGGGACGCCTACCCAGTAGATATGTCCTCGAGTATCTTGCCATTGGAGACTCTCATTGATGTCGAAGGCAATAGATATTAGGAAAGACCCTGCAGTAGGCATGAAGCCTGAAGAGGCAGCTGTTGCCAGGCATGTGGTGGCAAAGAAGAAGTGGAAGGAGTTTTTGAGACAGTCATTACTGACAGCAGTTGAAGTCAAACCGTCACCTCAGAGGATATGTTGGGCTCCTTCCTTCCCTATTTTGGACTTAGAGAGCTCCTCCTCAAGAGTGCAGCCGGGCATGTCTGGCATCGCTTGAGGTGAGCAGGCTCTCAATGCTGATGTCGACAAAGGAGTTGAGGCAGTAGTCTGCCTTTGTACCGAGGAGGGTTAGTTCCTGCCAGTGGCAGGTGTTGAGGGAGGTCGCTCACAAAGAAGAGATGCTTTCTTGACTGTTCCTTCTGTCCTAGAGGTTTCCTTGGCTGAGGGTCTGTAAGCTGAACCCAAAGACTGATCTGGAGCCGGGGGCAACGTGGATCAACTCCTGGGTGAACTCGAGGTTAGAGTGCTTTCTCCCAGAGAATAGACAGGAGCCTGGCCTCTCTAGTGTGCTGGATCTGGGGTGTGAAGGCCTGACAGTGCTTACAGGTAGAGACATTATGAGTTTCCCCTAAGCAAGTTAAACACTCTGAGTGCCCATCACAGTCTGGGATTTTGGCATTGCAAGAATGACGGCGTTTAAAGAAGGCTGTTGATGCCATAAAACAGTAAGCGAATCCAAGTTGGAGAATCAGGGAAGGAAGAAGCAGAAAATGAAAGCAAAAGTCCTTGAAAATTGCTCAATAGAAAGCTCCTAGCACAGCTAACACAGTGGAAGAAAAGGATGATGGCAGAAAGGGGGTTTACATAGCCTCAGAGGAATGGGCGGGTTTCCCGCCAAAATATTAGGCCCTATTATTGCTCTAGAAAGCTTCGAAGGGGCTACTGTGCAGGTCCAGATGTCTCCTTTGCGTGAGTCACAGAGACCACAAAGAAGAAATAGAAATGTATGATTACTGTTATATTATTATTCTTATTCCTTCTGCCCTTCTGCATCTGGGCAATTGGAGTTTGTAACTTTTTAAATTTATTTTTTATTTTTTAGACTTATGGCAAATGTAAACATTTTAACTTGCAGAATATACATGAAGAATATAAAAATATAAGCAGAAGGAAGAATTAGAACAAGTGCCTCTCTGTGATAAAGTGTCTGCTTTATCATTTCAACAACAAAGATTTTTAGAATAAACAGTGGTTGCCTCAGCTTCCCGCCTCAATAATGTAATTCCTCCAAGCACTGAAATGCACTCAAGTTGTAGGTTTATTTTTATCATGCTCCACTTCTTTTCAGTTTTACTTCAAAATATGCTGCCGTTCAAATTTTTACCAATGAGAGAAGCAAAATTGCCAGTTGCTTGACAATACTCCTTCTGAATTATGCAGCTCACAAAGTTTAAAAAAAAAAATTAAGGGAGTGAAACAAACACATCTGACTGTGCTGTCACCTAAAATGGCAATCACTACTGAGTGTACCATGATCCATTTCGGTCTTCTTGACAAACACCAATGCTGGACCAACTTTAGGCTTGCTGAATCAGTTTTATTTTCTATTAGAATATGATGTCCTTCAGACAGAATCAAGAGCACAGTAAAAGGCTGTTGGGGGGGGGGGCACACACTTAGTACTAATACATTAATGCCCTGGTGCATGGTATCGTCTTATTTAATCCTATTTAATCTAATTCCCTTAAGATAACAAGGGGGATTTAGCATGTACTTAGGTTTGCCATGCATACAATCACAGAACTGTAGATCTGGAATGAGCTCCAAGGATGATCTAGTCCAATTTCCTGCCAAAGGAGGAACCAAAGGTAAAACTTCCCTGACAGATGGCCATCCAACACTTATCTTAGACTCTCCAATGAAAAGATTCCACTACATTTTGAGCTAAATAATTTTATCGTAAATCAGCATCACAAAATGTTTAGTTTTTAGTCAGAAACTCATTTCTAATAAAGCAAATTCAATGATTTGGGTCCTACCTTCTGGAGCAGCAGAACACAAGCATGCTCCATGTCTCATATAATAGTCCCTCAAAATCTTTAAAAATCTGAACCATATATAACTCTCAATCTTCCCCAGGCTAAACATTCTCAACTTAACTGTAGTAGGGATGAGACTGCAGTGAAAGGAAATGTCTGTTACCCTGAAAATCTGGGGGTCCCAGAGTGACACTTCAATATGCTCCAAGTAGTGGGGAAAGTAAGCTCAATGGAGCACAAGCAATAGCAATGCAAGAGGCAGGGTAACCTACTGAGATCTTTTACCCGGTTTTTACAGGGTCAAGCCCAGTCAGAAATCACACAAAAAGGTCCAATGAATGACTTTATTAAACAGTAATAGCTCTCATCAACGCAAACACTCACACACGCATCCAAGGGCTAAAGAGAGATAAAGAGTGGAAATAAGATAGAGGGATTGTTGAAGGATTCGTAGTTTGGGTGATACTGCACCTTTCCTGAAGCCCTTGGTCCGGAAAGCAGCAAAAGAAAAGGAACTCAGCGAAGAGACGCTGAGGGGATCATGCAGCTGTTGGGAGGGGGGACCGGCCAGTTGGTATGACCGGGAGGCATCCAAAGAACTAGTCAAAAACAGGGACTATTTGTAGGAAAAATTTACCTTGAGGGCAAATCCTCTCCCGGGGAGAACAAAGGGGAGAGCAACAGAAAGCAACTTCACACTGGCACCTTCTTTGATATCGGAAGATAACAAGGTGTTACCCAAGTATCAGGATCTTCCGCCGCTTTGGGTTGCAGTGTGAGTTTATGTAGATGGATTTTGCCTGATAAGATTTTATTGCTTCCAGTGTCCAACTTTGTGGGAAAACTCTTGTTCCCTTCAAGTTGGCTCCTTAAAGGCTGAGGATCTTTTGTCCACCGTGGGTTGGCACAGCTTGAGGTCTCCTGTGGCTATGTGACTGGGGAGTTTACTGGCCTGACCTGGTTCTTTCGATCATACGACTGTTGTTGCCTACGTGCTCATCCAGGTGACCTCTCTGGTGGGTTAGATTAATTTTATATCAAAGTTGTAGACCCTGGGACAGGGTTTACCAAGGGGACGTGTCCCCTACCCATGACATCACATTGCCCAAAGTCCTCTGTCTCAGTGATACAAGTGGATGTGAATGAGATCCTTGAGGCTGCCACATGGTGATAGTGGTAAAATGGGTCATCAAAAAAGCTACGTTAGTTACATTTAATGTAAGTTTGCTTCAATTGGTCCCATTAATTTCAATGAGATAGCAAGTACAATCGTATCCCCTCCCCATCTAAAGCTGTAAGGGATTAGGGTTATACTGAAAATTGTTTTCCAGTAGGTGTGGACATCTTTCCCTGAGGCTGCAGTTATATTCACACCAAGGTCCATGTCAATAAATGTCTATGTCAATGAATGTACTAAACTGCTGGTTTCAATCCACTACTCCCCTGTTCACCCAGGAAGCAAAATATGGAAGCCATCTGTGTGGTTAGGGGTGAAGGTGCTATGCATAAAAAATACAGGACCAGATGGGTGGGAGAAAAAGGCCACAACTTTACTGCCTACAGATACAGAAAGGCTTGGCATATGCGTGGGTCTGGATTCAGGCATCAATCAACCCGCCTGTTGACTGTTGACCCTGAACTTCCAGCCTAACACTGGAATCCCAGGAATGGCAAGGGGGGGGGACCATCAGCAGTGCCATTCCTGCCATCAGGGGGTGCAAAGGTGCGTGTCCTCCCAAGCTGGGCATGCCTACCATCAGCTTGCAACCCCTGAATCCTGAAGAGACCAGCATCCTACCAATGCCCGAGTGCACTTGTTAGCAACCATCCTGGATCCAAGGCCCATGCGACTGTCCCCAGGAGTTGTGACAAAATAAGAGCACGCAGAAAGGAAGGGTGGGTGGGGAAGTGACACATGGAAACTGGCCAGCTCTCGGAAGGGGAGGAGGAAAGACTCTTGCAGCCTCAACTGAACAGCCACTCAGGCCGGGTTCAGGCAACCAATGAGATCAAACCAGGTTCAATTTGATTGGCTGCCCACCAGAGAGGGCAGCCAATCAAATTGGCCAACTGAGATGGCACTCACAGCCACATGGACTGGAGGGAATAGCACCCCTTCACTCTCATCCCAAATTGCAAATGGTGCAGCGGAGGTGAGTCACACAGCACCATTTTTTCTGAACTGGGATTCCCAGCAGTGACAAAACTCCTCCTTTTTTTACCTATGAGAAGAATGTAGAAAGAAAGTTATCCACTCTCACCTGGTACTTCCATGAGTCAACTGAGCCATGCACTTGGAAACTGCAAGTATGAAAAGAAATAGGGACAAGGATTTTTGCACTATTTCTAGTCAGAGATCAATGATAACAATGGGGATTTTCTTGCAATTGCAGAGGAAACCCTGCTATCTCCCACCTCTGACCAGAGATAGCAAGGACCTTTTTCTCTTCAGGAGAGAATGGGCCTTTATCACAGAACTGACTTTCATGTCAGTGACACAGTGAAGCTGCTCAAAATTTTAGTACAAACTTTTAAGGAGCTATCCAAGGAATTAAACCTGATTTCCAAAACATGTTCAGAACTTTAGCCAGTTTTTTTAAAAAAGACCAAAACCCAGAATGGATTCATGGTCTCTAGAGACACCAGAGACATCAGCCACCCTTGCCTTTTTGGAAGACTGCTATTTTGTGGGGAGACCTTAGTAAGACAGATTAAGTGGGTATCTATTTCAATCTATGGGGCATTTGTCTGATAGGAACCAAATTTTGGTAGGAAATTCAGGTTGAGATAGGTCTGATTATAAACAATATTTTTTGACTGAAACCTGAATTTTAATTATCTAATTTTTATGCTGATGTTACAGTAAGTTATTAAGCGTAAGGATTTTTATTTCATTCCCTTGGTCATAGCTTGCTTAGAGGTAACCAGGAGGAGAAAAGTTAAAAAGTTAAAAGTCAACACTAGCCCCACTGGCAACTAATATAAGAATATGTTCTTTAGCAGCAGCAGAAAAACTTGGTAAAGTTTCTTAAATGCTTATGGGACACAGAGAGACATAACTTGCTCAGGAGGGTGTGGTACATTTTTATTTTCAAAACACAACAATCCAGTCTAATGACCACCAAGGACTCATGTAACTTGTAGCAAAATTAGATCAGAAAGAAACAAGTCATGAAGTGCTTATTATTTCATCTGGCTTTCTTATTTTTGTGAACTCTTCCAAAAATGTGTTGTTTACATTGTTTCTTCCTGTTTGGATGTGATAATTTCACATTTCCACACTTTGCTGCTAGTTTTTTGTAACTTTTTGCATTATAAAAATTAAACATGATTTAAAATAAGTAATAAAACTTACTATGAAAAAAAAAATTCAGAGTTTTGGTCTTACCAAGAAGCATTTCGGTGTATATCAGTACTGTACTATTTATGTGGAAAACCATGCTGCAAAACTTTATTAATAGCTTTGTTTGAACAGGGAAGGTAACGCTCCCTATTCTTTTGCCAATTACTATCACATCACATTTCTTTCAAAAACCTGTAATTTGATAACAGTAACCTCTAATAATCTGAGGAGAGCAGACCACACATTATTGTTTACAGTCTCTTTAAAAAAGGAAATAAAAATAAGCTATTCTCTGGTTTTATTTAATATTAAGGGATTAAGGACTATATATAGTATTGGAACAAAAAATTAAAGCAAACATTATATTCTTTTTAGGAAATAAGGTGGGAACAAAGAAATTTAACCATTTAAAAACATATACAAGAGTTCATTATATGAACTTGTATGTTATTCAGCAAATTAACTTTTTAGAAAGAGACTTTTACAAGCCAGTTATTTTCTAGATATAATAATCACTTAAATATTTTTGAAAACAAACACTTTAAAATTATGTTTTGTTGTTTATAGGAAGAAATGGGGACAATCTGTGGGGGAACGTAAACCCTGGCTGTATGGTATACTCAGCCACATACAACATAAGCCAGATTTTGTCCCAGAAGACAAGTGTACCAAGTGGCTTTCTGCCATGGTTTCCCTGGACATTTACCATGAAAATGGTAAAGGGTTCTGATGACATTTACATCAGATTGGGGCAACAGAGGAAACACTTTCCTTACTGGCAACTTCCCCCTACTCCTGGTTTTGTAACACTTCCCCCCTAAAGAACTGGTCCTCCTCAAAGAACCTCCAATCAAAGGCTGATCTTTCCTTGAACACTATAAGCCATGGATGGGGACTCGCCACATTCATAGCAGCCCTATTCCACAGGCCTAGCCAATCCAGGTGGGATGGTCCTGCCCCCTCCCTGACACCCTATCCCCCTCAGAAGACATGAGATACATGCCTTTCCCATGAGGCACACCTTACCTATATGAGGTCAGTTTCAGGCCTTTCTGCACTACTCTGTTATAGTGCTATTATTCTACTTTCAACATCCTGTGGAATCCTGGGGTTTGCACTTTAGGGAGGGGCCTTTAGAACTCTCAGCCAGAGAGCTCTTGGGCCTCAGTAAACTACAAACCCCAGAATCCCACAGGATGTTGAAAGTGGAATAATAGCACTATAACAGTTTACTGTGAAAAGGCCCTCAGATTCTGCTGTAGCCTCAAGCAGGACTCCTTGATCACGTCAATCCTTACTCAATTTCAGCAGTTGGTAAAGACTATGAAATTGTTGCCATAAGTCAACAGATGACTTGAAGGCACATACACACGCATAACAAAGCAGTTTCGGCTCACTTGCAGACAAAATAAAAAGCGATATCTTTGGATTTATTTTCCTGAAGTCCAGGCAACCCAAAATCTTACAAACCTTGTTAACTAAACTTGCATTGCAAGAGAATAACTTAACTGTGCAGTCTGTATAGTCTTAGCATATGGAGAAAACGGAGTGAAAATTATCTTTTCAGATTCAATAAAGTCAGTCTAAATTAGCTACCATATTTTATCTATTTAAGTTGTTGTTCTTGTGTGCCTTCAAATGTTTACAACTCATGGTGACCATAAGGAAAATCGACTGTGGATTTTTCTTGGCAAGATTTGGCCGGACGGGATTTGTCTTTGCCTTTCTCTGAGGATGAGTGACTGTGACTCGCCCATGGTCATCCCGTGGTTTTCCATGGCTGAGTGTGGATTTGTACTCTGGTCTCCAGAGTCATCATCCGACACTCAAGCCACATTGGGTCTGTATATCTGAGTTAGTGGTTTTAAATGTCAGATTTCTTCCAATTTACTTACTAATACTAAAATATTGGGAGATTTTTTTAAATAGTATTTTTATATTCAGTTAAATTTTGTTGTGCTTTGTATAGGCACATGCTCACATGCAATTATATATAAAATTATGATATATCAGAATATGTTTTTGCTGAAAATAAATAAAATACATAAAAAATAAAATAAAGTCAGAAGATTTAGCTCTTTATTTTCAGATCCAGACAGAAATCTCATGGTTCCACCTATACCATGCAATTAGCCCTGTACACTCAGGTCTTCTGGGGGCCCTTTACTTAAACCATCTAAATGGGCCCCAGAAGACCTGATTGGATGCGAAGAGGCAATCCTGTAAGTAACTTGGACCCAAACCATGTGGGGCTTTAAAGGTAATAATCAACATTTTGTACTTTGCCCGAAAACCAATTGGCAGCCAGTGGAGTGATTTTAATATTGGTGTAATATGTTCACTCCTTGGGTAGGCCTGGGAGCAATGGTCACCAGAGGACCTTCTTGTCAGTTGCTCCTAGACTGTGGAATGATCTGCTGGAAGAGATTTGACAGCAAAATATGCTGTCTGAATTTTAAAAAGTGCTAAAGACTTATCTCTTCTGGCAGGCCATTTAAATATGATATATTTGTATTTTGAACAGTTTTGTTTTAGTGTATTTTAACCATAATGTGTTTTTAATTGCATTTTAACCTCTGTTGTACCCCACCTTCAGTCTTGAGGAGAGGCAGGTAACAAATAAAAAATCATGATGATGATGATGATGATGATGATGATGATGATAAAGCCAAATCTTTCTTGATGGTACTACGGTACTATCTGTGGAGCCAGTTGTTCCTCTTCCTGGGCTGCAGACTTCAGTTGGAAGGAGCGATTAAATAACTATCAGTGCCCGAAGGTCCTTTAGCTTCTCCCCATAGCTTCATAGTCTCTTACAATATGAAGAAGGCTATATCTTACTGTCATTTGCTTGAATGTGGATCAGAAGGCAAGGGCAATGCTGGATGTGCTTAATGAGTCTTGTCAGCCTCTTTGTTACATCACAGATCTTCACCTTGGAGGATAGTATATCTCTTTAGATATCTTATCAGACCCACACACCACTGCTTCTGTTCTTCTCAACAGGGAATCACCTACTACTATCATACTTCTTCATCTGCAAATTGACAATAATTTTTCCATTCATAGGACCTTTCAGTGTCGTCTCCATAATTTCAGAGTTGTGAGGCTCCTACGCCTGTTCCTGTGCCTCAAAATTTCTGATTAAAGGGAGAGCTTGGATTTGATTGTGTAGCTCCAACTTGAAGCATGTTTCTTGATAGTTCTGTTTCTGTGTGTCATGTTCCCCCAAGCATCTTCCTCCTCTGATTTGGAATTCTCACTCTTCCTACAGGCATCCCACATTTCTTGCCCTTCCAGAAAAGTCTGCTCCAGTCTTTCCATTAAACCTTCAACCCCCTTGCTAAGTCTAAGTACATGGATCTCAAGGTGTTGCATCTTCTCCTCCAACAGGGCAACCAGGGCAACTGGCTTGCACTTGCTGCAGGTATAGCTTTGCAGACTATCTAATCCACATTTTACCACCTTGGATATAAGAATATCAATGGATACTTTGCAACATGACACAGATGTTGCAGGTCACTGTGATAACTCTGTCATTATCCATGTTCATTATCCTATGTACTGATTGGCACATTTGCCTACGCTTTTCCCTTAATGTCCACCATGAAAAAAGCATGCTGATAGATATTCCTACATTATCCATGCACAGAGTTGTCAAATTGCTTCCAGGTCAGAACAATCTAGAAGATACTGCTGCAACAGCCCTTTATTGTGCTGTTACCCTGTTTTCCGGGGGTCCCGGGAAGGACACCTTAATGTGCTCAAACAGTGGGGAGGGAATTAGCAAAGAGCACTAGTTAGCAATGCGAGAGGCAGGGTAACATAGCGAGATCTTGAACCCTATGTCTACAGGGTCAGGCCGAGTCAATGATCAAGCAGAAGTTAATAATAATAAATGTTTTATTGAAATACAGTCAAACAAGTGTATGTAACCCACTCACACGAAGAACTATAGAAATAAAAGGTAGGAGTTGGATAGATGGATTTTGAGAGGAGGTTTGGCATGGGAAATACTATACCTGTCCTGAAGCCCGGTAATAGCAAAGAAGTGGGGGAGCGTAGGTTCTCAGCACGTGGGGCTGAGAGGAGGCTTGTCAAACGGAGAAGCGGCAAGTCGGGAGGCAAGTCACAAGCAATCCGACAAGACGCTCAAAGTCAGGGGTTCTTATAGGGAAAATTGTGGCTGCAGGCTAGTCCGTACTTGGGGATAACAATGAGTTTCAGACTGGAGACAAAGCCTCCGAAAGGTCAGTACTTTAGATGATTGAATTATGACCAGATTGTCAATAGAGTAGCCAGTATGCAAACGCGGAGTGCTTGAGAGTTGTATAGTCCGCTCATCAAGCTGCCTGCTCGGGGCAGGGGATCTTTTGTAAGTTGCGTGCATACATAATGTGGTACTTGCCTAAAGCTGCACTTGGCAATGACTGGCCTGCCTGGATTGGGATTTGAATGGTTCGGCTATTGTCGGCCGCGCCTGTGCGCATGCTTGTCCAGGGGCCTCGCAAGCACATGGAGAAGAATGGGTGAAGAAGGCCAAATTATTGATATCAAATGATATCTTAATATCCCGCAAGCTCGGGCTAGAAACAGCGGTAACAGTGCCCAATAAAAAAGTGATATGCTTCAGACAAGAGATGTGACACATGCACACCTTCAAATTAACTATCTTTGATTGGCCAGCACACAGAAAAGGAAATCGAACTTCCCTCAAGAAGAAAAAAATTGCATGGTAGGTATATGCAGAACTTTCTCAGAGGAGGTTCCTCATATTCTAGAACAACACTGAAATTTGCCTAGGGCAAGTTGTGAGGATTCCGTCATAGACCAGAGCCAGGATCCAATAGTGTACTTCCACTGTCAGAATCAGTTGTGTCAACAGAATTGGCAGGGGATTTCTCCCAAGCCCTCATGTTCCCACTACCTGAGCACTGCACCAAAGGTTTCTCTAGCTTTCTAGAGCAGCTTTTGGAATGTTTGGGAAGTAATCATCCCTTTGATTTCCACTGTCAGAACTACATCATGGGAACTTTGTCTTAAGAACTGTTTCAAAACAAACATTTTTGAAGAGTAAATGCAGTGATTTTTGAAATAGTCACATAATGCACGCCAACAATCTTCTCTTTGCAATGATCGCATCCCAAAGACTCCTGAAATAATTGATACTCAACCACTGCCAGCTCAATGAATGCACAATACAGTTAGGTGGGTTAAAGCTTAGCATGTTATCAATGTTGGCTATCATTTAGTAGGTGTATGCATATATTTCCTGTGATGATGCAAGCTAGTAGTAAAGGTTAACAATATTACATAGTCCCATAGCCTGTAGGGCTCATTTCTTACAAAATCTTGTGTGTTTTCCATTACCTCATATGCAAAATCTGTTGCAATACATGCATGTGCTTGCCATTTATTTTAAAGAAACTATGTATACAGTTTCCAGAACAAGACTAATTTATGAGGAAGACTCAAGTGATAACCTATTGTGACTTGTTAATCTGAAATAATTTAAATGCTAATAATTTCTTCATACTGAAGTGTTTTAACAATGGGTCTATTAATGACTCTTCCTTTTGTTTTCCTGCACAGAGAAATCCTGAGCATTACACAACTGTTTAACAGTAACTCAATATTCAGTGCTATATATTGTAAGGCTAAGCTTGAAATGCTAAGGTCAGTATTACATCTCTATGTAAAACTATGGTAGAATCTACAGAACATATGTCCTCAGTCCCTTCTGAATCTGCTTCAGTTTATATTTGATCTAGGTAAGCCCCTGGATTTGCCACACTAGTGCTTTTAGTTTGAACTTTGAACTGATCTTGTGAGCTACATGCAAATGTAAAACTAGAGGGAGGGGGCATGACAACAGAGAGAGGAGAGAGAGAGAGAGAGAGAGAGACAGACAGACAGACAGACAGACAAACAACCTAAAATCCAGCATTTCCTTGACCACATAGATTGGGATGAGCTGCAGCTTTCCTGGAAATGTTTTAATTTACTTATAAATGTACAGATGTGCACAAGCAAATATTTTGTCAAATTGTCCATAATGTGTTTATTTGTATTTTAAACACTTATTTAAACCTTATTGTAGGCCTTATATGCATGTACTTGTTTCCATTATCTCAACATTACATAGCACAACTCGATTATTATTACTATTATTATTATTAATCTTTGTTTATACCCCACTTTTTCCCCAGGTTGGGACTCAAAACAGCTTACAACAACAATTAAAAAGACATAGTTAAAGCTGAAAATAAGCACAAAGCTGTGAAGGAACTAAGCAAAAGCCAAGGATCCCTTTTATACCCATGAAGCCAAGCAACCAAGATGTCTCTAAAAGACCGATCATGGGACATTGGAGCCCTGAACATTCCTCATTTAATTTGCTATGTGAACATGATTGAAAACAAAACAAAATCAACAAATGATCCCAACTGCTAGGTCCAGCGATGACCTTCACCAAGAAAAAAAACAAGGCATTGCAGGTGCAAGAAATAATTAGACATGAATCCTCAAGTTGCCAGGTAATTAGAAACTGTCAGAAGGCCATAGAAAACTGGTTCCCATGTGTACATAATTGCACACAGAACTGCATCCAAAAAATTGCCTACTCTAGTGTCTGCCATATTTTTGGCAGTCAAGATGTTCTTAAAGTTAATGGTGCATACTAAAATATTTTGATTGCAATAATTTCCAGAAATTTTACATACCACATGTATCTTTAAAGAACAAATACACTTCTCACGTTGGTTAATCTTCTCCCTAACTCTCCCTTCTCTTCATCCATATTACAGTACCAATTTTTGTGCTAAGCAAAAGGCACATTGGCTGGAGGCCCTGGTAGTCTTATAAAGATTCTCAATCCCTCCAAGTAGAATGGAAGCTCCTGATGAATCCTTTTTCTGTCAAGCATCCAGCTGTGTGTGGGAAAAGTCTTATCAAGGACTACTCAATAAATTAATGACACAAATAATACCTAATGAGGAATGCATTTTACCATTTATTTAGAGAAAACATGGTACCTTTGAAACCATTAGAGGTGTTCTAGGATAGCTCTTAGTTTTAATAATTTAACTGAGCTTTGATATAGGATACAAGAAGCATTTTAAAGCCAATCAAAGAGTCCTGTTCAAGGGCTATATCCTGCAAGAAAGTTTGACCCAAAGAAATCAAGAAATTTCTTTATAAATTTGAGAAAAAGAAACTGAAGAATTTGTGAGTTCAAGAATATAAATAGACAAACTGATTTTTCAAACGCAAAACAATGCTACTTGTGCTCAAGCCATCTAGTCCCCATGTTAGTCTCCTAAATTTTACAACAGGCTGCATGTACAAAATTCATATTTTTAATGCACATGAATAGCTCTAATCTTTGTGTTAATGATACACCTTCATGTATTTACAGTGAGTTGGTTCCATACACAGCTGTTTTTTTAAAAAAAACGCACTGCTTTGACATCCCTTCAATTTATTCATTAGTACAGCAGTCAAAATGTTTACTCTCAATTATTTGTTTGATTTATATCATTGCTTATCCTAGTTGAAATATTTCTGATTTATATTTCTCAAATACTTCTCAAATAACAGTTACAGGCACAGTAAGAATAATATAAAATACTGCACAGACATTGGATGAGGTTTGGATTACAGTGCTTTGCTTTGGGGAGTTTGGTTACCAAGAAGGCTCATTGTTTTAAAAAAGGCCATTTCATTATATAATACTAAGGACTTGACTAAAGAATAACAGAGGATTACATATTAAATAATTAATCAATATTTATCAACGAATTGGCTATCTTTCAGACCTCCATCGCATGTCCTTTCTGCAAGGATTTTGCACAATATACTTTCCTAAGTTTAAGTGGGTGAGGGAGTCACTGTTTACAAGACACACTTTCTATTTAAATAAAAGCATTGCATATGGAGGCAAAACCTTTGACTATAAAAAAAAAATAATATTCTTCACTCTCTATGTAAGAATGATTGTCACATTGGACATCTCACAATACAAATATCCATTCTTTCATCACACATTCATGGATAAAGTTATGTCAAATTTTACCTCTGACTCACTTCATTCTCTTAAGAGATATCCAAATGATTTCCTTATTAAGTGTAACTGTTCCAAATGCAAACTAGGGCTAACATGTAGAAGGGTTGCAGGGGAAAGGCAGAGATGTCTTAAATGAAAACAGCAGCAGAAGCATTTAAAAAGTCCAGAAACCTATTAGCAAAATTTACAAATTGAATGTATGGCCATAAGGAAGAGTGATGGACAGCATTCCATAGAAAAAGAAACATCAGGGGTGTTAAAAGTTCCAAAATAACCAAACAACTTTTGGGGTGACAAGGGGAGAGGAAGGGACAGTGCATTGAAGTTTCAAGGTGTGGGATTGGAGAAGAGGCATGTTGGAGAAGCTATGTAGCATGAATGTTTGGTGTTGTATGGATGTGGAAGGAAAATCTATGCAGAGATGTTTCAAAATGTACTAAAATCTCCAATAACACTGTAAATAGAGTGAAAAATAATTGCAAATAGAATCAAAAAGGTTTAACATTGTTTTCCATATTGGTGTATGTTGCTGCAGAGGCCGAAGAATGTGTCTATGGAGAATGGGTGATGGAGGGAAGTGGGGAGGAAAAGGGCATCATTTGAAAACTGTGACTGCTTGAAAAAGATCTGTTGTTGTTGTGTGCCTTCATGATGTTTCCAATTTATGGTGATCCTAGAGTGACACTATCATGGGGTTTTCTGGGGCTGAGAGAATGTGATACATTTAAGGTTACCCAGTGGGTTTCCATGGCTGAGTGGGAAACTGAACTCTGGTCTCCAGGGTCGTAGTCCAACACTCAGACCACTACAGCACACTGGCTCTAAAAAAGATTATGCCCTCTTTAAGCACCTGTTACATGATTGTCTTGTCTGTGTATGTGTGCTTACATACACATGTTTGTAAATATGTGTGAACTGTATGTTATAGAGTTGACTGTAATTTGTTGTTGTTGTTCTTGTTGTGTGCCTTCAAGTTGTTTCCAGCTTAGGGCAACCCTAAGGTGAACCTACCTACCGTAGAGTTTTCTGGGGCTTGCGAGAATGTGATGCACCCAAGGTTACCCAATTAGTTTCCATGGCTGCACAGGGAATCAAACTCTGGTTTCCATGGCTGTAGTTCAACACTCAAACTACTACACCATGATGGTTCTCTAAATAATTTCCACTGTGTGTTTTCAAGTTTTTTCTGCCTTACGGTGACCCTATCACAGGTTTTTCTTGGCCAGATTGGTTCAGAGGGGGTTTCCCTTTGCCTGCCTCTCAGGTTGAGAGTGTGTGACTTGTCCAAGGTCACTCAGTGAGCTTCCATGGTTCAGCAGGGGTTTCAGCCCTGGTCTCCAGAGTCCAAGGCCATTTCCACACTATTCTGTTATAGTGCTATGATTCCACTTTCAACATCCTATGGAATCCTGGGGTTTGCAGTTTCGGGAGGGGCCGAAACTGCAAACGCCAGGATTCCATAGGATGTTGAAAGTGGAATCATAGCACTGTAACAGACTAGTGCGGAAATGGTCCCCATCCTACTATACCACACTGACTCTCTCTAACTGACACTTCCAAACAATAATTTGGTAGAGGAACAGACATCTTAGCGTAGATATGCTGCTAGTCACGTACATTTAAAATAAAGGCGAAATAGGTGAAAGATAGTTAAAGTAGACTATTGTCCACTTACAATAATGTTAATGCTGTAGCTCTGAAGGAAAGCTTTTCCCCTGCTTTCCTCTGCATCTTGCCTTGTGAATCAGATGACAGTCACTCTCAGGGGCTTCCTGTGGTATTTTCATGGACCTTAGATTTTTTTGCCATCGGTAAAAAAATTGAAAAGAGAGAGGAGAGGGGAGAGTGGTCTGATGAGAACATCATTAAACCTGTCTCTGCATGGCAAAACGTCAATATTTTTGTTGTTTTGTTTGTACAGCACTAGAAATATACATGTCCACTTTACATGGTTTTTCTCTCCCCATTAATCCCTACAGGAATCCTGTAAGGTAAGGTACTTTTTCTGAGAGTTAGTGATGACCTACCTTGGTTAATTCTACAAAAAAATTAGAAGACTGATTTTGGGTCTCCTTCTACCAAGGCAGCACTTTAAACATTACACTAATTCTCTCAGATCAGCTGTAACAATAAAAAATGGTATATTTGAAATGTAGTGCAAAAAATGCAATAATTGATAAGCCTAATTTATTTAATTAGAATTAGATTCAGACTAATTTTCATAATCAGAATAATTTGTATAATATACAACATAAATGCCCAGATTTGAGGAAGTGGAATATGGCAACCCTCTAGTCATATCTCCTGTATAACATCTATTTTAAAACTGAGATCCTTGGAGGATAGGTGAAATGCAAATATGCTAAAATAATCTAAGGTATGTATTCCTTGTCAAACAAAAAGTGACAGCTGCCCCTGCCCCCTTTTTTGGGGGTATCCTTTTAATCCCACCTCCCTGATTTTGGGATACTCATTTTCTGCTGCTGCAGAGACTAGGACACAGAATAATAACTTCAAGCTACAGGAAAAGAAATTCCACCTAAACATTATGAAGAACTTCCTGGCAGTAAAAGCAGTTCAACAGTGGAATATGCTGTTGTGGAATGTGGTAGAGTCTCCTTCTTTGAGAGTTCCTAAACAGAGACTGGATGGTCATCTGTCAGGAATGCTTTGTTTACTCCTGCATGGCAGAGAATTGGATGTGATGACCCTCATGGTCTCTTCTAACTCTATGAATCTATGACGAGAAGTCTGGTCACACTTACCATGGTGAACACACTGATCAACACAGCTACCTGTGTTAGCAATTGTACACCCCCACACTTTGATATGGTCTAATTGGCAAATATTAAGTGGCATAAAATTAACTAAAAGGCCATGTGGAGAAGGGACACTGGCTGGGAAGATATGCAAAAGTACGTCAGAGGTGACCTCAGCATGGCCAGGTTATAAATTCACTGTGGATTAGCTGGGAAAGCCTGACTCAATAGCTCTAAGCTAGTCCTCTCAACTGCCCAACCTCAGAAAACAATAAGTCAAGTTCAGGTGCAGCAGACAAGCACCCCCGCTGTGGGCATTGAAAACCCAATGAAACCTTCCCCAGTCAAATTACCCAACCAAGACATTGAGAAGCTGCCAGGAGTCCCATCAATATTTTGTCAACAATCAGTCCATTCCAGACCCCTTTTGTTTACTCTGCCAGAAAGCAATTAACTCAAACCCCTTCAGGGAGGGAAATAGAATATTTAAAAACCAGTTTGGAACAGCTAGTTTGCAGTACATCAGATGCTGAACATCTGTCACTTTGAATGCCAAACTGTACTGCCCTTAGATGCAAATCTAAGTCATATCACTGTTTCTTTGCTGCTCTTCAGGACTGGTAATTATTGCCTCTTCTACACCCTCAAACTCACTATCCAATAATTTATTCCCTTTCTTTCAGTTAGCCTTGTGTGATTGTATGACTGTGTGACTCTCTTGTGTGCGTGTGATTGTATTTCCCCCCAAAAAACACATTCTTGGGATGGCACGGAGGAGGAATCCACAACGATTGGGTAATCCTCGTGTGCAAACCGGAATCAGCAGGAGTCCACATTCTAAATCTGTTGCTACCGTTAGAACCCCGAGCCTCCTCTGTCAGTTTTTCTTATCCTGCTTAGCAAGCTGGATGAATTTTTCCCTTCTCTGTCAGATTGTGAAAATAAGTCTTTATTTACAGTTACTACATAGCAAAATTGTAAGAAATGTCTTTGGAAATAGAATCTCAGATGCCCACCATACAGCAAGGCTCTGAGTTCGAGCTTAAAGAGAACTTGAGTGGAAGTACCTCCCAGATGATCTCAGGGCAGCAACATTCTGGAGAAGGAAAAATGTCAGAGTTAAGAAAAGTATTTTTATCCTCCAGTGAGAGCAAAGTGGAGGAGGTAAGACCCTTCAGGGAATAAGCATTCTGACAGGAAAGATACCAAAGATAAGTCAGTTAAGAGAAGAAAAGTGGATAACGGTCTTAAGAAGGGTCCGGATGCACTTCCTAAGAAGGTTAAATCAAAGCAACGAAGGGGAAATCAACAAAGGCAGCTTCAGGCCACCATGTTGATTTTGCAGATTCCTCAGAGATGGGAGGGGCTCTTCCGGAGTGAAAACCTGTCTCTGGAGCAGGCACAGAGAGCCCAAAGGAGCACACAGTGCTAAAGGGTGGAGATTTGCTGGAGCATTCAGGGATAGCGCATGCAGCTGCTGTCAATCACTCACTGAGTCCTCTATGGGCAGGAGGTAATGGCGCATGCGGTGAAGTGGAACAGTCAGCTCAGTTTGAACGGAGCAGTTGGTGCACAGCCGCTCACAATACTCCCACAGAGATGTTTACTTTAAGAAGGAGTGGTGAGTCAGAGCAAGGTAGATGGTCTAATGTAAATATGGAGCGGCAATATTTTGGCTGCTCTGAGGATGGGCGTTCAGCTTTAAGACAAGGCGCCTGGGTTGCACCACCTACTGGTGACGCAAATTTCCTAATGAATTCATTGAACATATGTGATTTACAGAGCATGATTAAACAAGCTATTTCTAATGAATTACATCATATGTTATACAAGAATCAATTTAATAGAGTTAATGAATTTGATCCAATGATTAACCAAAGATTGAATACTGTAATAAATTCGAATAGTCAATTAAATGTACATGGGACGCACTGGGGAGTGTTTTCTCAGAATGAATTTCATCCAGAGGAGATAATTAGAAGTGAAAGAAGTAAGGTTTTGAATATGGAGAAAGAAAGTCAAAAAGAAGGAATATCAAGGAAGAAAAGAGTTGAGAGTATAGAGAGTACAGAGAATGTTTATAATGAGTCAAATGCCAATAAGAAAAGGAGAAATGAGACGGGGACTGAAGGGGATGATTGGCAAGAGGATGAGGCTGCCTCAGAAGGGATGGAAATGGAAACTGATAGTCTTTCTGAAGGCGAGATAGAAGAGGAAGTAAGCAACAGTAGATTATTTCAGGCAGATCAATTTCGGGGTCTGCTTAGGAAAGTATTAGACACTTTAGGTTTGCAGGTGGATGAGGATACTAGTCATTCTAAGGAGTCAAAGGAGAAAGAGGCAAAAGTTGCAGCTGTAATTAAAAAGAAACACATGGGTGGAGTATGCCTATGCCAGATATGTTTAAGGAATTGATTTACACAGAATGGGAAGCTTCTTTAAATACTTGTAGATTTGTAGGTCATTCAAATAAGCTTTATTCTTTTGAGAGAAAAGATGTAGAGTTTCTGAAGGTCCATTTAATGGACAGTCCTATAGCTGTGCTGACTTTGAGAGCTTTCGTCCCTCGGGAGGGTAATACTATGTTGGGAGATGTGGATGGGAAAAGGGTGGATTCTGTCTTACGAAAAGCTCATGAGAATTCAGCAGTGACAGTAAGAGCATCTGTGGCTGCTTCCATGTTTTCACGTGCAGCTGTTACTGCCCTGGCTAGTCCGAGCTTTGGGGATATTAAAAGGTATCCTCTTGATATCATAATTTGGCTTCACTTCTCTATTCCCCTCCACGTGCTTGCGAGGCCGCCGGACAAGCACGTAAACAAGCTCGGCCGTTAATAGCTGTAATATTCAAACTACAAGACAGGCAGGCCAGAAATAGCTGACTCACTGCTTTAGGAGACCTCCAGGCAACTACTCTAATTAGGTATGCACACAACTTACAAAAGAGCCTCTGCTCCACGATGGCAGCTTGATGGGTAAACTATACAATACTCTGTGTTTGCATACTGGCTACTCTATTGAGAACCGCTACGATAACTCAATCATTCAGATTCTGACCTTTCAGAGGCTTTGTCTTCAACTCCAAATCTATTGTTTTCCCCCAAGTACGGCATAGCCTGCAGTCACATTCTCCTTATAAAAACCCTTGATTACGAGACCTTCCTCGGATCGCTCCCGAGTTTCATCCCGCCTTGCTGCCGCTTTGCTTGGCGAGCCTCCGCTCAGCTCCACGTGCTGAGCTACATCACACCCCAGCTTCGCTCTCTATTTTTCCAGGCTTCAGGACAGGTGAAGTATCACCCAAACTAGCAATCTCTCTAAAAATCCCTCTATACCACTCCAACCTTTATTTTCTTTAGTTATCTTGTATGAGTGTGTCGCATACACTGTCTTGCTTGTGTTTAATAAAACATCATTTATTGTTTCAACTTCTGTGTGCTCCTTGACTCAACCTGACCCCGTAGACATAGGGTTCAAGATCTCGCTACGTTACCCTGCCTCTCGTAACGCTAAGCAGTGCTCTGAGCTAATTTTCCCCACCGTTGGTTGAGCACATTTTGGTGTCCCTCCCGGGACCCCCAGTACACAGGGTAACAGAGTGGTGGAGTAACGCGGGCAACCCCGGTACCCCTAATTTGAGAAGGAGTCGCAAACCTCCTCAAATCGGGCCGGTACTGACTTAGGTGATGGTCGGTCAAGTCGTTAGAGCGCAGTCAGGCAGGAACACGTGTGTGTGAGAAGTCTGTGCGTTTGAGCTCTAGAGCTATTCTATCTGGGTGCAAATCTGTTCCCCTTTTCTTGCTTGGTTTGTGTATGTCAGCCGCCCCGGCGTGGTCATTAGCACTAGGCGGTGAACCATCTTCCGATAGCAAGGGGTGTGCACAAGCTGTCCTGGGAATCACATCCCTAACTTGGGGTCTATCGTGGGCTGGGATCCAAAGTGTTAGAGTGTTAGCACGCTAGGAACAGTCTACACTCATCCAACACCGTAGTGGCAAGGCAAAATAGCACTTAGGGAAGAACCACCCCCCCCAGAGTAGTATACGGGTGCGTCCCGTCCTTTTTAGGAGTTAGAGAACGCGGGTGCGTCCCGCTAGTAGTTGTGAAAAACACGGGTGCGTCCTGCTGTGTAATTTCGGGTGTGTCCCGAGTGGCTAGCCGATTAGGTGCGGGTGGTGATTCCCGACCTAGCCTAGGGTTTAGAGGTTTTGCCCGTGGTAGAGGAAGGTACCCCTCACCCAGAAAACCAGTTAGGGACGGTTCAGTTTTGGTTCCTTGCCCCTTTTCCCCGCTGTTTGGCCAGGCGGCGTAGTAAGTTCCTTAGTGTTCGTCTCCCGCCTTCAGGTAGGCGGAGTACTCCTGAGGGTTCCCTGGGTCTAGGTGACCTCCCTGTCCCTGAACCGTTTCCTTGTCCTTTGGTCCCCAATGCTGTTGAGGTGGGAGTGCCAAAGTAACTTTTGTTTGGGCAGGCTGGAGATAGGTTCCCGTCCCTCTTTCCTAGAGAAGTTCCACAGAGTTCATTTCCCTTCAGTCCCCCAGGAGTCTAGGTGATCCCTCCCGTCACTCCAGTTCCTGGTCCCATTTGTAGTTTGCGGTCTGTAGCTTGTAGGTAGTGTTGCGGAAAACGGCACAGAGGAGTAAGGTCACCATCAAGAATCTCATGTTGGAGGAAGAGGTCAGAGGTAAACTAGAGAGATGGGTGTTGAGTAAGGGGAAACGCCCCTGGAAGGACACCATCTTCCAGATGGCCGATCCCTTTGCCACACTCCGAGAAGCGTACACCCTGGCACTTAAATCAAAGAACCCATTCGGGTCGTCTAAGGACGCTTTGGCCGCTTGGGGACTTTGGCTTATGGCCAGGGATGCTAGTAGTGCCCTTGTAGAGACCAGAGAGAGATTAGCGAGCATAGAAAAAGAGAATGCCCGGCTTCAGGCCGAGGTCAAGACGCTGCGCGCGGACAAGGTAACTTTTGCGTCCGTAGCGCAGGCGTCCGCACAGAAGCTTAGTAACATCCAGGTAGTGGTGCAAACATGGGAGGAGAAAGCCCACGCCTTAAAGGCTGAGCTGGGTCATGCCTGGTCTGCGGCCAAGTTCATGGTGGGGCAAGTAAGAGAACAGCAGGAGGCTGTTAGCCATGTAGCTTGCCAGAAACAGATTGCTGCGCTGGAGAGCCAGCTCCAAACGCGCAAAGCCTTAATTTCGGCTGTGTGCCTGGAGCTGCTCCCAATGTTTGCCAAGGACTTTTCTGGGGAGGCACTGCCTGAGGATGCTTAGGCAACTGTTCCCCACAATCCAGACTGGAGTGACCCTAAGGTCCCAGTCCACCCGGTAGAGACACAGTCCATGATGAGACAGACCACCCCCCTTGGAGAAGGCAGTTCTGATAGGCAAGAGACGCAGGAGACGCAGGTCACTGAGACTAGGGTCCCCTGGCGTGCTACTGAGGCCAAAGCAATTGCGGATCAGTTGGGTCCTTTAAATCGGTCCACCGGGATCATGTGGCTAAACGCAGTGATCCATTCTCACCCGACAGCCAATGGTCAGGACCTGACCCAACTGGCCTGGCTTTGTACATCCCCTTCCGAGCTCCCTACTCTTGAGTCAGCCGTGGCGGCTTGAGGCCTGGTTAGGCTCAAGGCGCACGACTGCATGAGAGAGGTAGTGAGGATTTTGTGGCCCGGACAGAGTGCAGGTGTGCTCTATGTCATGGAGTAACAGGGTCCTCGTGAGAACCCTGAGGCTTACATGGTGCAGAAGCAGCTCCTCGCCATTCTGGCCGAGAAGGTCCCCTTGACACCCCGTGGATATGACTTTAACGGCCTCGAGTTTAAGACGCTCTTGTACGGAGGTCTTAATCACGAGACCAAGATGGCTCTTGGTTTGGTTGATCCAGCCACCACCAACTGGAAGGAATTTGGGAATAACCTCCGACGGGTTTCCGACCTGCTGCGCGAGGCAGGTTCCCTTAAACCTCCCACTAAGACGCATAGGAAGGACACCGGGAATTGGGAACCTATAGCTGAGGTTACCTACTGGAAGTATGGGCCCCAATCCCAGCATAGGAAAACGGCTATGAATTCCATTCCCCGAGGGAATTGGAACTCGCGACCACCACCCAGACAGGACAACAGGCAGTGGCAGGGAAGAGATTTCCGCAGCCAGCCCGGCAAGGCAGGAAGTCTCCCACAGCAGCCAACTGCCCCCAAACAGCTCTCCGACTCGGGCTCTCCCCGGGAGACATCTGGTGGGTATGATCCCACAGCCCAGACATACTCCTTGGACAGAGTAAGGGTCTGGGGTATGCTCAGAAGGTTCGGGCTGGACATGAGCCAGTTCGATGAGCAGCCAACATCGGAGCTTCTGGAAGCTCTAGATAAGCAGCTTCAGGCAGGAAGTAAACAGCTGGTCCAGGCCGTGACCGATGGCCCACCTCCGGCTGGATACTACTCCAACCTGGATCTGCAAGCATAGGGGTGCCCTCGGTCCAGGAAGCTTCCCCGCAACGTTGTGGCTAGGTTGAAGCCAGACAAGTGGGGAAGGATCTGGGTGAAGGCAGGCATAGGGACCGAGAGGGATAAGACTCCTGCCACCCTTCTTGTGGACTCTGGTGCAGCAGTAAACATGCTGCATCCCAAACTTGCGAGGTATGGTGAACCCACGCCCGAGCATGTCCAGCTCTCTGGATATGGCGGGGGGGGGGGTCACCAAGCTAAGGCATGGACAGGCATCCCAATGTCTATAGAGACATTTCATTTTCAGTTGTGGGCATGCGAGAACCGAGGAGAAGATGACAGCCTTTTAAGCATCGGTTTTCTCTGGGGAAACAGGCTCACGATTGATCACGCAAACGGGTTTCTATGGCAGCTAGACCAGGGACCAGTAGAGGTTTCAGCCGTGCACCGCTGTGCCACCATTCAAGCTCCTGCCCCTGTCCCGGTAACAAATGAGAGACATATATGTTCCTACCTGGAGGTGAATTTGGCTACCGCCTCACCCTCCATGCAGACGCTCTGGTGCCGCCTTGTCCTCAATGGCCATGGCACCGTCTTGATTGTGACACTAGTAATTGTAAAAGGGGCCACGGCTAGCTACAGCTCCATCGCAGTTACTATTTGGACTAGCGATAAAGGTTCTTCGGAGGCACATGGGTCCAGGACCAGCCTCCATACCGAATTGAGAGTGTGGGTCCCAAACCAGGAGCAGGCATTGCTGCTCTTGCTGGTAGTTCCGGAGACCCAAAACAAGGATTGGAAAGGGAAACCCCCAGATGGGGACGCCCTTTTGTTAGCACGACAGCGTGTTGGATGGGCTTTGCTTCCCTTCATGGGATGGCAACCCCCATGAAGAGGTGGTTGCTCCAGCTCCCCTCTCCTTCCCCCTTCCCTTGTAAATAGACCCTTTCTGTCATAGTAACGGAGCCCCCATCTCTGTGTTCCCTACAGGGAGACGGAATGGGACCGTTCATGAGGATTGCAGTTTTGTTTTTCATGATTGGATACGCCCTTGGAACCTCACCTGAATTCAGCCAAGTTTACACAGATTGGCAGTTCAATGTACAGGCAGTGTGTTATTGGAACCCCTACCTAGAAGTAGAAGCCTTGTTGATGGGGACGCAGCTGCTCCCCTGGTTCAAGAAAAGGTACCCCTTCGAACTATCCACAAATTTCCATATACACTCTAAGAATAGATTGAGTGCAGTATTAAGAATGGCCGTTGCCGGCGAAGAGGTTAAACTCAACCCCAGCATGGCCACAGCAGCTGCTCCCATGACCACCAGAATAGTCTGGGGCGATCACAGCTATGCATCCCTACTAGCGCTTAGCTTCACGTTTGAAGACTGCTGCCCTACATGGGTATGGAAGACATATATTTTTCATTGCCAGAATGTCACCCTGACCCCGACAGGCTGTAAGTTCTCCTGCGGGAAGATGTGGTGTCCCGATTCCGATACTCACACCCCTTCTCCTCCTGAATGTCACCCGGCTATGTATGTGGGTAGTTCCGTAGTTTGCAAGGATATAGAAATCGTTGCCTACTCGAATGTCCAACCCATAATAACTAAAATGATACTAAATTTCACAGTTGTCAACATCTCCAGAGTAATTCTAACTTGCCAACCGTACCTAAAACTTGCATGGACACAGTGGGAACACTGGGAGAAACGATGGCTGTCTTTCTCCCACCCACACACTCGCCCTAAGCGAAGTGTCTTAGGAACCACTTTAGGTGGAATTGAAACTGGCGGCGTGTTCATCAACGCTATAGATAATGAGATCCTAGCAAACAAATTAGGCGTGATTGGCACCAAAACTAGGGACATTGGAATATCCTCCGCTGCTGGCTTAACCAACGTAGCGAGAGGAGTAGATCTGATTAGTCAATCGCTCCCACAGTGGGTTGGCGTCGAGCGAGACATAATATCTGACCTTGGCCGTGTTTTACAGATCACGACCCATGATTTGTCAATAGCGATACAGTGCACGCAACTGCAGAGCACCATGACCACCTTTGCCGCTCAGGTGATCCAGGCCAGCCTCATGGGGTTAATGCACCCTGACATCGTGAGCCTACTCCGAGAGCGATACCCAGAATCGCTGGAACACCCTGCCGCTTTGGCGCAAATACGGCACGCCACGTGGAAGAGCCTAACTCTCACAGTGGATGTTGCCCATGAACGGATTCTGGATCCGGTAATTTTACATCCAGTATCCCATTTAGGACTCCCCCTCATAGCCGCTAATGACACTTTACTGCCCCCACGGATGTACCGTTGGTCCAACGGTACACACTTTTGATTTAGCTGGCTGCCTATTCAACTGCCATTGGATTCAGTATTTCCACAACCTTAATGGTCTCAGCCACAGCGATACCTGAGAATATTTGGTAGTACCGGTAAATACCACAGTCATGGCCCAGATTAACTGTGAGTGCTTCTGTTTAAGGACTCCTTGTACCAATTTGATAGTACTGCCCAGTGGTGCGACGGTAAGAGTAAACCATACTGCTGGGAACCCCTGTTTTTGTTCACAGATGGTCCAAGACTGTTTTGGCCAGAACTTCTATCTCCAGCGAGAGGTATAAGATTATGTGTTTGAAAGTGCCTTTGCACCTACAGAATCCGAGTTAGTTGGATTCCACCTTGAAAATGAGATCCCCATGTCTTTATGGCTCAGGAATCTCACCAGTATGTTGCAACAAGTAAAGGAGGTCTCACACTCCCTCCACCAAATTGCCCTGACTGTTAATCATTCTGCTCAGACAATAGTCAGCACTTCAGAGCATTTTAAATCCGACACTACATTATCCTTTTATTATTATTATTTATTATTATATTATTTATTATATTATTTATTATTATCTTATTATGGGGACAAAGCTTAAGGACCTTGGTGCGCGGGTGGTCATTTCATCTCTCCTCCCTGTTGAAGGATATGGTGCGCAAAGGGAAAGGGCAATAGCAGAGGTCAACAACTGGTTCTGCGCATGGTGCCGCCGGCAACGGTTTGGGTTTTTGGAACACGGCCTGAATTTCCATGAATGTGGGCTTCTGGCAAGGGATGGGCTGCACCTCACGAAACTTGGCAGGAATGTTGTTGCAAACAGTCTTGCACGGAGGATTAAGAGGTCTTTAAACTAAGTTCTGCTGGGGAGGGAGACAATATTATTCAGGGCAAAGACTCGGCGAGTGCAGGGGGAAAAGGCCCAAATGATATTGACCAAGTAGTACAAGCGTCCAATGGTGGGAGGAGTAGAAACTATAGTACAGGACTTGCAGGAAGGGCCCGGGGATTTAAGTGTCTCTACACTAACGCGCAGAGTATGGGAAACAAGCAAGATGAACTTGAACTCCTAGTACAACAAAATAAATACGATTTGATAGGCATCACTGAGACCCGGTGGGATGAGTCTCAGGATTGGAATGTAGGAATAGAGGGGTATAGCCTATTTTGTAGAAATAGACTAAACAAGAAAGGAGGAGGAGTAGCCTTGTATGTCAAGGATGTTTTCACCTGTGAAGAGATCCGTGACTTAAACCCAGAAAGCCAGGTCGAGAGCATCTGGGTAAGAATTAAGGGAGCGAGGAACAATAGGGATATTTTGGTGGGGGTTTACTACAGACCACCAACCCAGACTGAGGACCTTGATGACGCCTCCCTCAACCAAATGACCGCGCATTCAAAAAGGAGAGATACAGTAATAATAGGAGATTTCAATTACCCGGATATATGTTGGCAGTCAAACTCTGCCAAGACAGCAAGGTCCAGCAAGTTTCTTGCTTGTCTTGCAGACAATTTCATGGTCCAGAAGGTGGAAGAGGCCACAAGGGGATCAAATATTCTAGATCTGATCCTGACCTTGTTAATGAGGTAGAAGTGGTTGGATCTTTAGGGGGGAGTGACCATGCCCTATCGGAATTTGGCATGCAGTGGGAAGGAGAAGATAAGTGTAGCCAGACACTCATCTTAGATTTTAAAAAAGCAGACTTCTGTAAACTTAAGGAGCTGCTGGCTGAAATTCCGTGGTCAAGAATAGTGAAAGAGAAAGGAGTTCAGGAGGCATGGGAGTTCCTTAAAAGGGAGATACTGAAGGCACTGTCTAAAACTGTGCCAATAAGGAGGAAAAATGGAAGACATCTGAAGAAACCAGAATGGTTGAGTAAAGAACTCTCAGCTGAGTTAAGCGTTAAGAGAAACCTGTACAGGAAATGGAAGAGGGGGGGAAACCACCAAAGAAGAATTTAAGCAAGTAGCCAGGAGATGTAGGGAGATGGTCAGAAAGGCTAAAGCACAGAACGAACTTAGGCTGGCCAGAGACATTAAAAACAATAAAAAGGGCTTTTTTAAATATGTCCGCAGCAAAAGGAAAAAGAAAGAGGCGATAGGGTCGCTGCGCAGAGAAGATGATGAATTACTAACAGGGGGAAGAGAAAAGGCAGAACTACTTAAAACCTTCTTTGCCTCAGTTTTTTCCCAGAAGGATACAAGCACTCAACCTGGCGGTTGGGGAGCAGGTGAGGAAGCAGGGGGAATGTGGCACATAATAGGTAGAAAGGTGGTACAGGAATACCTGGCCACACTGGATGAATTCAAGTCTCCAGGGCCAGATGAATTGCATCCTGGGATATTAAAAGAACTGGCAGAGGTCATTTCAGAACCACTTGCCATAATGTTTGAGAAATCTTGGAGGACAGAAGAAGTTCCAGCAGACTGGAAGAGGGCAAATGTTGTCCCCATCTTCAAGAAGGGAAAAAAAGAGGACCCAAATAATTATCGCCCACTCAGCCTGATATCAGTACCCGGAAAGATCCTGGAGCAGATCATTAAGCAGTCAGTTTCTAATCACTTAGAAAGCAACGCGGTAATCACGAGAAGTCAACATGGATTTCTCAAAAATAAGTCATGCCAGACTAATCTTATCTCTTTTTATGATAGAGTTACTAGCTTGATAGATGAAGGGAATGCTGTGGATGTAGCATTTCTCGATTTCAGTAAGGCCTTTGACAAAGTTCCCCATGACATTCTTGCAAAGAAGCTAGTAAAATGTAGGCTGGACAGGGCTACTGTCAGGTGGATCTGTAACTGGTTGACTGACCGTTCCCAAAGGGTGCTCACCAATGGCTGCTTTTGATCCTGGAGAGGAGTGACTAGCGGGGTGCCACAGGGTTCTGTCCTGGGCCCAGTGCTGTTCAATATCTTCATCAATGACTTGGATGAAGGAATAGAGGGCATGCTGATCAAATTTGCAGATGACACCAAATTAGGAGGGGTTGCTAATACGCCAGAGGACAGGATCAAAATTCAAAATGACCTAGTCAAATTGGAGGGCTGGGCCAAGGCTAACAAAATGAAATTCAACAGAGAGAAGTGTAAGGTCCTACACTTAGGTAGAAAAAATGGAATGCAGAAATATAGGATGGGGGACACGTGGCTGGATGGCAGTACGTGTGAAAGGGATCTAGGAGTCTTAATAGACCACAAGCTGAACATGAGTCAGCAGTGTGATGCGGCAGCCAAGAAAGCCAATGCAATTCTCAGTTGCATCAATAGGAGTATGGTGTCTAGATCAAGGGAGGTACTGGTACCACTCTACTCTGCTTTGGTTAGACTTCATCTTGAATACTGTGTCCAGTTCTGGGCACCCCAATTCAAGAAGGACATGGTCAATCTGGAGCAGGTCCAGAGGAGGGCGACCAAAATGGTGAAGGGCCTGGAAGCCATGCCCTATGAGGATAGACTTAGAGAGCTGGGTATGTTCAGTCTGCAGAAGAGAAAGTTAAGAGGGGACATGATAGCTATGTTTAAATATTTGAAGGGATGCCATGTAGAGGAGGGAGAGGGCTTGTTTTCTGCCACTCCAGAGACCAGGACAAGGAGCAATGGATTCAAGCTGCAGGAAAGGAGATTCCACTTGATCCTAAGGAAGAACTTCCTGACGGTCAGGGCTGTCTGGCAGTGGAATATGCTGCCTCGGAGTGTGGTGGAGTCTCCTTCCTTGGAGGTTTTTAAGCAGAGGCTGGATGGCCATCTGTTGGGAGTGCTTTGAGGGTATTCCTGCATGGTAGGGGGTTGGACTGGATGGCCCGTGTGGTCTCTTCCAACTCTACATTTCTATGATTCTATGATTCTATGATCCTGGTGGGATGTCTTTACTTGGTCCTCCATGGGCCAGGCTATAGCACATTTCGCTCTCCACCCTTTAGTTGTCTTGGTGGTGTTTCAGATCATTTTGGTAGTCAGTCTTGTTGGTTTGGTATTTTAAGAAACAGATCCTCATGTTGCAAGCCGTCCGTTTTTATTAAGGGAAGAGGTTCACCCATTTGTAAATAGTTGTTTGTTGTAGAGTGTAGTTGGTATAGTGTGTTTGAGTCTATCCTTTTAAGGGAGGTTGTTTTTGTTTTTGGAGGAGACGGATTCTTGAGATGGTTGTCCCAAGAGCCTCTTGTCCTCTGAGGTAGCTCGGGCCTACAGAGTCAGCCCTGATACTCTGAGGAAGGGAAATGAATCGGACTGGAGTACCAACCGTCTCTCACTCTGAATGCCGGCATTCTCTCACTCGAAGGGATTGCCTTGTACAAAGGCCTTCTGGTTAGGTTAGGGTGAGACGAAGGGGGCCTCATGACCCTCTCAGGAGAACCAGGTCTGACTCTGGACTCCCGGTCTACTGCCCAGGTATGCCCCTCATCACACCGAGGACCTCCTCCCCACTTCTTTCGTGTGCTTGGATTGTTAGGGTGAGAACAATCGGTGCCGCTATTTTGCTTGTTACTCCATTCAATTTTGATTTCACCAATTTAGAACCACTCTCCGATGCCCCATAAGGGCCGGAGACCCACACAATTGGCCTGACACCCGGCCCCGGTGCATTGTGTCTAATTTGCATATGTTAGTAGGACATTTGCATACGTACGTCCAACCAGCCGAACCCATCACCGGAGGAGTCAGTGTCCGCTCTGGCAATGAGCAAGTGTACACTCGCTTGTCTCTGATTTGGTTTATTCTGTCTTTTTCACCAATGTTGGGAGCCCCGCCGCCAGGCAGAGCAAAAAAAAAAAAAAAAGGGGGGGTCAGAGCCTAACCTGGTTCAGTCTGAGCAGGCAGCGGGTACTCTTGTCATATCACAGCATGATATTTGTTGCAGGCCCGGTCTTACTCAGAGTGAACTACAGTTCGGCACTCAACTCCCCAAGCTCTGGCAGAGGTGTCACCAGCCTAGGGTGACCATGATCTGCAGGGCCTTAACATCGCCTCTCCTGGTATGGCTTTAAGATCTGATCCCATCCAGGTCCACCAGCTGCTCCCAGTAACTCCATCTTCAAACAGATTTCATTCCCAGTAGGCTTTGAGCCGGCCATTTGCATTTATGGTATACATTGGATAGTAATCATGTCAGTTCTTCTGTTAAAACTCTAATAGGTCAATTGATCCAGAAGACTGGGAAGAACCCGAGGTCGTACCATCGCCCCCGAGTACCGTGGGGGGGGGGTGACGAAGAAAGTTGCCGCTCCATCTGATGGCCGAGGCTTGGAAATTCCTGGTGCTTCGATGACACCCGTGAATGTGAAGGAAGGTGACCAAGCAGCCCTCCACGTGCCACGACGATCTTTTTGTCATTCCTGCTACCGGTTGCCGACCCGAGAAAACCTATGGACTATTCCAGGCTCCAAATTCTGCAAAGACTCTTTGCTCCTGAACTTGCAGCGAGCTAAGCTGCACAGACTTGGACATTTTGTTGTTGTTCCTGCTCTGTTGCCTGGATGGACTTATGTTTTGCTCGCCCGCTCCAGCTAAAAGACTTTTCCTGTTGCAAGGGGGGGGGGTGCCAAGACTTTCGCTTGCACCTCACCTCCCCCGGACTACAAACTTTCATTCCAAATTGAACTGTTTGCTCTTTGGATTGCCTTCATTGCCAGACCATGCATTGGACTTACAGTATTCCATTGATTATTTCATTGATTATTTCATATTGCATTTGCTATGTACTACCATTGCTCATTCTTTGACAGTTCCCTATTGATGGGACACTGGACACTGATTATTGTTTAATTGTTTACATTGGTGTGTGTGTGTGTGTTTAGGTTTAGGTTTTAGTTAGGATTGTCTTTATAAGATAGTAATCCTTTGCTCTTCCCGGAATTCCCTTTCCTAAAGAGTGATACGGCTACCAACCTGCAAGCCCCTATTTGGCTCTAAATTGATTTTTGATTTTTGATTGGAAAATGTCGGATATTGTCCCCAACATCGCCCATTTTCAGGTGGGGATTGTTACTGCCCTGGCTTGTCCGAACTTTGGGGATATTAAAAGATATCCTCTTGATATCATAATTCGGCTTCACTTCTTTATTCCCCTCCACGTGCTTGCGAGGCCACCGGACAAGCACGTAAACAAGCTCGGCCGTTAATAGCTGTAATATTCAAACTACAAGACAGGCAGGCCAGAAATAGCTGACTCACTGCTTTAGGAGACCTCCAGGCAAGTACTCTAATTAGGTATGCACGCAACCTACAAAAGAGCCTCTGCCCCGCGATGGCAGCTTGATCGGTAAACTATACAATACTCTGCGTTTGCATACTGGCTACTCTACTGAGAACCGCTACGATAACTCAATCATTCAGATTCTGACCTTTCAGAGGCTTTGTCTCCAACTCCAAATCTATTGTTTTCCCCCAAGTACGGCATAGCCTGCAGTCACATTCTCCTTATAAAAACCCTTGATTACGAGACCTTCCTCGGATCGCTCCCGAGTTTCATCCCGCCTTGCTGCCGCTTTGCTTGGCGAGCCTCCGCTCAGCTCCACGTGCTGAGCTACATCACACCCCAGCTTCGCTCTCTATTTTTCCAGGCTTCAGGACAGGTGAAGTATCACCCAAACCAGCAATCCCTCTAAAAATCCCTCTGTACCACTCCAACCTTTATTTTCTTTAGTTATCTTGTATGAGTGTGTCGCATACACTGTCTTGCTTGTGTTTAATAAAACACCATTTATTGTTTCAACTTCTGTGTGCTCCTTGACTCAACCTGACCCCGTAGACATGGGGTTCAAGATCTCGCTACGTTACCCTGCCTCTCGTAATGCTAAGCAGTGCTCTGGGCTAATTTTCCCCACCTTTAGTTGAGCACATTTTGGTGTCCCACCCGGGACCCCCAGTACACAGGGTAACACAGCAGTGATGTGGATACAGGAATTGATGGATGATGAGGAAATTCAGTTTAAACCTTGTTTAAGAGTATTATCTAGACTTAGGAAAGTTTTGGAATACGTGGCAGGTGCCAGTTATGATGCAGTGGCCTTTATGGCTAGAAATGTAAGTGATGTTACAGTAGCAAGACTTTTTTTATGGTTGTGTCATTGGGATGCTGACCAGAAGTCGAGGAATACTCTTGCTTTTGTGCCCTTAAAGGGAATCTGCTGTTTGGCAAGAAGGAATTATAAAAGGTGTTATGCCTACGTTGCAGGAAAAGAAGGTGGAAAAGAGACCACATCGGTCCTCATATTATTCCTTTCGAGGTAGAGGAAGTGGTAGAAGCAATACACAAGGTATGGCCATCAGCAATGGTATAGGTCAGGATCTTTTAACAGGAAAGGACAAAACACTGAGAGAAATTCAGGAGCCTCTCAGCGAAAAGGTAGAAATCTGTTCTGACAAGCAGAGTCCTTGTGTGGGGGGAAGACTGTTGCGGTTCGGCATTCTATGGAACTGAATTACATCAGATCAATGGGTTTTGCAGGTTGTGACAAAAGGTTTTGTTCGACAGGATGCCAAAGTGCAGATATGTTTCTTCCCCAATAGCAACACAGATGGAGAAAAGAAAAATAGTTTTGAAGGAGATAGATCATCTAATACAAATAGGTGCAGTGGAGGAGGTACCATGGGATCAATGGTTCTGGGGAGTTTACTCCATATTTTTCACTGTCCTGAGGAGCAATGGGACTTGTCATCCTGTATTGAACCTAAGATATCTCAACAGGTTTGTGAAGTATCTGAGGTTCAAGATGGAGACGTTGCAAACAAAGCAAGAGAATCTGAGGGTAGGGGACTGGACGGCTTCCATCGATTTGAAGAAAGCTTATCTGCATGTCCCCATGAGGAGATCAGACATGAAGTATCTCAGATTTCAGTTCATGAACAAACATTACCAGTTCAAGGCTTTGCCTTTCATTTTGGCCTTGGCACCAAGGGTTTTCACAAAAGTATTGGTCCCTTTGGTAGCTCATTTAAGGCAGCAGAGGTACACATCTACCCTCATTTAGATGATCTGCTGGTGAAATGGTGAAGCGGATTCTCAGCAGAAGTTGAAAGTAAGTGTGCAGAGAACTGTGGAAGTTCTAAGAACTTATGGGTTTCTAGTGAATTTAGAAAAGAGTAATTTGAGTCCCACAATGATGCTGACGCATTTAGGGGCAGGATTGGATACAAGCAGTCATCAAATTTATCTTTCGAAGGAGAGATGTGTGAAGGTTCAAAAGGCAATGCAGAAATTACTGACAAGTACGACGGCAGATGTGATGTGGTTAGCTCAAGTAATGGGAACTCTGATGTCAACTATCCAGTCAGTTCCGTGGGGCAGGTTCCATTCGAGAGGTTTGCAAAGATTGTTGATACCTCATCAATGGAACATAGGAAAGAAAAGCACTATGTGGTCAGATTACTGACCAGTTTGAGAAAGGAATGGTTATGATGGACAAAGGTCTCAAATTTAAATAAGGGAGTCTCATTTGTAGTCAATCATTATGTTCGAATTATGACAGATGCCAGTCTGACAGGCTGAGGGGCCTTATGTCATGGAAACAGTGCTCAGGGTATTTGGTCCAGTGTGGCCTTGAGAAGGAATATACATTTTTTGGAGTTGAAGGCAATTCATCTAGCACTCCTCAAATTTGCAAATTTGCTGAGGGGCCAGCATGCTGATTGCGCCTTATTGGCCGAGAAGGCCTTGGTTCTCCTTGGTGAAGAAGATGTCAATAAGAGAGCCCTGGAGGTTGCCAATCCAAAAGGATCTCTAAAGTCAAGGGCCAGTCCATCATCCAGATCCAAGATGGTTGAATTTGACAGCTTGGGTCTTGAGAGGAAGGCCTTTGAGTTGCAAGAGTATTCACCAGCTGTGGTAGACACCATTATGGCGTTGTGGCAGCAATCAACTAAGAATGTATACAGTATGACTTGGAAAGCGTTTGAGAAATAGTGTTCTGCTGAGTCCTTGTGGTTTGCTGATGTGCGAGTAAAACATGTTTTGCAGTTCTTACAAGATGATTTGCAAAGGGGTCTGAGGCCAAACACTTTGAAGCATTAAGTGTCTGCATTTTCTGTTGTATTAAAATTTGATGGAGTTCCTCTTTCAGCGCACACTCATATTAAGAGGTTTCTAAGGGGCACAGTGTTGACTTCTTATCCAACTAAGCATAGATTCCTGAGTTGGGATCTGAATATAGTGCTGGACTCTTTAACAAAAGCACCCTTTGAACCAGTGAGGGATGCTTCTTTGCGACTGATAACGCTAAAGACTGTTTTCCTGGTAGCAATAACACCAGCCAGACGAGTTTCTGGAGATGGTGGCATTATCTGTTAATGCTAACTTGTGTGAATTTGAGGAGGAAAGATCGGTATTGACGTTAGATCTAGATTTTCTTCCTAAACGTGCATGGAAAAAGGTGGCACCTGATGTGATTTAGCTACCAACTTTTTTTCCTCGTCCGAAAGATGCAGAAGAGAAAAGATATCACACTTTGGATGTGAGGGGAGCTGTCCGTCTTTACATTAAAAGAACTGCATGTTTCAGGAGAATGGAGGCTCTATTTATGTCATATAATCATAAATCTATGGGTCAGAAAGTGTCTAAGATTGTGGGTTGGGTATGTCCCAATCGTTGTGGATTCCTCCTCCATGCCATCCTGAGAATGAGAAATTGGACTTACTGTGAATGGTCATTCTGGGATGGCAGGAGGAGGAATCCACACCCTCCCTGATGGTGTGTAATATATATATGTGTATAACTTATACATAAACATATATATGTTGATGTAGGCATTGGTGACGAAGGTGCCTCTGAATTTCTGGGGAGAGGCAATTCTGACTGCCAGTTACATACACAACAGGCTTTGGAGTTCTGTCTTTCAGACCACCCCGTATGAGCGTCTGTTTGGCAAGCAGCCTTCCATTGCCCACATGAAGGTCTTTGGCAGTTTTGCCTGGGTTCATATTCCTAAGAGTCAAAGGAGGAAGGGACAGCCAAAAGCTCAACGCCTGAGATTCTTGGGGTATCAACCTGACTGTAAGGGGTACAGATTTTACGCAGGAAATGGGCTTAGCATGGTGTCTAGAAATGCAACTTTTGAGGAACACGCAAATTGGTCGCGTGTTCAAGCTGCTTCTGAAATCCTCCTTCCTGTCTTTTGTGAGCCTAGCATTCGCCCAAAGCAACCTGCCTCCTCAGTTCCTGGTCCCTCAAGGGTTAAGGCTGAGTCTGAGTCTGAGCGAGAGCCAGTGCAGGAGGAGGGGGCTGCGGGGGGGGGGGTGAAGCGGCTCCAAGCACAGAAGTGAGAAAGAAAAAAGCTGTAAAGAGGTCTCACAGCCTTGATAATGATGCCGGTCAGATTGTTCAGCCGGCACAAATTCCCAGGAGGTCAGAGAGAAAAACAAAGGAAAAGGCCCCAAAATGCTACATGCCCACTTCACTTGCAGTGCTTGCCTGTCTAGTAAATTGTGAGCCAGCCAGCTTTGCTGAGGTGGAGAAAATGTCAAAAAACCAGGCTGTGCCCTGGTGGCAGGCAATTCAGGATGAAATTGATTCCATAACCCAGCACAAAGTCTACACGTTGTGTGAACTCCCAAAGCGTGTCAGTCCTGTTGATTGCTGGTGGGTTTACAAGCTAAAAACCACTGCTGATGGGCAAGTTAAACACAAGGCTTGTCTGGTGGCCTGAGCGTTTGCCCAAGATGAGCAATCCTTTGATGAGGTTTTTGCGCCCACGGTTAAGCAGCAGTCCATTCGGTTGGTGCTGGCCATTGCAGCTCAGAGAAATGGTCACACACTTTGATATCACAACAGCCTATCTCAATGCTGATTTGCCAGAGGAAATCTATCTAACACAGCCTGATGGTTTCCACCAGGGAAAAGAAACACTGGTGTGGAAACTTCATAAATCTCTGTATGGTCTTAAACAGTCAGCTCGTTGTTGGAATATGTGTCTAGACAAAGCTTTGCAGGAATGTGGGTTCCAACAGACCAAACCTGATCCCTGTGTGTATGTCAGAGGGACAGGGAAAAAACAAGAAATCCTCTTGGCATATGTTGATGATTTGTGTTTGATTTGTGACACGCAAAAACAAGTGCAGGATTTTGCCAGTGAAGTAGGCAAGAAATTCCAGATCAAAAATCTGGGGCCAGTTCAAAATTACCTTGGGATTGCAATACAGAAAACCAAAGGTGGCTTCCTACTGAACCAGAAGCAGAAAATTGTGAAATTGTTGGAGAAATGTAACATGACTGATTGTAAAAGTGTAAAAATGCCAATGGTCCAAGGGTTTAGCAAAAACAGTGGAGATGTGTTGTTTCCAGACAAAAAGTTGTATCAATCTGTGATTGGGTCTTTGCTCTATTTGGTTGAGTCCTGTCATCCAGACATTGCCCTAAGTGTAAACATATTGAGAAGGGCCAGTTCTCGGCCTACTCAGTACCACTGGCAAGGTGTGAAAAGAGTGTTGAGGTACTTAAAAGGTACTATAGATCACTGTTTGTGTATCACTCCTGTTCAAACGCCAGAAATTGTCTGCTATTCTGATAGTGACTTTGCAGAGGACGTGTCAGATCGGAAAAGCACATCTGGCTACGTAGTGAAGTACAGTGGTGCTCTGGTTTACTGGAAGGTTAAAAAGCAGAGTACCTTGGTGACTTCCACTGCTGAAGCAGAATTTGCAAGTCTGTCTTCTTTGTGTAATGAGTTGGTTTGGTTCAAACAGCTTGTGAAAGATTTGAACATACCCATTGATTTGCCTGTGAATGTTTTCTGTGATTCTCAAGCCTGTATTCAAATGGCTGTCAGTGACAGAATCAAGTCCAGAACCAAATATGTGGACATCAGGTATCAAAACGTAGAACAGTCTGTTCAAAACAATGTTATCCAATGAGTCTTTTGCGCTTCTGAAGAAAATTTGGCTGATGCGTTTACAAAAGCTCTTTCTGCTGTCAAACATACTCAAATGCTTAGCCGTATGGGGATGATAGGTCCTACAGTTCCTACACGCGAGTTGGCTACGGAGCAAGAGGAGGAGTGTTCAGTGTAACTGCTCTGCTTACTGCCTAAAGGGTTAACTGTCTTCTTCTTTCGCCAACTCTCGTAACTATGGTAACAGCTAAAGAATTCTTTCCCAGGCCGCTAGGTAGCTGCTAGTAGAAAACGAGATAAGCCACAGAAACTTTCCCAAAACAACTGCATGTGTTGTGACTATGAATTCTGTTTCCATTTGCTTCTCTGTATGCTGTTCTCACACAGCCTGTCTGTCTGCCCGTCAGCTTGTTGCGCAGACACAGACTGGAGAAATGGATTTCACCTAGCTTCACTTTCTCATGTATTCCAGCTTTGCAATAAACACATAGTTTTAGTATATTATTTGGCCTCTCTCTCTAGTCTTTTTGGATGAAGCTGTTTTTTGGACTTTTGCTGCACTGGTGTGCTGTGGGTCATGCTCGCTTCCAGCATTCCCCCTGGAATTCCTCAACAAGATATAGGTCAGAAACTTGGAAGGTGAGGAAGCCAAGTTGTGGAAACTTCATGGTTTGCACGGCTGGAGAAGAAACTGACAGAGGCGGCTCAGGGTCCTATGGTAGCAACTGATTTAGAATGTGGACTCCTGCTGATTCTGGTTGGCACATGAGGATTACCCAATCATTGTGGATTCCTCCTCCTGCCATCCCAGAATGACCGTTCACGGTAAGTCCAATTTCTCATTTAGATTATTTTAGAAACTCTGGCTGGTTCTTTCCTGCAGAGACCTCATAAATTTTGGTGGAAGATCTTGTTAGGTTACCCTCTCGCACAAGCCTTCTAATTTGAGCTGATTAATTCCCCATGGAATCAATCACATGGAGGTACTGGCATTGCAGCTGGACCCCTGAGTCACCCACATTTTAGGTTAAACACCTGTCCGTAATAGGGATCACCTTGAGGCCTGAGTACCAGATCCAGGGATTGATCTTGAGTGTAAAGAGGGCAAGATAAGTGACAGGAGCCCAAGGGTTGGAACTGTAAGGTCAGCCTGGAAAGGCATTCCATTATACTATCCTTGTGCTTATTAGCATAACTTCTGTATATATCCGTGTCCTTGTAGTTGCTGTTTTGTTTTCCCGACAGATTTTGTACTGTAAAGTTAAATGGTGTAACTCTGATATGGTTGTTTAACTTAGTAGGGCACATGTGTGAATAACAGTCCAAATGTCCATACTATGCTCTCAAGACAAAAATGGAATTAGTCCATCTTTGGATCAACTTCCTCAAAATTTGAAAATTCACACCAAGCATCTACCTCAATAAGCACCTATCTACTCCCTCCTTCCGCAGAATAGTGCCATGATACAGCTGTCTCAGGAAGGACAGCATTGGAGCACGGAATTGTGTTGTTCCTTATCTTCTGGCAGACCTCTGCTCCTCTGACCTTGCCCAACTCCTACTTTTCCCCCTCTTTGTACTCTGTTCATGCTTCTGCCACCCTCCTTTCTCTTGTTTTATGCACTGTTCTGCTGCATCTTCTCTTACCTTCCTTTCCTCACATTGTGACACCTTCCTTGCATCATCCCTCATCATGCCTACCTCTAATGTACCTTGCCTCTACCCTGCTTTGCCCTCCCTTCCCCTCCCTCCTCCCCTCATCTCACTCTTCCTTCCCTCCTACTTGCTCTCACCTCACCTTATATCTCAGCAACATGCTAGTCCTTTGCTTCTTGTGCTCTGCTCCTTGTACTGTTTGGTCTTCTTTCTCTCTTACTCCCCCTTGACATACCTCACACCCACAAAGTGCACTCCTTGTTTGCTTCTCACACGCTACTACTCACACTACTCCCTTGCCTGCTTCTCCTACTCCCTCACTCATCTTGCCGCCTGTGGCATGCCCCTTGCTTGCTTCTCCTGTGCCACCATAAAACTTCTTGCTGCTGACTGCATTCTTTTGCAAGTTGTCTTCCCATACAGTTGTTACCCCAAAACGTGGGTGTCATGAGGGTCCACCAGTGATGCCAGTACCTCCATTCGAAAATGGGGAATAATTAGCTCAAGTCAGGAGGCCTGCAAGATCTGCCACCCATATTTAAGAGGTCCCTGCAGGAAAGAACCAGCCAGAGGATTTCAATCGTAAACTAAAAATATGTTTTATTGAGAGAAATTCACACAACCACACAAAGATCCAAGCAGTCACACAAACATATAAGAGCTAATTGAAAGAAAAGGGAGGAAAGTGTGATAAAGGATTTTCATGGATGAGGCTATAATTACCAGTCCAGAGATCATCAAGGAAAGCAGTGATGTGGTTTAGGTAGGCACCTAAGGACAGTTCTTGTTCGAGAATCAAATGGACAGCGTTGTGTTCAGAAGGGAGAGACTGCACTGGACAGCCTGAAATCAGGGGTACTTATACCTGGAAAATATCCTGTAGGTATGAGTGTGAACTGCAATCAACGCCAAGTGGACAATGGGAGCAGCAACACAAACAATAGAGTCCACACAGAGCTAATGGTCTTAGTGTCTAGGTGACAAAAGAATAATGGTTGCTGTAATAGCCTGTATTGTGGTGATGTGGTGAAACGATAGGCAAACATCCAGGTTTTCAGGGTCAGAGTTAAAACAATCACAATTTGGTGGGAATTCCTCTTTCAGTTCTGAGAAGTCCCATTATGATCTTTTAAGCCTATTGTCTCAGGAGTCCACTCTATTAGCCTGAAAATAACGGTTCCTCCCTAGGTTCATTGCTGTAACTTGGGAATGACTTGAAGACACACAACGACAACAAATATTGAATTTATTAGTTTTATTTATATCCTGTCTTTCTTCCAACACAGGATCCAAGATGCTATACAGAATTTTAAAAACACAATAAAATTAAAAAAACTGTTAATGCAAAAGTTAAAACACAATTAAACTAAATTTCTATTGAAAAACATAAGTTAAAAACAGTTTAAAAAACATTAGAAGATGCTTAAAACATAATGAAATAAAAACATTTCACCCCACATTAAACACTTTATCTGTTGCATATACTAAAACCAAAAGCTTCCTTTTAGTGCATAGACAGCAGGTAGAAGACCTCCCAGAGAATGGAGTTCCATAACTTGGGAGCAGTCACTGAGAAGGGTATCTTCTGTGTCCTCACCAAGATCATGGTGGGACCAAGAGAAAATCACCCCCTGAAGATCTTAGAACACAAGCAGGCTCATACAGTGAAATAACAGGTTTCAAATAGTCCAGACCCAAGCTAAGGAGGGCTTTAAAGGTCATAGCCAGAACCTTGAGTTCTGCCTGGAAATGGGTCAGTAGCCAGTGGAGTTGTTTCATCAAGGAGCTTATATGAACCCTATTACGTATCCCAGTTTAGCAAGCTGTCTGCAGCATTTTAGAACTCACTGGAGTTTCCAAACTGTTTCCAAATGCAGCTCCACATACAGTGTGTTACAGTAATATAAATGCGATATAATCAAGGTTTGTGTCACTGTAACCAGATCTGGAGTCTCAAGGAATGGGCACACCCAGTGCACCAGTTTCAGCTGTGCAAATGCAGTCCTGGACACCAGAGAAACCTGGTCATCCAGGCTGAGATCTGAGTCCAGAAGCATGCCCAAGCTGCAAACCTGAGATTTCAGGAGGAGGTTAACCCCATCCATCACAGGATGTATACCTAATCCTTGATCTGCCGTTTGACTGACAAGGAGCACCTCTGTCTTGTGTGGATCAAGTTTCAGTTTGTTTGCCCTCATCCAGCCCATTACTGACAGCAATCCATTACTGACCCAAAAAGCTAATACTGGAGACTGGCAAGTGGTTATCCAGTACATATTTAAATGTGGTTTGCCTCTGTTTATGCCCTTTTCCTAATTTGTACATTTTCCCATTGATTAAAGCATGTTTATTTCTTAAGTTGTATGCATCTCTAGCTGTTCACACTTTATAAAATGCGCACTCTTCTGTGCCTATTTTCTTGTTTTGAGTCACTCTGATATCTGGGAATACTTAAGGTGAGGTACATTTCTTGTTGCAGCAAGTATTGACAAGCATGAAAAGGTTGTTTACCTGGAGTTGACAAGTGATGAAGAAGCCAGATAGAGCTGACTCTTTGGTAGAGCTGGTTGAATGGTTGTGCTTGTCATCTCTGCATCTTGATGTTTTTCCTCTGCGTTCAAGTCCTGTATAGAAGAGTGAGAAGAGCAGAATGTGTCTGGTTAAAGAAGATGGCTTGAGGGGCACATGTGGAATTGTGGCCAAACTGGAGGATGGGATGACTGCAGATTCTGGAGAAGTTACTTTTTGGAATATAGCTTCTGGATTCTTCCATCTATCTACCTGACTTTTAGATAATGAGAAAGTATACAACTACACTGAAAAAAAACTACAACAATAATGGCAACAAACTATTTTTTGGCCTTGTAGTGGTCCAAGCATTGGACTATGAGCACGAAGACCAAGTTTCAGTTTCCTGCACAGCCATGGAAACCCACTGGGTGACCTTGGGCACATCACACTTTCAGTCCCCGAAAACCCCAGAAATAGGGTTGCCTTAGGGTCATAAAAGAGTTGAAGCCACACAATAAGCTAACTGTAACCGATTTTGCATTAATATCCTAAACTTTGAAATGTAATGAAAATATTATGTGCCTTAGAATAAAGCAGCAGTACTACAAGAAAAGATTTAATGTAATGATCTGACTCAAATATACAGGAAGCTACTGCACTCGACTGTTATAGCGCTATTATTCCACTTTCAACATCCTATGGAATCCTGGGATTTGCAGTTTAGGGAGAGGCCTTTAGAATTGTGAGCCAGAGAGCTCTAGGGCACCAGTAAACTACAAACCCCAGAATTCCACAAGAGGGTGAAAGTGGAGTAATAGCTCCAAAGCAACCGGCGGGGCTCAGCTTAGGGGCAGATTCAGTAGCTCTCCCATAGATGTAGATAGAGCAAAACGTCCAATTGGACTGGCAGCAGGCAGATTAAACGCGTATATTCAGCCAAGCAATAACTGAAACCGCTCAAACCAAGAAACCCTCGCGCCCCCGTCCCCTTCTTGCCAGGCGACTTTGGGGCGGGGGCGGGAGGGGCACGGCGTTCCCTAAGCGGCGTCTGCCGCGCGCACCCGTGGGTCCTGCCTTGCTCGCGCTGATAGGCTGTGGCAAGTGGGGTGGGCGTAGTCTTCTGGGGCTGCTCATGTCCCAGAGTAGAGGAGGGGGTGTGTCGTGCTACGGGACGGGACCGGCCTGAAAGGTAACGAGAGAGAGATGAGGAGAGCGCAAGGGGTGCCTTTACCAGCGCTTCCAAGTGCGAATCGAAGCGCTGTGTGTCTCCTGCTCGCCCTTTCGCCCTCGCCCCTCCCCACCGGCTTGAATCCTCGGGCGTGACTGGCTTGGGATCCCCCGGGGGCCCCGCCAGCTCACTTGCCCTCGTTGTGTTGTCTCTCCAGGCAGCCTGTTTGCCCCAAGAAAAGCTCTAACTGGGCCCACATCTGCTTTAATAACAGTTGGAGCAGGCGCTGCCTCAGTAGGCCGCCCTCTCGTTTCCGCCGGCAGGTCCAGCGTTCTCGGTGGTGCCTCCCAGCCGCAGGGGGAGACGGCGAGTAAACGACCTCAGACGCCGCTTACACGCTTTGAGGCTCGGGGCACGGTGCTTCCCTAGTTCGGAGCAAGGCTGCGCTCTGAGCTGTTCTCCCCGGCCCGGGTCGGTCTCCACACCCCCGCTGGCGCTCCGGGCGGCCTGGGCCATGCCTCTGTGGGGCTAGAACCCTCAAGGCTGGCCGGAGAGCTCGGGGCGGAGGGGAGTGGGAGACGAGGCGCGGAGTCCTGTCTGCGGGGACCCCTCCCGCGCCCTGTGTTCTGGGTTGCCAAATCCTGCCAGAGCATTCCCGGGGGCCAAGGAGCCGAATCTGCCCTCCGACTCTTGGAGGAGAAGGAGGACACAGGGAGAGGCTGCTCCTGCTTGCGGTAGCGTGGTAGGAGGAACAGAGCCTGCTCACCACCTGCAGTCGCCCTCGTTTGGTGTTGCTTTATCTGGCCTGGGGTCAGTGAACGATGCTAAACCCCTCCCTTACACAGATGATGACGACGCGGCTGCTGCTGATGCTCTTGTCAGGAAGGAAGGTGTCTTCTCTAACTCAGTAACCTCTCTTGCCGAACCCAACTGTGTGGTGCCTCTGTTTCTGAGCAGTCGTCCCATAAGGAGCACTTCATGTATGATACTTTAATATGTACATCTAAAAGTTCTTTTAACATATCGATGTTTTGGGGTTTTGAGTATTTTCCTTTGCTCTTAAAGAAGAGAGGAATTGGCTTGCAGTTCCTCTTCTTTTTGAATGTAGAAGATACTTAGGCGTGATCAGATAATCTCATTACTCTTTTAAACAGTGTCACATGTCCTGGAGCAAACTGCAAGATAGAATGTCCTATTTGATGTACTTAACAGTAGTCAGAGTGGACTGCTTCTTGGGTGGCATTGAATATGTTGCTGTCTCTGGGCCAGATCTGATCAAAAAGGTTATAAGAGATTGAAAGGGTTAATGACAGATTATACAAAATAGCATACAAATATGACAAATACAATATCTTCTTATACGCAGGATGTGTAGGAGAGTTTAGGCCTGGGCAGCTCAGCTTGTGACATGCTTTCCCCACTTTTCTCTGGCCAGTGTTATTGAGAAAGTCATTTGTTGTGCACCTTCAAATTAATGCCAACTTTGGTGACCATATTCTACGCTTTCATTGGCAAGATTTATTCAGAAGGGGTTTGCCATTGCCGTCCTCTAAGGCTGAGAGAGTATCTTTCTGCACTAATTTTGTCACAATATACAGCTTTCAGTTCAATCCTAATTTCCTTCACCAGCAACTCCATACAATCCTCTTATCCCAATAAAATCCCATTGATTTTAGGAAGCCCTGCTACCATCCGTTTGCATGCTACAAAAGAAATGTGGAGTTGTATTGACAAGGTTGTACAGTTGGCCCTCCACATCTGCAGGTTTAACATACGCAGATTTGATTGTTTGCATATTATTTGCCCCTGCCCTGTGCCATTCTTAATAGGGACTTAGAAGTCTTGCCTCACATTCGCAGTCTCTCTACAAGCCTTATGAGACTAAGAGAGACTGCAAGAGGCTGAATGAAAGGCAAGGCTTTTAAGTCCCTTATTAGAAATGTGGGGCAGCAGTAGAGACAAACCCTGCCAGCTGCCTGGTGGTGGGGCTTGTGAAGGAACCTCACCACCTTGAAGGCAGAACCAGGTGGCTGGCATGCTCCACACCACAGATTCAAATGTATCATACTTTTTTTTGTGTGTCCCAATCCCTGAAAATGTGGAGAAACACCTCTATTTCCATACAAAATCAGTATGGAAAAGGACAGGACTTTATGAACAGTGAAGGCAAGAAAAAACAAAACAAAACTTTAGGTATAATGTGTGTGTTCACTGGACTTTTTCTTATTTAACAACCAAGAGCAACAACACATGTGTAACCATGTTCCTTCTCCCTCCTTTTAGAAAAACTGCAAGAACCATTCTGTTCAAATCTATTGCGTATGGTAATTAAGTCCATTAGATATGGCAAAGTTTGTTTTGTATTGCATAGACCAGTCAACTAGATCAGTGTGTTCAAATGATCATCCAGGCTTCTCCCTCTGCCCCATTGGAAGCAGCTGCCAGGGAGGGAATAAGCACATGTGAGTGAACTTGTGTTCAGAAAGAATACCAGAATTAGTGACTGAAGATAATTGCACTTGTTTATACAGACATCCAGGCACAAAAGACATGTATGTGTATAGTACTGAAATGAAGTGATCCAGAATGAAATTTAGTTGCTCTTGATGATGCATATTAAATACAGCTTTACAACTTGATGCTGTGGTACAAAATAAGAGTTGAACATATATGGAAACAGTCATTTTTGGAAGTGGTAGAACTCATCAGCCAGAATTCTTTTGGTGCTTTTTACTAGTGTAATTGGGGCTTATGGTAGTGTTATCACTTTTTCTGATGTTGCGTAAGAAGGCATATGGTATCTCTTTAGGCAGTGCTGCACAGTGACTGGGGGATAGCACATGGGTGGAAATCTGCTGACCCAAGTGGCCACTGATTGGCTGTAGGGGTGTAGTGGAAGATCTCCCTTTCTCTACCTCCGTGTACCTCCACACAAGTGCTTTGGTGTAACTTTACAATCTGCCAGTTTCACATATGTACTCAGTTATCATTTTATGTTATTACATTTCATTTCATTTTATTTCATTTGTATGCTGCCTTTCTCTGAGAGTGGGATCCAAACTGGTTTCCAGAAAGAGTCAATTAAAAAAAAATTTGAATAATGAAATTTTAAAAAGAATTAAAATCTTCACATAAAACAATATAAAATTGTTTAAAAACATACAAAAGTTAAAGAAGAAAAATAAAGCATACCAATGAAAGCTTCCCTGCTCATATACTAAAAGTCTGCTTACACAAAAGTCTGCTGGCAAGAGAAAAGCAGGAAGGGGGCCAGCCTAACCTGTCATTGCAGAGAGGTCTAGAAGTTGGGAGCAGCCACTGAGAAGGCTGTCTTCCATGTCCTCACCAAGTGGGCCTATGATGGTAGCAGAACTGAGAGAAAGCCTTCCCTTGCAAATTTTAAAACGCTGACAGGTTCATACAGGGTAGAAATCTTTCAGATAATCTGGACCTAAGATGTATAGGAATGTATAGATCATGATCAGCACCTTGAATTGAAATGAACTGGTAACCAGTGAAGCTGTTTTAACAAGAGAGTTACATCATCCCTATAACTGGCTCCAGTCAGCATTCTGGCTGCCACGTGCAGCCCACTGAAGTTTCCAAACAGCTTCCAAAGGCAGCCCCACGTAGAGTGCTGTACAGTAGTCCAACCAAGATATAATGAAGACATGTGTCACTATAGCCAGATCTGATGTCTCAAGGAATAGGTGCAGCGGGCTCACAAATTTTAGTTGTGCAAATGCACTCCTGGTCACTGCTAAACCTGGGCAACCAGGGTCAGAGTTGAGTCCAGGAGAACGCCCAAGCTGTGAGCCTGAGATTTCATGGGGAGTTTTAACCCATTCCAGCAGAGCCAGAGTCCCCATTTCCTGATGTGACTTTTGACTGACCAGGAGGACCTCTGTCTTGTCTGGATTAAGCTTCAGTTTGCTTGCCCTGATCCAGTCTGTTACTGACAATAGACATTACTTCAGTATAGAAACAACTTCCTTGGAATGAGATAGAAAGGAGAGATAGAGCTGGCTGTCATTGTCGTATTGGTAACACTGTTAGTGTTACTCCATACCCCAAACTCAACAGGGATGGATCTGAACTATCAGATCTGTTGCGTACATCCCAGGTGTGTACACAATTGGCGGGTGAAGTCTGAATTTGCCTGGAAAGGTCTTAGGGAAATTTTGGCCAAAGTGCCCTTTTCCCTTCAAGAAGAATGTAGCCAAACCATTTCTCATGTGAGTGAGAGAAGGCCTTTATTGTTAAAAGGTGTTTTTTTTAATAAGTTTGAGACAACGATCTCATAAAACATACACATGTATGAAACTCAGGCAAGAACCATCACTTTCTCAGGACTATGGTCTTGATAACATTGTTGCTAGCTATATCCTTCAGTAAACAATCAACAATGAATCCTGATTTGCCCATGCTGTATTTGCTTGGCAGTGAAGTATAGGAAATACTGTTACAGAGAATAATGGAGGGCTGGGAACTCAGGCATTAACTTTGCCAATTACCATCAGCGTAATTTTAAGTAAGATAGGGGGCTGACAACAGGAACAACCTTTAAAGCTGATTGGAATTCAAAAATGGGGAAGTCTAGCTAAAGAAATGCAGAGAGACATTTCCTTTAGCTGTATTCTGACAGCTTGGACATTTAAACAAGCAATACCCTCTATGATCAGGGTGCTGAATCTCTAGCAGTTGACTGAGGAAGTGCTATTTAGGGTCCTGAAAACTTTTCTGCTTGTACTTCTTTCAGTTGGAGCTGACTCACTCCGCTACAGGGGAGACAGTTTTTCTCCACTCATTGAACCATATTGTTTATTGGTTCTGGCAGCTGGTTGCATCAGTAGCAGACATGATCTAGTGTGCTGCGCTAGATTGCAGTCCCCAAAAGCGTCATGTATGATGGGGGGGCTCCCCCTGTTAAGCTAGTGGATTCCTCGACCCACTGTTACCCTGTTTTCTGGGGGACCTGGGAGGGACACCAAATTGCTCTCAAAATTATACAAGTTGGGGAAATTAGTCAAAGAGCACAAGTTAGCACTGCGAGAGGCAGGGTAACGTAGCGAGATCTTGAACCCAGTGTCTACGGGGTTAGGCCGAGTCAAGAAGCAAACCAGAGTTAAATAACAAATGTGAATTTTATTAAAAATACAATCAATCCGTGTATGCAACACAAACACACAGAGGAACTATAGAAATAAAGGTTGGAGTGGGATAGAGGGATTTTTAGAGGAGTTGTTGGTTTGGGTAATACTACACCTGTCCTGAAGCCCGGTCGGAAACGGAGAAGTTGGGGAGCATGGATCCCAGCACGTGCAGCTGAGGGGAAGGCTTGCTGGACAAGCGACAGCAAGGCGGGATGGAAGCCAAGAGCGATCCGAAGAAGTGCTCAAAATCAGGTGTTTTTATAAGGAGAATTGTGACTGCAGGCTAGTTCAGACTTGGGGAAAACAATGGATTTGGGGCTGGAGACAAAGCCTCTGAAAGGTCATAATTTGGATGATTGAATTATATCCAAGTTGTCAATGCGAGTAGCCAGTATGCAAACACGGAGTGCTTGGACATTGTATAGTCAGATCATCAAGGTGCCAGCTCGGGGCAGAGGATCTTTTGAAAGTTGCGTGCATACATAATTGAGTACTTGCCTTGAGGTCTCCTGAAGCCGCGAGTTGGCTATTTTCTGGCCTGCCTGTATTGTGTTGTAATATTACAGCGATTATTGGCCGAGCCTGTGTGCGTGCTTGTCCGGGGGCCTCGCAAGCACGTGGAGGGGAATGGGTATGTGAAGCTGAATTATTGATATTAAGAGATATCTTTTTAATATCGCCCAAGCTCGGGCTAGCCAGGGCAGTAACAGATCCCCCCCCCCAAAATGGGTGATATTGGGGACGATATCAGACATTTTTCCAATTAAAATCAAAAATTATTTTAGAGCCGAATAGGGGCTTACAGGTTCGGTGGTAGTATCAGGCGAAAGGGAAAGTCTCAGGAGTTCTAACAGGGCCACCTATCTAGTAGAAACACATCCTTATCTAACTTAACAACACATTCCCATAAATTACGCCCTCATCAAAGCAAGCAATAAACAGTTATCTATATCAAAACAGTGGGCAGTTGCAGGCAATTATCAGGCAATTACTAATGGCAACGGTTATCGGTCCCATCAATAGAGAGCTGTCAGCAAGTGGTTAACAAGTGTAAATAGCACAATACATAAATCTTGAAGTGCTGACATCAGACCTGTGCCTTCCAATGAGGCCTTGCAAAATGAGCAGTCAAGTGAAAGTTTACAGAGTATCCATTTTTGCAGCTAGCTAACAATTGAGGCTAATTATCAGCAGCTTGCTGCTGGCAGGTCTTTGCAGAAGGGGAATGGTCCATTTCGTCAGGGTAAAGTCTTTTATGTCGGGGATTTTTGGTATAACAGGTTTTATGTCTGTGGGAGGGTGGCTGGATCATTCTTCCATGGTGTAATGACTGCAGCAGATGAAATTGGGACATCTCTTTGGCCTGAATTCTTGATTGGAACTGTGATAGTCCGTCTTTTCACCCCCCCTCGATACTCGGGGGGATGGAAGGGTCCGGAGGATCGTCCCGGTTCTCCGGAGCTGTCACCCTGTAGCTATTTGGCAGAAGACTGACAAAGTTAGCAGCCAATCTATAAAATAAATGCAAATTACCGGCTCAAAGCCTACTGGGAGTTCAAGTTGGGCAAATTTTGCTCACTGTAACCAAAAGGACTTAGCTGTATTGGGGATTTAAATAGCTGTTGCGTCTTAGGTTGTATTGTCCTTGGGGAGGCCATTGATCATGGCGCTGAGGTAGCTGATTCGGGACCCTTGTCTGTTCAGCTGCACCGGAGAGCAGCCACTGAGTAGCTGCAATGCCACAGCATTCTTCCCCCGCCTCTCCCAGACCAGAGCAGAAGCTCCAGCCTGATGATGTATCCCGAGGGCTGGGGCATCCCAGGTACAGTGCACGGACAGTGGTCCCGAATGAGCTGCTCCACTACCTCACACACAAAAAGAAGCTGGATTCCGAGGCAGGCCTGAAAGATGGTCACCTTCGGATAGGCCTTTTGAAACCAATTGGGACATTGTCACAAGTTTAACGAACACACTATATTAACAATAAACTATTTACACAACATGAGCCTCGGAGCTCTCAGTAAAATTGGCCAGCTTGAAGCTGGAAAATTTGTTTCTTGACCCACAGTGCGAGTCCAATTAGGCATAAAGCAAGTATGATCTGAAACACAACCAGTATAATTAAGGGGTGCAGGGTGAAGTGGGCGATCGCCTGCCCCGTGGATGACCAACTAAAGACATCCCACCAGGAATGTTGTGAGACTGTTTCCAATTCCTTTGAGGTCTGAACAGTCACCTTGGCGGAGTGATTAACTGTCAAAGCAATCTGATGGAGGGAGTGCGAGACCTCCAATACCTTTTGTGATAAACGGCTGAGATTCCGTAGCCATAAAGACACGGGGATCTCATCTTCGAGGTGGAATCCGACTAATTTGGATTCCGTGGGCACGTATCCATCTTCCAATATATATTCTCTGATCTCCCGCCAGAGATAGAAGTTGTTTCCAAAACACTCTTGTACATGTTGTGAGCAAAAACCGGGGTTTCCAGCGGTGCAGTTGACACTTACAGTTGCACCACTAGGCAATACTGTCAAATTTGAACACGGGGTTCTCAAGCTAAAGCACTCTTTATTAATCTGTACCGTGACTGTATAATTTACCGGTATAATCACATATTCGGAAATGTTGCTATGACCAAAACTATCAATATTACGAAAACACTGTACCCCATGCTGGCGAAATAAACAACCAGATAAATCAAATGAGTGTGTACCGTTGGACCAATGGTACATTTGTTGGGGTAGTAAGGTGGCATTAGCAGTTATTAAGGGTAGTCCTAAATGTGATAATGGATGTAAAATTACTGGATCCAGAATCCTCTCATGCACGATTTCCACCTTGAGAGTTAAGCTCTCCCAAGTGGCGTGCCGTACTTGCGCTAAAGCGGCGGGGTGTTCCAAAGATTCCGGGTAGCGCTGTCTCAGCAGGCTCAGGATCTCTGGGTGCATTATTTGCGGGTGCATCCCATGAGGCTGGCCTGAATCACCTGAGCGGCGAAGGTGATTATGTTGCTCTGCAGTTGCGTGCACTGAATAGCAACTGACATGTTGTGAGTCGTGGTTTTTAAGACACGACCAAGGTCGGATATTATCTCTCTCTCTGTGCCAACCCACTGCGGTAATAGTTGACTAATTAAATCCATTCCTCTCACTAGGTTAGTTAAACCAGCAGCCGAGGATACCCCAATTTCTTTTGTTTTTGAGCCAATCATGCCTAATTTATTTGCCTAATTTATTTGTTAGGTTAGTTGTCCATGGCGTTCAATATTGCACCGCCAGTGCCTATTCCTCCTAAGATGGCCCCTAGGACGCTTCGCTTAGGGCGAGTGTGTGGGTGAGAAAACGACAGCCATCGCTTTTCCCAGTGCTTCTACTGACTCCATGCTAACTTTAGATAAGGCTGACAGGCGGGGAGGACCTTTGAAATATTTACTACAGTAAAATTTAGGACTATCGTGGTGACCATGGGTTGGACATTGGAGTAAGCGACCATTTCAATATCTTTCCTGACAATGGAGCTACCCACATACATGGCAGGGTGACTATCCGACGGAGGGGAATTGGTAGGAGTGTCAGGGCACCACATCTTCCCGCAGGAGAATTGGCAGCCCGTCGGGACGCGAGTGAAGTTTTGGCATGTGAATAGGAAGGTACTCCATTCCCATGCTGGGAGGCAATTGTCATATGTGAATTTAATTACAAATAATGATGCATTGCAGTGAGCGCTCCGGACCATGCGAACAGTCATGGGAGCAGAGGTTGTTGCCATTTTGGTGTAGAGTTTGGCATTGTTGCCTACAACGGCCATTCTCAGACCAGAACTAAGCCTGTTCCCAGGGCGTATTTTAATCTGGGTGAACAATTCAAAGGGATACCGTTTTTGAAACCATGGCAACAGCTGAGATTTGCGTAGCAGAGCTTCTGCCTCCGGGTACGGATTCCAATAGCAGACAGCCTGCAAATTGTATTGCCAATCTGGGATGAGGTCAGTGGTATATTCTGGCGAGGCTTCGAGGGTGCATTCACATAACGAAAATAACACCACAATCCAAGTGAATGGTCCCATTCCGTCTCCCTGTGGGGAATACAGATACGGGGAATCCATCACTACTTATCCTAACTACACAACTACAAATACAAACAGGAACTATATACATATTTGGGGAGTCGGAGAGGTTGCCACTTCTCTCCGTCCCACGCAAACAATACCAATTTAACCATTGTCAGAGGCCTCGTAAATGGAGACAAATGTCTCGGACAAGTTAACGGCTGATATTTCTTTGCGGTTTAAGGAAGTCTGCCCAATCACAGGACATACATAAGGTTTCTGGGCGCCTGGATCGTCTGGCTCGGGGATGACCACCGATGCGGGATCAACAAGCTGACCTTTCCATTCTTTAAGTTGGGAGACATGGAAAAATTTAAGCCAGTCTCCCTTCTTCCTGGGTATTGCATTTTGTGGCAGGGTGGTGATCGAGATGAAGCCAAGAGCTGTCTTGGTCCCGCTCAATATCACCAGAGTCACAATAACGTAGGTGCCACAGAACCTGGAAGCCAGCTGGCACCAGTACATTTTGGCAGAGGGGAAGGCAGTAGCCACATCTACCTCCGTGTGGTATTTGGGACTCACAGTCGTGTTTGTTAGGGTCTCCCCTGATGAAATGCAGTTAAGGGGAGTATGTATGGTCACGTCAGGATGTGCCAGTGTGAGTGCCTGTGCTAGCCCGTGCTCTGGTTGGGCAGGAGCCTTTTCTGCTTGAATCCCCAGTCCCACAGGAAATTCTCTTGAAAGAGGGCATGGAGAGGGAGGACTCTCTCTGCCAAGGTTTCAAGAAAATCCCGGGGGAAACTGCTGGTTTCTAGCCGGGGGCTGAGAGCAGGGACAATGGCACGCTTTGAAAGCTGGGGGCTGGCTTCCCCTTGCTGTGTGTTCTCCCTTTCCTGGCTCTCACACATGCTGGCAATGTCCTGAGCCTTATCAAACTTGGTGGGGGCTTCCTCCTGAACCTTAGGCTGGTGCGATCCTTCTCGGTGCTCTGAAAGCATTATGGTCTTGAAGGTGGCTGGATTCGCACCCGGGGCTATGTCAGGAGGAGGTGCAACTTGCCTGGCTCTGGTGTACCTGGGGCGCTTGGGTTTTCCGAAGGGCTTGGATTGGGTTCCCCCCCGCCGTACCCGGTCAAGTGGATAGCGTCAGGGGTGGGCTCACCCTGTCTTCTCAGGTTAGGGAGCAGCACCGTTGGTGCTTTTCCGTAGTCTGCAGGAGGGGTGGCAGGGGTCTTTTCCCTATCGGTCCTAATGCCTGCCTTCACTCAGAATTCCCCACTTGTCTGGCTTCAACTTAGCCACAACGTTGCAGGGAAGCTTCCTGGACCGAGGGCACTGCTGTTCCTTCAGATCCAGGCTCGGATAGTATCCAGCCGGAGGAGGGCCATTGGTCACGGCCTGGACTGGCTGTTTACTCTCCACCTGAAGCTGCTTCTCCAAAGCTTCAATGAGCTCTGATGTTGGCCTCTTATCGAACTGGCTCATGTCCAGTCCGAACTTCTTAAGCATGCTCCAGATTCTCACTCTGTCCAAGGAGTACGTCTGGGCTGTGGGGTCGTACCCACCAGATGTTTCCCTGGGAGGGTTAGAATCTGGGGCCTGTCTAGGGACATAGGGTGGCTGTGAGGAGTACCCGGGCTTGCCAGGCTGACCTTGGGAGTCCCTAGCCTTCCACTGCCTGTTGTCCTGTTTGGGGCGCGAATTCCAATTCCCCTTGGAAACCGAATTCAGAGCCAATCTCCTGTGCTGGGAATGGGGACCATAATTGGAGTATGTCACCTCCGATATGGGCTCCCAGTTCCCAGCGTCACGTTTGTGCGGTTTGGTGGGAGGTTTCAGAGAACCAGCCTCTCGCAGCAGGTCTGCGACCCGCTGGAGGTTGTTTCCGAATTCCTCCCATCCAGTGGTGGCAGGATCCACTAATCCCAGGGCCATCTTTGTCTCGTGGTTCAAGCCTCCATACAACAGAGTCTTGAACTCCACGTGGTCAAAGTTGTAGCCAGCAGGAGTTAGGGGAACCTTCTCTGCTAAAATGGCCAACAGCTGTTTGCGCGCTACATAAGCCGCAGGGTTCTCTCGAGGACCCTGTTGCTCCATAACGTAGAGCACACTAGCACTCTGTCCTGGGCAAAGAATCCTTATCACCTCCCTAATCCAATCGTGAGCCTTGAGTCTTACCAAGCCTCGAGCCGCCGCGGCTGATTCAAGGGTAGGGAGCTCGGAAGGGGACATACAAAGCCGAGCCAACTGGGTCAGGTCCTGGCCATTGGCTGTCGGGTGAGAGTGTATCACCGCGTTCAACCACATGATCCCGGTGGATCGGTTTAGAGGACCCAGTTGGTCCGCAATGGCTTTGGCCTCTGTGGCTCGCCACAGGACCCTAGTCTCTGTGACCTGAGTTTCCTGCATCTCAAGTCTCTCTGAACTGCCTTTGCCAAGGGGGGTGGTCCGCCTTGTCATGGACCTAGTTTCTACTGGTTGGACTCGGGCCGTGTGACCGCTCCAGTCCGGATTATGGGGCAATGTGGCCAGAGCGTCCTCTGGTAGCGGCTCCTCGTGGGACAACGAGGGGAGAAGCTCAGGGCACACCGCGGAGATCAGGGCTCTGCAGGTGTGGAGCTGGCTCTCCAGCGCCTCAGTCTGTTTATGGCAAGCCTTGTGACTGACATTCTCGTGCTGCTCCTTCACTTGGCTCACCATAAACTTGGTTGCAGCTTGGGCGTGAGCAAACTCATCCTCTAAGGCATGGGCCTTCTCCTCCCAAGTCTGAGCCTGCAAGGTGGCAGCACTCAGTTTCTGTGCGGTGGCTTGCGCGACGGATGCGTACGTTACTTTGCTCGTGCGCAGAACCTCCATCTCGGCATGAAACCGGGCATTCTCCTTTTCTACCTCACCTAGCTTGTCTCTGGTCTCAACCAAGGCTTTTGAGGCAGCTCTGGCGGTCAGCCAAAGTCCCCAGGCGGCCAAAGCATCCTTTGACGGCCCGAACAGGTTCTTTGGCGCACCTGAGTGTACACCTCCCTTAACGTGGCAAAGGGATCTGTCGTTTGGAAGCCAGACTCCTTCCAAGGACATTTCCCCTTGCTGAGAACCCACTTCTCTAACTTTCCTCGGACCTCCTTCTCTAATATGAGGCCCTTAACTGCAACTTTGCTCTCCTGAGCCATGGCTAGCACTAGACTTCCTGACAAAACAGGACCAGGACCTGGAGTGACGGGTAGGATCACCTAGACCTCTGGGGGATTTTAGGGAAACGAACTCTGAGGAACTTCGCTAGGAAAGAGGGAGCGGAACCTAACTCCAGCCTGCCCAAACAAAGTCACTTTTGTACACCTAAGCCCGGCCTTCCACCTCGATAGCTTAGGGACAAAAGGACGAGGCAACGGTTTGGGGACAGGAGGGTCACCTAGACCCAAGGGGCCCTTCAGGAGTACTCCGCCTACCTGAAGGGGGGGAAACGAACCCAGTGGAATTTACAGCACCGCCTGGCCAAGCAGCGGGAAGAAAGGGATGGGAACCTAAACCAAACCGTCCCTAACAGTTTTTCGGGTGAGGGGTGTCAGGGATTCCGGGCAGGGCACCCTGGGAAAATGATCAGCCCACTGCAAAGATGTTGCATCATGTCCCAGCTGTGGGTAATTGCAAGGTTGCATGAGAAACTGGGGTCGTGTGCAGATGGTAGAGGGAGGTGTGCAAACCTCTACCTGATTGGTTGTAGATATGTATATAACAAAGCAACGCCAGTATGTATTTGTCAATTGACCAAACCTGGTGCCTGGCGCAAGCTTTTGTCCGTCTGTCCTATGTTTTGTATATAACGGAACTTTGCTGCAAGATAAAGTGCCTCCTGTTTTGGAAGAAACTCCTCCGTGTGTGAGTATCCTTACTGGGGAATAAGGCTGCTGCTGTTGGCTCACTGAACTCTGGTTTTTCCGCTGCGTTTCCATGGGGCTGAAACTCCTATCATCCCCAACAGTGGTTATGGGCCCAGGCCCAGAGTGGACAGCATCCACAGTGCATCTGTAGTTGTTTTTCCCCTGGATACTGGGACTGTTTTTGACTGTTTGCCTGGCTCTCCGGTGCTTCGGGAGTCTGTGTTTTGGCAGAGAGACAGTTAATCTTCAGTCTGGAGCTCATCAAGGTCACTGCGGACAGCTGCTTTGTTTTTTGAATTTTCCTTACAAAGGCAGCAGCATGGCTGAGGGAAGTTATCTGCGTTTTGAAAAGTTGACCGACGCTAATTATCAAAGCTGGCAAAATTTACGTGAGAGCCGCTTTCATGAAGGAAAACTTGTGGCACGTTTTGGAAAATGAGGGACAGCCCCCAGAAGGAGCAACTGCTGCTCAAATATTAGCGTTGAGGGTTGCTGACGAAAAAGCCAAAGCAGTTATTTTGCTTAATTTAAGTCCTTCCCAGTTGATTCATGCTGCTGCTGCAGACACAGCATATCAGCTCTGGGAGGCTCTGAAGCGTGTGCATCAATCTTCCTTGTGTTTGTCCAAAATGCTATGGAAGAAAAGACTGTATAACACAAAGTTATGTCCCGGAAGCTGTGTAAGAGAGCACTTCATGCTGATGAAACAGTTATTTCAAGAGGCAGCTCTGGAGGTGGCATGTGACAGGGAAGAAGGAGTGTGCAGCTATGCCAGACGCTGCTACAGATGTAAGAGAGTTGGCCATCTCCAGAAGGACTGCAGAATGCCAGCGCTGAGCAGAGGGAAGAAGACAGCCCAGAAGCGGAGGGGCGTGTCGTCACAGGCTGAAGGCCATGTGTTTGTGGCAAAAGAACAGTCTGAGAGTGATGTGTGGTTGCTAGACAGTGGTGCAACTCACCACATGGTGAACAATTTAAAGCTGTTGAGTAATGTTACAAATGCAAATATAACAGCAATTTCCCTTGCAGATGGGGCACCCAGGAAGGTGCAGAAGATGGGTACTGCACATGTGCCATGCTTTGGTAACTCATTTAATAATGTATTGTGCATGACAGATTTGCAGAACTGTATTTTGAGTGTCTCCCAACTGGCCAGTGAGGGTTACAAAGTGGTATTTGAAGGGGAGAAATGTACAATAACTGCAAATGGTGTGTTTTGTGCAAAAGGGGTGAAAAAGCAGGGGTTGTACCACATGTTGCCCAAAGAAAAAGTGGCAAACATTAACCCTTTGTGTAACAAACCTCTACATGAAAAGTGTGTACATTATCTCCACAGAGTGATGGGCCATGCCAGCTACAAAAGTTTGCAAGAGTTGGCAAAGGTATGCCCTGGGTTACAGGTCAGAAATTGCCCAAGTTCCTAGAGTGCTTTGTATGCAAAAAAGTTAAGGTAAAGGCTTATCCCATTGCCAAGAAAAGCAAGTGTGTCACCCAACGTCCTTTTGAGGTTGTACATGCAGATTTGGCTGGGTCATTCAAGCCAACTGAAGGGCAAAATAGGTATGTCCTGGTAATTGTAGACAGACACACCAGGTACTCCTATGTCTATCTGCTGAAAGAGAAAAGTCAAGCAGCTGAAAAGTTCCAAGAGTCGGTGAATGCTGTTGAGAGGGAATTTCCTTACAAAGTGGCCAGTCTTGTATCAGACAGAGGGGGAGAATTCCTGTCTAATAGCCTGCAAGCCTGGATGCGTAAGAAAGGCATAAGGCATAAAACCACCAACCCCGCATCTCCCGGGGAGGATGGTCTTGCAGAAAGAAGAATTGGGCTGTTAAAACAAATGAAGGACTGTATGATGGAGGATGCCCGAGCCCCAGCAGGACTTTGGGGAGAAGCAATAGTGACAGCAAACTACCACTTAAACAGGATGTGGTGTTCAAGTGTGAAGCAAACTCCATATTACCTATTGTATGGTAGAGCGCCAAACCTGCAGCATCTACGTGTTTGGGGTCAGTTTGCCAGTGTGTTTGTTCCCCCAAGTTTCAGAAAGTCTGGAGAGGAGAAATCTAGATGGTTATGCTTTGTGCGATATGAAGGTAACAAATATAGATTTCTACACCATGCTGGCAAAATAGTGTATTCTAGGAGTGCAAACTTTGAAATCCATTCATGTTGGGATAGACTGCACTGTAACCAAGAGATCTTGAATCCCCTGGATAAAAGTGACAAAAGTGTTCCTGAGAATGGAGGGGCAGTGAAGTCTGATGAGGAAAAGGACAGTGTCCCAGATACACTTGAAAGCTCTGAAGATGGAGGGGCGGTGATGGCTGATGATGAAGAAGAAGGTACTGAGGAAAGTACTGAGGAGGAGAAGCCAAAAATCTCACTCAATGTCACACCAAAGAGTTCAACACCGCCACCTAGTGCTGAACCTGCATTTACGGTCAAGAGAGAGCCTCGCACTGAGGTCAGCACTAGTTCCAGCAGTGGTTCCAGTGAAAGTGGGTCAGGAAGTACCCAACTTGCTGAGTCAGGAAGTAAAGTTATGCTCATCCCTAAAAGGTCAGGAGGAGGGTATTTTGTTGTCCCGTGTGACTGAGGCAGAAAATTTGAGTGTAGGACTACATTAGGGTATGGTATCAAAATGTGAGGCAAATGGTCCAAGATGGGATTTTGTGCTTGCGGTATTGTCCATCTGCAGATCTGCTCACAAAGGCACTTCCAGTAGTAGGCCATGAGAAGTTGGCAAGTAAACTGGGCCTTGCCACCAGAGTGTAAGGTGGAAGATGGATTGTACCCTTGAATGTATGTACTGTATGTATTATGTAACATGTATTGTATGACATGTATGGATTGTGAAAATGTCCTACACAATGGCCTGACCATTTTGGAGGGGATTGTCAGGGATTCCAGGCAGGGAACCCTGGGGAAATGATCAGCCCACTACAAAGATGTTGCATCATGCCCCAGCTGTGGGTAATTGCAAGGTTGCATAAGAAACTGGGGTCGTGTGCAGATGGTAGAGGGAGGTGTGCAAACCTCTACCTGATTGGTTGTAGATATGTATATAACAAAGCAACGCCAGTATGTATTTGTCAATTGACCAAACCTGGTGCCTGGCGCAAGCTTTTGTCCGTCTGTCCTATGTTTTGTATATAACGGAACTTTGCTGCAAGATAAAGTGCCTCCTGTTTTGGAAGAAACTCCTCCGTGTGTGAGTATCCTTACTGGGGAATAAGGCTGCTGCTGTTGGCTCACTGAACTCTGGTTTTTCTGCTGCGTTTCCATGGGGCTGAAACTCCTATCATCCCCAACAAGGGGGCCCTTCCTCTACCTCGGGGCAAACTTTATGAAACTCTATCCTAGGTCAGGACTCACCACCCGCACCTACTTCGCTAGCGATCGGGACGCACCCGAAATTTAAACAGCCGGGACTCAGCTGCGCTTCCAAAACTACAAAGGGACACACCCTTGCTTCAACTTTAAAGATGGGACTCACCCGTATTTCTACTCTGGAGGGGGGGGGAATTCTTCCCTAAGTGGTTCTGCCCTGCCGCTGTGGTGTTGGGTGCGTTTGGACTGTTTCTAACGTCTCTCTAAACGCTTCAGATCCCAGCCCACGATAGACCCCAAATTAGGGATGTGATTCCCAGGAGAGCTTGTGCATACCCCTTGCTGTCAGACAATGATTCAGTGCCCAAGGGACCACGCCGGGGCGGCTCACATACACAAACCAAGCAAGAAAGGGGAGCAGATTTCCAGCCCAGATAGAGTAGCTCCTGGAGCTCACGCACACAGATTTCACACACACACGTGTTCCTGCCTAACAGAATTCTAGCAACCTGACCGGCTGTCACCTAAGTCTATACCAACCTGATTTGAGAAGGTTCACGACTCCTACTCAAATTAGGGGTACAGGGGTTGCCTGCATTACTCCACCACTGTTACCCTGTTTTCTGGGGGTCCTGAGAGGGACACCAAATTGCTCTCAAAATTATACAAGTTGGGGAAATTAGTCAAAGAGCACAAGTTAGCACTGCGAGAGGCAGGGTAACGTAATGAGATCTTGAACCCAATGTCTATGGGGTCAGGCCGAGTCAAGAAGCAAACCGGAGTTAAATAACAAATGTGAATTTTATTAAAAATACAAGCAGTCAGTATATGCAACACAAACACACAGAGAAACTATAGAAATAAAGGTTGGAGTGGGGTAAAGGGATTTTTAGAGGAGTTGTTGGTTTGGGTAATTACTACACCTGTCCTGAAGCCCGGTCGGAAACGGAGAAGTTGGGGAGCGTGGATCCCAGCACGTGGAGCTGAGGGGAAGGCTTGCTGGACAAGCGACAGCAAGGCGGGATGGAAGCCAAGAGCGATCCGAAGAAGCGCTCAAAATCAGGGGTTTTTATAAGGAGAATTGTGACCGCAGGCTAGTTCGGACTTGGGGAAAACAATGGATTTGGGGCTGGAGACAAAGCCTCTGAAAGGTCATAATTTGAATGATTGAATTATAGCCAAGTTGTCAATACGAGTAGCCAGTATGCAGACATGGAGTGCTTGGATGTTGTATAGTCAGATCATCAAGCTGCCAGCTCGGGCAGAGGATCTTTTGAAAGTTGCGTGCATACGTAATTGAGTACCTACCTTCAGGTCTCCTGAAGCCGCGAGTTGGCTATTTTCTGGCCTGCCTGTATTGTGTTGTAATATTACAGCGATTATCGGCCGAGCCTGTGTGCGTGCTTGTCCGGGGGCCTCACAAGCACGTGGAGGGGAATGGGTATGTGAAGCTGAATTATTGATATCAAGAGATGTCTTTTTAATATCCCCCAAGCCAGGGCAGTAACATCACAGAGAGTCTGAAGACTCCATTGACCCAAGATCAGGAATGGCAATATATTCACTCAGGAATGGAATGGCCACAGCAGGTCCTGAGGCTCAAGGAGAATCACTTGCTTCAGTGGAGCCAGGAATGAAGACTGCAACCCCCATATGGACACTACATTCTCTGCGTCCAGACCTCGTTACGTATGCAATTCTATTTCTGTTGTTTTTGCTTATAAAAAACAAAAAGCCCTTTGCATGCAGCAGTTTGAATTTTGCCTACTTGCTTTGAAGTCTTCCTGCATACTGTTTGAAGGGACAGTACCGCTTTTTGAATTGGCGTTGGAACAACATATGATTTAACTAAATACTCAAACCTTCCTTTTTTCTGTCTTGAAGTTTACATATGGATATGGATTTTGAACTTTTTTTTTCTTTTGGATTTTTAAAGGACTTACAGTTTACTTTTGATCTTGGAATGTCTGTGTTATTTGGTTAGCGAATGACTTTGCTTCTTCTTCTGATTTGAACACTGAATAAGATTTTGATTTTTCTAACAAGACAATCATGTTGGACAATATGAAGTTGGAATTTTAAAGTTACTTTGCCAGTTGAATTTCTGCACAGTGCTATTCTAATTTTAATGTCTCTTTGAAAATTTACAAGGGTATCTTTTCTTATCTAATATTTTGAGAACACAGCATTATCGTTTAAGGAATATAGGGAATACTGAACAGGAGCCATCATGTTTACAATTGTAGATTGTGACATTCAAACCAAAAAGAACTTAGGAAACTCTGAAGATATACTTGACTCCTTTTTGTATTTCTTGGATGAATTGAAATAAGGTAATTCACTTACTGACAAGAAGTTTGAAGTACTCTTAACATCTGTCAGAAGACTTGATGAACTCTTGTGAAGACTTGATGAAGATGGGGATTGCAAACAACAACAAATGGTTGGAATGATAGGCTGGCAACCCGAGCAAAAAGGAGATGCTATACAATTGTTGCAAGAGATGACTTCTGAGTCAGAAATGCTTCAAATTTAAATAAATACACAGAAAGTGTTGGAGAGAGCTAATATGGTTGATTTGGAAAGATGAAAAACACAAGAGATGTCCCAACTCTACAAGTAATCTGGGAGTTGGATGCCCAAAATTATGGTGACTTGATATCATTTTGGAGAATTTATGGTGAGTGGCCTGTAAATCTATGATAAGTTTTCTCTGGACAAAAACAATAACAAAAACAATAACATTGATGGACTTATTAGTGGTTAGACTTCCCAGGAAAAAAACCTTTTCGACTGGATTAGGCCTGAAAAATTAATGTTTGTGTGCAAGGACAAAAGACATTAGATTACGCATGATTACCTTGATAAAAGGTGTTTTAGGATTGTTTATACATGATTCTGTTTTAGGGAAAAAGAACAATAGAGGGAAGTAAAGGAGGATGTACATGTCTGTTATGAAAATGGCTTATGATTTTTGGCCTATGTAAATGGCTAATGATTATGATTCTGGTTTTTTGGAGGGGGGAAATAAAGTATAGAAGGAAGTAAAAAGAAGAAGAAAGTGTTTGATGATGATTTATGATCTATGCTTTGTGAAAATGATTCATGATTATGAGTTTTTAGAAGTGAAAGTTATGAAGGGATTGGGGGTATTTGATGAAAGATCTGTTATTTATTATTAATTGCAGATTTATTATTCTTTACTATTGCAAGAAGAGTAGAGAAGATCTTTCTTTTGCATTTGTCTGAGGCTGAAAGAATATGAGAGAGGTCACCCAGCTGATTTCCACAACTGAGCAGGGATTTGAATCCTGGTCACCCAGTGTCCCAGTCTGACACTCAAACCATCATACAGTACTGGCTCTCTTCAGTTTTCTCCATGTTATAGTGGAGTGGAACCCACTGTTCCTCTTCTGTCCCCAAAGGATTGCGTGTTAAGCTCTGTAGCTTGACAGTAGGCAAAATTCTCTAAATTGTGCACCTGTAGACTAGCTTTACGATTGTACAGAGGCACTTCTGTCCCCTGGGCAATGTTTTATAAGCTGTCTTACCACACAGAAACCAGACTCTGTCATGGTCTTTGTCATTCTCTGATTCTTTGGCTCTCGTCCTGTAATAAAATTAGGGAAACCTCTGCTGGAATCCCATTTTGCTCCAACCCCCAAGTATCATGTGCAGTGTTGTTTTTGGGAGTGTATAGTATGATCTGGCAAAAAGTCATACCTGCTCATCTTCTAATGCCAGGTATATAGATTGTTTTAGAAAGCCTTGGCCTTCTTGCCTCCATTTCTTTTCAGTTAGTTTATTCTCACAGGGAGGGTTTCATGAGGTTATATGAACATTAGAAAGAAAGGTGGTATGCATATGTGAGATGTGTATTGATGTGTATTGAAAGGAAACCCCGTTAACATTTTTCATCTTAACCCATTTCTCATTTTCATTCTGAGGGTGTCATTTTACCCAAATATTATCATTTGTGAAACAAAAGATGTACAATATGTTTGGGCATCTCTGTCTCATATTCAAGGACTCTCAATCTATACCTTCTCAGCTAGAGATATTTCTGATTGCCTGATACCTTTACAATTTATCACTCTGATATTTTTGACCTCATTTTGATTTTCCTACTAATGTTATATGGGAGCCCGTTTAGCCTCCTAGTATAAGAGTTGACTTTTTAATTTTATCAGGACAGTGGGATGGAAACTGGGGCTAGGTGTATGTCAGATCTTAAGTCTTTATAGTATTTACATATCCAACAGTCTGCTAAGCTTTCTGCTTTGACTGCCTGTTGGACACTGACAGAGAGGATGTGAAACTTTTGTCCTCTTTGTAGGAAGTGTAATTAAACAAATCAGATCCTAAGTCTGAAAACCTGGGAGACGCCATGTTGTTTACCATTATCTGTATTTAAAGAAATGGGTGAAATAATAGTACCAGTAATGAGTAGGTTAACAAGAGTCCTGCAGAAGAGCCCTATAAGCTAAATTGATCTAGATTTTTCAAATATCCTTTTTTCTATCTGCTTCTGGCCATCTGTCACTGCAGACAGGTATGCACCACTCCCCCATTGTTATCACACAGCTGCTTCTCATCCTTGTCTCTATGTCTCGACAGATGCATGTCCAAGTCTCATCCTCTTCCTCACCCCCCCCCCATCTGCTTCTGGCATATCCTTGCTGGTCAGATAGGCATGCAAGGCTCCATTGTTTACCTGTCTTGCATGTTGGTGACACTGAACCCCAAAACTACATATGACCTCTTCCAGCAGTTCCACGTAGATGTTTAACAGCGTGGGAACAAAACAGAGCTCCGAGGGACCCCAGATGTTAAGTTCTAGGACCTTGAACAGGAGTCCTCCAGCACTGTGTTCTAAATTTGCCCCTCCAAGAAAGACGGGAAGCTCTGTATAACTGTACCCTCAAGTCCCACCCAGCAGCATTGACTCAGAAGGATACCGTGGTTGATAGCATCAAAAGCTGCTGAGAGTTCCAGCAGAACCAACAGGGACGCACTCATCCTCTTCAGTTCTCTGTGTAGGTCATCCATCAAGGCAACCAAAGGTGTCTCCATTGTTACTGCCCTGGCTAGTCCGAGCTTTAGGGATATTAAAAGATATCCTCTTGATATCATAATTCGGCTTCACTTCTCTATTCCCCTCCACGTGCTTGCGAGGCCGCCGGACAAGCACGTAAACAAGCTTGGCCGTTAATTGCCGCAATATTCCTGGATAATACAGGCAGGCCAGAAAATAGCTGACTCACTGCTTTAGGAGACCTCCAGGCAAGTACTCTAATTAGTATGCACGCAACTTACAAAAGAGGCTCTGCCCCGCGATGGTAGCTTGATGGGTACACTATACAATACCCAAGTACTCTGCGTTTGCATACTGGCTACTCTATTGAGAACCGCTGCGATAACTCAATCATTCAGATCCTGACCTTTTGGAGCCTTTGTCTCCAACTGCAAATCTATTGTTTTCCCCCAAGTACGACATATGTTACTGCTCTGGCTAGTCCGAGCTTTGGGGATATTAAAGATATTCCTTGATATCATAATTCGGCTTCACTTCTCTATTCCTTTCCACGTGCTTGCGAGGCCACCAGACAAGCACGTAAACGAGCTCGGCCGTTAATAGCCGTACAATACAGGAAGGCCAGAAATATCTGACTCACTACTTTAGGAGACCTCCAGGCAAGTACTCTAATTAAGTATGCAAGCAACTTACAAAAGAGCCTCTGCTCCGCGATGGCAGCTTGATGGGTAAACTATGCAATACCCAAGTACTCTGCGTTTGCATACTGGCTACTCTATTGAAAACCGTTACGATAACTCAATCATTCAGATTCTGACCTTTCAGAGGCCTTGTCTCCAACTCCAAATCTATTGTTTTCCCCAAAGTACGGCATAGCCTGCAGTCACAATTCTCCTTATAAAAACCCTTGATTCCGAGACCTTCCTCGGATCGCTCCCGAGTTTCATCCTGCCTTGCTGCCGCTTTGCTTGGCGAGCCTCCCTTCAGCTCCACGTGCTGAGTTACATCACACCCCAGCTTCGCTCTCTATTTTTCCGGGCTTCAGGACAGGTGAAGTATCACCCAAACCAGCAATCCCTCTAAAAATCCCTCTATACCACTCCAACCTTTATTTTCTTTAGTTATCTTGTATGAGTGTTTCGCATACACTGTTTACCTGTATTTAATAAAATATCATTTATTGTTTCAACTTTTGTGTGCTCCTTGACTTGACCCAACCCCGTAGACATAGGGTTCAAGATCTCTCTACGTTACCCTGCCTCTCGTAACGCTAAGCAGTGCTCCGAGCTAATTTTCCCCACCTTTAGTTGAGCACATTTTGGTGTCCCTCATGGGACCCCCAGTACACAGGGTAACACCATCCCATAACCAAGCCTGAAGTCAGATTGAAGTGGATGTAGATAATCCATCAAATCCAGAAACCCGTGGAGCTGGGAGGCACATGCTCCTGATCCTTGTCCAAAAATGGAATGTTAAAGACTAGGCAATAATTACTCAGAACAGTGGATGTGGAGAGGTCTTTTTTTTAGTTAAGGTCTTACCATAGCCTCTTTTAGACCAGATTGAAATTTCTGTTGCTGCAGCGAGGCAGTCACCATTCCCCTCACCAGTTTGACCAATCCCCCTCTAACTGCTTGCAGAAACCAGGAGAGGCAAGGATCTAATATACATGTGATAACTGTTACTTCTCCAATTATCCTGTCCACATCCTCAGGCTGCACAGATTGAAACATATCCAATAATACAGGACAAGCAGGTGCAAGATTACATCCACTGAATCTGTTTCAACTACAGCATCCAAGTCAGAGTGAATCTGAGTGATTTTGTGCTCATTAGCTCCCCTGTCTCCATTTCAGAGATCTCAGGTTGGCTGGCTTGCAGAGTCTTCTATCTGACATGTAGGCAAACTGCTACCAGTCAGGGAAAACAGTTCTGAATTTACTAGAGTAGGAGTTTGACTTGTGTAATAACGATCCAAATTATAGTAACTGGGTCTAATTTCATACCACCGTTTGATTCTTGCAAAAAGTACTGCATGGCAATGATATGCTATTTTCCATGTGATTTAATTTGTGTAGTATTTTCTGATGATTACAGGAATCCTCCAGAGCTGATTTTTGAACATTACAACAGGTATTTTATTTTTTTCCATTTTGGTGGATGCTTTTGGGGGTGAGTGCAGTATCTGTGAGGCAATTTAAACATAATGTATTTGCATATATAATTTAACGCCATGTTTATGTTTACAGACTTGTACCCAATAGTTTGGAATTACACTTAGATACTCTTCAATGTGGTTTAGTGGTTTGAGTGTTGGACTACGACCCTGGAGACCAGGTTTTGATTCCATGCTTGGTCATGGAAACCTGTTGGGTGACCATGGGTGTGCCGTACACTATCAGCCCTGGAAAACCCCGTGGTAGGTTCACCTTGTTGTTGTTGTTGTGTGCCTTCAAGTCACTTCTGACTGAACGGTGACCCTAAGTTATTAATGTGTTCCAACAGTTAATTATTAACTTTCACATAAACAAAGATTTGCTTTCATTAAATGAAATTACATTTAAATTGTAGTTTAATATTTCAGAATTAATGAACTAGGGATATTTTTATCTATGTCGACACTGAATCATATGGAAGAACACTCAAATCAGTGTTTAGTTAGGATAAACTGTAAATGACTGTGAAAGATCTGGATTTGGTGAAGCTGATGGAGAACAAAATGTAAAGTTTTAACTTTATTACATAGGGAATACTATGCAGTTCTTATTAGTCCAGCCCTTATCTCTGCTTTAGTTTTGAATTACAGAACTGCATGATGATGATGATAATGATGATGATGATGAAATGTACACAAACAGATTCCATTATAGTCTTTTCACAGACTTCACCTCTCTTTCCAGATCATGGTGATAGGCTGTCAGGTCAGCTTTGCTCTCCTTGCTATGTTTATAGGTTGAGGACCTAGGTTTGGTATTTGTGTGTTGTTGTTTGCCCTGGCGTGTGTGCGTGGGTGTGGGTGTGCTTGCAAACTGCCCAGAACTATATTATATTCTGTATTCCCCAAGGAAAGAGGGGTGTTGAGGCAGTCTTTTAACCAGGATTTAACATGTTGGTTTATGCTGTCCTGAAGGGTGGATGTTGGTATATTTCCTGAGGAAAGGCTCAAACAGTTAAAGCAGGGTGGAAAGCCATACAGTTTACCTTGGGGGTTGCTAAGGGAACTTCCCATTGTCTGATTCACCAATTTTAAGTACAGTGTGCTCTCTGTGGTGTGATTTCTACATACACTACTCTGAGGTTGGGTGAAGGATTGTGTCCATTATTGTCAATGGATGCAACAAGCATGCACCCATGTTACCATGAACACATTGTGCATTGAAAATAATGGAACATAAGCATTTCCTTTTTTCTTTTCTTTTCTTTATGTAGGGCTTACTGGAATGGAACTCTCACATATAGAAAGGATGCACTGTATTACCCTGCATTAATGATAGAATACTCTAATACTTGGTTACTTTAGATTACTTTGTATGCTATGTTATACTATTATAACAGTGTTTTTGGTGTTTGCTACCATATAGTGCTCTCTAATTCTCATGCCATTTTACTTGCTGCTTGATGCCATGTATCGCTTTGCTTTGATGCTTCATTGAGAGACTACAGTGAGGGTGTGATGAGAATGGCTGGGAGAAACCAGCCGTACATAGGGAAGAAGAAGAAGTATGTTATGTCTATGCTGGGCTGAGTATCCAGGTACAAGCTGTCAGTCAAGTCTCCAAAGTTAAATTCTTGACGAGAGCCATGTGTGAAGGGAAGGGAAAATTAGTTTGGAATACTGTGTTGTTATGCTTAGCAGCCAAATAGGATTATTGCATGCACTAAATTTGAAATGTATTGCTGTATATACTGCAAATCCTCAGTTTCTTCGTTTTCACAACTTTTGCAATATGTACTGTTGTGTTCTCTTTTGGTTACTGAGTAAAGGCTTCTGAAAAAACTCTGAGCTCTTTTTTTTGAACTGAGAGCTATTTAAAATACATAAAATATGAAATGCGTAAAACGGAGTGGCATAAAACACAATACAATAAATACTTAGATTATTGATTGATTTAAAGAGATATTCTTTAAAAGAAGCAACAGGAGGAACAAAGGAATCTGGTATTTTTCTAGGTTTCCCCTCTGCTGGCAATTTGAGAAGGATGGCCTCCAGAAGCTGAGAACTGAGAGCTAGCCAGTACATGGCATGGACAGGGTCTTGATCTACCTGTGGAAAGTGAGGCAGGCATGACTCCCACACTTTTGAAGGGCAGTACCTTGGATTCAGATCAATATGCATGAGGGAAGGAGTAGGCAGCAAAGATCACTTCGCAAAATTTCACAAGATCTTTGTTGTTTTTTTCCTTGACTGACTTATTTTCTGGCTGAAGGTGAAGAAGAGAGACATTTATTTGGTCAAAGCCTACTTCTCTGTGATTAAAATGAAGCTCAAGGAAGTTTGCAATATAAACCACATTTTGTTTAGAAGAATGAACATAAGTCTTACCAGTAAAGCAACAGGAAAACATAATTATAAAACATAAAAAAAAATCTAAAGCAGCAGAAGGAGTGGCTTATTTCCCACTGCTAGGGGATCTTTCTCTAAGACCTTCTTTTCAACAGAGCTTGCTCTTTCTTTGGGACATTTTTTTATGGGCATCAGTTTTGCTCAAGGAATTGCATGGAGAAGCACCTTCATCAACAGTTGCTTGCACATACTAATAGTCAGTGGGAGATGCAAGAAGCAATATCTTGGTTAAATTAGCAGTAAAAGCATGTAGTATTTTGTGCTACAGTTTTTTCTTTTCACTGTGACACACCTGCACTAACCCTTTTCGTTTCTCAGCTTACTATTTGGATTGATTGTTTCTGGGTAATTTATGGGAAGTTGTTGTATTGAGTCAGTTAATTAGTTGATAATGGGAAAAAATCCCTTAGCCAAAGCACCTTGACACATTAAGTATGAAAAATAATTTCTCTAGGAAAAGATATTCTATATAAGATGAATCGATTTGAGATTCCTGTGACTTTCATGGAGTGAGGGGAGGCCCATGTGCACATCAGTAATGGTGGTTGGAAAACACAAATTTTTTAAAAGCTGGAAAGGCACTTAACTTTAAAATACAGTTGGCACTAAAATGCCTTGTCAGAGTTACCAGATTTGGAATCTGAAAGAGCTTAAAAGGAGAAATTATGAAGAATGAAAAGGAAAATAATTGAACTCAGGAACAGGCTACATCGTATTTGTAATAACTGTTTGGAATGGAAATAGTTCAGGGACAGGAAGAACGAAATGGAGGTTATCTTTCAGGTGAATCTGCAGAGTGCCCTGCTTTCCATGACTCTGTGCTGAAGTCTGATAAAATGACTTCCTGGGGGAAAGTTAATCAAGGAAGGTGCTTGATAGTGCTAGTTTCTTAGCAAGCGATCATGCTTCATGGCTGGTACTCATGATTTTCAGATATTATTTCTCTTGGTAGGAGACTTGATACTTGTATGGCCTGTTGTCGGACATACTTTCTTTTTAAGAGGGAGATAAGGAGTTTTCTCTTTGGAAATTACTTGGTTGGCAGTTTAGAAACTAATGCTACTTAACTGCTTTTGTTTAAAGTAATTCATCTGTTTTTCTAGAGATACAAAAAAGTTGTGCTAGTCTATGTACAAATAGCAATGTGCATTACCTTTTATGCTTTTGTTATATTTTGATACCCCCAAACTTTGCAAATGATTCTCCAGAAATTGGTTACCCAACCTTATTGAATCTTCTGTGGAAGGAACTTATACTTAGCCTGCATGAGGAGACAGAACAGAATGGTCTTTCTCCTTGTTTACAGCATCAGGCTGGTAGGATGTCAGGAAGGGCTTCACATCACAGCTTTATATTCAAAAGGGCTCACTTTGTATTATTTCCCCTTGATTTCTTCTTCTAATGTCCAAGTTGTAGCCACTTTCTAAACTTGGAGCCTTGTGGGTTTCTGCTGTTCACTTTTATTATCTTAGTAAGGTTTATTCGTAATCACCTAAGGTAACAGTTTTCACCCTTGGTGATTGGGTGTATGACTAATGGCACTTCTTGATTTATATTCTAGTCTTCTAGAAGTCTCTAGTTCATATGATTATTCATACTATTCCTTGCTCTCAACTTAAATGAATATTTATATGGAAACTTAGGGTATATGTGTGTCTTCCAGAAATAATGTTACCTCATCCATCCAGCAATGATCCTGATCCTGATATTGGATGGCAACCCCCTCCCCATATTTTTACCCTATTTAAGACATATTTGTAGTGAAAGTTAAATCTTTTTACCTCTACATATCTTAAAGATAATATTCTCATCTTAATAACTAAAAGTTATTGTCTTACTTTTGTTTGTTAGAATCACATCTATGTTAGATTATACCCCAAAGCCTTACATTTTAAGTTCTTATGCCTACATATTACTGCTTTGGTAGTATAACTGTAGCTAATACTAGATCACTCACTCATCATTAAGCCTCAATTCTGAGATATTTGCCTTTTTTACTTGGAAACTGTGAGTTGACATTTTGGGAAAGATCCTACCCATTTCCTTTTTTATCATTTTCCAAGTTCTATTACAAGTGCATTTGAGGTCTTTAGAATCAAAGAGAAGTTTCTTTTATTGTACTGTCTTTAAATAAAATACACACATCAGCATCAAATAATATAACATTTCTAATTCTTAAATAGTCAATTTAGGAAATAAGAAATTGCTTGTATATGAGTGTAGTAATGGGTAGAATGTGAATATTTTAGACACTTATGTTAAATGTGAATCAGATTGCAGTGCTGAAGATCTTAAATTTTCCAGATTTTCTTGTGATCAAAATTTATCATAAAATAATGATCATATGTTATGCTTAAGTGTCAGTCATCCTTATGACTGAAACTAAAGGAGGAGCAAGGATTCAAAAGTTCAAAGTTGCCCAGTTTTTATGACCTATACATATGCTTCGTGAAGAAAATTCAGGGAGCACCTGAGCCCATATGAATGAGAACTTGATTGGTTGTTCTGTTACATGTCTTCAATTCTTCCAGTATGGTTGGTTGACCTGAAAAAAACAAATCTTCTTTTTTACAGAAAGTATTTTCATTCTGAATGAGCAGAGAAGGAAATGTTCTTCTGGTGGTTCCACCGCTTTTTGAAGATAGCAAAGTATGCCTTCTTTCAAATTCCATAGGTTCTGAAGACACCAGGCTCCCAGTGAGCTTGTGAGTCCACAAGGTGGTGCCCTTGTGCTGGGAAAAAAACTTTTCAAATTAAAGCAAGATTGGGAATGAATATCAAAAATCAATATTGTTCTTAAATTTTGGAAAGCTATACAAACTACTTCTGAATAGCCATTGACTTAGAAAACCCTATTAGGTCACCATAGATTGACAGGTGACATGAAGGCACATACACTCACCACACAAATACCCAAAGAAAATCTGGTTGTAGTAGTCATTTTATTTTATTCATTTTAGAGACATAATTGTCCATAGGCTAATTGGGTAGGTTGTCCTGGAACTCTTCAGTGTAGTAATTAATTTCTTATATTGAGCAGGTACAGTCTGTCTGCTTATATACAATGCATGGATGTCAACACATGAATTCAGAAGTAAAACTGTTTAGAAGCATCAGTCTCCTGTAGGATTTATGACCTATCGTTATTCAAAGAATGGTTGACTGGTAGTGGTAGTGTGATCCTTACTGTTGGCCTTTTCCCAGCTAGTTGAGTTGAATCTTTGGGAACTGGGAACTGTGCTGATGTCTTACTTGTTCTAGGCAGGAAAGTCAATTACATAATCTGTGTTCAAGCTACTTGGAGAACGAGCTCTACGAGAAAGTAAATCGCATTGTTTGTGTTCAACCTACTTAGAGAACTGGTTTTACTTCTGACATTTAATTTGGTAACTTCAAATTGTAGTGTTCTGGTATCATAGAATCGTTGTGTGGGAAAGGGCACCATAGGGCATCAAGTCCACCTTCTACTCAATACAGGAATTCAAGCTAGAGCATCCCCAGCAGGCCTTTTTGGAGATACCTAGAGAAAGAGATCCCACTACCTCTGGTAAGAGATAAATTTACTCTGGTAAAAGATAAAATTGGTTCCATTGCTGTTCATTCTGATAAAAGTGGCTGTCTGGGTATTCTGTCCCAAGAGATGTGATTATTTTGCTTTGTGTGCAAAAAAATCCCCAAACTCTTAAAAACAGCTCACACTTAAATCATATAAGTAAGCATTCATTGTTCCTTTTGTTTCAGAATTCTCATCATGAGTACATATTGAAAATTCTGTGGTGGTTCAGAAGGGCTTTTTTTTTTTAGGTGAGTTCAGAAGAAATAATCCTTAGGGTGTAACTTGGGAATTGAGTTTTAAGCTATTGCTTCAAAGATTATAGACAGGGATGTGCTAAATTTTTGTGGTGTGCCAGATTTCAACATAAGCAATGTTTTTTCAGGATATTAAAAGTGTCCCCAAACCTATTTCATCATTTGAGTTTGTTCTTCTTGCCTCTTTGTTGACAACTGCTTGTCACTATTGTTTTAAAAAATTCTTCACTTTCAGGGATGTGATCCAGCTTATCATGAAATAATTAGCCAGTGTGGTGATGTCATGGCTTGACATAACTAGAACTAAATCCAACTGGGGACGGTGTTTTGTCCCTTAAGTATGGATAGATGAATCCTTTCATTTAGTGTCATTCAGACAAGTACCAAAATGACAGGGTAAGATTAGGTAAAGCAGGGCATCATTAGGCAACATGTGTTTATGTTCTATTTTTTTGATAAGAGTTATGGTACAGTGCTTCTTTGTGGTCTCTGTGCCTCACACAGTGGGTCTTCATGCCTGTACAGAAGGTCCTATCAGAAAATTCTAGAGCTGAGTAGCTTGGCAGGAACCCTTCCCCTTTCTGTGTACTGAGCATGCTCAAACCTGCCAAGCTACTTTGCCCTCGTTTTCTCTCTGTCTGCCAAACAGATCGCATCTATCGGTATTCTGGCTGATTGGGTTTTTCTCTCCTTGTTTATTAATATTGGTCCTTCTCTATGTTTATCTTTCTTACTTAATTACCTTTCTTTCTTGTTCTCCATATTTTAAAAAATAGCCTTTCTTCTCTGATTCTTCTACGCCCCCCCGCCTATTCTCCTGTGGCCTCTACCTTGCTCTGTAAATTGTACGTATCCAGAAGATGCAAGGTTTCACTTTTGGATGCTCGTTTGGAGTGTCTCTTCTGTCTGGGTGAGGGCCATTATGTCAGGGCTTGTTCCATCTGCTAAGATTTTACCTCCCAGACTTTGAGGAACAGGGCCTCACTCCTCAATTCTTATTGCTAGTAGTAGTCCATACATGTAAAGGCGCAGGCTTCGTCCAGTAAGGCTCTCTACACTGCCTCATCTACTGTCTCAGCTCTGTGAGCTCTTTTGGTATTGGTGCCGACATTGATACGATCCTTGGTACTGAGATCAACATTGGCTGTGATCTGACTTCCTCCAAAGACAGTCCCCTTGAAAACAGTTATGACATCCACTGAACAGGCTGATCCATTTAGAGAGCAACCTATGGAGACAGCTGCAACACTTCCACCAACTCAGTCCTCTGCAGCTACTGACAAGGCTGCAGATAAGGCCTGAACATCTGACAAAGCTTCAGATAGGAAGCGTCATACTTTGGGTGACCATTCTGCATCCCTGAAGAAGTTGAAGTGCCACGGTGCCCCTCATGCCCCCATATTGTCTTTAGTACTGACGGCTTCTGATACAGTGGCTGAGCAGGAGGTGCAGCTCATGACAGTGCCAGAGCCCACTCCACTGTCTTCCATACTGGCTAATCAGGTGGAGAAAGAGTTGTCGGGGCCCTGCTCTCCATTACTGTCCCCAGAGGATTGAAGGCATATGTTTCACCGCCACCCCGACTCCTCGATGGGATCACTGTGAGCTTCAGGGTTGATCTTCCGTTGGCTGAGAGGTGGCTCCATCAAAGCTGAGATTGCTCTCCTGAGCATCAGGACTGACCCAATCACTCACAGGACCATCCAGCGACTGGCTTGTGTGAGGATTCAGCCTTCACTTCTGTATCCTACATTGGTAGGCACAAAACTGAGCATCTCCAGAGGGAACCTCCCTGCCCCTACTACTCCTGCTGTCCAGCATACCAGATCATCTAGATATTTGTTACTAATCTCCACCAAGTTTGCTTTCTCGTTACTGGTTCTGGTCAAGGTCTTATTGCCAGTCACCTTCAAGGTACTGGTCTCAACATCAACCTCACTCTCCCAATCACCCTGACCTAGACCTTCTGAGCCTCCTTGCCCATGTCTTGCCAATTCACCACCAGCTGTTGAGGCCATCATTGTCTTAACCTCAAGGAGGTTCAACGGCAGACTTCTAGTGCAGTGGGTCCACCATGTCAAGGTCAGAGACCTGGGTAGCAAGCCAGCCCAGAGAAGGGAGTGGGAGAGCTAGCAGAGTCCTGCCAGGAGGAGTCAAGCAAGCAACTACTCATAGGAAGTCCATTTACCTAAGCCAGAGCAACAAGCAAAAGCCATAGTCAGAATTCCAAAAGCCAGGGGTCTGGAACCAAGAGTTCAATCCAAGGTATCAGGTGCTAGAAGCAAGGAACAGGCAAGAGGAGGACTTGTAAGAAGTTTACCACAAGCAAAGGAAAGCTTCCAGGCAGGCAGTTATATAGCCCAAGGCACAGGTGGGGCTAGTCACTGCTTCTTGAACTTAATCAAGGAAGCCTCCCTTTGCTCAGCTCGCTTGAGTCTTCACCTTGTTTGTGGGCTGATTGACACAGGCTCCAAAGCATCTTCAGAATCGGATCCCTTTTGCCCTAAAGGAGCAGGCAGAGGAATGTCCGAGCCTGCTTGGTCCATGGCAGTAGGAGGAGCTCTTGAGCTGCAGGACTCATGTCCAGCCAGGGCAACAGGGACCAACAGTTGCTGCTCATCATCAGCAGCTCTGACAGGGGCTTCAGTTATTACACACCACCTTGGTTCACAGCCACAGTGTTTGTCCCTTCAGTTTCTCACCTGATGGTACCAATGGCCTCAGAACCGACTACAGTACCAATACCGACTGTTCCCATCCCGGGCTCTACTGCTGTGGCCCTGGTCTTGTGTTTGTCCTGGTACTGATGGATACTTAGACTGAAGCATAGCTGGACTCCACATCGGAGGCCTATGACTCTCACATTGAATCTCCAGAATCTCATGCTCCTTCTCATGATTCGGCCCAGCTGCATTTGAAAAACCAGCTCTGGATTTGGCACCAGAGGATACCAAACCAGACCTCCTGAGAATGGTGAAGTCTTTTGGCCTGGACATCTCTGCTCCTCTGGCACCAGTCCAGGATCCAGTGTTCCAGTTTATTGACACCCAGGCTCCCACCGCTGCCTCCATACCATTCCTCTCAGCCCTGCAGGAGGCGATGAAACAACCTTGGCCACAACCAAACTCATTCCCATCTATCCTCTGATGTCTAAAGCATTTGTATGAGACACAGCATATGGACATTTCCTATTTTTTCAACCACCTGACACCCAACTCTATTATTGTGGAGGTCTCTCAGACAAAGGGTGGTAAGAAAGTACACACCGCCCCACCAGATAAGGAAGGAAGACACTGGTTTTACTCCTCACTTGCAGCATGGGTTTCCAAAGCCCAAGTGCACATGTCCACTTACCGCTGTTCATTCTGAGATAGGATCCTACCACTCATCCCACTCCTCCCAGACGAGCACAAGGCCACTGTGCTCCAGTGCCATAGTGAGGCCCTGGCCCTTTCCTCTCAGCAGATCCAATCTGCCTGCCATTTGGAGTGTGTGGCCAGGGTGATAGTGGGTTCTGTGGCTCTGCATTGTATGCGTGAGTTCACTCTTCAGTACTTTCATAGGACCCATGGAAGTGGATTGAGGACTTCCCCTTTGATGGCCAGGGTCTCGTCCATGCTATGACTAATGATGCAATGGACCAGCTTATGAAGGCCAGTCTGACAGCTGAGAAAATGGGATTTGGGAGCCAACAGCAACACCATAGTTTTCGTTCCTATGGGGAATCATGGAAGCATAATCCAGCTTCCTCATACTAGTGAAAATCATTTCAGTATCAGTCTCAGGCCTCTTCTGTTTCTCCATCATCTGTTCGTTGTTCCTACAAGCAGCATCAGTCATCCTCAAAGAAGTCCTCATCCACCTCAAAATTCTGCTTTTGACTTCTTCTGCATGTTGCCACCACTACCATACTTCCATTTTTCTAGCTTGATTCCACGCAGGGCACCAGACCTATCCTACCGCTATTTCTTATGGTGGCACATCACCTCAGATGCCTGGGTACCTACCGTCATCCAACTGGCCAGTACCATCAAATTCTTTAGTACTGCTCTTCTTGGAGTATTTTGCTTTCACCTCCAAACACTGTCCTGGAGGAAATCAAAAACCTTCTGCACAAAAGTTTTTGTGGAGAAGTTGCCTTCTTGTGCCAAGAGAAGAGGGTTCTTCTCGTGTTATTTCACCGCACCTAAGAAAGACGGTGACCTTTAGCCCATCCTGGACCTGCACAGCATCAAGTCATTACATCTGTCCTTGCAAGTTCAAGATGGTGATTCTGACCTCCATTCTCCCATTCCTCAAGAAGGCCAACTGGTCCACCTCCATAGGTCTTCATGATGCTTATTTTCATATCTCTATACCGGCACAGAACAGGAAATACCTTTGATTCACTGTTGGCAATGACCTATTCCAGTATAGAGTGCTCCTGTTTGATCTATCTATAGTGCCCAGGGTGTTCATGAAGTGCATGGTGGTGGTCATATCCTGTGTCAAGATCAAGGGGATCATGGCCTACTCTTACCTGGATGAGGCTGTTGGTGGCTACCTCCAGGAAGTTTCTTGGTCTCATGGGGCTTGCAGTCCCTATTAAAAATGGCATAGGGAGGCAGCAGAGGTGACAGCAAATAATTCGTGAATTCGTGAATAATCAAATCCGCAAAAGTGAAACCCGCAAATGTGGAGGGCTGACCGTAATTCGTAGTACCAATTGTAATGTTACATAGTATATGTAACTATGCTTCTTTGAATCATTGAATCTCAACTCCTCATCACCATTCCCATCTATCATGGCTTCTAAATCTTCAGTTAGACTCAAAGAGGAAGTGGTACTTCCATGACCACCACCATTATAAACATCTTCAACAAACTCTTTCAAGTCTAAAAGTTAAAGTTAGGGCAGCTGATGAAGAAAAATATAGAATAAAAAAGGTAGAGCTACAGCTCTGAAGAAATTTTTTTTAACTTTATTTTTATAAGTGAAAATTCAGAAATTACACTCTTCCCTCCACATTCTGTAGGGTTGGGGGCACAGGACTCCAGTGAAAGTGGAAAAAACGTGAATAACTGTAGGCCCTCCCAAACCATATTTTAACACACACGGACACAAAAGTATGGTCACCATATTCAACCCACTGTGAATTCCTTTGAGGCATCAGGGTTTCTTCATAAAGCAGAAGTGGGTGGCTGGTGACGCTGACTGCCACCTCCACTGCTGCCCCACACTGTTTTTAATAGGGACTTATAAGCATCGTTTGTAGTTTCTTGGTCTCATGGGGCTTGCAGTCCCTATTAAAAATGGCATAGGGAGGCAGCAGAGGTGACAGCAAATAATTCGTGAATAATCAAATCCGCAAAAGTGAAACCCGCAAATGTGGAGGGCTGACCGTAATTCGTAGTACCAATTGTAATGTTACATAGTATTATAAACACAAAATATAAATGAAACAAACAACTATTAGAACATAATCTAAATTCATTGTATCTTCCATCCCTTATTCTATATTCTGTGTTCTGTATATTCTCTTCTTCCTGTTCGTCTTAGTATTGCTTAATTGATTTTCCTAGGTATAAAATATTATATACAGTATAGTTAGATTAGATTCCTTCTTACTCATCAATGGAAAAAAAAGCACTTGTCTCTTTATTCCTACACTTCCCTATTGTGTAAAGCCTCTACTCAGTTCATTCTGCACTCAGCACTCCTATTCTTCCTTTTTCCCATATCCTTTGAATGTGATGAAACATCAGTGTAACTTGATATATTTAAATATGGAAACCGAAGGAGCAATTGTAACTCCTTTAACAAACTTAATGGTAATTTAATCAACAATTAATTTACCTCATTTGTGTCTGAGGAATTCCGTAATTGGCAACCATTGATTTGTTATTTTATCTAGTTTCCTTTTAATCTTGCAGGTTAAGAGGTCTTGTTCTTTCATCTCAATGGTTTTTATCAACCATTGCTCAATCATAGATATTTCTTGATCCTTCTATAACCTAGCTAAGAGTAGTCTAGCTTCAGTGACCAGGTACAGGAAAATTCTCCAATATTTTCTTCTGAACAATGGTTCTAGATCTTGGAGTATGTTCACTAAGAATATTTCCAGTGCAAACGGGATCTGTATTTTGAAAATCCCTGTTAGTGTTTTATGTATCTGCTCTCAGAATTTTTTTTTTATCTTTTGACAGCTCTACCACATATGGTGGAATGTTCCTATATTCTCGTGGCATTTCCAACATTGTTTTTGTGAGTTTTGTACGTTTTATCTAATGTACAAATCATATACTATTTATGGAACATCTACAAGTCATATACCATTTATGGAACATTTTCAGGTAATTTTCTTTAAGATATTGAGCTACAGTAAATTTATTGGTCATCCTCCATGGTGTTTCCCAGTGGTCTAGTTGTATTTCATGACCTGTATTACTGCCCCATGTTATCATAGTGTCCTTGATTATCTTGTCTTCCAGGCTACGATCCAAAAGAAATTTGTAGAGTTTTAAAGTGAGATGATTGGAGTGGCTAAAGATTTTCTTTTCTAACTCATTTGGAGTTTTGTTTAGAGAGAATCCTTCTTGTCTTAGATCAGTTTTGTATCTTTCAAGAAGCTGTCGATACGGAAACCATTGGAGATTGAATCCCAATTGCTTTAATTTTTCCCTGGATCTTAACTAAGTATTTCCCCATTCGTCCTGTTCCAGTAGATCTTTGTAGGATAACCATTTCTCTTGTACATTTGCCCACATTCTATAGAATGCCTGTTGCGGAGCTATCCAGAGCGGGATTTTATTGTAAACCTTGTTCTTGACTTTAATTCAGATTCTTAACAAAGACCCTTTCATATAATAGTTTGTAAGGAACCATTCTTTAAAGTTTGTGGATAACTTCATTATGGTTTTGGCTGGCAACATTAACCATGGTTAAGGTTGTCTAATACTTTTTAGTCCAATCTTCAGTTGCTGTTAGCATTGAAGCTCTAATCCTTTTGCTTTTTTTCCATGCTGGGTATCTGACTCAGGGTGACATATTTTGAAATTTTCAGTTTGTTTTCTGAGAGTAAGGAGGCAAACCAGTGTTCCACTGGTGTTCTGGGTGCTCTCACATAGTGTATAAAATTAATGAATTTCTTAAAACTGCTCTTAGTGCATACTGTTAATGCTGCTGAACTTTAAAAAAAGCACCTTGTTGATTCTTAGCACAGGGATTGACTAGTATTTTATCAAGCCATGAATATTGTGTGAATGACCAGCCTAGAATTTAAAAATAGATACAGTACTTTCTCTCTCTCTCTTTTAAGGAGTTAGAGGATCTTTTGGAAAAATGTAGAATTCTGGAAACAAGAGTTTCTCAGAGAAAAGGAGGTTAAATTAATTTCACTCAAGGAAGGGTACAACAAGATCCAGGTAATGGTTTTTCTTTTTGTTAAGGCTGAATATATGGTGTTTTTAAATGTTTTAATTATCAGGCCTGAGTCAGATTATATTATCAAACACACTCAAGTTCTTTTTCAGTAAAATTATTGGTAGAAGCATGGTTGCTACTGCAAATTACACTTAAGAAACTAGCAAATTCCTTGTCTCCAAGTATTCTTTCCCGAAGTATCTTATTAATCATTATGGAGTTTGAAAGGTAAAAATCACTTCCCATGAGCAATAGGTTTAGACTTCAGTGTATTGATTTCTCTTTGACTTTTCAATATTAGCTGGCACACCCCTTTCCCCCCCAGTATTGTCTTGAATGAAAGCGGAAGCTTTTTGTTTTTGTTCTGTTTTTGCCTTTTTTTAAAACCTAACCCTGGCCTCTGTTTTTGACTACAACTTCTGTAAAGGAAATAATTTCTTTTAACCCCTATGGCAATAGTCATTTTGGTGGAACAAGCATTTTTCAAAACCTTGAATGGGCTCAGATTTGAACTACACTGGTCATATTTTGTCCACAAAGATCAGTTATTTGATTAAAAAGTTTAAGATCCTATGTTGTTTACCTTATATTGAGTTTCAGATTATAGATTCCTTGAGGGGCTGAAGAAGAATTCCTTCCCTTAGTAATGCCAGGAAAAATTAGAAGGCCATGATAGTGAATCAAGGATCTAGACTTATAGAAAGAAAGGCATTTTTGTCCCATACCCTGACAGGTGACTGAACAGAATGGAGGCTGTGAGTTTAGTGCCTATACACCCTAATATAGCTTGTTAGAAGTTGCTACGCCACTCATATGTTGCACACAGGGTAAGTTTCCATCCAGCCAACATTTCTAGCAGATGTTTGGTTATCTTTTCAGGACAGGTGTTGAAACTGGCCTTCTATGTAAAGAATCCAGTCCTCATTTCTTGGTTTCAGAAAGCCCTTGTGTGTCAGGGAGGAACTAAATATACTGGTTTAATCTTCACTGAGCCTGCTTATTTTTTTTTCAAGGAAAGTCCCTAAAACTGAGTTTTTTCTGAATTAGCCCAAGTGAAGCCATATTCGTGTCTAGACTAAGCTGGGCTATATTAGCCTTCCCCTTCATTCTTCTTCAGGACCTATCTTCATAATTCTGAAAAAATGCATGGGAGTAATGGACAGTGCTGATAAATAGACAGTTTGTTGCAATTGCACTTTCTTCCTTTTATAAAAGAATCATTTAATAAATTCTGTGCCAGTAGCTGTACAGTACACATTTTTCTTCTGTGTATGTTGTTCTCTATATCGTTTTGATAGTCTTTGCATAATTCAGGAAAATGAGACACTGAAGAAACTGGAACAGTTTTGACTGATACATTGTGTATAATGGTGCTGTTGAATTTGAAATTGTGTATTTTGGGTTGAGAATATGAATTGATGATACCAATACAATGACAGGGTTATATCTTTACACAGCAGCCTACTAGTGACCACTAGTGATAGGGACCACTCTTTTCTTTCTCTAAATATGTTGAGTTTTCCTTAACACTCCATGTGCTTTGGACACTTTAAAGGAGTTTAGGTGTATCATTTTGATGAGTATTTTTTTGGACCAGTTCCCTAGTCGATAGACTATAAATGTTCAAAGAAGGAAGAAGGTTGATGCTGTGCCTTTTTTCTGAACCACTGTACCTACAGGTGCTCTGATAATTGTGCTGCTCTCCTGCACTTACCTTCACTATGAAGGTCCTGGAAGTGCAGTGGCTGCACTTCCTGCCCCGGTGCAGCCTGGGACAGTGCCTGGCTGTGCTGTGACAGGAAGAGGCATGGCCTTCACGCTTCCGGGTACCTGGAGGCAGCTGGTGCAGAGGGGAGTGACCCATTGCGCTCCTTTCCTAAGAGAGCCTCTGCTGCCATCATCACTGGACATTGCTGGGACAGAGGTAAGCTGTGTGGAAAGAGCCCTTGAAGAGCAGCTTATCACACTTCACTGTCATATCAGGCCCTATGACAAGAGTACCATGTAAGTGTTTTTTATGGAAAAAAATCCATGTTCTATTGATATAATCAAGCATTCCATGGTACTGATTAGGGCTGGAATGTGAACATAACCCACAAACAAATGCTGGGTTTATGACAGATCGAACTGCTATATGCTTTGGCTATTGTTTATTCATTTAATTTACCCTATTAATTTTCCAGCCTCATTCTCCTGGACCCAAGGTAGTTTACAATATAAATTAAAACAAAATATAGCTAAAAATCTAATAATAAAAATGTTTAAAAACCATTAAGTAAGAAGTCCTGTTAAGCACTAATTTAAGTTGGACTATGATGCTGGATACCAGGATTTGAATATCTGCACAGCCATGGAAACCCATTGGGTGGCTTTGGGCAAGTCACACTCTCTCAATTTCAGAGGAAGGCAGGTTCAAGATAATCTGTATCATTCAATAACCTCTGGAGCTGGGAGGCCATCATGCACTCTAGACCTGTGTCCAAGAAAGATATTGGAGACTGGCTACTAATTCTCTAGTATGGCAGGTTTTGAGAAGGGTTTCTTCAATAACAGCCTTACCACAGCCTGGTCAGAGTCAAATGGATCTTGGACTAAGTAGCTTGATGTATAAAAATAAACTGTGAGTGATTTCCATATTGGTATCTACATTTTCAGATGAAGATTACCCATAAAATTTTACATGACGAAAACTCCGGTTCTTTTTCTATACCATTCAGTGAGGAGGGAGAATGGTCTTTGAATCAGCAGCACACTCAAAAGTTAAGCAAATTTAATATTTATTGAAATGATAGACAAGATGGTGAAAAGCAATGCATAATCAGAAAACACTGAGTAATATGAATGTGAAGTAGTGACAATAATGGTTACAGCATAACAACTTAAGCAACTGTAACATGGATAGCAAATGAAATAATACAAGACACTGATTAAAGCATATTTATTAAAAATAGATTATATCAATGAAATTATGGAAGAAGGGCGACCAAATTCCTGGGGCGAGGCCTGTATTACATTAATACCGAAGGAAGGGAGAGATTTAAAAGAACCAGGCAATTACAGACCGATTTCGTTGTTGAATATTGATTATAAGATCTTTATGAGCATCTTGGCGGACAGAACAAAAAAAAATTACAAGAAATTATAGAGGAAGAACAAAATCGATTTTTGCCAAATAGACAATTAAGAAACAACATAAGAACAATTTTAAATGTCACTGAGTATTACGAGAAGCACAATGAGAGAAAGCTAGCCTTGATCTTTATCGATGCCGAGAAGGCATTCGATAACTTGAGATGGGACTTCATGTTTATGGTATTGACTAAAATGAATTTTGGAGATACATATATAAAATGGATTAAAGAAATATATAAAGACCAAGTTGCTACTCTGATTATAAATGGGGGAAAAATGGAAAATTTCAAAATTAAAAAGGGCACACGACAAGGATGTCCCCTATCACCTTTCCTTTTTATAATAACATTTGAAATATTAATAAGGATGATAAAAAAAGACTCCGAGTTGAAAGGATGCAAAGTAAAGAGCCATGAATATAAGTTAAAGGCATACGCTGATGACTTAGTGATTATATTAGAAGACCGGAACTCAGGTATAGACAACCTTCTGGAAAAGCTGAATCAATTTGGTGAATTGGCAGGATTCAGAATCAACAAGGAAAAAACAGAAATCTTGACTAAAAATTTGCGAGTGGAAGAAGAAAATATATTGGCTCAAAGAACAGGCTTCAAATTAGAAAAGAAAGTTAAATATTTGGGAATCTGGATCGCAAAAAGAAACAATGAATTATATGATAATAATTATAAAGACACATGGAAAGAAATTAAGAAATCATTAAATAATTGGAATCAACTCTAACTTTCGCTGTTCGGAAGGATAGCTGCAATTAAAATGAATGTGCTGCCAAAATTAAATTTTCTTTTCCAAAACTTACCTGTAATTATAAATGAAAAACCATTTAAAGAATGGCGTAGAGAAATTTCTAAATATATCTGGGATAAAAAGAGGCCAAGAATAAAATGGAAGTATTTGACTGAGAAGAAAGAAAAAGGAGGTTTCGGACTTCCCGACCTGAAATTGTATTACCAAGCAAACTCCCTGATTTGGATTAAAGAATGGCTAACATTGCAAAATGAAAAAATACTAAACTTGGAAGGAATTGGATTAAGAATGGGGTGGCACGCGTATGTATGGTACAATAAGCATAAAATTGATAAAGAATTCCAGAATCATTATCTAAGGAAGGCTCTCTTAATAAACTGGCAAAAGTTTAAGAAAAAATATTACAGAAAAATACCATTATGGATTTCCCCACATGAGGCCTTTTACAGTAGATGGCAGGAACCACAGGAAAAAATAATAGAATATCGGAATATGATAATTGTTGGGAAAAATCAAGAAACAAGATTAAAAACTAGAGAAGAATTGGAACATGAAGGGTTCAAGTGCTCATGGTTTCTCTACAGACAACTTAAAGAAAGACATAATATGGATAAGAAATTAGAAGGTTTCCAAACAGATGAAAATAATAAACAGTTCGAAGACATATTATTCAAACCACAGAACCAACTGACTTCCAAATTGTACAAGTTTCAAATAGAGAGAGAATTAGAAACAGAACAGATAAAACCTTCGATGATTCTATGGGCACAGAACATAGGCCATGAGATTCAACTAGAGCACTGGGAGAAGATGTGGCTAGAAACACAAAAATTTACGGCAGCCCAAAGTCTGAAGGAGAACTATTTAAAGATGCTGTATAGATGGCACCTTGATCCTGTGAAAATTAATAAGATATATAAAACAAGGGAGAACAAATGCTAGAAATGCGGTCGAGAAAATGGGACTTACTATCATATATGGTGGACTTGTGACAAAGCCAAAATATACTGGAAAAGCATACAAGAAATAATCTCAGAAATATTACAGATCAGTATTCCTTTGATACCTGAACCATTTCTGTTAAATATAATAGAGAAAATACATAAAGAGCACAGAATGAAGTTTTGGAGAATAATTCTTTATATGATTACAGCTGCAAGAATGGAATATGCGCGAAAGTGGAAAAATGATCAGGTTCCACAAATAGAAGAATGGAAAATAAAGGTTTTGGAATACAGGGAAATGGACAAATTAACCTCGATGATACAAGGGAAAAATCAAGAAGTAAATGATACAGAATGGAGACAAGTAGAGAAGTTTTTTCTCTCAACATAAGAAGAACACAGGAAAACAAGATTTAAAGTTCAGTCATTAAAGATAACATAAGATATGGGATGACAAATTATGAGAAGGCATGCGAAGTTAAGACAGGGGTTGAAAGAGTAACATATAAAGGACTATTAAGAATTAACTCTAGGGAAGTTAGGAAGTGGAATATAAAGCAAACATGATATGAAATAAGGTATGAAGAAAGATGGATATGAGTTGAATTTTCTATAAGAGTACAATGTACATTTGGAGATATATATAATACAAAATATTATATATATAAATACTGTTATATATTACTATATATCTTATATTTATATCGAATATTGTTATATATGTAGAGATACTTATGTATACTTATACATCATTATTATTAATAAAAATTACAAAAAAAATAGATTATAAAGAATAACAAAGCTGTTACAGTGTAACTAGCATAAAAGGCTATGGCGAAATAATGAAACAATAATCAAGAGATCCTAGATAGCAACTGAGAATATAAGAAAATCAAACAGATCTCAAACATTAAACTCTAGCTTGATAAAACATCCAATAAAACTTTTTCTAGTCTAGAAAACTTAAGCATTATGAATTTCTAGCTAAAAAATAAAGTCATACCTACAATTCCTGTAAACAGTTCAGGATTGTTAGGTGGTTGCAAAAAAGGTTTTAAACAAGTCAGATCTGAATAGTGGGCTAAGCACAGATTGTCTGGCAAAGAAATCCCTCTGTTTCTGGTTGTCCATCCATCTGTTCCTCTAGTTTGTAGCTGGGCCTTGCCACCATGCACGTGCATGGCTTTAACAGATGGTTTCAACATCACATGTCTCCTGGTCTGATGGTTTTCAAGTCCCACTTTTAAATGCGTAGTAATAATAAAAAGCACATGATACGTGTTCTGGTTCCTTACAAGACAGGTCAAATGTGCCTTATCATGATTAATGCATGAATACAAATGGCTAAATTAATTGGTGCAGTTAGAAAGTTTTTTGAACCGTGTTCAACACCTGTTGTCCTCTGTATGCATTTCTTCAGGAAAGTTTGCTTATTCAGGATTTGCAGCAGCTGAACAGTGTCCCTCTTAATAAAATGGATCGTGTAGTGAAAAGAGGGCTGGTGCATGACTGGGTTTTGCCCAGACCTGCCCACCTCTCCCCAGTGAAAGTAGTAGGACTGCCACCAAGCCATTTGTTGGAGACTCAGTCTCCCTTTCCTTTCCTGGGCTCTGAAGACTGTAAAGGGCTCAACACTTCCTCCATCTCCCTTATGTTTCTGAGAGAAAGGAGAAAAATTAGTATTTTACAAGTTCCTGGTAGACCTTGCCATGGAAGTGTGTGACCAGAGCTTCTCACTCTCTCTTATGGAACAAAGCAGGCTTGTTCTAAGTACAACACAATAATCATAATAATAGGAAAATAGCATACTAAGAATTAATAGAAGAGATATCAAGCAACTCGACTGGCTTAGCACATAGGCTTTCTGTATATCTCCCTTCTGGTTGCAAGAGGAAGAACCAAACCCACAGGAACAGACATAAAAGAAAAGAAAAAATATTCTCCAACTGCAGGTTAACTTCCCCAGCCTTCCAGTTCCTTTCAAAAGAACTAAAAACCTAACACATCTGATTAGATGGTCCCTGGTTTCCTTACAACCCTCTTCTGGGATTTCTTCCCTTGCTCTAACATGGAGTCGTTAGCTGCAAGCTTACACCACATAGCCTCGCCTCCTTCTTTATCCCAGAAGCCTTCATTTCTCCCTCTTCTCACTTCCCTTTGGCTAAAGGGTGCCAGGGCCAACCCAGTCTCTCCCCTCCATGATCCTTTGCTGAGATCCCCTAGTTAACCCTTTCTGTAACCTGGCCATTACAGACCATATATCTTATCGGTTTTCTTTTGGCAGCAAGCTCATCTGAATTGTTTTGAGCCAAGGAATTATACCAATTCCAATATTCTTGCAGAGTCTTATATCAGTGCAATTTCTTAAAAATTATTTCTTTATGGCAATGGTCTGTATTATTTCATAGTCAGAGAGATGTTCAAAAATAAGCTCTCAGTTTTGAAGTATCTTTTAAATGGGAAGAGTTTCCAGGACAGGTGTTCTTTTATCTTCAGACATCCTTGTTAGCCTCCCTGCAAATGAGCAATCTGTTCTTCATTGGCTGTCTCCCAATCTTGTGCCCCATATGTTATCTTCAAGGACACACTGACCTCACTACTGTGGATTCACACAGTTGCAAAATTCCATCAAGGCCATGAACTAAATTCTTCATAAACCAGAGTCTTTCTTTACTGGAAATGACCAGACTTCAGGTCTCAGGCCAGTTTTCTTTGCTTCTGGTACTCTAAAACATGCAGGGAATATAGTCTCATTACCAGTCTTCTCACAGGCTTCCCACAGGCAACTGATTAACCGTAGTGGAGACAAAACATTAGACTAATATGACCTTTAGTCTAATCTAGCATTGCTCTTCATATGTTGTTGTTTAAAAACAGTCCAGCTCAAAACATGACCATTAATCTGTTTATGCTTCACAATTTAGTATCAAGTTGTACACACAACTAAGAAGCTTGCTAGTTTCTTTTGAGGTTGTGAATCTTTTACATTGGTACCAGAGGGCTATTATATTTTTTTTTTCATGACAGTGTCCTAAATTATTTAAAACACTTAGTAGTGAATTGTTTCCATGTGTATTTTTTTCATGGTAGGATAAGGTCTAACAAACCTCATAAAGGTTGCCTGTTGAACTCTTTGAGCCTCTTAGCCAATATTGTCCCACGGGTTCACCTCTGGAACCTAGGCAGGGAAGGAGTCACCATTGTTACCACCACTGAGATAAGAGCAGATCTTTCTCTTCCAATTCAGAGGATGACTGGCATGGTAAAGGGAATCGATGTTGTTGTCTCAAGTGAGTGCTGCATTCTGATCCAGGAATCAACCACCCACCTAAAAAAATTTGTCAGTCCTGTTTTTGAGGAATGTTATATAATGAAAACAAAGGGACAATTGTGGAATTTATGTATGCTTTGGGAATATGCATGATTGTTCCTTTGTTTTCATTATCTTTATCATGGATTGGAAAATTGTGGTCCTGTAGATGTTGATGTTGATAAATATCTGTTCTCAACATCTCTCCATTGTTGGTCTGGTGGGTAGGGGCTGATGGTAGTTGGAGTTCCAACAATATCAGAAGATAAACAGATTCCCCAGGTATAGTTCTATGGTGCAATCATTTTTAGCTCTCATATAATTATGTCTAGTCCCTAACAATTTGCCATTTGGAATGTTGCCTTGATGCATCATTGAACAATGTAAAATATTGAAACCCATGTATATCAAAGCAGTTTCAGACTTAAGTATAGATTCATCAGGAAATGTTGTGTTATTATCACTACATGTTGATGGCATGTTTGATGCTTTCAGTCCAAAGTGAATGATTGGGTCAAATGTCATAGCTTAAGCACACTACTAATTCTACTCCTCTTTTCTGTGATTTTTAGGAACTCCAGATGGAAAAGTGAGTCATCTTTATAAAAGAGATACAGTTTTATTCATATGACCAGAATGCTGGAGATCTTCTCTTAGTATAGCTTTTTGTGCCAATTTGGTTTTCTCTTCCATTTTTTGCTTTCTGCGGGGCTATAGCCAGCACCTGTGGACATATACAAAATAAACTTGGTAAATGAAAAGTAGAACTATCCACCTTGGCAACATTTTTCTTCCAGCAGAAACAGCTGAGAATTAGACTCTGTAACAGCTAAGAAGAAAGCAAAATGAATCATTGACTAAGGCAGTTTTGGGTGTATTCCAGGTAAGTTTGTAGGTGGCCAATTCTATCTTCCCACCTCTCCCTATTTACTTTTAGTAAAAATAGCAAAGCATCTTGTGACACCTTTAGAGACTTAACAAAATTATTATGTTGTAAACTTTACATGGGCAAGAACAGGTGAGATAGGTCCACTGGTGTGAGCAGGGCAGAGTTTCCTGTGTGTCTCTTTTTCACAGGCCTTCAGCACCCAGCTAGTGATACAACTGCAAACTGAATTTTTTTAGCATTGCAGGTGGCACATGCACTTATAAATTGATGCCTGTTCTCTCTTGTCTGACTCTGGGGTATTTCTGATATATGTCTGTGTAACAATTTAGAAGTGCATGTGCCACCAGCGATGTGGTGTTGTTGCATCATTGTTGCATGGACAGAGGAGTAGAGTTGCTGTACATGTTCACCCCTTGATCTATCCTCTACCATTCAAGAACCACCTGGATGTACGGCAGGGATTACTGACCAGTCTGATTCTCTATATTCGTGCTTTGCCCTTGGAGGCAAGCAGGAAACTGCTGTGGAATAACAGGTATTGAGTCCATACACAGCTAATCGTTATGACAGCAGCTGAAACTATTCACCAGCAAGCACAAGAGCAGATAACCATGTGAATGATGTGCCTGACTGTAAGAAAAGTTTGGCTTCAAGGGTCAGTAGAGGTCATACATCTTTTTTCCTGTGACTTCTGCCTCATCATCTCTAATGGATTGGAGCCGTAACTCCTGTAGAACACATTTTATGATATGTATAGAATGTTCTAATTGGGCATGTATACATAAAGAGAGTGAAAAGGAAACATTTGTAAGTAACAGGACTAAAAAAGGTGTTAAGCGGAGTAATTGCCACAGCATCAGAGCTGAAAGATAAAATCAGTGATGGATGCTGTGAGGTTAGCTTTCCTTGAGCATTTTTTCAGAGATGAGAATTCTCTGTTCCTGACTCATGGTTAAAGTAACAATCACATGAATATAAGACTTAGACAAACAAGATGGGGAGCGGGTTGCATGCCTTAGCTGTTTACTCCACAGATGCTTACTTTATACTTGGCATAAATAAATTTATACTTTCCCTTCATGGCAACTGGAAATCTTAAGTTGTAGTTATTCATATGACCCTAGGATTGTCATATTTAGAATGTCAGTATAGTCGTGTTCTAACAAAATAATGCAACTTATTTGGATTTGGGTTTTCATTTCAAACAGTTGCATTTTTTTTTAAAAAAAATGGCAGTCTTTGTTTATCCTTTTGATTTCAGACTGTGGATTTGATTTGGAAGCGTTTAAATACTTCTTTATTCTCCTTCATTCTCCTATTTTATTCTCCTTCTTTATTCTCCTATTTTGCTTGCATATTTTAAAGTTAGATGAATTATTTTAGTTTTAGTTCATAATACCCCAATTGTGGTTAAAAGACAAGGGCACACATTGTTCTGTAAAGTATCATCTTCATTGACATTTAGGATAAAAATGATTTGGGCTTTCCTTGTTTAGAACAATCAAAGGCTAGAATTACTTCCTTATAGTTACAGTAGGAACAGCCAGAGATACAGTGTTTTTAAAAGGGAATATTTCAGGGAGGCATTTTATGTTAGTTATTTGGAAAGTTCAGGGACAACATGACCTCTGCACCCGACTTCCAGTACCATAAATCATGGTTTCAGTGTAACCAGTGTGAACTGGGGATTGAATCATGAGGTTACAGACTAATGTAGATACAGTGTTTTGCAGGTTAACGTGGTCACATTCTGCTTGACACAATGTTGCGTGGGATTAACTTAGGGTTGCCACGTTGAATATGGGACAAGGCTTCTATAACTTTAATCCTGAACAGATCTTAGAGTAGGATGAGCTATTATGAAGCTGCTTCAAGCCTTCAAAGGTATGTGTCCTCCCTTACCTTTCAAATCCAAATTTCAAAGTGCAGCCATCTCTTCCACTGTTTATTTCCTGGGGGAGAGTGGAGGGGGGCATGGAGTAGCACCCAGCTCTGTTCTTGTTGATGACTCTTCTGTTTTCTCCCCACACTCCACCAGATATGCAATAACCATGTTGAGATGCGACAGCTGTGGTTGAAAGTTGGGGTTTGGTACGTAAGAAAGAATAGTTACCTTTGTCTGGTTTGATGGAACTTTTTAATACTTTGTCATGCTTTGTGATTTCTTTAAGATTAAAGTTTCAAGAGCCCTGACACCTAATATCCTTAGATTCAGTACCCTTTTACTATAGTATTGCCTTTCTAGGGGAGGGTAGCTTTCTGGCATGAGTGGGAAGATATGATCTAACCTCTGTGGGAGAGGAACCTTCAGGTTAAATCCAGCATTCCTTCTTAGAGCTAACAGTTCAAAATAGCTGATATTGCACATAGCTGTGTGGTTGTGATTGTATAGGTATAAGTGTTTTTATTTTTCCAGTTGCACAGTAATAGGAGGTTTCCATATCTATTCTTATTATTTGCATGAAAGAAATAAAGGACCAAGTTTCAAGGATTTTCTCTGAAAGTAGAGATTTAGATCCAGTGTAGTGGTAGTGGTTTGAGCATTGGGCTAGGACTCTGGAAACCAGGGTTTGATTCCCTTCTCAGCCATGGAAACCCACTGGGTGAGCTTGGGCAAGTCACACTCTCTCAGCCTCAGAGGAAGGCAAAGGCAAACCCCCTCTGAGCAAATCCTGCCAAGAAAACTCCGTGATAGGTTTGCCTTAGGGTTCCCATAACTCGGAAACAACTCGAAGGCACACAGCAAGTAGGGATGGAATATGATTGTCCGAAAAGGAGACCTCAAATATATTTCTGTATATATTTACCATAAGTTCATTTACCATGAGTTTTTAAATGTCGAATAATGTTGTTTCATTTACTACACATGGATATGAGAACAGCATGTTTAATGAAGGCTGGAAGTGTATCTTGGAGATCAGTGTTTTCTGTGGTTGAAAGACTAGAAAATATATGTTTTCTTAAAGGCTAATATGGCTAGCATTCTGTTAAATGCCATCTTCTAACAAAATATTTAGGTTGGTTTTCAGTGCAGACATAGAGGAGACAGAACACTAATAATCAAAAATAGGTGTTAAAAAGCTACCTACTATACTTACCACTAAATTTATAGATGAGATTCTGGGAACTTCTACAACTCTGCAACTCGTGGGAGAGTTTGAAATTATGGTACAGTGAGAAAATTACTAAAGATAACAAAAAAGTTCTTTTTTACTCTCGTAGTCCTTAGCCTAACTTTTTTTTCCCTGATTGCTTAAGCACATGCATACGCAAACAATATTCTTCCCCTTCTGTTAAGATTTTCTACCAGATATGTTGCAGTTAATTATTTGCTTTAAAATAATCTTGTGTTCATGTTTCGCTCTGTGACTTCTTTTTTCCAGACCTCTGAGAGCCAGAATGGTAGGTATTCAATAAAACAAATAGGAAACTGCTATAGGCATACATGTTGTTGTTGTTCTGTGCCTTCAAGTCGTTTCCAGCTTATGGTGACCTTAATGTGAAGCCATCACAGGGTTTTCTGGGGCTAGGAATGTGTGACACATCCAAGGTCACCCATGTATTTCCATGGCCAAGCAGGGAATTGAACTCTGATCTCCAGGGTGGTAGTCCAATGCTCAAACTTACGCCATGCTGGCTCTCACATAGGTATACGTAGATCTGTTTAATTTTGATACAGTACATAATGATTCCTTCACTTTTGTGAGGGTTCAAGGTGCAGAACCTCATGAAAGTAGAAAAACTGTGAATAACTTCCCCCTGCAATCCCTCTCCCATTCCCTTGCCTTTTGCAAGCCAGGGCCAGAGGCAAGGAAATGGGCATCAGGAGCTCCAGAGGGGAGAAGGAAGGTGCAAGCCTTCCAGCCCCCATTCCTTTGTCTTTGGCTTGGCATGAGTTCTTAGTTCTGTGTCCAGAGGCAAGAGAATAGGAGGGGGGAGCTCCAGAGGGGAGAAGGAAGGCCTGTGCATGCCTCCCCCCATCTCCTTGCCTTTTCTGGTGCTTGCCTTCCTTCTCTGCACCCGGCAAAACACAAGGGAGGAGGGATGAGGAGGGGCAGGGAGGCATATGTGTGCCTTGCAAATAATCAAATTCGTGAAGGTCAAGCCCATGAATGTGGAGGGAAGACTGTAGATGCCTAAAGTTGGCTAGCTGTAACCCTGTGCTGCAGCTGTCATTAGTAATTTAATACCATGACACTTGCAAAGCTATTTTTTTTTCTAGACCTAGGCTTGCAGTTATATCTAAAAACTTAGCCACCTGTTCGATTAGCTAAGGCTCTCAAAGCAAAATTATGCCTGCTAGAGACACTTTCCATGTTGTGGAAAACAGATGCCATCTGTCTTGGAAAGACTGACCATATTATTGATATCTGATCTGAGAATACGCCTAATAATTAAGGTTTAAGGATAGCTCAGCACATTAAATCAGTGCTGACCCAGGCTGGAGTAGGAGAACTATCTTATCCTGGCTCTGTTCTGTAAAATGAGCCTTGTTTGACACTCTAAACTGCTACCGTGTATGTGTGTGTGTTTATGTGTATGGGCCTTGAAGTCACCTGTCAATTTATGGCAACCCCATGAATTTCATAGAGTTTTCTTAGGCAAAAATCATCAGAGATGTTATCCTATTGCTTTCCTCTGAAATTTACAACAAGTGATACTTGTGGGCGATCTCCCATCCAAGTAGTAACCAGTGTTGACCCTGATTAGCTTCCATGATCAGATGGGATCTGGAATGGGGATATTTTTAAAAGTCAAACATTGTACAACAAATATGTTGCGCAAAATCAGCAATCTTGTGCAACAAAACCACCTGTGGCTGCAGCTTCCATCAGCCCAGGTTTCTTTTCCAGGCATGTAACATTTGGGTTGTACAACTTTCAGACTGGCAAAGGCTACAACCACAACATGGAATGCTTCACCATGTTGTTTGCATAGGGGTATAGTGTGCAATTTAGTTTTGCATTTTCTGCACTTTCCCCAAGGAAAGAGCAAATGTAACCATGTGAGGGTCTTTTCCCCCACCTCTGGAATGTGTGTAGTTTTCTGTGTCTAGTAAAAAAGACTGTAAGTTTCGACTGCAAAGGTACATAATTTCTCAAGCTCCTGAGCCGTTCTCAGAAAGGGCACAGTTTATGTTATTTCAGGGGGAAAAAAGTTCCCGCAATTTGCAGGAACTGTTGACATGCCATTTTTCTTCCTCTGAAAGTTTCTCAAGGGGTCAGGAACTCCAAATTTGACCCCAGATGGGAAACTGATGAATTTTCATTCCATCTCTAATTGGAAGGCTGGAATCACTCCATTTCAAAATGAGCAGGAGCTGTAGATCTATTCTTCAATTAGTTAAGACCTAACTTTATAGGACAAATTGTAGGAAATTGGGGCCATTTCCACACTAGACTGTTACAGTGCTATTATTCCACTAAACTGCAAACCCCAGGATTCCATAGGATGTTGAAAGTGGAATAATAGCACTGTAACAGTCTAGGGCGCAAATGGCCTGGTAGTACCTTCCTTCCTTCCTTTCTGCAAATAGATGGAGGAAGAATTCTCATAGAGCCTTTGTAAGAGGAGAGCCTGTGTAAGAGGAAGAGCCTATGTAAGAGGAAGATGCAGGAGAGCCTGTGTAAGAGGAAGTGTTCAGATTCTTTGAGTTAAGGGGTTTCTTTACACCTATTTGAAAGAGGTGCTGCCATGCTATTCTGTTGAAATGAAAACTGAAGATAAGTATTCTAATGACTGTATCCTGGCTTCAAGACTTGTACAAAGGAAATGGTCAGAACATTTCTTCCAGTTTTGGTGACTGAATAGTAGCTGAAGGATTAGGTGTCTAGACACTTCAATGTTTAGTAGCGTTCTGAGTCATTTCCCTAACTGTAGAGAGAAGCTTATGCTTCCATAAACATTTGGATATTAACAGTCTCAAGATGGATGCAATTATTTCAGAGTGCCTTTAGAGCTAGAATCCGGATGAATAACATTAGATTATATTTTAAACTTTAGAACTAAACTGGATTCTAAAAAATTAAATCAGGCTTCTTTTTTTACTATATCAGCAGAAGTTTTGTATATACAATTTCAGCTACACTATGGTTTTCAAGAATAATCTGAAAATAAAATGATATCCGCACATAGTGAAAACAAATATATTAAAGTTTGTGTTCGATAACTTTTTAAAATGAATTTGTGTTTCCTGTCTGACCTGGATCTTCCTGAGAGATCGGGCAAAAAGCAATTTCATGGAGATGGTCAGAAGGAGTGGAAGAATCCTACATTCTCATACCATTCCTTGATGAAACTATCCAATTTGTTATGAATTGCGTACAGATCCACCTAATAAATACATTGTCCATGGTCTTTGCTGGTTTCTCAGTATGTGCTAAAACCTGAGATTATACTTAAAAAAACAACCAAATGAAAAGAAGACAAAAAGGCAGTGCCAACTCTTTAAAGTTTTCATCCTTATCTGTTTGCTTCTTTTCATCCATTTCCATTATATGCATGTGTCTCTGGGCCAAGAACTTGCTTAAAGATTTCCCCTCAAGGCAATATAAGTTCAAGTTCAAGTTCAAGTTCAAGTTTATTGCATTTTAGCAGCCAGCCATTGCACAAAAATGAAAAAATAAAATGAGAAAGAATAATCCAGCCAATTTACATGTAACACATAATCAACAATAAATGAATCACTTTCCATACCCCTCCTTGTTCTTTATAGCACGTAACTGTAAGGCCCTAACAAGAAATTTAGATGTTCTGAAAGACACATATTTCACAGTATCAGATAACAGAAAACAAACTTTCGCGAAAGAGGAATTTCCCTTAAAAGACTTCAATAAAGGAAAAATATACTTGCTCCTGAGATCATTATAAATAGGGCACTCAAGTAGAACATGAATTAAATCTTCTACTGAAACAGAGTTGCAAGCACATACTCTGTCCTTCATAGGAACATTCTTGTACCTGCCCATCCGAATTGCCAGTGGGAGAACATTCAATCTAGCATGCAGAAAGGCTAACTTCATTTTAAAAGTTGGAAGATCAACCAGATAATGAGGAAGGGGTGAATTCAACGGGATGTAAGAAACAAAAAATGTATTAGATTGGCAGGACTTAATCTCAGTCATCTGGGATTGCATTGCTATATCCTTGAGTCTTTGGAGTATAAGTAATTTTGCTTTATCATACCCTTGAGTCAGAAAAAAAGGAACAGAGAACCCCAAATTCATGACAATCAATTGCATTTTATGCATCCATGAATTTGGACCAGGCTCTTCGAAAGACATCAAAAGGAGCTCAGATACCTGCTTAAAAATAATTTTCAACCAGAAAAGGAGGGCTAATCTAAGAGCCTCTGTTTTAATTGGCATTATACCTAACTCTGCACGGAGCAATGCTAATTTTGTAGAAATGGGAACTGCCACAAGTCTGCGTAGAAATTTATTTTGTGCTCTCTCTAATATATCTAAATTGGTCAGAGCCCACAGTGGTGCTCCAAATAGCAGTTTAGGCAGGACTCTGAGCCTATAGAGTTCTAAAGTGGGTTGAATCATATTGCCCCCTTTTGTGCGATAGAATCTTAATAATCCATTTAATGTTCTTTCAGCTAACAGGGTACTTGATTGAACCTGTGAAGACCAATTACCAGTCCAGTGAAAGACCACACCAAGATATTTAAAAGAGGGGACTTGTTCCAATTTATTCCCGTCGAGTAGCCAATTATAAATTTTTTTGGATTTGCCGAATACCATCACTTTTGTTTTTTGATAGTTGATGGAAAGTTGTTCATTCTTACAATATAAACTAAACTGATTCAACAATCTACGCAGGCCTACTTGAGTATAGGAAATCAGGATAGCATCATCTGCATACAATAGGATCGAATATTTCCGATTTCCAATTTTAACTGGGAAAAATTGGTCACCTTTTAAGAACTCAACTACATTGTTTATAAATAAATTGAAAAGAAGGGGAGCAAGCAGACACCCTTGTCTTACTCCTTTAGAGACAGGTATCGAGTCTGACAGGTGTGTACCATCAACTCTGACTTTCAAGGATGTATTTGAATAAAGGGATATTATACATTTTAGAAGATTCTTATCAATACCCATAGTTTGTAATTTAACCCAAAGACGTTCCCGTGAAATAGAGTCAAAAGCAGCCTTCAAATCAATGAATGCTACAAAAATATGCTTTACAGTTCCTGCCAGATATTTATCAATAACATATTTCAACATAAAATAATTATCCAAAGTTGACCTGCCTAAACGGAAGCCAGCCTGTTCTGGGGCCAGCAATGCATGCTTTTCCACCCAATCCTCCAATGTATCTAAAAGAGACCTGGCATAAATTTTCCCAGAAACATCCAAGAGACTAATGGGCCTATAATTTCCTGGATCATTTCTAGGACCCTTTTTGTAGATAGGAACTACAATAGCGGATGACCAATTAGGTGGTGTAACTCCTACATTATTAATTAAAGAAAATAATGAAGCAAAAATTGGAGCCCACCAGTCTGAAAATGCAATATAAAAGTCTGATGGAAAGCCGTCTTCACCAGGTGCTTTACCTTTCTTTTGTCTTAATATTAATGAATTGGCCCTATCTATAGAAATATTTTCCCAGCTATGTTCCCATCTAGGCCCAGTATAGTCTGGGGGAATAATCTTAAGATGGTCTGAATCATTAAATAGCTTTCCAAAATAGCTTTCCCAGTTGTTTTTAGAAATAGTTCCTTCTAAAATTGGAGATGACCTTTTTTCGAGCTTTGCAATTGTATCCCAGAATTTCGATGGATTCTTTTGCAGGAGTGCTAGGCTTAATTCCTTCCACTGTTCCCTGTAATATATCCTTTTTTTCTCACTAATTAATCTTTTGTATTTTTTACGAAGATCATAGAAATATGAGGGAATTTCAGTGGAGTTAGTGGATCGATATAATTTGATGGCTTTTCCCATTTGCCTTTTCAGATTCCTGCAGTCTTTGTCAAACCAAGCATTATTGCTTTTGGTTTCACAATTTTCTGAGTGGGATATCTTTTTTATAAAAAAGGGTCTGAGAGAGTTTGTTAATTGTGTATACAACTGATTTGCAGACTCGACATTAGATGCTTGAATCAGATCTTTTCTTAATTTCATAAATTCGTCAGAGTAAAGTCTCTGTTGCAAATCTGATTGCAACAGGGGATTCCATTTGATCCTTTTATCAGAGGTTAATTGGGCTTGTTCAGAATTAAGGTGGTGAGCAGTATTTATAACAGTACTGTTAAACCATTGCAAGGAAAATCTAAGTGGCTGGTGATCACTACCAGCAACTGGGTCAACTGTAAAAGAGAGAAACAAAGATCGATGCTCATGTGAAATTAACACATAGTCAACTGTACTTGCTCTAGAGTTATTTATAAAAGTAAACTCTCCCTTAGAATTATCAAGATGGGAACCATTTATTAAAGCTAAATTTAGTTTTGTCAGTAAAGTAAAAAAAATGCGGCCAAAATCATTAATCTTCTTATCTTTAGACTTTCGGATTTCTAAACCTTCCCACAACTCAGTTGGGCCTCCTAAAGCCCTAGCAATATCTTGGTTAGATGAACCTATGCGTGCATTAAAGTCACCGACAATTACCAATGGAACTAAAGGAAATTCATACTCTAACTCGCATAGATATTCTTCTAACTTATGCCAGTAGTTTGGATCATAATATGGTGAGGTGCGGGGGGGAACATAGATGTTAACAAAAATATAAGAGTGGTGTACATTTTTAATAAAAATGGCCATGGCGCATGGAGCTAATCCTTTAAGAGGAATAATTGAAGCTGAAAGAGAAATGGATATCAATATAGCCAGGCCACCACTCGGTCTACCACCTTTAGAAGAAGAATGTGCAGTATTTGAATAGGCCACATATCCAGGAAGCCAAATATCATGCTTTAGCCAGGTTTCTTGGAACAGCAAGACCTGAAACTGCTTTATATAGTCTAGAAAATCACAATCCTCTAATTTGTTCCTCCAGCCTGCTAAATTCCAGGACAAACAGGAAAGTCCAGATGTCGAATATATTGATTGTCATTGTTGTGTCAAAACCTGGATTTCATTGGTTTCCTCTGAAATTACCACTGACCCATTTATTTGTGAGTGAGGGTTACAATGTACTTGATGTATATCTGCAAATATAGTATCTTTGTTTTTAGTCTTCCTTTCACCTAATTCATGAGGCTCCAATTTCCTCATCTCTAACCAATTCGCTGTTGTTTGGCGTACTTGACTAGAGATAATATTTCTATTACTGGGAGGGGATTCAAACATTATCAAATCATTCTGTTCCATAGGAGCTGAGGCTAAATCGAATTCTTCCCTACTCATCACAGTTAGCCTTTCTCTTAAGACACCCAATCTTGTTATGATCGCTTTTTTTTCAGTCAGGGGTAAACATTTATAAGAGTCTATTAATTGCTCTTCTTCACTGACCCTAGAGATATTAAATGGGTCTTGTGGACAGCCTTTCTCAAAAGAGTTTATCAATACAGGGTGTTGCTGCATACAGTGGAATTCTTTATTAGAAGAGAGCAAGGGTGGAACTTTTAAACTACAATTTTCAAACTTAAAAGTTGATTTAGAACCATGCTCTCCCCAAACCTTAGAATTATTCACTACTGAACAGGGTAATAAAGGTTTCCTCACTGTATCCAGAAACACTCGGGTAGGTACCACACCCAACCTAGAAACAGAAACTTTCCTCTTCATAAAGAGGGAAGGTATTCTAGCTGACCTAAATACTAGGATAAATTTTTGCATTTGAGAAGGGGCATATAAAAAATTGATAAATGAAAGATCAACTGCCTTAATTGGTAAATGTAGTATAGTACTAATATGCTTCCTAGCACAGCTCATTGTATTCCACCGAGGAATAGATTGTCTATAAGGGAATATACTTAAAGCAACCTGATTAACCTGAAGGGAGAGATTCATATCCTTTAAAAAGCTCTTAGCTACAGGGAATGAAGGAAGCTGGCTTGTAGGAATGGTATTTGTAACTTTGATACCATCCTGCTTCTTAATGATCATTTTTGAAGGAAATGTATGACTTTCCCTTTTTATAGTGGAGGTAAGGCAGTCTAGTTTGTCTGAAATATTTCTTAATTCACTATAAACACTTTTTACAGTTACCGCCACCAGATTATATTGTTTTTCTAAAAGCATCCCATCATTAGAAGAAGAAATAATCTCCTGAAAGTCATCATGTCTACTCCCATCTACTAGGTTGCTTTTAGATATATTGTTTCTGCCTTGTAAATACTGAGACTCTAAGCTTTCCTCTTCTAGAGCATCAAACCTATTAGAGGTAGGAATTGCAGATTTAAAAACATCTAATGGCTGCCTATCAGGTTTAAAAAACTCATCAATCTTGGGCTGCTTAATTTTAGGGGGAGAAGAGTAAGTAGGACTTCCCCGAACTCTCTTTCTAGAAGTCATATTAATTAGCTTTCCACTAGAAATAAAAAAAACTGAATTAAGTAATTAAATAACTAAATAATTAAATAGCTAAACAGATATATATATATATATAGAGAGAGAGAGAGAGAGAGAGACTATAAAAATAGAAACATATAATTGACATATATCTGAAAGTCTAAAAGACACAAAAAAGAAAATAAAATCTAAAAAAAAAAAATACTGTTTTCACAAAAAAGGCAGTGCAGTTCAATTTTACAATCCTGAAGCAAATAGGCTGGGTAGCATATAGAACCCAGAGTGCACCTCTTGAACTCAGATCTGCATCCAGACTGTTGTAGGCAGCAGCTGTTTAGGCTCTTCTTTCGTCTTTGTTCACAGGCTTTATCAAAGTTTCACCAGAACTCCCCAGAGGTAATTCCTCATACTCAAAAACAGGGGTTATCAGCGTTTATTATTGTCAATATTCACTGCTAGTTCAGTCTCTTCTCTACCAAACGCTGAAGGACCCTCAAACAAAGAGATAACAAACAGTTCGCAGTTCACAGCTTGTTGTCCCACATCATCAATCAGACCTTCATAGGATGGTAGATGATAGATGGTAGAAGGTCCTATATCCTCCCTTCCTCCTCCTCTTTGTCCAACCAACAGGTCAGTGATACAGCCTCAAGCCTTTGCTCACCACTTTAGCATTCCAGCTGTGAGTTCCAAATTATAGGCAAATAAAGATGATAGAAACAATGCCCAAATTGCAAACAGCTATGGAAAAGGACTGTAGTATATAAACTTCTTCAACTTGGGTGAGTATACCATCAGTGGTCCACAATCCAGACGAAAACAGCAAGACAACAGATCTTAAGGAATAGTAATAAATAGAAGTGTCTTCTCTGATGTAAACAACCCAGCTGTAATTTACCTGGGCTCCACTCTACCAGCACTCAGCTATCCCTCAGCTGGCCTTCCAAAAGCTTCAGGTAGGTTAATTGTCAAATGATCACAGCTGCCCAAATAAAGTCTTAAAATCTTAGAATCTTAAATAATTAAAGCTCTAAGTAATAAAAACTTTGGGGTTATTAAACCTCAGAGCTATACAATTTAATGTTTAAAAGATCCAATGTTAAAATGCTAAATGTTAAAAATGTTAAAAAGGTTAAAAGGATTAAAAAAAAAAAAAAATCAGCTTGCTCACTAAAATCCGAGTTAAAAATCACCATTAAGGACTAAAAACTACCTCACACAACAAGTTATTCCTGCAAATCCTGATTAACAAAGGCAATGCTCTGGAAAAGGTCCAGAGTTCAGTAGCAGGACATCACTTTTCTTTAGCGGGACTGCTAAAGCTAAAACCAGACAAGAGCCGAGGATAAATCAAAACCTTGACCGAAAACAAACAAACAGGCAGGCAGGCAGAGAGCGAGCGAGAGCAAACTCCTCGCTGAAATTAAAACCCCTGTAAGCAATTAAGCTTGCACACTGAAGGAATAAATGTAAAACAAAATGGGTTGGCATCCAAAACAATAAACTATGTAAAAAGGCAACAAAAGATAACAAAAGGATAAACTTTCAGAGGAGCTCTTTACCTAGGACCTCAATATATGACTGAAACTGCCAGGTCCTAAAGCTGGCCCTGACATTTCTGAAAATTTCAAAGGAGGAAATGAGATCCAAGGCAATATAACATTATGCCAGGGAAATTAACGTGTAACATTTGACACTTTTGCTGGATATACCATTCAATTTAGTGTTGGAGTCCAGGCAGAAACAGTCACAATTAAGTATGAAATCTGACTGAAGTGTTGGTATGCTGACTCTAAGACTAAGAATAATTTGCTTTCAATTTTTGGGAGGCTGTTCCCCAACTTATTTGGAGAATTTTTTAAATGTCTATTATCAGGAACAAAACATAAAGAGAAGGTCTTGTTATCAGCTCAAGAGGAAAAGAAATGGCTGAACAGACTGGACTCTTCCTCTTCTTATTCTTATTGATCCTCCTGTAGAGCCAGGTATTACTAGACACAGTGCTTCCAGTGGAATAAGTGTAAATTCCATTCAGGCCAGAAGTCTTGTCACAACTCCTACAGTGATAGTCCCTAAACCAGTGATATTCCCCAAAATCAAGAAAAACAGAACCAGGTCTGATGCCATGGCCTCATCAGTGGAAGGGGAGAAGTCTATAATTTTTCATGAATGGCTTTAATTCCACTACAGATTAATGGGGTCTGGATAGTATTTGGGATTAGTATTTTATATAACATCCTCACAGGCTTTTCATTTCATCCCCAAGATGTCATAAACAGGAATAGATGTTAATACAGCAAGGTATCTCTCATCTGCTTGGCATGGAGTGACAAGATAAGTACTATCTCAAAAATCAAATGGCTAATCAGTATTCTTTATTGTACCAAAGAAGGATAGAGTGATATGACGATACTGGACTGCAAATTTTGTCCCTAGGAGAAAGAATGATTTTGCCTTTTTCAGAGTGTCTGCTGCAGTTGTGTCTGCTTTGTGAAGCAGAGGTTGGCACTTCCCAAAACTGGGGTCTGTTGCTGCTCTAAGTTCTGATTGGTTCATACTTTCTTGCTATTTCTATGGCCTGACGAATGGTTTAAGTCCTTTATTACCTAGGGTTACCTTACTTCCTGTTTGGCAGGATTTTATCCATATGCATGGCGTCTTCCCTGGTGCTCATTAGGGCCATCTTCTGCCCAGGCCTCCAAGCTTTCATTAAAACAACAGCAGCAGTAATGCAAGTCTGTAGCAGAAGATGAAGTTATGCGGGAAAATGTGCACACACTGTTCTGTTGAATCTTTTTTTCAAGAAAAAAACCTGTCCTGTCTTTCATTGTGTTTAGCCAGTGAGCAAAACCTCACAACTTGATTGACATTTATTTTTTTTTAAAATATTAAAATATAAATTTTATTATATTTAACAAAAAAAGACATAACATAACATAACATACATTCAATAGTACATTATACAAAACACATAACCACATAACACCCAATTACAAAAAAAAGAAAAAAAAGAAAAAACAACAACAACAACATTTTGATACATTTCAATACAATAATACAATAATATCCTTTCAAACAAACTTCACATTCTCCCTACATTCATACTTTGACTTCTTTTACAATCACCGAAGGGCGCAACCTTTTCTCTTTCCAGTCAATCCTACTCACCTATTCTTTCCTTAAATTTCACTGAAACATACCATATTCTGTTCGGCTATCTATACAGTTTCTTCTTTCAAACATACTTTCTTCAATTTTACTTCTTCCTCGCAAATCTTCTATTTTATCGTCTTTTTATTTATCTTTTCAATTTACATCATAATCCTTAACTTATATACTTCTATTTCTATTCTTAAATATTTCTCATTATCTAATCAGACTAAAGAAAATCTAAATTATTCCTTACCATTTCTTTCAATATTTTCATATCTATTTTAAGTTCTTAATTTTATCTCTCACTACATGAAATTAATCATACAATCCCGTCAGGGCATGTTCATTCCATATTTCTGTCCACCACTGATTCAAGATCTCCCATTCTCGTTCAAAGCTTTCTTTCGATTTATTTTGCATCATCAATGTTAATTTATCCATCTCCGCCAATTCATAAACTTTATGTATGATATCCTCCTGCGATGGTGTGTTCTTATCTTTCCAAAATCTTGCGTAAACAATCCTGGCTGCGTAAATAATATAACATAAAATTCTTGAATACTTAGTCCTAATCTTCAAATCTATCCCATCTATAATATTTAATAAATATATTTCTGGGAGCTTATCATATTTTATATTAAACGTTCTTTCAATTAATTCATGTGTTTTTGACCAAAATGTACTTGCTTTCGTACATTGCCACCACATGTGAAAAAAAGACCCCACCCCCTGGCATTTCCAACATTTTGCAAGCTTCTTATTTTTGTATATTTTAGAGATTTGTATCGGGGTTATATACCACCTGTAATACATTTTAAAAAAATTTTCCTTTAGATAATAACTTCTTGTGAAGTCTTGATTAATTTTCCATGCTTGTTGCCATTGTTTTAAAGTTATCGGATGACCTATATCCTGGGCCCACTTTATCATATTCTCCTTTATACTCTCTTTTTCCAATTCTAATTTTAATAGTAACTTATAAATTTTGCTTAATGGTTTTTTAACTCCCGGTTTCATTATGATATCCAATTCTGTGTCATCTAACGATATCCCTTTATTCTTTATATCTTCCCTAAATTTCCCCGCTAATTGCAAATACAATAACCAATGCGATGTATAACCCTCTCTCATTAATTCTTCTCTATTCTTTAATCTAATCATATTCCCTTCCTTTCTAAGTATATCTTTATATAATATCCATTCCTTTAGTTGAACTTTCTCTAATCTATAAAATGCCTCATGTGGGGAAGTCCAATATGGTAGTTTTAAATATATTTTTTTCTTTACTCTAAACCAAATCCTTAAAATTGCTTTCCTTACATAGTGATCTAAAAATACTTTATTATTTTTATGTTTATCATACCACAGGTATGCATGAAAGCCATAATATAAATTAAATCCCTCCAAATTTAACAGTTTTGTATCCTCTAGCATAATCCAATTCTTTAACCAGATTAATGTTGAGGCTTCATAATAATGTTTCAGATCCAGCATATTTAAACCTCCATTCTCTTTTGTGTCCTTTAAATATTTACTCTTAATTCTTGGTTTTTTCCCATCCCAAATAAATCTATTTATTTCTCTTTCCCAATTAGTAATTACTTTATCATTCAATAAAATAGGTAAATTTTGGAACAGAAACATTAACTTCGGAAGAATATTCATTTTTATAGTAGAAATTCTCCCCAGTAGGGATAACTGCAATTTCTTCCACCTATTTAAGTCTTCCGATATTTCCTTCCCTATCCTTTTATAATTATTATCAAATAAGTCCGAATTATTTTTTGTTATTATTATGCCCAAATATCTTACCTTTTTCTCAACTTTGAATCCTGAACATTCCACTAATTCTGTTTCTTGATTTTGAGTCATATTTTTAGTGATCATCACTGATTTATCTTTATTAATTTTTAGCCCAGCTACTTCTCCAAAGTCTTTTAAGGTTTCCATCAAAGACCTAATACCATTAAGTGGGTCTTCCAAAATTACAACCATATCATCCGCATATGCTTGAATTTTAAATTCATGCTCTTTGATCTTCATCCCTCTAATTTCCTTATTATTTCTGATTTTTGTATTTAATATTTCTAAGCACATTATAAAAAGTAATGGTGAAAGCGGACAACCCTGCCTTGTACCTTTACTAATCTTAAATTGCTTCGATTTTTCACCGTTGATTAATAAAGAAGCTTTTTGATCATCATATATTGCTCTAATCCACTGTTTATACCTCTCACCAATCCCTAACTTACTCACTACTTCAAATATAAAATTCCAACTCAAATTATCAAACGCTTTTTCCGCGTCCAAAAAAATTAATGTTACTTCTTTCTGAATCGATTTTTGATAATATTCTATTGTGTCTAAAATTATTCTAATATTATTTTTCAATTGTCTTCCTGGCAAAAATCCATTCTGATCATCCCCTATCCAATTTACTAATACCTTTTTCAATCTCTCTGCTAATATTGATGTAAAAATTTTATAATCAATGTTTAATAGTGAGATTGGTCTGTAATTTTTTTTGTCCTGCTTATCCTTCCCTTCCTTTGGGATTAGTGTAATATTTGATTCTTTCCATGAATTGGGTAACCCTTGATACTTAATTGCATTTACTACTTGCACAAAAAATGGTATTAATTCTTCTTGAAAAGTTTTGTAATAGGCCTCAGTAAAACCATCAGGACCAGGTGCTTTTCCTACTTTTAGATTCCTTATAGCTATCCTAATTTCCTCTGTTGTAATTGGCTTATCTAATTCTTCTCTTTGTATTGTTGTTAACCGTTTCATGTCTATATGTTCCAAATATTTTATCAACTTACTTTTTTGTGTTTGTGAATATTGTTTCTCCTTAAATAATTCTTCGAAATATTTTACAAATATATTATTGATCTTTGATTGTTGGTAATATATCTTCTGTCCCTCCTTTAAACAAGCAATACTTCGTTTTTCCCTCTCCTTTCTTAATTTATACGCAAGCCACCTTCCTGGTTTATTCGCATGTTCAAAATGCCTTTGTTTAATAACTTTCAATTTCTTTTCTATTTCTTCCGTCATTAATAATTGTAATTGTTTCCTCAACACTGTTATCTCCTTATTTATCTTTAAATCTTTCGGTTTTTCCCTTAGTTCCTGTTCTTTTCTTTGTAATGTTTTTCGAATTTTCTCTTCTTTTTCTTTTCTATTTTTTACTACCCATGCCTGTTGATTAATGAAAAAGCCTCTCATAACTGCCTTACTCGTATCCCACACTATCTGCACTGATTGTCCTTTACCCTCATTTTCCTCCCAAAACCTACTTATCTCCTTTTTAGCTTTACTAACTACCGATTCCTTTTTTAATAAACTGTCTTTTAATCTCCAACTAAAATTATTTTTACCAAATTGCATTGTCATCAGGATTGAGCAGTGGTCTGAAATTGTTCTTGGCATTACTTCAAGATTCACCACATTTTTTAGAAACTCCCGAGTTATAAAAAACATATCTATCCTGGACCAGGATTTATGTCTTTCCGAGTAGAAAGTATATTCTTTATTTTTTTTTGTGCTAATTCCTACCTCTTCTAGGGACATATAATCTAATATTTCAAAAAACTTTTTTGGTAACTTCCCTTGATTAATTTTGTTATTTATCTTACCTTTACCTAATCTATCAGTTATTGGATTCAACACCCCGTTCCAGTCCCCCATTAAAATTAATTTCCCATCTTTGAAATCTAGTAATTTTTCTAACAAATTTCCATAAAATTTACTTTTATTTTCTAATGGTCCATAGACTGCTACTATTACAAATTTTAACCCTTGAGTTTTTACTTCCACTATCACACAGTGCCCTAAATCATCACTATATAGTTGTTTTGCTTCATGCCTATTATTTATATACACAGTTACTCCTTTTTTCTTTTTATTTATTGTAGATGAGAAAGCCTGACCTAATTTAGGATTCTTAATGTAATTCAAATCTTTAGCTCTTATGTGTGTTTCTTGAATTGCGGTTACGTCTAAGTTTAATTTCTCCAATTGGTGGAAAATACATTTCCTTTTATGAGGGGAATTCATGCCCCGAACATTCCAGGACAGTAGTTTCAACTTCATGTAGTATAAAATTCCTGTTCTATACTTACTTAATTACTCTTCTGTATCTTCCGATCCTTCTTCTCCCAAATCTTCTAATTCTAAGTCCTGTATTGAATTAATATCTTCACCTTCTTCCTCTTCTTCCTCTTCTTCTTCCTCTCGTTCTATCACTTCCTCTACCTGTCTTCTCTCTGATTCTCTCTCTTCTCGTATTTTCCCTGATCTTTTCTGTGTATTTTCTTCTCTTAATCTTGTATCCAAGCCTTGTGTTTTTTGTCCATTTTCTTTCCTCTTCTCTCTATCCTGTTCCTGTATTACTTCTTCTATTTTATTTAGTTCTTCTTTATGTCTTCTCCAGAATTCGTTCGCTTTCATAACGGTGTTCAAGATAACTTTCTTTTGTTTCCAAGTGAATGAAATACCTTCAGTTCTCTCCCAAGTATATCTTATATTCTGGGCTCTCAACGCTTGCGTTATAAAATTATAGTCCCTTCTTCTCTTTAATAGGGCTGGATGGACATCTTTAAAAATTTTCACTTCTTGACCCTCCACCACCAACTTCTTTACATAACTGCTTTGTATAACCAGATCTTTAACCCTCTCCCGCAAGAAATATATCACGATGTCCCTTGGTACATTCTTTCGTTTTGCCACCACCGAATTCACCCGAAAGGTCCTATCTATTTCCAGATCCAGTTGCTCTGGTACCCAACCAATAAACTGCGCCAATGGTCTTATCAGTCTTTGGTACAAATCTTCATTTGCCACTTCTCCCAGCCCTCTTATTTTGATCGATTTATTTCTGTTCCTTATATCCAATAATAATGTTGTCCTCTCCAGTTGGTCATTCCTCTCCTCTGTTTTTAGTGCCTGCGCTTCCATCTTAATTATTTTCTCTTCCGCCTGCTTCACTTTTTCAGTTACATGTATTAATTCTTTGGATATATTGTCTAACTTTGTGTTAAAAGTTTCTAATTCTTTCTTAATATCTGTCTTTATTTCCATTCTCATCTGCTTCATTTCTGTTCTTGTCTCTTTCATTTCATTTTTGAATGTCATTGTTAGTTTCCGTAATTCTTCAGTTATATCTGTTCCCGAGCTTATCCCTTGATTTTCTGTTCCTGCTGCTCTTGCTTCCGAAATTGGCATTTTAAGTTCTATTGAGGCCCTTCTTTGTAACAGTGATTGAATCTGTGTTTGAGTTCCTGGACCTCCCTTTCTTTTTCCTGCTGCCATCATTTTGATTATTTAACTCTCTTAATTATATTTTAATCCCTTCTTTTACAATTAATAATCTTTTTACTTTTTATTTTTTACTTTCTTAATCTCTATTTACTTGTTTGTTTATATGATCTTTGTTATCCTCCCTTTCTGGTTTATCCCTTCAATTTCCAGCCAATTACAATTACTTCCCTCTTCCCCAAATATTTCCCTCCTATCTAGATTACCATCAACAATCTCACAAAACCCACCAATTATCTACCTTTCTCGTATCTCAATCCACAATCTTTAAATCTCCCCAATCACTCAAAATATACTTCTTATTCCACTTGTTATGACCTCAGTATACAATTACTTATACTTATTTAACCAATTAAATAATTAATTAATCAGTCACAATCAATTACAATTAATTACAGTTTGTTACAATTAGTTCTGTGTAACTACAATAGTGATTACCGTATTAACAACAGTAACTATTTCCCCCCCCTCAACTTCAAATTATTTATTCCAACTCCAATTAATTCCAATATATTACTACTTTATTTAATTAATTCCAGTTAATTTCAATTTTTTAATAACTTAGCCTTTTATTCCTTTATGGTCTATTGTTTTTAAATTTTCAAAGGTCTAAACCTATATTATACCAAACATAAATCTCAATTTTATTCCACCCACTTTAATTATCCACCCCTCTTCTCAACTCCCCTTATTTTATGATTCCCTTATAACTCTATATACTTCACATTCACATTCAATTTAATCCCAACCCTCAATCAACAATTCCCTCTTCTGTCTTCTTTCTTCTTCTTCTTCTTTTTTTTATTTTTTGTTTTCTCCAACTCCGTCTCTTTCACCACAAATTTATACTTCACAGCAGCACCTCCGCAGTCAGGTCACAGTCAAATCACCAAATTAAATCCACTGACAAGCTCTTCTCTAATTGTTTTCCCCCACACTGTCTCTTTCAGCACAAAGTCACGCTTCGCGACTTCACAACAGCTCCTCCACAATCAGGTCACAGTCAAATCGCCATGTTAGATCCACGCTTCTAATCAGACAGGCGGGGTTTACTTTCTCGAGTTCCGTTACAATTTCAGTCCCATCCAGTTCAGTTCTAATGTTCCTTCTCTTTTCTTCTCCTAAAGTCCCAACTTTATATCTTCTTTACTTTTAAGGAATCCTAACCAACAATCCAAGTATAGTCAAACAGATAGGTTTCATCTACACTTCTTCTACGACATTAAAGCTATCCGCTTTGTGCCACCGCTGATTATTTTTTCCGAACTCCCAAATTCTTCTATTTATTTTTTTTTATTGTCTGTGTTATTTTCTATACTTTGTCCTGTCCAATTGTAATTGTAGTATCTTCAATCTTCAATCTTTTCCCCTCTCTACTTCACGTTTAATTGCGAGTACTTAATTAAACGTTTTACTTAAGATTCTAGGCAGAGCGCAGTTTTCCAAGTCCTCACACTTCTTTCTCTCGTCTCTCCCTTTTCCGTCCTAGGGTCTAAAAGTCCTTCGGACACGTCTTTCTTTTCCCCCGAACAGGGCTCTCGATCCCCATCAAACTCAGCAAAAATTCATTAGGATCTCACTTACCCAACGGCTTTCTTCTAAGATAAATGTAGAAAAATAAAAAAAAGAAACAGTGGTGACACGGCAAGCCTTTCTGTTGTTCAGGCTGCCCGGCGCGGTAATGGCGGCTCCGCGATCCCTGCAGTTCGTCCGTGCTCCTTTCCACCTCCTTCTCTTCTCGCACCCCGAACTGGATCGGATCCCCTTCGAGCCCCTCCGTGTCCCCCTTTTTCCAGGGGTCAATTTCCTCCAGATATTGGCATTTAGCGAGGAAATACCGACCACGCCAGGGTACGGAGTTCACCAACTTCGCGAACTCCGTCCAGTCGCCGCGTCGCCTCCACCGGAAGTCCTCAACTTGATTGACATTTATGACCCTCCACGTGCACTCCGTTTCCATTTTCCTGGGTCAGTGTTATTACCTTATAGGTAAGTCTGGCTTTTGGAATAAAGTACAATCTATTTTGTGCAACACCTTACAAGTACTACGTAGAAAAGTAGAGCCTTTCAAATTTAGGAGAGAATACAATAAAGCAGGGCAAAAGCTGCAACACAATGATTAATATTTATTGTTCAGTGGAATCTGTCTGAAAATAAAACTATATCTGTACATAATGCAAACAAATATGTTTGTGTTTGATATCTTTTTGTATTCCCTGTCTGACTTGTATCTTCCTGAGAGATCAAGCAAAAAGCATAGCTTGCTTGATGTATCAACATTATGTTTGTTTGTTTTTTAAATGTTCAGGGGCAGTAATGTGGACTCTGGTTGATTGACTGGGACTCAAGTCAAACTTAAGTCACTTCAGCAACTTGACTTGGACTTGGCTTGGCAATCAATGATGCACTGACTTGACTTGACCTGTGACTTGTATAATCTTAGTGACTGACTTGCTGCTCTTGGTTCAGTAATGTAACACATTCTTTGAGAAACCTTACAACTTTGAATAGTGCTTTCATCTTTTTTTGCCTAATGGTCACATGACAATCTGTGTCAAGCCCAAAGTGTAGGTGCATTTCTCAGAGGAGAACAGCAACAGGTTAGGCAACAGTTTTGAGACAGGGTCGTAGTTTGCTCAGCAGAAGGGGCTTTCTAAAACTTTTCCTAAGAGCAGAAGTCAAGACTCGCCCTAGGAGCATAGGGCACAGTTCTCAGAAGGGAAGATAAAATGTGTTAGGCAATGGGCTTGAGAAGGAAGGATCCTTCCTGCTAAAGTTTTTGGAGCTTCAGTAATGGGGAGTAAGAAGGATCCTAATCCCCACTTCAGAAGCTGCAGACTGTTTTATGCCCATTAATACAAAATCCTCCAGCTTCAAGAAGGGTAGGTAAAAAGGATCCCATTCCCCACTTCCAAAGCTGCAGAAGGCAGAATCGCAATTGTGGAAGGCTGATTCTACTTAAACTATTAAAACTGACTTTATTCGACTCTGTCCAGTAATTCTGGAATACACGTTGGGGTAAATTTGGCCCTGCACTTGAGACTCATCTAAATTTTCCAGTATGAATTGGAAGCCATTTTAGGGGCTTCCTGTGATATTTTCATGGAACTGTACTTTTTATTTTCAGTAGAAATGGTGATATAATCAGAATAACATTAGAAGTGCCTGTTGTTATTACCATACCAATAATGTACATGGCTACTTTATGGGAGTCTCTTTGTTACCCTGATTTCTGGGGTCCCGTGTGGGATGCCTTAATGTGCTCCATGTGATAGGGAATGGGAACTCAACAGAGCAGAAACAGTAACAAAGCGAGAGGCAGGGTAACCTTGCGGGGTATTTTTACCCAGTTTATACGGGGTCAGGCCAAGCCAAAAAAGCCAAACAAAGATGTCTAATAAATGATTTTATTGAATGAAAGTCTCATGCGTCAACGCAATCACTCACACACTCAAGACCTAAGAAGCAAAGAGTGGAAATTGGATAGGAGAAATATTGAAGGGATTGTACCTGGGGTAATACTGCACCTTTTCCTGAAGTCCTTGGTCCGGGAAAAGCAGAGAAAGAAGTAGAGCTCAGCACAGAGGGGGCTCAGGGGATTATTTGACTAATGGAGAAACAGTCTGCTGGTATGACTGGGAGTGATCCAAAGAAGCGCTCAAAAGCTGGGACTGTTTGTAGGGGAAAAAGTACCTTGAGGGCAAATCCTCTCCCAGGGAGAACAAAGGGTGTTGCAGTGGAAAAGAAGCTCCACAATGGCAACTCCTTTTGCATGATGAGATTACAAGGTGTTGCCAAAGTTTCAGGATCTTCAGTTACATTGGGTTGTGGTGTGAATTTATGTAGATAGTCCTTGCCTGATAGGATTTTATTGCTATCAGTGCTCAACTTGGGGAAAAACACACTAATCCCCTCAGGTTGGCTCCTCAGTGGCTGAGGACCCTTTGTCTCCTGTGGGCTTGCACAGCTTGAGGTCTCCTGGGGCTACGTGATGGGGGATTGTACTGGTCTGACTGGTTTCCGATTGTTTGACTGTTGCTGCCTACGTGCTCATCTGGGTGACCTCTCAGACACGTTGAATCATATTTAATATCAAAAATTGTAGATCCTGGGACAGGGTTTACCAGTGAGGTAACATCTTTCCTATTAATTTCCTTCAAATTTGATCAGTAATCCTGTAGGGTAGATATGCTGAGAAGTAATGGTGACCCATGGTCTCATGGTGAATTCCATGACCAAGCAGAGACTTGAAGCTGAGTTCCTCTGTTCTCTAGTCCATGTCCAGCACCAGTTATCTCAGCAGTGTAGTTAATATTAAAATGGTATCAAGGCTGATACGCAATGGTATTAAATACACAACAATTGGTATGCTGAATTTATGCTAGGATGCAAATTAACAATATATGTAATTACAATAATGTGCTTAATATGTAAATTTGGATGCCCAGATTTGAGGCAATGGGGTTTGGCAGTCCTACTGTTTGTTTTTATTTGCCATCAAGTTGACATCAATTTATGTTACCCTGTAAATGAAAGCCCTCCAACGCATCAAATAACCGACTCAGATCTTGCGAACGCCAGCGATGTAGACTTGAGTCCATAGACTCGGACTCAAGTCGGACTTAAGTCACTTTAGTGACTTGACTCGGATTTGACTCAGCCATAAATGATGCACTGACTCAACTCAACTCGAGGCTTGTATATTTTTAATGATTTGTTGCTCTTGGTTCAGTAACATAACACATTCATCCAGAAACCTTATGACTTTGAACAACGCTGCTATCTCTTCACTTGAAGCTTGGAGTAAAAAACTTAAATACATCACTGACAAACTCCATGGCTGCCTTGATTGAATCAAACCACATGTAGTGTGGTCAACCTATCTTCCTTCTGACTTCCACTTTGCCAAGCATTATCATCTTTTCCATTGAGTCATGTTGTCTCATGAGATGTCGAAATTATGACAGCTCTACTGCATTGTTTTCATAAAGTTCTTTATGTGCACTTTTAAGCATCTGTCCATTGCAATAATATATTATTATTCTGTACCCAAATTTCTTCATCAGCAAGTTCATAATATTCAACCTATTCATAGCTGACAAATGTCTTTGTATTTTTCAAGGCATCTGTGCTCTAACTCTCCTATAAAGTTTTCTAGCTGGAGTGAAGTAGATATAAAATTACTCATCATGATTGTAGTCGTCTTCATCAAAGGTTAAGGATTTATAAACAGTACTGGCTTCCTTCTCCACAGAGAAAGGTGTAATCATGTTTGTACTATTTTTCACTCCTTGTGAACAGTTTTTGTGACAGACAATAGAAGCAAAACTGTATTTCCAGTTGAACCATGCTCCAGTTGAACCATGCTTATCAAAATGAATGGCTTTTTGCTGTTTGCTTTATGTGTGACGGCGCATATATCCATATCTATATCTATACCTGTATCTACACATTCATATGTATATTTGCCTGGTGTTGCCTGGGATTTTGTTTTCTCACACATAACATTTTTTAGAAATACCTTAGGAATTAGCTTTGCCTTACCTTACCTTAGGAGTTAGACGTGGTTCAAATATACAGATTTGAGACACTTTGAAAACACAGATAAGCCCAGGAAGTGGTTAGCACATAGACTGAGAAAAAGAAGAGAAAGGAATCTAATATTACAAGTAAAGAAGGATAATGAGGTGTTTACTGATCAGAAGACGATAATGAATGTCTTTCGAAAATACTATAAGGATTTATATCAAAAAAAGACCAGGACAAAAATGAAGGAAAAGATTGAAGAATATTTGGAAAAACAAGACCTAACAATATTAACTGATGATCAAAAAAACAGTCTGAACGCCAATATAACAAGCATGGAAATTAAAGAGCCGATAAAGAGAATAAAGGTGGGAAAATCTCCGGGACCTGATGGTTTTACAGGGCTGTACTATAAAGAATTACAAGACGAATCAAGTGAGGCAATGCGTAAGATGTTCAACGAAATCAATACTAACGGGAAATCAAATTCCTGGAACGAAACAAACATAACTTTGATATTAAAAGAAGGGAAGGAACCGAGAGAACCGAATAGTTACAGACCGATATTGTTACTAAACATAGATTATAAGATTTTCACAAGTATAATTGCAGAGAGACTGAAAAGAATCCTTCAGAAAATAATCCATGAAGACCAGAGTGGTTTTTCACTGAGAAGGGACATCAGGGATAATATTCGGACAGTGATTAATATGATTGAATACTACGAGAAACATAATGAAAAGAAATGTATGATGGTCTTTGTGGATGCTGAAAAGGTGTTTGACAATTTAGAACATGAATTCATGATTGAATTATTAGATAAAATGAATTGTGGATATAGATTCATAAGTTGGCTCAGACAAACATATTCAAATTGCAAGGCCCAGTTACTAATAAAAGGGGAAAAGTCAGCTCCTATAGAGGTAAATAAGGGAACCCGTCAGGGTTGCCCACTCTCACCTCTACTCTTCATAACAACTTTAGAAGTCCTTCTAAGGAAAATAAGAAAGGATGAAGCAATAAAAGGAACTAAAATAAAAGGGAGTGAATACAAACTGAAAGCGTACGCCAACGATCTGGTTATCTTTCTTGAAGAACCAAGAATAAGTGCTGCAAAAATGATAGAGGTCTGTAATGAATTTGGAGAATTAGCGGGATTCAAAATTAACAAGGATAAAACGAAGATTTTGACCAAAAATATGATGAAGGAGGAAATTGAAGAAATGCAGATGATGACAGGATTTAAAGAAGAAAAAAGGATTAATTATCTAGGAATAGTAATTGCTAAACAGAATAATGGACTACACGAGAACAATTACATGACAAAGTTGAAGGGGAAAAAAAAGACTTGCAAAATTGGACCAAACAATAGCAACAATCAAAATGATGGTACTCCCAAAAAATAATCTTCTTAGATGCCAAAAAAGCGTTTGATAAGGTGAGATGGAAATTCATGATAACGACTTTGGAAAAAATGCAGTTTGGTATCAACTTCGTGAAATGGATATGAAAAAGATATTCATATCAAACAGCTAGAGTGATAGTAAATGGGACAAGAACAAGAGAAATAAAAATAGAAAAAGGAACCAGGCAGGGATGTCCCCTCTCACCTCTCCTATTCATTCTCATATTGGAAATATTAAATAACAGGATTAGAGCAGATTCAGAAATAAAAGGAGTTAGAATTAAAGATCAAACATATAAACTTCAAGCATATGCTGATGATTTGGTTATATATTTACAAGACCCATTAGAAGGCATAGATAAACTAAAGGTAAACTAAAGATCATTGATGAATTTGGTGCGAAATCAGGATTTAGAATTAAAAAAGAGAAAACGGGAATTTTAACAAAAAACATGTATACTAAGAAAGAAGAGCAACCTGTTAATAAGTCTAAGTTTTGGATACAAAAGAAAATTAAATATCTAGGTATTTGGATTACTAAACAGAATACAGAACTGTTTAACAATAATTACAAAAAAGTATGGGCAGAGAAAAAGAAGGATTTACAGAATTGGAATAAATTATACTTATCATTACTCGGAAGAATAGCAGTGGTAAAAATGAACGTCTTGCCCAAAATGAATTACCTATTTCAAAATATACCAATAATTAAGAATGATAAACCATTCAAACTATGGCAGAATGAGATCACAAGTTTCATATGGCAAGGTAAAAAGCCGAGAATTGCATGGAGAAATCTCATAGATCAAAAAGAAAAAAGTGGTTGCAGCCTTCCTGATCTTAGATTATACTATCAAGCTTCGGGTTTAAACTGGATAATAGACTGGGTTAAACTAAAAAATGTAAGAACATTAACGCTGGAGGGAGCAGATAATAGGATGGGCTGGCACGCCTACTTGTGGTACAATAAGGCCAAGATCGACAAGGAATTTGCAAATCATTTCATAAGAGGACCACTACTGAAGATATGGACACAGATAAAGAAAAAACTATATAACAGAATGCCAACATGGATATTTCTACAAGAAGCATTCCAAGGAAGATGGGCAGGGACACAAACAAATTGGTTGACGTATAAAGATCTATTAGAAAGTACGGAATCATCAACCCTGCAGATAAAATCTAGAGAAAAATTGGAACATATGGGTTACAAGATGGCTTGTTTTCCATATAGGCAACTATATGAAAGATACAAAATAGACGTTAAACTAGAAGAGTTTAATATGAGACAGACAGTAAACGAATTTGAGAAAATTATATTCGGCCAACCAGATCACATCACGGCCAAATTATATCGGTATTTGCTAGGATACGAACTAGAGGATCAAACAGTTAAAGAGACCATGATATCTTGGGCGAAGATGACAGGTCACGTAATCAAATTAGACCAATGGGAGACAGCGTGGAAATTAACACAAAAATTTATGCTAGCGCAAGACCTTAAAGAAAACTATACAAAGATGTTTTACAAATGGTACATAACACTGGTTAAAATTCAAAAAATGTACAATACTCTGCAAAACAAATGTTGGAAATGTCAGGAAAAAACCGGATCATTTATACATATGTGGTGGCACTGTTTAAAAATCAACAACTTCTGGAAAGAGATAAATAAAAACTTGATGGAAATATTTAAAACGCAAATTTCTTTAAAACCAGAAATTTATTTACTAAACATGGTTCAAATAATAGATCCAAAAACCTCTAAGAAATATTGGAGGATTTTATTATATCTTATCACCGCTGCTAGAATTTTAATAGCAAAAGGATAGAAAAATAAAGAACCCCCAACCATAGAGCAATGGATGATAAAAATAATAGAAATGAAAGAAAATGACTGACTTACTGTAAAAATTAAAGAGAAATCTGATGATGTACTGAGAGAATGGGACCCAGTAACAAAGTTCCTACGTAGTAGGTGGGGTATTGCACGTATAGAACGTATATAATATTTACTATTAAATAACAATATAATAGTATAATAGGAAAGAAGCATGTACAATTAGATCTACTTGGGAAAATGAACTATAAAGCAGAGTGTTATATAGAAGAACAACTACAGATATAACGGTATGAAGAGGAACAATATTAGTAGATACAGAGAAAATCAAAAAAAGTTATAATGAAGGGGAGTATAAGTAACATGATGGAAACTCTAATTTATTGGATAACAAGAGTATGAGTTCAAATTTGCGGAAGTTACTCTTTTTCTTTTTTTTTTCCTTTTCTTTTTTCTTTTTTCTTTGTTTAACTTTGTATTTTAGTATTAGGGAAATTAATGCTAACAATATTGCTAATAATAATTTTCCTCTTTTCCTTTTTTTTCTCCAGTGTTAAATAAGAGTGCAACCTAGCAAACATGACTGTCTGAATTTTTGAAATATCTGAAAACATGAATATGAACATCTAATAGTTATACATAGTAATGGATAACATATATAAAAATGTAAATGTAAAAGTAAATGTAATTGATGTTCAACGATTGTGTACTTGATGTACCTGATGTAAATTACAATTTATTATGACTTGCATTTTAATAAAAATAATGGGGGAAAAAATAAATTATTTCAAAACTTACCGATAATAATAAACACTAGATGTTTTCAAGATTGGAAGAAGGATTTATCTTTTTTCATCTGGGCCAGGAAAAAACTGAGGATCAAATGGAAAATACTGATCGATAAGAAAGAAAGAGGAGGATGTGGTCTACCCGATTTGAAATGGTACTTTTTTTGCGAATGGGATGACGTGGTTAAAAGACTGGATGGTATTGAAGAATGAAAGAATACTAAATTTGGAGGGAGCAGACCTCCGGTTTGGCTGGCACGGATATCTCTGGTACAACAAGGTGAAGGTCGATAAAGATTTTTTGAATCATTATGTAAGAAGACCTTTATTTGGAATTTGGAAAATCTGGAAAAGGAACCTTTACTCGAAAATACCACTATGGGTTTCACCTCACAAGGCTCTGTTCGGGAGATGGAAGGACCCAGCAGAAAGATGGCTTACTTACAAAGACCTAATAATGAATGATGGCAAAGAAGGTCAAAGAATCAAAACAAGAGAGGAATTAGTGAATGAGGGGTGGAACTGTCAGTGGTTCTTGCATATGCAACTAAAAGAAAGATTAAAAATGGACCAAAAACTAGAAGGAATAGAAACAAATACACAATTAAGTGAATGGGAAAAAGTAATATTTGAGAAAAAAGAACATTTGACATCCCATTTCTATAAGTTTATATTGGATCGGGAATTGGAAACTGAAATAGTAAAAGATACAATGATCGTTTGGGCCCAAAACATAGGACATGAAATAAAATTAGAGCAATGGGAAAGGAGTTGGAACATCACACAGAAATTTACATTGGCATAAAATTTGAAAGAAAATTTCAAATTTCAAATTATTTAAAAATGCTATACAGATGGTACCTAGATCCGGAGAAATTGAGTAAGATATACAAAACAAAAGATAAGAAGTGCTGGAAGTGTATGCAAGAGAACGGGACTTTCTACCATATGTGGTGGCAATGCCCAAAAGCAAAAGGATAGTGGAAGAGAATCCATAAACTAATAATGGAGATTTAACAAATAAAGATTCCTCTAACACCAGAAATCTTCTTACTAAACATGACGCATCAAGTAGATAAAGGCTATAAAAAATATGAGTATACAATTTTATATATGATTACCACCACCAGAATAGTATACACAAAATATTGGAAGAGACCAGAAACACCAGAGATGGAAGAATGGTTGTGTAAAGTTCAAGAATACGTTACACTAGAGGATCTAACGTGGGCCATGAAGGATGAAAAAAGTAGTAAGAGAGAAAATAATATGAGGGCAATTAAGGAATATATTGAAGACAACTGGATAAGGTTATGCCAAGGAGATACTGCATGAAAAATAATAGAGATTAAAAAAAAAAAGAATGCAGAGTAGCCCAAAAGCCAACTTATAGGTTAATCTTGCTAGTGAAGAGGCAAGTCTTCAGTGATAGAATGGGTTTTTTGGGGTCACAGAGAAACACTGCAAAAGAAGGTTCAAACAAGGGAAGGGAGGAAGTTATAAATGCATTGAAATTTGGATAGGATTGAAACACCTAACAGATCCTAGAAGTATGTTGGAAAAAATGCAAAATGGAAGATTGTTCAATAAGCAAACAATTAGATGTGTTTTTATATAGTTGAAAAATGAATAAGACATAAACGCTGTAAAATTGTGAATATACGGGTTTTAATAAAAAAAAGTATGAAAAAAAACAAAAAAATATACAGATTTGAGATCCTGTGTCTCTAATTCCCTGAACTGCCCTGTCCATTGCCTGTTACTTTTCCCCATATTCCCCAATCCAATCTATATTTAAAGTTGTTAACATACCTAGAGGTTCAGTTTCTGAGGAAATACACTGGCCTCCTCCTTGCTGCTAGGCCTTATCTCCCTAGCAATCAGCCAGGCCCAAGAGCTCTCCAGCTGAGAATTCTAAAGGCCCCTCCCTAAACTGCCAACTGCAGGACTCCCTAGAATCTTCTTGTCTGACACAGTCAATCATAGGAAGTCTTTGCCTGTCTGATACAGACAAACTCACAAACTTTGACTTTTATATATTAGATATAGAGGCTGTGTAAATGTTTTGATTAAAACTTTGAAAAAATGTGTTGGAGAAAATTTTTTTTTCTGTTGGTTGCTTCAACTAAACTTACATTTACAGTGTTGCTTGATGCGTTTCATATACAATGAAATGCACACTTTCCAGGAGGACGGCCATGTTAGAGTTATAACACCTGAAAGACAAATATTATTTTAGAATAAGTTTTTGTGCACTATTGGCCACTTCATCAGTTGTGATGATATCTCTAGCAGACAACTTTTGTATTGCTTATGAACTTTTGCTCTCTTAATAAGTATTTTAAAATCAACTGTCTAATTGGTTAATCGGTAGTTGTTTTCAAGTGCAGGGGAATAAGGAAATCATGTTTATGAGTGTTAATGTTCTGCCAAGGATGCAAAAGATGGCCTACTCATAGAGGAGCAAGAGGAAAGCAGTACTACAGGAGATTAATTCTACATAGAATTTCCTCCTTTGTCCAACAGAGAATTCCTCCTGCAGTTAGAAGAAGCCCCCACCTTTTGACACCCTGTTATCTGATGACTTACTCGATTGGCACTTCCAAATTAAGACGAGTTCCATTAATTTTACAGGGTTCGATTATTTGATTGTTTATTCTTGCCTATGGAGGCTCACTTGAAACCACTTGCACGTGTACTCTGTTTGCAAAGTGAGCTGAGGGGAAAACAAGGCACTAAGCCAGCTGAGAGACTTTCCAAACACTTTGCTCTCATCTAATAAAAAATCCAGACAATGCTGGTAAGATTTAGACCAGGTGATAGTCAAAACATCATGAGCTCTCACAGAACTCACAGAACCTTAGGGTTTCTGGAGTGAATCCTGGTTAAAACCCTCGTCTAAAGAAAAAGAGGTAAGGAATTACATGCGTGTCAAAAGACAGATGACCAAAGAGTCAAGCAGGAATCTACCAGCAACACTTTCTGATAGTGCCTCTCCAGGAAGCAAGAGCCACTGTAAAACAGTGCATCCAAGCCCCATCCCAGTGAGCTGACCCAGGATACCATGGTGAGTGGTACTGAAAGCTGCTGGAAGGTGCAGCAGAACCAACAGAGACAGACACCCTCTGTCAGTTTTGTGAAGAAGTTCATCTACCAAGATGACCAGAACCATCTCTATCCCATACCCAGGCCTGAAATGAGGCTTCAGTGGATCTAGATAAACCATTACCATCCAGGAACCCCTGGAGCTGACAGGACACCGCACTCTCTAGAACCTTGTCCCAAAATAGAATATTGGAGACTGGCCTATAGTTATCCAATATAGTAGGATCGAAGAAAGGTGCTCCTCTGCCCAAGTAAATGTCACAGTAAATGTCAGCGGGTTACATCCGCTGGACCTGTGCCTATTCTAGTTCTCAAGACTTGGTGAATCTTCAGGGGGCTAGTAAGTAGCTTAATTCTCCTATGAGCCAGATTGTAATAGATCTCTGACTACTCAAAATAGTTCCAGTGGATGGTTCTTCAAAGATGCAATGGCAGCACCAAGAAAAAAGTTTTTTGCTACAGTTTTTTTTGTCCCTCCACAGCCCTTCAGATATGTGCTAGCCTGCTTTCACTCACTCCAAGTTTTTTGTCAGTGTTGCTCTAACTGTCCTCTCATTTGTTCATTGCTGCCAGCAACTTAGAGAATCATGTCCCAAAAAATCAAAACAAAAACAAAACCCTTGGTCATTTCTCCATTACAGAGATCAACCAGGGCTTTGACAGAATCACCTCCCAAGGCAGCAGGAAACTCCCCAAAAGCCATCCAGATCCATAAGCTTCCTGAGACAGATCATATTAATAGATCCCAACCCCCATGGAAGCTCTGTGTCCCAGAAAGTCTAAACCTGACCAAATTGAATGATAGAAAGTTCCTCCACTTCAGGTACCACTTAGGATAGACTCACAGTTGTCATGATGTACATTAAGTCCTAAGCCACCCCCAACAGGGCAGTTACAGCACGGATGTTTTGTCAAGCTTTTACAAATTGATTTTGGTGGATTTTTAATGGTGTGCTCTGCTGTTTTGTTGGTTTTTATATGGTTTTTAAATGAATTTTAATGGTTTTAGTTTTGCAGGTTTTTAAAAAACTAACTTTTATATTTATTACTTTTTTTTACTGATGTTTTTGTATAGTTTTTAACTTGTACTGTTTTTAATAAGTTGTGAGCTGCCTTGAATCATTTTGTTGGGGGGAAGGTAGGACATAAATTAATTAAATAAATAAAATAAACATCCTTCAGAATCCTATGCAACAAACACTAGGGTCTTGTGGCAGAGCTGAAACAGATGTGCTGAACAGAACAAGTTCCTTGAAGGTACAGTGTTTGAGTAAGAAAAAAAAAACCCTGGCTTAAATGTAGAAGCATAAGCTCCCTCAGAACCTCAAACCATTTATCTGATTTCCTCTCCTCCCTGGGAAAATTTTAATTGCTCAAAAGATTAATAAGTAACAGTTCTTAGTTTGTGTTGTAATATTTTTCATTGTCTTCCAGATTTTCAGCACATTTTCATTCTGTCACCACTTCTTCAATTATATTAACATATAGTCTATCATAATAACAGAACTGTAAGAAGGCTTTGCTGTATAGTTGACAGATAGATTAATCTTACCTTGTGCAACAGAAATGTGACCCTGTTTTCTTCCATTTTTACTTGTTTTCATCATCAAATGCTTAGAACATGTTGCTTCTCAAAACTGTAGTTCTTCGTGGTCTCTGTGACTCACGCAAGTGAGTAGTCTGCACCTGCGCAGTACTGGCTGCAGAAACTTCTAGAGCTTCTGGCCTATCATTTTGGTGGGAACCCCTTCCCCTGCGGCCATATAAGGGTGCGTGCCACACTCACGCTCAGTTCCTTTTTTGTCCTCCACGTTGGTTGGCTTCGGAGCTTCTTTGTCTTCATCTTCTCCTTGGCTTCGACCCTTGCTCTCATTTGACTTTGACCTCGAATCTGCCTCTTGGCTTGGTTGTTTATGGACTCAGTAGTGTTTTTCAAACACTGTCAGTCATGTAACAGCAAGATTCCAGATTACGATGGACACTCTCCTCGTCTGTCTTGGCAAAACATACAATGTGGCTGCCTGTGCTCACTGCCAGCTTTCATCATACAAACCAGGAGGAACAGGGAGGCTAGACTTCACATCATTCTTTATGAACAGGCTCTAAAACCTGCAACCTCCCCCTCTGTCTCCGCCACTTCTGCCGCATCAGCCCCTACAGAGACCAAGGCCCCTTCTCAGAGGCCATCAAGGATGGATACCTCGAAGGAAGCCCATCGGCCTTCCTCGAAAGAACAGGCTCCTCGGACTTCATCCAAGGAGCTCCAACAAGATTGATCGGCGTCAGTCCTGACTTTGAGCCATTCTAAAGGATATTCAGTATCAATAGCCAGGAGAGCAAGACCCACAACATCAATGGCACCTTCGCCTCTAGCTCTGGCTACTCCAGGCCAGTCCCTCGATAAAGAATTGACCAAATCTCATAGAGATAAAGACAAATCAACTGAAACTTCTCACATCGAGCCTCTTAGAGTTGTAACCATCTCTGAGTCCACTCAGGACCTGCTGCTTGAATCACCCAGCCATCAGGCTCCACTCCTTCAGGCATCATCTTTTCAGGAACAACCCATTCTGGTTCCCCCTCTGCTCACTCTCAAGTCTCCAATGGCAAGATAATTGAGCGCACCCCCACATGGGATGCTCAGCAGGACTCCAAACACGACGTCGAGATCGAGTTGGTAACAGTGAGGGATGAATCACAACCTCATTCTTCACTCCCTCCCCCGCGAACACACCTCTCCAACTCACCAGTCCCCACTCCCTCTCATTGGTGTACCAGGGCTCATTCCCGTTCTTCCTCGAGATCAATCCTTCAACACCGTTACCATTGTACTAGTCCTCACAGACATCTCTCTAACTCTTGATCTTGCTCTTCCTCGAGTCGCTCCCATTGCTCTTGGCATTGAAGATCCACAGGTCATGGTCATTTTCAATCTCGCCAGCATCATACCTGTGTGTGCTACTCACCTTCGAGATCGTCCTCCGACTACTCCTTGGAGGACATCTATGTTCCCCGACACCATGACAAGGGGTGCACTCATCGCCATTGCCACTGGTCCTTTACCCTGACCCCCTCACCTTCAGCAGAGGGCCCAGCTGGCCCCCAACGCTCCTGAGGGACAACTGCTCCCATCGACAACTGCCCCATCCTCTACGGCCGCCGCCATCCCACAGTCCCGTGCATCTCCCAGGGATCATTCCCCATCCATTCTGGGGCATCTATCCCCCTCTAGGTCTATATCCATTTCCTCAGAGTCAGTAGACTGCACTGATGATAGGCCTCCAGAGACAGCCATCTCTCACAACACCTCAATACCTGGTCCTTGATAACGACCAATACCTGAGTACTTGACATTGTATCCAGAGAGTATGCGATCAAGTTCTCTTTGATACCTCCCGTTGGACGCATCCAAGTCAAAGAAATCTGAGTCCTCCGAAGGAGGGGTGCGATACAGCCAATCTCCTTTCATACCCTTCAATCCAGCTTCTCCTCCAGATATTTCCTGGTCTTGAAGGATGGAGGTGTACAACCCATTCTGGACCTCCACAGAATAAACCACTACATCAAACCTCATAAGTTCAGGATGGTATCCCTGAAGTGCATCCTTCCTCTTCTCCAAAGGGGAGACTGGTTTGCCACCCTCGACTTCAGAGATGCATACTTCCACATAAGAGTCTGACGAGACCACAGAAGGTTCCTTGCTTTCTTGATTGGCAGGTGGGCATTCAGATTCTGAGTACTTCCGTTCGGCCTGAACACAGTGCCCCAAGTGTTCACCAAATGCATGGCAGTCATAGTGGCCACTCTTCATCAGCGAGGAGTTGTCATTTTCCCCTACACTGATGACTGGCTGATCGTCGCACCTTATCAGGACAAACTGCACTTTGACATCGACATGACCCTCCATCTCTTGACAGATCTAGGTCTTACCATCAACTTCATCAAGTCTCGCCTCTACCCAACTCGTCGAATACAATTCATTGGAGCTGTCATCGACTCAACATGGCAGCTAGACTTCCCACCTCAGGAAAGGCTCACCTGCCTCTCCAGGTTGATCTTGATGCTACAATGCAACTGACGAACGACTGCCCACTCGATACAGGTCCTTCTAGGTCTTATGGTTTTGACAACAGCATCTGTCTCCTTTGCCAGGTTACGAATGTGAACCCTACGAAGCTGGTTCCTAAAGGTCTGTAATCTAATTATCTACATGCCCTGTTGCTGCCTCTCGATACCAAGGGCTGTTCTACGGTCCATCTCTTGGTGGAACAACCCCCGAAGCCTCATGGGCATGCCCTCTCACCTCCCGAATCCGACGGTCTCTCTCACCACTGACGCTTCTCTGGAAGGCTGGGGCACTGTCTTGTCTCAGTCCTGCACAGCTGATAAATCAAACAAGCAAACTGAATATCTCTCAGCTTGTTACTTACTTCCAGGCAGTAAGCAAAGAGTCATAAATAAAGTCCAACGTAAACAAAGTCCAGCAGGGTTTCATGGCAAGGGAGTGTCCAAGGGCAATCCAAGCTTTTGTTAAGGCATCCAGCAAGGTAGCAGGTCAGATAAGCTCTGACAACTGCTGGAGGGGAAGGACGCCAGCTAAATAGACCCAAAGCCTAGCACAGCTGTGCCTTGACTGATTGTTGCCGGTTATACATTCTGAGAGAGTGATGCTGAGTCTCTCTTTGTTGCCTATGCTGTGTGAAGCTGGTTCTAGGTAAGTGTTCCTCTATATCTGGAGAGGCAGGACTCTCTGTTGGAGCTGGCACCATTTCCTGTTCTGTTTCTGGCATTGTAACCTCTTTCTGTACAGCAGCCCTGGCATGCCTTCTGGCGTGACCTCTGCTTCAGACTGTGTCAGAGTCCATGCTCTGGAAGCAGGGCATGACAGGCGCCCACACCGACCACCTGACAGTCAGAGGCCAATGGCCCGACTCCTACAAATCTTACCATATCAATACCCTCAAGATGCTCGCTGTCATCAGAGCCCTCAGAGCCTTCAAGGACATTGTCAAGAGCAAACATACAGATTTTGACAGACAACACCTTTGTTGCTTACTATGTCAGCAGGCAAGGGGGCATGCAGTCCAGAACCTTCCTTGGCCTGGCAATCTGTCTCTAGAATGTGCCTTCTCCACTGGATCTTTCCATTGGCTCTTCACCTGCCAGGCATCCAGAATACTTGGGCAGACCAACTCAACCGGTTGATTTTGAACTCCCACGAATGGAGGATCAACCTTCAAGCCCTCACAAAAGTATTCCATGCCTGGGCAACACCCACAATCAACCTCTTTGCCTCCCCAGTGAACAGACAGTGTTGCCACTTCTGCTGCAGGGGCAGAGTAGGCGAGGGCTCCCTTGGAGATGGGTTCCTCTTCCATTGGGGAGGCCTGGTGGTCTACATCTTCCCTTCATTTCTCATGATCACGAGGGTCATCAAGAAGATCCGTCAAGATGGAGCATCGACAATTTTGATCACCTCGTGGTGGCCACGTCAGCCTTGGTTTGCCACCCTGTTCCTGTTTCCGAGAGGACTGTATCAGAGGCTGCCACCTAGGCCAGGCGTCTTGACTGTGGATGACAGTACCGTGTGCCATCCAGACATCGACCATCTCAAGCTGACGTCAAACCTCCTCCTTTGACCGCTCTTCCACAGGCTGTCAGATGAGTCATCAAAGCGGCCTGTGAGCTCTCGACCCTTTGATCCTACTCCTACAAGTTCTCCAAGTTTGCTGCTTTCCTCAGGAGTAGACACCTCGATGTCAGCTCCTTCGATACTGTTCAGCTCCTCAACTTCCTTTCATCTTTGGCAGACAGAGGTCTCTGCCTGTTCTCCATATGTACCTCTCAGCCATCTCCTCCCATCTCCAGCGAAGAGGCAGACCATCATGTTTTCAGGATCCCTTGGTCTGACGATACCCTCAGGGATACAGGCACCTGCATCTCCCTGTACTACCACCAACCCCAGGCTGGAATCTCTCCCTGGTCCTCTCACAACTTTCCAAGCAACCTTTCAAATTGATGGCTACCACTGACCTCCAGTTGCTGTTGTGGAAAACTGCCTTCCTGGTCACCGTCACATCAGCCAGAAGAGCCAGCGAACTCTTTGCCCTCTGGGTGAACGAGTCATGCCTCCGCTTCCACCACCACAGGGTTGTCCTACGACCAGACATTTCCTTGCTCCCTAAGGTAGTCTCAGCCTTCCACCTTAATCAGGACATCGTCCTTCCTACCTTTTTTCCAAATCCATCGTCAGACCTTGAGTGAGGCCTCCATGCTCTGGATGCCTGAAGAGCACTTGTCTTCTATGTGCAATGCACTGTGGAATTTAGGAAGTCCCAGAGACTTTTCCTTTGCTAATCTTCCACCAAGAAGGGCCTCCTGGTATCCTCCCAGTGACTGTCAAAGTGGGTAGTGTCCACCATCAGACTTGCCTATGAACTAGCCAGTAGAGACCCTCCTCCTCAAGTCAGGAGCCACACACCATGGCCCTGTCTGCTTCGGCAGCTTTCCTGAAAGTCATACCTTTACAGGACATTTGCAGAGCAGCAGTCTGGTCCCATCCTGCCACCTTCATTTTCCACTACAAGATTGACCAGAGATTCTCCAGAGATGCCACTTTTGGAAGAGTAGTGCTATTTCCTCTGTCACCTGAAATGTGCCTTTTGATAAGTGAGTGTATTGTATACACTCTTATGCGTATTGCTACTGTTTATTACCATGGCTAGCATTTCTTGGTACGATATGTTTGGGTTGCTGGTGTGCATCATGTGCTGACATGAGACTCCCTCCTCCTCTGCTGCCAGCTTGCCAGTCTCCCATTTATGTGAGTCAGAGAGACCACAAAGAAGACAGACAGGTTGCTCACCTGTAACTGGAGTTCTTCGAGTGGTCATCTGTGAACTCACACAGTCCCACCCTACCTCCTCTCTTTGTATCCCGTCATGTGCTATGTGCCAGCACCTTGCAGCGGTGAAGGAACTAAGCATGAGTGCAGCAGACGGCTTTATATGGTCTCAGGGGAAGGGGGCAAGGTTCCCGCCAAAATGCTAGGCCAAAGGCTAGGCCAGAAGCTCTAGAAGTTTCCGTAGCCAGTACTGCACAGGCACAGACCCACTTGTGTGACTTCACTTTGAAGTGACTTCACTTCAAAGAACTCCAGTTACAGGTGAGCAGCCTGTCCTTTCCTCTTGTATCTTCCTCTTGTAACAGTGCTTGAGTTTGCACATTACTCTCTCTTCAGACAGCAAACTTTGTGGTTGTTGGGTCTCAAGCATTATGTGTTGTATGAGCTAGAAAGGGGAGATCATTACGTTCAAGGGTCAATATGACATAAGTTGGTTGTGGTTTGCAAGAGTTTCCCAATGAGACAGACAGACTGACCTTTGGAAGCTTATGTTACCAATTCTGTATCAATTGCAACACTGAGAATTGTGTATTTCCATGTAAGCCTGGACTATGACAAAATCATTTGGTGATTGTGTAGATCTAGATTACTAGAGTTTTTGATCTGTAACATGTATCACTCTAGCTAATATTTTATTTTTTAAAAAACAAATGGAACCAGAAAGATGTATTTTGATGTAGTCTCACTCTGTTTAGCATTGGAATTAAAGAAATTTACACGGCATCATATGATGTATTAAGTATAGAGTATTATTAATTTTTGTGATTATCAAGTGTTTAGTAGATTACATTGATGAGTTGGTATGTCATCTAATAAAAAAAAACTATCAGTAGAAAATATTGTGCCAGTTTTTCACAGAAATGGCTCATGTTTCTGAAAACTAATTTTTTGCATAAAAATTGTGGATTTTGCTTTAGGGCCCATTCGTTTATCTTTTTTTTGCAGTCCAAGCTGTCATGTCAGCTTTCTTTACTGTCCATCTTTAACACCCACAAACAGAAAGTAGAAATACTGGGAAGAAAGTGCAGCTCTTGAACAAAAAAGGGAAAAGTTTCTCATTGTGCTTCTAAAGCCTCTGCTAGATAGCTAGTTCTCTTATTTGTCTGTTCAGGTAGGAAAGAATGTCACCTGTTAAAAAAAGAAGAGGTGAGAGTCAGTGCCATCTCACTTGGTTCTTATCACTGTGGCAGATTAATCACTGAAAACTTTGAGAGTTTTCTCTTGAACTTCACATCTGTGCAGTTGTTTTTCCCTGTGTGTTTACATAATACAGTGATTTGCTCATCTTTCTGAACCATGCTTCAAACTTCAGACACTATTTCTTTTGCAGCTGTATTTCATGATGGAAGTTACCAGAGACAGCTGATGCAAACAAGTGCTTCAAAAGAAGCAGCTGACAGAGAAAGGGAAGGGATGATGGGTAGGATAGGTGGTGAAGGAGCCTGAACATGCCAGATGCGTTCTTGAGAACCACTCCCGATGGTGACACTCTCAACATGCTGAAAGAGGGCGTGGAAAAAGGCCCAGCCACTTGCCTGCCTTAAACTCTTTATCTGTTTTTTCTGCCACCACTGCTGGCAGATCCATGGCTGATTTGAGATTGCCCGAATCAAATGCCACTCTGGAACCCCAAGTGGGTATCCTGAACCCATGCACAAAACCATCATGAATGAACTTGGTGGTCTATTTGGGTGTTGTGCTAGGAGGAGGAGGAGTGTTGCCAATTGCACAGTGGTATAGGCCAATGGCATCAGCCTATTCCCAGTGCATCTCCCATTATTTTGTGCCACTGTTGCCCTTACTGGTGCTGGTGGGTGAATCACGCATCCTGCATGAAAGGACTGCTGGTCACTGGTTGGATGTGGGCAAGAAAGTTTTGGATGGGGCCCGAGGCAGATTTCACAGTTATGTGAAATGTTATGTTTAAACTTACAATGGTCCACTGGCACTTCCCCAAATTATACTTCCCACACACTCACCTCTTGGTGTCCTTTTTTTTTCTGCCCAATGAAAATTCTGGATCCGTCACCCTTACTCCTGAGGTGGGGACCAACCAAAACCAGCCACAGCTTGTTGTTAATCAAATCCCAGTGAGCTTGCTCACTCTGGGATGCCTTTTTACAAAAAGGCTGTATTGTACTTGGTGGCTGCCACATCCCCTGCCAAGGCCTGAGCTTTTTAGAAAGATTACCCAGATGGTTGGACAATTGCTGTCTCCTATCTGAGGATGCCGCCTGAACCATCCCCCATAAAGACTGTATAACCCACCAGACAGTTATTGAACAAATGCTCAATTACCTCACCTTTGTCCTTCTTGCCCCTTTTTCCCCCTTTGGAGATACACCCAAAAAGAACTGGACAGCAGCTAGTACATCTGTGTGTGTGTGTGTGTGTGTGTGTGTGTGTATTTGGTGAACAAACTTAGAAGAAAGTATATTCCCTTTTCCTGGAATAGACTAGGGTGAGTGATTTTTACATATAAAGGTTTAAGATAATCAAAAGAAGAGTCTAAAGATTCTGATGAACAGGAAGCTACAGCATTTGCATCTGCCTCTATGCCAGTAACTACAGTTGCATTTTTTGCAAGATGAAGAAGATGAAGACTCAGCATTAACAGGTAGAAGGACTAGGTTGGTCTTTCCTTTATTTGAAGCTTAATAGGGATTATAAATTTCTGACTTTGAATATAAGTGGCATGAATGCACTCCAGAAGAAGATTTTTCATTACTTCAGAAAATTGGATTTGGACATTATTTGTGTGAAGGAGAGATCAAAAACATTTAATAGAAAAAAAAATAGGTGAAGAATTTATTTCTGCAGAACAGTCTTAACAAAAATGGGTTTGTTTTTTTTTATGTAAGATCAAAACTATCCCCAAAATTGATCTTTCAGGATGATGAAGGTAGATTTGTGCAAATGGAAATTAATGTAAATGGGGAGAAAATCTTGATGGGGAGTTTATTTACTGGTGTTACAGATGGGATTCTTAATTCAAAAATTGAATGCTAAGTTAACTGAACTGTCTTATGATAAATGGTGTTTATTGAAATTGGAATGGGGTGGTGTCACCACAAATTGACAGATCATCTTCAGAGGATGTTAAAAAGTCACAAGGCCAACTACCAACAGATTTTTTATTTTTTTTTTATTTTTTTGAGATGATGGATAATTTACAAACTCTGGATATATGGAGATTAAAACATCCAAATGAAAAGGACTGTATTTTTTTCTCTGATAGAGATAAAACACATTCAAGGATAGATATGAGTTTCCAAAAATTGGACTGACATGATACATAAAGTTGAAATTGTCCCAGAGACGTTCTCTGATCACAGTCCAGTGATAATGTGGATTAGAAAGACAAGTAAAGAATTTAGAAGAAGATTAAATGACTCTTTGATGATGAAGGAAGAGCTAAGTTCAAAAACAATGAGATCAAGGAATTATTTGAAAGAAATTTAAATAAAGGAACTAATATCAGATCAGTTTGGGATGCAAATAAAGCATATATGAGAGGAGATTTTATTCAAATAAAGAATAGAAGCAAAACAAACAGATAACATACAGATGATTCTGGATGAAATATAAATTTAAGGAGAAGTGCTAAGGAATCTTCCAGATGAATTTTGAAGAAGCTGGAATTGCTAAGAAACCAACTATTGATATTGATGATAGAAGACTTAGAAAAGAAATTGACGTTCTGGAAACAGAAAACTTTTGAGTATACAAATAAACCAGGATGGTGGCTTACATGTAGATTTAGAAAAGAAAAACAGAAGAGAACAGTTTTGGAATTAAAAGAAGGTGATGAAGCATTTATAATCTGCAAAGGATTTTGTATGAGTATTTCTCAAAGTTATACTCAACAAAGAAGATACAAGGACAGAATATTACCTGATGAGACAAAACCTACCTAAACTGACAGAAGAAGAGAAAGAGCAGATTAATGGGAAGATTGCAGCAGTGGAGATAAGACTGGCTTTTCAAAAACTGAAGTCTGGGAAGACCTCAAGTCGTCATGGATTTGAAGCTCAGACCCTACAAGAAGAATCATTCCCTTCCAAACAGTGATGAGGAACTGGACGAATACTGCATTCATGGAAAGATGCTTAATATTACTTTGATTCCAAACGAAACACAAGATATGACTTCACCAAAGAATTATAGACCAATTTCTTGGCTGAATAATGACTGTAAGATCTTCACTTTGGTTTTGGATGAAAGACTGAAACATTTATTAAAGAAAGATTAAAGAAATATATAAATGAAGACCAAAGTGGATTTCTGCCAGGAAGACAAATGAAAGATGATATAAGAATTATTTTAGATGTTTTGATTCTAATGTTTTGACTTGGATTAGATCAATATATTTGAATCAGTTTGTAAAATTAATAGTTATGGAAAACATGACTAAATATTTTGAGATCTCTAAAGGGAGAAAGCAAGGATGCCACCTGTCTCCTCATTTGGTTATTTTAGCAATGGAAGTTCTGAAATGAGCTATTAGGCAAGATGCTGAAATAACTGGAGTTAAAATAAGAAAAACCAAATTGAAATTAAGAGCTTTTGCTAATGGGTTGGTGATTATGCTGGTGATTATGATTATCCATTCAAATTGACACTGAAACTGGAAGAAAAAAAATAAAAGAATCTGGAAGTTTAGCTTGTTTGACGATAAATAAGGAAAAGACCAGAGTTTTGGCTAATAATATGCAGCTTCAAGAGAAGAATGAATTACAGCTAAAAACGGATTTTAAAACTGAAAAGAAAGTAAACTACTTAGGCTTCCAATTAACTGGAAATTCTAGTCAACTATATGAAAACAATTATGTGAAGACATGAGAAGAGGTTAAAAATGATTTGGATAAATGGCAGAAACTGAATTTTTCTTTGTGGGGAGAATATCAGCAATAAAGATGAATGTTCTTCCAGAGATTATTTTTCTTTTTCAAATCATTCCAGTATTAAATAAAGAAACAACATTTAAACAATAGCAAGAATTTTTTTTTTTCAAAATTTTTGTGGGGAGGTAAAAAAAATCCAGAGTGAAATCTGAAGTTTTGCAAGATGCAAAAGAGTGGAGAGGGGTTTTGGATTGCCAGATTTAGAAATCTACATTTCAGTCTGATGTGTGATTTGGACTGAAAAATGGATTGTGCTAGAAGACAATAAACTTTCAAACAAAGAAGGACGTGACCTAAGATTTGGATGGCATGAATACTTTTGGTATGATAAAGTCAAAGTTAATGTTGCTTTTAACAGTCATTGTATTTGACGTGCCCTACTGAAATTATGGAAAAAATATAAAATGAGACTATGTCCAAAAAACCCCCCATCTTTTTGGATTTCTCCACAAGAGGCCTTTTATAGAACAGAGGTGAGAGTTGATCGACACTGGTTAACATTTTATTATTTACTAGAGAAGAAAAAATCAAGATTGTGTAATGAAATCATTACAACTGTTACAAGAGGAAGATGTTAACATGCAATGGCTATCATACAGACAAGTCTAAGATTTAAAGAAGATAAAAAATAAAGAATTTGAAGAGAATAAATGAGATTTAGAACTATTGTTATGTACAGAAGATCATTTGATTGCAAAGATGTATAAATTTCTGTTGAAATTACAGATGGGAGATGAGCAAGTAAAGGAATATATGATTAGCTAGGCAAGAAACTTCGGGTGCAACATGCATATGAACCAGTGGAAAAAACTGGACAAAGGACCAGGGACATTAAAAATATATTTTGCTCTGATCTTCAAAAAAATTATTTTAAAATGAATTATCCCTGTTACCTTACACGAGAGAGACTTCCAACAGAAATGTTGGAAATGTCAAGATGAAGTTGGATCTGTCTATCATATGTGGTAGATGTGTGAAAAGTAAACAATTTTGGACATGAAAAAAAACATGAGGGCTCCTTTTATTATATGTTGTGGCAGTGTAGAAAGGCAAATTTGGGCTACTTATTTGTATTCAGAAGATATTAATGATAAAAATAGAATTCAAACCAGAATTATTTCTTTCAAACATGATAGATAGGAATGATGTTAAGGAAACACAGCACAGAAACTAATAAGATATATGGCAACAGCAGCTAAGATGGTATATGCAAAATATTGGAAAAATAGTGAATCACCAAAATTGAGTGAATGGTTAAACAAATTAATGAATTTAACAGAAGTGGATAAACTCACAACTTTAGTGAAAGGAAACAATTGAACCCTATTTAAAAATCAAGAGACCTTTCACATACCATGTAAGGAATAAAAAAGGAGACTTAATGATTATTGGATTTGGTATGTAGGAAGAGGATACTTTTAGTATGGTATGGGTAACATAGGTAATATATGAACTATATACAAAACCTGCAATTCAAACCAGCAGCTGAAGCAAATTGGGAAGTTAAGTGTCAAGTGTCTGCATCTTTTGTATGTATGCTTTTGTATGTCAAAATCTCTTTTGGGATGGGCAGTTATCTTAACTTTCTTTCTTTTCTTGTATATCTAGTTGTGGGTTTGTTTGGAGGTGGGTTTTTTTGCTTTTTTTGTGTTGTTTTTCTTTCTGTTCTCTTTTTTCTTTAATTATTCTTGTAATGTTACATATCATTTCATAAGTGTTGGTATATTTTAAAGTAATAAAGATTATTTAAAAAAAAGAAAAAGGTAAACAGTTTTGGATGAAGCTACAGAATGAGTTGGAAAAGATTTTGAAATCCCAAATACCTAAAAATCTTGAATTATATTTGTTAGGAATTTGGGAAGAAGACAAACTTACTGATAAGAAACAATATAAACAATATAATATCAGAGGCTGGCATATGTAAAGTACTGGGGAAAAAATGGAGATCCCATAAATGGAAGAATGGTTTAATAGATTGATGAGAGTAGTTGAAAGGGACAACCCTACATATAGGTATGGTGAATTTCTTTCTGAATGGAAATGCCTGGTTGATTATTTAAAGAAAAATGAGGGTAAATTGATTATAATAGGTTTTTTACTAATATCTTCAGATTTTGATTTCTTCAATGCCACATGAGAAGTATAATATGGAAATAATAGAGGATTTTAATCTGTTGCTGTGTTAAGAGATTGACATTATTCATAATAGAGGATTTTAGTAATGGTGTTTAAGATTTACTAATAATTTTTGAAGATTAACCATTATTCTAAGTACTATTGCTTATTACTGGTTTATGTATTATAAGTATAATACTCATAAGTATGAGCATAAATATAAAGAAGTATAGTTGAAATAGATTTATTGTTTTAGATCTTTCTTTTTTAGTTAACCCCTGAGGTTTTAATACAGTTGTTTAGAATAAATCTAAACATAAATGATAGAATAATCTTAACAAATAATTTGTAATGAGGGTTATTATTATTTTTTTGTTATTGTTATATGAATATGGCAAATTTTCTGTATGGGATACATAGATAAGGTTATAATTGCTATCAGCAACAAGCTTTAATTTTGATTTTAATTAAGGGTTTAAGGATTTAATACTTCAGTGTAATTGTTTAGTGGAAGCTGTTTGCAACAGGACGGAAACCAATTTGTAGTTTTGTGATATACTGCTTGTTTTATACTGTTTTCTTTTTTACTTTTAATTTGTGTATTGTTATATATTGTTATTGTTTATATTTGTTTTATATACATATATATACACACACACACGTGCGCACGCGCGTGCACATGCACACACATATAAAAATGTTAAACCAATCCAATAAAAATTGTTACAAGTTAGTGTTTTTGCCGGCTAGAAACCACAAACAACAAAAACTTTTAACCTTTTTATTCCAATTTTTGCTCAGTAATTTTTATAAAGTAACTGTGAAAAGTATTGATACATTTTTTTTTATTTTTTTGCTTCTCAGGAGAGATAATCCATATATGTAGAGGAGAGAAAGACCAGCAAGTGAGCAAGGAAAGTTTGGCAGGAGAAGAACACAGAAAGCTGGATGGGGGGTGCAACTAATGGGTTTCCATCCCTCATAAATTTTTATTGGTATATGTGTAAAAAATGTAAGCTGCCTTACTGTGAAATGCTCTGGAACATGTGGCCCAGGGTTGTCCACTCTGACTAGGAGTGACCCTCCAAGAACTGAGGAAGCAAGTCTTTTTAAACTTGATACCCGATATTCCTTTATCATGGGAATGAACAAGAAATATAGTGCATGTGAGAGACATTGGCTCAGCCACTGTTTGTTCTGATCTCTGACTGAGGGGTGAAATGGAATGAGATTGAAAAAGTAGCAAGCACAGGATTTTGCATATTTTCATACTTGTATTTTTAAAGACCACCATCACTGATGCAGCAAACTGAGGTTTTTTGTGAAGCTCATTTTAAGTGGAATAAATAAAAACAAGATGTTCACTTACATTTTCTGAACATTTTCCACTCCTATTTAGACATGTTAACTAAAGCTTTGCAGACACATTACTACTTTGAACTTTTAAATATTAGCTCAGCTAATATTTTCCTTGGAAAATTCTTTTCAGAAATTATTAATGATGGAAATGAAAGTCTTGTGTGGAATTGAACTACAAAAACACCATATTCCATACAAAGCAGTGAGCTATTACAGTGTATTCTTAATTTGGTATCAAGAGTTTCATATGAAAGGGCACAATCTATAGATTTCCACAACTGGTTCAATATATCCAAGGACCTGTGTTTATTAGAAAAATCAGCCTCTTCATCCTTCAAAACAGGTAGTCTCTTTTAAATCTGAAGGGACGGTCTATAGGAGTAAGAAACTTGCAGTTCAGAAGGCAAAATCAAAAATAGTTTTTGCTTTAAAAGTTCAGAGGGTCACTCTACATTCTCGTAGTACGGTCTCCCATACCTACCACTAGAATTCCTTTTCTCAGCTCTGTTCTCATTTTTCCCCAAAGCTATACTCCACTTGAGTAGGAAGTTGTTCTTTCAGCTGTCATTTTTCCCATGTCATATTTCAATGAAAGGAACATTTCTATGAACTAATGCAGGCTCCCTTCCAGAGTTTTAATACTGGAGGATGTTAAAATTTACTGAAACTACTCAATATAGATATATACAAGTTATATGTCTTTAAAGTGTACTAGAGGGAGCAATTATAAGAGCTGAGTACATACATAAAAAGTGAAACAAACCGTAGATTGAACTATAACAATTTCAGGCCTCAAAACAATTAAAGAAGAGGGCAGTGAAGATAAATGTAAGGAGTGAGTTCCAGCTTTATTCAGAAAAAACTTCATATGGATTTTAAATTACTACATTAGTTCACAGTAGTATTGGTAGACAATAAGGACTTGGCATTTAAACATATAAAGAAAAAGTGCGGTATTTTTCAGGATTCTGGATGGCACCTAACAACTTAATAGGGCTGCAACCAAGTAAACCTTTTATTATCTGAGCTGGGCAATAAAATTGCTAGAGGTCTAGAATAGGCTAATTTTATTTTGTGGTGATCAAGTAAATAAGGATTGATGATCATTTATCAACCAATTATCCTATAACTAATTTGCTTTTACATCAAGTAATAAGTATGCAGATCTGGAATCTGGCACTCCAACCCAGACTTCCCCTCCTCTTGAATCATTTGAGGATTCTTCCTTTGAGCCTGAAAAATAGGCCGTTGTTATCTTCTCTCTTCCCAAGCTGGTCCTTAGACCGTTCAGAAGACCCTCTTTGTCCTGTGCTGGCAGCCAGCCACGGCTTTCAGCTGTCTAATCAGGCTGTTATCAGGAGCTGGGAGACAACGTTTGTCTTAGTCATATTGCAGTCCAAGTTCTCAGTAGGTTTAGAGAGAAAGAGCCTGAGTTTACCATAAGCCCAGAGAGAGAGTTCCAATGGCAAAATCCGTAGTCCAGGTGAAGGTCATAGGTTCTAGAAGCACAAGCAAGGAATTCAGGAGTGAACTGGGCTGCATCCACCAGTAGGATTGGTTGGCTACAATGACTTCCTCGCTTTCTGGCATCTTGTTCTATAGACTCAGAGTCTTACCCTGCTGTGGGCCTAATTAGTGGGTCTTTACTATATAAATGCTGCCAGACTCCTGGGTACCTTTGCCACCTACATCGGCTGCTGTAAGTATTGTTCCTCTAATGTCAGTAGCGTGTGGCTGTTGGGAAGGGTTCTGTCTTTGTCCTGGGACAGGGGCATGACACCCTTCCTATGCCACAGATGAGTACCTCCTAACTTAAAAAGCCATAGACAGTTTACAGTAGAGTGGAAAATGTTGCTAAACTTCCAGAAATGTCCTTCAAGCTGGAAATTACTTGCAGTCTACTGCTTTAAATTGGGAGGCTCTGACAAATGGAGAACAGCCTATTTCTGTTTGCAGCCATATTGATCTTACATATGCCTTTGATTATGTCTCTAGAAAATAATTATGGGTTAAACACTAGACATCGATAGTGGGCTGCTGCGTGCTACTTCTTACAAACAAGTTACCTAAAACACAAAGCTAAAAAGCTTTTGCAAACCAGAAGGTCATCTATCCCAACACTGTTCTAACATCCAAATGAGTGTTCACTGAGCAAGTGTGGTGGTTGTTGTTTTTATATCCTGCCTTCCTCCCAAAATTTGGGCTCAAGGTAGCTTACAATTTAAAAGAGCAATACAATTAAAAACATACAAATAGTGAACATTAAAATAGGATTAGTCATAATATTAAAACACTTCAAATTAAAAGAATAAAATGCATTTTAAAAGATTTTTTAAAAAAATTAAAAACAGTACAGTTTAAAACAAATACAGCATTCCCTAGTCCATTCTCTTAAAACTTCCTGTATTTAAAGCCTGTCAGAATAAAAATGATTTTGCCTGCTGATGGAGAGACATCAAGGAGGGGCTATTCTGGCCTTCCTGTGAAGGGAATGCTAGAATCTAGGGGCACCCACTGAGAAGGCCCTCTCTTGCGTCCCCACCAATCATGCTTGAGAAGATGGTGAAATTGAGAGAAGGGCCTTCATGAAGACTGCAGGGCCTGAGCAAGCACATACAAGGAGATATGATCTGCCAGATAAAAGATAAAACATACTAAATATAGCAACAGTTAAAACTACTTTTAGAACTGTAATTATTTTAATCTGTGTATGTTTTGAAATAAATTAATTTCCAAATGCTATAATAATAATAATAACAACAACAACAACAATTATAACCACCACCATCATGATTTGTATTGGTGCTGGAAGGCAACCAACTTTGGGGGCAGTGGGACCTCCAAAGGTAGAGCAGTCTATAATTGCCTTAGAAGACCCTCTCCCTTATCCTTCCATTTTGTATTGCCTTTATTGGTGAGACACAGGAGCATCTTCCTCCATGACAATTGCTGATTGTTCACAGTCAGGCTTATTCCCAAATATTTTACTTTTTCTGCTATCTCAAATCCTGTTCTTTTACTTAACTCTTCCTTCTCTAAAGCACTCATATTCTTGGTCAATTTTTTTGTTTTAACTATATTTATTTTAAAAATCAGCAAATTTACCACAAATCCACAAACACATTTAATTTAAATCCTTCCTTCCTAATCTACAGTCTCTTATTTTATTGTCAATTCTTATGTCTCTGTTTAGGGTTTCCACTGCCAAAATGAATAATAATGATGAAAGACCATAGCCTTGTCCTGTTCCTTTTTCAATTTGGATGGCTTCTGTTATATCTTTCCATTATTAATTTTGCTTTTTGCAATCAATCCACTTAAGAAAATTTCTACCAAAATCCATTTCTTGCATAATATTTAGTAAGAAGGTCTAATTTAAATTATTGAATGCTTTTTCCACATCTAGAAATGTCCAAGCCCCTTTTAATTACATTATAGTAATTGAAATACTCTAATACATCTAAGAGCATTCTAATATGATTCCCTATCTATCTTTTGGATAAAAAAACCATTTTACTGATGTGTGTGTGTGTGTGTGTGTGTGTGTTCTTTTCTTTTTTAAAAAATATTTTTTATTAAAATTTCTAAAAGAAAGTATAAAATGGGCACATTTCTTCTAAATGTTCCGCCCCGCAACTCCCATAACAAGTTTTCTTCTCCAGTTTTGCCCAGCTGAATCAAACAAAAAATACCGTGTAATACAATACAATACAAGGAGTCCAATCCACTATAAATAAAATCTTTGGCATAACAGTCATAATTTATCTTTTAACCAGTCAATACATTTTTACCTTCTTTATCACATTATATCATTATAAGCATTGGCTTTACAATTGTAGCCACTCTTTTATTTTGCTCCATTCTCTATCAAATTTTTGAATGGATTCGTTCTTTAATGCATTTGTCAATTTTTCTATCTCCATCATACCCATAACTTTTAATTTTCATTCATTTAAATTTATTTTAATATCTTGTTTCCAGTGTTGAGCATAGGTTAATCTAGCTGCTGTAACTAAATATAACATTTTTTTTTATGCTTTTTACTTTCTGCCTTTGGTTTTGTTATATTCAATGGATATAATTCAGGTATCATTTCAAAATTCATTTTGAATATTTTTTGAAGTTCATCATGTATTTCTTTCCAAAATTTTTTTGCCTTTTTACATGTCCACCACGTATGATAAAATGTTCCCTCTTTTTCTCTGCACTTCCAGCATTTTGAATTTCCATTTTTTATATTTTTTTGTAATCTCTCTGGCGTCATATACCATCTATGCAACATTTTAAAATAGTTTTCTCTTAAATTTAAATTTAGTGCAAATCTTAAATCTGTTTTCCATGTGTGTGTGTATTCTTAGGTATATAACTTTCATCTGTTTGTCAAAATTGATGTAAATATTTTGTAATCTTCATTTAACAATGAAATTGGTATGTAATTTTTTTAATTACTGTTGGATCTTTATCCTCTTTTTGTATTAACATAATATTTGCTTCTTTCCAACTTTCTGGGATTTAGAGGTTTTTTAAAATATCATTAATTATCCTTTGCATAGGTATCCTTAATTCTTCACAAAACTTCTTATAATATACCACTGTTAAACCATCTGGTCCAGGGGTCTTTCTCCTTTTAGTTTTTTAATAGCATCCATAGTTTCCTTGGTTGCAATCTCTTCGCTTATCTGATACATTTGGGATATTATGTTCTTGAATGTAACTATTCATTTGATCTGGAGTTTCCTGTTTACTTTGAACCATTATAGTTAAAAAATGGAATCATTTTTTAATTTTCTTTTTCTTTAGTTACAATCCTTTCCCCTTCTTTGTGTTTAGTTATCATTCTTTTTCATTTTTCTTTCTTTAATCTAGATGCCCACCATCTCTCTGGTTTGTTCACAAATTTACCACAATGAACCCTAAAATGTTAACTAAATTACTAAGTTACTAAATTATTAAGCTCTCTGCTTTCCATTTTAAAGGTCCACAAGGCAAAAACTGTACCAGTGCTAACATATGGTGCTGAATTGTGGAGGGTTCAAAGGCCCCTTTATTTGAACAAAATCAAGTACACTTCTTAAGAACAATCCTGGGGACTGACAAGAATACACCTGCAACAGCAGTAAGAGCTGGAATAGGCACCCACTCCATCTACAGTCTAACATTAACCAAAGCTTTCAATTATTGGTGGAAGATTCTTCAATGGAATCTGATAGACTACCAAAAACGTGCCAGAAGAACAGATGAGAAAACTCCAAGCCACCTCATGGATTAACCAACTTCTCAAAACCATCTTACACTTTGGCTTTTCAACATAATATCTATTTTCAGCTGGACATCAGGCCACAGTGATATTCAAACAAAGAGTTTTAGGTGTGAATGCCCAAAATGATATTGAGTCATTTGCAAACATCATGTCATTGAAATGGCTGGCTAAAAATAAAACATCTTTTCAAATGGAAAAATACCTGACAATGAGTTTGACTCAATGCCAAAGATAGCCTTTACTAGAGCAGGATTCAAGCAGCTATAATTTATGGTAAGATACAGATGATTCCACCAAGTGCCATAGTTTGAAAGAATATGTGTTTGTGGTACATCTGAAATAGAAGACATTGCACATGTTCTCTTTAATTGTCAATTATACGTCGCAGTAAGGGCTAGGGCTGTCCAACTGAGGAAATAATTTATAGAATATATTGGGGTTGCATGCAAGGCTGATGAATTAAACTAAATATGTACTGTCTCTGTATTTTACTATTGCTATTGTCATCACAAGATGATAACCTATTATTGTAAGTTCTGGTATTTTCTAATGTGCTTTTACATTATTCTTTTTTATTTTATTATAGCTTATTTTAGCTTATTTTATTTTACTCCACCATATTTTAGTTATTTTATTGTATTTTATAACATTTGAAGTTATGTCTTCTGATATGGTCAGTTGACTAATCAATAAATTTATACTGTACATTTCACAAATTCAAAATTGTTTTGTTTCATAAAATATAATTTTCCCTTCAGTTCCCCTGTCATCAGCACTGTTATTTCTTTTTGTAATAGTTTTTTTTTGGGGGGGGGGGGATCTTATTATTCAACGGGTATTTCACTAATTATTACTCCTTTACTTTAATTTCTTCATTTTTTCTTGATTCTGTCTTTTCCATTCAAAGCTTTGCTTATTAAAAGACCCCTAATAACAGTTTTGCTGGTTTCTCAAACTATATTATTTTCTATTCCTTTTTCTAGATTTAATTCAAAATATTCTTTAAGTTTTTCTTCATTCTTTAATTGCTTTTCCTCTACTGAGCAGTGATTCATTTAATCTCCATCTAAGAGAAATTTTCCCTACTTTTTAATATCATCAGAACTGGGTTATGATCTCATAGGTTTTCCCTAAAATATCCACTATCTCTACCATATTCATTAAGGCTTTGGAAATCCAAATCATACCTTTTCTGAATCTTGATTTATGTTTGTCTGAGAAAAAGAAGTAAATCCTTTCTTATTGCCATCTTTTATTCTCCAGAGACGTAGTAATTGTAATCCATCACTATGCCAAAAACTTCTTTCACTAATTTATCATGATTTTCCTAATTCATTTATTTATTTTAAGTATAAATTTTTTTCCCTTCAGTTCTTTGTAAAATGTAAATTTTTCACTCACTGGTGCATATGTACCTACCACTAGCATTTTGCTATTGTTTGTCTTCATTTCTACACCTATGTATTTACCTTTTTCATCTGAGAAATTAATTTTGGCATTATAATGGGTTTAATGTAAATCACCACTCCATTTCTTTTAGTTTTCCCCACTGACACAAATTCATCTCCCAAATTCCTTTGAGTTAATACTTTAGTATATTTCTTTTTAATATGAATTTCTTGAAGACATGTGATATCTGCATTATTTTTTTATATAATGAAACATTAATTTCCTTTTTAATGCATATTTATATCTTTAATATTCCATGTGACACATTTGCCAGTTCATTAAGTTATTTTTTCTCATATATATGTCCTCTCTCCTTTACCTCTGTTCTTCTTTCTGTTCCCTGTTTGGTCTGTCCAGGTTCAACCAACTGACTTCTTTTGGCTTCTTGGTGTTTTCAATATATTTTCTCAATTTTTTCTTCTTCACTACCTATCCTTCTTGTTGTTGTTATGTTAGCTCTTCCTGTTGATCTACATCATCATTTGAACCTTGCTTCCCATCTCCTTGCTTTTTCTCTGCCTTCTTAGACTCCTTTCTCAATTTCTTTAGAAAAATCTTTTACTTTCTTCATTATGTTAATTCTACATCTTTCTTTCCATGTCTTAGGTTGACACCCTCCAATTTATGTCAGCTGAAAAGTATCCCTTCTCTTTTTAGTATTTCCGCTAAAAAGGCATAGTCCTTTCTTTTTCTCAGAAGCTTTGTTGGAATTTCTTTTAATATTATTGCTAATTTCCTGTTGATTGAGATACCTTTGTTTTAATGAATTTTTAATATAATCTCTTTGTCTTTTTCTGACATGCTGAACGATAATGTCTCTGGGGAGATTTTTTTTTTTTTTTTTGGAACTTCAGAATTTAGCCTTCAGTTTCCATCAAGTTCCTTGTCTATCTGATTTTTATCCCACTGCAAGTTCATCATCAATTCTTTAATTATTCTCTCTTTTGTATTTTCATTTAGTTGTTCCCTCCCACTTCTGAATTTTAGCCAGGTCTCTTTTTCTCTTTGTTCTGCCAGTTCCAGTCAGTCTGTTTTTCTAGCACTTGATTCAAGTCTTGGATATCTCTTTTCAGATGCTGGAATAAGAATAGTTTTAGAATTTTAAAAAAAGCACTAGAGATGGAGAGGCAGAAAAGGAGACTGAAAATGCTTGCATTCTGATAGGTGGTTTTATTTAGTAGAAGCCTGTAGATTATTGGTTGCAAAGTGATTTCTAAATCTTGATTAGTAGGTAACAAAGAAAAATTATTTCAGTTAAAAGCTCATGGGAAGTCAGTCAGATGTAGGAAGGTGTGTTAATTGTGCTACTTGTTGGATCTTAATCCAGCTGTTGTTCCTGAGTAGAGTAAACCCACAAACGAATGTATGTTGTACAATGGTTTTTCAAGTTCCCATTGATTTAATGGGTCTGCTGTGGTTGGGACTAGCAATTAGATTTAGGCCTTATGTCCTGTTGTGTTCTCCATGCCAAATGTCATGTTGTTTTCTCCATGCCATGTGATTGTATGAGGGATGCAGGAAACGTATATAAATGTATTGTATGATGGAGGGGATAGGAACATTAGTGCTTAGAGACACAAGGGGAAACAAATGGTTGGCATTGCTTGTCAGATGGGGCCGTAAATACCATTTAGGTAGCCTAATCGGGAAACTATTGTTCATGTTAGAATGACAGCAGTCAATGGATAATTTACAAGGGTTAGACTGTAAGCTACTAGATAGGAACAGGGAACGGGTTAGAATATCAAAAGACAAGACAGTAAATTTGGAGGATCAAAGCAACAAAAAAGAGAGGTTATTTTAGAAAAAGAAATACCCTGAAAATTAGCCGGGGCATGAACCTAGAGAAGCTACCAATGGGTGCCATGCACAAAAGGTAATGAATTATTGTAGTTTGCTGTATAACAAGAGGGGTGATGCAAACTATTAACTCCAGCAATGTTTGTTAAATAGCATCCTGTGTTTTCCAATAAATGCTATGGAATATATCTGTGTGTCTTCTTGAGAGGCACAGAGCAGCGTAACATGACACCTTACTAAGCTGAGGATTCATTTTTGGTGATATTTTGTGCCAGAGGCAAAATAATCTGTGCTTTCCCCCCGCAATTGAAACTTAGTGGGCTTTTTCAGAAGGGCAGATGTATTGGTAAATCATGGTATTCATTGCTGTACCTACTGCTGCTGCTTCTCCTCCTTTGAAAGGAACCATACCATGTTATACTAATCATACAATGTTTCAAGTTATTCCTCCTCCATTTCCAAGGTATTAACATAAATTGTGATCATGGAAATTAATATGCCTCTCACTATTTTTTCATTTGTTTCTTTCCTTTGCCACAATGTGTTGGATGTTGCTAGAAATGGGGAGCAAAAAATCCTGCGTATACCACTTTGTATCCTGCTATGGTTTGGGGACATGTATATTGTGCAATCATGGTAATTGATAATAGGGAATGGGCTGATAATAGCATCCTAAAGTGTATACCTCTGGGCACACGGAGGTTGATGGTGTGTATTGGCTCAGCAGGTTTTGTAATACAGATGCAAAAATATTAGTCAGGACAGTCCTGTAAGTAATAGCATCTGAACCTTCAAACAGATATACTTCATTATCTGTTTTTGTTTTTTTGTACATTTTTTGTATCTGAGGGTAGAAAAGAATTCTTCATCATTGTCATGCACCCTACTGGATGAAGCTATATTTATTTTGTATACAACAAGGAGAGAGATTGTTTTAAGATTCTTTATTAAATATGTCCCAGTTTTCAAAGCCTGAACGCATATGATGGACCTTGCTAAAGCTATACATGTCTGGATTTGGTCCCTGACTAGAAGTCTACTGTCTTCTGTTCTATCTTGAAAGAAAGGATAGAGCTAAATTAAATTAAACTGAACTAAATTAAACTAAACTAAAAACAAAACACATCCTTTTCTCATTGATCTTGTTCATTCAGTCTCAAGACATTGATCACAGCAAAGCAAAGTTGGGGAGGCAGTGAACTGAAACACCATGACTTTGAATTTGGGAATAATGACCACCTTCTGGATTCTGTAGGAAGAGGGTTGCTTTATACTTCTTTTAATGGCAAGAGTCTTTTCTTTCTGCCTTTTTTAAAATTGGCACTATTATTTTAACCTTAGACTTGTAACAAGTCTTGGCAATTTTTAAGGGAAAAATAAGATTTTTTTTTTAAAAAAAATGCAAATAAAAATAAATTGTTGAATCTGTTCACTTGCTCAGTATCATTTCTTAATTTTCTCAAAAATTCTCAATTTTTTTAAATCAGAATTTGTATTTTAGAATTTAAGTAAAACTCCTTTCTGCCTTACAAGACCGATGTTTATATTAATGTTTCTAAATATTAATATTAATGTTTCTAACATTTGGGTAATTATATGCTATGGATTCCATTGCGTAGGTATGAAAAACAAAGTATATTCAAAGGTTAGGAGCTATGTTAAATCAATAATAGGATTACAAAGTGCTAATTTTTTTTCCAATTATATAGCATTTGCAAATAGTGATAATTACTTTAAAATAATCTGCTCAAGAGTTCTGGCTTATAAACAATCTCTTAATACATACCACCACCATCTACTTTTCTTTTTTCAAAATAAAATTATGTTTTGAAATTGGAAGATCTTTGGAATACTTTGCTTACTTACCAGCACATGTCAAGGTTCTGTTTTGTATAAAGTAAATCTCTTTTAGAATAATTGTAATTTCAAACAGTTCAGAACCTCAGATGCATTTAAGCACTGGTTTTTGTGCTTAGAATAAAAATTTATAAAGCATCTCTTAGAAATTAATAATGTAAACAGCATATGGTATTAGAAGAAATTAATATGAGATAGGGCCACTGCAGAAAGGATAGGAGAAACTGGTAAAATGATTAATCAGCTGAATGAACTAGCTGTGTGTAATACTTCTTTTCACTTATAATCTTTTTAATTTGTTGAATTTCCCTGAGCAATATACAGCTGTAAATTTTTTACTTGCATTTTGGTGTTCTTTTGGTACAATGGGCTTTATTTCCTTTAGCGTTCAGCTTTGTAGTTCTAATTCTTGATCTGTTCCAGTTAGAGTGTGAACTATTTGGGGGGCATTGCTTTTATATTTTTAAATAACTCATAGCATACAGTCATAGCTTCCATCTGTTTTTACTTGACTTGTGGTTGTGAAGATCATGCTTGGCCCATGGGATCTAACAGTGTGTTCTGAAAGGATGTGGAGTTTTGTCAGCCAGTGAAGTATGTCTGCCACACCCCCCATGAGTGCATGCGCACACACACGCGCGCACACACACACACACACACAGAGGCTTTTCATCTTGTGTGGTCTAGCTGAACTAGATAGGCTTAACCACACTACTCACCTTCTGTATCTGTTACTTGTCTTTTGGTATAATATTCTCACAAGTAATATGACAACCAAATAATTAATTTTGGTTAGAGAAGTAAAATATCAACTTTAAATTATTATTTCTTATATAAATTACATAATTCTAATCTGTTTTTAATATCAGATTCCATGTATATACACATGTCGCGTCATGATGAATGCGTCAGGACCCCCCTCTCACAAGCAAGCTGAGTATCTTTTCTCTTTATATTAGTCTGCTGTATTCTTTGTTTCAGACTTTACTACAGTCTGTAGTTCAGCAGCACAAAGAAACCTTTAAAAAACAGTATATATCTGCAATTGAAAAACAGACACAAAACTGTGAAGAACTGCTTCTTGCTCAGATGATAGTAGTGTTTACACATATGTTCTTTTAAATACATTTTTGGCTAGGGTAAAACATACACACACAGAGAAAAACAGAATAACATGCTCATGTCCTGTGGAATTTTCTGACAAAAAGTGGAAATAACCCTCCAGGTCTTGTCATAAATAGTTTTTGAAATTCTTATCAGTCTCAGATGTTGTTTGCTGCATAGCAATGAGTAGCTGCTCTTTGAGAAACACAAGGCAAGAAATATTTTTGGAAATCGTTATGTGATTCTGTTTTCCCTTTAATATTAATAAAATTGTATGATGATAGTTATAATATATATTATGTAATGTAGTGTGGTTGTATTCAGATTAATAATAAACTGCGATTTATTTATTTTTTAATAATGAAATAATTTAGTGTCTGCAATTTCATTCAGAGTTGATGTTCATGATTCTAACTAACATGGATGTATCGCACAACCTGAAAATACGAATACAATATGATTCAAAACTCAGTAACAGGAAGTTCCAATCCTTACCAAATTTACATTGATAAAGGCTGTTCTGGATGACTTTTTCTGGCTCTACCATTTTATGATTTAAAGATCATTGCTGGTTTTGGAAGATTCATTTAGGATTGATCATTTGGGATCATTTGGCACTGGCAGTGTTTTGTTTTGTTTTTGTTTTTTTCCCTTCAGAACAATCTTAAAGGTCAGGGATAGGGAGCATTAAACCCATAGGATGATATTGCCCATGGGAGGTCCTGTCTGCCTTGCCAGCATCTCCTCTGTGAACTCTCTTCCCTGGCTTCTGCTCCTTTTCTTCCATGCAGAAAATTCTTCTCCAAGTTGAGATTTTAGACTTTTAAAATGTCAATTTAAAAAACTTCCTTCTCTGGTGTTGCAACACCTCTTAAAAAAAAACTTCTCCCTGTACACTGATGTAGTTGAAGTTTTTAAAAGTCTATGTATAGTTTAGGGAGCCTGGAAGGGTTACTCCTGGAAAGAGGAAAACTAGCCTCCTTCAAGCTACAGTCAGGCCTTCAAAGCTTTCTAGAGTTCCAGTGAGAACTTTTAAAAGCTTCAACTACTCTAGGGGACATTTTTAGCAACAGGATATATGTGTGTGCTCTGTGTATGAGCATATCTACTCATTGCCAATGGAATTTGTGGAATCACATCAAGAGGCTACATTCCAGCAGTGGAGTGGCCTAGTTCCTGTTGGATTTGGCGCTACCTAACATTCTCATATTGTCCCATAGACTATCCAGGAGTCATTTCAGCTCTTGGGGAAAAAAACTAAAAAAAAAAAGTCTGAAGCAGCAAATGTGCTCTCAGTGGCCAACTCTGCAATTGTGTCATCCTGGGAATCCATATTTGGCAGGATATATTTTCATGTTCAGTTCACTAACAAAATACTGCTTACCAGATTCTACCTGTGGGGTTGCATGCACCCAACCTCACTTAATGCTCCAGCCCAAATAACCCAGGCCTCAAGAGCCAATCCTTTTCCTGAAGTTATGGATCTGGCTTGTCAACTTTCCTTACCTGTGTTGTTTTGACATGGCAGATGCTGCTCACTTTGGAGACCTGCTGCAGATATGGGTATGGTCTGATGTGAGATTTGCACCCACTGTCCTGGATTTTCAAGGTCCAGTGAGAATTCACTGGATGTCAGTCAAACTGTGATGCATGGTATAGTGCTTTGAGTATTGGACTTTTAGCAGTCGTACACCCCCATGTTTTGGTTTGGTGTAACGAGCAAACATTAATTGACATGAAATTAAGTTATATACACTTATAGCTGAAAGGCCACATGGAAAAGGGATGCTGGCTGGGAAGATGTGCAAAAGTAGGTCAGAGGTGATCATAGCATGTCCAGGTCATAAATTCACTATGGATTAGCTGGGAAACTCTGGCTTAATGGCTCTAAGCTAATCTTCTCTACTTCCCAGAAAACAATAGTCAAAGAAAACTGCCATAGAATCACAGAATCATAGAATTGGAAGAGACCACAGGGGCCATCCAGTCTGGCTCCCTGCAATGCAGGAACACACATCAAAGCATTCCCAACAGATGGCCATCCAGCCTCTGCTTAAAAACCTCCAAAGAAAGAGACTCCACCACACTCCGAGGCAGCATATTCCACTGCCGAACACTTCTGACTCTCAGGTTCCTGAGGTTTACGTGGAATCTCTTGCTGCAGTTTGAATCCATTGCTCCTTATCCTAGTCTCTGGAGCAGTGGAAAACAAGCCCGCTCCCTCCTTGACATGACATCCCTTCAAGTATTTAAGCATGGCTATCATGTCCCCTCTTAGCCTTCTCTTCTGCAGACTAAACATACCCAGCTGCTAAGCCGTTCCTCACATAGCGCAGCTTCCAGACCCTTCACCATTTTGGTCACCCTCCTCTGGACATGCTCCAGCTTGTCAATATCCTTCTTGAAACGAGGTGCCCAGTATTCCAGATGAGGTCTGGAGTGGTACCATTACCTCCCTTGATCTAGAGACCATAGTCCTATTGATGCAGCCTGGGTGCAGCAGGCAAGCACCCCTAGTGTGCACATTTCCTACCGAAACCTTCCCCAGTCACATTACCCAACCAAGACATTGAGAGGCTGTTGGGACTCCTATCAATAGACTCAATATTAATGGGAATAAAACTAGGGCGATTAAATTAGAGAATGGAACAAAAGAAGGATGCCCATTATCCCCATTATTATTTATATTGGTAATTGAACTGTTAGCCAATCTTATACGTCAAGATGACCAGTTGAAAGCATATGTGATAGGAAAGGAAGAATTAAGATTAATTTATATGCAAATGATGCTATAGTAGTACCTGAACTACACTTCCAACCAATTAAAAAACTATTAGTAATAGTAAAACAATTTGAAAAAGAGGTCAGGTCTTGAAATTAATCTTGCAGAATCAGAAATAATGTTTATAAACATTCTTTTGGAAGAACAGAAGGAAATACCAAAAAAATACCAGAATTAAATTTAGAGGTGAAAAAATGAAATATCTGGGAGTAAATATAATTACTGATATAAATAATATAATTCAACGGAATTACAATCAATTATGGAAGAATATAAAAAACAGATAAGTAAATGGGAAAAATACTGGAATATTTTAACAAGGGTTAGAACATTTAAAATGATGATTCTCCCTAAAATACTGTTTTTTTTCAATCAGTCCCAGTAGAAATCCCAATAAAAATACTAAGGAATTGGGATAAGAAAATTAAAGAATCAATTACAATGAAAAAGAAAACCAGGTTCTCTAATATAATGTTATACACTCATCAATTAAAAGGAGGATGGGGTCTTCCCTCCTTAAAAAATATTACGATGCTTTCCAAATTGCAAGAATATTGGATTTTGATTATGACACACGAAAAAAGATGGGTTAGGATAATAAGATATACAAACAACATGGAATTTAAATCAATGATAGGAATTAAGATCATAGTTGGAAAATTAAAATAAATAAAGGACCTTTCTACACAATGTGGCAGGTATGGGGAAAATGGGAAAAGAAACTGAAGATAGGTAATTATTATTGGCATCCAATAGAATGTATAAATAAAGAAGGCGAATCTAGTAAAGGGATAATATTAAAGAAATTTAGAGAATTAATATATAGAACAGTAGGTGAAGTATCCGATAGTTTAGGAGAATATATAGAGAATAAGGGAGTTACAGAGTCATTAGAGAAAAGATATTGGCTACAATTTAGTGGAACTAAAAAAATATTATAGGAAATGATAGTGAAAAAAGAATGCCAATACCATCTGAAGAATGACTGAAGATGAGATACAAAGGAAACAAAGGGATGGTGGCAAAATCTACAGAACGCTTTTAGGTAATCCATTTAATTTGATAGAGGGCTTATTAGAAATATGGGAAGTGGGTATTAGGATTAATAAGAGAGAAACGCAACAATGGCTGCAAAAGAGTTAAAAATAAAAACTATAAGAGAACAACAAATTAAATTAATAAGAAGATGGTGCAGAACATCACATCAACTATCTTCTATTTATAAAAGTATGCCATCTGAATGTTGGCATGGGTATTCATATGTGGTGGGAGTGTGAAAAAGTACAAAGATTTTTGAAAGAAAATGAATAGGAAATTAATAGAATCACAGGGGGAAAGTTGAAAATAAAGAAAAATGGCTGATAAAGGATATTAGAGTACAAAAAGAGAAGGAATATTAAACAATAATAGTGGCACAGGCAGTGATTGCCTATGGGTGGAAGGATAAAGAAAAGGGACACTAACAGATGGAAATACTGTATAGCAGATTATTTGCTGTTCAATTTTATATTGGAGAGGAGGAAGTTATGGAACATAGATAGATAGATAGATAGATCGATAGATAGATAGATAGATAGCTGGCCTATCTATCTATCAACTGAGAGAAGAGAACTGGGCCAGTAGATGGGAGAAGCTGATTGCGTTTGTAAAGGAAAGAGAGGGCTATGAGGATGTGGGTGATAAAGTTAAAATGATATACCACATAAAGGGGAAGAGAAGTTAACTATGAAATACCATTCCAGGGTTGGGTGGAGGAAAGGGGAAGGGGTGAAATATGTCATTTTTATTGTAATTTGTATGTAATTTGCATGTATAACGAATAATTCAAATAAATAAAGTGAAAAAATAAATACAGTACGACCATAAACTCATTCTGGACACCATTGTATCTGTTGCAATCTGTTGCAAACTACTTTGTTTACTCAGGCAAAGAGCCATTCACACCCTTGCCCTCCAAGCAGATTTTAGACAGTGCAACAAAGACAAGCTAAAGAGTACCTGAGGATCTAACTCTGTGGGAATATATAACTCTGTGGGAATATTTGGAAAAAATTCATTTTTTCTGCCTCCATTGCAACTGCCAAGAGTTGGCCAGCAGACCTGTATCAAACTGATTAGGGGTCTTTTACATGTGGGCCCATGAGAGGAAAATCCATACCACTCAACAGCCTACTGTTCTTCAAACTTGCCTGCCTCTTGGCATATAGAATTGCTTGAATCCACTCAGATGCTATAACTGATACAGATCCAGTTTATGTAACTTTGGCTCCTACTTGTTCAATAACAATGAATACATTTCAATCTGTGCAACTTGAAGAAGGGGTCAGGATTTTTTTTTTAAATCATTTTATTCCATTTCACATTATAAAAAACATACATAGTAACTGACAGTTTACTTGACGTATTTCTGATCTTCCACAGAGATCTAGCTTTACAAACTATTTTTCAGATATATAATACTGTACTACATTTTACAGCTATTTTTTACTCATTGATTCTTGCCTTTCCCTCCCATATTCCCGCATCATGATATATACCCTGCCGCCCACTCATATCTTATCTTACATCATGAATAACCAATCTCCATCTGTATACCCAGCAATTACCCACTTCCATTTACCATTTGCCATTCTCTTTGTATCTCTTCGTCTGATTTCCCTTTTAGTCTCTGAGAGACCATATCAGCATTTTTATTTTCTATAAGTGTACCCCACCATTGTTCCACTGTAGGTATTTGCTGAGTTTTCCACAACTTAGCATATTCAATCCGAGCAGTTGTTATATAGAGCAGTATTCTCCATTGTTTCTTAACATCAACATCTTCTATTATATCAGTCATATTTAACAAATACAGGTCTGGTGTCTTAACAAATTGAATTTTCAATAATGCACAAATTTTATTATGTATTACATTCCAATACTTCTTAGCTTTTGGGCACGTCCACCACATGTGGTAGATCGTACCAGCTTCTTTCTGACACTTCCAACAATGCCCATTACCTGTTTTGTACATCTTTTTCAATTTGTCCGGTGTCATATACCATCTATAAAAAAGCTTGTAATAGTTCTCTTTCAAGTTTTGAGCTGTTATAAATTTCTGTGTTTTTTGCCAGCTCCTTTCCCAAGACTCTAATTGAATTGTATGTCCAATATTCTGAGCCCATAAAATCATTGTTGTCTTCACTGTTTCTTCCTGCCTCTCCTGTTGTAATATTTCTTGATACACTTGAGCTAGTAAGTGAGGAGGATTTTCAAACAGCCATTTAACTACTCCAGTTTTCTCATTGTGTTCTATTCCATATGTTTTAGTGTCCATCTGAAACCTTTCAACTAATTGTCTATAGGGAAACCAATTCAGAACTATTCCCTCTTGTTCTAATTTTTCTCTTGTTTTTACCTTTAAATTATTAGACGCTGATCTCTCTGTTATGTCTTCATATCGCAGCCATTTATCAGATTCTGATAAATGTCCAAAAAAAGCCTCTTGAGGTGAAACCCAAGTGGGCAGCTGCCGTATGTTTTTAGTTTTATAATCTTCCCAAATTTTTAAAAGCGCTTTCCTGATATAGTGATGTGCAAAGTATTTATCTATTTTTGCTTTATCATAAAACATGTAGGCATGCCAGCCCATTCTCAGGTCTGCTCCCTCCAGTGCCAGCGTTCTCTTATCTTGTAGGTCTACCCAGTCTTTTATCCACGTAAATGCCGCAGCCTTGTAATATATTTGAAGGTCTGGTAGTCCCATTCCTCCTCTATTTTTTAAGTCAGTCAGGTTGTTCCATTTTATCCTGGGTTTTTTCCCTTGCCATATAAACTTGGTTAAATCTCTCTTCCATTGTATGAAAGGCTTCATATTCAATATTATAGGAAGATTTTGGAACAGAAACATCATTTTTGGCAAAACATTCATCTTTATTACAGCTATCCTCCCCAACATTGAAAGTCGCATCGAAGTCCAAATTTCCAATCTTTTTTTATTTCTAACCATTTTTTTTATAATTTTTTGTAAATAATTCATTATTTCTTTTTGCTATCCAAATACCCAAATATTTAATCTTTTTCCCTTTATTAAATCCTGTTTTTTGCACCAGTTCCCTTTCTTCTCTTTCATTCATATTTTTAGTTAAGAAAACTGTTTTTTCCTTGTTAACTTTGAAGCCTGAGAAATCTCCATATTCTTGCACTATAGTCATCAATTTCTCAATACATTTCCAAATACCCAAATATTTAATCTTTTTCCTTTTATTAAATCCTGTTTTTTGCACCAGTTCCCTTTCTTCTCTTTCATTCATATTTTTAGTTAAGAAAACTGTTTTTTCCTTGTTAACTTTGAAGCCTGAGAAATCTCCACATTCTTGCACTGAAGTCATCAATTTCTCAATACATTTCCAAATACCCAAATATTTAATCTTTTTCCTTTTATTAAATCCTGTTTTTTTGCACCAGTTCCCTTTCTTCTCTTTCATTCATATTTTTAGTTAAGAAAACTGTTTTTTCCTTATTAACTTTGAAGCCTGAGAAATCTCCATATTCTTGCACTGTAGTCATCAATTTCTCAATACATTTCCCTGGATCTTCCAGCAAGAAAACCAAGTCATCAGCGAAGGCTTTTAACTTATATTGATATTTCTTTATCTGTACTCCTCTTATTTCTTTATCTTTTCTTATAGCATTGTTGAAAGGGTCAGGATTTTTGAAAAGATGAAACCCAGCACATATCTTAGATCCTTGCCTATACTGGTTTATTAAAAGAGCCAGAGGGGGACAAGCTAAGTGGGTAGAGAGTGTGGTGAATGCATGCCTAAAGGATGTAGCTATAAAGCCATTACTGAAAAAGCCCTCCCTAGATCCCACCTTATCTCCCCAATTTGGATAATAATCAGCCAGTCTCCAACAGACAGTTTTTTAGCAAGGTACTGGAGCATGTGATGACCTCCTAGCTCTGATAGTTTCTAGACGAGACTGATTATCTAGATCTATTTCAATCTATTTTCAGGCCTGGTTAGGGGACTGAGATGACTTTGGTCACATTGGTTGATGACCTGTCCTGGGAACTGAACATGGGAAGTGTCTCTCTTTTCATTCTGTTGCACCTCTCAGTGGCTTTTAGTGCTATTGATTACTGTAACTTTCTGGGCCACCTTGCTGGGATGGGACTAGGAGACGCTCTTTTACAGTGGATTAATTTCTTCCTGGAGAGCAAACCCAGAAGGTAGTGCCTTTTAGACCCTTTGGCTGCTGATCTGTGGAGTTCCCCAGATCCAGTTCTATTTGCCATGATTTTAACATATTCATCAAACCACTGGAAGGTTTCCAGTGTGTTGTCATCTGGTGCCATCAATACAAAGCTGACTTCAACTCTATTACTCCTTTCCACCTTAATCCAAGGAAGCTGTTTTGGTCCTAAACTTGTGCCTGTCATCAGTAATGGGCGTAATGAAGATGAATAAATTTAAATTTTAACCCAGATAAAAAAGAGCTACTCAAGGTCACTCCAGAGTCAGATCATGTCCACAGTTTCATGCGCTCCTGAATTCAATCCTGACCCTGGGAGTTCAGGTCTTGGTGATTCCCAGGAGTCCATTTGCAGTTAAGCTTGTGTCCTTGGGACATCAGACGTGGTCACAATGACAGATGCCTTTTTATATCCTGTTTGGATTACTATAACAACTTTTTAATGGCTATTGCTTTGAAGAGTGTTTGAAAACTTCAGCTGGTCCGAAGAGGTGCAGTTAGATTGTTAACGTGCTGGCTGATGGAAACACATAGTTCTTTTGCTGCAGTAGCTCCACTGGCTGCCCATCCATTTCTGGTGAGAATTCAAAGTGCTGGTGATGACCTATAAAGCTCTGTACATTCAGGTCCAGGTTATTTGAAGGACTGTATTTTACCATAACAATTGGCCTGTGTTTTGAGATCTTCTGGGAAGGACTTGCTTTCTGTCCTGCCACCCTCACAGGTACATTTGATGATAACACAAACAAGCATGTAAAATCTTTTTTATTCCAGCAGGCCTTTGAGGATTGATTTTTCAGAGGAAAGAAGTCTTGTATAACTGGCTGGACTTTTACTTATTGTTGTTGTAATTTGTTTAACTGGATTCAAATTTAATGATGTCTTAATTCCTTTTTAACATTTGTGCGCTATGTTTGTTTTAACTGTTGTAAGTCATCTTGAGTCCCAAGTTGGGAAAAAGATGAGATATAAATAAATAGAATAAGAATATAATAAGAATAAGAATGCAAGATTTCACAGGAGTTTCTCTAGTAGCATGAGGTGGATGTTTTTTGTCAGTTGTCCTAATATATTCTGAAGGACCACATTTGTGAACATTTGGCAAAGAAGGGTCCTCTTCATTGGTACTGTACGTTGATTTATGATCTCAGCATGGTTCATGTTAGAAATAATATTCTATTTATATCATTATTTAAAATCAATAATAATAATAATAATAACAATAATAATAATAATACCAACAACAACTTCAAAGCAATGTAGAAAAGCAGTGAAGAACCAAAAGCAATTCCCTCTGCTACTGAATAGTCTGACAAAGTGCTAGTGTCAGTGACATCTCATCTCTCATTAGTCTAGACAGTCTATACATGACATAAACATCTCCTCACCTGTTGCCCCCCCCCTTATTTAAAAAACTGATGAAATAAACAGATTTGGAGGGTTGGAAAAGTGGTAACTTCTTGCAGTGATGGGTGTTGGGACTGGTGCTTTTTAAATGACCTGGAGTTGCAGCTGAGTAGTGAAGTAGCAAAGGATGCTGACATCACATTACTTTGGGGTGGGGGGGACAGATTTGGAAGTGATCAAAAATACTGTTTCCAAATTAGCAGCATGGGCATTAAAATGGCAAATGAGATGAAATGGGGACATAAGAAAAAGCAAAATGCTCCTAGTTATGGAATGGGGAGTGTAAAACCAAGTGTGTTCAATGAATCAAAATCCATTTACAATTTGGTTATCTTTGAACAAAAGGGTAGTAGGAAATAAGAAAGGCAGAGATTTTGCAGCTATTTCACAGCTCCTTCCATGAATAGTTCCAGTGCTAGATTTATTTCATTACTTATTTAGCTATTTTAACTAAATAAATACAGCTTTTGAAGCACCTGTGACCATACTACCTGAGGGCATTGTTATTTTTTCTTAGAAACAGACTTAATATAAAACCTAAAAAAACCCCAAACCCTAACTGATTGTGAACATGATTCAAATTGTTTACATTATCTTCTTGACTCACATTCCAGGAAAGAGTTTCTTTTACTTGCTTTTTTTTTACAGGAATCAGCAAAACCACAGAATTGTTTATATTTGACTCAACATCAAACAGTTTCATCTGGATTTGTTGCTTTGAAAACTGCTCACAAGAAAAGTGTAGCCTGTTTCTGAACTTTTGCTTTTGAATTTCTTTTTTTACACAGCTGCCTTTTCATATTTCTCATTCTGCCCCTCCCTTTTATTGCCAAAATTTTCCCCCACCTCTGCCAGGAGTACGAGCCAACAAGAGGCAAGGATATCTCAGTGTAGATAAACATGCCATAGCCTTGGAAGAAATAAATGGAGAGCTGTCACTTTCAGCAACAGGGCTGTATCAAACATTATAGCAAGAATGGGAAGGAATATCAGTATCATATTTATGCCTAACATACTGGCTCTTTCCACACCTTACCTTTTTTCCTGTGCTGGGGTGCAAGAATCGCGCGAGCAACCTCCGGTGAGAGGCTCTCGCATCCCTGCTGCTTCAGGTCCACACAAGCTGCCTGCTCGCGCGAGAGCCCTGCTTCTTCCTTCCACAGCACAGCCTGGGAGTTTCCCAGGCTGCGCTGGGGCAGGAAGTGTGACTAGTGTGGCCCTGGAGGCTCTGCATGCCAGGTAAATGTGTGCGGGGGCCTGGGAGCAATGCGCCATCGCGCAATGAAAAGGTGCGCGATCGGCACCTGCCGGCCCCTGGAGCATCATGAGTAATTCATGCAGATCACTCCTCACAACCGCACAACGCTCCAGGTGCCCTTTCGCATGGCAAATGCTGTGCGGAAAGGGCCACTGTCTTGTTCCACTCTGAATTAGCATATGATAGTTACATTGTGGAAACCGCAGGTAGGATGTCTCTGCATTTGCATCATACTGTTTTATTGTGGCCTCCAGTTATTCTAAAGTAAATAATGTCATTTGGAATAATGCTACGCTTGCTGTTTCAATAGTACTGGAATATTCTGTCCATTTGTGATACCTGGGTAGGAAGCCCCACTGGTGGCTTTTATAATATTGGTGGGGGAGGCATTAGGTAAGTAATGAAGCACATAAAAGTCTAAAGCATCTACATTTTTCACAGTTATTTTAAGAGGAAGTTGATGAAGGGGGTAAAGATAAGACAATACTTTTATGGAGTTGGTACTTTGTAACTTTTTCACTTTCAGAGGGTGGATTAAAGACAACAAGAATTGTATCGAGATGGAAAAAAGGCTTTGAAAAAAGAACAAAGAGGCAGAAGCATTCAATTATGAAATATTTGTCAGTATGAGTATTTGCCTATGAAATTCATGAAACCACATTCCACACACCATCTAAATTGTACAAAATACAGTCAGCCCTCCACATCTGTGGATTCAACATTCATGGATCTGATTCTTCATGGATTATTTACCACTGTTTCCACAGCTGCCATATGTCATTTTTAATAGAGGCTTACAAGTCCTTATCAAGGACTTATAAGCCTCTATTAAAAATGACATATGGCAGCTGTGGAAGCAGCAGTAAATAATCCATGAAGAATTATAAGTCCTTATAGAAGAATTATAGAAGAATTATAAGTCCTTATAAGTCCTTATCAAGGGCTTATCAAGTCTACTGAGAACTTATGAGGGGCACAGGACCCCTCCTCTGTGTAAGTGGAAAAACCATTAATATCTCTAGCCCCCCACAACAATATTTAATACACAAAAAGTATAATTCATAGATTCACTATGGATTCCAATGTACAGTGCATAATACATTTGAATCCATGCTGGGGACCATGCTAGGCACCTGGTTCAGCCTTTGAGGTAGGAGGTTCCTTTGCCAGGTAGAAGTGGTCGACTGGCAAATCTTGCCACTGCTTTTGTTCCAGCTGCCATTGTTCCAGCTGCCCAGACAAAAGACAAGCAAATGGGAGTGGGCAGCCCCATGACTAGAGAAAGTGCGCACCTGCCTCCCCCTTGTTAGTTTGCATTTTGTCTGGGCACAGTGCCTTCCTTCCAGGTGCTTGGGCAAAAGGCTAGAGCATGGGGCAGCCCCACATCCAGAGAAAGTGGGTGCATGCCTCCCCTCTGTTCACTTGCATTTTGCCCAGGTGCGCAGCATTCCTTCCAGGCACCCTGGCAAAAGGCAAGCAAATGGGAGGGAGCAGCTCCACACTGAGAGAAGGCACGTGTGTGCCTTCCCCCCATTTGTTCACGTTTTGCCTAGACACACTGTGTGCCTTCCAGGTGCTGGGGCAAATGGCAAGCAAATGGGAGGAGGCAGCCCCACACCTAGAGAAGGCATGTGCACACCTTCTACGTGCACAGGGCTGCCCCAGCTCATTTGCTTACCTTTTGCCCAGGTGTGTGGAAGGAAGTCATGCACGCCTGGGCAAAAGGTATGGGAGTGGAAGGGGGAGAATGAAGGAAGGCAAGTGGATGCCTTGTGAATAATCAAATTCATGAAGATCAAACCCATGAATGTGGAGAGATGACTGTAGAGATCTCCCGTAGTCCCAGCAAAATGTTGATAGGAAGTGATGCAATGTCACTTTGTTTCCATTTTAAGAGGGATTGTGGAGGAAGATTAAGGTATTTGGGGTTGCTGAGGTATGCAGCATGCATGGGGGCCTTGGGCAAAAATGCCCCACAGCCTCAAAACAGTTATCCAGCCCTCTCTTAGGCAAACAACAGACTTTGTCTGTAGTTTGCCTAAGTAGACGTGGTGGCAAAATTGTGACGTGGAAGGATATCTGAAATAGTATACATGAAATGGTTTTGCTAGTAAGACACATATTGTTGTATTCATGTAACAAAATCCACAAAAGAGGGATACCTTTATTGGCCAACCAAAATGCAGCAAATACATAATTTCAAAGCTTCACTGACTGCTTCATCAGGCAAAGATGATAAAAATTATACAGGAGAAGAAAAATGATGATGTGTTAGAGTCACACGCCTACATTGTATCTCAGATGTTACTTCTGTTGACAAAATGTAACATTTGCAGCATTTGTGGATCTAAAGGCTGCATTTGATTCTATCCCTAGGCATAAATTACTGGATAAATAAATTGGATAAATTGGAATCTATATTGATGGACAACAGACTCCTTGCCCTAATTAAGGTGCTTTATAATAACACCCAATTGTGTGTAAGATACAGTCCTCAGGGACATCTCTATGAACCCATACCTGTGCTGAAGGGGGTGAAATGGGTTGTATCCTCCCATCTACATTGTTCAATCTATATCTGAATGACCTGGATGGATGAAATGGTCATTTGGCCAGACTAGGCAACAGGAAAATCTCAGTCTTACTCTATGTAGATGAAACAGTGATACTTTCTAGATCTAGACCAGGGCTCAAATGCCTGTTAGAGAAATATTCGAATTACTGCTCCAGGAATGAACTTAAAATCAATGTTGTGAAAATGTTGGTCTTTAAATGCAAATACCATCAGTGCAGTTGGAGTATACATGATTGCCTGTTGGAACCAGTAAAACGCTTCAAATATCTCATCACAAAGTTTCTTGGAGTCCACACAGATTGCTAGTGATGAGTGGATCTTTAGGCTGTAAAACAGCTATCCTAAGGTGGTGGTTGTTTTTTTTCATACAATGGGGAATCAATTTGTTCCTTTCACTATAAAGGTGTTTAATGGATTTAGGTTATTAACTCTGAACTTGGTAACCTTCAAACAAAATTCCACAAGGAACTCCTCTATAATTCCCAGATGTGTACCCAACTCAGTTCTACTACCAGAAATGGGAGAAAGGCCTCTCTCTACAAAGGCCTAGGTCTAGTGTTCAAAAAAATGGTGTAAAGTGTTTGTTCTTAAGTGTGGGAAAGGTCCAGACAGCCACCTTGCATTGGATAACTATGTCAGCAGGTAGTCCAAGTACACAGCCCCAAAAGTGATTACTGTCGGCTTCCATCCTTTCTCTTTCATTTGAGTCATAAGATGGCACTAAAATCTACCAAGCAAAGATTATGGGATATTGCTTTCTGCAATCTTTGGGCTAATTCCATTTGATCCTGTTCACCCAGTGCTTTAAATATGCAGTTTGTGGGGTCCTTCTTTTAGACTACCTATTTAAATAACTCTGCCAAACTATTGCATATTATTTTTGGGAGCCAGATGCAATGTTTTTCCTTCAGAATTATTTTTTTGGTAGAGGTACTGGGTTGCCCACTTCCACATGACATTGATTGCCTCTGTTGGTTGCAAGATGTTGAAACAATGCCACACATTTTGTTATCTTGTGCTTTTTATAGTCAGAGTTGCAAGCATTTGCTCTCTCTCTTATTGAGCTGTATTCCAGGCCACTTGGAAAAATTTTATATAAAAATCCTATTGGAGGACATATGTCCAATTGTAACCTGCCAGTTGCTAAATTCCTGTCATCAGCTATTAAGCTCAGAGAGAGAGAAATATCAAAACTATGTTGGGATATTGGTAATGTATTATAAGATCAACTTAATTGCGTTGTGTCAACAAAATGGAATTAATGAACACTTATTTATATTTTATCTACTAACCCATATCTACTGCATAAAAGTCAAAGTTTGTCTGTTTGTGAGTTTGTCTGTTTGTCTGCGTCAGGCAGGTGAAGACCTCATACGTTTGGCTGTGTGAGGCAAGAAGACCTCATATGATTGAGTGACTGTGAAGATTCTGTGGAATCCTTGGGTTGATAGTGAGGGAGGGGCCTTTAGAATTCTCAGCAGAGAGTTCTTGGGCCTCAGGCCAGTTGCTATGGAGATGAGGCCTACCATCAGTAAGGATGCCAGAAAACATTTGGGAGGCACATGTGAGAAAAATTAAAGTGACATACACAACTTAGTTACAAGAAGGTCTTCTCACTTCACAGTGTAGATTATATAGGTTCCATATGTGAGGAATCTTAAAAGCTAAAATTCAAAACAAAAAATGCTTCCAGAAAAACGTAAAACCATTGCACAAATTCAACAGAAAGCAAATAAAAATAAAAATAAAAAGCCAGTACATCAATGTAGCCAGAGAACACAGATTGGATTCGGGACTATGGGGAAAAGTTACAGGCACTGTAATAGGCTGGTTGCTATGGAGACAATACCTAGCAGCAAGGACGAGGACAGTGTATTCCCTCAGGAACCCAAACTCTGTATGTAAATAACTCTGAATACAGATTGCATTGGGAAATATGGGAAAAAGTTACAGGCACTGGAGAAGACAGTTTGGTGAGTTCTTAAGAGGAGAATAAAACCCTGGGCAATGCCAGGTAAATACTTTAATATATAAAAGTCAAAGTTTGTGTGTTTGTCTGTGTCAGGCAAAGACCTCATATGATTGGCTACCTAAGAAGATTCCATGGAATCCTGGGGTTTGCAGTTTAGGGAGGGGCCTTTAGAATTCTCTGCCAGGGAATAGGCTAGTTGCTATGGAGATGAGGCCTAGCATCAAGGAGGAGGGTAATGTATTCCCTCAGGAACCTAACCTCTGCATGTTAATAACTCTGAATACAGATTGGATTGGGGAATACAGGGGAAAATTACAGGTACTGGAAAAGGTAGTTTGGGGAATTACAGACATAGGATCTCAAATCTTTCTAACAAGTATTACCTATGAGAAAATAAAATCCTGGGCAATGCTGGGTATATAAGCTAGTTGTTCATAATTTCATTTTATGTACTTATATTCTATTTTCAGTAGGTTCATTTTTTTATATTTAATATTGCACAATTTGGATGGATCATTATGTTGGGTCTATGGACCATGAAATAAAGTTTATTTGTTTGTTTTGTACATAGACATGTGACTTGGGTCTTCTGTACATCACTTTACATCTCCTGTATAATTTTTAATATCTTTGCCTGATGAAGGTGCCAGTGAAGCTTTGAAAGTCTGTTTTATGTATTTTTTCTACATTGGTTGGCCAATAATGGTATCACTCTTTTGTGAAGTTTGGATTTTGTTGAATTTTGCTACATGGTCAACATGTCTTTCTCTGCATATTTTTCCTTATATTCATATATTTGCTTGTAATAAATGTTTCACTTGAGAAGTCACAAAAATATGACCTAAAAGCTGTTTTTGAGAAAGTGGTTGGCACTTTTGTTTTACTTTGCATACCCAGTTCCAAATACTACTTGTTCATAATCCAGTTCATAATCTACTATTGGGACACTCTTTCGACTGTAAAAGAGGTAGCTGCTTAGCTGAGTTTAGATACAGAAACCAAATAAACCATTAGGCAAAGTATAGTGTTCACTACAAGAGAAGCAACTTGCTAATTTGCGTGAACAGCTGCTGCTGCACCAATGAAAGATAATAAAGATGCTGAGTTATAACTGTCATGTGCTGGCTACTCTTTTACTCGCAAGAAAACATGCAGGGTTTTCCAAACATGTTTAATGAGGCTAACAGAATCTAAACTGCTGAAGTCCGTGGCCAGTCGCAATGAGCCATATTTCTTTTCTCTAAAGAACACCAGAGCTGCCATGCTTGATCGAGCTGGCCTGATAAAACCTCTGTTTAAATGTTTGTCTATAAAGTTTTTCAAAGTTTCCATCTCTTTATGTGACATAGCATACAATTTATTTTTTGGCAGGGTAGCCCCCAGTTCCAAATCAATGGTGCAGCCTGTTTTGCGGTGGGGAGGGAGCTGGTCACACTTATTCTCAGAAGCCACTTCTCATAAGTCTGCATATTCCACAGGTGGAGTTCCCACTTCCACTTCAGTCATTCGTCTAATGTCTCTGCTCTGCCCTTGTCTCTAATCGCTTCCTGGGGGTATGCTTTATTTTCTTTTGATATCTGTCCCGTAGGCGTTTCTGGCACCTCTTCTCTGGGAAACAAATCATCCTATCACTCCAGCAAATGTGGGGGTTGTGAAAACTTTTAACTGATTGAACCCCAGGACTACCAGGTACTAAGTGGTGGGATCTAGAACAAATTGTACATTTTCCCAATGGGCTCCTACTCCCAGCCACGCAGGGTCACTTTGGTGCTTCACTAGTTCTTCTTGCATCTCCCTGCCATCCTGTTACATAAAACTTATTGGCTGATCCAACCCTTCAGCCCTTGATTCCTGTTGCAATTGACAGGTTCATTAGACACCTGATACACCCTGAGTCTATGATGACCACGAGGTCCATGCATGTCCCTCCCCACGACTGTCTTAAGTTAACGGTATAAAGGAGTATTGCTGCCACTTGCCTGTAGATTGCAGCCTGCCCTCCAGAGCTTGGCACAGACTTGACTCATTTCCTAACAGCTCGGAGTCACTGGTTTCCAGGGAGTCCTCACTGTCTCCTTCTAGTTTTCCTGTACACAGGCCTGTCACTTCAACATTTAGTGGTGATTTGGTACTGGTTACCCTCGGCTTCTTGTCTTGTCTTCCACTTCCTTTTATCCTATCTCATCTCCTCTTGGTGAGATCTGGGGAGCCAGCCATTAGGTGCCCCCCTTTCCTGTGTTCAGACCCAAGTCCAAACACATCCTCTCTGTCCTCATCACTCAGCTCTCTACTCAGTCTTTTGCTGGTCTTTGCTTTGCTTTTGGGCTTGGTCAGGGGGCTGTACCTCTGTTGAGCATTTTTTACTCTTTGATGCAAGGTTTTCACCTTCCCCTGCTAACAATATCCATCCAGTCAGGGTCTCTGGATTATCTCTCAGTGAGGCCCATTCCAAAATTTCTGGCTTTAGCTCCTCTTGGAAGTATTAAATCTTGGTTGCCTCTGACAAATCTGGTACATGGAGGGCCAGTCACTGAAACTCCTCTGCATATTCAGCCACCAAGTGATTCCCTTGCTAGAGGGATATCAGGTGCGATCTGGTTTTAGCATGGCGAACCTGGCTGTCAACCTGTTCATAAAGAGACAGAAATTCCCCAGCTCTGGAGCCCAGGCGTCATATAAGCCCACTGGCCAGTTGCATGCCTGCCTCACCAGCTGGGCTGCCATGAGCCTCACCTTTGACTCTTTAGAAAGAAAATTGTGTTCTGATTGTGCCATGAAGCCAGCTAACTGGGTCAGGTAAAATGGCAGATGCTGTCCTTTCCTGTTGAACATAGATTTGAGCTGCCTCCTTCCTGATGCTTGCGGAATTGGGGCTGGTTGAGCTCTCAGTGGTGTTTCTCCTACAGGCCTTCCTACAGCCAACTCCCCTGCCTGGGGCACTTCTTCTCCTGCAGCCAGTGGGGTTTGAGCTGCTTGGAAGGCTGACACCATTCCCATTTCTGCTGGTCTATTCCCCTCCGATCTGCATTGCCTCCAGGATCAGTTGCTTCCAGGATCACCTGATCAGTTCTTGGGTTTTACCCACTTCCCCTCTTAGTCACAAGACTTCCACTTCCATGCTCGAGTATTCAATGACCTGAACCACTGTGTGCCCAAATTACATGTCCCATTCAGGAAACTTCTCCTCCAATGTTCCTTGGATTCCCCTTGGGGAACAACTGTCTGCCTGCCATGCCCAGCAAGGTCTTCAGGTTCCAGCTGGCCAATGGGGAAGTGGTTACTTTTCAGTTATTTTGGCTCTGGCACTGTTTTCTCTCCCCAGGATTTGTGTTCTGAGTCCAGGTAGGTTACTTTGTGAACAACCTGTATGGTACAGCACAATGTAGTTCCAACCCTCAGGCAGCAATTCTGTGAGCTTCAGCGATCTGTCATGTGCTGGTTACCCTTTTACTCTCAAGGAAATATGCAGGGTTTTCCAACAATGTTTAATGAGGTATATGACGCATAGCGTATAACAGTTGCTGAAGCTAACATTCTCCAATACGCACTTGGTTAATACACATTTTTACGGTGCACAATTTCCATTGGTGGATTCTCAGGGTCTCCCCCTTTCTCAGACTCCTTGTGGTTCCCATGGGACCTTGTTTATTACCATACTTTGATCTTGCCAGTTCCCCCTAACTTTCTCAGGTTTCCATATCAACACCCACATTATTTCCTAATTCATTTCTGGTGTTATCTCTATCTTAGTTTTTTGTGCATGCATGTAAACACTGACCAGACACATTGGAGATGGCATCTGTTAACCTACTGTCTTTGATCCCTCTCCCCTAGGATGATATGCAGCGACACTTTTCTTTGATATACAGTGCATTGTTACACACTGTTCTATCATAGGTACTCTAAAGCTCATACATACTATTTCGCTAAGTTTACTGAAATCAGCTTTCTTAAAGTCTAGACTATGTATCTGACTCTGCTTACCTTCCCCTTTCTGCTGTGTAGCAAACTCATAGAGAACATGGTCACCTCCACCTAAAGATTCTGCCACTTCCACCCCATTAACCAAGTCATCATTGTTGGTTAGGATCTGATCTAAAATACCTGGTCCCCTTTTTGCCTCTTCCTCCTTCTGGACAATGAAATTGTGTTCAAGACAAGGAATTTTGAGGAATTTGGCTGATTTTTGCTTCCATCTTTTATATTAAGGTCCAGAACTTTACAGGATTTTTCTGTAAGAGGACCAAGCCCATTTGTCTCCATTGTTCATTATAATAAGTATTTTTTTCTTTTGAGGAATTGGTTTCTGTTAAGATCTAGGTAACTTGTAATAATAAGGAGTAATCAAGAGGGAACTACTATTTCAGTAACATGTAAATATTTTTGTTATCTGTTTTTTGAACCTTTTATGCTCCCCATCAAACCAAGCATTTTTTTCTATTGGACTGCTAGTTCTTGGAAGCAGAGAGTGTTTTTAAAAGGAAAGGTATAGGTAAAGTCACTGGTTGCTGGAATAGTGAGATATTTAAACATATATCAGTGGCCTCTGCTAGATCAACCTTTAGTATTTTATTCCAAGTCTGAATGCAATATATGGTTTGTTTCTCTAAACTAGTTATCTACCTTTGGAGAAACAAAAGTTTATATGTGTGTGTGTGTGTGTGTGTTCTAATTTGAAAAAAAATGTGAACCATTGCAATAAGTTCATTTTCTTTACAGCATCAAAGCTTCCTTGATATGTTGGACAAGGAGTATGAAGTGCTGGTAAAAAAAAAACAGAAGAAGCCATGTTGCACCAGTTTCAAAAATACAAGGTACCTTGTATATGTGAAGTCTGCATTTCTCAGACTATTGATTCCATAGTGTTATTGAGATGGACAGAGCTATATTATTTTGGAGCATTCCTTTGTATTTGGAGGCTGCATTGGGTACCCACAACTCTTTGGGGACTGTCTTCTTCCTCCACTGTGGCCACTGTTTCCACAATTGCCACTGGAGTTTGCCACAGCAATTACGATAGGTTTATGGCACAAAGGGGTTCAAGAGTGTCCTCATGTACCACAGAGACCGTCTTAATTTGTTCCTTTGCAGAGGAAGAACTAAGCATGAAAAGTTTGCAGCTTATTTAGAAATGAGGGTTTTGGGGGAAGAGAACTGCATGTGTATTGCATTGTAAAGTAGGATAGATGCGGAAGAAGCATATTGCTTTGATACAAGTGCCAGCAATTTTGGCAGCACAGTTTTGACCAGAGCCGGTGTGGGCTGCTAAAGTGGCATTGGCACTTTTCCTGATCTTTGCTTGTATGAAAGTTCTGCTCAACATGATTTCCTTGATTGCAAAAAGGCTCACTCTCTTCAGTGTTGACCTAGTCCAGGTGTGAGTATCCTGCCCCATAATAAAATAAACATAAAACTAAAGCTAGAATCTGCTGTATGTGTGCTTGGGCAAATATGACATGAGCTGAAGCGAAAAGTGTAGAAAATTGACAGAAGTAAATCTTTTCCTAGCTCTGCTTAGTATTCTGAAGGAGAATTGACTTCAGTTGGTAAGTAATTGTGTGATATTACATTTTTTAAAAAGTCACTGATGACAGTTTAGAAGGAAGTATGCAATTATTCTATAGTAAATTAATTAAGAATAACAACATCTCTTGAAATATATTTTTCCTGCTTGATTATATTTTTCTGCATTTTGTATTTGCAGGAAATGCTGAAAAAAATGCATGGAGGATGAAAAGGAAAGCAATAAGGAATCTTTAACTACTGCTACGAAAGTAGCTTGAAACTGGTTGTTGCACTATATTATATATTGTTGCCTTTTATGGAAAAGTTTGAATGCAATACTGCTTTTACAATGCAGTCCAGTACATTCCACTTAGAATTCAGCCCCATAGAGTTCAATGGGAATTACTCTAAGATAAGTATGTATCTACAAGTAAGCTCTCCTGCTCACCCATTAAAGGTCCGCTTAAAAGTCAGACATAAATCAGACATTCAGAATGGGAACACACAAAAACCTGTTGCAGGACACTTCTGTCTTCTCTTCCTGAACATTCCATCTCAGGCTTAACAGCGGTCCTTGAAAGAAAACTTCAGAGGGAGATTGGAAGGAGAAACAGCAGAATTGGAATGTATAAACAAACTCCAGTCAATTAACAATGGGTTGAACAGAGACAGTGGTTTCATGGCACACTACAGATATTGCAGCACCAGTTAACACCCCAGCCTCATGAGGGCTTTCTTGCCCATTTTATCATAACTCCTTCCTGGTTCGCATCCAGCATCATACTCCATTCCAAGAACTCTGTCCACCATTTGTATGGTTATCTACTCATTTTGGCTTTAGGGAACATCTTTTCTCCCAAACTTGTCTTCCAGTGACCATGGTTAAAACTGGTCATCTCATCACCATACCCACAAATTTTGCATTTCTATTACTATTCACACACACATCAGTTCATTCATGCGCTTAAATGTCTATTTATAAGAACTTCACTCAATGCACCTGATGAAGTAGACCCAGTCTACGAAAGCTTATGCTACAAATTTCTTGCTCTCAGTTCGTTTCAAAGGTGCTACAATATCCCTTTGCACACATGTACATTAATCATTTATGTATTAATATATATTTTCAGTTTCACCATATTCTTTGATTTGTAGATTGAAAAGAAGGATGTGCAAGCTGCAGTTATAACAGTGCTAAAAGCAGAGGGGAAGAACATAGAAAAGCTTTACACAGAAGAAAGGGAAATATGGAAAACAGAGTGAAACAAAAATCATGAAAGGATTGCTCAAGCTATTGAAGATGCAGTATAAGAACAAAGACAACACAATTAGGTTAGTCAATTTTATATTCCTATTTATTGCACTCATTTTATATGGTATTTACTGCAGATTTAAAATCTTTATTGAATTTATTATATAATTAGGGACATAATTGTTCTAATTTGTTCTCTTCAAATATTGTGTACTTCATCTTTTAAAATAACAAATTATGTAGGTACCTTCATATCTTTGAATAAATTGCATAAAATTGCTTAGATGTTCTTACTGCATGAAATCTTTTCAACAAATAGCAATTTCAATTGGTCAGATTCCATTTAGAAGGAAAGTGGAGCCACCTACAAGTCAGATAGCCATTTCAGCCACTACAGGATATTCCATAGGTATGCAGAAGCACTGATGTTTTTAAAGAGGAAAGAAGGAAGAAACAAAATTTATAAAAACTTCCATGTTAACTCCCAGCAGTTGTGAGCTTCCAGGATCTTTGAAATATTGGGGATGATTTCCTTCTGAATGCCAAAGATAACAACCATTTCTTTTTTTGTTCTACCTTTTTGGTTTAAGCTACTACTTATTTACTGTTGGCCTTCCACATCTGTGGGTTTAATATTCATAGATTTGATTATTCATGGATTATTTGCTGCTGCCTCCACTGCTGCCCTACGCCATTTTTAACACGAACTTATAAGTCTTGCCTCACGTTTGTAGTCTATGTGCAAGCCTCATGAGACTGTGAACACAAGGCAAGACTTGTAAGTTTCTATTAACAATGGTGTAGTCAGTGGTAGCAAGCCCCACTAACCAGCTGCTTCTGCTTTATGAAGGAACCCCACTACCTTGAAGAAAGAATCAGGTGGCTGGAGTGCTCCCCACCATGGATTCAAATGCATTGTGTACTGTTCATTTGAATCCACAGTGGGTTGAATCTGCAGATTGTACTGTACTTTGGTTTGTGTGTTAGATATGGTTGGGGAAGCTATAGATATTTGTGTTTTTTTCTACTTTCTAAAGGATCCTGCACCCCTAACTGCCATGAACGTGAAGGGATGACTGTACAGATATGGTAAAATCCTAGATTCTCCTGTTTACAGTTACAGTAAAATCTTTAATTTATCTCTTATTTTCTTTGTAAAGATCCCATTTCTGCCCTGAGAAAGAAAGCAGGATGACGTCAGTTTCCCTTATGATATTTATAATGATGTGCATATTAAATTGGATTCACATTGAGAGCTTGTCTATATCATTTCCTCTATTTTGAAAATAATAAAATAATGGGACTTAAAATTTTATTGAGTTTTTAGAGGAAACGAATACAGTAAATTAAGAGATTATGGAAAATCGGGGAAAGAAATATGGTTAAATAAAGGTATTGTTTTTCTTTATTGTAGGAAGAATTAATGATTAAATATGTTCTTTATGGACGTAAAGAAAGTGCAAGAAAAGGTGTACTCAACAGAGAAAAGGTAGAATATAAGGGAATTGTATTTGTTGAACGCAAGCGGGAAGATACTACACCAGATTTTTGGCAAGGGAGGTCAAAAATTTAAATTTATTTGCATAGCTTCTTAAGTAGAAATGAATCAAAGATGTATATATAGGTATGAAAACTGTGAAAATTATAAATAAGTCTGTAAATCTATTTAAGTTACTTTTTTACTTTTTTATTTTTTCTTAATAAAAATAATTTTTTAAAAAAGAAAATAATAAAATATTGGTAATTAATAATAATTAATAAGTAATTGGTTTCACAGAAAAGGGCAATATCTTCAACTGACTCATCACCACACAGAAACAGAGGGACCCATGTTACAATTAGTTTGTAGGCATGGGAAGCAACTCATTTTTAAAAAGAAGCTAGGTTATTCATGAATATATTGAATAAACTAGGTGTTAGTATGTTTGCTTCAGACTTTGAGTAAAGGAAATAGCTTTGTTTAATACTCCATCTGGGTCATTCCTAACTTTGAAAGAACTATAAGATACAATTGTTCAATCAAAAATGTAACTTCATCAATTGAACTATTTTTATATCAGGCTTTTAGGGACAAAATTAAAACATAAAAGCAACCTTACAATCTATAACAGTAAAAAATATTTCTCTCAATTTTCTTGAAAGTCTATTTCAGCTAGGTGTGCTAAAATCAGTGAAAGAAGCCAGCCAATTAAAATGAATTAAGTTTTGAATTATGTTGGAAATTTGCCATTGAAAACTTTAACTACAGTGATGAACATAAGTTGAAATTTTATATTACTTAGGCCATTTCCGCACAAGGTCAATACACTGTAGTCGCATCAAATTGTTTGGAGTGTGGTGGAGTTTCCTTCTTTGGATGGCCAGCTGTTGGACTGCTTTAATGGTATATTCCTAAGTGAAAGGCGATTGGACTTGATAGCCCTTGTGGTCTCTTTCAGCACTATTATTCTATGATTCTAATGCCTTTTAGAGAATCTTATAGCCAAAACTGATACTTGTCAGAATGCTATGATATATTGCCCAATATAAAATTTAAGATATCATTATCAATACAGAAAAAATGCTTTTCCCAGGCTTTAGCAGAATGTAACACTGGACTTGCTAATACAATCTTCCGAAAGCTTTGACTGTGATTATAAGAAGCACAGCAGGCTCTCCAGATTCATGAGGGGTTGGTTCCAGGACCCCTTATGAATACTAAAATTGTGTGTTCTCAACTATAAAATGGTGCGGGGCAGCAGCAGAGGTGACAACCAGCCACAGCCACAGGAGGAGTGTGGCAGTTGCCACTGCCATATTCCTGCTGGCCCTGTTGGCCAGCCTGGAATTGTTAACAGCAGCAATTGTTAACAGCAGCAATGCCAACAATCCTAGGGTGGCAAAGAGCTTCAGTAGGGACATGGCAGTATGTGTGGGTGTGTGGGGGAGTGCTAATACTGCTTGCTCATTTGTGAACGAGAGAGCAAGACTGGTGCACACACACATCCATTGCCATGTCCCTTCTGGAGATGGTATCACCAATCCCAGGCCACCCTGCAGGGGAGGTGTATGCTGAATAAGAAAGCAGGGTTGGCATGCGCGAATGCGCGCGTGCACACACACACACACACACACACACAGCCTGCAGCAAAATTCACACACACATACTGTTGCTGTGTCCCTGCCAAAGGCAGCATCTACCATCCCAGGCTGGCTGGCAGTGGGGGAAGGTGGCAGGAGAGCAGGATTGACACCCCACACTGCTGTAGAGAATTGTTGATGTTGCCTTTGCCAGGATATAGCAGCGGAGGTGTGTGAATGCCAATCCTGCTCTCTTGTTCACAAATGAAAGAGCAGGATGAGAACTCCACAATGGCCTTCAACAGGGATACAGCAAGATGGTTGTGTGTGTGTGCGTGCACATGTGCCTGTCTTGTAGCAGATGTGTGTGTGTGTGCTGAGCCTGCTTTCTCATTCACACACAAGAGAGCAGGATCAGCATACACACCTGCTGCAAGATTGGCACATACACATCACCTGTCATCTCCCTGCTGAAGACAATGTCAAGAATCCCAGGCCAGCTGGCAATGGGTAGAGGGAAAGAGCTGAACTGGCACATTACCCACTGCTGGGCAGGCTGGGCTTATTGACGCTGCCTTCAGGAGGGACATGGCAGCAGGGTTGTATGTGTGTGCTGAGCCTGCTTCCTTGTTCACAAACAAGACAGCAGGATCGGTATCCTCTCCTGCTGCTGTGGCCAAGCTGGTCAGCCTGACATTGTTGATGGCAGCAATGCCAACAATCCTAGAGTGGCAAGAAGCCTGAGCAGGAAAAAGGCAGGAAGGGGGTTACTGATCCTGCTTGCTCACTGTAAACTAGAGAGCAGAATCAGAACACACAAACACACACAGCTGTGTCTCTGCTAAAGCTTGCAGCTGGCCTGCAATTGTTGGCATTGTCACCATCAACAATCCCTGGCTGATTGCCCATGGAGGAGTGCCAATCCTCCTCTCTCATTTGTGACGAGAGAGCAGGTTTGGCGCATGCACACCCACTTCAAGATCAGCATATACACATTTCTGCTGCCATGTCCTCGCCAAAGGCAGTGTTAATAATCCCAGGCCAGCTGGCAGTTGGGGGCAGCAGTGAAAAAGCAGGATTGGCGTACCCCACACTGCTGGCTGGACTATGCTTGTTGACACGGCCTTCAGAAGGGACATGGCTAAAGGATCAGTAACCCCTTACTGCCCACTAGCCTTGGATTGTTGATGGCAATGCTGCCAACAATCACAGGCCAGCCAGTGGTTTCAGTAGGGACAGGGCAGTGAGTGTGTGTGTCTGCCGAGCCTGTTCTCTTATTCACAAAGGAGTGAGCAGGATTAGTACTTCTCCCTTCATGTCCCTGCTGACCCTGCAGGCCAGCCTGGGAATGTTAATGGTGGTGTTTCCAACAATCCTGGGGTGGTGAGGAGTTTTGGCAGGGACATAGCAGTATAGAAGAGGCACCAATCCTGTTCACTCACTTGTGAACAGGAGAGCAGCATTGGCTGGTAGACAAACACACATACACTGCAGTGTCCCTGTCCAAGCTACTGACTAGCCTGGGATTGTTGAGGCATGAGAGAGGGGCAAGCTCTCTTCTTGATGGCTGGTGCCCAGGCCCTGCTGCTCCCTCCCCTGTTTCTTTGGGACACTTATGCATTGGATGTCAGCTAATTTAATTTTTTCAGCATTTTTGTATTTTGCAGTTCGTGTTGGGTTAAATTCACGAAAACTGGGGCCACAAATACAGCAGGCCCACTATATTCAGAGAAGCTGTATCTTGTACAGCTTTTGTCATTCTTGAAAGGGCTTTATAAGCTTTATAATCATCAGGTTATAATGGGATTTTCAGTTGTCAGGCATTCTCATGTTTGTACATTCCAAAAATTCTCTTACACAAATTTCTCTCTTGGTTTATCAGAAGAAAAGAAAACTAAAATTATGTTTTACACTCCAATGATAAATTGGTTATGAAAAACATGCACCTGAAATTTATGTGCTCTCCCTTCCCCTCTCCTTTCTTCCACTGGGATTGGGATGTTGTCCAGTGTTTTACTTCCATTTACAGAATTTATCCATTAAGTCAGTGGGGGAAAATGAAATATTGCTTAGGCTGGCACCCAAGGATAGTACAAACCAGAAAACAAAGTGACAGAATGGGTGCCAACAATCAAGGTACTGCATCAAGATGCCCAAAATTGGGGATACTTATACCCAAAATGTGCCCTGAGGACAAGAGGTGTAAATTGCTCTCTGCCTGAGGAAACAGTGGAGGTTGCAGAATGGCAAAAGTGGCTGGAGTGAGTTGATGGTCTTAATCACGTGAAGGAAATATGTTGATGGTTTTAGCGTGTAGGTGACAAAGGCACTGATGGTTGTGATAGCTCTGTATTTTGAGGACAGGGCCAGGGATAATGCAGAATGATTTTAGTGGGAATCTTCCTGCCTCATGAGTCTTTGCTATCAAAACCATCACTGATCCTTTGTGTCTTGGAGTTTCCTGGTGATTTTCTGCTTATGATCTCATCGCACATAGGGGGGTGGTTGCTGGCCTAATCCATTGCATACATGCCTGACCATTTGTTGCGCTCTTCACCAGCCCAGCTACCCGATCATAGTCAACTTAATAGCACTCGATTCCCATAATAACACTGATTGAATTATATTTTGCCAATTATATCATATCAAATCTGGAGGGGCTGGTGGGGGGCTGGTAACAATTTTAACATTCAGTAGTTTAAATGATAGCTGGGAACTTTGTGACTCAAGGGAGGGAGAGTAGAGCCCAAAATTTCAGTCCTGAATAAAGAATTGTTCCTCCACAGCCCCCCCTGGGGTGCCTTTTCTCCTTTTATATGCTTTCTGCACCTTAATTAGGACCCAAATAGCAATTTTGGAAAACCGTGTCTAGTTTCAGAAAATAAAGGTATGGCCCACAATTGTTGTAAAATGGGGCACGTTGGACCCTTCCTTGGACTCTTCATGGTAGCCACCATGCTTAATATGATTAAATATTTAAATTGATCAAACCAAGGCCAGTGCAATCTGTTCACATAATAATGAATCATGGCTTGTAATTGCTTGAATGAAGTCAACCACTCCAAAAAAGCGTATCTTCTCTAACAACTTTGAGTGCTTTAACTTTCTTTGTAAAAACAACATATTTGCTCTACAGACATCTTGAGTGTTTTGGGAATCCAGGTTTCCAAAGTGACTTAATAAATTAGAAATGCTGTTCTTTAAGAGACCCAGCATGGTGTAATGGTTTGAGTGCTGGACTAGGATTTGGGAGACAATGGTTTGAATTCCCACTCAACCAAGCAAATCCATGTTTTTCAACCTTTTTCTAACTGTGGCCCCCTTCTGACCTTGTTTTCCTCCTGTGGCCCCCATCCTACCGGTAGAAAGGTAGCTATTTAAATATTTTGTTTGTAAATAGAACATGTTTTATTTATAATTTTCATAATTTATACAAAATGCAATTACATAAAATTACAATTACAAGAGGGAAAAAAAGGAAGGAAGGAAGGAAAATGGAATTCTACCTGGTAAAAAGGTTTTAAAAAACAAACAAGTGATTAAAGTAAAAAGCAGGAGCAGACATACTGCAGTCATTCAAAGAGAGTTGCCAATGACCAGGAGAAATTAACAGGAGCAGCTTCAATCCGCCATGTTGGAAACACCAGTTCTAAGATGAGGGGCAGAACAGAAGCTGCAGCAGGCACTGATTTCATGGGTGCAGCTATAACAGCCTATAAGCAGCAGCACTTACAGCATCCTTTGATGATTCAGAGCCTAAAGGCACTGCTAGTGAGTATAGTCCTGCAGCAGCAGTCCATGCTGGCACAGTCTGTCCAAGCTCAAAAGCCTGCTGGTCCACAGATTAGAGGGCGATCCTCCAGAGAAAATCATTGATCTGGTGGACCTGGACAGGCTGACTGGTGATCAGACTAGCAGCTCCAGTGCAAGCTTGAGAAAGATTTTCCTTATATCAAGCAAAAGCAAAACAGAGAGAAGTTCAAAATGGGGCTGTAGGAAGTTAAGAAGGATAGGGGGAAAGGAAATAGGGCAAGGCAAAGGGCTTACCAGTGCTTTCCCTGCAGTAGGAGAAGAGCAGAATGTTAGGTTCAGGCCTTCAAGCCACTTCTGGTGGTCATTTTGAGAATACAGATTCCTCCCAGAAGGGAGGAGTAGGACCAAGGATACCTGCAGGCCAATTGGCAGCCATTTCAGAGGCTAAGCACAGGCACATGACAAGGAAGCCACACCTCAAACTATGGAAGGGGGACTTCCCTTGATCAGAGAGAGAGAGAGAGAGAGAGAGAGAGAGAAAAATACGGCTGTTCTAAACACAAGCTTCGCAGCACATCAGGTCCACACCAGACTGTTATACTGCTATTATTCCATTTTCAACATCCTATGGAATCCTGGGGTTTGCAGTTTAGGGAGGGGCCTTCTCTGTCAGTCATTTCTCTATTTTCTTCATTTCTCACTTCCCTCTGTGGCCCCCTAGTCCTGTGCTGTGGCCCTCCATTTATGCAATTTTCACCTGTGTCTCCCTTGGAATATTCTGGGCCCCCCTCCCCAGCGGGCCATATGTCCCCTGGTTGAGAAGCACTCCATTAGGGGACCTTAGGCAACTTATAATACTCTCGTAACTTCAGATGAAGCCAACAGCAAACCTCCTGTTAATAAAACTTGCCAAAATAACTATGGGAACACTAAAGTGAACCTATCATAACTTGGAAACTATTTCAAGACACACAACAATGGTTCCTTAGGGAGACATACATGTGAGAAAGATTAATTATATCAGATCATCAAAATGTTGAATGATTTCTACAGTAGTATCTGCAGCATATGTATGGCAGAAATAGGTCCACAAGACTGTTTACTTTAAGCTGGGATATGGTCAGACTTCCATTTCAGACATGTGTTATCCAGGTGAGTAGGTACAAATTCTAAAGGAGATCGGTTTTGTTTTTTGTTTTTGTTTTTTAACAGGAAGGCCTTTCCATAGCTTCTTGAGTTTTTGGAATGTAATATAGTTGAAAGAACCATGACTACCTAAACAAAGTATAACTCTGATTAGAACAGTAGTCTTGCATTTCCCCCATACTTTCGCAATCTTGTCATAAGTTGCATCCTCTGTAAGTAGAAAGATGTGTTGGCAGTGTTGCAGTGTTTTTGCTCTCTGTGACATCTTACTTCTGTTTGACATGAACCTTTAAATTCAAAAGCTAATTCTAATAAATTAGCTCTCAAAATAAATCTTTCTAAGCTTCTTTATTCAAATTGAATTGTTTGAACTCACAGCTGAAAAAGACAGATTTTTATTGAACAATTATAGTCCATGTTTGTATATTTTATATAGGTTTTAGATAAAAATATTCCATTTATTTGGATAAAATTGTGAGAGTATTCAATGAAGGATGTATGGTGTCATTCAGGGACTTTGGAAACAAGAGATTATTTGGTTTCAAAAGAAATTACATTAGTTTGGAGCTATATTGATTTCCATGGAACCTAAGTTCTTAGTAAATAAGAACTTAGTAAGTATGAAACTAAAGCATTATTCAAATGTTTATTAAAATATTTCTATACTACTGTTTCAAGGAAACTTATCTCCATAGTAGCTCATAAATATAAACTCTAAATAAAAAGATTAGATAAAATCAAAATGAATTAACAGAAAAAAACAAAACAAAACAGAAGCCATGTTTGATAAGCGGCAGAAAGCAAACTGACAGAACACAAGCATTCTTTCAGCCTTGAGAGGATCTGAGAGTCCCTATTAGAAGCACTGCCTTAGCTTTCTGCTACACACTGAAGGACTGTGTGCTCCTATGCTATGCCAAGAGGCTATGCTATGGTATTAGTGCTGCTGGTAGGGTCTCCCATGTCAGACATGCTTTTGCTGAGCAGCCAGACTAAATGTGCCATGCTACTAAGACTCAAGCCAAAAGGATGTTTAGTTGTTCACATGCTTGGAAGTGAAAGGAAAATCTGAAGCTGCACAACAGATATTATAGGAACATGGAATATGAGAAGCATAAATCAGAGGAAGCTAGACATAATAAAAGAAGAAATGGAATGTATAAACATTGCAATACTTGGGGTGAGCAAGCTAAAGTGGACAGGAATGGGACATTTTCAGTCAGATTAAAACACAGCATTTTAATCAGGAAATGAAAGTGTAAGAAGAAATGTGGTGGCATTTATAGTGAGGAGAGATATAGTAAAAGCAAAGTCTGACCAAATCATATCAATAAAACTTCAGGGAATACCCATTTATATAACTATAATCCAAGTTTATGCTCCAGGTATAGAGACAGAAAAAGAAACAGAAAGAAAGAGTCCAGGAGGAAATTTTTCACACACAAAACAGGATTTATTGTCAATTGTAGGTGATTGGAATGTAAAAGTAAGAAACAGCAGAATCAAAGATTATAGGAAAAATTCCCCTAGGATCAACAAATGAAGCAGGAAAGCAAGTTATTGAATATTGTGAGGCCAACTGTTTATTCACAGCAAACACATTCTTCAAGCAACCAAAGAGGTGACTGTATACATAGACATCACCTGATGGCCAAAATAGAAATAAAATAGACTACATAAGTGGGAGCAGAAGCTGGATAAGCTCCATTCTCTCTGCAAAATCAAGACCAGAAGTGAAATGTGCCACAGACCACAAACTATTAATAGCAAAAGCTAGAATAAAGCTAAAGAACAGTAAACCAAACATCATGCCAAATACATTATGCAGAACATCCCTGTAGAATTCAAAGATAATTTAAAAAATAGATTTGCATTTTTAAGCCTAGTTGACTGGGAGCCAGAAAAATTCTGGACTGAAGCCAGAGACATTGTTAGGAAGGAATGCAAAAGGACTCTATCTGAAGCCAAAGGAAAGAGAAGCCCCAATGAATAATAGCTCTTCAAGCAGTAAAAGATGACACAAATAGAGTCAGAACCTGAATGCAACTGTTCAGTGACTTGTGTGCAGGGACAAAGAGAACTATTGTAATAATCAACGCAGAGAAATATATGATGGCATCAGAAAAGGATAAGAAACTATAACCACAAGATGCAAGAAGTCGAAGGAAAATTTAAATAAAGAATGGGAGGAATACAATACAACACAACCAACATGAGAACACTTTATATGACAAAGTACAAATAAAAAGCTGATGGAAACAATATACCAAAAACCTATATAAAAGAGATGAAAGGCTGACAGATTCATTCAAGGAAGAATCATATGAAGATGATCTTCGAATTTTAGAAAGTGAAGTGGAAGTTGTGCTTAGGGCATTTGGGAGAAATAAATCATCAGGAACAAATGGCATACCAATAGAGCTGTTTCAGTCTACAAGGACAGAATCTACTTTAGTTTTAACTAAAATCTCTCAACAAATAAGGAAAACAGAACAATGGTACTGGATTACAAATGCTCAATATACATTCCAAACCCCAGGAAAAGGGACAGCAGGGATTGCAGGAATATGCATTAGAATCATAGAATCATAGAGTTGGAAGAGACCCCAGGAGCCATCAAGTCCAACCCCCTGCTATGCAGGGACACCCATCAAAGCATTCCCAACAGATGGCCATCCAGCCTCTGCTTAAAAACCTCCAAAGAAGGACATGCCACCACACTCCGAGGCAGCATATTCCACTGCCAGACAGCTCTGACCATCAGGAAGTTCTTCCTGAGGTTCAAGAGGAATCTCCTTTCCTGCAGCTTGAATCCATTGCTCCTTGTCCTAGTCTCTGGAGTGGTAGAGAACAAGCCTGCTCCCTCTTCAACATGACATCTCTTCAAATATTTAAACATGTGTTACCCTGATTTCTGGGGGTCCCGAGAGGGACATCTAAATGCGCTCTCAATTTTATGAGTTGGGGAAATTAGCCAAGAGCACAGCCTAGCAATACGAGAGGCAGGGTAACGTAGCGAGATCTTGAACCCTATGTTTACGGGGTCAGGCCAACTCAAGGAGCACACAGAAGTTGAAATAATAAAAGTTGTTTTATTAAAAATACAAGCAAACAGTGTTTGCGACACACTCACACAGATAACTAAGGAAATAAAGGTTGGAGTGGGATAGAGGGATTTTTAGAGGAGATGTTGGTTTGGGTAATACTTCACCTGTCCTGAAGCCCGGTTAGAAGCGGAGAAGCTGGGGAGCGTGGATCTCAGCACATGGAGCTGAGGGGAAGGCTCGCTGGACAAAGTGACAGCAAGGTGGGATGGAAGCCAAGAGCGATCCAAGGAAGCGCTCAAAGTCAGGGGTTCTTATAGGGAAAATTGTGACTGCAGGCTAGTTTGGACTTGGGGAAGACAATGGATTTGGGGCTGGAGACAAAGCCTCTGAAAGGTCAGAATTTGAATGATTGAGTTATAGCCAAATTGTCAATAGGGTAGCCAGTATGCAAACGCGGAGTGCTTGAGTGCTGTATAGTCCAATCATCAAGCTGCCAGCACGGGGCAGAGGATCTTTTGAAAGTTGCATGCATACATAATTGAGGCACTTGCCTTGAGGTCTCCTGAAGCAGCGGGACGGCTATTTCTGGCCTGCCTGTATTGTGTTGGAGTATTACAGCAATTATCGGCCGTGCCTGTCTGCGAGCTTGTCCAGGGGACCTCGCAAGCACGTGGAGAGGAATGGGTAAAGGAGGCCGAATTATTGATATCAAAAGATATCTTTATATCCCACAAGCTCGGGCTAGCCAGGGCAGTAACAATTCCACCCCCCAAAATGGGCGATGTTGGGGACAATATCGAACATTTTCTAATTAAAATCAAAAATAGTTTTAGAGCAAAATAGGGGTCTACAGGTTCAGAGGTAGTATTACCCCATAGAGAAAGGGAATTTTGGGGAAAAGCAAAGGGTTTCTATCTTATAAAAACATTCCTAACTAAAACCTAAACCTAAACACATGCACATAAATGTGAATTAAACAGTCAATGTCAAACTGTCCCGTCAATAGAGAACTGTCAAAGAATGAGCAATGGTTGTAAATAACAAATGCAAAACCTTTTGAAGCTGAAAGCAAAAGCGTGCCTTCCAATGAGGCACTGCAGGAATGAACAAAAAGCAAAGTAGTGAAAGTTACAAAGTATCCAATCTTGCAGACTAGCTAACAAGTGAAAGCTAACTATCCTCTGCTTGCATCTTGCAGGTTCTTGCAGGAGGAATAGTCCATTTTGCAAAGGAAAGGTCCTTTGAATCAGAGTCTTTTGGCAAAAACAGTCTTTATCTCCGTCGGAGGGTGGCTGGATCACCCCCCCCCCATGGTCCCACAGCTGCAGCAGAGGGATCGGGCATCTCCTTGGGCTGGGCTCCCGGTTGGAGCTGTGATATTTCATCTTCACTCCCCCCTCGATACCCGGGGGTGATGGTCAGGTCTGGGGGCTCGTCCCGGTTCTCCGGAGTTGTCAACCTGTAGCTATTTTGGAGAAGACTGACAAAGTTAGCAGCCAATGTATAAAATAAATGCAAATTACCTGCTCAAAGCCTAATGGGAGTTTGAGCTGGATTTTGAAATTTTTATCACTATGACCTGAAAGTGTCTGTGGGAGCGAGGATTTAAATAGCTCCCAAGTATAAAGCAGTATTGGCCGTGGGAAGGCCAAGATGGTAGTGAGACCGCTGATTCGGAGCCCACATCTCCCCATCGGTCTTAAGAGGCCAATCTCCTGGAGAGAAGCCATGCCAACTCGACCACGCCTGGTCTGTCAACACAGTCTCCCATCTGCACACTGATCCTGAGGCTAGCCTACCACTGGCCAGCGCAGGACACTGAGTACTCCTCTCCTGCTCATTCAGACCCAGAGCCAAGGTTCCAAGCCTGATGATGTAAACCCGAGGGCTTGGGGCTGTTGCCGGTACAGTACTGATGGCTGGATGCTGGCTCTGAGTGAGCGGTATCCCTACCTCACAAAGCTGGACTCCGAGGCAGACCTGAGAGATGGTCGCCTTCGGATAGGCTTTTGAAGCCAAGTGGGACATTTAATTCCAACCAATTCACCTTAACAACTAACTATTTACAAACATCGAGCCTCGGAGCTCTCAATAAAACTGGCCAGCTTGAAGCTGGAAAATCTGCCTCTTGACCCACAGTGCGAGGCCAATCAAGCTAATATGGCTAATATGACTTGAAATACCACTAGAATAATCAAAGGGTGCAGGGCGAAGTGGACGATCGCCTGCCCCATGGATGACCAAGTGAAGGTGTCCCACCAGGATTGTTGTGCTACTGTTTCCAATTCTTCAGATGATTCAATGATTACCTTGGCTGAATGGTTAACTGACAAGGCAATCTGGTGCGAAACCTCCAATACTCTTTGGGCTAGGCAGGTGAGATTCCATAGCCGTGTAGACACGGGGATCTCATCCTTGAGGTGGAATCCGACTAGCTCGGATTCCGTGGGGACGTATCCATTCTCCAGAATATAATCTCTGATCTCCCACTGGAGATAGAAGTTGTTACCAAAACAATCCTGGACACGCTGAGAACAGAAGCAAGGGTTGCCAGCTGTACGGTTGATGCTTACAGTCGCACCACTAGGCAGTACAGTTACATTTGCGCATGGGGTTCTTAAACAAAAGCACTCACTGTTAATTTGGGCCATGACTGTATAATTAACCGGTACTACTATGTATTCAGAGACGTTGTCGTAACTAAATCTGTCAATATTACGAAAGCACTGTGCCCAATGTTGGTGAAATAAACAGCCAGATAAATCGAAAGAGTGTGTACCATTGGACCAATGGTACATTTGTCGGGGTAGTAAGGTGGCATTGGTGGCTATTAGGGCTAGTCCTAGATGGGATAATGGATGTAAAATTACTGGATCCAGAATCCTCTCATGTACAATTTCCACCTTGAGAGTTAAGCTCTCCCAAGTGGCGTGCCGTACTTGCGCCAAAGCGGCCAGGTGTTCCAAAGATTCCGGGTAGTGCTGTCTTAGCAGGCTCAGGATCTCTGGGTGCATTAATCCCATGAGGCTGGCCTGAATTACCTGAGTGGCGAAGGTGATTATGTTGCTTTGCAGTTGCCTGCACTGAATAGCAACTGACATGTTGTGGGTCGTGGTTTTTAAAGACACGACCAAGGTCGGATATTATCTCTCTCTCTGTGCCAACCCATTGCGGTAATAGTTGACTAATTAAATCTGTTCCTCTCGCTAGGTTAGTTAAACCAGCAGCAGAGGACACACCAATTTCTTTTGTCTTTGTGCCAATCATGCCTAATTTGCCAAGACCTCATTGTCCATGGCGTTCAATATTGCGCCACCAGTGCCTATTCCTCCTAAGACGGTCCCTAGGACGCTTCGCTTAGGGCCAGTGTGTGGGTGGGAAAACGACAGCCATCGTTTTTCCCGGTGCTCCCACTGAGTCCATGCTAACTTTAGATAAGGCTGACAGGCAGGGATAACTTTTGAAATATTTACTGCAGTAAAATTTAGGACCATCGTGGTGACCATGGGTTGGACATTTGAGTAAGCGACCATTTCAATATCTTTCCGGACTATGGAGCTACCCACATACATGGCAGGGTGACTATCAGACAGAGGGGAATAGGCAGGAGTGTCAGGGCACCACATCTTCCCGCAGGAGAATTGGCAGCCCGTTGGGATGCGAGTCAAGTTTTGGCATGTGAATAGGAAGGTACTCCATTCCCATGCCGGGAGGCAGTTATCATATGTGAATCTAATTACAAATAATGATGCATTGCAGTGAGTGCTCCGGACCATGGGAACGGTCATGGGAGCGGAGGTTGTTGCCATTTCGGTATAGAGTTTGGCATCGTTGCCTGCAATGGCTACTCTCAAACCTGAACTAAGCCTGTTTCCAGGGCGTATCTTAAACTGGGTGAACAATTCAAAGGGATACCGTTTTTGAAACCATGGCAACAGCTGAGATTTGCTTAGCAGGGCTTCTGCCTCCGGGTACAGATTCCAATAGATTGCCTGCAAATTGTATTGCCAATCAGGGACGATGTGGGTGGTATATTCTGGCGAGGCTCCGAGGGTACATTCACATAACGAAAATAACACCGCAATCCAAGTGAACGGTCCCATTCCGTCTCCCTGTAGGGAACACAGATACGGGAATCCGTCACTACTTATCCTAACTACACAACTAAAAATACAAACAGGAACTATATACTTAATCGGGAAGTCGGAGAGGTTGCCACTTCTCTCCGTCTCGTGCAGACAATGACAATGGTTACATTGTCAAACGCCTCGTAAATGGAAACCAACGTCTCAGACAAGTCAATTTCCGGTATGTCTGTATAATTTAGAGACACTTGAGGAGCAATTACATTAATGGGAGTCTTCCCAGTGGCGTCCTCAAGCGGGTCTGTTTCTGCAATGCCTTTCGGACCGACTAGCTGGCCCTTCCACTCTTTCAGCTGAGAGACATGGAAGAATTTCAGCCAGTCTGCCTTCCTTCGTGGAATCCTTACTTACTGCGTCTCCTGGGTCTCTGCCCTTTCTAAACTGCCTTCGCCAAGGGGGGTGGTCCGCCTAATCATGGACTGGGTCTCTACGGGTTTGACTGGGACCTTAGGGTCACTCCAGTCGAGATTGTGGGGACGGGTTGCCCGAGCGTCCTCTGGCAGCGACTCCCTAGAAAAGTCATCAGCGAACATTGGGAGCAGCTCCGGACACACAGCCGAAATAAGGGTTTTGCGCGTTTGGAGCTGGCTCTCCAGTGCCACAATCTGCTGGTGGCAAGCTGCATGGCTCACAGCCTCCTGCTGCTCCTTCACTTGCCCTACCATAAACTTGGCTGCAGCCCTGGTGTGGGCGAGCTCTGCCTCTAAGACATGGGCTCGTTCCTCCCAAGTCTGGGCCAGCAAGGTGGCATCGTTTAACTTTTGTGCAGAGGCCTGCACGACGGACGTGAATGTTACTTTGTCCGCGTGCAGTGCCTCCATCTCGACCTGAAGCTGGGCATTCTCTTTCTCTACCTGTGCTAGCTTTTCTCTGGTCTCGACCAGGGCTTTTGAGGCATCTCTGGCAGTCAGCCAAAGTCCCCAGGCTGCCAAAACATCCTTTGACGGCCCGAACGGGTTCTTTGACTGGCGTGCCTGAACATACGCCTCCCTTAGCGTGACAAAGGGGTCTGTCGTCTGGAAGCTAGACTCCTTCCAGGGACATTTCCCTTTGCCTAACACCCACTTCTCTAACTTCCCTCGGACCTCCCTCTCTAACATGAGGTCCTTAACTGTAACTTTGCTGCTCTCAACCATTTCTAACCGCTGAATTTCCTAACCAAAAGTGGGACCAGGACCTGGAGTGACTGGTAGGATCACCTAGATCCCTGGGGGATTACAGGGAGACGAACTCTGAGGAACTTCGTAGGAAAGAGGGATGGGAACCTATCTCCAGCCCGCCCAAACAAAGTCACTTTTGTACACCTAAGCCCGGTCTTCCACCTCGACAGCTTAGGGACAAAAGGACGAGGTAACGGTTTGGGGACAGGGAGGGGAACCTAGACCCAAGGGGACCCTCAGGAGTACTTCGCCTACCTGAAGGGGGGAAACGAACACGCTGGAACTTACTACGCCGCCTGGCCAAGCAGCGGGGGAAAAGGGAGGGGAACCTAGACCAAAACCATTCCTTATGGTTTTTTGGGTGAGGGGGCACTTCCTCTACCTTGGGACAAACTTCTTACAAACCTTAAACAAGTTGGGATGCACCCGAAATTTAAACAGCCGGGACGCACCCGTGCTTTCGAAACTATCAACGGGACACACCCGCACTCTAATTCACTCTAAAGGACGGGATGCACCCGTGTACTACTCTGGGGGGGGGGATTTCTTCCCTAAGTGCTATTGCCCTTGCCGCTACGGTGTTGGATGTGTGTGGACTGTTCCTAACGTATCTCCAAACGCTTCGGATCCCAGCCCACAATAGACCCCAAGTTAGGGAGGTACTTCCCAGGACAGCTTGTGCACACCCCTTGCTATCGGACAATGATTCACTGCCCAAGGTGACCAGGCCGGGGCGGCTGACATACACAAACCAAGCAAGAAAGGGGAACAGATTTCCAACCCCGATAGAGTAGCTCCTAGAGCTCAAGCACACAGGGTTCACACACACGCACTTGTTCCTGCCTAACAGAAGCTCTAGAGACTTGACCGGCCGTCACCTAAGTCTATACCAGCCTAATTTGAGAAGGTTCATGACTCCTACTCAAATTAGGGGTACAGGGTCTGCCGGCGTTACTCCACCACTCTGTTACCTTGATTTCTGGGGGTCCCGAGAGGGACACCTAAATGCGCTCTCAATTATATAAGTTGGGGAAATTAGTCAAGAGCACAGCCTAGCAATACGAGAGGCAGGGTAACGTAGCGAGATCTTGAACCCTATGTTTACGGGGTCAGGCCAACTCAAGGAGCACACAGAAGGTGAAATAATAAAAGTTGCTTTATTAAAAATACAATCAAACAGTGTATGCGAAACACTCACACAGATAACTAAAGAAATAAAGGTTGGAGTGGGATAGAGGGACTTTTAGAGGAATTGTTGGTTTGGGTAATACTTCACCTGTCCTGAAGCCCGGTTAGAAGCGGAGAAGCTGGGGAGTGTGGATCTCAGCATGTGGAACTGAGGGGAAGGCTCGCTGGACAAAGCGACAGCAAGGCGGGATGGAAGCCAAGAGCGATCCAAGGAAGCGCTCAAAGTCAAGGGTTCTTATAGGGAAAATTGTGACTGCAGGCTAGTTCGGACTTGGGGAAGACAATGGATTTGGGGCTGGAGACTAAGTCTCTGAAAGGTCAGAATTTGAATGATTGAGTTATAGCCAAATTGTCAATAGGGTAGCCAGTATGCAACCGCGGAGTGCTTGAGCGCTGTATAGTCAGATCATCAAGCTGCCTAGCGCGGGGCAGAGGATCTTTTGAAAGTTGCGTGCATACATAATTGAAGTACTTGCCTTGAGGTCTCCTGAAGCGGCGGGACAGCTATTTCTGGCCTGCCTGTATTGTGTTGGAATATTATGGCGATTATCCGCCGTGCCTGTCTGCGAGCTTGTCCAGGGGACCTCGCAAGCACATGGAGAGGTGTGATGAACGAATGGGTTCCGGTTGAAAGTACAGTCCTGAGCCAAAGAAAGTTGAAACTGTGGAGCGAGGATTCCTTGAGCTGTGACGGGAGAATTCCAGGAATGCTGACTTGGCCGGAGAAGATAGTTTGCAACACGATAAGAACTTGGTACAAGCAGAGCGTGCTCCTACATTTCCTGACAACATGATACATGACCACTTCTTCTGCAAGCAACCTTTTATCAGTACGGTACAAAACGATATGAACCGGTCTTTTAATTGCTTGATTGCTTTTACGCAATGAAAGTCCTGGAACTCTGGCAACCGTCAGAACATGCCCCCCCCCCAAGAAGTGAGAAACATGGGTATAAAGAGCGGGGGATTCTCAGCTCCGTCTTATGGCTCTGATACCGGCAAGGAGTCATCCACCCTTTCGAGGACGACTGATCAACGTTCGGCGAAAGGACTGTTTGTGAGTATGTCGTGTGAATGTGTGTGTGCAAGAGCTCTTGATACAAATGTGATTTCATATTTTATGTCTTAATAAATGTTACATGAATGGTGTTTAAAATCCAGATCTGGTTTCCTGTGTGTCTTCTGTTGGGAATCCTATAGTCTGGGGTGGCTGAATTTCTCTCTGGATTAAAAAGGACCAAAAATCTCGGTCCATGACATAATTGGCGTAGTCAGCAGGATTTCCAGGAGAATTTGGTCTCACCTTGGTGAAGGATGACTCAGTAGAGACACTGGGAATGGAATTGAAAACCAAATTTGGTCTCTCCTACCTTTTTGCTTGTCACTTGTTCTGAGATCTTCAACTAACACTCTCCAATGAAGGACATAGTTGGGAAGAGTGTGGAGATCTTCAGAGCATTTTGGCGGGGTTAAGGTTGGAGAGTGGGAACAGAGGGACGCCTCTGAATAACTGGTTATAAAGGGTCAGAAGGAAATATGGCTCTTTTTGCAAAAAGAAAGAGCAGAAAGGGAAACGAGGAGGAATGGACTCGTTTATGGAAACCCTTTCTGCTCTGTGGAGGGGAATGTACTGAAAGCCCCTTTAAATGAAGATTGTGGAGAGAAGGCAGGGGATTGGAAAATAAATTTATGGTTTTCACATGTGCTTTGGGATACTGGAACCTATGTTTAAATAGAACAAGTGATGTGTTAATCGCAGACCCCAGTCACAAGTTTTGGTATCTCATATATGCTTATGAATTTGTTATAGTCTGGTATATGGATAGGCACTTCTTTTATCTCTCTTAACCCTTTGAATACAGTAAGAGTTGGTAGACATCAGGAAATGATTGCAGATCAGTCTGTGTGAAAGGCCAAGTTGGCCCTGGTTTAGAAAATCTGCAAGATTCAGCCCCTGACTGTGTGTTTCCCGTGTTTTGATTGCGCATACGTTTTGAGAAATGAGGACTTACGCACGAGCTAGCCTTTGAAATAATCTGTATCCTTTTTGGAGCCTTTGAGACTTGTATATAGCAAATTGTATTTTGTGGGATGGCTAGTTGTAATTCTCTTGAGAATAATGTTCCCAGTCCAAGAAGTAATGAAGTTGGCCAAAGTGGATTTTGCAGTCACTCAGCACTCAGCTAAAATCAATCCTGCATGAAAGAAGTGAAGCTAATTGTTTCCTATAACAGGGAATGGGAAATGGTATAAATCAGAACAACAGTTATTTTTAAGCAGATCTTTATAACCAAACTGACTTTATTTTGGACAGGCCCATAGAATATAACTTTCCAGGTTGCGGGCTGCATATTTACTTTTCCATTGCTTTTCCATTATTGCCACAGATTTTGTGCTTCTTCAAAGAGAGGGGACTTCCCCCTCCCGCCTCAGAAGAAGCAAAAGAAAAAGAGAGAGAAACCTAATCTTTGTTTGTGGATGTTTATGCATGTTGAGTTTTTGAAGAGATGTGATAAGTGAAGGGTTAATAGAATGAGGGGATATTATGGAAAGAAAGGACAAGGAAAGTCAGAAAAGTCAAAGAATGTTGATTATTGAGATTAAAGTTATGGAAAAAGTAAACATGGTTTTTGGCATGTTGAAGAAGGTCTGTGTAAGTAGAAGGTGGGAAAGAAAAGTGTTAAAAAAAAGAGGCGGGGGGCTGCTTCAGGGTGAGTTAAAGCAGCATGAGAAGCGAGGAGGTTTAGGTTTTCTTTTGGGATGATAAAGAATACAGTGGATTCGGTTTCTGTGAGCCTTGCCCGACCAGCAGCAGCAGCAGCAGTAGTAGTAGTAGTAGTAGTAATAATAATAATAGTAATAGGTGTACTTAACATTTCCAGTAAAAAGAGGAGGAAAATGAGGACGACTTGGAATGGTTACAATCTTTAAAAGATAGGGAAGACATAAGATGGTCCATACAACAAGATATGAAAAATAGTATGGAAATTCCTACTAAAACAGAAAAAGATATGATACCGATTGGAACTCAAGTGTTGTATCTCTATTTGGGAACGAAAGAACACGCTCTGAGGCCTAAATGGAAAGGACCATATGTTATAATGGACCTCATATGGCCCACCAGCTATTTGATTGAAAAGGAAGAAAAATCAAAATGGGTTCACCGTAACCAAATTAAACTGTACAAAGTTGATGAATAATGGTTTTGTTTTGCAATATGTTTATTTTTCTTTAGGACAAACGGATGGGAAAACCACCACGAGGGAAGTCGGATCTGGCCCCTCCAGGATCTAATCGATATGATTACATTTTACAGGCTGCTGTGTTAGCTAAGGTGTATCCTGTTTTTATATATATAATTGAAGGGAAGAATTTGAGGTGGTATATTAATTGGGACCCACAGAATTCAAACTTGTTCAAGTTGCGTTGGGTTAGGGATCCCCCAGGAAGTAGAGGGAAGCTGCAGATTCGATGGAGACATCCAAGAAAATGAGGAGGTGGTGGGTACGATTTGTCTTTATGTACAATCTTTTTGGAGTACTGGAAGCAGCCCGGGGAGGAAAAGATACCTATCAGGGGGAATTTACTAGTTTAACGAATTGTACCAATAGTACCCTTGTAGAAAAGAAAACAGTGTTATGGTACCATGGGGGACACTATATAGGGAATGTTAGACTATCACGGACTGGAAAGGACCACCCCGTCTTAAAAGGGTCTTTCTGGATAAACTCAACTGATAATCTCCAACAGATGGTATATAGTCGAAATTGTACCAACAATTTCGATGAGAGTGGGCTGAAAGAATGGTTACAATGGTTGAGGAATGGGAACCAAAGTTGTCACGGGACATATGAAATTGAGTTTAACTGTTCAAGGATACAAGTAGTAATAATTCAAGGACTCTTACAGAACACAACCGAGGGAAAATGTGAAGATCCTAGCACAAAGAAGACCAGGCCATTAGGATATGTTTATTTTCAAATAAGAAATGTTACCAGTGAAACTGTAAAAGAAAATATAACCACCGTAATGAAACAATGGCATACACCCCCTCCTGTTGTAATTGGACCAAATTTACACCAATGGAATATTAGGTTAAATGTTACTATGTTTAATGTAACAAAATTGAGACCAGAATGCAGTAAATATGTGAATCCTTATTTGGAATTTGCCGAGAAAAAAGAAAAATTGTGGAAGCGAAATAAAAGAGATTTGTTAGACACCATATTGGGTGGAATAGGAACAGGAGTTGGTGTAGCAAATTCTTGGGATATTGAGAACGAAGCAAATAAACTGTCTGCTTTAGGAAGATTACAGTGGAAAGTCATACACATGGCTGGGGACGATTTAGTATCAACTTTTAGGCTGCATGACATAGCTGCTAGTTTACAATTAGGGACTTTTGAACATTTAAATAAGACACTGTATGCCCTTAAGGGGACTGGCAGTCAAACTTTGGAAGCTGTCTCCGACGTTTTGTCCTGTTTAATAATACAGACCACTTTGTCGGGTTGGAGGGATCAAATGTTATCAGCTCTATATGGGAATCATGGACACCTGTTTGTAAAAATAGGAAGACTAGAACCGTGGATTCATACAGATTTTCCGTCATGGTATAAAATTTTGGATTATAAAATAAAAGAATCAATGTGGCAGATAAAATTGATGACATTAGAAAAGGCCCGAAAGACTGAGAAGAATTGGATTTGTGCTATTCAATCCTTACCATTTAATATGGGAGAAAATTATTGGAAACCCTATTTGTTGCCAAACCATGCAATCTGTATGAATTCAAATATAATAAGAGTAAATGAAACCGTAGATTTAGGCCGATGTGAAAAGTGGGAAATTGGATATGTATGTCCACAAGAAATAAAACAAATTGAACCCTGTGCTTTTGAACTATCCGATGGAATATGTAGATTACAGAGAATTCCCAAGAGAACATTGATTTTTGATAACGGACTGGGGTGCTTGTGTGGGATATCACCTACACCTCTGTTTTGGTCAGGAGGGGAGTATCAAGAAGACGGGGAAATGAGATGCAAATGTAATGTCACTTACGTACAAAGTGTGAATACGGGAAAATTAGTATATGCTGTGGAAACTAGAAACACTGAGGTTACTTTAGATATGAATGATATTAAATATAAAGTGCACATAGGGATAGATTGGAAAAAGTTAGATCAATTATTGAAATATAATAAACAAATTAGGAAGCATTTACAGGAACATGCATGGAACTCCAAAAAAGAGTTTGTAAGGATACAATATGAGAACGGAGAATTTCAAAGGATTGCAGATGAAGAAAGTAAATTGACTGAACACCACTGGTATGATATATATAAAGGATATTCTCCAAAAGCAACTGCATTTTTACATGTAATGATTCACCCAATTGTATGGTTAATATTGACTATGATATGTATAATCATATGGTTATTATATTTAAAAGATTCCAAAGGGACTTTGAGAAATTAAAAGATGAGCTATCAAAACTTTAAAATGACTTATGGTCAATTGACCTTTGTTGATTGGGATGGATCGTGATTGGTATAGTAATTTGCTGCTTTAGATTTGTATTAGTCTCTAAATAATCTGTTCATATAATCTTATTTTCAATCATATTCAATCTTTACATTTGTGATACTCAATTATGAATTAATTAAGTATCAAGAGGGGGTGTATGTGATGAACGAATGGGTTCTGGTTGAAAGTACAGTCCTGAGCCAAAGAAAGTTGAAACTGTGGAGCGAGGATTCCTTGAGCTGTGACGGGAGAATTCCAGGACTGCTGACTTGGCCAGAGAAGATAGTTTGCAACACGATAAGAACTTGGTACAAGCAGAGCGTGCTCCTACATTTCCTGACAACATGATACATGACCACTTCTTCTGCAAGCAACCTTTTATCAGTACGGTACAAAACGATATGAACCGGTCTTTTAATTGCTTGATTGCTTTTACGCAATGAAAGTCCTGGAACTCTGGCAACCGTCAGAACATGCCCCCCCCCCCCAAGAAGTGAGAAACATGGGTATAAAGAGCGGGGGATTCTCAGCTCCGTCTTATGGCTCTGATACCGGCAAGGAGTCATCCACCCTTTCGAGGACGACTGATCAACGTTCGGCGAAAGGACTGTTTGTGAGCATGTCGTGTGAATGTGTGTGTGCAAGAGCTCTTGATACAAATGTGATTTCGTATTTTATGTCTTAATAAATGTTACATGAATGATGTTTAAAATCCAGATCTGGTTTCCTGTGTGTCTTCTGTTGGGAATCCTATAGTCTGAGGTGGCTGAATTTCTCTCTGGATTAAAAAGGACCAAAAATCTCAGTCCATGACAGAGGAATGGGTAAAGGAGGCCGAATTATTGATATCAAAAGATATCTTTATATCTCACAAGCTCGGGCTAGCCAGGGCAGTAACACATGGCTATCATGTCCCCTCTTAACCTTCTATTCTGCCGACTAAACACACCCAGCTCCCTAAGGCGTTCTTAATAGGGCATGGCTTCCAGACCCTTCACCATTTTGGTCGCCCTCCTCTGGACACATTCCAGCTTGTCGCCGTCCTTTTTGAATTGAGGTGCCGAGAACTGGACACAGTATTCCAAATGAGGCCTAACCAGTGCAGAACCTCCCTTGATCTAGACACCATACTCCTATTGATGCAACCAAGAATCACGTTGGCTTTCTTGGCTGCCGCGTCACACTGCTGACTCATGTTCAGCTTGTGATCTACCAAGACTGCTAGATCCTTTACACACATACTGCTATCTAGCCACATGTCCCCCATCCTATACTTGTGACTTTCATTTTTTCTGCCCAAGTGCAGGACCCTACATTTCTCTCTGTTGAAATTCATTTTGTTAGCTTTGGCCCAGCTTGCCAATCTGTCAAGATCATGTTGAAATTTGATCCTATCTTCTGGTGTGTTAGCAACCCCTCCCAGTTTGGTATCATCTGCAAATTTGATCAGCATGCCCTCCACTCCTTCATCCAAGTCATGTATGAAGATGTTGAATAGCACTCAGCCCAGAACAGAACCCTGTGACACCCCACTAGTCACTTCTCTCCAGGATGAAAAGCAGCCATGCAAGCAAAGTCATGCTCAAAATTCTCCAACAAAGACTTTTCTCATACATGGAGTGAGAAGCTCCAGCTGTCCAAGCTGCATTCAGAAAACAAAGAGGCACTAAGGATTATATTGCAAACATTTGTTGGATACTGGAGTGCGCCAAAGAATTTCGGAAGAAAATCAGCCTGTAAAGGGAGTAGACAGCTTTACTTGAGGACAAGGCTATCAGCAGCTATTAGTCATGCTGGTTTCATGCTATTTCCAGCTTCAAAACCATCATGCCTCTGAATTTCAGTTGTAAAACAGGCAAACTTTTGACTACAAGGGGTGCATTCCTTCACCAGAAAACTGTCTTAGGCTTCACTCAGGAGAAAACTAGATCTGTGCATCCCTGTTATATACATCCATCTATATTTTCCCTACCGACATAGAAGCACCCAACATCCCCAAACAGGAGGAGTGGGGAAGTCTCCTCTCTGTTCAAGCAGGGCATTCCCTTGAAAATGCTCTCCATTTGATTCCCAGTGCAATCACCTCTCCCTCTACCCTCTGAGCAGTTTGATCCAGCATCCTGCTGCTACAAGGAGGGAGAAACCAGCTACAAGGAGAAAGGAATGAAAGGCACCCAAGTGTGGAAGTAAAACTACAGATATTAATGTCTAGAGCATCTTCACCTTGGTCACTGCATTCTACAGCTTGGTATCTGAGAGCATATGTGTGTTTTTCTGTTGCTTACTTTTCTCCTTGTGGTGGTATCAGTTTGATCAAGCCCCTCAAGGAAATGAAAGATGACAATGGTCACATGTCAAGAGGCTGAGGGCCATTTTTGTGTCAAGAATCACCCCCTCCTGGTTTAATTAATTTAGTTCATTGAATTCTAAATGGATCCAGTGTTCACTTATTTACAGCCTTGTACTTTCCCCCCATAAAGTTTTGTTCCATTCATATTTTACTTGGGTTGAAAATCTGAGAAATGATTTTTTAGCTGAAAGAAATTTCTTCTTCATGGTGTCTTTGATTCTCACGTATGGGTTGTTCTGTGCTTGCACAGCAACCATCAAAACCTGTTAGAGTTGAAAAGTGGCTCTAATGAAAGCCCCACCCCAGCTTTCTGCATAAGACTGGTGATTCCTGCCAAAACCCTTACTTCCTTTCTTCAGCTGTGTGTACAGTTGCAGCATCAGTTAGGAACCTCTGGAGCATTTTAATCCTTCTTTAAACCTTAATATTCTAATTGTCATGCCCCGTCCCATGATCGAGGTAGCACCCTTCCCAGCAGCCACAACATGGAGACATGAATAGATGGTACTTACAGCAGCCAGTGTAGGTGAAAAGGGAGAGCCCTTAAGGGGCAGAGCATTTTTATAATAAGGACTCATCACTTAGCCAAACAGCTGTGGATGGTTCTTTCCCTATATAGATAGGGACAGGAATGAGAGGAAGCTGTTGTAGACAACCATTCCTGTCAGTGGAAGCAACTTGGGTTACATTTTGATGCCTTGTTCATGCTCACAGAATTCTTGACCTTTGCCTTGTGTACAGATTTCACTACTGGACTAGTCACTCTGGTTTTACTGTGGACTTGGACTGCAAAACAATGACCAGTAATTTGCTAACAAATCATGGCTGCTGATAAGAGGCTCTACTTGAGAGCTGTAAGTTTTGGCTGGTGGCCAGCACAGGATACAAATATCTTCCTCTCTCCTTTGTTCTTTTCATTCTATTCTTTTTTTTTTAGAAGAAGAAGAAGAAAAAGAAGAAGAAGAAGAACAGAGTAAGTTTGCCTTCTTTCTCTATTTCTGGGGACCTGTGCCCCCCGAGCAATACTTTAAGGGGTGCAGACAGAGGCTATGGTGACAAGATTCCAGTCTCAGAGGGACATTCTTTCTGCCTATTTTGCCTAGGAGAGTCTGATATTGTTAGAAAGTACAGAGACTGCCAACAGTTTACAAGACAAGCCTTTCAAAGTATGGTGCACATTTGAAGGCCTCCACTTTTAAGAAGGCTTTGTGGGCCTCACCACTGCCTCAGTGACCATCAAATCCTGGTTTAGGCTCTCAGACAACCACTTCTCCAGTATGTTACCTTCCCCATATGTTGGTGAAACTGACAGCAGCTTCCACCTTAGCCACTTATCTGTCCTTATCACATTTGGTTTTGGGACTGACTGGATCCATTCCTCTGTTGACTCCATCCCAACACTCTGCTGCCCCATCGACACCAGGCAAATCAGTGACAAAGCACCCACACATCAATAAGGGTCCTGAGAGAGACAAGGATAAGAAGAAGAGGGGAAAAGGGTAGGAAGGATAGGGACAAATCTGATCAGAATCATCTCTGCTTCTATCTACCTCTCTTGTCCCAGAAGTCTCAGCAGCCTTGTCATCTTTTTTGGGTGTTACCCGAAAACATGGATGACTCATGGGTCCACCTGCGATATCAGTACCTCTGTTCAAAGATGGGTAATTATTAGCTACAAGAGAGGTTAACCAAACGAGGTCATTCCACCAATGTTTATGGAGTCTCTCCAAGGAAGAACCAGACAGAGATTCAAAAGTAAGCTAAAATGTATTTATTTGGGGAATTAACAATCATACACATAAGGAGCAAACACTCACACAATAATGCAGTGCTAGGTGAAGGAGAAAGGGGAAAAGTTGTTGATAGCGAAGTTTAATGGTGATGAGGGTGATATTTAGCAATGCAGAGAGCAGCGAAGGAGCAGCAAGGTGGCTTAGACTCATGCCTAAGGACAGTACTTGTTTGGGAATCAGGAACCAGCTTAGCCTTACAGTCACATCAGAGTCCATTTTATATCAATGCCAATTTATATATCTTGATAATTAAATCATATTTTGCCAGCTAAACCATGTCAAAGTGTGGGGGTGTACAGCCTGGTAACATAGAACCTACTACTTATTGATCTTCCTTGCTTGGTCCTTTGCAGACTGCAAGAGCAGCTAGTCCTGGTCGAGGGCCTGCATGGTTTTGAGTCTGAAGAGCTGTTTCTCTCCTACCAAGATCCAGAGGTTGAGATCATCAGCTCCTATTCAGAAGGTGAAATCCCAGGCCCTTCAACTCTCTCTCAGTGTGGGAACCAGAAGCCAAGAAAACCACAGAGGCATAACAACTTCTATCAGAGGGTTCTCCTATGCAGACATCACATTTTCCTCAACCATCCTGAGCTCATCAAGAACATCCTCAGTCCTTACAGGACTGATACCTAGAGTCAGTCAACTTGATCTCTCCATCTCCCCAGAGACATACATTGACACCTGCTGTTACCTCAAATAGTGGGTGACTTGGGGTCCACCTGCAATGCGTCTGCGAAAAGGTGGGAAATTATAACTCAAGGGAGGCCTGCAAGAGGGGGATAATGACAGTGTATACCGGTACTAACTGTGAGACACCAGTTGGAGATCAAAAGAATGTTTTATTGGGGGAAATCACAAACACATGCAAGATTCAAGCAGTGTCACAACCATTCAGGGATAACAGAGGGAATGGAGAGCAAGGTTGGATAGCAAGGAGATTTTATGATTAAATGGGCAATAGCTACCATTCCAGAAGCAGAAGATCAAGGCAAAGTGTGGCTCAGACGGAGGTCTGAGTGCAGTACAATGAACAGGAATCTGTGGTTAATTAACCAATATAACACAATTATTTAACTGTGTATTCAGTCTTCATACATCTATCTTAATATAACAATAGGAGCATGATATATTCAGTTTCAAAATTTTCTGCCCTCCTATTTCCTCTTCACAAAATTGATGGTTGCTTTCATATCTGTAGTCTTTTTTTCAATTTGTATAAATATTATCTATATATTTCTACTGCTGCATTTCTTAATTAATTAATTAATTTTTAAAATATATATCACAATAATTCTTAGTTGGTGTAAGTATATCTCCAAAAAATTCTTTTATCAAGTTGCCAATAATGTCTTCTATCCTTATCCTTATTTTAGCATTGTTATAAATGCAAAGTTGCTGTAATTCTCTTCCCGTAGTGATAGCAATATTCTGCATTCATCATTACATTCATTCAGTGGGGTGTTTTTCCCTGATAATAACGTTGACAGCCTATCTAAATCCATCATGTTGTAGAGTTTCAGAAGCCATTCATCTATTGTTCAAATTGAGTTTTGTTTCCACCTTTGTGCATATGTCAGTCTAGCAGCAGTAATAATGTAGAGTAAGATTTTCCTTTGTGCACCCTTTATTTCTTGAATTTTTCCTGTCATATTTAATACTATATTTTGGGTGACATTGGAAATTTAATTTTTAAAACTTCTGAGATTTTCTCCTGGATTTTTTCCAAAGTTTGTTTGCTTGTTTATATTTCCACCATAAGTGAAAAAAAATTCCTTTTTGATCACATATCCAACAGATGTTTCTTCTGTGGCTAGTTATCTTAGATGTTTGCTAAGGGTAAATACCATCTATATAGTCTTTTATAGAAATTTTTGCTTAAATGTGTGGAGTTTATAAATTTTAGAGTATTGTTCCAAGACTTGGCCCAATTTTCCAACATAATTGGCTCTCCTCTATCTTCAGCCCATTTGACCATGCTTTCCAGCACAATTTCTTCTTCCGTTTCTATTTTTAACAATATTTTATAAATCCTCATTGCATGTTCCATCTCTGGTTTTAATATTTTGTGAAATTCTTTCTCTTTAATCTCCATGTCATCCCCTTTTTTATCTATCTTGAATCTTTGTGATATTTAAGTAATAGTCAATCTTCTTTTGTTTTTAACCTAATATCCATCTCCATGTGTTTTTGTTATGGCTCAAAACATAATCCATTTATTTAACTTTGGCATTTCTCTTTTGTAAAAGGTCTTATGTGGAGATAACCAGAAGGGAGTTTGGGGCTATGATATTTTCTTGTACTTCATCAAGACTCTTAATAGAGATCTCTGTATAAAATGTTCTGTATAAATTCTACATTTGTTTTTGCTTTATTATGCCATTTATAAGCTTGCCAACCAAATGGAATATCTGCTTCTTCTAACTGTAATAATCTCACATTTCTTAATGAAATCCAGTCTCTTGTTCAATTTAAACAACTCACATAAAAATATAATCTTAAATCAGGTAACCCCAGTCCCCTTCTTTCCTTTGCTTCTTTCAAAGTTTTCCATTTTATTCTTGACTTTTTCCCTCTCCAAATAAAATTTGCTATATCTTTATTCCATTTGTTACTCTGGGAAGATTTTGAAATAAGATAATTTTTGGTAAGATGTTCATTTTGATTGTGGCTATTCTCCCTAGAAAAGAGAGTTCTAATTTGTACCATCTCTGGAAATCTTTTTTGATCTCTTGCCAAATATTTTTAGAATTCTTGTCAAATAAAACAGTATTCTTTTCGTCCTCATTATCCCTAAATATATCACTTTTTTACAATTGTGAAGTTTGTTAATTTTGAAATCGCCATGTCATATTGGCTGTTCTTGATTACATAATTGATAATGTGACTCATCCACAATAATGAATGCCTGTTGATTATGCTAGTATAAAACATTATTGTAGTAATTCATGATCTAGGTGTAACATAAAGCTCAGATGAACATCATGTGTTATGGGCAACCGTATGTTATATATTTAACATAAGATAAAATCTGATTGTTGTAAGTGTATATTCAGCCATGTTGTGAAGGCATGGCTCTGTTTACTCAAAAGTTATAGCAATTGCTATGTATGTAATTGCTATGTATGAGGTTTAGAGTACCTATGCTAGACCCATGTGTGACAGTGTGTTCTTTATCAAAGGAAACGGTCAGTGAATCTCATTCTAGTTAAGCGGAATCAAAGAGAATAGGTTGAGAGATGCTGGACCCAAAGCGTCTAGTCAGGATTAAGATAGATACAGAAAGAACTGAGGTAGAGATAACACCAGAGATGTGTTTGGAAGTGACCTGAGAAAGTTTGGGAGGATTGGAAAGATCAAAATATGGAAATAAACCAAGTTGTATGGGAACCACTGGAAGTCTGGGAAAGGAGAAGACCCCCAAGAATCCACCAGTGGGAATTGTGTGTGTGTGTATAGGAGTGTATATTGCTATTTAACCAAGTGTGTATTGTAGAATGTTAGCTTCAGCAACAGTTGTACACTACGCCTCATATACCTAATTAAATACAGTGGGAAAACCCTGTGTGTGCGCGCGCGTACACACACACATGCGTGTATTTAGAGTAAAAGAGTAGCTAGTACACAACACTCCATTTCTTCCATTGTTGACATTTTTTTTGTAATTATTTTCTCTATTTATTTTAAAATCTGATGCCTCTCCAAATTGTTGTAGTATTTGTAAGAGACCGTTTATGCTGGATTTAGGATTTTCCAATAAAATAACAAGATGTTCTGCAAAGGCTTGCAACATATATGTTTGATTTTTGACATGGACGTCACCAATTATACTGTATCGTGGAGTAGAAGTGTACAGCATGGTAACAATGATACATGCCTGTAGTGTAACCACTTTCTGCCAATTGATGTGAGAAATCAGTCAGCCAAAGAACCAGGTAGCTCAACTCTTCTGGTCCCTGAGATCAGCTAACAGGAAAAAACAAAGTTCAAAGAGTATGGACTATGCACCAGGAAACTCCACTACCTGTTCCTTGGCAGGAAAAGAAGAAGAAAAAAAGTCTTCCAGGATTGGGTCCCCAATGATGGATTTTTGAGACTTTTTTCCCCTGTAAAATGTTGCAAAATAGCACCCCAGATTTGGAGCAAACCAGAAACTGGTGAGACATGAGTAGCAACAAGGGATGTTTTTTGAGGTATTCCTTACTCACTTGAAGGTGTTGCAAAATGCAGGATTTTCATTGTGAAACAATTGCAAAGTTTTACAGAGGTCTGGAGCAAATTGGACAAAATCAGGGGGTTTTTTTGCAGAGGGTGGTGTGTGGATTCTTGGAACCCTAAGCAGCATTTTTCTCTCTCTGTATCTCAGTTTTCAGGCTATTGCAAAATGTGGCAGTTATGCTGCAAAACATTGCAAAACAGGTTTGGAGCAAACCAAACAATGTTCTTTATTGGGGGGGAGGGATTCCTTGGAATCCTAAGTTCATGTGCATGTGATATGATCTGTCTCTTAGTTTTGGGGCTGTTGCAGAACATGAGGTTTCATTGCAAAATGTTGCAAAACAATTGCAAATCTTTTGTACAGGTTTGGAGCAAATCAGATAGTGTTGGTTTGAGGGGGTTCCTTGGAACCCCAAGTTTAAGTGTCCGTATCTGTAGCTCAGTTGGGGGCTGTTCTGAAATGTGCAGTGTTACTCCACAGGAGAAACCCTATCCAGGGTCTACAATTTTAATATTAAAGTATAATTCCGTGGGCCAGAGAGGTTCCTGAAGGGGCATGTAGGCATGCACGGTCGAAAGACTGAAAACCAGGTCAGGTCAGGCCAGTAAAACCCCTGTCATGTAGCCCCAGAAAACCTCAAGATGAGCAAACCGACAATAAACAAAGTGTCCTCATCCCTGAGATGCTGACTTGAGGGGATTAGCATGTCTGCCCCAAGTTGAACAAATATTCCATCCGGCGAGGACCATTTACATGAAGTCACACCACAGACTAACACAGCTGAAGATCCTGAGACTTTGGCAACACCTTGCAATCCCATCACACAAATGAAATTACCATGGTGGAGCTTCGTTATTACTCCAACACTCATTGTTCTCCCTGGGAAAGGATTAGTCCTCCAGGTACTTTTCCCCCTACAAATAGTCCCAGTTTTTGAGTGCTTCTTTGGATCAGTCCCAGTCATCCCAGCAGACTGTTTCTCTTTCTGTTGAGTGACCCCCTCAGCTCTCTCTGTGCTGAGCCCCACTTCTCCGCTGTCTTCCCAGGCCCAGGACTTCAGGAAAAGGTGCAGTATTATCCCAACTACACCCCTTCAATACCCCCCTGTCCAATTTCCTTTCTTTTGCTTCTTAATAGCTCTTGGGTGCGTGTGTGAATGATTGCGTTGCTGCGTGAGACTCTCCTTCAATAAAATCATTTATTGGACATTTTTGTTTGGTTTTTGGCTTGGCCTGACCCCGTAAAAACTGTGTAAAAAGACCCCGCTAGGTTACCCTGCCTCTCGCATTGCTATTGCTTGTGCTCTGGCTAGTTTCCATTCCCCATCACGTGGAGAACATTGAGGTGTCCCCCAAGGGACCTCAGAAATCAGAGTAACAGGGGTTTTCATTGCAAAACAACTATATAAAACCTGGGCACAGGTTTGGAGGTGATTCCAAATTTCAGGGTTCCTAGTAAATAAAACTCACTTAAGGTTCTATTCTTGCAACTTCACACTGTCCAAATGGAATGGAGGCGTCTATCTCATTTTCATCCTCTTGAGCCTGAATGCTTTCATCTCACCCCATTGGTTCAGGATAGTCACCCTCTCTACAATATTGCCTCTACTACAGTGAGGTGATTAGTTCACAGCAGTGGACCTATGAGATGCATATCCCTGTGGGATCACCGCTTTGGGTCACTAGTTGAGGGAAACACAGGGGCAGGGGCACCATTCGTTCTTGAATGACTGTAGGGAAAGAGACCTTGAGTGAGAGTGAGGATCTTGGAATAATATCACTCAGAGTGGGAATGTGGGTTAAATCTTTTAGGGGGCCACTTCACAGACCCTGAATAAGAGGTGAGGACTACAAGAACTTTAGATGCCCATGTGTGTCAGATTGCCCTTCATGATATGTTAATGGGCTATGTAGTATGTAGTAGATGTAGCTGAGAACCGTTAGGTAAACAGTGCCTGGCACTGAAATGGAATGCACTGATAGCAGCCAGATTCCCAAGGACTCCAGATGAGGGAGGGGTCTCAGGGCGATCTTAAGCTCAATCACTTTTGCTTTCCTTCAGTCTTCGCACTAAAGTAATTACATGTACTTCACTCCAAATAAATAGTACTTTATGCATCGTACTATTTGTGTGTGGATTCTGTTCCTGACAGAGTATGAAGACTCACAATCCAACACTACAAAATGTTTCAAGACATGGCACTAGACACTGAAGAAGATACCCAGCAGGAGGGAGCCACTGGAGCTAAAGGAGCTGAACAAGCTGAAGGAGCTGGAGCAACTCCAACTTCTTCATTGGCCATCAGAGCTAAGGTGCTCTCTTCAAATCCCATGACCACTCCTACCACTGGGCAAACCTGGGCCTGGGGAGAACGTCCTGACACTGCGAGGCGACAGTGCCACTGAGGCACCCAATGGGACACTACAGTGAGTGAGGCTACTTTGATGGAACAATTGTTGGCTAAAGAAGATGAAGTGGAGCAACTGTGCACTGAGATGGCCAAAATGTGTGTTCAGATGGCAGATTGGTGGAATCTAGGCTCCAATGAGGCAGACTTCAGCAACAACGAGCAGCTGCAGCAGTCCCACGGGGGGGGGGGCTTCCCCTTCCCCAACTGGGCCCCAGATCCTTCAGGGAAATTAAAGTTGCTTATGATGGAGATGGGGTAACCCTCAACTCCTTCCTTAATGTGGCCTCCAACTACATGGCAGACTATGGCAACAGCTTTAACGATGATGCAGCCAGAGTAAGGTACCTGAGCCAGCATTTGAAGGGAGAGGCTTTGGAATGGGTTGTTTCCCTGTTCAACACAAGAGCCGAGGAAACCGCAGATTTGCAACTGCTCATGAATTGACTTAGAGAATGGTTTGAAGACCCCTTCATACAGGAGCAGGCCAGACACCAACTGGGAAAACTGTACCAGGGGAAAGGGACTGTGGGCACGTGAATTCAGAAGACTAGCAGCTAAAGTCCTCAAATGGAATGACAAAGTCCTAAAGCAATTTTTCCAGGATGACTTGAATCTGCACATATTGGACAGATGCCTTTCCCAAGGCAACCCTGCCAGCTTGCTGGGCTGGATGAGGCTCGCAGGGGAAGCATAGAGCATGCTTGAGAGTGTCCAACTTGCTCGGCTGAGGTAAGCCCAAGAAACAGGATGCAGGACCACTGGAGGCCGAAAACCCAGTGGTCTGGACAGCAAAGAGAGAAGAAGAATGAGAGAAGGAGCCTGCTTCAACTGCAGGGAAAAGAGGCCACTTTGCCACTGAATGCCAGAGCAAAGTGAAACAACTAGAAGAGAAAAAGGGGCTTCCACTCACTCCCAAACCAGCGACCTGCAAAAGTGAGACCCCAAAACCGCAGGCCAAGCGCTTGGGAAATGGATCCTTTGCTTGCACGTGCGACGACCACGCAAGTCCCTTGCCACCTTTTGACTCTGATAGTGACAAATGGACTGAAGACCAGACTGTAATTGTAAGTACCTCCAATCTCGTCATATTTTTGTTACAGTACAGTTGCAAGAGAGAGATGGGGCATTAAGAGACTACAAGGCCTTAGTTGACTCAGGATGCACTACGAGTTTGCTGAACCCTCTAGTGCCCAAAGAACTACTTGTAGAATTTGAACCACTGAAAAGAGCAGTTAATCTAACTCAGATGGATGGCCTTCCAATGGTGGGAAAACCAATCAATAAGCACACCAAACCTATAGATATCTGTGTGGGAAACATGCAAGGGCCCTTACATTTCTTAGTACCAGATAAAATCAGATTCTTGGTGGTTCCTGGGTTTGACTGGTTGAAATTGCATAACCCTAAAGTTAACTGGTCCCAAGGCTCTGTAAGACCCAGGCAGAAGGGCACAAGGATCCATGGAACCCCTCTGTTGAGGCAGCTAAAGACTCTGTGGCATTGGAGCTGAGTGCCAAGGAACTGCAAAAAAAAATCCCCAACAATACTGAGTAGGACCTGCAAAGGGTTTTCAAAGTGTGCAAAGCTCCTGCATCATAGAGACTTTGACTGTAAATTGAGGCTTGTCAAAGAAGCTAAAATTCTGAAAGCCAAGATATATCCTATGACTAGACAATAACTTGCAGCATTGCGGAAATGCAAAAACCTGCAACGCCATTTCATTAAACCATCATCCTCCCCCACTGCCAGTCCAGTGTTCTTCTGACAAAAATGGGACGAGGGGGGACCCAAGACTCATCATGAACTATAATCTTATTAACCAGGTATTGATCCTCAACACCTACCCAATTCCATTCACGGCAGATATAATGGCTCAATTTGTACAGGGGAACTATTTCACAAAATTGGATCTCAGAGAGGCTTTTCATCTGATATGAATGGCCCCAGAAAGTGAATGGCTCACTGCCTTTTCCATCCTGCTAGGAAACTATCAATGGACTGTGCTCCCCTTTAGTTTACAAGCAGGGCCTGCTGTGTTTCAAATGTTTTTGAACTCTGTTCTGCAAGAATTTCTTTGCAATGATGTTGTGGTGTATTTGGATGACATACTGATTTATTCCAAGACTCTCCCAAAACATGTAGAGCTCGTCTGCAACGTGTTGCAAAAACTTATTGACAATGACCTGTATGTTAAGTTGTCTAAGTGTGAATGCCACACACAGACATTTGACTACCTTGGATACAGAGTGTGCAACAATACACTGAATATGGATCCATCCAAGATTCAAGCAATCTTGGAATGGCCCGTTCCGAAAACCCGCAAACAACTTCAGCAGTTCCTAGTCTTTGCTAACTTCTACTGTAATTTCATCAACAATTTTGCCACCCTCGCACTGCCACTAACATACCTTTTAAAGACCACGTCTATTGAGAAGGACAAAAGAATATCTCCATCAAAAAAACTGGTGTGGACTGAAAAATGCCAGACTGCATTTGATGAACTAAAAACACATATTCACTACCAAAACACTTCTCCTTTTCCCCGACCTGGAAAAGAAATTCATTGTGCAAACAGATGCCTCTGATTTTGCAATGGGAGCAGCACTCCTACAACACAACAACAATGGACAACTAGAACCATGTGCATTCATCTCATCAAAATTTACTCCAACCCAACGCAAATGGTTAATATGTGAAAAAGAAGCATCAGCGATACATTTTGCTCTCAACATCTGGTGACATTTCCTTGAAGGTGGCAGACTACCTTTTGAAGTTTGGTGTGATCACTGTAACCTCAAGATCCTAAAAACTGCCAGAAAATTAAGCCCCAAGCAAGCGCGTTGGGTAGAATTCTTTCAGCACTTCAACTTCAAAATAATCTTCAAGCCAGGGAAGTCCAATACCCTTGCTGATCTGCTTTTGAGACTCCGTAACCATGAGATACCTGAAGATGCACCTGAACCCAAGCAACAGACGCCTTTCACTCCAAACACACTTGGATTTGGTGTGACCACCCGTGCTCAGGCGCAACTTCAATCTACTGTCTCCTCCATCTTTGACACTGATTTCCTCACTTCACTGGAAGCCAACTACACTGGAGATGCATAGCTAAAATCGCACCCTGACCTAGTTACTTGGACTGATGGACTTCCCTTTGTTGGCTCCAAATTATGCGTCCCGCCGCCATGCAGGAAAGTTGTCCTCAAACGACATCACGACCTTAAATCTGCAGGTCACTTTGGCTTTCTCTCTTTTTTTTAAATTTTTTTTTTTTATAAATAAAATACAAATGACAATAATGCAGCAAGAATAACAATGCCATTATATCCTGATTGCTTGAACACATTGCATAACGATCTTAATAACAACATCATTTTGATAACACGTATCTAATCATATTCATCCAGACAAAATATCATTTCTGAGAATTTGCCCCTGTAATGGTGGAACTTGAATTAACTTATTGGAATCTATATACTTCAAGAATGGGAACCATCTTTCTTCAAAGGGTGTATATGAAGTATTTCCAAAATGCAATTCGTCAGAAAATTTTTCTGACAGAATTGCATCCCAAACTCTATCCCACCATTTATTTAGTGAGAAATTCCCCATTCTCCAATTCTGTGCAATTTCTTTCCTTGCAAGGGCTATAAAAAAGGTTATTAAAGATTTATATTTTAAGTCACTATTCTCATTGGTGAATATAGATAATAGGGCCAGTGCTGGACACATTCTAATATTCTGATGAGTCATACTAGATATTATTTGTAAAACTGAGGCCCAAAATTGATAAGTCTTTGGACAGTAAAACCAAAGATGCAAATATCTTCCCTTTTCCTGGCATCCTCTCCAGCACATGGAAGAGGTGTTCTTAAAAATGCTTGTAATTTGTGTTGGGGTATGGTACCACTTAAGGAAGCATTCTTTAATCAGTGCAGATCTAGATTTAAAAGAAGGGAAGGTCCAAATTTGCTTCCAATCCTCCTCTGAGATCTTCATATTTAATTCTAATTCCCATGTATAATTTGCATGTAATCCGTTTCCATAAGAATAATCTATCAACCAGGCATAAATATCCCCTGCTCTGCTGTTAAAAGAAGGAGCTAAACAAGCATACTTATACACTGTCAGTGATCTAGGATTGTAACCTTGTTTGGAAATTGTCTTTAAAAAGGAAATAAGTTCTACTATTTGATACCAAGAAGGTTGGTCAGGGTATAATTTTTGCATGATTTGCTGTTTCAACAAAGTCCTACCTGCTACAAAGATATCATTTGACCGATATATTCCCTTATCTGCCCATTTTTTAAATTGATTAAACTTATCTGGAAATAGAAACTCCGGATGAAATAAGAATGGACAAACTGGAGATGTAGGTGGTGCTAATACTGATTGCCATTTCTTCCAAAGCTGCCATGCAGTTTGAAGAAAGGGCACTTTGGCTTTCTTAAGACACTACATGCTGTCAGATGTAACTCCTATTGGCCTGCCCTTCACAAGGACGTCCAAGTCTACATTAAAAATTGTCCCATCTGCATTACCTGTAAATCTAGGAACTCAAAACGACATGAACTTTTGAGATCACTCCCAACTCCTTCTAAGCCTTGGGACACCATTTCATGCGACTTCATCATTGGACTGCCAAGCAGCCAAGGGTGCCACATCATCTGGGTTGTTATGGACCAATTCTCCAAGCAATCTCACTTCATTCCCTTGAAAAAAGTCCCTACCACAGAAAAACTTGCCCAATTGTTTATCTCTCACATTTGGCGTCTCCACAGGACACCCTCCTGCATTATTTCAGATAGAGAACCAATTTTCACTTCCAAGTTCTGGACGTCTTTCCTGAAATCCATTGAAGTCAACCAAAAGCTAGGAAGCAGCTATCATCCACAAATGGATGGACAGACTGAAAGTGTCAGGTTGCCCTCCATATTATAGTAATGGGATATGTAGTAGCTTTTAAGTTAGCTGCTTCTTGTAACAAAGGTATGGGAACCAGAGACCATTCAGTAAAAAGAAGCTAGGAATGTACTGATAAGAGCTGTCAGGCTTTCACGGCTTCAAGGACTCTTGCGAGCGGGAGAGAAACGTCTTGGTATTTTATGCTTTTGAAATTGCTAACTGCCTTTAGTCCTCTTACTGAAGTCCTGCACGATGTATCTCACCCCAAATAAATAGTGTTTATGCACTGTACTATTTGTGTGTGTGGATTCAGTTCCTGACAGAAAGGGTTAATCAATCCCTTGAACAATACCTTCCATATTTCATCAACTCTAATCAATCCAATTGGGTTTCTCTCCTCCCATTTACTGAATTTGCACATCTCAACTGGAAAATCGCCTTTTGAAATTGTCTGCAGAATGCAGCCAAAGCAGTTTCCTTCAATTGCTCCCTCTGACACATATCTGCCCTCCCTCAACGACTGGATCCAGTACATTTCTAGTACCTGGGACTCTGTGCACTCTGCTGTTCACTTGTCCAAAGCTTCTCACAAGAGGTTTGCTGACGCAAAGCCACAACAAAAACCCCACTACAAACCGGGGGATCTTGTCTACCTGCCTACCAAGAACTTAACTTTTGAGGCACCATCTTAAAAAACTTGCTCCTAAATTCATTGGCCCCCTTCCTGTCAAAAAAATTGTGAATAAGGTAGCTTTCAAACTCTCATTGCCCCGAGTATAAACTGATTCACTCTGTTTTTCATTGTCGCTTACTGAAACCATCCACTTCTTCAGACTCTTCTCCAACTGACTCTGGCCTCACCAAGGTATCTGAGATCCTCGATTCTAGAATCCATGAGGACCGGCTTCCGCTGAAAACCGTTAGTAAACAGTGCCTGGCACTGGAATGGAATGCACTGATAACAGCACCAGATTCCCAGGGACTCCACATGAAAGAGGGGTCTTGGGGGGATCTTAAGTTCAATCACTTTAGTACTTCACACTAAGTCAAGTCAAGTCAAGTTTATTGCATTTTAGCAGCCAGCCATTGCACAAAAATAAAAATAAAATAAAATAAAATGAGAAAGGATAATCCAGCCAATTTACATGTAATATATAATCAACAATAGGTAAATCACTTTCCATACCCCTCTTTGTTCTTTATAGCACGTAATTGTAAGGCCCTGACAAGAAATTTAGACGTTCTAAAAGACACATATATCACAGTATCAGATAGCAGAAAACAAACCTTCACAAAGGAGGAATTTCCCTTAAAAGACTTCACTAAAGGAAAAATATACTTGCTCCTAAGATCATTATAAATAGGGCACTCAAGCAGATCATGAATTAAATCTTCTATTGAAACAGAGTTGCAAATGCATACTCTGTCCTTCATAGGAACATTCTTGTACCTGCCCATCCGAATTGCCAGTGGGAGAACATTCAATCTAGCATGCAGAAAGGTTAACTTCATTTTAATAGTTGGAAGATCAATCAGATAATGAGGAAGAGATGAGTTCAGCAGAGTGAAGGAAACAAAAAATGTATTAGATTGGCAGGACTTAATCTCAGTCATCTGGGATTGCATTGCTATGTCTTTGAGTCTTTGAAGTATAAGTAATGTTGCTTTATCATACCCTTGAGTCAGGAAAAAAGAAACAGAGAACCCCAAATTCATGACAACCAATTGCATTTTATGCATCCATGAATTTGGACCAGGTTCTTCAAAGGACATCAGAAGGAGCTCAGATACCTGCTTAAAAATAATTTTTAACCAAAAAAGGAGGGCTAATCTAAGAGCCTCTGTTTTAATTGGCATTATACCTAACTCTGCACAGAGCATTGCTAATTTTATGGAAGTGGGAACTGCCACAAGTCTGCGCAGAAATTTATTTTGTGCTCTCTCTAATATATCTAAATTGGCCAGAGCCCACAGTGGTGCTCCAAACAGCAGTTTTGGCAGGACTCTGAGCCTATAGAGTTCTAAAGTGGGTTGAATCATATTGCCCCCTTTTGTGCGCTAGAATCTTAATAAACCATTTAATGTTCTTTCAGCTAACAAGGTACTTGATTGAACCTGTGAGGACCATTTACGAGTCCAGTGGAAGACCACACCAAGATATTTAAAGGAGGGGACTTGTTCCAATTTATTCCCATCAAGTAGCCAGTTACAAATTTTTTTGGATTTACCGAATACCATCACTTTTGTTTTTTGATAGTTGATGGAAAGTATACTTACAGTATAAACTAAACTGATTCAACAGTCTACGCAGGCCCACTTGAGTATAGGAAATCAGAATAGCATCATCTGCCTACAATAGGATCGAATATTTCCTATTTCCAATTTTAACTGGGAAAAATTGGTCACCTTTTAAGAACTCGACTACATCATCTATAAATAAGTTGAAAAGAAGGGGAGCTAGCAGACACCCTTATCTTACTCCTTTAGAGACAGGTATCGAGTCTGAAAGGTGTGTGCCATCAACTTTGACTTTCAAGGATGTATGTGAGTAAAGGGATATTATACATTTTAGAAGATTCTTATCAATACCCATAGTTTGTAATTTACCCCAAAGACGTTCCCGTGAAATAGAGTCGAAAGCAGCCTTCAAATCAATGAATGCCACAAAAACATGCTTTACAATTCCTGCCAAATATTTATCAATAACATATTTCAACATAAAACAATTATCCATAGTTGACCTGCCTGAAGAGAAGCCAGACTGTCCTGGGGCTAGCAATGCATGCTCTTCCACCCAATCCTCCAATGTATCTAGAAGAGACCTGGCACAAATTTTCCCAGAAACATCCAAAAGACTAATGGGCCTATAATTTCCTGGATCATTTCTAGGACCTTTTTTGTAGCTTGGAACTACAATAGCAGATGACCAATTAGGTGGTGTAACTCCTGTATTATTAATTAAAGAAAATAATGAAGCAACAATTGGAGTCCACCAGTCAGAAAATACAATATAAAAGTCTGATGGGAGGCCATCTTCACCAGGTGCTTTACCTTTCTTTAGTCTTAGTATTAATGAGTTAGCCCTATCTATGGAAATATTTTCCCAACTATGTTCCCATCTAGATCCAGTATAGTCCTGGGGAATAATCTTAAGATGGTCTGAATCATTAAATAGCTTTCCAAAATAGTTTTCCCAGTTGTTTTTAGAAATAGTCCCTTCTAAAATTGGAGATGACTTTTTTTCGAGCCTTGCAATTGTATCCCAGAATTTCGATGGATTCTTTTGCAGGAGTGCTAGGCTTAGTTCCTTCCACTGTTCCTTTCAGTATATCTTTTTTTTCTCACTAATTAATCTTTTATATTTTTTACGAAGATCATAAAAGTGTGAGGGAATTTCAGAGGAGTTAGTGGATTGGTATAATTTCATGGCTTTTCCCATTTGCCTTTTCAGATTCCTGCAGTTTTTATCAAACCAAGCATTATCGCTTTTGGTTTGATGATTTTCTGAGTGGGGTACCTTTTTTAAAAAAAAGGGTCTGAGGGAGTTTGTTAATTGTGTATACAGCTGATTTGCGGACTCGACACTGGATACTTGGATCAGGTCTTTTCTTAATTTCAGAAATTCCTTAGAGTAAAGCCTCTGTTGCAATTCTGATTACAACAGGGGATTCCATTTGATCCTTTTATCAGAGGTTAATTGGGCTTGTTCAGAATTAAGGTGGTGAGCAGTATTTGTAGAAGTACTGTTAAACCACCGCAAGGAAAATCTAAGCAGCTGGTGATCACTACCAGCTACTGGGTCAACTGTAAAAGAAAGGAACAAGGATCGATGCTCATGTGAAATTAACACATAGTCAACTGTACTTGCTCTAAGGTTATTTATAAAAGTGAACTTTCCCTTGGAATGACCAAGATGGGAATCATTTATTAAAGCTAGATTTAGTTTTGTCAGTAAAGTAAAAAAAAACGAGGCCAAAATCATGAATCTTCTTATCTTTAGACTTTCGAATTTCCAAGCCTTCCCACAACTCAGTTGGGCCTCCTAAAGCCCTAGCAATATCTTGGTTAGATGAACCTATGTGTGCATTAAAGTCACCGGCAATTACCAATGGAACTAAAGGGAATTCATACTCTAACTCGCATAGATATTCTTCTAGCTTATACCAGTAATCTGGATCATAATATGGTGAGGTGCGGGGAGGAACATAGATATTAACAAAAATATAAGAGTGGTGTACATTTTTAATAAAAACAGCCATGGCGCATGGAGCTAATCCTTTAAGAGGAATAATTGAAGCTGAAAGAGAAATAGATATCAATATAGCCAGGCCACCACTCGGTCTACCACCTTTAGAAGAAGAGTGTGTGGTATTTGAATAGGCCACATATCCAGGAAGCCAAATATCATGCTTTAGCCAGGTTTCTTGGAACAACAGGACCTGAAATTGCTTTATATAATCTAGAAAGTCACAATCCTCTAGTTTGTTCCTCCAGCCTGCTAGATTCCAGGACAAACAGGAAAGTCCAGATGTTGAATATATTGATTGTCATTGTTGTGTCAAAACCTGGATTTCATTGGTTTCCTCTGAAGTTACCACTGACCCATTTATTAGTAGATAGGGATTACAATGTACTTGATGTATATCTACCAATATAGTATCTTCATTTTTAGTCTTCCTTTCATCTAATTCATGAGGCTCCAATTTCCTCATCTCTAACCAATGCGCTGTTGTTTGACGTGCTTGACTACAGAAGATATTGCTATTACTGGGAGGGGATTCAAACATTATCAAATCATCCTGTTCCATAGGAGCTGAAGCTAAATCCAATTCTGCCCTACTCATCGCAGATAGTCTTTCTCTTAAGACGCCCAATCTTTTTATGACGGCTTTTTTTTCAGTCAGGGGTAAACATTTATAAGAGTCTATTAGCTGCTCTTCTTCGCTGACCCTAGAGTCTTGTGGGTCTTGTGGGCAGCCTTTCTCAGAAGAATTTGTCAATACAGGGTGTTGCTGCATACAGTGGAATTCTTTGTTAGGGGAGACCAAAGGTGAAACTTTTAAACTACAATTTTCAAACTTAAAAGTTGATTTAGAACCATGTTTTCCCCAAACCTTGGAATTATTCAGTACTGAATGGGGTAATAAAGGTTTCTTCACGGTATCCAGAAACACTTGGGTAGGTACCACACCCAACCTAGTAACAGAAACTTTCCTCTTCATAAAGAGGGAAGGTATTCTAGCTGACCTAAACACTAGGATAAATTTTTGCATTTGGGGAGGGGTGTACAAAAAATTAATAAATGAAAGATCAACTGCTTAATTCGTAAATGTAGTATAGTACTGATATGCTTCGTAGCACAGCTCATTGTGTTCCACTGAGGAATAAATTGTCTATAAGGGAATATTGTTAAAGCAACCTGATTAACCTGAAGGGAGCGATTCATATCCTTTAGAAAGCTCTTAGCTACAGGGAATGAAGGAAGCTGGGTTATAGGAATGGTATTTGCAACTTTGATACCATCCTGCTTCTTAGTGATCATTTTCGAAGAAAATTTTTGACTTTCCCTTTTTATAGTGGAGGTAAGACAATCTAATTTGTCTGAAATATTTCTTAGTTCCCTATAAATACTTTTTATAGTTACCGCCACCAAATTATATTGTTTTTCTAAAAGCATCCTATCATTAGAAGAAGAAATACTCTCCTGAATGTCATCATGTCTACTCCCATCTACTAGGTTGCTTTTAATTATATTGTTTCTGCCTTGTAAATATTGGGGCTCTAAGCTTTCCTCTTCTAGAGCATCAAACCTGTTAAAGGTAGGAATTGTAAATTTAGAAGCACCTAATGGCTGCCTATCGGGTTTTAAAAACTCATCAATCTTGTGCTGCTTATTTTTTGGGGGAGAAGAGTAAGTAGGATTTCCCTCAACTCTCTTTCCAGAAGTCATATTAATTGGCTTTCAACTAGAAGGTAAAGAATTAAGTAAATGATGATTAATTAACTAAATAATTAAAAAACTGAATAATAGCTAAGCAGATAAATACATATACATATATATGACTATAAAAATAAAAACATATAATCGGCATATATCTGAAGATCTAAAAGAAACGAAAAAGAAAAATGGAGTCTAAAAAAATACTGTTTTCACACAGAAGGCAGTGCAGTTCAAATTTACGATCCTGAAGCAAATAGGTTGAGTAGCATATAGGACCCAGGGTGCACCTCTTGAATTCAGGTCTACATCCAGACTGTAGTAGGCAGCAGCTGTTCGTGCTCTTCCTTCCTCTTCATTCACAGGCTTTATCAAAATTTCATCAGAACTCCCCAGAGGTAATTCCTCATACTCAAAAGCAGGGCTTATCAGCATTTGTTACTGTCAATATTCACTGGTAGTTCAGTCTCTTCTCTACCAAACGCTGTAGGACCCTCAGACAAAGGGATAATAAACAGTTCGCAGTTCACAGCTCACTGCCCCACATCATCAATCAGTATCTGACCTTCATGGAATGGTAGAAAAATTCTATATCCTCCCTTTCTCCTCCTTTTTAGCCAGCCAACAGGTCAAAGATACAACCTCAGACCTCAAGCCTCTGCTCACCACTTTAGCATTTCAGCTGTGAGATCCAAATTGTAGGCAAATGAAGATGATAGAGACAGTGCCAGAAATGCAAACAGCTATGGAGAAGGACCATTGTATATAAGCTTTTTCAACTTAGGTAAATATACCATCAACAGTCCACAATCCAGATGAGAACGGCGAGGCGGCAGTGCTTAAGGAATAATAGTGAATAGAAGTGCCTTCTCTGATGTAAACAACCCAGTTGTGATTTGCCTGGGCTCCACTCTGCCAGCACTCAGCTAGCACTCAGCTGGCCTTCCGAAAGCTTCAGATAGGTTAATTGTCAGATGATCACAGCTGCCCAGGCAAATAAAGTCTTAAAATCTTAGAATCTTATATAATTAAAGCCCTAAGTAATAAAAATTTTGAAGTTATTAAAACCTTAGAGCTTTATAATTGAATGTTTAAAAGTTCCAATATTCCAGAAGTTAAAAAAAGGACAATAGAAAACAATAAAAAAAAGCATCAGCTTGTCCATTAAAATCTGAGTTAAAAATCACCATTAAGGACAAAAAACTACCTACAGGGGCAACAACTGCCAGAAAACACTAAAAGGCTGGAACCTAATAAAAACACTATATAGCTATAGAACATACAAACATAAGATTGGGCAGTTCTCTCAAACAATCTCAAAACAAAAATCACAAATCAGGATTCAAAGTTGATAGAAGTAGCAAAAATATTAATTCGAGCAGCAGCTTCATAAACTATACAAAAAGGCAACAAAAAAATAACAAAAAGATAAACTTTCAGAGGAGCTCTTTACAGCAGCTGCTGCCTCGTCACCATCTTGGTTCCTCCCCACACTAAAGTCATTACATGTACTTCACTCCAAATAAATAGGACTTTATGCATCGTACTGTTTGTGTGTGGATTCTGTTCCTGACAATGTGAGAGGAGTGCACGAGGGTAGATGTGGCAGGTGTTTTCAGGAAGGAGGATGCCTTGCTAATTGATTCAGTTGACCTTCTTTTAGTTCTTGTGTAATGTCTGGGGAGTATTGGGAAGTTGGCCTACCACACTTGCTCTGATGTGCAATGCATGTGTGTGTGCTCTTAAGAAAACACTCAGGGTTTTTCAGCAATGTTTAATGAGGTATATGACGCATAGCACTATGAGAGTTGCTAAAGCTAATGTTCTACAATATGCACTTGGTTATATAGTGAGACACACTTTTACGTGTGTAGAATTTCTATTGGTGGTTTCTCAAGGATCTTCCCCTTTCCTAAACTCCCAGTGGTTCCCAGGGGACCTTGTTTGTTCCCATACTTTGATCTTGCCAATCTGAAACTTTCCCAGGTTTCCTTATCAGCCCCCAAGTTGTTCACTAATGCATCTCTGGTGTTGCTCTATCTCAGTCCTTTAACTTTCCCTCTAAACACTAACCAGATGCCTTGAGGTATGCATCTCCCAAACTACCCTCTTTGATCTCCCTCCATTGGAATGAGGTACGATGACTCTTTCCTCTGATATACAATACATTGTTACATGCAGTTTCAACACTGGTTATATTACCATCACAAAGTACCATAAAGCTAATACATAGTAAATCAACAGGCAATTGCTGTCATGTCTAAGCAACAGAGCTTAGGGCTGAGTCCCTGACAGGCCCTAAGGCTCATAAATCAGAGAAGTCAGTTCTGGACCCCATTCAGACTATTGCTTTCATTGAGATTCCCTCAACTCCAGAGAGGGCCAAGCCTTTCTCCCACATGATCAGATACTCACTCTCTCTTCTATAGCTCATCAAGTTCTACATGCCAGCTCCACCCTAGCAGGGTCAATTCAGCTACTCTTGGGCTTCATAGCAGCTATTACCTTTGCAGTTGCCTCCACTCACCTTCAGATTTGAAGGGTGTTGGGAATGAGACCCAGGTAGGCTACATGGTGCCAAGGAAAAAGATACCTGGTGTTTGTGGTGAGCCCCCCTCTGAGGCCTCACTGGGGACTTCTGGCTGCCCCAAGGAGCAGCTTCAGGTAGACCAAGGACAACTCTCACAGTGGCATGGCTATTGTGAGACTTAGACATGAGATCTGGTGCATTTCTCTGTGAAACGTTAAGTCTTGTGAGACTTCAGACAAGACCTGACAGGCCTGTATTTAGGCCTGCTTGGCATGCTGGGCAATCATTGTTGTCTGGCTTCTCAGTGCAAGCAGGTCACACTTTGCTCAGGTATCTTTTTCCTTGGCACCATGCAGCCTACCTGGGCTTAGTCAATAGGTGTGTCTCTTGCATAGGGAGTGGTGTCTGTATGTGTGTGTGTGTGGGGTGGGGGATAAAAGGTGCTTTGGGCATGGAAAATTTCCCTCTTTTCTCTCTTTCCTTCTCTTTTTTCTTTGTTCTTTCTTTTTCTTTTCTTTTTCTTTTCTTTTCTCTTTCCTCTTCTCTCTTCCTGTTCTCTCCTGCTTCCTTTCTTTCCTCCTTTGTGTCTCTGGGCCCCATCACACCAAGGTGTCATACAGCCAGAGCAATGGGTTATTCCTGGTTTGGGATCAGTCCTGTCACACAACTCTGTTGCACACCAGCAGCTATTGTATTCAATCAGTTTGAAATGTGTCCTTTTTTCATGCTGTAAATAATCTACTAATAATCCCCTTTCCCACAACATTCCAGTAAGCTATGGGAGTGTGGTTTCCTCATAGCACTTCCTTCCATAGCTGATCCAGCAGTGGGTGTGGTGTGGGTGTTCCCAGGTTGTCCCTCCCTCAGCTGTTCCCAAGGAGATCTTTGTTCAATAACCTCCAGACCAATCATGAGGTGTGGGGTGGGGAAAAGGACTCGACAATTATTACACTGTAATGTGGAGGGAAGAACAACATGAATGATGCTACTCATCCATAGATATCAAAGGGGAGAGAGTGATAATAACCTGATAGCATCATAGAAATGGCTATAGTGGGATTCTAACAGAACAGTGCGGTATTAAGGTATGGTATGATAAGGCTCCCCCTGTCTGCACCTTCTTTTTCTTTGTCTTTTCCTTTTCTTCTTCTCCCCTTTTCACTCTTCTCCTCTTTCTTTTCTCTCTCACTTTCTTTCTTTAACTTTGTATTTCCCTTGTCCTCTCCCTCCGCTTTGTCTTCTTCCCATTTTGCTCTCTGTTCAGGCCAGTGGCTACCACCATGTGGCAGCTTCACTGAATGGTTCACATCAGGCCTGTGTGTCTTCAGGGGTTGGGACTCAGAAGTAATTGGAAGGGAAGCATGCTGCATGAGGAGTCTGGTGGGAATTTCAGATGGGAGGGAAAGGATGTCAAGTATGGGCTGTGGGGGAGAGAATCGCCTTCACGTTTGTACACCCCATCAGGCCAATGGCTGCTTCCACATGGTGGCCTTGCCACCCAGCTCTTGCATCACTCTGTGGTTATGCTGGACTTAATGGCCGGCGGGGAGCTTGGTGGTCCACATACGGGCAGAGAGAAAGGGAAGTCAGGCAATAACAGGGAGATGTCATCCCATCCTCATCCCTTTCTCTGCTGAGACAGGACTGGAGGAATCCCTCTTGGGAGGGACGCCAGGCTAGGGGACAGGGCGGGGGGGAACCCAACATTTTCTTTTTCTACTTCATTTCCCCTGCCTTTTAGGTCTGTTTTTTTTCTTTTTCTTCTGTTGTCTTTCATTTCTCTCCCTACACATGGCTACCTTCTCAGTCAGGTCATACCCGTTGTTGTAGACTACAACTGACGGCTCATTTCCCTCAAGTACCATATTTTCAGTTGACACATTTAAAGTCTGTTCATTTTCCCTGCTTATACTACACTTAATTTATTTACTCACTTATTTATGTACTTCCCATCCACCATCCCTCATTACCCTCTAATTGAAAGCTTACTTCCATAAGCTATCATTCATTTTACCCAGTTGGTTGTCCATTCATTACACAATAGCCACACTTAACTTTATGTGCTCTTCTCCCATTGATTGTGGCACTTGATTTATTTACTTATCCCTGCTTATGATGCATGGAGATTATTATTGTTATTTAATTGCTTACTTTTAATTCTGAACTTCAGTTTTTGTGTATATTTGTTACTTTTATTGGAAATTAATTGTAATATTCAATCTCTACTTATTGCTGTTGCTATGGTTACTACTATTTCTACTGTTAATTTCATCATTAATCTCCTCACATACTAGATAACAAGCATGAGTCTCATACCAGTAAACGTTTCAGACTCAGATCACTCCATGATGCATTGCTTCAAACCCTGGCTGCTATTGCTTGCGCAACATTTGCAGCTGCTGTGCACCTCCCTGTGTGAATGTCACAGGTGGCATGCACCTCACTATTCACTGGTTATGGTGTCCACTCCTAGTTGCTATTGTGCCTTTACTGGTCACAGCCTCCTTGATATCCCTTTGCAGTTTTGGGCATCTGCAGGACATCCTGGTTGCACAACTTGCTCAGGGTGGAGTGTATGCTTCATGCTGCTTTAATGTTCACCACTTGTTTAAGATCACCCAGCTGTTTTGGTCATCTGCAGAACGTCATTGCTGCATGCTTTGCTAGGGTTGCAGTGTATGCTTATGCCGCTTTAGCAGCCACTGCCTGCTTGACATGCCTCTGCATTTTCCCCCTTTTTCAGACCAACATTGCTGCACAGTTTCCGCCAGCAACGCCTTTGCTTTATACTGCTGACCTTCCTTTCACACAGTGTTTTATTTCTCAGGCTCATGTTTCTGCTTTATGCTGCTGACCTTGCTTTGACACTCACACTCTGCAGACCAGTATCATGCTGAGGAGTAAAGCAAAATGATACAATCCACTGCTGCATCCACTCTGCTAAGGGGTGGAGAGGGTCCCAACCTGCCACTACTGTCAATGGGCAATTGGTCACCAGGAGACTGGCCACAGCCTCTAGTGGAATCATTGCAAGGAAGGCATTTCCAAGGAAATTGAAGCTATGTCTGCCCAGTTGGTTGCTCCTTCTGAGCTGTCCCCATAGGCAACCCTCCACTGCGACCCACCCTACCATCACTCAAGTCATGGGCATGGTTAATACATCAGCTTCACTAGCTTCTACATCGCCCTCTCAGCCCGGTATTCCCAATCTCCACCAGTTTGTTGAGGGCTTGGTTGAGGTCATATTCTGTGCATAGCCTTCTCCCTAATGGAGACACTACTTCAACTGTGCTTTCTTTGCAGCTGACCAGCCCGTCACCAGACAGCTACCCTTCCCCTGAATCTAACTGGATAGTGGCATCAGGCTAATAAGCAAGTTCACAGAGAACTGCATTAACTTCAGGGAGATCAATGGGGATGGGCAATTCATGTGGTTCGTGGCACACCCCTGTCATGACATCAGGTGCTTGAGTAGAGTTTCTGACTTGACCAACTGCCTCAAGCCAAACAGCCTGGGAAGTTGACTCTTCCCTCATACCCCCACTCCAGGGGGTTATCTCCTGCCTGTAGCCAAGGAGTGTATTTGGAAGGGTGAATACATTGAGGTTTGCTCTCTATTTTTTTGTAATCCAGAACCTGTCTGACTAAGGATGCAGTTTTCCTGAACCTTCCCAGGGGTTTGGAGCAATTCAAACACCCTAAGGTAGAAAGAAACTTTATCAACTGGCTGGCAGGTTGGGCCATTTACATAGCAGTGGTTTTAGAAAAACAGCCCCACACATCCTCTGCTCTTGCTGAGTACCAGGATATCATCCTCAACGCCTCATGACATCCAGGTGTTCTGCATGGTTGCAGTACAACAAGCAATTTCATAGGAGAGCTGTGCTTGATTCCTCTTTCCTGGGATCGTAAGCAGGATCATTTGTGGCCTGATATCATAGTTGGTTCATGTGCCTCTCCTTCCAATCATTGTGACAGCAGCTCTGTTCTGATGGCAAGGGGAAGGGGCCTTAGCTTCAATTAGCCTCCTAAGCTAGATTGACCCATAACATGTCCAGCCTCTCTGGCTTGCAACAGAGACCGTCTCCAGAACTGATTTATTCAGTTCTTCAGCCTGGCTCTTAACTACTCAGGCAAGACTCTGCACCTTCCAAACTGTGTCCAAAACTCCCTATTCTGATGGATGAGCTATGACCTCCTGGCAGTAGGCATGCCATTCCAAGTCTCATCATAATCCTGATGCAGGATGCCTCCACCACAGGACAGGGAGCCCATTGCAGTCAATCCTAGATATGGGGCTTTTGGTCGGTCTCAGAACATGACCTCTATACTCATGATCTGGAAATGTTTGCTGTCTACAAGGCATGACAATCTGTTGAACTTCTACTTCACAGATGGGTGGTGCAGACTGCATCAACCAACTCAACTGTCGTCTGGAACCTAAAAAAACAGGAGGTACCATGTCTCTTACACTTCTTTACCTTATACTTGGCCTGTACACCTGATGGTTGTCTTGAGACATCACCCTCATTGAGGTTCACCTCCCAGGCATCATAAACACCCTTGTAGACTCTCTCAGTAGGAGGTCCACCCTTTCCCATGAGTGGCAACTTCACTTGGGGGTGGTCTACCACCTCTTCAGCCTCTGAGGGTCAGCAGAGATAGACCTGTTTGCCTCCCACATCAACACATCCTGTACCCTGTTTTGCAGGAGAGGCCCCAAAATGCACACAACTTTGGAGGACATGCTCCTCTTCAACTAGGAGGGTCCCTGAAAGTAGGCCTTTCCTCTCATCTTCTTCATCTTCAAGGTTGTAGTCAGATTCAGGACTAATAGGACAACTGGAATCATGATAACCATTCTACGGTTTTCCCAACCATGGTTCACCTCCTTCCTCAACCTCAACCAGGACAAGTTTTACTACTTGTCTCTCAGGAGAAAGGAGGCAAACCAAATTCACCACCCATCCTGGACACTCTAAGATTTATGACCTGGCACCTTGGCCTCTTCTTCAGAAGATATTGTAGGTGAGCAACACAGCACATCACCCATCCATATAATATTTGTACAACATTAAATGAACTCATTTCTCAGCCTTTCTCTGCTCTGACTCTCTTCTCCTTAGTACAGATTGAATACATTGTCACCATTCTTCTCATCCTGGGACAGAAAGGGCTCTCATTCTTCTCCTTACCCGCCTACCTTGCAGCAATTCCTAACAACCTGAAGAACTCGACCTGAAGACCCCAGCAGAACTTCCCTTCCATCCGTCAAGGCTTTCCTAAAGGATTTTTCAAATCTACACACACTCTCACCGACCCCTAAAGACCTCTGACTAGTCTTGTGTATACTTTGAACCTCTGGCAACAACTGACCTTCGCTTTCTCTCCTTCAAGACATCCTCCTTGGTTGCAGTAACTTCAGTTACATATGAGTGAACTGTGTACCCTAAGACACAACCCCTGCTATACAACCTTTCACAGGGATAAGGTCATCCTCCACACTGACTTCTATCTTTTTACTATGTGTTTTTTTAATGAATTATGTTATTATTTTAACTTCTAATTTCTTAAACTAACTTTTATAAATATGATTTTAACTAGACTTTGTTATACATTTTTTGTAAACCAGTTTGAATCCCTTGCTGGGAGAAATGCAGGATATAAATGAATTAAATAAGTGAATAATTAAAATATGTGAACTGGACTGTCCATGATATGCAATGCCATTCTAAATTTGTTCATTTCCTAGTGGTTTTTGTTTTGCTTTGCTGCAACATATTAGCATGGCCAACCTCTTGGAAATCATTTAAGAGCTGTTTTTTTGTTTTTGTTTTTTAAAGCAAATTATAAGGTTCTGGAGGGTATTTACTTTTATTCTAAGTCCATGTTGTTCTTCACTTCTAATTTTGAAAGGTTAGCTTCAGATAGTCTGTACTGGAATAATTGGTCTTTTTTATTATTGGAATGTTTAAACTCAGCACATTACAATAACAGACTAATAATGTTATGGTGCAACCTGGTTTCACCCAGTTATTCACATTCTAAAATGCTGACGAATATTTCCTATGGTAAATAAAGACTGACACTAAACATTATAATTGAAACATTTCTCATATTTGTTAAATCAGGGGTTGGGGTAATCTACATATCGATGTTCTGTATATTCAAAGAGGAGGGATAGACTGGAGCAACAGAAGTCAGGCAGAGCAGCAGCTAGAACTGAAATATCTTCTGTTGAACAGGCTGATCAAACAAATTCTCTAAAATGAGAAAATGCTCACATTAATGGTTGTTTTTATAATCTTAAGATTCAAGATCCACCACAGTCAAAGTTAAGATGACTGTGACACTCAGCTTCCTTTCATAAAGCCATGTTTCCTAACAACAATTTAATTGGAATAAATACTACATGTGGATTGATTCACAGTAGCAGCACCTACCAACTTCAGAGAACATTTGGATGCAATATCAAAAATAATCCAAACATTATGAATATATTTTTTCTTGCTTACATGCACACCATTGTCAATGAAACTTCCCCTAAATTTTAATGACAAAAGTTTGGCAGAGAATTGTGTTAGTTCTCAGCAAAGTTACTGTACTCATGTCTATTTGAGTATGAGTTCAAGTGCAGCACCTTATAACTATTAAGGGAAAATATGAAAACAGATAATTGTTGATGTTTGTCCCCAAAACTGTGTATTTTAAAAGTTCTATCTAATTTAAAATGTACTTGTTTGTAAAATGTATAGGCTGAGAAAAATTGATGAGAAGCCTCAATCTAGCATCTTGTTACTCCACTGGAAAAATCCTATCCCAGGGTCTACAATTTTGATATTAAATATAATTCCATGTGCCTGAGAGGTCGCCCGGATGAGCACGTAGGCAGCCACAGTCAAACGACCGAAAACCAGGTCAGGCCAGTAAATTCCCAGTCACGTAGCCCCAGGAGACCTCAAGCTGGGCAAACCCACAATACACAAAGGGTCCTCAGCCCCTGAGAAACCAACTTGAGAGGATTAACGTGTTTGCCCCAAGTTGAGCAAATATCCTATCAAGCGAGGACCATTCACATGAAGTCACACCACAACCAAATGCAGCCGAAGATCCTGAGATTTTGGTAACACCTTGTAATCCCATCACGCAAAGGAAGTTACCATTGTGGAGCTTGTTTTTCTTTGCAACACCCATTGTTCTCCCTGGGAAAGCATTAGTCCTCCAGGTACTTTTTCCCCTTCAAATAGTCCTAGTTTTTGAGCGGTTCTTTGGATCACTCCCAGTCATCCCAGCAGACCGTTGCTCTGTCCGTTGAGTGAGTCCGTCAGCCCTCTCTGTGCTGAGCCCGAATTCTCCGCTGTCTTCCCGGACCCAGGACTTCAGGAAAAGGTGCAGTATTACCCCAGCTGCAACCCCTTCAATACTGCCCTATCAAGTTTCCTCTCTTTTGCTTCTTAATAGGTCTTGAGTGAGTGGGTGAGTGATTGCGTCAGTGCGTGAGACTTTTATTCAATAAAATCATTTATTGGACATTTTTGCTTGGTTTTTGGCTTGGCCTGACCCCGTAAAAACTGGCTAAAAAGACCCCGCGAGGTTACCCTGCCTCTCGCATTGCTATTGCTCATGCTCTGGCTAGTTTCCATTCCCCATCATGTGGAGCACATTGAGGTGTCCCCCAAGGGACTCCAGAAATTATGGTAACAATCTAGTGTCAGAGAAGTCTCCGGTTATAATTGTACAGAGAACTCTGAAGATTACTGTTAGCATTTTTAGGAGGCTTCCTGGAGCTCTATCAACCTTTCTGAGTATGACTTGGATTTTGGATAAAAGAAAAACTGGTTTTAGAAAGAGAAAAAGAGGTCAGTTTCCAAGGGAAGGAGGATCTTTTGCTGGGGCCCTGTGTCCTGTCTCGAAGGGAGGAAGTAGGTGAATTTTAATGTGCTTACAAATATGTAATGCTTCAGGTTATACCTGAACTGTTGAGACCAATAACTGCTGATAACAATAATGACCAAGAAAGCAAGTAGTTGGGTAATAAATAACATAATGAATTCCTTTCATATAGTTGGATTTCTGATCTTTGAACTCTACTGATCAGCTGTTTGTCCATCTTGTGAGATTCTAGTGGTAATACATATGTAGACTTTATTTTAATGTATCGTTGAACAAAAGGTTTCTAATACAAACCTTAGAGCATTGGGCTATTTCTTTTCTTCCAAGTTTGAAAGTAATGTATTGCAAGTGACAACATCACCAGTAACACATTACTTCTTGGGTAATCAGGGCGCTATGACGTTATTTTTTAAAAAAAAGACGAAGCCATTGATTTTTCCTGTATATTGTATTACGTTTTCTTCCTTACTCTTTGCAGGCTAAAAATGGTTTGACAGGGACATTTTGAGAAGAGTTTTCTCCCCTCCTGTTTCAGACTATGGCCATTTCTGCACGAGACTGTTATAGCGCTATGATTCCACTTTCCAGCCGGCCCCTCCCGAAACTGCAAACCCCAGGATTCCATAGGATGTTGAAAGTGGAATCAAAGTGCTATAACTCGTGTGGAAATGGCCTATGTGGTATAAGCTTTCAGCTAACTACTCCATGTAGAGCAAGGAAAGGAATCCTGGGAAAGGGCTGTAAGGACATGAGGGACTCTCCAGTCAGATGCATTAGGTATTCAGTTCTTTTGCAGTGGATTGGAGGGCTGGGGAAGTTAATCTGCAGTTGGAGAATAATCTTCATTGTCTTTATGCCTGTTCCTATGGGTTTGGTTCTTCCTCTTGCAATCAGAAGAAAGGCATGCAGAAAGTCAGTGTTCTAAGCTAACTGAGTTGTCTGACATATCTTCTATTAACTCCTAGTATGTATTTTCCAATTATTATAGTATTGCACTTGTAACAAGCCTGCTTTGTTCCTGGAGGGAGAATGGAAAGCTCCGGTCATACATCTCTGTGCTGAGGTCTATCAGAAAACAGTAAAGTATTTTTTTTCTTTCTCCAAGAAAACATAAAGGAAAGGTTGAGTGCTTATATTCTCAAGAACTCAGGGAAGGAAAGAGAGATTGGATCTTCAAGAATGGGCTTGGTGGAAGAACTACTACTTCCTCTGCACTGGGGAGAAGTGGGCAAGTCTGCGCAAAATCCAGTCAGACACCAGCCCCCCTTTTTGCCACAACCATCAAGTGTTGTGGCACACTTAGTTCTTCAGGGTAATCCTTAGTTTTTCATAATCAACACAATCACAAGTTTTGCTATAATCTATAACACAGGTTAATTTTCTTCTGAAATCCTTAAGTATGCTCCATTATCCAATATATTTTTGCAACAAGATCCCTAATGCCTCTTCCTTTTCTGAACCCAGCTTGGTCATCTGGCATTTCTCACTGGTAAAAGTCTCCATTGTAAAAGAAAGGGCACAGTTTTGTTTGTAAAGAAGATTAATGCAGTGGTCTGGTGGTTGCTGCAATCTCTGCTGTCCCCTTTCTTGGGCACTGAAACATATATTGAGCATTTCCAATCTGTGGGCCATTCTCTTTCTTTCCATATTTGTTGACAGATTTTAGATTTTGTCTCAGTAGCCTAAAAGAGTTCTCTTGGTATGTCATCTGTTCCTATTGATTTATTGGTTGGAATACATATGATCTCAATTAATGAAGTAGATACATTCCTGAGCATTACTTCTTTAAAAGAAAATTTGGTACCAAATGGAAAGAAGAGGGATAGATTCCTGTATCACAAAAGGAAGAGCTGTTCAAGCTATTTCAGCAAACTTTTTATTCAGAACCAACAATGCATACATATGAAATAAAACAACCAAATAAGCCTTCTATAAGAAGAAGAAGAAGAGGAAGGGGAAGAGGAAGAGGAAGACCTGTAGATACCACTTGACAGTGTCTTCCAAGATGCATCCAAGGGGTGAACTTTTATTTCATTAGTCCTTTTATGTGGCCAAAATTTCAGACCTGAGGTTTTTTACATGGTGTAAAGTGAAGCAGGCTTACCTGCACTCTCTTTTTCTGTGTTGCTGCTCATGCATGCTCAATAAGGGATTCTGGAGGCAGCTACTGTTTACCTTGCCTACTGTGGGCAGGTACACACAGTAGGATTAGCTAGAAAAGAATCCTACTCTTTCCCAGCTTAAGCTTCTTTATTGCACTCTTTACTGTAGACACAGTGCTTCACCCAACACTGAAAACCTGTGCTTCTCCAGCCTTCTTTCACCATCCTCACCGTGCTAATGCTGCTTAAAAATTTGCAGGTAGAGAGAGGGCGAGAAGAAAAAGAAATTGGACAAGACTGAAATACATTTGTAAAAAGCAGATTTACTGTCAGAAGCTTTGTTAACTCAGGTATTGTGAAAAAGGTGCTAGGCAGACTTGATACATAAGCAGCCAAACACAGATCAAACCAGCTGTGGGAGAATTTAATGTGTCAAAATGCAGAGGCTTGGCTCAGAAGAGGGAGAGAAGAGACTGAGACAAAGTGACAGGGTCTGACGTAGATAGGATTTTGAACTCGAAGTGACAGGGTGAAGTTGAGAGAGAGGCCTTTAAGCTGATAGAGAAAGGATTGTGAATTGGAACAGGAAGGGAGAACTACTTGTGATTTTAGGACCTTGAAAGATCTCTCTCTCTCTCTCTCTCTCTCTCTGTGTGTGTGTGTGTGTGTGTGTGTAGGCCTGGATTAGAGTCATCCCACTTATACCAAAACTAAAGAACCCACACAACAGCACAGCCTTAAGTCCACACTTCAGGAGTCACCCTGAGGCCCAGCAACCCAATTCAGCAAGGGGATTCCTAGAGGTTGGAGTGTTAGGCTCATCCTGGGTAAAGGGATCTGTCACAAGTATGATTATACATTTTATCAGAGTTGCAAATAATGCAACTTTAACTCATCTGGTTATTTAATACATTATTATAATTTAATACTACTATCATATATAATACTATTTATTTATTTAGTATTTATTATACTATAATGACATTATTTAAATGATAATATCCTGTATAGAAAGGAGACTATATGTTCAACCAATAAATATCAACCAGAAGTGTATTTCTTTGGACAGCAGATTCTCCAGAACCAGTAGCAGAAATAGCAGGGATATGTTTGACCAAAAAAAAAAAAAAAAAGAGTTCAACATGTTTCAGCAAACTTTTGATCCAAAACTAACAATATGCTCATTTGAAGTGAAACAACCAGCTCAGGTAAGCCTTTGCATATGCTTTTTTAAAAAATTAAACCATCTAGAGCATCCAGGCTTGACTTTGACCAGCCTCGACTATTCTCATGATTTCTTGTTTTAGTGACCAAATATATAGATCTACACTTTTTTTTAACATGCTAGAGGCAGCTGGTGAGGCAGGTTTACTTCCTCTCCCCTTTCTTTCTATAATCCTGTTCACACAGACTCAGTGAGACATGCTGTTCTTTCCCTTGCTTGTTGTAGATAGGTACACACAGCAATACTAAGATTAGCTAGAAAATGATCCCCTCCTTCCCCAGCTCAAGATTTTATTGCATTGCTTACTACAGATGTTCTAGTGCCAGCCATCTCTAAAAGGCTATTTTATTCTAATCCTCCTTCACCATCCTTTCAATGAAGATGCAACTAAAAAAACCTTTCAGCTAGACAGGGGGCTATTTGGGCACAAAAGACTTTCTAAAAGAGAGCTTCTTTGTTAGAGGCTTTCTTAACTTAGGTATGCCTGTATTTAAGTCTCATATTTATGGACCTCTGTCCTTTTCCTATGCTTTAATATGACTGAACAACAAGGAAAAATTGTTCTTCTCCTCTTGTTCCACAGTATTTGATTTGGCAGTTGATGCAAGAGCTCAGCTGAAACCTGACATGCAAGCAACTGCCTGCAGAGGGCAAAGTCAAGGATTTAATTTCAGAAAGTCTCTTTATGTTTTTCCAGAGGCAACATTAATGATGGTCCTCCAAGACCTATATTTTACCACTGACACATGTTAACAGACTTTTTCCCTCTGTTTTTAAAGAGTATAGTGGCTCCTGAAGTGTTTTAAGCAATTTCTTTCAGATTCTTTCAACCCTTCCTCATTGTTTTGCTTTTTCTGTACCCTTCCAGATACTTTAAAACTAAAAGCAGTAACATGTTGAACTGTTGGTACATCCAAGTTTGGGAACAGAAATTTTTACAAAGTTGTATAATTTATCTGTAGTCAGGGAGATCTGTATCAAACTTGGATGATCAAAAGACTGTAAACATTAAATGCCACAAAATACAGATTAGTCCAACTGATGCATATAAACAAGGTCTTACAAGTTAGATTTTGTCATTTTACCAGTTTTTAGTATGACCTTGTGACCACCATCTCAGTGCCAAGAGTGATAGTGCAGACAAGGTCACGGAGAGTTCCCAAGCTCAGTTTCTTGCTCATTCAGCTAGGCCTGTTTTGTGGCTTTTATAGGATTAACAAAATATTTACACTGAGATTCTAGGAACATTTGACACTGCTTGCTCAAACAGGAGTATAAAGCTAGAGGATTAAGTAAGAGGTCTGTGTGAAGTTCTAGTGTAAGATGAGTTGAGACACCTGGCTTGCCTCAGAAAAGCCAATTGAAGTAGTGTATTGTATACATGTAGCTTGAGATAAACGAGCTTTGGATTGTTCAGTAGGCATCTAGAAATGTGATATAAATTATATAATAATAGTAGCATCATCCTATATGTCAGTGGTACTCAAAGGGATAGTTCATGGGTCAGTTCCAATCCTCAAGTGATGTTTGAAAACTGGAGACCATTCAGGAAAGAAAGAAACAGTCATACCTAGCGGCACCAATATGGCTCCATTTTCTGGCACACTGGGGGGAAAATGCTGGACCCATGTACTGCCTTTCACTGTAGTTTATGGTGCACTTTACTAGATGTCTGGTTCTTTTGGTGGAATTACAAAACTGAAGGTCAGTTCACATGTTATGCTGTTGATGAGAGATCGTATATAATTCTGGGCCACACATCCTGTAGCACTAGCTCTCTGCTTTATAACCATACTTAAGGCATGTTCAAGGTATTATGGTATATATATTTTTTTTGAATAGCAGACCTTATACCACACATTGTAAAGACTACTTTTAAAACTCCCTTCACATTTAAGAGCAGTTTGCCACAGTCCTTTATTTAGTTGCTGCTTCTACTGTATAGAATAATATAGCAGAAGTACATACATGCAGTACAACAGCAATAAAAGTACAAAAATGCAATAAAACAGTAACAATAAAATTTAAAGTTGCAAATAAAAGATCATCATAAAAACTAAAGAAAGCCTGAGTGGTGTAGTGGTTTTGTGTTAGACTACAACTCTGGAGACCAGGGATTGAATCCCTGCCCAACTGGCAAGTCACAGTCTCACAGCCTCAAAGGAAAGCAAAGGCAACCCTCCCCCAACAAATCTTGCCAAGAAAGCCCTGTGATAGGTTTGTCTTAAGGATACGTTCATCAGAAATAACTTGAAGGCCCACAAAACAACAACAATAAACGAATAATAAAGATGAAACTTGTTAAAACATTCAAAATAGTTTGCATGGCCCTGATTTGCCTTTGAAAAAAGTTACCAAACATTTTGCAAAGATTATTCCATAACCAAAGTGCTATCACTGAGCAGCTGTTGTTGTCACCATCAGAGGTTGGAATGTTAGTCTGAAAGGCCCAGCTGTGTGCTTCAATATGAGACCATCTCAAATATTCTCAAACTATTGTAATGGTTGCTACCATCTTTCTTTCTCATTCCCTGCTAGGAGAGGTTTAGATGCATGCTGAAGTTTGAGTTTAAAGGAATAACAATGTCACTACATTTGAATCAATTTAATGAGATCAAGAAAACTTTTGAAGACTGAAATATGGTTCAGAATAAACAGAAAGGTGATACTGACAAAGTGCTATACAGTAACAAGGGCTTGCTTCAAAGAAATCAATAAGTTTTTGCAATTTCATAGCCAGAAAATGTTTGGCAGATGCTACACTGCTATGATATTGTAGAAGTTATGTTTTCTTAACTGTGTTCGTTGTTTTAACAAGGCAGTAAGATCATTCATCATTCAGTGCTGTCATGGATCCATGGAACCAGTTTTCATAAGTGCAAGTAAGAAGAGCACAGTCCCCCTCTTCAGCTTAGCACCTACAGTCCTAAAAAGCCTGCCTGAAGGCGATATTCTATATGGAGAGAGATGCCAATGACACCAATGCTATATAAGGTTGGCTTTAGGCTCTGACAGCAACAAAACATTTTCTGTTTACCTGACATACGTTCTAAACTTGGGTTACCTAGTAAATTCCTGTTAGCACTTGTTAACTGGAATATTTCTGCTCTCCTCTGCAAAGTTGTTGTTGTTGTTTTTTTACAATCTACCAAATCTCCTAAATGCTGACAGGGAATCTTGTGCTCATTATGAGAAAGTTTTGTAGGTTGCCTGAGATTTAAATTTTATTCTGTAGGATGCCTTTTTTTTTCATAATAATGACTCCTTTCTAAACAAAGCAGTGTTGCTAATTTAAATTGATTAAATTCCTAAGATGATTTCTTGTCAGACTGATCCTGAAGCACACTAATGTTAAACCTCTCAGTGTACAACATTTATCAACTAAAAGTAATGTCTGTATTTCCTTCACAGGAAGGGGAAAACTAGTGTTTGTGTACGTTATGGTGTCCAACAGAGTGATTACTAGCTCTAAGAGGAATTTTCCCTACCATCTTTCCAGTGTAGACCTATCTTTAAGGACATGGCTGGTATATGGTCTTACTGTATGACATCCTTAAAGGATTAAACTAGACACAGGCTAAATTACTTTGATATGATGATAAAGTAAAAATTTTATAACAGCAGTTTCTTTGTGTGATGAATTTAAAATATATATGAGGATGTGTAGTTTTAGTAGTAGAAACTTTCAAATGGTAGTCAAAACAAAAAAGGAAAAAATAATTCTTTCTTGGAATTAACTGTAGTATATATGCTGCTGAATTCTATAGACATAGTAGTGACTAATAGATTCTGCTGTATTATGTTACCAGTGTGCAGAGATGTAGGCTCCACAATTCTATACTTCTTCATTTACTGTTTTACTAAACGGTGTAGGAGTGATTCATGTAGATACAAAGCTGCTCTGCAAAGACAATTTGTGGCTTCATTTTCTTCTTTAAAAAACACAAAGCTTCTCATAATTATGATATCTTAATCATTATTTGTAGTAGTAATTTTCTTTTCAAAAATTGCCAGCATGAATCAACTAAATGGTACAATTTAAAGTATGGCAACCTTTGCTTTTGATACATGCATCTGTAATGTGATTCCAAGAGTCAAAGTGTTGGCTTCTGTATACTTCTGGATTCTATCTGGAATGTGTGTGTGTGTGTGCACCTTCAAGTTGTTTGTCTTCTTAGACAAGGAATACTCTGAAGTAGTTTTGCCAGTTCCATCTTCTGAAATACAGTCTACAGCACTTTGTATTAATTGGTAATCCAGTGATGTATTTAAGTTTTTTACTCCAAGTCTCAAGCCAACTCTCAAGTCTCTACCTTCAAGTCTTAAGTCAAATCTCAAGTCCTTGAAGACACTTTCAAGTCAAGTCTCAAGTCTGGGAGCCAACGTTATACCACAACCTATATTCCAGAATTTCTGGACAGATTCGCATAAAGACAGTTTTAACAATTTAAGCAGAGTCGGCCTTCTACATTTGTGATTTTGCCATCTGTAGCTTCAGAAGAGGGGAATAGGATCCTTTTTACTCCCCCTTACTGAAGCTTCTAAAGCTTTAGAAGGAAAGATCCTTCATCCTCAAGCCCGTTACCTAAAACATTTGCTGTTCCTCTCTGAGAAATGCTCCCTGCACTCTGGAGGCAAGTCTTGTCTTCTGCTCTTAGGAAAAGTTTTAGAAGGCTCCTCTGATATGCAGCAGGGACAGGCTGCTGAGCAGACCTCAAGCTCCCCTCAAGCTCATTGCCTAACCCAATTGCTGTTCACCTCTGAGAAATGTTCCCACCCTTTGGGCTTGCAACATTGTCCTGTGACCAGTAGGCAAAACAGGTGGAAGCGTTGCTCAAAGTCATAAGGTTTCTGGATAAATGTGTTATGTTACTGAGCCAAGGGCAGCAAGTCAGTCACTAAAAATATACAAGTCTCAAGTCGAGTCAAGTCAGTGCATCATTTATTTCCGAGTCAAGTCCAAGTTGAGTCACTGAAGCGACTTAAGTCCGACTTAAGTTTAAGTCAGTTGACTCAAGTCTGCATCACTGTTTCAAAATCAGAATTATTTCACACCAATAATTTTTCAATCTAAATAGACTTCCCTCCCCTGCCTCTTATTTTCCCAAGGCACCTTCCAGAAAAGAAAAAGATTTAGAAAAAAAATCATTTTCATTTTGATGCATCTCTGGGTTCTTGCTTTCACTGACCTCTTCATGAACAATGTTCATCCCTTGCTGCTATCAACTCTCTCTGATCTTTGATGCTTCATCTAATTCCCTTCTCTTGTCTGCTGATTCTAATTCTCTGCGTCTCCCTTTTTCCTCCAAGTTTCAATTGTATATTTGTCCTCTTCTCACTTTATCTCTTTCAAATCTCTTCTGTGTTAATTCCACCATCCTGTCAGCTTTTCCTTGCCCTTCCATCTCCACTCATCTGGTTCACATCTGTTTCCTCACCTTCTCCTTTGCTCTTTGGGACCTTCTCCTATTACAATCCCTTTATTTCAGCTCTGTTTTTCTCTCTTTCTCTACTTCTTCTCCTCTGTCCATCACTTTCTCAATTCCTTCCCTCACTTCCTTCTTCCATTCCACCCACTTCTAAGTATTTCACTTTGCAGACTTCAGTCTTAGGCCCTTTCCAGACGTGGGGGGGGGGGCGATGGAACACGCTACTCATCAGATTTTAACTTCGTCTGGGCGAGTCCATCGCGACGAGGAGGAGTGCGAGCTCGTCGCTCCACACTCCTCCAGCGTCCTAAATGGAGGCTTCCGGTTGGTGGAGGCTCTCCACCAACCAGAGAAGCTCGCCAGCCGGAAGCCCGCCCCCGGCAGATCTGTAGGCATTCACTTGCATGCACCTGCAAATCTGCTCCAGAGCCGGGTGATGGAGTGGCACGGGGTTGCGCGCTCCATGCTTTTTAAAAACCTCTAAAAAGAGGTTTTTAAAAAACACGCTGCGCGACCAGTTCCGGTCGCTCCAGAGTGGACTGAGGTATGGAACTAAAAAAAGTAGTCCGCCCCAGTCCACTCTACGGTGCAGAAGACCTCTGTTGGAGGTCGCTCTGCACCGTTTTAATAGCCCGGTGCGGAAAAGGCCTTAATCTCTTTAGGATAGGGGAGAGTATACTGCAATACTGTAGAATCTAAGCAAAAAGTGGCGATAAAGGAGAAGGTATTTAAAGTCTTTTGTTCTATTCCAGACATGGTCTTTGACCTTTAATTTGTAATTCTTAATTTATAGTCTTTTAATTAGTCTCAGCTGTCATTTTTAGTCATCAGTCTCAATTCTCTTTAAATTTAGTTTTATTTCTTCTTAGTCAATATCAAAGTTTCTACTTCTTTCTCTCCCAGTGCTCCCTCTTTTCAGTCCTCTAAGTGTCAAAGAAGAAAGGGTACCAATGTTTTCTTTGTGTATTCTTTATATAATGTGCAACTCCATTCAGATGTAAGATCTTTTTACTGAAAGATAGTTAAGTCTCATGTATTCAGTCAGACTGTTAAAAGGTTTGATGGATAGTGTTGTGCCAGCTAGTTTCCTAGCTGGCTGCAGCCACAAGATGATGGCAGCTCTGACTTCCTTTGCTTCATCCACTTCTGTCTCAAATTAGCTCATAAAACAATAAAACAGTCAATTAGAAGTAGGCATTAGGTCTCCAGGAACTCTGCTTCTTTCATACCAAAGAGAAAATTTAATTAACAACTGATCTTCCACCCCATGATGCAAGCGTCTCTGATTAGGATAGCCATGAGAAGCACCTCCAGCCTCCATTAATCATACCTGAAGTCCCCTATCCTTTCTTTACTAATGTGAATAATATTTAATGTCCTTCTAACTGCATCAGATAAATGTCTTTTTGGTACTAAACCATTGGGATCATAATGAATATATTGATTAATAAATTTACTCAGTTGTTGTGCTAAAATCTTTTGGTCTTGTCATTAAAAGTATAGATCTGCAGACTGAAAAGTATAGATCTACAGACTGAAACATGCATATGGTGACAATTACTTTGGAGGATTGTTATAATACATGCTGCTTTCTGTATTCTGGGATGGAATGAAGACGCACATCCAGGTCTCTTAGTGAGCTTCTCTAATGCAAGATGCACTGGGCATGGTAGGAATAGGTTTGATACACTGGAAACTGGCTAAAATTGTCTCCCTAGCATTGGAGAGTCAGAGGATGACTCAAACAGTCTGGATTCCTGGTCTTGTCATCTAGGAGGCATAGAAAGTGTCCCTGGAAGTGCTAGTAGATCAGAGGAAACCAGGACAACACACCAGCCCTGTCACATACCAGAAGCAATGGCGGGGGGTGGAGGGTGGGGACAGACTTAACACTGTGAAACAGTTTTCTTAACCTCCTAATAACATAAAGTTCCACATCTAAGGAAGCTCTTCAGCTGATGGGAACAGTTAACTTCATCACCATTACTTCCTCAAACTTCATGTGAGTGAAAACATCTAAATTAAACTTTTTTATTAACAAGAACAGTGTGCTAGAACTGAGTTGCAAATAAAATTGCAAGAATTGCTAAATTCTTACTAACAAACTTTTCCAGAATTTAAAGATTTAAAGACTTAAAGTTTCTAATACACTCTAACTGTGGGAAAAAAAACATGTTTACCTACGTTCAAGGATGCTGGTGCTGAGTGGAAAACAGGAAGTGAATTGGCCCTGAAATCAGGGTGACCTGAGTTTCACCTTTCTGGAGAGCAAGTGTTGAAGTGCAGCCGGAAGGAACTGTATGGAGAGATGTACAGACCTCTAGAGGTTCAGTGGAATAACTGCAATAGGATTTTTGTTAAAATGGTTTCAGGACTGAGATCTAAGCAAATGCAAGCAACAAATGTGCAAAGTTCAAAAAGAAGATCAGTTGAACAATCTAAGAATGCCAATTCAAACCAAACTATTTTGGCAGAGATTAAATGAATGAGAGCAGATGTGAATCAAACAAGAAAGGACTTCAAACGAGATCTGAAGGCTGAGTTCAAGGTTGAATTCAAGGGTATAAAACAATCTTGGACTCAGAAAACAACAGAGATCAAACAGATGATTGAAAAATGGAGTTACTGGAAGATAAGACACAGAGACTGGAAGAAGTGACTGAGAAGTTATCTGTGGATCAAGAACAGAACTAAGATGCAATGGCCTTGTTTGTCCTTAGGGAAAGGCAGAGATGCTTTGGATTTAGAGGAATTTTGGAGATGCAAAAACTGAAAACATATATGAAAGAATTATTGATGCTTTGGCTGACTTCCTGGAAAGAAAGACAGAAGATTGAGGTGGGGGAGGGACTGGATAAAGTGTACCAATTAAATTCTTGGGTAGTGCAGCAGAGAAATTTGCCTAGAGATACGGTTGTTTACTTTGTGAGAAGACAAACGAGAGAGCAAGTTCTCCAACGGCATTATTTAAATAAAATGCAGGTTGACGGAAAGGAAGGTAAAAATTTTAAAGATATGCCAGTTTGAATTTTGAGAAAGAGAAGGGAGTATGCTTTTCTTGACTAACAAGCTGAAGCAACAAGGAATTCCTTTCAGGCAGGGGAAATTGGAAGGGGTTGTCTTTTGCTATAGACAAAGAAGATTTAATCTTAACATGATTCAAAAGGCAAAAGACTTCCTGAAGAAGTATGGCAAAAAAATTGAGAGAGTAGTGCTAGAGAAAAGGAAGAAGAAAAGGATCCTGACCAAAGTTCTAAAGAGAAGACAAGTAGATCAAAGAAGGGAAAGAATCAAAGGTTCAGGGTAGAGTGGATACAGACTGTGATGGTACTAAGACCTAAAGATGGATTTAAAATATCTTTCTTGAAATATAAGAGGGGAAAGTTACAAAGAAAATGGTAGAATACTGATTTCATTAGTAATGAAAACTGGGATGTTTAGTTGGCTAACAAATGTCACTTCCTGGATTCTTCCTGCAGAAGGTTCTGGAAGAACTCTGGCCTGATTTTATACCCAGCTCCTGGGTGTGGGGAGGCAGTGCCAAGGTGTTGGGCACCAAGTTGTGCCTGCCAGTAGTATGGGATTTAGAGTAGTTTTAGTAGAGACAAAGGAAAAAGATTCTAGGCTGGCACCAAGGTCTGGGAAACATCTGCAGAGAGATAAGGGACCCTCAGCCTGGGAAGAATGCATGGGAGGGTCTGGGCCTAAACTGCTTCATTCTATCCTGTTCTTTCAGTCTGAGTACTGAAGTTCATGCGGTGTACTACAATACCAATATACTATGCTTTCCTGCAAAGCCTTGTGATTGCGGTTTGTTCCTGACACAAGGCCTTGAGTCTGAAAAGAAACAACTAGAATGAAATCAGTAGGCTCCACAGAAGAGACAAACCTCTGCAGAGATGGTAGCAGTGGCAGGGTTGTACAAGATCCCTTGTATACACTAGAGAGCCTCTCCCTTCCTTACAATAGGTTCTGGAACAGCTCTGGCCTGATTTAATGCTCCAGTTCCCAGAGATTACGTAGCTGGGGATTCAGTACCTGGGCCTGAGTCTGGCAAGAGGCAACTACTCTAAACCAGCCTGCAAACCACAACATAATCTCTATAATGCCACTAAGTCCCTCCAACTGCATCAAAACACACACATGAAACACACACACAAACTTGTATCTGAAACAGAGACATCCTAGTCCTGTGGCTGCAGTCCTTTTAGCAATATAACAGTTTCAGTGTCCTGTTTAGAACAACCATTAAACTGCTCTCTTCTCCGATGGAGTGTTATAACGTAGGCAAGTTGATGAGGAAAAATGTTGCAGTGTGTTAGATGAGAAATTTGAAATTAAAAAAAAAATGCCACTGGAAAGTGTGGAAGTCTTCAAGTTCACCAGAACTTTTTGTCAGGCTGTGGTAGCACCTGGTCTGCTAAGAAGTTCAGTAGAACTACTTTGCATTGTCATTTTGGTTGGCCCTACTGTAGGTTTCGGAATACTTTATCATGGACCAGCACAGCTATCTTTTTCAAATATGTATTTATCTTAAGTCACTTGTGTTCTGAAAAGTTTATTTATTAAGATCATGCAATCTAATAAGATGTATGCAGTACTTGATAACATTTTGTTAAGTGCATAATAATAGTTGTTGTTGTTGGGTGCCTTCAAGTCATTTCCAACTTATGGTGACCCTAAGGCACACGTATCACAGGGCTTTCCAAGGCTGAGAGTGTTTAACACATCCAAGGTCTTGTATGGGTTTCCAGGGCCAAGTGGGGTATCAAATCCTAGTCTCCAGGGTTGTACTTGAACACTCAAACCACTACACCATAATGATACTGCTGTTAATTTTTTGTCTATTTATTTCAGAAGTACAGTTATGTTTTCATACATATGTTCATTTAATAGCTTGTTAAAGGGAGAAATGTTAGTATATATGTTGTTTGCTGCCTGGAAGGGAGGAAGTAAGAGTGAAAATTAAGAGGATGTTTTAACAAAAACGTTGTTAGTTTGTTTAATGTTGTGAATCATCTTTATACTTATTAACATTAACAGACAAGTTAAATCAACTGAAGTGGGGATAGGGAGCCAGTGCCTACTAGAGATTGTTGAACTTCATTTCTCAGCTTCCTTCATCAGGCTAGCTGAGGCTAACAGAGATAAATAGAATCCATGAATTTATAATAGTGCCCTGTTTCCACATAATTTCAATAATGATTGCAGTAGTTGCTAAGTCACAGTTAAGTATAAAATTGGAGAAGCACATCAGTCAAAAGCATCACTAAGAAAGCTAGAACATTCTGAAGTTAAATGTGTTACCCAGAAAGAATTACTTTAAATCTGTACCAAAACAGAAATCCTGTTTCACTCTTTCGCTGCATGTTTTTCTAGCAGTACAAAGCATTCCACAAATCAAGTATAATTTAAGATCTTCACTAGCTTGTACTCTGCTAACATCAGTGTTTATGATAATGGCAATAACATCTAATCCCATTTCTTCCACTACAATGAAAGCCATACCAAATGTGCAAAGGAAAACAGGTTTCACTGAGATACTTCTCTGATAGCTCCTTTTTTGTAGGACTTCACCAATGAACTTTGCACCAGGCAGTGACCAGGAAAAGGGACTATAACCAGTACTAATAGAAGGGGTCTTGTTATTTGACAAGGAGTGACTGATTTTTGTATATATTTTTATTTTTTGAACTAAAACCAATCTTGCTGACAAAGAACATTGATAATGCAGCAGCATTACTAGCGCTTCAGTTTTCTAATTATAAGGGACCAATTAACAGCACTACTTCAGACAGACATATTGTGAGTTTGTCATGCACATTGAATGAGTAGTCAACAAACCAATTCGTGCTATATATTTATGTTACAATGAATAGCCCTGAGGCTGCAAATCCAAATACGCTTGCTAGGGAGTAATATGCATTGAATTCAATCAGACTTCTAATAGATATACGCAAGGTTTCGCTGTTTATTTTGAAAAGTAAATGGTGGACTTCAACAAAATTTATTTTATATTGCTTTTTAACCACATGTAAATCTGAAGTTCTAAGAATGTTGAAATTGATTATTTCAAATATGGGGTGCATGTTGAATTTTATCAAAATTTGTATTGAACTTACTTAAAACAATACTTAAAGGAAGAAGGCTTTAACTTTATATGTATTATTGTGGTGAAACAGAAAATTGTTGGATGATATTAAAGATCAATAAATAAGGAATACATACAAACACAAATCTTATCATAAAATGTGTTATATAATGCATATAGATATTAGTAGGGTTTGCTTCTCAAGCAAATACTTCATTCCCAAATTGAACTAATTTAGACACAAAGACTTGTCAGAACTGAAGCAGGAACTTCTGAATGTCTTCAGAATGAATCTGGATCCTCTTGAAACTTTAGAGCCAGTTTGGAGAGACAGACAGTAGGCTCATCCAGATTGGGAGTTGAGAGATGGTAGACTTTGCTCCTGTGACCTCTTTTCAAGATCCAGACAGTATTTTTGTAATGACAAGAAGCCAGACATGTGGACTTCTACTAAGTCCCAAACTTGGTTCAAGATGTCCCCAAAACATTCTTCTTGGCTCTCCAGTACAGCAGAAGGCAGCATATCTTTTGTTAGAGTCACAACACTGTCCTATTGGTGAATATTTTTTTCCAGGAGTCTAGGTATGCCACCTAGTACCTGTCTGTATCAGCTGAATCCTAAGATTACATTTTTAAAAAGTGAAAGTCCTTACCTTCATAGCAACTAAGATATTTAAACAAAATGTCTTGTCACTATTCTCATTAAATGCGTTGCCTTACAGCAGACAGCTGTCAGTGCCTCTCTTCTCCCCCTTTTCAGACAAGAGGGAGTACACTGCATAAGTGCCAGAACCAATGGGAAGAGAGGGATGTGCACAAGGTGGAGCTAGCAAAGTGGTGGAGGGAAAAGCAAGCACAGCCAGCAGGGATCACTTGCTCTGGGAGCAAGTCATTCATGCAGGACTGGACAATTGCCCTCCTGTGGAAAGGGGTGTGTGTGTGAGAGAGAGAGAGAGAAAGACAGACAGACAGACAGAAGAGGTAGTATTTTTTAACTCAAGCAGGCAGGGCACAAGATGCTTTGCAGGTTGGGAAGGAACTACAGATTAGGGCAGCCTGGAAAACATGCATGATGGCAACTGTGCCACATGCCTCTGGACTGGTGTGTGTTTGCCACGATTTGCCCAGATGATTGCTGAAAACTGTGTGTTTGTGTGCATGTATGTGAATTAGTTGGATCTGTGCATATTCATGTGCTGAGCCTCTTTTCCTATTTCCTCCACTTCATGCATAGCAAAGATATTAAATAAAATCAGCCCAAATGGAAAAGGATAAAAATGCAATACTTACAGAACTTTCAATACATTTAAATATTTGTTTTTTACCCTTCTGCTTCACCCCTCCTTGTGTGTCCTCAAACACTCTGCCTCCATCTCAGTCTGAAGATTTAAAAAAAAATGTTGTGAGAGCAGTCACTAATTCTCTACTTTCAAAGAAAATTGTTAATATATTTGTTGTATTTTAAAGGCTACACTCCTAAATATGTTTGCCAGGGATTAAGACCGATTGAGTTCAGTGGGACTTTGTTCTGAGTAAACATGGTTAGGATTGCACTATTATGGTAATCTGCAGTGTCAAAACCACCACATCAAGTTAGTTGCATCTTTTTAAGGCGGAAGCCAAATATGTTTAAGGCTAAGAGTGAGTTTGGCCAACCTACCATGGCCAGCACAGTTTTGCTAGTACGGATCTCACAGTATGGCCCAGGGTGGGAGTTGAATTGACCCTGCAACTCTAGGAGTCATAGTCAGCACAGCAAAGGATTAGGAAAGCTGGGATTTTATATCCAACACTGGAGAGCCATGTGATTCTCACCTGTTTTAGCTGTTTGATCTTTGCTATAGATATTATAACACCTACGTTATAGTTATTTGATCAGACATATATCCTACTAACTCAAATGACTCTTACTTCTAAGTAAACATACAAAGCAAAGTGCACAGCAAATATCTGTTTAAGAGTGTGTGTGTTTCAGTTGCAAGATGGGGGGTACAGAAGAGATTTGAGTCTAACAGCAAAAGCAAAGTTTGTGGAAGTAGTATAAAGAAGGAAACGGTAGCTCTGTCATATTGTACTGCATTTGACTTACAGAGGTAGATGGCAGCATGAAGTGAGGCCAGTGGTGGGGAGGAGGGAGAGGATAGAGCACAAAGTACAAAGGAGCACTCTGTGACTTGCTGTGGGGTGAGTTTGCTCTTCAGGGCAGTGCAGAGTATCTGCAGCAGTGGAAATGTCACCAGGTGATACTTTTTGTTTTCAAAAGCCCATTCAGTTTGTATGGGTTTTGGGGAGAAGTATGCAGCCTCCACCCAATGAATTAGAAACCATTGGCTGGTGGGCAGGAACCATGGGTACGCTTCACTCCAGTCAGGTACAGGCCCATAAGAGGTATCTCACCAGTGCTTCAGCCTCATTTGGCTTCAGAGTTTTATCCTTCCACTCCCCTCTAATGTGTTCAGTCAGTTTTGTATTCATGTATGTGGCATTGATTGTGTGCTCCCTTTGGCACAACTTGTAGGGTGGTGGTTTGGTATGGGATTTGAATCCAGAAGGAAGGTATTGACAGTCTGCATGCCTATCAGTCATTATGGGGAGGGGGTAACCCCATGGGACTTGGGGCTGTGGTAGAAGAGGCAAATTGTAGTGACAATACATTTTTTAATAACAAGTAGTTATTCGTAATTATTTTCATTTTTCTAATAATGAAGATTAACTATATTACATTATAAAACAAAGTCCAAAATACACAAAAGAGTGATACCTTTATTAGTCAACCAAAATGCACAACACGTGTCATCAAATTTCTGAAGCTCCACGGTTTCTTCTTCAGGCAAATGACGTTTAAAAATATATATATATAATGTTTGCAAACTACTGAGGAATACTCTCACCTTTTTGTAAGTGTAACAATAACTTTTTATCTTTTTCTATAGTTGTGGAATTAGACCTCTCTTCCCACAAAGCACTGCTCACAAAAATGTGGAAAAGAATCCTTTTTTAAAATACTTGGAACCCTTAAAGATTCCCTGTGCACTATACAATATGCACACCTCTACAATGTGCACTTTGTTTCATGTATTTTCTTAATAAAATTTGACCCCTCTACTCCATCCAGGATTGAACAATTTACATTTCTGTGGTTCTGGTTTCAAATGAAGCAGAAATAAGCAAAAACCTAAAACCTCTTCATTCATTATTAGTACGTCGCATCTATTGAAAATGCCCATGTTTCTTGCCCTAGGGTGGTAGCTCTATGGTGTCTGGTGTCTTTGGTCAAATTGTCTGCACCAAATGCTGACCTACAGACTTTGAGCATTTCCTCTGTCCCAGATTCCTTTACTTTTAGATCTGGAGTTTGGAAGCATTCTCCCCACCAAAGAGATAACTGTACCTAATCCAGTTCTGTGGAAAATTATTTAAAAATACAAGGAATTCTTTTTTTTAAAGGAAGTCACGATTTAAAGCGTCTTGGACCCTTTTTCTTTAAATTGGGCAGACTTCAAATTTAGAAGGGATTACTGTGCTTGCAAATATTATTTGTGCATTTATTTAAAAATATAAATTTTTGCAAGGCCTGGAGTCCCTCCCCAATGAAATCTGGACATGAGATGTACGCATAACCCCCCCACCCCCAAGATGTAGCATCATAGTATAAGGATCATTCTACTGTGTTCCTTGTTAAAAGTGCAACAACGCTTAGCACTGACAAACCCAAAATGCCTTGCAGTGGGACAGCAGTAATAGAGTTAGTTAGGGTCAGCTGAAGTGTCCTCCCTCTTGGCAATATCCTCTCCTGATTCCTCTGTCATGGAAACTCTACTCTACTCTTTCTACTCTTAGAAATTTTTCTGCCTTTTTCTCCCCTCCTCTTTCTTCCCAGTGATTCCTGAGAATGTAGCTAGGCTAGTTAGCCCCCAGTAACTTTCCTATCTTAGTATGGAGTTCCCTTAATAACACTTTAGTTTATTTTTTCTTTAAGCCATGTGTCTTGCTCCTTAATCAGCTCCACTGCTCTGCTGCAGAATTGGCACTCTCTGACATTCCTACTGGCTGAAATGTTGGAGTCAAACAAATGCACTGAACCTCTTTCTTCTTCCTTCCTGCAGGAAGACTGGTTGTGCATTCCTGCATGGCAGGGAACTGGATTAGATGCCCCTTGCAGTCCCTTCCAACTCTAAGATTCTATAATTCTATTGGCATACAGAGAGATGTCTGCCTCTAGTATCATTCCATGCTTCTAAGTCCAATCAGCCATCATATCCTTGATTAAAATCTTCATCTTAAATACTGGGTTGCTTGCTAGGGGCCACAAGTATTCTATCTTTGTTTCTCCCACACGTGCACACTAACTTGCGTGGCAGGGAGTTGGACTGGATGTCCCCTGTGGTCTCTTCCCGCTCTATTATTCTATGATTCGATCATTCTATGATGGCATGCAAAGGATGTATTTCACAGTTTCATACACAGCGCTGTCTCTCTTTTCACCACAAACTCTATTCTTTATTTAGAAGAAGCAAGCATCATAAATTCGTTGGACATTACTCAGTGGCTTCACTAATCCATAGTGAGGCAGTGTAGAAAACCAGCCTGATGATGTCATTTGTATAAGGAATGAATTGTTTGCATTTGCAACTTGCCTTATTTGTGCATGATTGTTGAGGTAACACAGCACTATGGATAATTTCCAACGTCTTCCTTTACAAGGAGCTGCAATGCTTTACAGTGCTGATCTACTTGAATAGTCAATGACACTGTGTTTAGAATACCTAAGTGTATGGTTTTATTACACTTGAAACCTTATCTATTTCATAGACATTATTTTGTATTTCTGACATTACTTTGAAATTATTAAGTTTCTACCCAAAATGAGGCGTCCATATTTTTCGTGTCCTAAAAATTATATAAAGAAATAGAAATTTTAATATGTGCCAGTTTTAATTTTTTTTTCTTCATCTGCAATTTTCTGAATTTCCAACCATCTTATTAAACAGACATTTTATTTTTTTCCCTATTGTTGTTTATGACTAATGGGGCATTTTTTTTCCTCTTCCATGATATTTTCCACCTTATGGTGACCCTATGGTGACCCTATCATGGGGTTTATACCTTTGAAGTATGAAACTCTTGCCCAGAAGCTGTAGAGAATAAATTATTAATATAAAAGTTAAAAAGAAATGAAGCAAGAATACAGCACTGACCAACCACTTTGTCAGTGGGGATTTCATTATCTCCCTTGACCTAGGACTTAAGTGTATATAATGCAGCATGTTAGGGATTTTGACCACATGGGTAGAAGAACCCTTTCCATATTACCTAGAATAAAAGAATCATAGAGCTGGAATGAGTTCCATAAGCCATTGAATCCAACCCCCTGCTCAATGCAGGAAATCCAGCAACAGCATCGCCAGCAGGTAGCTGTCTAGCCTCTTTTTGAAGATATCAAAAGAAAGAGACCCCATGATCTCTCTGGGTAATTGATTGCATTGTTGAACAGTTCTTATTGTCAAGAAGTTTCTTTTAAAATTATTTAAAAAAAGAGAGAGAAGTTTCTTTTCATGTTCAATAAAAATCTATCCTCTTGTAATTTAAAACCATGAGACCTTGTTCTACTGCCTAGGGCAGCAGAGAACAAACTTTATACCCTCCTTTCTGTGCTTCTAATGTATCTTAAAAAAAAAAAAATTGTTGCTCTTTGCTTGCCTATCCAGTCCCTGCTCATTCTGAGCTTTAGCTTACATTGTACTACTCCTGTAAGCTTGAGCTATACATCTGCATACATGCTATACATATGGATTCTCCCCCCCATCCCTTAAATTTCTACCTCACCCTCGAGTTTTCTGTACAGCTGCATTGGCTTTTTCAGATATTTCCCATTTTTCTTCTTCCATGGGATTGTTTGTGATTGTCCTTTTTGCAACTCGTTCATGAAATCCCATCCTTGCTGTGTCTTTTTCTTTGAGAATCTTTAGCCATGAAATTACTTTCCTGAACTTGATAAAATCAGCTAAAATCCAAGGTTCATGTTTCACTATACTCTTCTTTGTCCTGTCTCTCACTTGTGAATTCCAGCATTACATAAACACTTCCCTCTGAAATACTGACTAGTTGGATTCCAGTGACCCAACTCCTACATATTGGTTAGGATTAAGTCCAGCATTAATCATTCTTTTGTGCATTACTTTCCCTTTGAAAGGAAAAAATTTATCTGAAAGGCATATTAGGAATTTGTTGAACAGACTACGCTGAGCTGAGTTAGGCTATTTCCGCACAATGTCGCTGTACCGCATATAAATGTATGTACCACAAGACATGTGCCACTTCTCAAAAGCTTGCTGCTTCTCCCAATCTGCCTCTCTTTTTTTGCTTACAGGACTTCAATAAACGCTCATGGGGAAAAGTATGCAGGTGAACTTCTACTCTTCCAGGGCTTTGCTTCCTTCTTAAAAACAAAAAAACAAAAAAGCAAATTGTATAAATGTTGTTTCTGTTGATGACTAACCATTATTACATCCTGTTGGAATTTCATTTACAGTCTTTCTTTTGGCTCCTGAACTGTGTGTGTCATAAATGACTTCATAACAGACGCTTCCAGCATTAGGCTCAGAAATGGTAATTAAAATAAATTTAAAATAGATTTCTTACATCATTTGTGGTAAAAAGTAAATTCTGACTAGTAAAGCATTGTCCCATGCCAGGCTACAGAAAATGGGAGGGTTAAACAAACATGCAATCAGTCACCGATTAGAGTAGATTTAGAGAAACAAATGGTTACTGAAATAAGGGGCTGAAGCATAGCTCTTTCAAATTTATTTATTTATGTCCCATCTTCCTTCCAGAACTGGAACTCACAATAACTCACAGCACAATTAAAACTGATATATAAATAAATAAAGTAAGTAAGTAAGTACATGTAAAAATCAGGCAAAAAGTTGTTATGTTAAGCCACAATTAAATAATCATGATATTTAGAAGTACTGGATTAAAAAAAACCTTAAAAACACATCACCATCACAAAAAACAATATAAGCACAATGCAAATCTGTTAAAGGTCCTTTCTTCAACATCAGGTGAACTGCCAAAAGTCTGCTGGAATTATTTATTTAAATTTGTGCAAAAATAAAATAAGATTGCTTCTTATGTATCCTCAGATACTGCCTATTTTGTAAAATCAATCACTGTAAAATCAGTCACCTGATGTCAGGTTGGCTTCCCTTTCACTGCCATGACTTCCTAATGCCATCCTAATGACATGTAGTGTTTTAAGACTGCCATTTATATAACACCTTGTAACTCATCATGCACTATCATACCAGGTTATGGGCTCTTTTTTTTTCTATGTAATACATGTTGTGCATTGCTGCTTCATGCCAGGTAAAGGGAGATGGAAGGGAATGATGGAAACTGAATGAGAAACCAGTGCTTTGGGAATGAAGGTATGTTGATATAACAAACCTTGATAAGGAGGAGAACAAAGACAAGCACAAATTCAGGATGCCGGCAGGCAAGATTAATTAGCTGGCGAATAAGGGTCTTGCATGCACAAATGTGTGATGTTACTGCTTATAAAATAGTGTAATTCCAAAAGAGCTATTAGTCTTGGCAATTGCCAGAATGTGTAACTGTCAACTCACTGTTCTTGAATAAAACTTTGCAAACTTCTATGCTTACTTTCTGGGATTGGAGTTATCCTACACACGACACCTGATAAGTACCTTTTGAGGATTACTTTCTGTTGAGAGATATGGGAGGTAGATGGCTGAACTACTGTAATCAAATTGGAAAGGCAGAAGCTGCATTATAGCCAATCCTATGCCCATGCCCACCCCCATGGAATCTAGCAGAGAAAGAAAGAAACTTGGGCTTCACTATACTGCATAGGTAAATATGTGGTCTGACATAGAAGTGTGTGTATGTGTGTATCTGTTTGTATGTGCACGTTTGATGGTGTATGCTTCAATATAGTTTTAATTTTTTAATAATTTAATCTCTTTTAACTTTTGTACTTTTTTTTAATTGTTAACCATGTGTTTTTTCAATTGGTTGTAAGCTGCTTTGAGTCCCAAACTAAGGAAAAGGCAAGAAAATAGTAATAGTAGTAGTAATAATAACAATAATAATGGGAGGAAGAGGGAAGGAGAAGGGAAAGTGATGCTGGAAGAGAATGGATGTGGTAGAACAAACTAACAGGCAGTCAAAATAAATATTTGCTGTTCCTAAACTATTACGTGATATGCAAACTAATAATTTGCGAATATAGGCATGCAAAGGTTGCTAATTCTAATCCTGTTGATAATACTAATGCTGTAACAACAAGCTCGACTGGTCATAAACGGTGAAAGAACACAAATGATAGAACTGCACAGAGGTACGAGACAAGGGTGTCCCCTGTCTCCTCTGTTGTTTATCATGACAATGGAAATACTTAACAATGCTATAAGAGAAGATAAAGAAATAAGAGGAGTCCAAATTAAGAAATATCATTACAAGTTAAAAGCTTTTCCTGACGATCTGGTCTTCTTACTGGATGACCCAGGGAAATGTATTGAAAAATTGATTACTACAGTTCAAGAATATGGAGAATTCTCTGGTTTTAAAGTTAATAAGGAAAAAACAGTCTTCTTAACCAAAAATATGACTGAAAGAGAAGAGATGGAATTAGTACAAAAAACAGGATTCAATAGAGGACAAAAGGTAAAATATCTACGTATTTGGATAGCCAAAAGAAACAATGAGTTATTTCAAAATAATTATGAAAAAAAACGGAAAGAATTAACAAAAGACTTGGAAAGTTGGACCTCCATGCGTTTGTCAGTGATGGGGAGGATAGCTGCAATAAAGATGAATGTTTTGCCAAAAATGAACTTTTTGTTCCAAAATCTTCCTATAATAACGAACATGAAACCTTTCATACAATGGAAGAGAGAACTAACTAAGTTTATATGGCAAGGGAGAAAACCTAGGATAAAATGGAATACTATGGCAGACTTAAAAAGTAGAGGAGGAATGGGACTGCCAGACTTTCAAATATACTATAAGGCCACGGCTTTTACGTGGATAAAAGACTGGGTGGACCTACAAGACACGAGAACGTTGGCACTGGAGGGAGCAGACCTGAGGATGGGGTGGCATGCCTATATGTTTTATGATAAAGCAAAAATAAAGACTTCACACATCATTTTATCAGAAAATTGCTTCTGAAAATTTGGGAGGATTATAAAACTAAAAACAGATGGCAGCTCCCCACCTGGGTCTCACCACAAGAGGCTTTTTTTGGCAGATGGACGGACACAGATAAATGGTTGCGATATGACGATATAATTGAGAGATCAACGTCCAACAACTTTAAGATTAAAACAAGAGAAAAATTAGAACAAGAGGGAATAACATTAAGTTGGTTCCCTTACAGACAGTTAGCAGAAAGGTTTCAGATTGATATAAAAACATATGGAATTGAACTTAAAGAGAAAACTGGAGTGATTAAATGGCTGTTCGAAAATCCGCCTCATTTACTTGCCCAAATATTTCAAGAAATACTACATCAGGAGAGGCAAGAAGAAACAGTAAAGGCAACAATGATTTCATGGGCACAAAATATCAGACATTCAATACAATTAGAGTCTTGGGAGCAGAGCTGGAAAAAAACACAGAAATTTACAGTAGCACAGAATTTGAAAGACAACTATTACAAGCTATTTCATAGATGGTACATGACACCAGATAAATTAAAAAAAGATTTATAATACAGGTACGGGACAATGTTGGAAATGTCAGAATGAGGTCGGTACGATATATCATATGTGGTGGACGTGTCCTAAAGCTAAGAAATATGGGACTGAAATACATAACAAAATAGGGTGTGGATCCAAGATGGCGACAAGGCAGCAGCTGCCGTGAAGAGCTCTTTTGAAAATATTTTTCCTTTTGTTTATTCTTTTTATCTGCTATTGCCTTCTTTCTGATTTTGTTTTTACGTACTGCTTTTGATAAGAAGGTTGTACCTTGAGTCACCACATTAAGCCGATTTTTCGCTACGAATGAAGGCGGAGGATTCGTTTTGAGGATTTACAATCTCACTTTCTCTGGAAATTTATAAGGGAGGCCTGCATTTTCAATGGGGAGTAAAAAACGAACCAGATCAAGTCCTGGGGCAGCAAAACATAATAAGGCCTCTAAACAGCTGAAGATTGACGAGCTGCTTATCTGTGAGGAAACTGTGAGTAATTCAAACTCTAATACAAACATAGTGTTTGCGGTCGCTACTGCCAACTGTTTTTCAGCCTTAGACACAGATAATGAGTCTGCTTCTGAGCTTCTGGAAAATCCAGACAATAGTCTGGACTCGCATCAAGTAGGAGTGTCCCCAGTAGTTAATGGGGTAGATGAATCAGTCCCCAAACATTCGTCCACTAATGGAAAGAAACAATTTACTAAGCAACAACTCTATTCCCCAGATTTTATAACAAAACAGTGTCTTTTAACAGCTCACACTGTTATTTCAATCTATGAACGACTAGAATTGATTGTTAAAGAACTTCACTTGGTCAAGCATTCCGTTGATACCTTCATACAGAGTTTTGCAGCACAGGAGGGGAGACCAGCTCAAGGTATCAATACAAGATCAAAAAAAGAGGAAAATCTGAGACACAGTGAAAATATTACAATGAATTATAGGGGCTGCTCAGTAGCAGCTGTAGAGGCCCTGGGGAAGGGGAGCCGCAATAGGATTCTGCAGGCAAATCAAATTACGCTACAGATTGCCTTTAATAGAACAAACAATGGTAGATGGGAGTCATTCAAAGCTTCCAAATACTCTTTGAGCCAACTGTTGCATATACATCCTCACCAAGTTGATTTGGCTGCTGTGGAATGCCTTCCTAGTACAGCAGCACACTTGAGAATTATGGCAACATTTGAGCAGCCCATAATTCCCTCCATGTTGTTGAAAATGAGGTCCTTCTTGTCTAGTTTTCAAATAACACCAATGCGCGTCTTTCGAGATACAGTCATTACCCCCTTAGTTACCTTCAAGCATAACAGTGGAACGCTTAAGGAGGAAAAGAGTTCTGGTTTGCCAGTCCCTACAGAAATATCCTCCAACACGGTTCCACAGCCTGGTACTGTAAAAACACCTGAGGCCAAGAAGCAGTACATAGATCTAAGGGAATTAACCTTTAATGATGAACAAAAAGATATCGCCAGTAGACTCGAGGACCTCAAGACTATGTTATTTACTATTAAAGACTTAGCTGAACCATTGGTAGACATAGTAGCCACAGATGTATCTATTCAAGAGGAGAGTGATCATGCTGGGGACTCCATTGACGCATTATTAGCCATGAACGAGGATGTGTTGATAACCACTATGCCTCTTCAACCCTCGGCATCAAAGAGGATTAAAAACACACCCGTTCTGTCAAAAGAGCTCTCTACACAGAAAGCCCCGGCTCAGATTAAATCTCCACTACCTTTGGATTTTGAATCTCCACTACCCTTGGAATCTAAGAGGGCTAACAATATACTCGCTCCATCTGAAGAGCTTCCAGTACAAAAAACTCCTGTCCAAAATGAACCTCCGGATATTTGCGAAGTTACAAACCCTGCAATACCAGTCTGACAATTACAGTTACTCTCATGGAATGTTACAGGCTGGGCAAATAAATTTTATGATGCAGATTTTGCGACCTACCTACAAAAATTTAAAATTATTTGTCTTCAGGAAACATGGGCTACTGAAGCTAATTTACCAACACTTTATGGATTTCAAGCATTTTCTGTTCCAGTTATTAGAATAAGTTTTAAAGGAGGTGGCAGTGGCGGGCTTTCCATACTTGTTTCAGTGGACTTGCAAGCTGAAGTTGAACCACTGGCTAGTTCCAATCCGCATTATATTCAGGCACTTCTTATTAAGAGTAAAAATAGTGGCTCTCTCATTTGTATAAATGTTTACTTTCCTCCTAGTTTATCAAAAAATGTAGGACCCAACAGTATTTGGGATAGCCTATCTGAAACCCTCACAGTTTTAGAGGATAAGTATTCCCCCACAAGGCTTTTGCTCTGTGGAGACTTTAATGCTAGAATTGGGATTGGCCCAAAACAGATGGTGTCTTCTAACTACGGTCAACATTTCCAAGCTACATCACCCATTAGGGTATCTCAGGATACTTGTATAAATAAGCCAGGCCTGAGACTTCTAGAAGTTTTGTCTCTGCATCATTTGCAATGTCTCAATGGATCTCAATGCGACACAACACTAGGTACTTATACCTATATTACTAACAGGGGAGCCAGCACAATAGACTATATAGCAGTTTCCGCTAATCTGTTGTCTAATATTTACAGGTTTGAAGTTGACTGCAGGGTCGAGAGTGATCATTTTCCTCTCTTATTGCATTTCCATCTTGAATCATCCTACTTTCCTCAGTTGCCTCAAAATACGAACATAAATGGGATGTATGTAGGGGAAAGGAGAATACGATGGTCAACCAACCTTGGGGCCTCAGTCTCCCATTTATTTGTAAGCCCCACTTTTAAATCTCTTTCCCGGGCCATTCTACACTCAGACTCAGACAGCCTACTTGCCTACCATAACATCATTCTGAATCTTAGACCCAATTTGGTTAGTGATAAGTATTTTAATCCCAACAGAACGGCACAAAATGGATGGTTCGATTCTGAGTGTAGAGTCGCCCGGAAAGCACTAATGACGTGTTCATGCCAGGTAGCTAGAAATAGGGAGGCTGTCGCTCCCAGCACCCTAGCTTATATGAGAAGATCTTATAAGGCATTTTTAAAGCAAAAAAAAAAAGATACGTATATTAGAACACAATGGAAACAATTGGCCCAAGCTATAAGGGAAAAGAACGAGAAGTTGTTCTGGGATGTCATTTCTTCCGGCATGCGTGCAGTCAGACGGGTAATAGTCGGACATATTCCATTATCTCAGTGGTTTAACCACTATAATAGGCTTTATGGAGCAACATCTTCAGGTCATCAATACATCCCGGTTATCAAATTCGACAAACTACCATGTTGGCCATCAGTATCAACAGCCGAGTTAAAGAAACTGATTGCATCACTCGCTTTGAACAAGGCTCCAGGAGAAAACATGATGCCCCCAGAAATATTCATACACTTCTCAGAGTGGTGGGCGCCAATACTGGCCAAAGTATTTACACAAATTAACAAAACAGGCAGGATGCCAGAAGGTTGGAAACAGAGTATAGTTGTCCCCATTTATAAGAAGGGTGATAAGCAAGACCCTGGTAACTGTCGACCAATTAGTCTTTTGGATATTGATTCCAAGTTATACAGCAAACACCTGTTAAATAAATTAGAGGAGTCGGAATCTATTAACCACATCATTTATCCCAAACAGGCTGGCTTTAGGAGAGGACAGTGTACCATCGACCATTGCTTGACTCTTTATTTTTTAGCTCAACAAGGAATTTTGGGCCCAACCAAACACCTGTTTGTTGCCTTTGTCGACTTAGCAGCAGCTTTTGATTCAATTGACAGAAATTTGCTGTGGCATAAACTGAATAACATCAATATAGACAATCGCCTACTGCTGCTCATTAAGGAACTTTATTCTAATACATCAGCCAGAATAAGAGTGGGCATCTCTGACTCACTAACTGACCCGATTCCCACTAATAGGGGAGTGAAACAGGGCTGCTTACTGGCACAAGCACTTTTCAACTTATACTTGAATGATATAATTCCAGCATTATCCGGATCAGAATTTTTTCCACCTTCTTTAGGGTCAAAGAAGGTTTCCATCTTTTTATATGCTGATGATATGGTTTTAATTTCTTTGACCCGTATAGGTTTGAAAAGGTTGCTGGCTAAGCTTAATGTATATTGTTCCAATGAAATGTTGAACATCAATTATACTAAAACAAAGGTGATGGTATTTGGTAAAAGGCACTCTTCCTTTCAATGGTCTATTAATGGTCAACAAATCGAGCAATGTCGGGAATTTAAGTACCTAGAAATTCATTTTACAGAAAATCTTTCCTGGAAGCCCCACATTGAAGCTATCAGAGCATCTGCTCTGAGATCAATTGGAGCAATCCTTAGATTCTATAACTCCGCAGGGGGTCATCAGATTGTCCCAGCCCTCAAAATTTTTCAGAGTAAAGTTATAGCCCAGATGCTGTATGGTGCCGCAGTTTGGGGATGGGATAGTTCCTTGTTAGCCAAATTGGAAACTATCCAAAATGTTTATCTTAAAAAACTATTAAGACTCCCATGTGGCAGCCCTGCGGCGCTGGTCCGAGCTGAGGTTGGTTTGGCTCCGATTAAATCGCGTGTGCATTACACCTTGTTTAATTATTGGAGAACCATAAAAGACTCCGATGTTAGAGTCTTCCCCAAGTTTTGTTTTGAATAGTTAATACACTGTAAAACCTGGAATGCAGGTTTTGATAGACTATTGAAAATGTACCCTACCCTTGGTGATAATTTATATACCCTGAATTCAAAAGAGAAACTTCGCAATTACTTTTTTGATTAAGGTGTCCAATTTGACAGACAGGACATTAACCATTCTAAATTTTCAAAATGGTACAAATTATTTAAATTTGATCACCAAAGGGCTGTATACCTGACGAGGCTTACATATCCAAATCTTCGCCAGGCTTTTACAGCCCTTTGATTCCAAACTATGCCCACAGCCATGATTGATGGCAGATACTTGCATGTCCCATTGGCCCTTCGTACATGTATTTGCAGGGCCCCAGAAATAGAGGACCTGCCGCATTACCTGTTTTCTTGTTCTTTGTACGATGAACCAAGAACAAAGTTCTTGGGGGCTATTTTGTCTTCTTTATGTGCAAATACCATATCCGAAAAGATTTTTTACCTGCTGTCCGACACCAATTTGGCAGTAACTCACAAGGTCTCTCTTTATGCGCTTGCAGCTATGAAAATCAGGGCTAGTTTCATCAAGGATATGGCAGTTGACTGTGCTGGGGATGACCTCTACTGATTTTCATTGATTCTATTAATTTTAGCACCAATGTTTATTCTAATATATCTTATGGATTTATAGTTTTATATTTTATATATTATACAATCCTAAATGTCCATAATCTATTGTATTTTATATGTTTTTAATAGATGATGTGTTGTAATATTTTAACGTTTTAAATCTACTTTATTTGTATTTGTAATTCTATTATTGATCTTGGTGATATGCATGTAAATGGCCTATGGCTAAAGCATTATATAATAAATATATATGATATATACATAACAAAATATGTGCATTAATGAAAGTACAGTTTGCTAAGTTACCAGAATTGTATTTGTTAAATATGACTGTCGTATTAGAAGGTACTGGTATAAAGAAGTACTGGAGAATATTACTGTACATGATAACAACAGCTCGTATTGAATATGCAAAGATGTGGAAAACTCAGCAAATACCCACATTAGAACAATGGTGGAGTACCCTGATTGAAAACAAAAATGCTGATATGGTCTCTCAGAGATTAAAAGGGAAATCAGACAAAGAGATACAAAAAGAATGGCAAATTATAATGGGTAATTGCTGGGTACCATGAGATGGAAATCTGTGATTCATGATTTAAGATAAATTATGAGGGGGCTACAGGATATATATCGTGAAGCGGGAATATGGAGATGGAAATGCAAGAATCAACAAGTAATAATAGCATTAAAATGTAGTACAATATTTTAAGCATGTTAAGAAATATTGATAATGAAATCTAGATCAGTGTGGAAGATCAGAAATATTTCAAATAAGTTGACAGTTATAATTGTTTGTTTTATATTCGAATTTGAATAAAATGATTAAAAAAAAGATAATACTAATGCTGTTGATGTGAATTGCTTGTAGGGATGGATAAAATAATTTAATAATATTCCAACAAGTGTGTTTCTCAAGTGTCAAGAAGATATGATGAGTAAATTGTGGACGGATGGAATCTCCACTATTTGGGACTTGTTCTGTGCAAGATTTGCACATCCTGTTCATGAATTACAGTGGTGTAAACCTGATTCACACCATCACAATTCATTTTTGTAGTTGTTGTGCACAATGGAATTTTCTTCCACCCATACAACCAACGGTAATATGAAAATGTACTTTTAAGCAGTGCAGCCCCATGCAACATGGCCCTTTTTCTGTTGATGGAGCACATCCCTGCTCATCTCCCTGTTTTACAGCAACACAGAAATTACAGTGTCAGAAGAGGCAGTACTACTTAAAAGGTAGGTTTTCAGGAGATAGCATTGCAAAACTTGGCTATAAAGACATAGTTACATCTTCATAACTGTGTCTTCCAGGCTCACAGCTGTGTTTTTTCCCCCACAAAAAACAACATTCTAGATATATAACAATTTTTCTGCCAGAAATATTATCTTCTGTGTAGAAAATGCTGTTTTCTGTAAGAAAAAGTACAAATTTTAGACAATGTTAAGTCTCCAACTCAGCACAGCACAGGAATCAGCATTTTCTGAACAGAAAATATTGCTGCACAGAAATATTGTACTTCTTCCTATATTGCATAATAATATTTGGATGAGGAAATCAAGTGAAGAGAAGAACAGATCTTTAACATGCAGATATTAATCCAACCATAGGGAATTTGAATGTCTTAGCATTACAGGAATCTATTGGATATTCTCCACCTACCTTTCCATGGTGGAGAATTGCATGCTCTTGTGAGGCAAGAGACTATGCTGATGACAGCAGTGCTGCTGGAAGGGTCTCCCGTGTCAGACTGGCTATTGCTGAGGACCCAGACTAAATGTGCCAACAACTGTTGGACAGCAGTAATGGTGGAAGATGACACTGACAGAGGATGTCTCAGAGACAATGGCAGTGGCATCATTGCTACTGCTGGTTAGTACTGCACAGAATAACGCACAATAAACCCCTTTTAAATGTCTTTTACCATGAAAACCCTCTGGAAAACCCAAAATGAAACAAGAGATAGTGCCAGACAATGAGAGTTCCAGGTCGGATGGCACTCAGCAAGCTATTAGGGAAGAGCAGAGGACAGTTATGAGTAGCACTGTGGTTAATGACACAACTGGATGCAAGTTGAAAGGACATTCAGCTGTTGACATGCTCAGAGGCAAAGGAAAGTGTTACTGCCCTGGCTAGTCCGAGCTTTGGGGATATTAAAAGATATCCTCTTGATATCACAATTCGGCTTCACTTCTCTATTCATCTCCACGTACTTGCGAGGCCGCCGGACAAGCATGTAAACAAGCTCAGCTGTTAATAGCAGTAATATTCAAACTACAATACAGGCAGGCCAGAAATAGCTGACTCGCTGCTTTAGGAGACCTCCAGGCAAGTACTCTAATTAAGTATGCATGCCACTTACAAAAGAGCCTCTGCCCCGCGATGGCAGCTTGATGAGTAACCTATACAATACCCAAATACTCTGCGTCTGCATACTGGCTACTCTATTGAGAACTGCTACGATAACTCAATCATTCAGATTCTGACCTTTTGGAGGCTTTGTCTCCAACTCCAAATCTATTGTTTTCCCCCAAGTACGGCATAGCCTGCAGTCAGAATTCTCCTTATAAAAACCCTTGATTCCGAAACCTTCCTCGGATCGCTCCCGAGTTTCATCCCACCTTGCTACCACTTTGCTTGGTGAGCCTCCCCTCAGCTCCATGTGCTGAGCTACATCGCACTCCAGCTTCGCTCTCTATTTTTCCTGGGCTTCAGGACAGGTGAAGTATCACCCAAACCAGCAATTCCTCTAAAAATCCCTCTAAACCACTCCAACCTTTATTTTCTTTAGTTATCTTGTATGAGTATGTCGCGTACACTGTTTTGCTTGTATTTAATAAACATCATTTATTATTTCAACTTCTGTGTTCTCCTTACTCGACCCGACCCCGTAGACATAGCGTTCAAGATCTCGCTAAGTTACCCTGCCTCTCATAATGCTAAGTGGTGCTCTGAGCTAATTTTCCCCAACTTTAGTTGAGCACACTTTGGTGTCCCTCCCTGGACCCCCAGTTCACAGGGTAACAGAAGGTCCAAAACTGCACAACTCATATTATAGGAACATGGAGTGTAAAAAAACCATGAATCAGGGAAACCTAGACATAATAAAACAAGAAATAGAATGCATAAACATTGCACTACTTGGGATGAGACAGATAAAGTTGACATTTTAAGTCAGATAATTACATAGTATTTTACACAAGAAATGAAAATCTAAGAAGAAATAGGGTGGCATTTAAAGTGAGGGGAAATATAGCAAAAGCAATCAAAGAATACAATGCAAAGTCTGACCAAATCACATCAATAAGACTTCAGGGAAAACCCATCAATATAACCATAATCCAAGCTTATGTTTCAACTACAGAGGGAGAAGAAGAAGAAACTGAAAGATTCTATGCAGGAGTCCAGGAGGAAATTAATTCCGCATCAAGAAAGGACTTCTTGTTAATCTTAGGTAATTGGAATGCAAAAGCAGGAACCAGAGCATAATCAAAGACTGTAGGAAAATTTGGTCTAGGATCAAGAAATGAAGCAGGAGCATGACCGACTGAATTTTGCAAGGCCGGCAGTTTGTTCATTGCACACACATTCTTCAAGCAATCCAAGAAGTGACTATATACATGGACATTTCCTGATGGCCAAAACGGAAATCAAACAGGGTATAAAACTGAAAGTGGAAGATAGAGAAGCTCCATTCTCTCTGCAAAAACAAGACCACAAACAGATTGCAGCACAGACCATGAACTAGCAAAAGTTAGATTGAACCTAAAGAAGAAACACTAAACCAACCACCATCTCAAAATACAACTTGAAGAACATCCCCATAGAATTTAAAGATAATGTGGGAAATAGATTTGTGCTCTTAAGCCTAATAGACCAGGAACCAGAAGAAATCTGGGCTGAAACCAGAGACATTGTCAGGTAGGAATGCAAAAAGACACTATCTGTAGCCAAAAAGAAAAAGTAGTCTCAATGAATGACAGTTGAAACTCTTCAAGCAGTCAAGGACAGACATGAAGCAAGGGTAAAAGGTGACAGAAATAGAGTCAGAACACTAAATGAAACTATTCAATGACTTGTATGTGGGGACAAGGAGAAGTACTCTTATAATCAATGCAAAGAAATAGAAGATGACAACAACAAAGAAAGAACAAGGAGCTCTTTTATAAAATCCGAGAAATCAGAGGGAAATTTAACCCAAGAGTGCAGGTGCTCTATGACAATGTTACCCCCAAAATGTAGATGCCACGAAGGCCACCCTGCAATGTCAATACCTCCTTGCAAAAGTGGGGAATGAATTAGCTCAAAGTTTAGGAGGCTTCCAAGAGAGGGGCAACCTAGTGAGACCTTTCCTACCTATGTCTATGAGCTAATGCAGAAAAACACCAGCCAAAGAGTAAAATGTAAGCTAAAATGTGTTTTTATTGAAACAAATTCACTCGCACATGCAACAGTTCAAGCACACACATGATCACACAGGGACTAGCCAAAGAGAAAGGAGGAAAATAGGATAGAGATTGTGAGGGATTGGGGCAATAATTACTGTGTCCAAAAAGAAGCAGAGAAAAGCAATAGCATGACTTAGGTAAAGCACCTAAGGACAGCTCCTGGTCAGGAGATGGATGGATAGAGTGGCGTTCAGATCTGAGCGAGACTGCACTGGACAGCCTGGAATCAGGGATATTTGTACCTGAAAAATAGCCTGTGGCAGTGGAAGATATGTGCAGTTCCAGGTGTGGAACAATGGGAGTTGCAGTGCATACAATGGACTGTCAACCCACTAATGTTCACAGTGTTTGGGTGACAAAGGCGTGATGGGTGTTGTCTAGTATAGCTGCTACGTGTTGTTGTCTATTGTGAGTGCTATGAGGAAAGAGGAAAAAGCCCAGGTGCACAGGGGATGAGTATGTCAATCAGTGTCCTGGTGGGCTTCTAGCTATTGTGTTCTCCAAGAAAACTCTAGTTTCTACTTAAGCTTATTATCCACAGAAACAGCATTTTTTTGCCTGACAAATGACCTAGTCTTACCTGGAGGGTATCTTAGATTGACCTGCCTTTCTTTTTCATGTTCACAGTCAGAATTTTCCTTCAGTAAGTTTGACCTTCCAGTGACCTTCAGGTTTGATTTTGATATCAGTGCTGATTAATGTATGTTGCCAATTAAATATGATGCCAATTAGATATGGTGCCCATCCAAACCATACCAGTATCAAACCCACACACAAGGCGCTTACAACCAACACAGAAACATATTACATGATGAATTAGAAATAAAAAGGTGATGGAAGCAATACACGGAAAAACTATATAAAAGAGATGAAAGGCTGTCAGATTCGTTCAAGGAATAATGATATGAAGACAAGTCACCAATTTTGGAAAACAAAGTGAAAGCTGCATTCAGAGCACTTGGGAGAAATAGATCTCTATGAACAACTGTCATATCAAGAGAGGTGCTTTAATCTACGAAGTCTACTCTAGTTGTAACTAAAATATATCAATAAATATGGAAAACCAAACAATAGTCCACAGATTGGAAATGCTCAATATACATTCCAATGCCCAAGAAAGGGGATACTAGGGATTGCAATAATCACAGGCCCATTGCATTAATCTCCCATGCAAGCAATGCCATGCTCAAAATTCTACAACAAAGGCTTCGACTATGCATGGAGCAAGACATGCCAGATGTCCAAGCTGGGTTCAGGAAAGGAAAAGGCAGTTCAGAGATCATATTGCAAACATACGTTGGTAATAGCATGAACTAAAGAGTTTCAAAAGAAAATCAGCCTGTGCTTCATAGATTATAGCAAAGCCTTTGATTGTGTAGATCAAAAGAAGCTATGGATTTCTCTTAAAGAAATGGATGTGCCCCAACATTTGACTGCCCTGATAAATAACTTGCAGGCAGCACAAGAGGATAATGTTAGAATAGAATACATAGAAATGGCAAGGGGGTTAAGCAAGGCCATATTTTATTGCCTCATCTGTTTAACTCTTATGCTGAACATATCATACATAAAGCAGGGTTAGACTCACAGAAAGGAGGTGTGAAAATTGGAGGAAAGAACATCAGCAATTTATTTTGATAACCTCATACTACTAGCAGAAAACAATAAGGACTTGGAACAGCTACTAAAGAAAGTCAAGGCAGAAAGTGCAAAGGCAGGTTTACAGTTGAACATTAAGAAAACAAAAATAATGACCACAGATTATTTACATAACTTTAAAGTAGATGATGAAGATGTTGAAATAGTTCAAGATTTTCCATAACTTGGCTGCGTCATTTATCAGAATGGAAACTGTGGTCAAGCAATCAGAAGAAGACTGGGACTTGGAAGGGCAGCTATCGAGAAATTAGAGAAGATCCTGAAGTGTCAAGATACATCACTGAATACTAAAGTTAAGATTGTCCATGCCCTTGTATTTCCATTTTCTATACATGGTTATGAAAGCTGGACAGTGAAGAAAGATGACAGAAAGAAAATCAACTCATTTGAATGCGGTGCTGAAGAAGATTTCTATGGATACCCTGGACTGCTTAAAAGACAAATGAATTGTACTAGAGCAAATCAAGCCTGGTCTCTTCCAGAAGCCAAGATGACTAAATCAAGGCAGTTGTACTTTGGCTATAACATGAGAAGACTTGACTCACTAGAAAAGACAACAGTGCTTGATAAGGTAGAAGGCAGTAGGAAAAGAGGAAGGCCACATTATGGATGGATAAACTCAGTCAAGAAGACCTGAGCAAAGCTGTTGATGATAGGCTGACTTGGAGGACTCTCAATCATAGTGCAGGACCTTACATTTCTCTCTGTTGAAATTCATTTTGTTAGCTTTGGCCCAGCTCTCGAATCTGTCAAGGTCATTTTGAAATTTGATCCTGTCCTCTAGTGTATTAGCAACCCCTCCCAATTTGGTGTCATCTGTAAATTTGATCAGCATGCCCTATACTCCTTCATCCAAGTCATTGATGAAGGTGTTGAATAGCACTGGGCCCAGGACAGAACCGTGCAGCACCCCACTAGTCACATCTCTCCAGGATGAAAAGCAACCATTGGTAAGCATCCTTTCGGTTCAGTCGGTCAACCAGTTACAAATCCACCTAACAGTAGCCCTGTCCAGCCCGCATTTTACTAGCTTCCTTGCAAGAATGTCATGGGGAACTTTGTCTAAGGCTTTACTGAAATCAAGATACGCTATGTCCACAGCATTCCCTTCATCTATCAAGCTTGTAACTCTATTGTAAAAAGAGATAAGATTAGTTTGGCATGACTTCTTTCTGAGAAATCCATGTTGACTTTTAGTGATTATGGCATTGCTTTCTAAGTGATTACAAACTGATTGTTTAATTATCTGCTCTAGGATCTTTCCTGGTATTGATGTCAGGCTGACCGGGCAATAATTTTTTGGGTCCTCTTTTTTCCCCTTCTTGAAGATGGGAACAACATTTGCCTTCCTCCAGTCTGCTGGGACTTCTCCTGCTCTCCAAGAGTTCTGAAAGATTATTGCAACTGGTTCTGAAACGACTTCTGCCAGTTCTTTTAATATCCTTGGATGTAATTCATCTGGCCCTGAAGACTTGTATTCATCTAGTTTAGCCAGGTATTCCGGTGTTACTCTACCTGTTCTGTGCTGCATTTCCCCCCCTTCCTCACCTGCTCCAAACCCCCCAGGTTGAGTACTTCTATCCTTTTGGGAGAAAACTGAGGCAAAGAAGATGTTAAGTAGTTCTGCGTTTTCTCTACCCCTGTTAGTAATTGGCCAACTTCTCTGCACAGCAACCCTATCATTTCTTTTTTTTCTTCCCTTTTGCTTATGGATGTATCTGAAAAAGCCCTTTTTATTGTTCTTAATGTCTCTGGCAGACCTGAGTTCATTCTGTGCTTTAGCTTTTCTGACTTCTCCCCTACGTATCCTGGATATTTGCTTGAATTCCTCTTTGGTGATTTCACCATTCTTCCATTTCCTGTACATTTTTCTTTTAACACTTAGCTCAGCTGAGAGTTCTTTTGTCAACTATTCCAGTTTCTATAGAGACCTGTCATTTTTCCTCCTTATTGGCACAGTTTTCAATTGTGCCTTCGGTAGCTCACTCTTAAGAAACTCCCATCCATCATGAACTCCTTTCTCTTTCAGTATTCTTGACCACGGAATTTCAGCAAGTAACTCCCTAAGTTTAGAGAAATCAGCTTTTTTAAAGTCTAGAATGTGTGTCTGGCTTCTTGGCTTCTCCTTCCCACTGAATGACAAATTCTAATAGAGCATGGTCACTCCCCCCTAAGGGAGTGGTATGCTCTAAGGATCATACCACTTCCACCTCATTAACAAGGTCATCCTTGTTGGCCAGGATCAGATCTAAAATAGCCGATCCCCTTGTCACCTCTTCTACCTTCTGGACCATGAAATTATCTGCAAGACAAGTGAGGAACCTGCTGGACCTTGTGGTCTTGGCAGAGTTTAACTTCCAACATATATCAGGATAGTTGAAATGTCCTTTTATTACTTCATCTCTCCTTTTTGAATGAGTGGTCATCTGCTCCAGGAAGGCCTCATCCAAATCCTCAGGCTGGCCTGGAGGCTTGTAGTAAACTCCCACAGTCACATCCCTATTGTTTCTCGCTCCCTTAATTCTTATCCAGAAGCTCTCAACCTGGCTTCCTGGATTTAAGTCATGGATCTCTTCACAGGTGAAAACATTCTTGACATATAACGATACTCTTATTCCTTTCTTGTTTGGTCTGTTTCTGTGAAATAGGAGAGTCACAGACCAGAAATGAGGAGGAATGGAATCCTATTGAGAAATATATTGAAAGCAGGAAATATTCCTAGAAGAAAACAAAGATGAGGGTTCACAAAACATAAATATAAGCTGATAAAGAAAATAGATAAGAGTATTAGAAACAATACTAACATTTACTGTACTTTAGCTGTTAGACAAAAGAAACAATTGAGTTACAGTATACGGCAGACATAAGAAAAGCAGTAGAAAATACAAAGTTAATGAAAATTTATTTGAAGGAAAAAAAACGTAAAGTGAGGAGTAATAATGAGGATGATAACAAACTGAACTAAGGGGAAGTAGGGAAGTAAAACAATAAACAACTACATTATTCATAACTTGAGAAGATTACATAGAGTAAATTAAGTGTGCAAGTTAGGAATGATGGGACACAAATTAGAAATTGTCAAGAATGGATGTAAGAAGTATTTGATACTAATCAAGCAATACATCTAGCACAATGTCAAACTTTTCTTTAAAAGAGTGTATCATTATAAGTATGTGTATAAATGTTCTGTTTTATATAATTAAATAAAAAAATGTAAAAAGTAAAAAAAACAAAAAAACAAGTGATTTCTTTAACAAATTCACAAGTCAGTTTAATATTCAGTATGTGTGATAACTGGTTTTCAAATGTGGCTTTTTGAACTACAGGTATATCTCACTTAATGAAGTAGATGTGTTTCTGGATATTACTTCTTCAATAGAAAATTTGATACCAGTAGTAGAAATATCATGGAAGGAATAGGGATTGGTTCCAATACCACCAAAAAGAAGAGCAATTCAACATGTTACAGCAAACTTTTTATTCTAAATAAGCAATACACAAGTGGGGAATGGAACAACTGGATCAGGTAAAACTTGTGTAAGTAAAGAAAACGTTTTGAACCTTCTACAGACCATTTAAAGACTTATTCCAAGCTCCATCTAGATTCTTTGACCATTCTTTGCTTTTCTTATGATGTCCATTTTGGTGGCCAAAATTATAGAACCAAGCTACCGCTGCTTCCTTCTTCCTCTTCTTCTTTTTCTTTTCTTCTCCTTCTCCTTCTCCTTCTCCTTCTCCTTCTCCTTCTCCTTCTCCTTCTCCTTCTCCTTCTCCCTCTCCTTCTCCCTCTCCTTCTCCTTCTCCAACATGCTGGGCATATTGAGTGTGGCAGCTAATCTGTTCTCCCTTTTTCTCACTGTCTTGCTGTTCATGCATAGTTTAGGGTCTGTTTACCCTGCCTGTAGTAGGCAAGCATGCACACAGATACAATAGGATCAATTAGAGCAGAATCCCACTCTTTTCTAGTTCAGGCTTTGCTTGTTGCATTGTTTACTGAAGACATACTTCTGCAGCCTGACACCAAAAGTCTGTATTTTTTCAGCCCACCTTCACCAACCACCTGGTGTGGATGTTGCTAAAACAACAACAACGATGATGACAACAGCAGCAGCAGCAGCAACAACTTCCCAGTTAGACAAAAGACACAGACAAAGGTGGTGGAGGACTGGACAGGCATAAAAAGCCTTTGTAAAAAGGAACTTTTTTGTCAAATGCTTTGTTAACTGAAGTATTCTAATATATCTAGGTTCTTTCGAGCAGAATCGAAAAGCTCACCCTTTTTTTTTTAACCAATAATAACCTTGTCAAAATTTTTCTGTCTACCTACATCAGTCTTAATATTGTACACTTCAGTAATGTCACAGCAACACTGTCTAGTCTCAGGGAATTTAGAACACCAAGACTTTGAGATGTTTGCAGATGAATAACTAAACAAGTCAACTAATATATAAAATCAAAAGTGGCTAAGAAAATCTCTGTTGCTGCTTGTATGCATCACAGTTACTATGTAAATCCGTAAAGCTTGTTGCGGAAATTAAGCTCCCAGAAAATTCACAAAACCTGACTTGCCTGAAATTATACACACACACGCAACATATATGCAGAATGGAATATACTTGATAGTAGGAATAAATGCATCTAAAATATCTTTGAACTTTGTGGTGCTCACTGATATGACCAGGGCTCAAGAGAAAAGGAGCTAAGAGATCCTTTCCCCCTAAACATATAGTCTCTAAGCATCATTCATCAGGCACTGTGTCACGTGCTCTATTTTCCATCCAAGGGATCTGGTATTGCTCAAGTGCTTTAAGCTGTTGATTCTGGATTCAGAACTACTACTGGCTGTTGCACCCAGTTGCAGGATGACTTAACTGTGTCAGATAGATGAAATTGTTTCCAATGTACACCTAAAGAGCCCCTCATAAAAGTAAACATTGATTTTGGAGGAGTCTTTTTAAAATTTCTCTGTACATACCCAGTGCCAGAAAGCTGTAAATAGGATCTCTATATTCTTTCATTAATATCAGTCCATGCTGGAGCTTGGAAGTAAGTTGCAGACTGGTGGAACTTGCTAGGAATCTGCCCACATTTGTAATGGCCAGACAGGACTAAATGCCTGGTGGTTGTGTACCACTTAAGAGTGAGGTAACACATCAGAGGCAGAGCAGACCTCCATGGGTGGCCAATGACAGTTGTTTCACTGGGTTCATTCTACATTCAGCAGACCAACTTGCTATCATAAATCATATAGATGTGATTTTCTTCCTGAAGTAACTTGTTTGCTTTATTTATTTGGAAAAATTCAGTAACTGCCTTCTCCACAGTTTTCCTAATGGAGACTTACTCAAAAAATGTTTAGTCTTAACAGCATGTGGTTTCCTCCAGTGACTTATGAACCGCAGCCTGAGGAGAGACATTCTGGTACTGAAGTGTGGTAAATACACACTTTGAGATAAGCCATCTCTCCCTCAAAAATAAGCCTCTTCATTGAGAAACATATTTGGCTTCAGAGGGTGAAGTCCATCTGTTCTGTCCCTCTCCTATTCCTTTCTACCCCTTTCTTAACCCAAGTGTTAAGTATCTGGGTGGCAGCAAACTAAGAACAGAAAACAACCTATTTTTAGTATATCACACCACTTATTGACAGCTTCACCCTGTTAAGTTGAGCAGTTTCCATGTGAAATGTATTTATGCTGCTTCTGGAAAAGGGAAGGGAATTCATTTGGGGACAGCAATTCTCTTCTCTTCTCTTCTCTTCTCTTCTCTTCTCTTCTCTTCTCTTCTCTTCTCTTCTCTTCTCTTCCCTTCCCTTCCGTTCCCTTCCGTTCCCTTCCCTTCCCTTCCCTTCCCTTCCCTTCCCTTCCCTTCCCTTCCCTTCCCTTCCCTTTTTTTAAGCTGATGTTTAAAAGTAATATGAAGGCAATGTAGATTCTTCCTATTAAATAAATGAAGAATATTAATACAAGGATGAAATAGAAAAAAACACCATACACATGGTTCTTTGTGGTCTTCAATTTTGACTGTTGATAAAAATAACACTACACTGTTATAATGGTATTATTCCACTTTCAAATTCCTATGGAATCTTGGGGTTTGGAGTTTAGGGAGGGGCATTTAAAATTCTCAGCCAGAGAACTTTTTGGCCTTGGTAAGCTACAAACTCCAGAATTCCACAGGATGTTGAAAGTGGAATAATATCACCACAACAGTGTAGTACAGAAATGGCCAAATAATCTGCATGCAAGATTTTTAAGGTATACAAAAACTGCATGTTCACAATTCAGTGATCATTATTTACTGTGAGACAAATGCTGACAGTATTTTGATATATTAGTGTGTAAGTAAAGGTAACTGAAAGTAGTGATCAGCAATTAATTGAAAATATCTCAACTCCCTGGAAGGCAGCTTCAATTGACAACATGGCTGTGAGTGAGATTTATATTGGACATTTTCTATCAATAATGTGTATAACAGCAAAACCCAGTTGTGATTTCACCAAGAGGGATGTCCCCTACTCAACCCCTCTTTTCTCCACTTATAAACTTGGAAAAACAATCCTTTCCTTCTGGTAACACCCAATACAGAGCTCCTTCCCCTCCTTTTTTCCCCCTGTTGTAGATGGAAAGACATTAACATGCTGCTTAGTTGTTCACTGATGACAGCAACAGCCAGAACGCACAGCTTCCACAGTGTCTCAGATCTCTCTTGAACAAGAATATTCAGAATTTTGCCCCATCTTAGTACATACAGTCAGAGAAGGTAGTGCTGGGCCAAAATATTCTGTGTAAACTTCTCCAGCATTTCCAGGGTGAGAGATATCTATGTGTGAATGTGTATGTATGTGTGAGAGAGAATGCTAGACAAATAAGAAAGAAAATAGGATTTTAGGAAGGGGGCTCACAACATGCCAGAGGACTTTTGAACATTTTCCTGTCATTTAAAGCAATGAAAATGTTTGCTTTAACAGAGATATACACTCTTGTGGTTGTGTGTGTCTTCAAGTCATTTCTGACTTATGGCAACCCTAAGGTGAAACTATGACAGGGTTTTTGGGGCTGATAGTGTGGGATGTACCCAAGGTAACTCAGTGGGTTTCCATGGCCAAGTGAAGAATTAAACCTTGATCTCTAAGCTCATAGTCCACCACACTGTATTCTGTGCTAAAGCATTCTTGAATTTAGTGTCATCTTCACTGGCACTGCTGATTTTTCAAAAGTCATCACCATTCAGTGGTCACACCACTTGTTCCTAAACTTGTCATGTTGGATGCCTACTGTTGCAAGGACTGAAACATTCCTAAGAAATCCTGGGTTCCTGGTGATTCTCTAGTTACTCAGTGTTAATGCTATCATTGTAGCCCCAGAAGGCTGCTCAATACATTGGACCGTGCTTGGAGATTTGCTGCCATGAAATCATACTAGAAGGAGATGATGCAAAGTTAGATATAAATGTAAAGGAATATCTTCAAGTTTTCCTTAATACCTTGCATTATTTGAATGTGACAGAACAGGGTGGACTGGAAATTTCAAGGAAGATCTTGCATGCAAAATTGAGGTGACACAAGAATACCTGCAGTTCCCTCAGGGGAGTCATCTTCTGCTAGATAGTCTTCTCATTTAATGCCCACTGCTAACAATTTGTCACTAGATGGTCTGGAGAGCAAATGATGGAATCCAATTGACTTCCTAAATAGGCAGTACTGATGCAAAAATAGCTACTCACTTTATTCTTGACCGTCCACTCCAGGAATGCAATAAAGGCCTTGAAAACAATGTAGACCACTGAGCAACACATTAACATGGGCATATCTAAATGCCAGAGGTCATTCAAGTTAAAGACTAGTAAGCAAAAGTCTTGAGAGTGAACCAGAAATAATGTATGGCATGTAGCACTTTGCCATGAAAGCTGAAATGTTAAGACTGAGAGTTTATGAAGAAGGAGGTGCAAAAAGGACATTCACAAACAATCTTATGGAAGGAAAGATGGGAAACAGCTGAAAAAACTAATATGACTGCACAATAAAATCAAGGAAGAAGTGAAAATTTTAAAAAAGTCTGTATAAAGAATGGAAGGAAGGATGAAATACCAACAAAGAGTACAAATGTGGAGCTCCAAGCTTACAGAAATAGTGTAAGGAAAGCTAGAGCTCAAAATGAACTGAGACAGGACAGGGAAGCAAGGAGCAACAAAAGAGGGTACATCAGATACATTTGAAGCAAGAGAATGACCAAGGAAATGGTACGACCACTGCTTTGCAAGGATGGTAAAAATGCTAACAGGTCGCAGTGAAAAGATGGAGCAGCTGAATATCTATCTTGTTTCATTTTTTCCCCCCAAAAAGGAACTGTGCTTTTCCACGCTTCAGCAGAGACCTTGGCAAGGGATCTAGTTTGCAGATCAAAATTGTCATGAAGATCCAGAATCACCTAGTTAACCTAAATGAATTCAAATCTGCAGGGCCAGATGAACTGCATTGCAGAGTACTGAAGTAACTTGCTGATGTACTGTTTGGGCCACTTGCCACTTGAGATATGTTGAAGTAAAGGTGTCGTCCCATATAACTGGGAAAGAGCAAATATTGTGCCACTTTTCAAAAAGGAAAAAAATCCAGGGTACCAGTCAACCTAGTGTCAATACCAGAAAAAGTCTGTTTGCAAGTATCTTGATGGCTATGTCATGATTAGTAGGAGCCACTATGGGTTTGTCAAGAACAAATTCTCCTAAACTAATCTTAAAGTAATCTTATATCTTTTTTTAATTGGATCATTAGTTTGATAGGTGGTGGGAGTGCTGAAGATATAATTGTGATGCTGGCTGTAAACCGCTTCCCAGGGTGAACACTCAGAATGTGAAAAAACACATGAACAGAAGCATTCTTTATTATGGGATGTAAAGATTGATACCAGACATTACCTTCAGTTGCTGAGACTGTGGATCATCAGCCAAAGAAAGCTCATATAGATTCAATTGATAATTATTTAACGTGCACTGCATTGATTGGTGGAATTCACATCTCATTAATTCATCAGTTCCCTGATGTTGCCCAGACTTGTTCTGGTCATTTACATTTTTGCACAGCTATTTCCTTGGCTCTCCCTTTATGTCCCTCTCTTCCTGCTTGGCTTGATACCAACCCTCCTTAGCCCAGCATCCTGCCTTTCTTTGATCTCAGCTGATATACAACATATCACTGGACGTCCCTGATGTTAAGCTAGATAATAAAACAACCCTTGAAGGTTTGGCATCTGGTTACCCATCAAAGCACCTTCAGTAACTACTTTGTTTATTACCTTAAGTTTCCAGCTTTTCCCATAATTCTATACAACTCAGTCTTCTCGTATCATATCTCATCATCCTTTAACCTCACTGCTTTCCATGAATGAGTACAAATCATATACATGCAGCATACAGGATTAAACTATCCAACTTCCTCATACAATACAGCAATCCAATGCAAATGCCCTACTTTCTATGCAAGCAGTAATATATACATATATTATATGTATATACATATACATGTATAATATATACATATATATAATATAATATGGATGTAATCAAGCAAGGTAGATAATAACCCCAGTAAACATGACAAACAGCAATTACTACCCAGAATCTGCTACATGTATCATGGACAGGCAAAGCATACAGCAAAAGAATACATCATAACCTAAGAGCAAGTATAGACAATCAATCTTCAATGCATACATGTAGCAACACCCACAACAGCAAAGTCCATGGTCCACTGTATTATATTAGTTACATGATTTCAGTATAACATGTAGTAGGGCATTACTCAGTACTATATAACAATATACATGGTTATATATTCTCTAAGCAGACATAACACATTTCTCCATCCCTACAACATGCAGGTTGCACACAATATTGGAAAACTTAACATCATCAACATGATGATCATGTCAATGGAACATGCTGCCATGACAATAATTTATCTGGATTTCAGCAAAGCATTAAGTCCCCATTAAATTTTGATTAACAAACTGATTAAATGTGGAATAGATGGAAACACTATCAGATAGATCCAGATGGACCCATGATTGGTTAGAAAACTGTGTTCAAAGAGACATCACTAAAGCCTGCCCTTCAAACCAGAGAGAAGTCCTAAGTGGAGCACCTCAGGCTTCTATCACAGGGATTTAATTCTTCAACCTTTTTATGCATAACTTAAATAATGGAGTAAAGGGAATCCTTATCAAGTTTGCAGATGATGTAGAACTGGGAAGGATGGCCAAAAGTTTAGAAGATAGGAACAGAATTCAAAAGGACCTTGATGAACTAGAAAATTAGGTTGAAAATAATAGAATGAAATTCAACAAAGACAAATGCAAAATTCTACGTTTAGGCCACAAAAGCCGATTGCACAGGTATTGAAAGGGGTTTGATGTTGGCTTTGCAGTAGTAGTACATATGAAAAGGACCTTGGGATTATTGTTGATCATAAAATGAAGATGAGCCCGCAGTATAATGCCGCAGCAACAAAGACAAACAATATTTTTAGCCTGCAAGGCAAAGAAAGGAATAGTCCTAGTATATTCTGTGCTAGTCAGGCCTCATCCAGAGAACTGTGTTCAGTTCTGGGCACCTCATTTTAAGAAGGATATAGACAAACTGGAATAGGTTCAGAGAAGGGCAACAAGAATGATAAGAGGTGTGGAGAACAAAACACGAAGAAAGGTTGAAGGAAGTGGGCATGTTCGGCTTGGTGAAGAGGAGATTGAGGGGTGACATGATTGTAATCTTTAAAAATCTGAAGGTGTGTCATAGAGAGGAATGTATTCTCCACTACCCTAGAGGGTAGAACGAGGTCTAATAGCTTTAAGTTAGGCCATTTCCACACTACACTGTAATAGTGCTATTATTTTACTTTCAACATCCTCTGGAATGCTGAAGTTTGTAGTTTGCTGAGGCCAAAGATGCCCCTCCTAAACTGCAAACCTCAGGATTCCATAGGATGTTGAAAGTGGAATAATAGCACTATAAAAGTGTAGTGCAGAAATGGCCTTAGTGGAGAGTAGATTTCCACTGAGAATTAGGATTGTCTTAACAGTAACAGTGGCTTAGAATGGAACGAATTAGCTAGAGAGGTGGTGGGGTCTTCTTCTCTGGACATCTTCAAAAGGAGACAGGAGAGCTACCTGCTGGAGATACTTTAGCTGGAGATTCTGTAGTGAGCAGGACAGCTCTTCCAAAACTATGATTCTGGGATTCTTCAGGATAGACTTTGAGTAACAACAACGAAGAATGTTGCTAGGCTTGAAGGAACAGATTGCAGTACACTTAAAATGAAATTACCTAGGTTAGGTTAGACAATGTAGGAAGATACCGGATTATGGGAAGGCATGATGGGAGAAAGAAGGAATGGCTATTCACTTTCGGTTTTTCCAAATACTTTCCCACTTTTTATGACAACTTTAAGAATTAATGAAAAATGCTTTACAATCCTTAAAATGTGGTGAGGGGAAGAACTGCCAGAAGCCAAGAAAGGAAACAAAAAGAGTCTGTTTTCAAAAACGCTATTTTTCACTATGAAAAAAAATCAAATTTTTTTGACAAGTTTATTTCTCTCAGTGAAATTATCAAATAGGATGTGAAGTATGTTTTTCTTTAAAACCTACAGTTTTGTTTACACACTCAGATGACATCTTACATTTCTTCACTCATCTCTTCCTTTCCAAAAACATCATTTTAACTTTAACTAACAGGATGTCTAACTTCTTTTCTTTTTCCTAGAGATTTAGAGATCATGTACTATACGGCTTCATTAAACAGCTTCTGAAATTTCCAAGTCTATAAGTGATGCAGCTGTTTCTCCTACACTGGGTCTTGGAAATCACTGCAAATGAGAGAATTTGCATCTCCAGGTGTTACCCTGAGAATGGTTTTATTTCCAGACATCTTTGCAGGAAGTTAGTACCCAATTAAACAAGAAATTCAGTTTTTTAAAAAATCCAGACTTAAGGCTGTCTCATATTGGTTCAAGCTTCACAAAGCCAGGAAATTAGAAACAGAATGGTATTTCAGCAGAAAGGTGGGAATCAAGAAGCCCTTCAGATGTTGTTGAGCTGTAGCTGCCACAAGTCCTTCTGGGGGGATGCAGCCTAACCCCATCTCGAAGGTTGCCTGGTGCCCACTTCTGCTTTAACAGATTTGTCCTGTGAGTAGTTAGGTCATTCGTCAATATTTCAGTCACAAATTTACTGGAGGCAGTGCAGTAGGCATAGGACTATAGCTTGTAACAGCAGCAGTTCCAGCTTCCCATTCCTTTTTTTTTTTTTTTTGTCTGAGTGTGTGTGTATGTGTCTTCAAGTTGCCTATTGACTTAGGGTGAACCTCCCCCCCCCCATGAATTTCATAGGATTTTCTTAGGCAAAGAATACTCAGAGGTGATTAGGCTAGTTCCTCCCTCTGAAATATAGCTCACAGTGCCTGGTATTCATTGGTGATCTCCTACCCAAGTACTATCCAGGAATCATCCTGCTTAGCTTCCAAGGTCAGATGGCATCTGATAGGGTTCATTAATGGATGTCATCTGCTCAAACACATGTTCTCAGTCAGATTCCCTTTCCATATGGTGTTCAGTCATAAGAATATAATTTATATTTTGGTGCCAATCAAATGATTTACCCGGCATTTCCTGGGATTATATTTTCCTCTTAATAAATCACCCAACTGTCTTTTCTAGTACCTGTAACCTTTCACCGTGTTCCCCTTGGCAATCTGTACTCAGAATTGTTCACATGTACAGTTTGGGTTCCTGAGGGAATACACTGTTCTCCTTGCTGCTAGGGCTCATCTTCATAGCAACTGGCCTATTCCAGTACCTGTAACATTTTCCCATATTCCCCAATCCAATCTGTGTTCTCTGGTGACAATGATGTACTGGCTTTTGATTTTTTTGCTTTCTGTTGAATTTGTGCAACGGCTTTACATTTTTCTGGATGCATTTTTTGTTTTGAATTTCAACTTTAAGATTCCTTACATATGGAACCCATACAATCTACAGTGTGAGACAAGAAGACCTTGTAACTATGTTGTGGATGTCACTTTAATTTTTCTCACATATGCCTCCCAAATGTTTTCTGTCATCCTTATTGATAGTGGGCCTCATCTCCATAGCAACTCTCCTCAAGAGCTCTAGGCTGAGAATTCTAAAGGCCCCTCCCTAAAGTGCCAACCCCAGGATTCCACAGAATCTTCACAGCCAGCCAATCATATGAGGTCTTTTCACCTCACACAGCCAATCATATGAGGTCTTTGCCTGCCTGACTCAGACAAACAGAAAAACTCACAAATTCACAGATAAATATTGGCTTATATATTGTTGAAGATTATGAAGTGAGGGGCATGATTCTTCTGCTTCCTCGTCCTGTGTGTTCTATCCCTATCCCAGCTTAAGGATCAAATTACATGTTACTTTACAGAGTAAACTGGGGGGTGGGGTGGGGTGGGAATCATCTGCTTTAATTATTTGGTCATCAGCTGGGGAAGGGGCAAAGCTCTGTACTATACCCCAGTTTGTGTTATCAATGCGAGGCCTGATTTTCTGAGGTCACATTTCATAATTAAAAGAATAGACATTAGATGTGGAATTTTGCTCTACAATAGAAAAAGACTCTGAAAACATTGGACCACTGGCAGTACACTAGTACAAGAATGCAACTGATCAAAAATGCAGTTGCTACCATTGGACAGAAAAATTTTAATAACTACTCAGAACTTCACAAAAGTAACGAAAGTCACTCTTACTAATGTAAATAAAAGTGCATAGTAATTTTCATTAATCTTTGAGATAGATAGATAGATTAGAAAACTGGAGTAAAAAAGATAAATGTATCAAATTTTAACTTGCTGGACCTGTACGACTGCAGTATAATTAATCAAAACAGTATGGATTTGATTCAGTGTCTGTCATACTTACTGTAGACCCCTTAATGTCAATGGGATTAAGTTAGATCAATGAGCCTTCATGCAATATTGCAGGAAGTTTTTAAAAAGCACTTTTAATTTACTAAATAGTTGGTGATTGGTACTAATATATGCCATGGATAATTAAAGGAAGAGGCCTAAATCTAATTGCTTATTTCAACCATAGGAGAGCATCAATTTAATGGGAGTTAATGGGGGCAAAGAATTGTTTTCTTAGTGGATTTTTTTTTTTGCCCTCTGGGGTTACATGGGTGGCATGTGTGACACAGCTGCAGCACGTTGTCCACCCCTTTTTTAGACTCAGGACCCAGCTTGCAAAACAAATAGATGTATTTTTTTACATTGCATCCATAGGCTATTCTAAATGTACTGTTTGTTTACTACACCATTGCATCTTAAATTGCCGAAATAACTCCTGTTTCTTTCTCTCCCCACTCTGCAAGCATTCCCATCATGGATACACATGGTAGATTCATTAGAGCTGGCCTCTTCAAATGATTACCCATGCTTCCATGTACAGAATGTTCCATGCCTGTAGGCAGAAAGCCAGCCAAAGGAACTGGTTATTTATTTTTGAGCTAATGCAGAAGTAGACCATGAGCAGACACCATCTGCTTCAGGCTAGACCTGACAAAGAGTTCATCTTTGTTGCATATGGCTAAAGAGTTGTCTCCTGCTGTTGATTGGTGCTATTTTTAGCAACTGACTTGAAAACCTCTTATTCTCCCTCTCCCCACTCCAAAAAAAAAGAAAAAGAAAAAAAAGCTTATTTCCATCTGAGAAATAACACCATCTGGCTAAGAAAAAGGGTGGCAGGAGAGAAATCAAGAAGGCAGTGAGGCTAACACAGTCTAATTGTTTGTATAAAGAAATGTAATGACATTCCTTCCTTAGGTGCTGACAACTTTATTCTATTACTACCAATGTGCTAATAGTTACAGCCTGAAAAGGTGCTCTGGACAGCAGGCGTATGATTACTGTAAATTGCACAGAATTGCAATGGATTCTTTACTGCAATACTTAAAAAGCAGGATAAGTTACTAGTACCATGGCAGTAGGTAGGAGAAAGGGAGGAAATATGGTAAATGGAGCCTTGGCACAAACACAGAAACCTTGGCTGCACATGTGCATAAATGTTAATCACAGGGGATGTTTGAAACCATTACATTTTGTTCACAGATGGTAAGTGTTCAGTGGAATACTAAATACCCAGCATATTTGATCATTCTACACTTTCAGATCCTACAGGAATTCTGTACAATGGTAAAGGTAGGGGAAGAACAGCCATCATGGTCTAATAGCTTGAGCGTTGGACTATGGCCCTTTGTGCATGTACCCATTTTAATATGAGGAAGCATGAATGCACTACAGTGTTATAGAACTGACAACACTTAGGTTCAGTCAAAGAAACCATAGCTCTGAATATGCAAGACCTCAGCAAGGCTGTTGAATACAGGGTGTCTTGGAAATCTGTCATTCATAATGTCATCATAAGTTGATGCCAATTTGACAGCAATAAAGGGTTCTTCTGTGTAGAAGCATCAGGAAGGGTATGGGAGGGCAACGTTGGTGAGGTGTAGATGGGTTTGGGCTGACAAACTATTTGTGCTGTCTTAAAATGCAATTAAAATCATAAGTTAAAAAAGAAGAAGCTGATAAGCTCCAATTCACCAAGCTGGCTCCATTTGTCAGGAATGATATTCAGTGTTTCAAGGACTTCAGCTAAAGTTGTCCTTTGAATTGCACTATGATCTCTCTCTCTCTCTCTCTGAATCTTATTCTGTTTTCTATTTGTTGACAGCAGTTGCATATCTGTTTCTTTTGCTGCAGGCCTCTTTGAATTCTGACCACCTGATAGTCAAACAGAGTGGGATTATGTCTCTGTTGATACATGGCCAACTCATAAAATCCACAAGCGGAAATTATGAAATGGAGTATACTCATTGGACAGAAAAGCAAAATGGAATGAATGGGAAAGCAGAAAAAATCATGAGTTTATGAGTTCAAAATTAACACTATACAGAATGGATGATACAGTATGTGTATGTGCCTCTTATTCTCATTTGGTTGTTTCCTCATACCTCTAAACCTTAACCAAGTCTTTTTTCTCCCTTTGTTCTGCCAGTGTCAGGCAATCTAGTTGTTTTTCTAATTCATGATTCAAATCTCAGATATCTCTTTTCAAATGTTGAATCTCTTTTTTATTTCCTTTCACATCATTTTTAACACGTTCCATAACATCAAAGACTGCACTTGATTTAGTATTCATATTTCCATTCCATTGCCTACTTCCTTCTTGAAATCTTTTATTTCTTCCATAAATGTCATCATATAATGAGGGATCACTTCTTCAGCTGATCCTCTTTTATTCTACACCAATTGTGTATCCTGGAATCTTTTTCTTGTCATTGCCATTTTTTCACTTCCTCTTGCTCTCTTCTACTTCCTCTTCTCAACTGTCTTTCACCTTCTTTAATTCTATTCCTCCTCCTCCTCTTTCTCCTTTTCCAACTTCTTCCTTAGTTGCCTTCTAGTTCCCTCTTCTCTTTTTTTCCTTCCCTCCTCTTTCCCTCCTCTTTTCCCCTTTTTCTCTCTTCTTCCTTCTCAGCCTCTATCTCTCCTTCCAAATGCAGCAAAAAATGCAGGGGATAGAATCATGCAGTTGGAAGAGACCCCAGGGACCATCGATTCCAACCTCCTGCTATGCAGGAACATACATCAAAGCATTCCCAACAGATGGCCATCTAGCCTCTGCTTAAAAACCTCCAAAGAAGGACACGCCACCACACTCCGAGACAGCATATTCCACTGCTGGACAGCTCTGGCCATCAGGAAGTTCTTCCTGAGGTTCAAGTGGAATCTCCTTTCCTGCAGCTTGAATCCATTGCTCCTTGTCCTAGTCACTGGAGTGGCAGAGAACAAGTCCGCTCCCTCCTCAACATGACATCCCTTCAAATATTTAAACATGGCTATCATATCCCCTTGTTACCCTGATTCCTGGGGGTCCCGGGAGGGACACTTAAATGCGCTCTCAATTTTATAAGTTGGGGAAATTAGCCAAGAGCACAGCCTAGCAATACGAGAGGCAGGGTAACGTAGCGAGATCTTGAACCCTATGTTTACGGGGTCAGGCCAAGTTAAGGAGCACACAGAAGTTGAAATAATAAATGTGGTTTTATTAAACACAGTCAAACAGTGTATGCAGCACACTCACGCAGATAACTAAGGAAATAAAGGTTGGAGTGGGATAGAGGGATTTTTAGAGGAGTTGTTGGTTTGGGTGATACTTCACCTGTCCTGAAGCCCAGTTAGAAGTGGAGAAGCTGGGGAGCGTGGATCTCAGCACGTGGAGCTGAGGGGAAGGCTCGCTGGACAAAGTGACAGCAAGGCGGGATGGAAGCCAAGAGTGATCCAAGGAAGCGCTCAAAGTCAGGGGTTTGTATAAGGAGAATTGTGACCGCAGGCTAGTTTGGACTTGGGGAAAACAATGGATTTGGGGCTGGAGACAAAGCCTCCAAAAGGTCAGAATTTGAATGATTGAGTTATAGCCAAATTGTCAATAGGATAGCCAGTATGCAAACGCAGAGTACTTGAGCGTTGTATAGTCAGATCATCAAGCTGCCAGTGCGGGGCAGAGGATCTTTTGAAAGTTGCGTGCATACTTAATTGAGGTACTTGCCTTGAGGTCTCCTAAAGCTGTGAGTCAGCTATTTCTGGCCTGCCTGTATTGTGTTGGAATATTACGGCGATTACCGGCCGAGCCTGTATGTGCGCTTGTCCGGTGGCCTCGCGAGCACGAGGAGGGGAATGGGTATGTGAGGCCCAATTATTGATATCAAGAGATATCTTTATATCCCACTAGCTTGGGCTAGCCAGGGCAGTAACACCCTCTTAACCTTCTCTTCTGCAGACTAAACATACCCAGCTCCCTAAGGCGTTCTTCATAGGGCATTGCTTTCAGACCCTTCACCATTTTGGTCGCCCTCCTCTGGACACATTCCAGCTTGTCGATATCCTTCTTGAATTGAGGTGCCCAAAACTGAACACAGTATTTCAAATGGGGCCTAACCAAGGCAGAGTAGAGTGGTACTATTACTTACCCTTAATCTAGACACCATACTCCTATTGATGCAACCAAGAATCACATTGGCTTTCTTGGCTGCCGCATCACACTGCTGACTCATGTTCAGCTTGTGATCTACCAAGACTCCTAGATTCCTTTCACATGTACTGCTATCCAGCCACATGTCCCCCATCCTATATTTGTGCATTCCATTTTTTCTGCCTAAGTGCAGGACCTTACATTTCTCTCTGTTGAAATTCATTTTGTTAGCTTTGGCCCAGCTCTCCAATCTGTCAAGGTCATTTTGAATTTTGATCTTGTCCTCTGGTGTATTAGCAACCCCTCCCAGTTTGTTATCATCTGCAAATTTTATCAGCATGCCCTCCGTTCCTTCATCCAAGTCATTGATGAAGATGTTGAATAGCACTGGGCCCAGGACAGAACCCTGTGGCACTCCACTAGTCACTTCTCTCCAGGATGAAAAGCAGCCATTTGTGATCATCCTTTGGGTTTGGTTGGTCAACCAATTACAAATCCACCTAACAGTAGCCCTGTCCAGCCCACATTTTACTAGTTTCTTTGCAAGAATGTCATGGGGAACTTTGTCAAAGGCCTTACTGAGGTCAAGATATGCTATGTCTACAGCATTCCCTTCGTCTATCAAGCTTGTAACCCTATCATAAAAAGAGATCAGATTAGTCTGGCATGACTTATTTTTGAGAAATCCATGCTGGCTTTTAGTGATTATGGCATTGCTTTCTAAGTAATTACAAACTGACTGTTTAATTATCTGCTCTAGGATCTTTCCTCGTATTGATGTCGGTTGACCGGGCGATAATTATTTGGGTCCCCTTTTTTTCCTTTCTTGAAGATGGGGACAACATTTGCCTTCCTCCAGTCTGCTGGGACTTCTCCTGTTCTCCAAGAGTTCTGAAAGATTATTGCAAGTGATTCAGAAATGACTTCTGCCAGTTCTTTTAATATCCTTGGATGTAATTCATCTGGCCCTTGAGACTTGAATTCATCTAGTTTAACCAGATATCCCTGTACTACTTCTTTAACTTATTCTGCACTGCACTTCCCTTGCTTCCTCACCTGCTCCCTACGCCCCAGGTTGCGTACTTCTATCCTTTTGGGAGAAAACTGAAGCAAAGAAGGTATTGAGTAGTTCTGCCTTCTCATTTTCCCCCGTTATTAATTGGCCATCTTCTCCACGCAGTGACCATATCATTTCCTTTTTTTTCTTTTTGCTGCGGATGTATCTAAAAAAGCCCTTTTTATTGTTTTTGATATCTCTGGCAAACCTGAGTTCATTCTATGCTTTGGCTTTTCTGACCTTTTCCCTACATCTCCTGGCTATTTGCTTGAATTCCTCTTTGGTGGTTTCACCATTCTTCCGTCTACATGTTTCTTTTAACACTTAGCTCAGCTGAGAGTTCTTTTGTCAACCATTCTGGTTTCTATAGTGACCTGCCATTTTTCCTCCTTATTGGCACAGTTTTCAATTGTGCCTTCGGTAGCTCAGTCTTAAGAAACTCCCATCCATCATGAACTCCTTTCTCTTTCAGTATTCTTGACCACGGAATTTCAGCAAGTAACTCCCTAAGTTTAGAGAAATCAGCTTTTTTAAAGTCTAGAATGTGTGTCTGGCTACACTCGGCTTCTCCTTCCCACTGAATGACACACTCCAAAAGAGCGTGGTCACTCCCTCCTAAGGATCCCACCACCACCACCTCCTCATCAACTAGGTCATCCCTGTTGGTCAGGATCAGATCTAAAATAGCCGATCTCCTTGTCGCCTCTTCCATCTTCTGGACCATGAAATTGTCTGCAAGGGAAGCGAGGTGTAATGTCCGCTGTTGCAAGGATAAACTCACATACCACTGAAGGTCTGGAAAAGATAAGACAAGGTTTATTTCCTTCATAGGCTCCAGCCAAGAATTCCATGCAAGGTCAAACAAACACAGAAGCTTCTGCTCCTTAAATACCATACAGCTGGAGTAGAACTACAAGTAACTTAAAGAGACACTATACCACATCTCCCTTCCATAAAACAAGGAAAACTACAAATCAATATACATCTCATATCAAAACAGTATAAAATAATATATTGCTTATACATATCAATTTCAATACAGAATTATTTAAAAACATTACAAATAATTGAAACTATCATTAGGGAGTCATAGGTCACCAATATTTGGCTAAGAACAGTCTTTACCAACATCCTTCCTCAAGAAACATACCTTTCTGGCAGAAACACAAGTCTGCCTTGAGATGTTACATATACCGGATGCCTCTCTAACAATGACGACTGAACTGCTCATTCTATGATCCCGTTAGATTGTACATATCCTGGAGTACTGAAACATTGCTCAAACCCCCACTCTTTGACAAGCATTTGAAATTCCTGACTAGCAAATGGCATATTATCACTCACTACTGTCCTAGGTATTCCATGGCAAGCAAACACTGATTTAAGCCTACTAATCACTGTTCTTGCAGTCTTATTAGGTAAACGTAATACTTCTGGATATTTTGAAAAATAATCAATGACCAAAAGAAAAAGAGAGTTACTGTATTCAAAAATATCTACATCCACCTTCTCCCATGGTATCTCAGGAATCTCATGTGGTTTAAGTATCTCCTTTTGATTACTTGGAGCAAAACAAGCACAAACAGAACAGTTCCCAATAGCTGCCTCAACATCCTTTGACATGCCAGGCCTGAGTTTTTCCTGAGTTAGAGATTCAACCTTGTGAATATTGTCAACCCAGACATACTAAATCGAACACCTCACATGCTGGTCTACCTAGTAATGGAGTTACTGAACAATCTGTTGCATAAAACAATAATTTAGCCGTTCTTTTTGGAATGTAACATTCAAACACAATAGTTTCCAATGGTTGTATTCTTGCGCCACCATAAGCCACAAGAATTACATCACTCTTAGTCATCACCTTCTTGCCTGGTATCTTACAAAACACAGTGAATGGTAAAACATTTACTTCAGCTCCTGTATCTAACTTAAAATTAACTGAACATCCTCGTATAATGTCAGCATACCATCCAGCACTTTTACTTACAGCTGCACCATTCATCTCCTGATCCAACTTTCCTATTACCAGACTGCTTACAGTAAGCTCATGAATCTGTTGTCTATATTGTACACTTTCAGAATTTAACCATGTTACATTACATAGTCTGGCATAATGATTTTTCTTTCCACACTTATTACAAGTCTTTCCAAATGCTGGGCATCTTCGAAGCTTGTGAACTGTACCACAAAAATGACACTTGTTGTCGTTGTTCCACTTATGTCTCTGCTGCTGCTGTGTCTCTTCAGCTCCAAGAGCTTGAACTGAAACTTCTGTGTTATCTTTATGAGCCTCTTGTAGCTCATATAACCCCTTGTTTGCAGTTGCCATAGTCTGCAGCTGAGTTCTTGTTATCTCACCAACACGACATATTTCCACAGCTTTCTCTAAAGTACGGTCAAGTTCCTTCAAAAGCCTTTCTTTCAACCTCTCTTCCTTCATGCTAAACACGATTTTATCTCTCAGCATATCATCCACTGCAGTGCCAAATTCACAACCAGCAGCTTTCATTTTAAGCTTAGCAACAAATTGGTCAGTGGTGACTTCTTGACTCTTCACATAGTTCCAAAAACAAAATCTTTTGAAAACAATGTTTCTATGAGGTAGAAAATAGCTTCTAAATTTTGTTGAAACCTCTGAAACATCTTTTGGACCTTCCTCAGGGAAAGCAAAAGTATTATATAAAGAAATTCCTTCTTCCCAATGTAACAAAATAGCTATTTGGTGTTTCTTTGCAATATTTTCAAGTCCTGCTGCAGTAAGGTATAATTGGAAAGCTTGTTCCCAGTGCCTCCAATTCTCAGCCAAATTACCTTGCATAACAAGAGGAGATGGAGGTCTGAATGAGTCCATATCTTCATTAAGATGTCAGAACAAACAAACTCCCAACTGCAGACTCCCAAATTCTGACACCATGTAATGTCTGCTGTTGCAAGGATAAACTCACACACCACTGAATGTCCAGAAAAGATAAGAAAATGTTTATTTCCTTCACAAGCTCCAGCCGAGAATTCCATGCAAGCTCAAACAAACACAGAAGCTTCTGCTCCTTAAATACCATACAGCTGGATTAGAACTACAATTAACTTAAACAGACGTCACACTATACGAGGAACCTGTTGAACCTTGTGGTCTTTGCAGAATTTGACTGCCAGGAAATATCAGGATAATTGAAATCTCCCATTAACACGGAATCTCTCCTTTTTGAATTGCTCCCAGAGGCACCATCTTCAGAGCCAGTTGTTGATCTCCACTATTCTTCTTTCTCTTCATGGGCCATGTCCTTCCACAGGGAGAAGAGATGAAATGACAACCTGCGCACGAAGGTCCTTCAGCTTCCTACCCATAACCTTGTAATCCTTCATCATGCAGTGAAAGCTGCACCTCGCCGTGTCGTTGGTTCCAACATGAACCAAAAGAAGGGGGTTACAGTCATTGGGCTTGACCAGTCTCATTAGCCTCTCCATTATGTCATTGATTTTGGCCCCAAGTAGACAGCACACCTCACAATTGATCCTGTCCGGGTTGCAAATGGTCGGTTCTGTTCCTCTCAGCAAAGAGTCCTCAACCACTAGAATTCGTCTCCTCTGAGGGATAGAGACAAGGAAAGGAAGGAAAAGGAATATATATAGTAAAAAAAAAATCTTAAGAGGGGGTTAGAAAGAGGAGATAATTATGTTCTAGGTGACTAATTAATATTTTCTTGTTACAGGTATCACTTAAGGTGAAACTTAACATTTATATTACTATATGAGAAGTATGAAAATAGGTTTGTAGGATGTACTCTGCTTATTGTTTTAAAATGTTAAAATATTTTGTATGTTTTTATAGATATCTTTTGTTGTTTATCTTTTGTTGATTAATCATTAGTATAAATTAATCTAGAATAAGTTAATTATTTATGAACTAGAGAAAGTGAGTAAGTAAATAAGTAAAATGATAAATTATCAGCAACAATTGATAACTATAGGATAAAATGAATGATTCAATAGTTAGGTGTAAATACTTAAACAATATGATCGGTTTGCAACAAGGGCAGGAACCAATTTTTAGTTATATTTTGTTAATTTTTGTTTTAGTTATGTGTAGGTTAGGATTTTGTTGATGTTTGTTTGAAAGTAATTTTTGTTGTTTTGTATCTTTGGTTTGTGGGATTTTTTTCTTAGTAATAAAAGAAATTAATCAAGAAAAAGGAGAAAGGAAAAAAGAAATCTTAATGGGCATTAGAAAGAGAACTTATGTTCAAGGAGACTAATTAACATTTTCTTACTACAAGTATCTCTTAATATGCACATTCCTTCTCTTTCTGTCTGTGCTTTCAAGGACAAGTATTTGACAGGGTTCAACTATCATTATTGTTATTTCTCACAGTCAGTATTCTTGCTAGACAACAAAAAGTCAGTCCACCAAAATAGATTTACTATAACATAGGAGAGCAATGACAAAACAAGAGGAAAAGTGAGGAAGAAGTGAGGAAAAGAAGAAAAAAAAAAAAAGGAAACAAAAGAGGTTGACTTGTCCTTTTGTACTGTCCTCCTTTCCAAAATCTTTACATCCTCCCCCTTTTACAAGCTAATTATAGCTCTTTCTGGAGACTTCCTAATTTTCCAAATCGTAATAAATCAAAATGTCAAAATCAAAATACATCAAAATATTTCCTAACACGTGAAAAAGCAAAAAACAAAAATTATTATCATGAGGCCTTACTTCTGTAGCAAAGAGAGTTTCTTGCTTTTAACTATCCTCTTCTTCATCACTTTCCTCAAGAGGCTTGGTTAGCTATTTGACTGCAGACATGCCACTTCAGCACTCAGCCACCAAGATGACAGCTACTTTTTACTACTGTTTGCTTTGTGATTGTTGCTCACATCTGAGCAGCTCATTGCAGATACTTTTAAACAGCAATATGAATGTTTTTTGGTCCCCTTCTTTGCTGGGTTCCCACGTTTGCACTGCTGTTCTTATTTTAGCTTTTTCAACATCATTGTTTCAACTTGAAGTTAGAGAGCTATCTTCATGCACTCTTACCCAAAACTGGAAGTCTCAACAGTTTATGTACAGTTTATGTTTTATCTTTGTAAATTTGACTTAATTTAAGTTGTCTACAGTGATAAGTAACATAGAAAACATGCTACCATAAAATTATTAAGTAATTCTAAATAAACATTGAAAACCCTTACCCTTTAACACAAAGGTGGCATTATTAGGGAGGAGGCAGAGCTATGTGATAAAGACAGGACACTTTGTCAAATTGAAATTGCCATACCAATCTGGGAGAAGCAGGGGCCTGTCACACATCTCTTTTAAAATTTGTAGAAATAGCTGAACAACTGGAGGGCAGAAGAACTTTGGAACCTTAATATTTTTCACTTCCTTGTCAAAGTTATCCAATAATTCTCAATTTAAAAAGCCCATCATCTTCATCTGCTGTCTTCTGAATCAAAATTGTTATTTGCAGTCAAGTCAATTTTGACTTATGGTAATCCTAGAAATGAAAGATCTCCAAGACCTATGATCATCAACTGCCCTGCACATGTCTTCAGGATGTAGTTTTCTTGATGTAATCAATCTACCTGCAATGTGGTCTTTTCCCTAATGCCTTCTGTTTTGCCAGAAATTATCATCCTTTCCAGTGAATTATATCAACTGAAAGGCTGTCTAAAGTACACCAGCTTCCATAAAGAGAAGAATTCTGCCAGTTCTACATAGACTGTTGCTTCCCTAAAGAAGCAACACGTTCCTTGTAAAAACCACCTTTAAAAATCACTCAATTTGAACAGGATGCAAAGTAAACCATCTTTCAACATTGGTTGTTGTTGTTTTGTGCTTGCAAATCATTTCTGAATTGTGGTGACCCTAAGGGTGCCATAAAGGTTTTCTTGGCAAGATTTGTTCAGAGGAGGGTTGCCATTGTTTTCCTCTCATGCTGAGAGAGTGTGACTTGTCTAAGGTGATCCAGTGGGTTTCCATGGTTGAGCAGGCATTTGAACTCTTATCTCCCAGAGTCCTAGTCCAGCTCTCAAACTATGACACTGTGCTGGTTCTCATTATTGGAACAGCTCTTTAAATTATTTTATAGACACAGAAAGAGAACTGTAGAAAAACTTGACTAATTATCTCTTTCTAACTAGATATGTTAGAGAGTAGCCATACTTTATCATGTTTCCACAATCATTTCCATCCAGCCATTTTAATAGATTCCTTCTCAAAGAAAATGTGGGTCCTTCTCACCTAATATCATGAAATGCCCTACTGTTACCCCACTGGCACACCCTATCCCGGGGACTACAATTTTGATATCAAATATGCTCACCATGCCAGGGAGGTTGCCCGAATGGGCACATAGGCAAAACAGTTGAACGATCAGGAATTAGGTCAGGCCAGTAAAATACCCAGTCACGTAGCCCAAGGAGACCTCAAGCTGTGCAAACTCACAAAAACGAAGGGTCCTCAGCCAAAGAGGAGCCAACTTGAAGGGGTTAGCGTGTTTTCTCCAGGTTGAGCACCTGTGACTCTGGAAAAATCCTACAAAGCGAGGCCCATCTACTTAAATTTACACTACAACCTGTTGCAACTGAAGATCCTGAAACATTGGCAACACATCATAAAACCATCATGCAAACCGGGTTGCCTTTGATGAACAATCTTTCCTTTGCTATAACTATTGTCCTCCCTTGGAGAGGATTTGCCCTCGAGTTATGTTCTGCCCTACAAGTAGTCCTAGTTTTTGAGAATTTCTCTGGAGAACTCCCTGCCACACTAGCAGACTGTCACTCTGTTAGTTGAGTAATCCCCTCAGCTGTTTCGTTGCTGAGTTCTGTTTTGCTTGCTTTTTTCCTGGACCAAGGACTTCAGGATAGGTGCAGTATCACCGCTCTACAATCCCTTGCTATATCCTCTGTCCATTTTTCACCTCTTTTCTTTTGCAATAGCCCTTGTGTGCAGGTGTGAGTGGGTGTGTTGGTGCGTGTGAACATTTTCATTTAATAAAAACCAAAAATTCGAACAGTTAGCCTGATTCTCTGTGATCTGACTCCATAAAGCTGGGCTCAAGATCCTTAATTACCCTGCCCTCTTTGCATTGCTACAGAAGTGTTCATAACTAATTTTCCCCACAAATGATAATTTTGACAGCCATTGGGTATTCCCTAAGGGACCCCCAGGAAGCAGGGTAACACCACTAGCCTAACAGGTGGAGTTCCGTAGCTGGGAAAGAAGCTAAAGTAGACTGAGAAGCTTTATAAAGTGGAGTCATGCATTTTAATCGGAACTCATGTGAAATCCCTGTGTGAATTTACTGAGTGAGGAAAGGGGTGTGGGAATCCAGTGCTTCGATAAAATGAACATTCTTGTTAAGGTTTAATATTCCTATATAATAGTTAGACATACAAGGGTGGGAAAAAGCTATTATCCTTTGGGTTGTTTTGAGAGGGTATTGAAAAGCTATCATTCTACATTTCTTAGCAGTTGCTGAAAGTATTTTTGAATAATTTGGACTGGTGTCTAAAAGGGAGTGTTTTATTCTGTGTAGGTAAGCATGGAAAAATAAATGAAAAACTTAACAGTGATACCACAAGAGTATATCTCTGAGGCCACATCAAAGTGGCGAGAGACCTGCTAAGGTGGGGGGAAAATCGACTACGCATGTTGCTGACTGATTTTTTTTTTTTTTTATTTTTTGTAATGTGTTTGAATGGCTTAGGAGATACAGAACAAGGCTGCAATTGTCAGAGTAGGAACTTGTGCTGTTTCAGTGGTGTCAAATTATTACTCTTCAGCGGGATGAAACAGGGCTTCAGTGCCAGAAGCCTGTAGACTTTGGCACATGTCTTGCCCACTTTTGGCACACAGGATCTGCTCAGTTAGGGGAAGTCTAGTTGATCTTCTTAACCTGTAAAAAAAGGCAGTGTTGTTTTTATTTCAGTAAGACCATCTTCTCCATCTTTTCAAAATGAAGAAGAGGTGAGTTGCTTTAGTATGTGATAATTGGATAGAGTATCACAACGTAAAGTAGGAGTGGAGCACCAATAGAGCAATTGTCATAATGTTTACTCACAAAGATAAGAATGTATTCATCATTTCTAGAGAATTCTGGCTTGCTGTATACAAATCTGCATGCTAGTACATGGTGATAACTGTGAGATTTTTAAAAGGAGTCAGAACTCGGCTGGAGCTACCATTCTAGCCTATTAGGGAAGAACAGACCAAATCACTGGCTTCTGCCAAGTTCAGAGATCACGCCAATCAAACTATAGAATTCTAATTTACAATGACATACAAATGGCATAGCTGTTTGTTCAAGAGTCCCAGTCTGCTTTGAACCAAAGTTCCTCTTCAGTATTACTAGTTAACAGAAAAATCAAGATATCAATTTAGCAGTTTACAAACAATTTAAAGCCTGGAAAACCCACAACAACCTATAAATTTAAAACACTATTAAAATTTGTCACAAACTCTTAATACTGTATGGCAGTGTCTAATATAGAAGTTATTGTTGCATTGATAATAATAATGCTATAAAACTTCAATGCATTCTGGATTTTACTGTTGTCACCCAATTAGTTTGTTCTTTGAATATCAGGTGGTTAGATTAATCTTAACCCAGTCACATAGGGAGGTGGGGGTGGGGGGAGGTGATTCGCCCCAGGCGGCAATGGTTTTGAGGTATCCCAGCCCATAGCGATGCCCCCATGCACTGCAGCCATGCCCCCACACACAGTGGCCATGCCCCTCGTGCTGTAGCCCCGCCCCTCCTGCCCTCCTCCACACACTCCAAGCTCTGCCACTGTCCTAACCCTGTTTCCAAAGCATCCAGCAGAGTGCCTGATGCGTGCTTGCTGGCTTCTGCGACAGCACAGAAGAGAATAAGGAGCGCCAGTGCCTTTCTTCATTTTTTTTTTAAACTAAAAGCATTTCCCCAGGGTGGTTTAAAACTCTAGGATCTAAATTTTCAAGCGATACAGAGAAAAATCCAAAGTCTGGAAAAGTTTAGATTTAGATTTAGATTCCAAAGCCTCTCCTACTCCAACAACTTTATCCCACATCTTCTTCCTCCCAGAGTGAGATCTGCAGCTGATCCCACACGATCATCTTCTTTCAGATTTTTCAATGTCCATGGAAAAGTTAGCCATGATGAATTAAAACTATAATACACTAGGACTGCACTATAATTCTGTCATTTTAATTGGGCATTTTGTTACAACACATAGATCAGATGGAATATATTTTTTTTCTATTAAAAAAAGTCTGTTTGCAACTTGTTAGAAAACAGGATTAGCCCTGATGGATTAAAATGGACAGTAACAGTGGAAAAATCCAGCTCTGTGCAGACTGTTCAGAATTTTGCTAGATCTTAGAGACAGAGTGAGGTATCAGAATCTTAGTTAATAACAACGACCTATTGAGAAGGAAATATCGTATCTGCTGCTGTTGTTATTCAACTTATGGTGACCATATGGATGAGAGACCTCCAAGACAACCTGTCAACTGCCCAGATCAGGTCTTGAAACTCAAAGCCATGGCTTGCTTAACTGAATAAATCTCATCTGTAGCGGGGTCTTCCTCTTTCCCATTGCCTTCCACATTACAAAACATTATGGTCTTTTTTAAAAAGTCATGTCATCTCATGATATGTCCAAAGCATGAAAGTGCTTTATTTGCTCAGTCTCACTTCTTAAGAGAAGTCAGCTTGATTTACTCTAGGACCCATATGTTTGTCTTTTGGGCAGTCCACGGCATCCATAGAATTCATAGCACCTGGTTTGAAATCTGTTCTCTTTCCTGTCTAGCTTTCACAGCCATACACAGAAATTGGAAGGACAACCCTGACCTTAAGAGCATCCAGACTGACTGAAAAGTCCCAGATTTTGTTCCTGTTCTTTCCAATTTTATACTGGGTTAAAATAAACTGACCCAAAGAGTTGACATAAAAAGTCTCTGATTGTACATGGAGCTGACAGAAATATTCTAGGATAAACACAATGTGTACAGATCTCCAAACTAAAGGAAGAAGGATCAGGAACAAAATCTGGGACCTGGTCTTTTTAATCAGTCTGGATATACCGTTAGGTGTTTAATAATATACCATCACACTGGAGGATTTTATCTAGTTCATAGTGGACTTTTCAAGTCCTACTCTTCTGTTTTATTCACTGCAGTCTCCATTCTGATTTATGACTGAATCAAAGTAAAGAAAATCTTTAAACATTTCAGTGGTTTCATTCAGCTCTGATCCTGCTTTTGTACCTTTGTTCCTTAAGTTTCTTCAACAATTGTTCCAAGTCTTTGCTATTTTCTGCTAAATATTCATATCTTAAATTATTGATGTTCCTTATGCCAATATTCATGATTCCTTCCTCCAGGTCTAACTCTGCTTTACATATGTTTCATGTATAATTAAAAAGGTAACAAAATGCAGTCTGACTGACCCCTTGCCAATTGAAAACCATTCTGTTTCTCAATGTTCTGCCCTGTCAGTGTCTTCTTGTCCTGAATATAAGATAATCAAATGTTGTAGAACACCTTTTTTAAAAAAGAGTGATTCATATTTTTTCATGACTTACATAATCGAAGGCTTTGCTAGAATCTACAAAGCACAGACTGATTCTTTTTGTTTTAATGTTTTGTACAAGACATTAGCGAATGTATATTTGCAATATGATCCCTACTGCCTCTTCCTTTTCTGAATGCAACTTGGATGTCTGGCATTTTTCACTCTGTATTTGGTTAAAGTCTTTGTTGTAAAATCTTGATCATGGATTCTGTTTTCCAGTTGGGTTAATGGAGGGTGATCTATCAATTGGGCACTAGATTCAAACCCGGAAGTCTTGAGCTTGACAGCATGGGTTCCTCCTGCCAAGCTAGTGGGCTCTCTGGTGATAATAAGGATTAGAAAAACAAGGAAAGAATTTAAATGGAGACTAAATGTATGCTTAATTAGGAATGAGGAGGTGATTTTAAAAACGAAGACCCTTTCTACACCATACCCCATTAGCATGTTGTTACTGCCCTGGCTAGCCCGAGCTTGGGGGATATTAAAAAGATATCTCTTGATATCAATAATTCGGCTTCACATACCCATTCCCCTCCATGTGCTTGCGAGACCACCGGACAAGCACGCATACAGGCTGGGCCGATAATCGCTGTAGTATTACAACACAATACAGGCAGGCCAGAAAATAGCTGACTCGCAGCTTCAGGAGACCTCAAGGCAAGTACTCAATTATGTATGCACACAACTTTCAAAAGATCCTCTGCCCCGCACCGGCAGCTTGATGATCTGACTATGCAATGCTCAAGTACTCTGCGTTTGCATACTGGCTATCCTATTGACAATTTGGCTATAATTCAGTCATTCAAATTCTGACCTTTTGGAGGCTTTGTCTCCAGCCCCAAATCCATTGTTTTCCCCAAGTCCGAACTAGCCTGCAGTCACAATTCTCCTTATAAAAACACCTAATTTTGAGTGTTTCTTCGGATCGCTCTTGGCTTCCATCCCGCCTTGCTGTCACTTTGTCCAGCGAGCCTTCCCCTCAGCTCCACGTGCTGAGATCCATTCTCCCCACCTTCTCCGTTTCTGACCGGGCTTCAGGACAGGTGTAGTATTACCCAAACCAACAACTCCTCTAAAAATCCCTCTATCCCACTCCAACCTTTATTTCTATAGTTTCTCTGTGTGTTTGTGTTGCATACACGGATTGATTGTATTTTTAATAAAAATCACATTTGTTATTTAACTCTGGTTTGCTTCTTGACTCGGCCTGACCCCGTAGACACTGGGTTCAAGATCTCGCTATGTTACCCTGCCTCTCGCAGTGCTAACTTGTGCTCTTTGACTAATTTTCCCAACTTGTATAATTTTGAGAGCAATTTGGTATCCTTCCCAGGACCCACAGAAAACAGGGTAACAGTTTTCTTCCTTTACAATCTCAACATTTCCAATTACATGATGGTAGCAGGTTAGAAATGCTCTTTTCCACAACCTTCCACCTTAAATGGATGAGTAGCAATATTGCCACCAGTGTTCCTTCTGCATTACAGCATCCTTGGCGACTCCCTTTCCCTGCCTTCATGCCACCCCACTGCCTCTGACTGGTCAGGGTTTTTTTCTTTTTTTGAAGCCATACTAATACAGCAATGTTGTAATAGCATGACATGCCAATACACTATTGAACTTTTGTGCTATGATGTCTAAAAATGTCTTTAAAAATATAAAGTTTTAACTCAAAGGAGAAATTTAAAATAAACATGGAGAGGTGATAGATTTTGAAGTTACCATGCCACGGGAGTAGCTGAGGGAGGGACAAGCTGGGAATGCCCACACCCCACCCACTCCTGGATCTGGGAGGACAGGAAGTGCTGTCAAACACTATTATGGTACAACCCTGAGCAGCTGATGGGATTGAAGTGCTAAAGGAGGCTCTTAACGGAATTTTTCTGGAAAAGTTATAAAGTGGTTTTGCAACACTTGGGGATGGGATAGCAGCTGGATAGTGACAACGCCATGTAGTCGTGCAACTCCTGGACTGGAAACAACCCACTGCTATTGCACAATAGTGCCATCATGCAGAAATGGCCCAAGAGAGAAATTAAAAAAAAATTGAAAAAACTTAAAGGAACCAATATTAGATCAGCCTGGGATGTAAGCAAAGCAAATATAAGAGGATATTTTGTTCAATTTAATAAAAAGTATAAAGAAGCAAATGAAAAAAAACCACAGCAGATTTTGGATGAAATAAAGATTAAAGAAGATATATTGAAGAAATCTATAGAAGACAAAGGAATTTTGAAACAGTTGAGGAATCTATTATTGATGTTCACTATGGAGGATCTTGAAAAGAAGCTGAAATTCTTGTGAAAAGAAAAACTTTGAGCATGTGAATAGACCAGGAAGATGGCTTGCATTTAGACTATGGGCAAGAAAAGCAGGATAGAATTATTCTGAAACCAAGAGAAGGTGATAAAGAATTTACTAAGGATAAAGCCTTACAAAGGATTTTTCATGAATATTTTTCAAGGTTATATTCAACTAAGAAGATAGAAGATACAAACACTTACCCAAATTGACAAACGAAGAGGAAGAACAGATTAATCAGCAGATTACAACATCTGAGATAGTGGAGGAAATTAAAAAAGATAAAGTCTGGAAAGACTCCAAGTCCAGATGAATTTGGGATCCTTTCTTATAAAATCCTACCGGAGGAATTGTTGTCCCCTAAGCAAACTGTAATGAATGATGTTCTAGAAAAAAGATTAATCCTGAATTCATGGCAGGAAGCTAACATTGCTTTGATTCCAAAGGAAGAACAAGGCTCAACTTTACCAAAGAGTTTTAGACCATTTTTGTTGTTGTTGTTGAATAATGATTATAAAGTTTTCATGTTGGTATTGACTGAAAAAATGAAGAATTTATTAAAGAATTATAAGATGCAAATCAAAGTGGATTTTTACCTGGATGACGAATGAAAGATAATATTAGAGTTGTGTTGGAATGAGAAACAAGGTGTGCTAATTTTTTTTATGTAGAAAAAGCCTTTGATAACTTGAACTGACAATTTCTTTTTTAAAAAAACATTTTTATTAAACAGAAAAAAGGGAGAAGAGAACAAACAACGCTATATAGTACATAAAACTACAAATACGTAATAATATATAATAATAGAATAGAAATAAAAAATGGAAAGAATAATAACACAGTATAAACATCTAACAAAACAATAACAAACTTTTAAATTGTAATCAAATAATTATGCCAAATATTCTTAAATACAAAAATTTATACTTGTTGCTACTCTTTCTTAGGTCATTTCCACACTATACTGTTATAATGCTATTATTCCACTTTCAACATCCTGTGGGATTCTGGGATTTGTAGTTTACTGAGACCAAAGAGCAATCTGGCTGAGGATTCTAAATGCCCCTCCCTAAACTCCTCAGGCACTTCTTTTCCTGGGGAACCTTCCTTGCTAGTGGTTCTGATCTGGCCATGCAGCCCTTTAAAAAAACTGCCTCTGGTCAGCTCACAACCCAGTTTTCCAGCACCACAAACCCTCATGTGATGTCACCCACCCGCTCACCCAAGGAAGGACATGGATAAGAGAGAGGAAGTATAGGGTCAACCCACCCCTTTTGTTGCCCCTTTGGTAAACCCTGTCCCAGGGTCTACAACTTTGATATAAAATTATTCTAACTCACCAGAGAGGTCACCCGAATGTGCACGTAGGCAATAACGGTCGTACGATCGAAAGAACCAGGTCAGGCCAGTAAAATCCCCAGTCACGTAGCCACAGGAGACCTCATGTTGTGATAACCCATGGTGGACAAAAGGTCCTTAACCTTTAAGGAGTCCACTTGAAGGGAATAAAAGTGTTCCTGGAAAATTGGGCACTGGAAGCAATAAAACCTTATCAAATCCATCTCCAGAAACTCACACCACAGCCTCAAAGTGGAGGAAGATCCTGTTACTGGGATGACACCTTGTTATCTTTCGATATCAGAGAAATGCCAGGTGTGGAGTTGTTTTTCTTTTCTGTCCCTGCTTGTTTTCGCCGGGAAAGGATTTGCCTTCAAAGTAAATTTTTCCTACAAATAGTCCCTGTTTTGTGGCTACTTAGGCAAGAGAGAAAAGAGAGAAAGGCGAGGCAAGGAGAATAAGTATGATGCCTCCCAGTCATACCAACTGACCTCCCCCCCCCCAACAGCGGCACGATCTCCTCAACATCTCTTCGCTGAGCTGCTCTTTGATCGCTGCTTCCCGGACCAAGGACTTCAGGAGGAAGTGCAGTATCACCCAAGCTGTGAATCCCTCAACAGTCCCTCTATCTTATTTCCACTCTTTATTCCTATTAGCCCTTGGATGAGTGTGTGCGTGTTTGCGTTAGTGCTAACTATTACTATTCAATAAAGTCATTCATTGGACCTTTTTGTGTGATTTCTTACTGAGCCTGACCCTGTAAACATTGGGTAAAAGATCCTTAATTGCCCTGCCCTCTCTGCATTGCTAAAGCAGTGTTCATAGCTAATTTTCCCCACAAGTGATAATTTTGACAGGCATTGGGAACCCCCCTAAGGGACCGCCAGCAAGCAGGGTAACACTTTCCTTCTCCTTCCCCTGACTTGGTTTGAACCCTGAGTGTCTGTTCTCCCAACCATGCCATACGCATGCATATTGTGATGTTTGCAATGTTTCCACTTTGGTGGGGGTCCTACACCCCAACCCAAGCAAATGTGGAGGTGTAACTGTACTAGTTTAATGATGTATCCTGTTTCCAAAGTTCTGTGAAGAGAACAACAAAATTTTTAAGTAGCAAATTCTATGCGCAGAAATCTTCAATACTTTCTATGCTTCTCGATAATAAATTTTAGGAAATTTTTACTTTAAATATTTACCCATTGGATAACAGCTATTTAAAGGAATCACTCTGTTATTTAAAGAGTTGTTTCTCAAGCACAGTAAAAACCTGGAATGATAATATGGAGAAAGATTTGAAAGGATTCTTTTGCTGTTTCAGTTTTCATTAAAGTTTAACTAATAGCGCATCACACAAAACCAGCAAGAAATAAGAAAAACAAGTCCCTGGCTATTTTGTTCAGGAATAAGAGAAGGGACAAAGCAGGTCTCTTTTTGAAAGCTTTAAAAGTAAAAGGGGAAGCTTTTCCTCATTCTCTCATAATAGTGGAACCCATCCACCGAAGTTAAATTGTAGAGATACAGGACAGGATGATGTACTTCTTCATACAGAAGAAATTTGGAATTCACTCCCGGGAGATTTAGTGACTGCACCAACCTGAGCAGCTGCAAGACAGAATTACATAAAGGCATGGTGGATACAGCCATGAATGACTACTAGTATTCCCTTCCATGTTTTGTCTCCAATATCATAAGCAGTATCCCTTTGTGTATCATTTAGCAGGGGATGCTATATAGACTACAGTTGCAACTGGAAGCCTTATTGGAAACACCACATGGGAAGCAGAGACTAATCATTTGCCTTTCTAATGCAGTCTCAATACTGTACCTAAGAGACTAAGGTCCTTTCCACAGGCTGGAAGTGTAATGATGTGCTTCCTTCCCCACTGCGGGATGGGAAGAAGACCAGCTGCAATGTGCAAGGAAGCGTTGGGGACATGCTCCCATACCTGCAGATGTGCTGCCGGGATTGTGATGGGACAATGCGGTAGAGCGTCATCCAGCAAAAAGGGCCTTTGAAAAAGCTTCACATTGGCACCAACAGACTTAAAAAAACAACTAGTAAACGGAAAGGGTGTGTTCACAATATTCTTCTGATTATTCTTAGAAGAGAAGTTTCTCTTCCCAGTGTACTATGGGTACATGTAATTTGTTAGCATTGTTTGCCCTCTTTTTGACCAAATAAAGGTACCACCACAATGTGTATTTTCAATTTTGTTGTAAACTGTATTCATGTCTCCTGTGGATTCCAAGTAGAGATGCCTGGAATCCAGTGAAAATTTTTGTTGTTCATTGAAACTGTTTTTGATTCACTTGAAATTTTTTACATGCTTTACTTAAAATGATCTTAAACTTTACTCTAAGAACAACTAGTAGCAGTTTTAATAAACAGTATATCCTTCAGAGAGATGTCAAAATTCTATGTTGAATTTTTAAACATACATGTCAATTTTATTCTCTCCACCCAAGGTCAAATTATCTAAAAATAAAAGCCAATAAATAAATCCAACGTACATACGTATCTCCTGTAATAGTCAACTGAAGGGTCAACAAAGCAACTGTCCTTTCAAGGCAGAACTTTCCTCTCATTTTTATTTCTGTTACTGTGTTCGAGGATAGAAGGAAAACTTTTGTACCCCAAACCTTTGAGACAATTCTGCTACATGAAATATAAAGTTGTCAAATTTTTGTATAAGCACATTATATCCTAATACCAAATCCAGCATGTTCTTCTTGAATTAAAATATAAACTTAAATTCAAAGCTTAAACAAACAAACAAAAAATTTGTCTAAAGGACAATAACCTTATTGTCCAAGCTGGCAAATTTGCCTAAAGCTATTTTTCATCCTTAATTGAAATCTGAGCATCCAGCTGCCAAAAAATATGCTGAATAGACATTCTGGGTGTTGGCATCTTCGGGGCTGGCATTGGTGGCTATAGCAAGGCACGTTTTGATGACCAACCAAGGAATAATGAGACCAGACACAAAAAATTGCTTTGATCAAGGGCCACTTTATTTAACCTAAGCCTATTTAAGCTGCATTGAACTTGGAAATGAACAGGTGTAAGTCAACCTAGCATGGGACCAGTTGAGATGGGTGTCACCAGGACTTCCTCCTCAACTTTCCTCTGGGTGAAGCACCGGAGCCCTGAGGGCAACCCAATAGCTGTCAATGAATTATTACTCACTCCAGCCTGGACTTTCTGTACCACCGTGCAACCTCTCACCTTGAGTTGGCCAAGCAGGTGTCATAATCTGCATCCATAACTGTGGCTGGTCACACCTGAGAGTGGGGTTAATCACCACCCTCATACAAAAAGCATCATTGCAAAGGGACCAGGGAGGCCTAGAAAAAATGAGTGTAGGCCCTGGAAACAATAGCCATATACTGGAGCAGCAAAAATGCTCTCTACTGCTGTACTCTCACATTTACCCCCACATAGATGAAAAACCTGGCAGCAATTCCACCGTGTCCTATCTACCCTGTATCTGTGCAGCTTCTCATCCATTTATCTTTTGCAGATCGAGATAAAGAAGAGTGAAGAAATCCAATACTTACCATGTAGAATTTTATCCTTAGTGGCCTGTAATAATTGGTCAGCCAGGGGAAGCCTCTGTTCACCATATTGGATAACCTCATAATACAGTTCTTCATGAGGTTATCTTTTTTCACTGTATCACTTTTAGGTTGAAGTATATTCCCCACCTCACTGTAAAAATGCTATGGAGTATAGACCCCCAAAGGAGCATGTGGGATTGTCCCAAACCCCAGCCTTGATGCTTAGTGAATATAGCACCCAAAGAATGTACTCCTTTACTAGTGGCACCTGTAGCTGCCTGCCCATCTGCATTGCTCCTTAACTCCCATGGCCAGATATGTGAGCAAGAACAAACTGTGTTAGTATCATATAACTCATCTGAAACAGGCTCTGCCAATGCAAACTCACCAGCAGCAGCATCAGTACTAGACATCAGGGCCTCTGGAGCCTCCTCCATGTCCTCAAACCAAGCAACATCCTCACTCTAGCTTTGTTTCAGCAAAACACATACTTGAGGAAGAATCTGTTTAGTGATGCTTGCTTTAGCCTTGGCTCTCACATCCCTCCTAACTGGGACAAAAGCCTGCTTGGCAGGCTTCTGAGCCTTCTCTAAAGCCTCCAATCTAGCCAGAAAGAGAGCCAAACCACGCCCTCTCTCCCTTCTCATCAGATGAGGCAGACAGATGAGAAGGTGGATGCTTAGTGAGTGGATGCTTAGCTGGGCCCTTACCCTGGGACCTTGTTCTAACTTTCATGGAAACTATGCCAACTGAATAGGACTAAACTAGTCTTAGCTAAACTAGTCTTCGTATTTTGGAATGCATTTTGTCTAGCCCTGCAGATTTGAACAGATTTAGGTTAGCTAGGTGTTTCCTGACTAACTCTCTATCAACCTTGATTTGCAATCCATATCCCTTGCCCAAGTTTCTGTTGCTGCCTGGAAGAACACAGTTCCCTTTTTGGGAGAAATTGGAAGCAAAATCAGTACTGAGCAGTTCTGCCGTTTCACTGTGGTCTGACAGCATTTTACTACCCTTACTGAACAATGACCCCACTGTTTCTTTGGACATTCTCTTTCTTCAAATGTATCTTTAAAAAAACAAACCACTTTTGTTGCTCCCTTCTTCTCCAGTCACTTTCAGCTCATTCTGAGTTTTAGCTTTCTTGATATGATTCCTACAAGCTTGGGCTACACATCTGAGAGAGGACAACATTAACTGAAGTGTTAATGCTAATTATCAGTATGGAATTTCTATTCATATGAAAGGCATAGCACCTAGGCTAGGATTTTATAGTCTAGCTGGTAATAGATCTCAAGAATCTGATCAAAAGTTGTTATCAATCTTACTACCTGAGACCTGTGGCATTATCATTCCTTCTTGCTACATTATACTAAATAGATCAAAATTATGATAGTCAGACTTGATTTCAATATTCTAAGGCACTTTCTGCACCCTAACTGGATCCATTGTTGTCTGGTGGCGATCCCGGCAACACCTCTGCCAGGAAAGGAGCACAAATGGGAGCACTCCCCTCTGCACCAGACCGGCTCCCTGCTGAAGGAAGCGTAATGAACACGCCTCTATCTTCCACTGCACAGCTGGGCACCTTCCCAGGCTGCGGTGGGGCAAGCAGTGCCTCCATTGCACTTCTGGGTCTTCTGCAGGCCAGGTAAGCATGGGATGGTGGCATGATCATGTGTCATTGACAGGGAAAACCAGTCAATGATTTAATTTATGATTGTACCACCTGGTGACAGGATAAGGACAAGACCATGACAGGGTCATAAAGAAGCATCATCGCGGTCCTCTCCCATCTCCTCTCACGTCTCCATGCCAGGACAACAGTGCCTGCAGAAAGGGCCTCAGTTTGGGAATAAAGAAATTGCCAGGAGGGAGATTGGATGATATGTTTTTATGTATCTTTGTAAAATAAATTCAGAATGTTTAATTAAATTTAACTGTTTCTCTTAACTTCTTTAACTTGTGCTTATGTATCCACTCTGTGCACTCTAGGTGACATTAAGAGGTGAAATGTTAGCTTTAATACACAGTTGCTTGAAATGGCATAATGCTACAATCAAGTTTATATCAACACTGCTAAAACAACATGGTATCTAACCACACAGTCTAGCTTAAGCATGTTTGTTAGTCTTCAGTGATGAAGGCATCATTTACAACCAACTATTTGGAACTGGAACATCAGGGCAATTAAGGGAAATTACACACAACTACAGAAGTCTACTCATTGGCAAAATGATTTGCTTCTATGAAGATGAGTTTTTTTTTTAAAAAAAATATCCTCTAATATTTTGAAAACATGGCAAATTTAACTTTTCTCATGCCTTAACCCAATGGAGAAAATGTTTTAAAGCTCTAACATTTATATATGCCCTTCCAAAACCTTCTGTAGACCACTTCCATTCTAAAACTTCCACAGATGGTAAATTTTATCTTTATCATTGTAAGAAATCCTGTGGGTTTCCTGTTATTCTGCAGAATGAGTAATTAGCTTCTCTCCACTCAAGGAAGGAATAACACTGGGTCTTTAGGATTTTGGCCAAACATTCAAAGGGAGACTGGTATCCAACCAGGTGCTGGAGCCAGCAGTAGGATGGAAAAAGTACAATTTCAGGAGTCTAGTTTGGCTTGGGATACAATTATGATTTAAGACAAATAAGAGTGGCTCCCCCTAGCATGAAAAGAGGAGGAAAGCCATGAAGAGCATGATATAAAGAGGGAAAGCATTCAGCACATCCTCCACCATATTCATTCATTCATTCATTTAATAAATCTTTATCCTACCTGTTACCCTGTTTTCTGGGGGTCCCAGGAGGGACACCAAATTGCTATAAGTTGGGGAAATTAGTTCAGAGCACAAGTTGGCAAAACGAGAGGCAGGGCAACTTAGCAGGATCTTGCAACCCAGTGTCTACGCGGTCAGGCCGAGTCAAGAAGCAAACCGGTTGGAAAATAATGAATGATTTTTATTAAATACAGGCACACGATGTAAGCAACACAAACACACAGATAACTAAGGAAAATAAAGGTGTAAGATAGCGGGATTTTTAGAGGGATAGTTGGTTCAGGTGATACGAAACCTGTCCTGAAGTCTGGGAGAAAATGGAGAGCGAAGCTGGGGTTCGATGTATCTCAGCACGTGGAGCTGATGGGAAGCTTGCCAAGCAAAGCGGCAGCAAGGCGGTCTGGAACTCGGGAGCGATCCAAGGAAGCACTCAAAGTCAGGGGTTTTTATAAGGAGAATTGAGACCGCAGGCTAGGTCAGACTTAGGGGAAAACAATAGATTTGGAGTTGGAGACAAAGCCTCCTAAAGGTCAGAATTTGAATGATTGAATTAGAGCTGAATTTATCAATAGAGTAGCCAGTATGCAAACGTGGAATACTTGAGCGTTGTATAGCTCGATCATCAAGCTGCCAGCGTGGAGCAGAGGATCTTTTGAGAGTTGCTCGCATACCTAATGGAGGTACTTGCCTTGAGGTCTCCTAAAGTGGCGAGTCGGCTGTTTTCTGGCCTGCCTGTATTATCTAGGAATATTACGGTGATAATTGGCCGAGCCTGTATGCGTGCTTGTCCAGGGGCCTCGCAAGCACGTGGAAGGGATATGTGAAGCTGAATTTGAGATATCAATAGATATCTTTTATATCCCCAAAACTCGGGGTAGCCAGGGCAGTAACAATCCCCCCCCCAAAAAATGGGCGATGTTGGGGACAATATCGAACATTTTCCAATTAAAAATCAAAAATCATTTTAGAGCCGAATAGGGGCTTGCAGGTAGGTTAGCTGTATCACTCCCCAGGAAAGGGAATTTTGGGGAAAAGCAAAGGGTATCTATCTTATAACAACGTTCCTAACTAAAACCTAAACCTAAGCACAAGCACTCGAATGTCAATAACAACAATGAACAATTAAACAATAAGCAATGTCAAACTGTCCTGTCAATAGGTAACTGTCGAAGAATGAGCAATGGTAGTACAATAGCAAATGCAATCAATCAATGGAATAATCAATGGAATACGGTAAATCCAATGCATGGTCTGGCAATGAAGGCAATCCAATGAGCAATCAGTTCAATGTGGGATGAGAGTTCGTAGTCTGTGGGAGGTGAGGTGCAAGCAAAAAGTCTTGGCAACCCCCCTTGCAACAGGAAAAGTCTTTTAGCTGGAGCGAGCGAGCAAAGCATAAGTCCATCCAGGCAACGGAGCAGGAACACCAACAAAATGTCCATGTAGGTGCAGCTTGGCTGGCCGAGCCTGTATGCGTGCTTGTCCGGGGGCCTCGGAAGCACATGGAAGGGATATGTGAAGCCGAATTAGTGATATCAATAGATATCTTTTATATCCCCAGAGCTCGGGCTAGCCAGGGCAGTAACAATCTTTTTCCCAAATGGGTTCCAAAGGCTAAAGTATGCAAATGTTTGAAAAGTAAACTTATTTGACCTTTGTTTTTGGTGCCTTTTCTTTCTGCTAGATTTTCAATTCCCAGACTATATACCCAGAGCATATTATTGTTGCATTACAATTGTTGCATGACAATTGCTAGTGTGCCTTAGGAAAGGTAGTGAGCAATGAAGGTCCAAACTGATCACCTACAGAAGATATTTCAAGGTCCATGTCTACTTGATATGTTCCTCCCACTGTGTCTTCTTCCAACCAGTTTCTGGTATAGGCACTAAAAAGCAGGATAGAAATATGTATAAATAAGTAAATGAAATGAAATATATCCAGGTCTGTCTGTTCTGAGTGTGACAGAAGCATGTAGTTCACTTACTCACTGTTGAAACAGAGAGAACAGCAAAATTATCAGCCATTCGTATGTGTCACATTTTGTGTCTGTGTGTTGCTCTGGGCTTGTTTCTTCCAATCAAGAAGCAAGCATGTGTGAAAGTGATTCATATAAGCAATCACTGGTTGTGGAGAAAGACAATTTTTACTGTAAGGCTCTTCAGCTGGAATCCTAAGACATTTCCCAGTGCTGATTCAAAAAATGTTACCCTACTATTTGAAGATTCGGAAACACTGCTGTAGACTACTGAAGCATATGTTGGAAGCACAAACTTGGCCTCTGTTCTCACTGAGGAAGTACAGCTGTGTCTGGGGAGCTCACAGTGGAATGTTCCTCCCTACAAACAGATGAATTTCACAGATCAAGAAATAGATTTCTAGTTTAGCATTATCCCTAGCATTTTCATACATGAAATAGTACTTTTCTGCTCTCATGGAAGAGCATTCAGTCAGTCTCTCACACATAGTATTAAGTGGTAAAGCCCAACACAGTTGTACCACTTCAGGGAAAACAGTGTTTAGTGGCCATTCAAGTCATATATGTTTATCATGAATCAACAGCTTAACAGATGAGTCTTAGGCCATTTCTGTACTGCACTGTTATAGTGCTATTATTCCACTTTCAACATCCTATGGAATCCTGGGGTTTTCAGTTTAGGTAGAGAAATTTAAAATTCTAAGCCAGAGAGCTCTTTGGCCTCTGTAAACTACAAATCCCAGAATTCCACAGGATGGTGGAAGTGGAATAATAACACTATAACAGTGTTGTGTGGAAAGGACCACGGAGTCTGTATCTTTCAGTGGAAGAAATTAGATCTGTAATTTAGTTTCAGATGAATACAATCCTGAACTAGGCTAATTCAGAGATATTCAAGTGATATCTAAAACAAACTGGGGCCCCAAAGCAGATAAAATCTTAATCTGAACTCTTCCAAAGCTTTTATTAGTGATTCACATTGACACTCTTTGATCCTGTTGACTAATGTATCTGCAACAGAATGAATTGTGGCAGTCCTGTAGCTGGTTGTACCCTGGCAGAGACCCTGCAGTTATGCTGTAAACAAACTTGAGTCCCATACTGGCAGAAAAACAGTATGTATAAATAAAATTAAAGTATATTCTATCAGAAATGAGCTAGCAAAGCAAAACCTCAGCCTCAGTGATCACAATGAGTCTTGATTGGGTATTTGCTGCCACCCAGGAACATACACAGGAATGTTAGTATTTGTGAGCTGTCTTTTCTCACAACAAGGTGGGGGGATGAGGAGTGTGCCCATGAGTGTCCGTAAACCCCACTAAACCCTTGAGGATGCTGCAGTCATCTGGGAATTGGAGGAGCGGGACTGTGGGACAAAGGCATCAACTCTTGAAGAAAATTTCATTGTCCAGAAGGTGGAAGAGGCAACAAGGGGAATTGCTGTTTTAGATGTGATCCTAACCAACAATGCTGACATGGTTAATAGGGTAAAAGTGGCAAGATTAAGAATCTTGTAGAAGTGACCATGTTCTTCTGGAGTTCATTATACAGTAGAAAGGGGAAGCCAAACATACTCAGACATGCATTCTAGACTTTAAGAAAGCTGATTTCAGTAAACTTAGGAAAATATTGGATGTGATCCCATGGTCAGAAAAACTGAAAAAAAGGAGGGAATTCATTATGGATGGGAATTTCTTAAAAGTGACATACTGAAGGCACAATTTCAATCAATTCCTATGAAGAGGAAAAAGGGAAGTGTCTAAAAAATCTGGAATGGATATCTAAAGAACTTTCAACTGAGCTAAGATTTGAAAGGGACAGGTACAAGAAATACAAATAAAGGGAAATCACCAAAGAGAAATTCAAACAAAAAGCCAGCATATGAAGGGAGCAGATCAGAAGAGCTAAATGCAGAATGAGCTCTGGCTTGCTAGAGAGGTTAAAAACAATAAAAAGGGGTGGTTTTTTTGTTATGTCCATAGAAAAAGGAAGAACAAGGAAATAGTAGGGCCATGCATGGAAATGGCAAAATGTTAACAGGGGATATAGAAAAGGCAGAACTACTCAGCATCTTCTTTGTCTCATTCTTCTCCCAAAAGAAAAACAGTGCTAGAAGTGGAAAAAGTGGAGCAGATGAAGCAGTAAGGGAAATTCAGCACAGCATAGGCAAAGAGGTAGTGGAGGAATGCCTTGCTACTCTAAATGAATTCAAGTATCCAGGGTTGGATGAATTACCTCCAAGGATAATAAAAGAACTGGCAGAGGTAATCTCTAATGTATCTTGACTTCAGTAAGGCCTTTGACAAGGTCTCTCATTATATTCTTGCAAACAAGCTAGTAATTGGTCCACCAATCAAGGGAAATGACTATATTCTGCTTTAGTTGGACCCCACCTGAAAAACTGTGTCCAGTTCTGGGACACAACAGTTCAGGAAGGATATTGACAAGCTGGAATGTGTCTAGAGGTGGGGGGCAAAAATGGTAGAAGGCCTGGAAACCATACCCAATTGTTATTGGCCCACACCCCACCCTCCAGATCTGATATGGTTTAGTTAGTGAAATATGATTTAATTGTCAAAATACGTTAATTGGCATTGATATAAAATGGACCCTGAAGTGACTGGAAGGTAGAGCTGGATAGAGGAAAATTACTGACTGAACAAGTGTGCTGCAAAGTAGGTCAGAAGATCCCCTCTAGGCTCAGCCAAGGTCATTGTCAGGCAGATTAGCAGGTAACTCCAGAGATAATAGTCGTAAGCTAAAGTGTAATGTCTCTGATACCACACAGTAGAAATTGTGTGGTATAGCAACCGAAACACTGATTGTTTCAGCCCTTCTTCCTAAAAACTGGACATTTCTCTGTATTGTTCTCTGACCCATTCACCATTACAGAGCTATTATGACAGCCTTTAATCCATCGTCACCTAACACTAAGACTATTAATTCTGTCAGGACCCCTTTGTGCATGTGGCGACCTCTCAGCTAGAGATCCATTCACACCCATGCCCTCCAGGCAGATTTTGGGTATAAAAACCCTCCGTTTTGAGCAGTTTGATGCAGTATCTTGCTTACTGAATGTCATGCTGTCACTCTGATTCCTGAAAGAGTACTGTCTTTAGGTGCAAGTCTGAGCTACATCACTGCTTTCTCTGCTCTTCAAATTGGTAATTATCACCTGTTTCCTAAAACTCCACTGTCCACAACTTTCCTGCCTTTATCCTTTGGTTAGCTCTTTTGCGAATGTGCGAGTACTTGGATATTTTGAGCATGTGAGTGAACTTTTCAATAAAACACATTGTAGCTTATTTTGGAATCTCTGGTTGATTCTTTCCTGCAAGAATCCTGTAAACCTTGGTGGAAGATCTTGTTACTTTACCTCTCTCTTTCAGGCCTCCTAATTTGAGCTAATTAATTCCCTATTGTCATATAGAGGTACTGGCATCACAGGTGGACCTCCAAGTCACCCATGTTTTGGGAGGGTCACACTATGAGGAGTGGCTTAGGGAGCTGGGTATGTTTAGCCTGGAGAAGAGAAGATTAAGAGGTGAAATGATAACTATGTTTAAATATTTGAAGGTATGTGATATGGAGCAGGAAACACACCTGTTTTCTGCTGCTCCAGAGACTAGGACACAGAACAATGGCTTCAAACTTCAGGAAATAGATGCAATCTAAATTTAATTGGAAATGTCTTTACCTGGCTCAGTTTGACAGTAGGCTAGGCCTCTCTATTCTTTTCAATATTTTTATTAACTTTTCAAATGTATAAAATACAACACTAACAATAAAAGGAAACAAAATACAAAACAGAAAAAGAAAAGATAGATACAAAGATTAAAAAATGAAAAAAGAAAAAATGAAACTTTCAACCTCCTTAACATTATTTAATAGTGTATTGATTTTTTAAAAAATCAAAATAAATAAAAATAAATAAAAAATAAGTCAAAATAAATCCTCAATCTCCTTTCTGTAACATATAATTATTGATAATCAAACATAGTATTTGAATTATATTGCATATATTGATAACACAGAAAAATATTAATTAAAAATTATTAATAAGATTTAATAATGAAATTCAATCATTTGTTATAAATCCCCTCCTAGTCTGTTGAACAAAAGCCATATCACTTTGCCTCTTAGCTAGACATGCTTCTGTACATAGCATTTAATGTGCTCCTCTCTTTCTCCTTTTTTCCCTCTCTCTGTGTGCCCACTCCAATATCCCTTCTAAGTAAGAAATGTCATTAACAATCTGTTAACAGTAGATCTCTTTTCATTCTTTAAGTTATTTCACAAATCTATCCATTTTAGTTTGCTCTTTCCTTAAGACTGTGACATTATCAAGTAAATGGACTCCCTATTGAACTCTTAAACCAGAAAAAAACAAATCCTGTTTTTTCAATTCTCCCCCTTAAATCTCACCCTTGTTTTTCTACCTGACCCTAATAATTGCACACCTTCAATATACTTCAAGAGCCCACACAAAACCTCAGGGGGAGACATTTTGCCATATAGAACATTTTTTACCATTTTACCCTTTTCCCTTCATCAAAAAGCCGAGGACACACCAAACCTCCAGATTTTTATTCCCAGAAACTTCCCAATATATTTTTCTCCCCTCAGAATCAGTGTTCTTCTTCTCCTTTGTGACTTCAGTGGTACTCCCAAAAGTCTCCTTAGGCATATCCTCCAAAATCCTTTCTGAGCCTCCATCATCCTTCCACTTTGGCCAACAAATTCATCCTGGGACAACGTCCTCACTTTCCAAATCATGTTCTCTATATACCAAGCTAATAAATCTTACCAAAAAGAGAGAGAGAGAGAGAGAGATAAGATTAGTCTGACATGACTTGTTTCTGAGAAACCCATGTTGACTTTTAGTGATCACAGCATTCCTCTCTATGTGTTTGTCTGTTTAATGATCTTTTCTAGAATCTTTCCTGGTATCAATGTCAGGCTGACTGGGTGGTAAATTTTTGGGACTTCTTTCTTTCCCTTTCTGAAAATGGGGACAATATTTGTTGTCTTTGGACTGGTGTGGAGGCAAGATATTGGCTGTCTCATGTACAGAAGGGATAGTCATAAAATGTGAATACAAATCATCATTACAAGGACCAATTCTGGCATCATAATTGCCTGCAACCACAGCTCAGAAGAAGGTCTGGGGAATCTCAGAAGGTCAGTGTGAGTGAGTTTCAGGGGTATGACATCTGAAATGCCAGAGTGGCCTAGAAACTGGTTGCCAGGCAACCAGAATATCTACTCAAGAGAGAACCCCAGCCCTGTTGTGTGTGGGAGGGGCTGGTGGTTGAGAGGAAAATATATATAAAGGCAAACACTGAGTGTCTTTTGCAGTCCTTCAGTGAGATTTTTAGCAAGAGAGAACTGTGGAGTAAAGTCCCTCAGTCAACTAGGGAGGATAACTGTGTGGAAAGGGTTTAATTCTCATTGAAAGCCTAGTGAGGGGCAGAAGAGTAATTAAACCATCATAGAATCTGGTCAGAAAGAGTGGCCTAGATTGGATGTTGAGCATTTGGTGAAAGTGTAGCCAAAGGGCAGCCTATGATAGATAGGCTTAAGTGAGAGTTTAAAGATAGAAGGGAACTGACTAAAAGTACTCTTAAGAACTGTGTTAATTCTGACCTGCATTTGAATTCCAATGCTTTATTCTGTATGTTATCTCAATAAATATTACAGCTCATTTTTATAAATACTGTCTTGGCTGAGTTGTATACAGTATTTAGAGAAACATAGAAAATACGCTATCATAGAACTAGAAAGGGGCTCTAAAGAACCATTGAAAGGCCTCACCCTTTTCACAAAGGTGGTGTTATAAGGAGAAAAGCAGAGCTATGTGGAAAAGATAGGGCACTTTGGGGAACTGCCGTATCAATCCAGGAGAGAAGGAGGTTAAACCACTGACACAGTTAGCTATATGATCTTCAAGACGAGACCAAATTTCTCAGACTCTAGATTGGGCAAGAGAGGTAAATGTTGACAATTAAGAGACTGCAGTGAGTGAGATTAACAATACAAGCCAAGATATATTGGCTGCATGGATCTAAATTGGACACCATTGCTCAGACTATAATAGAAATGATAAAAGCTAACCATCCTTTAGTTCTGCTCGACTCCCCCGTAAGAGGCAGGAGACCACTTGTAATAAGTCCATCAATCAGGATTAGAGAATGATACCAAGTGTCTTGGAATAAAACAATTAGCCTCTTGTATACCTTTCGCCAGTGACGTTCCAAGAGAGAAGTTAGATAATGCCACTAAGCATTAGATGTCATTATGGTAAGTTCATGGGTGTTGCCTTGGATTCAGCATACCCTGGAGGGCTGTCTAGAAGGTAAAGTCTCAGTTTTTCTTTTGAGAAGGTGAAGTTAGCTGTAGTTGGAAAAGGATCAAAGGGAGGCTGTTGTGATCCTGGTGGAGAGGTCAGCTGAAGGGCGGGAGAGGTCTTACCAGTCTGGATGGAAGAATGGCATGGAACAAGCAGGGAGTCGTTCTGTTCCCCCTTTTTCTTCTCAAATCCTTTCATAGGGAAACCACTCTCAGCCTGCTTATATGAAACAAAGTTAGATAGTCCCATTGACTCCAAGGTTTGCTGATGGTTATCTCCTGTGTGGCCATCTGTAGTGTCAGTATCAAATATCTCACGATCTTCCACCTGCATGTGTCTATAACTGGACAGTGCTTTTGTCTTCGGAGCACCAGTGTTACCAGATGGAGTTGGTGTCTGAGTCAGCTTGTGGAGGTTCGACATCAGCCTTGTTGGTTGCCTTTGCTTTACTGGGGAAGATTCTTAGATTTAATAAAGATTAGGCCTAGACACGTTTAGATTTTGTGTTTTCAAAGATGGAACATCTAGCATTCTTTTTCCTGACACGTGAGGAGGTTAATAGGTTCAATCTTGGAGCACAAGCTTTGCAATGAGTTCTTAAGATTGTTCAATGTAGATTACATATTCTCCTGTTCTTCTGGAAAAGATGGTCTTAAAGTAATAGGGGAGTTTTTCTGTGCTGATACGGACATGGTCTCCTGTTTGTCAAGGGCAGTTGGATATTCCACTGCTCTTTAATAAAACATTGATAGAAGGTGGATGTTTGGGGTTAGTACCACAAGTTCCATAATCTCAAAGCTAATGGAGACTGTGTTTTCCCTGTTGCATAGCACAAGAGGCCTAATGAGCTCATCCTGAAAACTTCTGGTTACAGAGACTTCAAAAGAAGAAAAAAACTATCACGTTCTTTGCAACATTAGGGGAACCATTAGCTGATCAAAAGTCAGAAGGATTATTGCCCAAAAATATGTTCTAGGCAGAATTTTTGCTTTGTTAGGTCAATAAAGCAAGGCTTCAGTAGTAATATTTGAGAAAGAGAGTGTTTAATAGCTCTCCTTGATATCGAGCAACTCACATCGGGTGGTTATTTACAATGTGCAACACAACTTGGCTATTTTGCAGCTGACACAGAGACCCAAATAGCCTATTCCTCTGAATAATGCCACCTTCTAGACAAGTGAGTTGAGCTCCAAGAGTCTTTTGATTACTACATAATCCGTTGTATCACTTCATTATGTGTCTAAAAGAGATACAGAATTCAAAACTTTTTGGCTAAACACATTTAATTGTTGATTGAGTGAGTCCAGTTTATTGCAGATAGTTGTTGAAAACCAGACACCATTGTTTCACCTGTACCTAAATGATGGTCACCAATAAATTGTAAGAGAAACTCTTTTTAGAGAGTCTTCATCATATTTCATGTTAGTCTCCTTTTAAACAAAATAAGGAAGCTGCCTAAGAGACAGGCAAAAGTCTTCTTCATTTTTCAGGATATAGGAGAATGCTGATCAGCAGTAATAAGGATTTCTGAATTTATTTCCAATATCTTCTTCCTCTTGGAAGCTTCCTCCAAGAGGTGACCTTCCCTGACCTTCCGTCGTCCCTGATGTGGAGACCACTCTATTCCCACACTTGCTGAAAAAAGCTGCAAATCCATTTTCCCCATCTTCAGTCTTCCCACACTTTTGCTTTTCTATAACTGGCTTCTCAGAAAATGCAGGAAACAAGGGAAAGAAACAGAGGTGGGGATAAGGAGCATGTGCAGCTCTCATTGTGTCATCAACACAACATTCCCTCACTGCTGACTAGGAAAAGGTTGGAAGAGGAGGTGGGACTACCATGGGCAGCAAGTCAGTCACTAAAAACAGATGAGTCACATTAAACCTACTGGCAGTGGCTGCTCCCTCTTCTCCTCTTCTTTCTTACATGTGCAAAAGAAGACCAGGGATGCTCCTGGGTACAGCTTCATTCCTCTCCACCAGCTACTGATCAGTTGTGGGACTGTACCTGGGCCATTCTGGCTGACTGTGTGCAGCCAGACTTTCAGCAGGAGTGGGGGCTAGAAAGAACACTCTCTGTCTTCAGAAACTCAAGGATGATCCCTTGCACCTGATAAGTGGCTGGAGAGAAGGAACTGCTGGAGTCCTCCAGCTATTGTTTCACAATCAAGACAGTGGGTATTTCACAATGTCCCCAAAGGACTTACGTTAGCATAATCAAGGAATATGTATCATACACATCACCAAGAGCTTGAGTGCTCCTCCGTCGAATCAGTGTCCCCTGGTGTTGGGCAGTTTTGCCATGTATTTCCATTGAAAGTGATGAAATGCACTGATATATTCAGGGGATGGGCAGAATCCTGAGGCTGTGCAGGCTAATCCCACTCTTGGTGGCTGGTGGATATATATCACAGCTGTCTGTATATTTAGAGTGCATCCAAACTGGTTCTGTGCACAACAGGATTAGAACTTCTCCACAAGTTCTTCCTGTAAATTAACAGATTTCTTGATGGCATGCATGCATGCATGCAGGAGTGTGGGAGCACACACAAAAACACATTATTTATAACTAGGCACTACCAAACTCTTGCTCTTCATGTCACAGAATTAGATCTAATCAACAGCTTACATGAGTGATCAGACTGAAGTGGATTGAAATTATGAATCTGGAAAAAAAGCTTTTGCTTGATTGCTGCTGTTGCCCATCTGCAGTTGAAACATAGATTCTTAAAGTTGGAGAAACCACAAGGGCCATTTCGTACGATTAGGAATACATAAGTAAAGAACTCCGGAAGGGTGCCATCCAATCTCCATTTAAAGATAGAGTCCACCGCTCTTCAAGATAGTCCACTCCATGGACAAACAGCTCTTAATAGTAAAGAAGTTCTTTCTAATTTTTAGATAGAATATATTTTCTTTAATTTAAATCCATTGGTTTGTGTTTGGTCTCTTGAGCAGCAGAAAACAAGCTTGCTTCATCTTCTACGTGACATCCCTTCAGATGTTTAAAGGTAGCTATCACACCACTTTCATACCACTTTCCAGTTTTCTCTTCTCAAAGTTGAACATACGCAGCTCCATCATTTGTTCCACATAAGGCTTGGTTTCCAGACCTTTGGTCAGTTTGGTCACCCTTCTTTGGACACATTACAACTTGTCAATATCCTTCTTGAACTGTTTTGTCCAGAGCTAGACACAAGATTCTAGGAGGGGCCTCACCAAAGCAGAATAGAGTGCATTACTACTTCCTTCAGTCTGGGCACAATACTCCTGTTGATGCAGTCTAGAATTGCATTGGTCCTTTTGGTCATTGTTTCATACTGTTGTCTGATATGAACTGGTGGTCTGCTAAGACCTCTAGATCCGTTTCACATATATCTTTGTACTTAGAAAAGTTTTTAATTCTATTGTGCATTTAAAAAGTTGTACACCACTGTGAATCTCATGCTGGGAGAAAGGTGGGATGTTAATAAATTACTTTTCAAGTTAGATGTGACCTACCCTATGTTTGTACATTTCATTGTTCCTGCTCGGATGTGATACCTTACATTTGTCTCTGTTCAAAATCATTTTGTTAGTTTTGGTTCAACTTTCTAATCTATCAGGGACATTTTGAATTTTGATGTCGTCCCCTGGGGTATTAGCTAGTCCCCTTCATTTGGTATCATCTGCACATGTGATAAGTATGCATTCTATCCCATAATCTGAGTCATTTATAAAAATCATAAACAACACCAGACACAGGACAGAACCCTGCAGCACCCCAGTAGTCAATTCTCTCCAGAATAAAGAACAACCTTTGATAAGCACTCTCTTGGTTTGATCTGTCAACCAATTACCGATCCACCTAATTATAGTACTGTCCACAAAAATATCATGGATTTAGTGGATAAAAGACTGGGTAGACCTACAAGACACGAGAACGTTGGCACTGGAGGGAGCAGACCTGAGAATGGGGTGGCATGCCTATATGTTTTATGATAAAGCAAAAATAGATAAAGACTTCACACATCACTTTATCAGAAAATCGCTTCTGAAAATTTGGGAGGATTATAAAACTAAAAACAAACGGCGGCTCCCCACCTGGGTCTCACCACAAGAGGCTTTTTTTGGCAGATGGACAGATACAGATAAATAGTTGCGATATGACGATATAATTGAGAGATCAACGTCCAACAACTTTAAGATTAAAACAAGAGAAAAACTAGAACAGGAGGGAATAACATTAAGTTCTTTTCCTTACAGACAGTTAGCAGAAAGGTTTCAGATGGATATAAAAACATATGGAATTGAACTTAAAGAGAAAACTGGAGTAATTAAATGGCTGTTCGAAAATCCGCCTCATTTACTTGCCCAAATATATCAAGAAATACTATACCAGGAGAGGCAAGAAGAAACAGTGAAGGCAACAATGATTTCATGGGCACAAAATATCGGACATTCAATACAATTAGAATCTTGGGAGCAGAGCTGGAAAAAAACACAGAAATTTACAGTAGCACAGAATTTGAAAGACAACTATTACAAGCTATTTCATAGATGGTACATGACACCAGATAAACTAAAAAAGATTTATAATACAGGTACGGGACAATGTTGGAAATGTCAGAATGAGGTCGGTACGATATATCATATGTGGTGGACGTGTCCTAAAGCTAAGAAATATTGGACTGAAATACATAACAAAATATGTGCATTAATGAAAGTACAGTTTGCTAAGTTACCAGAATTGTATTTGTTAAGTATGACTGACGTATTAGAAGGTACTGGTATAAAGAAGTACTGGAGAATATTACTGTACATGATAACAACAGCTCGTATTGAATATGCAAAGATGTGGAAAACTCAGCAAATACCCACATTAGAACAATGGTGGGGTACACTGATTGAAAACAAAAATGCTGATATGGTCTCTTAGAGATTAAAAGGGAAATCAGACAAAGAGATACAAAAAGAATGGCAAATTGTAATGAGTAATTGCTGGGTACCATCAGATGGAAATCTGTGATTCATGATTTAAGATAAATTATGAGGGGGCTATAGGATATATATCTTGAAGCGGGAATATGGAGATGGAAATGGAAGAATCAACAAGTAATAATAGCACTAAAATGTAGTACAATATTTTAAGCATGTTAAGAAATATTGATAATGAAATCTAGATCAGTGTGGAAGATCAGAAATATTTCAAATAAGTTGACAGTTATAATTGTTTGTTTTATATCTGAATTTGAATAAAATGATTATAAAAAAAATATATATCATGGATGTCCTTGTCAAAAGCCTTACCAGAATCAAGATATATGACATCTTGTGGCAAGACATAAATATAAAATAATATTCTACTGTGACTGGGAGCTGGCTGGCAAAGAGGAAGCTGTCTGCACACATGTGTTGCCAAACTAGATCAGGACGAGATCTCGGAGCATGACTAAATCATAACCAGGGAAACTTCCAGACAATGGACTTGCTTGTCCCTCAACAACCCAACTGCTAGAAACAACAGCACCAAAATTGCTTCCATGGAAGAACTGATTGTCTTCAACCTTCTTCCTTTGTCCAGCAAAAACATTCTTTGTCCACTCACCTGTCCAGCAATTAAGGAGCTATCACAATTCCCATCAGTCCGTTTGTCACCTAATGAGCCATTAGTTTATTCTGGACCACCTTGTCCACTGTCTGGACTTCATTGTGTACTCTGCCAGAGAGCCATTTACACTTTCTGCCTCAGAGTATTTAAACCCTGACTTTTCACCAGAAAACTCATAGTACTTTTGGTGTACAGACCATTATTCTGTGGCTTTGATTTCTGATTTGTACTACCCTTGGACTTCTAGACGAAGGCATGATTGTTTCTTCGCTCCTCTCCAGATTGATAAAGATCACCCACTTAATCCTAAACTCTTGCTATGAAACCTTTATTTCCTTTTCCTTCAGTTAGCCTTGTGCGAGTGCAAGATTGCTTGTGTATGTGTAATTGTGAATTCCCTCAATAAAACAAACAAGCTTAATTTTGGATCTCCACCTGGCTTCCCCCTGCATTAGTACTGGTAGATATAGGTGTAAAAGATCTTGTAAGGCTCTCATAGGCCTCCTCTCTGAGCTAATGTTTCAGAGAGACATTGGCATTGCAGGTGGACCCAGAGTCACCATCGCGGGTGGACCCTGAGTTTTGGGTTAACATTGTCCTCATAATTCAGTTAAAACACAAGTACATGCATCCATAAAACATAAGTACATACAATTGGTTTATGTTCATTTTTTTCTGGTAACATTGCTTGACCTTTGATTTCACTATCTCATATCCCACTATGTTGGAAATGATCAGTATATGAGAAACAATCCAGGTATCTTCATAGGGAGAAACTGTATTGTAGTTGTGTTTTTGCCCTTGACTAGACGTCAGCAAGAAAGGAAAATTTATGAGACTTATATGACATGGAACAGAAATCATTTTAACCAAGCCTACGTATTATACAGGACCTAAGAAAACTGTTTACAGAAATATTCACTGAGAAATCAATTTTGTGTATAAAATCTCTTGAATAAGAAATTAATTATAAAGCCTTTTGTTTTTAAGTCTAAATTTACTGATTTAATGTGTTATCATCCCATGATACTTATGTGTCTGTGTATCCTCAATTCTTTTATGTCATTTTTCAAGGTATGTTCTTCATTTTTTTTTCATAATGAATATTTTGCAAAAATTATGTACTTTACTGCAGCAACCAGATTACAAATCCTTACTCAGCCATGAAGTTCAAACTATAACATAGAACTCCGTTAAATCTTTATTTTTTCCTTCTCCTTTACTGCATATACTCCTCTTTCTCTTCTCCCCATCCTCCCCCCCCCCTCGGGGCATCTCTGCACTGTGGTCCATGCTGGGCTCTGTGTCTTCAACAGTCAAACTGTATAATTTATTTCTATGGATAACTTCCCTGGATGAAATTAATTTTAAAAGCCCATCCATTTAACTTTCTGATGAATCAAGCAATGAAGAACATGAAGATTCCACTCCTACATTGAGAAATCATGCTGCTTCCTTTAAGTGATAGCAACAGAGACTATAAAATAAACCAAGAATGGTATAGGTTCCCAAAAGCTTTGAAAGGTGACAGTAGCCCTTCAACCACCAAACATTCCTGCCTCAGCATAAGAACAGCATATAATAACTGCAACTGAATGGAGAACAAATCCTACTTGTTTTAAAGAGAATTCCTGTTTTCATTAAAACTTTAAATAAGGTATCTAGTTATTTGAGGTTTTTTTCTTCCTGAGAATCAAAAAGCTGTATTTGTTTATATGGAAAAGCAATCATATAGGTACCCAGATTGTTTTCTCTTCCCTTGCCTTGAGACTCCAGCACTGTAACTGTCAGGAACTGAATTCACACACACAAATATAACGGTGCAAATACACTATTTATTAGGAGTATGATACATAGTACAGGACTTCAGTGAGCGAACTGGAGGCAATTAGCAAAATCCAAAACATTAAAAGCAAAGAGTTTCTCATCCCGCTCGCAAGAGACCTTGGAGTTCTGGTTTCAGCCTGGCAGCCCTTATCACTACATTCCTAGCTTTGTTTATCTAACAGTCTCTGGTTCTCATACCTTGTTACAAGCAAGCTGCTAATTAACTCCTACTACATGTCCCATAACTGAAATATGGAGGGCTACTCGATGTCCTGCCTGTCCCCCCCAAAAAAATGAATGAACAGATGGCATAGCAGTGATCAATAGGGAAAAGGGAAAGGTAACAGGGAGTGGAAAAGAAAGGGGGAAAGGGGAAGACAACAATTAAAATGAAAATGCAAAATGCAGCATTTAAACATAGGTTGGTGAAACCGGTGAAGCAGGAACAGCAGGTCGAGTAGGTGGGTTATTCCCTGAAGAAGAATTCGAAGGAGCTGGTTTCAGTAAGCTGGAATGAAGAATAGGGTGAACAAGTTTGTAAGTGTCAGGCAAAGAAAGTTCAAAGGTGACATCATTAATGGCACATTTGATTGAGAAAGTACCAAGGTATTTGGGGGAGAGTTTTTTGGAGGGGCCGTTGGAGGAAATGTTTTTGGAGGAGAGGTAAACAAGATCCCCAGGTTTGTATGTAGGATTGGGTTGTCGTTTTCGGTCAGCAAAGCATTTGTGAGAAGCTTTTGAAGCTTTGAGAGAGTCACATACAGAGTCCCAAGTAGAAGAAATGTTTGTAATCCAAGAGGTGTGTGAGGTAGGTTGAGATGTAGAGAAGGTGGTGGGGAGTGAAAGAAAGGGTTTTGAGGTGCTGCCAGAGACAACTTCAAAAGGAGTTTTGCCAGTAGAGGAGTACAAAGCAGAGTTGTAAGCAAATTCAGCAAAGTGGAGGAGGAGTGCCCAATTATTTTGGTTGGAATTGACGAAGCAGTGTAAGTATTGCTCTAGAGTTTGATTTGTGCATTTGGTTTGCCCATCAGTTTGTGGATGATAGGAACTGCTGAGTTTTTGGGAAATGCCGAGAGATTTAAGGAGTGAAGTCCAGAATTTGGAAGTGAAGATAGGTTCTCTGTCAGAAATGATTGTGGAGGGAAGTCCGTGGAGTTTCCAGATGTTGCTGATGAAGAGATTGGCTAATTTTTCAGCGGTCAGAACCTTTTTCAATGGGATGAAATGAGTTTTTTTGGAGAAATGATCAGTGACAACCCAAATGGTATGGAAACTGCGTGAGCTGGGCAGACCAACAATAAAGTCCATTGAAATAACGTCCCAAGGCGAGGAAGGAGTAGGAAGTGGTTGGAGAAGCCCGTGTGGCTTAGAAGAAGAGGATTTGCAGGTGTTGCAAACTGTGCAGTTTTTAATATATTCTTGAACTTGTTTTGTAAGGTCTGGCCAGTGGAAAAGTTTCCTGATGGAATGTAGAGTTTTGAGAAAGCCAAAATGTCCAGCAGGTTTGGAATCATGGTATCTTTTTAAAATTTAGATGCGGCAAGATGGTGATATGTAGACTTTAGTTCCAATGAAAGCCAAATCTTTTACCCAGGTGATTGAGTTTTTGTGTGATTTTAGCCAAGTGTCAGTTTGGTAGGCAGATTTCAGAGAATGTTGGAAGGCAGAATCAAGTAGTGTAGAGACTGTTTCATGGGCTTTTTGTTGTGCACGGGTAGTAACTTATAATCCAAAATTGTCTGGGGAGAATAGAGGTTTTTCTGTGGTTGGAGAAGAAAAGGAGGGAGGCTCGTGGAAGGGTAGTCTTGAGAGAGGATCTGCCAAAGTGTTACTTTTACCAGGTTTGAACACAATCTTGAATCTAAATCACTTGAAAAATTCAGCCCAACGTGCTTGTTTAGGAGTTAGTTTTTTTGGCGATTTTTAGTGTCTCGAGATTGCGGTGGTCAGTCCAGACTTGAAGTGGAAGTTTAGAACCTTCAAAGAGGTGTCTCCATGAGGTGAGTGCAAAATGGATGGCCATGGCTTCCTTTTCCCAAATCAGCCAGTTGCGCTGTGTGGCGGAGAACTTTTTGGAGATGAAGGTGCATGGTTTTAGGTGGTTGTCTGTGTCATGTTGAAGAAGAACAGCTCCCATGACAAAGTCAGAGCCATCGGTTTGAATTATACATTCTTTGGCAGTATCAGGAAATAACAGAAGTGGTTAGGAGGTAAATTTTTGTTTGAGGGTGTTGAATGCTGTTTGGCATTTTTCAGTCCAGACGATGCAGTTGCATCGGTTAGATTTGTTATGAGTTGCTTTTTTCAAGAGGTCAGTGAGAGGGAGAACAATAGTTGCAAATCCTTCTATGAAGTTACAACAGAAGTTTGCAAAGCCAAGGAATTGCTGGAGTTGCTTTCTAGTTTTGGGGGTAGGCCAGTTTAAGATGGTGTCAATTTTGGCAGGGTCCACGTTTAGGGTGTTTTGGCAAATATGGTACCCTAAGTAATCAAAAGTCTGAGCGTGAAATTCACATTTTGAGAGTTTAACAAGTTCATTGTCTATGAGTCTTTGCAGCACAGTACTATGAGTTTGGTGTGTTGTTCAAGGGTTTCTGAATAGATCAAAATGTCATCTAGGTAAACAACAACACCTTCGTAGAGGAGATCTTGCAATACAGAATTGAGAAACATTTGGAAGGCTGCTGGACCAGCTTGTAATCCAAAAGGGAGAAGTGTCCATTGGTAGTTTCCCAGTGGAGTTGAGAAAGTAGTCAACCACTCACTTTCAGGATCCATGCATATTCTGTGGAAAGCCTCCTTGAGGTCTAATTTTGTAAAGAATTTGCCTTTAATCAATTGATTTAAGGTATGTTTAGTTAAAGGAATCGGATAAATATTAGGCAGTACTGTCTGATTGATTAAATTGTAGGTCATGATAAGCCTGGGTTCTCCTCCTTCCTTTTTATTGCAGAAAAATATTGGACTGGCGGTAGGAGCAGATGAGGGTTTAATAAATCCATGTTGTAAGTTCTTGTTCAGGAATCTTGTTAGAGCATTTAGTTCTTGGTTGTTCATTGGATATATTTTGAGTTTGGGAATTTTAGCTCCATCTCTTAATCTGAGTTTGCAATCAAAGTCTCTATGTGGGGGCAGTTTGTCTGCTTTGTGGTCCTCAAAAGCTTTCTGCAGGTCTTGGTACTCTAATGGAATTTTCTGCAGCTCCTCAGGACTAAAAGTGAGTGCTGAATCAGGGTTTTTTTGTTCGGGCATTAGAATTACATCATGGGTATGCTTGAGTAAGCGTTGTGTCCAGTCAATTTGGGGATTGTGGTTTTTTTTAACCAGTCGTACCCAAGGACTACTTCAAACCCGATTTTGGTGGGCACTAGGAAACGTAATTGCCCCTGAAATTTTCCCACTTGAACAGGGATAGGTTTGGTCCTTTCCTGTACAGGGCCTCCTGCCATGGGTGAGCAGTCCATTTGAGATAACTTGACGGTTTTTTTTAGGGGTTCAAACTTTACTGCAAGTTCTTTTGCCACAGCAGGATTCAATAAACTAGTAGTGCAGCCTGAATCAACTAAAGCCCTGTACTTTCATAATTTCCCATCATTTCCTTGTAAGGTTACTGTTACATATACATGATGAGTTTTCGTGGTATTTACATTAGCGTACTCATCGGAGTCCCAATCATCGCTGTCTGAATTGTATGTGGTCAGTGGGCTGTCCTCACCATTGCAAGTTCCAGCAGCGGTTCCACCAGTGGGACATTTGGTTGTAGGCTTCAGGGTGTCAGCTTTCTGGGATACAGGTCGGGTGGTGGGGGTGCCCCGCTTTTCTTCAGTGGGTTTCTTCAATCCCTGGCAATCGCTGGCGATGTGGCCTTTCTTCCCACATTGGAAACAGGTACCTTCTTTGAGTCATTTTTTCTTTTCCTTGCTGCTCAGGAAAGTGGTTTTTCACAGTCCCGGGGTTCGGCAACTGATTTCTTGTTCTGGCCTTTGCCGGGCAAGCTGGACACTCTCCATGATGCTTGCCACTTCTCTGGCTAGTTTCATCCATCCCAGGAGACTGGCAGGATCCCCTTGGGTCAGGCACCAATCCAAGATGATGGGATTTAATCTGTCTCAGAAAAATTGCTTGAGAATGTCATCTTTCCATTCTGGAACCCTGGTGGCTAACTCCCTGAATTCTCAGGCAGATTCGCCAATGGTTCCTTTTCTTTGGCACAATTTCTTCAGTTGGTATCTGGCTTGTTCTTGAAAGAAAGGATCCTCAAACCTTTCTCTAAGTTGATACATGAACAGCTGCAGGTCAGCTGTTTCCTCAGTTCGTGAGTTGAACAGACTGGCGACCCACTCTACTGCTTCTCCTTTGAGGTGCTGGCTCTGGCGGTATCATCAGGGAAACTGTTCCTGTAGTTGATCATGTAATTAGAGCACATGTTGAGAAAGTATGTCAGGGTGGCTCCATCGCCATCATAAGTGGTCTTCAACTCTCAGAAAGGCCAGGGCCCCACTTGCGGTACCGGTATCCCAGGAGGTGCAGGTGCCGCAGCCACCAGAGCAGCTGCCGCTGCTGGAACTTGGGGTGGCGCTCATCCAACCTGAGGCACCAGGAGTCTCCAGTCATGCAGCTGAGCTCTCAGTTTGGAAATTTCTTCTTGCTGCTTTTCCACTTCTTCTTTTCTGGCTAAAAGTTGTTCCATTATGCTGGTCTCGACAATAGATGTGTCCCATCTTGTAGCCCGGTGACGTTGGTGCTGAGCAGTTTCCGGTCTCTCTTCCCAGGCTCAGGTTTGGTCTCCGGTCAGGGTGGATGGAGGAATCAAAGGTCATGTCTTGGGTTTAGCATCAGGGGCCCAGTTTGGGACTTTCTCATCTCTTTCGGTGATTTCCTCTCCTGGAGCTTCAACGGCTCCGCCGGATGCTTCTTTGTCTTTAGGATCTTCTTCATTTATTTGATACATGTTGTTGTTATTTTGTGCAAGAGTTCACTCACTCTGTCAGGAACCGAATTCACACACAAAATATAACTGTGCAAATACACTATTTATTAGGAGCGTGATACATAGTACAGGACTTCAGTGAGCGAACTGGAGGCAATTAGCAAAATCCAAAACATTAAAAGCAAAGAGTTTCTCATCCCGCTCACAAGAGACCTTGGATGAGACAGATGAAGATGAGTTTGTGTGTTTTGGTGTTAGAGTTGATTATTTGGCTGTCCTGTTTGGAAGCTTGTGTGGGTGTTTTTGTTTGTTTTGGGTGATGTGCTCTCCCAAAGGACTTCAACTCTTAACACAGGAAACCAAATATGATTTAACAGACACGACTGAAACCTGATAGGATGAATCTCATGATTGAAATTAAATACCAGTGAGATGTAGTAGTTTGAGCACTGGATTACAACCCTGGAGACCAGGGTTTGATTCCCCGCTCAGCTAAGGAAACCCACGGAGTGACCTTGGATGCATCTCATTCTCTCAGCTCCAGAAAACCTCAGGACAGGTTCTCCTTAGGTCACCATAAGAAATGATTAAAGGTGTACAACAACAGATGGAAGTGTTAACTCACTGGAAAACCCTGTCCCGGAGTCTACAATTTTGATATTAAAATATGATTCAATGTGCCTGAGAGGTCCCCGGATGGGCACGTAGGCAGCAACGGTCAAACGAGTGAAAACCAGGTCAGGCCAGTACAATCCCCCATCACGTAGCCCCAGGAGACCTAAAGTCGTGCAAACCCACAGTAAACAAAGGGTCCTCAGCCACTGAGAAGCAGACTTGAGGGGATTAGCGTGTTTTCCCCAAGTTGAGCACTGATAGCAATAAAATCCTATCAGGCAAGGACCATTTACATAAAGTCGCACCACAATCCAATGCAACCGAAGATCCTGAGACTTTGGCAACACCTCGTAATCTCATCATGCAAAGGAAGTTGCTATTGTAGAGCTTCTTTCACACTGCGACCCTCATTGTTCTCCCCGGGAAAGGGTTAGCCCTCCAGGTACTTTTTCCCCTACAAATAGTCCCTGTTTTTGAGCAGTTCTTTGGATCACTCCTAGTCATCCCAGCAGACTGTTTCTCCATCCGTTGAGTAATCCCCTCAGCCCTCTCCGTGCTGAGCTCCACTTCTTCACTGTTTTTCCTGGACCAAGGACTTCAGGAAAAGGTGCAGTATTACCCCAGCTACAATCCCTTCAGTATTTCCCCTATCCAGTTTCCTCTCTTTTGCTTCTTAATAGGTCTTCAGTGAGTGTGTGAGTGATTGCGTTGGTGCATGAGACTTTCATTCAATAAAATCATTTATTAGACATTTTCGTTTGGTTTTTGGCTTGGCCTGACCCTGTAAAAACTGAGTAAAAATACCCCGGTAGGTTACCCTGCCTCTCGCATTGCTATTGCTCGTGCTCTGGCTAGTTTCCATTCCCCATCACATGGAGCACATTAAGGCATCCCCCACGGGACCCCAGAAATCAGGGTAACAGTTGGCTACAATCTAATCCAAAAAGCGAAGGAGGAGGACTAGCGTTATCCATCAAGGATGCATACATCTGTCAGGAGATTCATGACTTAGAGAATGAGAAAAAAAGAAAGAGAGTGTTTGGGGAAGAAAACCAACAGTGACATCACGGTGGGGGTGTCTACTATTGGTCTCTAAAATAGGCTAAAGATTTGGATTATGCCTTCATAAAACAACTAAACAAACATCAAAAGGAGAGACAAAGTAGGAATGAAAGACATCAGCCACTTCGATATTTGTCTGAAGTCAAATTCTACCAAGAATGTAAGGTCCAACAAAGCCCTTACCAACAGGTAGAGAACAGAACAAGAGGATCTGCTATTTTGAATTTCATGCTAACCAACAGAAATAAAATAATCAATGGATCCTTGGGTAGGGATAATAACTCCCTCTTGGGATTATTATACAGAGGAAAGGGGAAGTCAAACATACTCAGACACATACTCTGGACTTCAAGAAAGTTGATTTTGTTAAGCTTATGAAGATAATGGCTGGCATGCGACAGTCAGAAACGCTCGATAGAAAGGGAGTTCGTGATGCATGATTATTTCTTAATGGTGAGACATTGAAGGTGCAGCTGCAAACCTCAATGAGGAAGAACAGTGGGAAGTGTCTAAAGAATCCAGGATGGATGTAGAAAGAACTTTCAGACAAGCTGAGATCTAAGAGTCATGTATAAGAAATGGAAGAAAGGGGAAATCACCAATTAGGACTACAAACAAATCTCCAGGACTGCTAGAGGGAACACCTAGAGCTCAGAATGATCTCAGACATGCTAGAAAAGGAACTGGCTATGTTTGGAGAAAGAGGAAAAACAAGGAAATGGTAGGGTCACTGCCTAGAAAAGATGACAAAATGTAAGACAAATGTACCTTGGAATTACTTCTCATGCAAAACAAGGTAGAACAGGCCTGCAAAATTCCTTTCAACATAAGTAGAAATAAAATAATATGCTAAAAACATGTTATTTTGATATTTCTTAAAGTTATTGAGCAATAATGAATATAAAGGATATATATCCACAAAATGCTAGTAACATCAGAACAGGAACTGATGGAGAGAAGCCATGTGCAGTCAATTCCTGGACTCAGAGAGAAGGGCTCACTTGAATTCACCTGGTGCACATAGAGGGTTGGAAGGAGTCTGTTGTCAGGCTCTCAGGACCCTTCCTAGCATATTAGTTGTCCCTATAGATGAGACTGATTGTGGATAGGGGGGAGAACATGACTTTCCAACAAGCCCACCCTGCACTTGCCAGCTTTCAAGAAGGAGCTATTGACTCCTCCAAATCCACTTTCAAGAAAGGAAAATAAATAAAAGTGACAACTTAGAAGAGTTTTTTCCAATGCAGTTTTAACTGGCAATCTTGGTAGTAAAGCTTTCCTACAAGACTAGAAGTGTGAGTAACGGATATAGATTAAAGGAAAAATACAGTGGGACTTTTTTTTTTCTTCCTATCAAAGTAACTTTAAAATGGACTATAAGAACTAACATAGGTCATTTCCACAAGGGGTAAGTAAAACGGTGCAGTGCGTCCTCCGCGGAGGACGTTTGCACCTTGAAGCGGACTGGGTCTGGACTACTTACCATAGATCTGCACCTCAGTCCACTCCGGAGCGACCCCAAGTGGTCCTCAATCGTGTTTTTGAGAAAACTGATTTTTCAGGTCTTTCAAAATGCCGGCGCGCGCCATTGCATGCCTGCTCTCCAATGCAGATTTACAGGCTCACACCAATGCGAGCCTGCGATCTGAGGAGGGCAGGCTTTAGGCTGGCGAGCTTCAGCAGTTGGTCAAGACCCACGACCAACTGGAAGCCGCCATTTTGGACGCCGGAGCAGTGCGGATCTACAATCACGCACTGCTCCTCCTCACCCCGGACCGGACTGGACCCACAGAAGATCCGGTGAGTAGTGGCAGGGAGCGATTCCCTCACCATGTGCGGAAATGGCCATTGACTCATAACTGAGAGCTGAAATATAATAGAAGTATTGTCATAACATGGATTTTGAAAGAAGTGGTGTTGGGAAAGGAATCACTTCTTTTTTCCCGTACTTTTTTCCTGTAAAAGCAATCCTTCAGTCTTATGTAACCAAGAAGATGTTTTCATGGATAGAGCTACATTTGAAATTCTCAGCTTGTATATATTATACAGACTTTAAAATACTATATGAAAAAGAGAGATACAGACTTATGTAAGAAAGAAAACTATTTACCTGAAGTAAAGATCAGCACATGGATGGAGTAAATGTAAACTGTCTGGCTGTGATATGTACTGCTAAACTTCAGATCACAGCAGCAAAGTTTGGGAAATCCAGTAACTTTATTGATGATAGAAGCAAGTATTTGCATATATAGCAACAATTCCAGAACTGAAAAACAGTTACATTTTTTATACTTTATAGCAATACCTGATAAGTGTACATAAAATAATATGAACTTAAGCTATAATCCTTGTACCATTCCTTGTGAAGCAGACAGAATTTGACATTCTGGAACATGCTGCTGTATAGAATACAAGACAGTTTACAGAAGTACAGTCCTACCCATGACACCCCAGGCTTTGCAGTATCTCTGCCTGGCTTTTCATGGCAGGGCAACTGGGCTGTCCTGACTTTCTTTTCCCCCAAAGCTTCATTCCCACTCTACCCAGGTTTGTGACTGTATGTAGCATGACATTTCCAAAGCAAATGGGGGGTGGCATGCACATGTTGTTTGTGTACCCATTCATGTTCACTAGCAGGAAGGTCTTGGCAGTTGACAAAGTACTGTATGGTTTGGTGTGGCTGGGTGCCTTTCATGAGTTTCCATTGATGGCTTCAGTAAGCTGAAATGAAAAACAGGGTGAATTTGGCAGTACCAATTTGGCAGTCACGTCATTCACCAAATGCCTGACTTTAAACAGTTCCACATGTTTTGGGCCTAATTTCTTTGAGGGCTGCATACATTTTAGAAACTTCATAGACAGGTGTTCTGATTCATAAGGTTTAACATGCCAGGTCTTTGTCCTTTTTTGATCTGTATATTTTTTTATGGGTCTTTATAGCATACGCCAGGGCCAAAGTTATAACAGACCACACTGTTTTTATCTGATGTGCCCATTTGACAAAGAGGTACAGGTCAGTTTGGAAGACTTCAAGAGTCAGCAAATGTTTCAAAGTTTGTCCAGACACAATTTCAAATGGAACATGCCCTGTACTTTGTTGTACAGCATTGTTGAAGGCCATTTCTGCATAAAGGAGCAAACCTACCCAGTCATCTTGCTGTAAATTAATGTAACAACATAGATTTTCTTCCAAAACCTGCTTAACCCTTTCAACATGACCATCAGTCTCGGGATGATGAGCAGTGCTCATCACTTGTTTCATCCCTAACAGTTTTAAGAAGACCTTCCAAAGAAAACCTTTCATATCTCCAAAACAGAGATATGAATTGACTTAATCTAATATAATCTTCCTGGGCACTCCATGTAACTGGTACACATGATTTATGAACATTTTGGCCCACTGTGCAGCAGCGGGGAGGGTTTTACATGTCACAAAGTCAGCCTGCCTGGAAAATAAATCTGTGATGACACAAATATCAATATTTTGCTTACTTTCTGGGAGGCACATTATAAAGTCATAAGAGTGTGATGGGGTCAGCAAAGGTTGTAACAATCTCCTGGGTTTTGCCCCAGCTCTTTTGTTCACCACACAAACTGGGCTCCCCTTCACAAAATTTTTCAACCATTGATCTCATTCCTAGCCACCAATAATCACATCTCACCAGGTGGAGCATCTTTACAAATCCCCCTTGCATCAGATTCCTAAATGGTCATTTAACTCATTTTGGTGCACCTTAGCCCATACATCTTTTTTTTAACAGCTTCTTTTAAGTTCCCCTGCAATGCTTGTTAAATTCATTTGCCCTTGTCTCCTCCTCCAGTTTGGGTGTGAGTGGTGACTGACAACCCCAGACATTAGCAGTGAACACTGTTTCAAAGACTACTTTCCTTTGCATTTCATGCTGGGGAAAATGGGACAGTGTGTCAGCCCAAAAATACTTTCTCCGCAGGAACTATTTCAGTCAGAAATTAAACATGTAAAATAACTTGGCACACCTTACTTGTTTGGGGCTTAAGTGGCATGGAGTTTGCAAAACCTCTCAGTTCCAGTAGTCAGTCCAAATTTCAAAAGGGTGACTGACCCCCTTTAAAAATTGTTACCATGTTTCTAAGGCTTTCTTTGTGCTTCTTTCTCCCCAATTGGCCAACTGAGTTCTGTTTTTTTGAATTTTCAGGAGAGGTATGCACAGGGTATAAGATGCCCTTCTTCATCAGTTTGCAACAGAATTGCCCTCATGGCAGTATTACTTGCATCCATCTGCACTACAAAAGGATGCGGGGGGGGGGGGTTCCTGGATATTTCAATACGGGTTCAGTACTGAACAGTCTCTTAAAATCCTCAAAGCAGGAGCAGCCAGAGTCCAAAATGGCCACCAATTCCATGTCACCACCCCTGAGTGTCTTAATTTAACTGAGCTGAAAATAACAGTGCTGTACTTCCACTCACAACTTCTCTTGATGCGCCCGGACAGTGTCACTCATACTTTGGTGTTGTTTCCCATCAACTCCTCATTGCTGGCCATTGTCTCAGCTCTCTCCTCTGCAGCTGGCTCTGCAGCTCTCTCCTCTGCAGCTAGCTCGTCAAATGATTCTCCCACAATCAGTGCCAAATTCCCCAGTGTATTGCTCTTGGTTGCTCTCTTTTTGCATTGCCTCTGGTGGGCTCTGGGTGCCTCCCTGGGCAGTTGGCCACGCGATACCTTTCCTGACCACATTGCAGGCACAGCCCTGGGCACATTTGCCAGTTGCGCTTTAAGGGGGACAGAGGCCCAGGCTGTCCTTTGCCATCAATCTCCTTGGCCGTTAGTTTAGGGACTTTACCATATTGTTGCTTTACCTGCTAGCCACATCCATCCCAACAGTGTGTCAGGGTTGTCTCTCATAATGGCACACTCAGAGATCTCCAGCCATCTTGAAAATACTGTATTTTCATGCTTTCTGGTCAGTCCTTTGAGAGGGCTGCCAGTCTTCGGAACTCCATCACATATTCCATCACTGATTGGGCTCTTTGCCTGAGTGACATCAGCTGGGTGTGGACCTCCTCATGCCTTAGCGGATCCTTGATCCAGGATCACAGATTGTGCATGAACAACCAAAGGTCCTTCAATTCTAGGGCACAAATGTCATACAGTTCCACCAGCCAGTCACACACTTCACCTTCAAATTGGGCAGCCAGACATGAGACTTTGGAATCTTCAGTGAAGTAAGTGGGTTCCTAGTTAGCCATAAATCCTACTACCTGGGCCAAAAAAATAGGGTAGCTGATTTGCCTGCCCTGTAAGAGTTACCTTAAATTTCCTTTCCCCATACTGCAAACAAGGAGGAGGATCAGGGCTGAAGGGGGACCTGGCAGATGGATTGAAGCAGGTGGTTTGCTGGACCCACCTGATCTACAGGAGGTTGATTCGGTACTGGAAGTGGAGTAGATCTCACCTGGGTAGGTGGTGTCTTCTCATACCCTTGGCCTCTTGGCTTGTTGGGATCCCCTCGATTAACAAAACTGAAACTCTATCTGAAAGGAACAGTGGCTTGTCTGCCTCTCATGAGCTCCTCTTCAGCCTGATCTCTGCCTTCAGGCACCATTTGCTGGATGAGGGCTCTGGAGTTATCCTACTGCTTTCTCAAGAGTTGGTTTCCTATTCTGTCTTGTCAGCTTCTATGGTGAGAGCATACAGGCCTCCTGTCAGGGTTTCCCTCCATTATGTGTGTGTGGAGGTACACTGCATGGATTATGTAGTACTAAAATGCCTATAGTTAATGTTAGTGCAGATGTTAATTGTATGAGCATTCTTTCGCTTACCATTACCCAAACATCTTGAGTTCACATGAGATTGTCTCCTAGAAACCCTTTCAGAGTTGAAGATACAAGGTCGACCTTAATGACTTCTGTGGGAAGGAGGGAATTGTTACAACTTACTGTCTGTGAGAAATTTGCCGGTCTGAATCTCTAAAGTCATTGTACTCTGTTCTAGCTCCTTAATAAATCCTGCTTTTCCCATGTTTATTTTGTGTGTTTGAATCGGATCCTGACACCTCCAGTGTCCACTTTCCACTCCAGCGCATGTCCATCCTGATGTCTGAGTCTCTGAAGACCCCAGAACCACATTCCAGGGTGCCAGGGTGGCTGGTCTCATCTTGCCTCTGGCAGCACTCTGATTCCATGTCCTGAGGTGAGCACTCTTGTCCCAGTAGTCCTCCCCATAGCCTGGCAACCAACCAGGTCATGGAATCAGGGTAGCTGCTGTCTGGTCCCCTAGTGGTCTTCAGTGCCCCCTGTCACTTCCTCTGGTAGCTCCTTCCCTCCACCCTCACCTAAGATGGACAGGTCTTGCATTTGTTGTCCCAGCTGCTGGTTGTCTTCAGTTTTCATCAAGCAGGGCAGTAAAGGATTGCTTTGTAACTGGCTTCAAAGCTTAGATGAGTTCTGGGATACTGTGATATACACTGCTGAACTTCAGACAAGAGCAGCAAAGTTTAGAAAAAGTGGTAAATTTATTGAAGATACAAGCAAGTATTTGCATACGTAGCAACAATGCCAGAACTGACAGACAATTACAATAGCTGTACTTTAAATCAATACCCGATAAACTCAATTTTGCCTGTAAAAGCTTTCCATTTGCTCTAAGGAAGATTACCTCACTGTATGACTTTCTTTCAAGCTGCCCATTATGATGACAACTCTCCAGTCCTGATTCCATGCCCAGACAATGACCACTTGCTATCTCCCTGAGAGTGGGCACATCCCACTACCTTTTCCCAGATGCTGCAGTTCTACATGTTAGACAGAAACTATATTGAAAGCATGCCTATAGTGTGCATACAAACAATATGAACATAAGCTATAATCCTTGCACCATTCCTTGTGAAGCAGACATTTGACCTCCTAGAACACATGTTTGAATGTCAAACTGCTGTTTGAATGAACGAAGTGGCCTCATAAAAGAACATGAAGTAAGAATGCCATCTGGTGGTGAAAGAGCTGAAATTTTCTTTTATAGAATCAGTTATTGTTTCTGAAACCTTGTGAGAAATTGAGCAGAATTATTTGAGTCTGGAAATAAGTCCAAGACCTGGAAAAACAGGCGAAAAGCAAGATAGAAGAGGCTCTGTAGAGTCACCCATTAAAACTTAAGAGATGGTTCAAAAATTACAAGGAACTTCCATCCTTAAAGATTCAGTCAGCACAGATGGGAATGCAGATTGTTCAGATGAAGAACAAAAATAACACGAGAGTTAAAGAGAGAGTTGAGGAAAATGAAATCCAAGGTGAAGGAAATCAAGCATTCTGTTTCCCAGACATCAGCAGATATGAGTCAAGCCAAAGGACACAGAATTTGGAACAGAAGACAGAGATCTTTTATTCCAGAGTGGATAGACTGCAAAAAGGAAGAGAGCAAGATCTGGATGCCTTTGCTCTGATGGAACAATGTGAAAGAAAATTTACTTGTGCTTTAGAGCTGTTTCAGGAAAAGCAAATGGAAAAAATTAGAGAATAGATGGCAGAAGCTAGTGCAGTACTCTTGGATATCCAGAAACTAGAGATGGAAGGACAAATAGGATATACTGCATTTTTTCATGGCCAGCCAAACAATGAAATTTGCCAAGAGATGTAATAGCTTAGTGTTTACAACACCATTTTGACAACAAAATGAAGATAGACAGGGCCAAGATGGTGGTTTTTAAAGATACCCACAAGGATTCTTTGCAAAGAAGGGACTGTAATTTCCTAACAGAGAAACTGAGGCAGAATTTAGATGGGAGAGATTGGACATTTTGTTTGAATTCAAGCAAAGGCAATTTTTAGTGAACACAGTATCAAACTCTAAAGTGCTTATGCAGAAATATAAAAAAAGAACTGGACCTTACAAAAGAAAAAGAAGAGAAGAAGAAAGCCAAGAGAACGTATTAGATCAAGAAGAAGAAGAAGGGACCAAGGACAAAGACAAGGCTCTGGATCATGAAGAATTTAGAGGCTCATCAGGAATAGACTACTCTAACTTTAAAGATTATGATGGATCTAAGATATGTAGACATGGAATGTCAAGGGCTGAATATTCCATCTAAAAAGACCAAAAAAATTGCTTAAAAAGAGAAAAAGAAAATATAATCTGTTTGCAAGGAAGTCATGTTAGAAAGAAAGATTTCAAATATCTACAGTACCCAAGGTTGGGTAAAGAATTTATTGTGGACTCAACAAAGAAAAAAGGAGTAGCAGTTGTTTATGTGAACCCTGACTTATTCTCAAAATTGATGTTTGAAGACCAAGATGGTATGTTTGTCGGGATTCAAATGAAGAGCAATGGGACTAGGATCTTAGTGGCAGGAGTTTATGATCCTACTGAAAATAAGGATTTGTTTTTTGTTTTTGTTTTTTTGAGATACTACTAGAAATTTTTTTTTGAATTATTAATTGGAGAACTAGAGGCTTCTTTGGAATTGAAATGATATCACCACCCCACAGTGCAGTAGAGTTTCAGAGAAAAACAGCAAGATTAGATGAGGAAACTTCCCATAACCTTCTTTGATATGTGAGATAACCTAAACTTAGTGGACATATGGATATTCTTTTTTTTTTTTTACCCCACCACCCAGTTCCCCCGGTGCAAAATCTTCCTTTCTAACACATCCTCAAGAAAAATATTCTCCACCACCCAAAAACACTCATCCAAGTAGACATAAATTACCAATCCCCTCTTTTCCCTCCCCCCTTCTGAAAACTCAGGGATATCCTATTACCCTATCTATTCCTCCTTCTTTTACCTTCTTTTATCTATCTATCTCTAATTTTCCCAAACCTTTTCTTTTTCTTATCTCCAGTTCAATTCCTTATTCCTTATTACTTCTCAAACTTCTTAATTTAAAAATAATACCGCTCTTTCTCCCCAACATTTTTGCCATGTAGGGAGTACTGCTTCCCATTCTTCAAGAGTTTTCTTTTTCTGATTTTCTTTTAATGACTCAATAACAATATCTGCTTCCGCCATATCATATAACTTAAACAACCAATCTTTCAATGTTGGAATAATTTTCTGTTTCCAGACTTTAGCATAACATATTCTTGCTGCAGTTATCATGTATAGTGTTGTTTTCTTTTGTGACTTATTAATACCTAATTCATCAATCATATTAAGCAAATAAATTTGAGGTGACAAATCAAATCTTTTTCTTAATACTTCTTGTATTATATTATGTATCATCTCCCAAAATCTTTTCGCTCTTTTACATTTCCACCATACATGATAAAATGTACCACGTTCTTCACACTTCCAACACATGTCCTTCACATTCTTTTGCATCTTTGCCAATTGTACTGGAGTTATATACCATTTATAAAGCATTTTATAATAATTCTCCCTTAAGCTAACCGGTATCAATAACTTCCAGGTTGTATTCCATACCTTTTCCCACTTCTCCATAGTTATTATACTTTTTACATCTTGTGCCCACTTTACCATTGTTATTTTCACTACTTCTTGTTCGTTTTGTCTTGCAAGTAAAATCTTATAAATCTGACTTACCCTATGTTTGATTCCATATTCTAATATTTTATCAAATTCTTTCCCTTTGGATTCAAAACCTTCTCCATCCCTATCTCTTTTATATCTCTCCCACAACTGTCTGATTAGCAACCAATGAGTATTCCAGCCATCTAACTGAAGTTCACTTTGTGTTTTAAACTTTATTTCTTTATATGGATATTCAAATATGGTAACACCAACTATTGTACTTTTTTCTCAGAAAAACACAGATCATTTTCAAGATTTTTTTTTCAAAAACATTGGTTAATGAAACAAAAAAATTTAATTCCTTACCTAGAACTTTCTCAAATCACAAGATCAAAAGGTTGCTGAGACAATGGTTCTTTATTTTGAGAAGGAAAAAAAATGTAATGTGAGAAACTGTAAGCAAAATGAAAGAAAAATCTGAGCAATTTTTTTAAAGGTACAGATATTGGAATAGTATAGGAGGCTAGCAAGCATTTATGAGAAGATATTTAATTCAACAAAATGCTGAAATTTTTAAAAAGGTCAGACAAAGTTGCAGCTGATTTTAGATGAGGTTAAAAAAAAGGAAGATGAGTTGAAGAAATCCCCTACTAATAAGATAGTCCTTAATCAGATTAAGATTTTACAAGGCAATTATTAACAATGACAGTAGGGGAAACTGAGAAAAGACTATTGTTACCCTGATTTCTGGGGGTCCTGGGAGGGACACCTAAGTATGCTCACACAATGGGGAGGGAATTAGCCAAGAGCATAAGTTGGCAATGCGAGAGGCAGGGTAACGTAGCGAGATCTTTAACCCTATGTTTACGGGGTCGGGCCGTGAAAAGGACTAGGCAAGTTGTTCAATTAAAAGATTTTATTAAAACTCTCCTTAATAAAACAAACAACGACACATGCACTCACACACTCATCCAAGAACTATAGAAGCAGAAAGTGAGGAAAATTGATCGGGGTTTTCAGAGGGTTTTCTGGGGTGATACTCCACCTGATCCTGCAGTCCAGGATAGGAGAAATAGAGTTCGATGCTGGGGATCATAGTAGCTCAGCACGTGGAGGCTGAGGGGAGGCTGGCTGAACAGAGTGGCAGCAGTTCGTGATGCAAGGCATGAGCATTCCAACAAGCTCAAACTTGGGGTTTTTATAGGGAAGATTGTACCTGGAGGCTAGCCCTCTCCCGGGGAGAACAATAGGGTTTTTGGTGGAGACAAAACCTCCAAAAGGTCGAAATTAGAATTGATGAGATTTGGCCAGCACTGCCAATTGTTAGAACAGTATGTAGATGAGGAACGCTTAGTGTTTGTATAGAGCAAGCAGTTCAGGGCTAAGAGCCCTTGCATTAGCTTAATGGTCGGCTGTGTCTGGAGGGCACTATCGGCCGTGCAGCAAATGATTGTTTACTGGCCTAGACCTAGCGTGCATAATTAAGGACATGCGGCTGTGCCTGCCTACACAGGCTTTTTGTGACCCTTTCAGACACGTGGAGTTCATCTCATGGAGTGCCACGTGGAAATATTAAACATAACCAATATGAAATTGTAGACCTCGCGCTTGGGCCAGATAACCACAGTAACACTATGTTTTATGAAATGGGAAATCTACAGTTGTCTGTGTTGCTCAGAGCAGTGGTTCTCAAACATGTTTGCTCTACTTGCAGGATGATTTTCTTCTACCCCTTTTGAACAACTATTGCACCCCCCTTAAGGGTCATATTCCACAGTTTGAAAACCACTGCCTTATCATCTTCTGCTCCTCTTGTGGACTCTGTTGTATTTACCCAGAGTTCCAATTTATTACATCAAAGGCAGAAGTCAAAACAACCCCTAAGTATTTTGTGCTATCTATACACATACATCAACACACACATACTTGCACAACCACTCCACACACTCAAAACTTAAAGGAATCAATAAGGTAGTAATGTCTACATGCACACATGTATGTGCGCACACACACACACACCTGCAGCAACCCAACTAAACTGCCACTGATGCTACCACTGCAGCATTTTTTTTTTTTTTTTGGTTATTCCTACTATTACAATATTTATTTCTATATCCAATGAACTGCCACCACTCAAATCTTGAAAGGAATCACTAAGGTAGTAAGCTGTACATGCATTCCTGAGTGCACATACATGCACTTACATGCACGCACACACACCTGCACAAAGCTGCCACTGATGCTACCACTGCATCATTATTATTAATGCTGTTTTCTTGTTGCTAAATTTATTTCTATCTCCATTGAATGGCCACCAATCAAACCTTAAAGGAACCAATAAGGTAGAGAAACAAGTATCGGTATATAGACTATTGGTATCCATCTGGATTACAAAGCCTGAAAGGGACAAGCAAGGCCTAGATATTAACCCCAAGTCATCTAACCAACTCAACTCAACTAAATGGAGGCCTAGAGGGTGGAGGAACAAGGCCTTGACAGGTCACCCAAAAAATCCATTAAGACAAGGCAAAAATCCCCCACTGCGAGCAGAAAGCAACAGGCCATGGGCCAAGCAGGCATCCACAGCAAGACCTAGTCCTGAGAGGCCTCTATAAAACAGTGTGGCCAGCAAGGCCTTGCAAGCCTCTATCCAACCACTAGCCCTTTATGCTTCTAGACCTCTGATCCTAATGTGGTCATGGCAGGCCAAGCAGGCCCCAACTATGAACAGGGTCAATAGACCCCTAAGCAGCCACACACACCAAGCAGACCTAAAAGGCACCACTAGCCCCAACAGGCCTCTAAGGGACATGGTAAACAGGACGTGCAGTCCCCCACCAACAAAAGGCCTGGGAGATCTCAAACAACAGCACATGGCTGAGTGATCGATAGGCCACTAAAAACAATTCTCAAAAACCTAATATTAAAAAACTTAAGAGGCCAGGCAAAATAACAAAAAGAAAAAGAAAAAGAAAAAGAAAAAAAGAGTAATAATCAGTCCCCCACAACAGGTGATTAACAGGAGCAGTATGGATTTTAAACCCTGAAACTGTTTCTGTGAACCAACCCCCACATAAAGCCTGACACATGCTTGTGCTAGGAGTCTTAATAGACCACAAGCTGAACATGAGTCAGCAATGTGATGCGGCAGCCAAGAAAGCCAATGCAATTCTCGGCTGCATCAATAGGAGTATGGTGTCTAGATCGAGGGAGGTACTGGTACCACTCTACTCTGCTTTGGTTAGACCTCATCTTGAATACTGTGTCCAGTTCTGGGCACCCAAATTCAAGAAAGACATGGTCAAGCTGGAGCAGGTCCAGAGGAGGGCGACCAAAATGGTGAAGGGCCTGGAAGCCATGCCCTATGAGGATAGACTTAGAGAGCCGGGTATGTTCAGTCTGCAGAAGAGAAGGTTAAGAGGGGACATGATAGCCATGTTTAAATATTTGAAGGGGTGCCATGTGGAGGAAGGAGAGGGCTTGTTTTTCTGCTGCTCCAGAGACCAGAACAAGGAGCAATGGATTCAAGGTGCAGGAAAGGAGATTCCACCTGAACCTCAGGAAGAACTTCCTGACGGTCAGGGCTGTCCAGCAGTGGAATATGCTGCCTCGGAGTGTAGTGGAGTCTCCTTCCTTGGAGGTTTTTAAGCAGAGGCTGGATGGCCATCTGTCGGGAGTGCTTTGAGGGTGTTCCTGCATGGCAGGGGGTTGGACTGGATGGCCCGTGTGGTCTCTTCCAACTCTACATTTTTGTGATTCTGTGATTCTGTGAATGTCTTGGACCCTCATACTGTGAAGATCTAAAGAGGCGGTCAAACCTTGAATAGCCTCTGACTCCGCCCTATCACATGCAGCATTCAGGCACCCAGTGCCAGATGCAAAGCACCCTGACCTCTCTCATGGAAGGTATCAAATTCCTACCCTCCCCACAGGGCTGTTCACCATGCAAGTCTAGGTAGGTAGTTCTTGCACTCTTTGCTTTGATTCAGCAGGGCTCTCTCTGCAGTCATTTCAGAATGGTCCTTGAAGTTTTGTGATTTATCCTGAAGTGAAATTTTGAGATGGATTTAGGAGTTTCTGACAGAGATTAATATTTAAAAGATTTTGGAAGGAAAAAGAATTTCAGTAACACCAATTAATTTCTCTGGGGATGGGGGATTTCCTTCCTACACATCCTTACTGTGGTCATACACAGTGGTGTGATTCAAAATAATTAGCAACCTGTTTTTACCTCCAAAAAACATGTACATGTTATGGAAGTTGTAGAGTGGCTGCAGCTGGAGCTGGCACAGGCTTTTCTCGGAACATTAAGCTACAAGCACACCAGTTCCAGCAATAGCACCAGGTGTTCCTTTGTCTCTTGAAAATTGCAGCTTCCTTTCATTCCGGGGGGGGGGGCATTCTCCCAGGCAGTGTCTCAATACCCCTTGACTTTAGCCAGGGGTGACATAGGAGAGTGGTTGGGGCACAGCTTGGCACCTGCCAGCTCCCCTCACAACAGCAGAATTGCCCTGTATTTCCAATGAGAATAAGCAAGTGTGTGTTTTTTGGGAGGTCCAGTTTAGCAGGGTGAAGGAGGCTGGAGCAGAGGCATATGGGTCATACTTTCTATTGCAACTGACTGCTTTCAATTAATTATGCATGAGTTATGTGAGTATTGATGAACTGCATGTATGATCCATATAATATTTTTTTTTCATTTCACTTATTCTCTAAAGCATTTAGTAAGCTCACAAGAATGTAACTGATTTTTCATTTTCTGTCTCCACAACAAGCAATTTGATGACTGCAATAAATTTTAATAGTTGGTTTTGGCAAACTAATGCAAACTGACTGAATGACACCACTGATCAGACTGATATCTCTCATGGACAGAAAATCTGTGCTGTGCTCTGCCTCTCACTAGCACTGATTCTTTTAGGGCAGTGCTTCTGAGGCTAACTGATGTGGGGGACTGATTTTTTTTCTGGGTGTGCCCGGCATTAGAATCATATTCAACCGCTCTGTCTGTCTGTCTGTCTGTCTGTCTGTCTGTCTATCTTATGTCTTTCTAATTATTTTTTTCTTTCCTGGAAACTCACCAGGGACTGGCAGCCAATGGTTGTCATCCTGGATGAGGACCAACAAATTAAAACTTAATCCTGGCAGGACAGAGACACTCCTGATCAATCAAAAGGCAGATCAGGGAACAGGAATTCAGCCTGTGCTAGATGGGGGTCACACTCCTCCTGAAGATGCAGTTTCATCCTTTGGGTGTACTCAGCCTTGAACCTAGAAGTCCAAGTTTCTGAAGTGGTCAGGAGTGCTGTTTGCACATTTCAAGTTAGTGTGGCCAATTCCATCCATTCCTACAGATGACTGATATGGCCAAGGTGACACATGCTTTTCTTACACCACACTTGAACTACATGGGACAGCCTTTGAAGAGTATTTGGAAACTTCAGTTGGTCCAAGGAACTGAAGCCAGGTTGTTAACTGGGATTGACTAAAGATATTACAGAACTCCTTTGCTGCAACCAGTCCATTGGCTACTGGTCTGTTTCTAGGCCACAATTTCTGGTGAAGTGCTAACCTATGAATCTGTATGTGGCTCAGATCTGAGCTCTCTAAAGGACAATATTCTCCCACATGAACCTGTTTGTGTTTCAGGATCATCTGAGAAAACACATTTATCTGATTTAACATCATCACTAGTACATCTATGGGAACACAGGAGAGGGCTTTATTGGTGGCTGATTCCTGGCTTTGGAACTCCCTTCCAAGAGAAATAAGATTGGCATTTTTCTTGCTATGTTTCCACAGACTGTGAAGACCTGCCTTTTCTTGTTTCAATAGGCTTTTAAGGGCTGATTGCATGGGGTGAAAAGGCATTTTATAATATGCTGTATTATTCAGGTTTGTTGTTTTATCTTTTTAATAGTAATGCTTTTAACTCTTAACTGCTTTTAATTATATTTTTAAACTTTTATACTTTTTATTTTTTACTTGTTTTTAAAGCTGTATTTCTCTTAAGTTTTGAGTATTGGCCTGATGCAAAAGGCATTATAAGAAGAGGAGTAGGAATAATGTGAGAACAAAAAAGGGCTATATATTTTTGGACTATATATTTTTAGCTGTGACTTGTTTCAGCTAGTATGTAGTAGTACAGTGGTCCCTCTACATTTACGAGGATTTGGGGCACTGAACCCTCGTGTAAGTGGAAAAACCACATTCCCTTGCTTCTGGCTCTTGCGCTCCCAGAAGGAATGAAAAAGACAAAATAAAAGGCTTTTCGGTATTTTCCCTTCAGACGGAGAAGAGCAGAGCACTTAGTTCTGGAATTCTAGCTACTACCAGTCACTATCTTGAGAAAGGAGATTCCTCCTAGAGGAGAGGGGTAGGAGCAAAGAAAGCACCTGACCAATCAGCAGCCAGTGGTAGAGAGGACACACCTCCAGGAGTTGAGGAGCTTTGCTCACCTGAAAGGAAAAAATGTCCATTTTAAACACAACCCTTGAAAGCCTGGGGTGAGGAATGCAAGGGAATGGGGGGAGGAGAATTGCGGGCGGGGGGAGATAAGAACATGTTTTGCATATAATCAAATTCATAATAGTCAAACACATGAATGTTGAGGGAGGGAATATAAATCATATAAGCATAGCAAATCATATGATAGAGCAGTAAATCTACTACCGTTCTCCCTCCATATTCACGAGTTTCATGTTTGCAGATTTGATTATTCACAGAAGTGCCTGCTGCCCCCCCCATTCTCCCCCTCACACTCCCTGGAGATGAAGAAAGATCATTCTTTCCCTGCAGTCCCTCTCAGCAGCCCTCACAGGCCCTCTGTAGGGGCAGCAGGAGCATACGGGGCAGGAATGTTCAGGGCTGGCAATCACCCATTCCCTGCACACCTCAGGGCATCCACTCTTGTGGGCACTCTGGAGCAGGCCCGCAGGGGTGTACAGGGCCAGTGATTGCCACTCCCTGCACACCTTGGTCCAAACCAGGCATGCAGGGCCAGCAATCACCCATTTCCTGCATGCCCCAGGGCCTCCGCTTGTGCGGGCGCTCCACATCAGGCCTGCAGGGGCATGCAGGGCTGGTGATCTCTACCTCCCTGAACACCCTGAGGCCTCCTCTCATGTGGATGCTCCAGAGAAGGCCCACAGGATTGTGCAGGGCAGGAAATCTCTGCGTCCTTCCATGGCCTGGGGCCTCCGCTCATGAGGGTGTTCCGAAGAAGGCCCACCAGTTTCCTGCAGTGGGCAGGAGCCTGGATGGAGGGCGCCCACCTATTCATGATTTTTTGACATTCATGAGGCTTCTCTGTCCCTATCCCTCATGACTGTGAAGGACCTACGCTATATAAAATTCAAAGTTTGTCTGTTTGTGAGTTTGTCTGTTTGTCTGTGTCAGCCAGGAGAAGACCTCATATGATTGGCTGGCTGTGAAGATTCTATGGAATCCTGGGGTTGGCAGTTCAGGGAGCAGCCTTTGGAATTCTTATCCAGAGAGTTCTGGCTGGTTGCTATGGAGACAAGGCCTACCAGCAAGAAGGAGGGCAGTGTATTCCCCTCAGGAACCCAAACTCTGTATGTTAACAACTCTGAATACAGATTGGATTGGGGAATATGGGGAAAAGTTACACGTACTGGACAAGACAGATTGGAGAATTAGAGACAGGATCTCAAATCTGTGTATTGCAACCGCATCTAATTCCTAAGTTAAGATAATTCCTAAGGTATTTCTAACAAGTGTTACCTATGAGAAAATAAAATCCCAGGCAACACCAGGTAAATACACCAGTAATATATATTTTGCATGATTTTTTTTCTGTTTCAGCCCAGAAGGAAACAAGGCAATTTGGTGAACTGAGAAGACATTCAAGCAAGTAGGCAGGCATTTACTTTTCTTCTTTCGTGGTGCATTCTGAAGTCATGATTTACCAAAGGACTCAATTTATTCATCACTGTTCATCTGATAACAGAAAATTATTTATTTTTAATCACTGGCTTGTAAAATTGAACAATGCAGTCCTTCCTGTGTTCTTCATGATGTAGCATGTTGCTAGGAAATGATTAATGAAGGTAAGAAGAGTGAAAAGAATGGAGTTGTTCTTAACAGAAAGCTCCTTATACATTGAGGGACAACATTCCCACAGTCAACCACCTCCCATCATCAGTTCCAGACTGGATCATCCATGGCCTTTAGCATTACAGATGGAATGGAGGGTATGTTTTGAAACATGTATGAGCAAGCTCTATACAGCTACCATTGTCATTCATCCTTTCATCTCCTAATATATTTTGGCTCTGGTCTAATTCATTGCATTAGGTATGAAGTAATGTGCCAGGAAAAGAAAACTTGCTGCAAGCAATCTAGATGGAAGATTAGCTTCTTTCAGATACATTCATTACATAGTCTAGGAAGCTGATCTAGCAATTAGCTAGTTTAATTATTTTTTCCAACCTGCAACAGATGAGGCCAAATGTAAATATTTTTAATAGTCATATAGTTTAACATCCATTAAAATAAAAATTACCATCTTGATTTATCATTTGTTACTGTCTGTTACTGCAATAATTCTTTTTTTGTTGTACAGATTAACAATGGATAGTTATTATTTAAGCATTGTGTTAAGCTAAGAAGCCATGTAAATATTTGGTTACTTTATTCCTGCATGACGTAATTAATAATCTTTAATGTTTTATCCCATGATATTACCTTTTTTTTTAATTTTATGTTTTAAGAGCTTAACCATTTTTTGTGAAAAATCAGGATTTTGTGCAGAAAGCATGTTTTTGTACAAAACCCGTTATTTATACAGAGAAAGCAGTGTATGTTCTTTGAAATATAGGCTATCATCCTGTTAGTGAATTATGATGGAACATGTCAGACTTGTTGTTGTGCCCTCCAAGTCTTTCAGACTCATGGCAACCCTAAGGCAAACCTATCATGAGATTTTCTGGGGTTGAGAGTATATGTGATAAACCTAAAGTTTGCTCAGTGGGTTTGCATAGCTGAGTAAAGAATTGAACCCTGGTCTCCATGGTCATAATCCAGCACTCAAACCATTACGTTGCACTGGCTTATGTCAGATTTACACTATTACAACTCACTTTTACAGTTGTTGTGTAGGTTGGAACTCTGTTCTGAACAGTCAACAACTGAAATCCCTCACAAAATTCATCTTGTAAGCAGTGCAGCCAATATGGCCATTTTCATATTATTGGAGAGCAGCAGGATGAATGTGAACACATCCAGCTATTTTCCTGCAGCTGGATACACTCCAAGAACATCCCCAGATGATACGTGTACACCTCCTTATTCAGGATTTCGGTCACGCTGTTTGCTGTGCAAAATACTGTTTCAGTGCAAAAAACAGGGTTGTTTTTTCTTTAAACAACCCACCCACCCACCATTTTTGCACAAATGATTTTTTTAAGAGTCAGAAAATGAAAAAAAAAAATCTACTTGTGTTTGACTTTTTTCTTGACAAAGTTAAGAAAAAATTATAAGCATTCTTTACTTCTCTAAACTCAAGGACACATAACCTTTGCAGTCCTCATAGCTACATCTTATACATGCATGCATGCATATACACACACACTTGTCTACCTTCATTTCAACACACTTGATCAACAGTATTTCCAAGATCCTTTTCATGTGGTACTACTGAGCCATGCATCCCCCAACCTACACAGGAAAAAAGATTCCACCTAAACATTAGGAAGAAGTTTCTGAGGGACAGGAAAAGACACTGTCTCAGAGTGTGGTGGGATAGCCTTCTTTGGAGGTTTTAAACAGAAAGTGGATGGGCATCTGTCAGTAGTGCTTTCATTGCATATTCCTACATAGCAGAGTATTGGACTTGATGGCTCTTGCAGTCTCTTCTAGTTCTATGATTCTGTACATTTGATTTTTGTGGCCTTAAATGTAGAGATTTACATGTGCCTCTGTAGAATTTCATTTTACTCACTTCTGTCCCATTTTCTACGTGATCTAAATCCTTTTGAATTCTGTTCCTGTTTTCCAATATGTCAGCTGCTCTTCCCAGTTTTGTGTCATCTGCAAATTTGATAAGGATTCTCTCCATCCACTCATCTAAGTCATTGAGAAAAATGTTGAAGAATAATGGCCCTAAGTCAAAACCCTGAGCCACTCCACTCAAAATCTCTTTCCAGTTTGAAATACACCATTGATGACAAATCTTTGAGCACCAATTATGGATCTATCTGACAGTGTTCCTATTTATTCCACATGAAACCAATTCGCTAATCAAAATATTATGTGGAATAATCAAACACTTTGCTAAAATCCAGATAAATGACACCCACATCAGCAGTACCATCTGCTAAGCCTACTAAAATATTTTTTTAAAAAAAAGGTTATTTTTGCAGGATTTGTTCTTGGCAAAACCATGCTAACTCCTACTGATGCATTTTCATCAAGGTACTTGCAACCAGATTCCTGTATAATCCAATCTAATATCTTTCCCGGTATTGAGGTCAGTTTGACTGGTCTGTAGTTCCTTGGACCTTCTTTTTTTTGCCTTTTTTGGAGAGAGAAACAATGTTTGCCATTCTCTAGTCTTCTAGCACACCACCTCCAATATTTCTCAAAAATGATTGTTACCTTGACTTCTGGGGGTCCCTGGGGAACACCTGGATTTGCTCCAAAATACAAAGCTTGGGGAAATTAGTGGAGCACTGCTTAGCAAAGCAGAGGGCAGGACAACACTGCGAGATCTTTAACCGTATGTTTACGGAGTCAGACTGCACGAGAGACAAGTCAAGTTTACAGTTAAAAGCATTTTATCAGAATTGGCAGAATTTCCATCCATACACACAAAGCAGTCACTCACACAAGCGCCCAAGGACTACTGAGTCTGAAAGACTTAAGAACAGGAAAAGTGGAGGGAAAGAAAGCGGTTATATTGCACCTAATCTTGGAGACTGCAGCTTGGGAAGAAGCGAGTGAAGATAGTTCAGTAGAAAAAGAAACTGAGGAGAACCTCAAACTAGCAGCATGACAGATGCTAGTCAAAGGTGAGAGTTCTCCAAAAAGACCCCCCAAAGGGACTCAATCATAGTGCAAAGTATGCCTGGGGGGGGCGGCAGACCCTATCCTGGAAAAGGACAATAGCCAAATTATGCAGATGGACCTTATCTTTGTAGTTCTTGTGACTGCAATTGATAACCTCATCTGGGAGACACTTAGTCTCTCAATGTGTCAAAGTTGTGGACAGCCCATTTGATGTGTGCATACGTGCCTTTTGAAGTTTCCCTCTTGGATACGTGACTAGGGGATAGTTGGTCTGACCTTTGCCAGGGGAGTTTCAGCCATTAGATCTGGATGTCTACCTTTCTGTTCGGTGAACCTCTGACTCAATAAATATAGATAATAAATACTTCACTTCCCCGAGACTGGGTCTGTCAGCAGATAATAAATATTTCACTCCTGCTATCAGCAGAGGTTACATGATGCCAAGTGGTTCACAGAATACATCAGCAAGTTCTTCCATGCTCTGGGATGTAGTTTGTCTGTCCCTGAAGATTTGAACTAGGTTAACTAGATTGTTACCCAAAAAGGTGGGGGAGCTTGAGATCCACCAGCAGTGCCAGTGTCTCCTTAAAAAGCTGGGGAATTACAGCTCAAAGGAGGCCTGCAAGAGGGGAGTAACTATGGGACCCTTTTACCTGTGCGTACTGGTACTAATTGCCAGTTGAGAGTCGAAAAAGTGTTTTATTGGGGGATTCACAGATACAATAAATACAATAAATCAAGCAGTCTCATGAACCATACCAGGCTAGTGAAGTGAAGGAATAGAAAGGTTGGATAGAGAGAGATTTTGGGTGTACAGCATGATATTTACCAGTCCTGGAGCGAAGGATCAAAGAAAGGTGGCTCAAATATGAGAATTTGAGGGCAGCATGGAGGAACAAGAGTCTGTGGTGCAGCATGACAGAAGAATGCCAGGGTCAAAGCCAGGGCTTAAAAACCCCTTTTTTCCCTGAAAGGGCAAGTGTTGATTGCTCTCTGGCAGAGTAAACAAAAGGGGTCCAGAACAAACTGATTGTCTTACCTTGGTTGACTAAATATTGATGGGAGTCCTGACTGTCAAATTTTGGAGATCTGGGCCAGCCAGGGTTCTGACCAATCAGGCCTGCTTTTATTCTCCCTCCCTGGAGAAGCAGCACCCTTTTATCTGATTACCACCCCGGCTCCCTTTCCACACTTAATCACCCTTCTGCTTTCCCTAAGACCACAACTCTTGTGGATATGGGGCAAAGTGTTTTCAGGTTTATCCTAAATGAATGTATCACTTGTGGTAGCATGTGTAACTGAGCTCAAATTAAAGAGACACTGTATGGAGGCTGCTCTTTAAGAAAATAGAATAAAATCTTTATTAAACGAAATAATCAGGGAAAGGTATTGGGAAATTAAATATTTTCAATATCAAAGAACTTCCAGCTCTTAACATGCAACCACTTCCCTAAGTAAACTAGCATTTTATCTTTTCTCACACACACTCGGTCTCTCAGGGAACTTCTCTTTTTAAACTCATCCAAGGAACTCTTTTTCAAACTCTGTTTCAGTTGTTGTTTTTTTTACTGTTCTGCTGACTCACACACCTAGCCCCTTCCTCTGGCTAACCTGGGTTCTTTAGTCAGCAAACCAATCAAATTAACTCCCCACTGTTGGTAGGGTGGCTCTGTTGGCTACCCCCCTGTTACCCTGATTTCTGGGGGTCCCGAGAGGGACATCTAAATGCGCTCTCAATTGTATAAGTTGGGGAAATTAGTCCAGAGCACAAGCTAGCAATGCGAGAGGCAGGGCAACGAAGCGGAATCTTTTACCCAATGTCTACGGGGTCAGGCCAAGTCAAGGAGCAAACAAATGTGAAATAATAATTGTGATTTTATTAAAATACAGCCAAACCAGTGTATGCAACACACTCACACAGAGAACTATAGAAATAAAAGGCTGGAGTGGGATAGAGGGATTTTTTTAGAGGAGGTTTTTTTGGTATGGGTAATACTACACCTGTCCTGAAGCCTGGGTAGTCAAAGTTGAAACAGAGGATTGAGAGCGGTGAAACTCCACACGGGGGGGGGGGCTGAGGGGAACGCTCAGCAGAGTGACAGCAATTTGGGAGGAAAACTGTAAGCGAACCCCTGAACAGCTAAAAACATGAGGTTTTTATAGAAAAAATATACCTGGAGGGCTAGTTCTCTCCCGGGGAGAACAATAGCAAGGAGGGCTAGTTCAAAAGCCCTCACTGGTAACACCCCCCCCCCTTGAGTTCATCACACTGAGGTTAATGGGAAAGTTTCAGTAGGAAATGTGCACAGCAGAGGTACTTGCCTGCTGCACATGGGTAATTTCACTGACTGTTGTATTTAGATGTAAGGTTGTTGACAGGATTATTGGAAGTCTGTTTAGTCTGGGCTTTCTTGCATAATTCTTCTTGACCCTAATTCCTGGCCATGCTGAGGCCATGCTGATCTAAGCCCAAGCATACAGCCAGAGTCCTGCTTGCCTCATGTTTCCCAGCCATAAGTGTCCAGTTTTTAATATTTCGTGCCAACTAAATGATGTTTCCTGCCAATAATGCTATGCCATGTGATAGGTGTCTACAGTGTGGTAACAAGGTGATGCCTTATTAATTCCCTATTAGTCTTGATTTGCTATCCATATCCCTTGCCCAGATCCCTACTGCTGCATGGAAGCATACAGTTATCTTTTGGGAAGAACACTGAAGCAAAAACAGCATTGAGTAGTTCTGCCTTTTCTACCATCCTAACTAAACAGCAACACCACTGTCTCCTTGGTCATTCTCTTGCCTCAAATACAACTGAAAAAAAAAAAAGATTTTTGTTGTTCCTTGCTGGCCTACCCAGTCTCAGTTGATTATACTATTCTTGTGAGCTTGGACTACATATTTGTCCTTCCTTCCATTCTTTAAACATACAGAGAATGTATTTTGCATCCTTCTGTGTCTTCCTCAGGTCTCATTATTTTTGGAGCAAATATTGACCCTTTTAAGCAAAATGAAACAAAACTATTACTGTCTGTATTTAATGGAGAAAATGAGAAATTTCTCCACAAGGAAATTAATCTGCTTATTACTTGTTACAGCATGTTACTGGAAAAAACTGTTTTGTTCTCTAAATAAGAGAATGACTTGATCATGTGAAGACAATATTTCTTTTGGAAAAAAGATGCTTATAAACCAAAATCAGCCATAGGAGAAAACAGATTAAACATATTTTCAGATATCATGACTTTCACAAATAAATACTTTCTGCTATCTGGTCCACTAGCAGAAGACATGAAGCATTGTAGGAACACTTTTTAGATGTTAACTTCATGTCAATTTAGAAACTCAAGTCTAATTTTTAAAACCTTTGTAGGTTTTAAAAAAAACAATTATAACTTTCTACCTATAGCCTGTCACTTTGCTACTCCCCAAACTGTTTGTGTCTCCTCCTCTGTTGGGATTTACTCATTGTTCATTTTGTTAAGTCATTTTGTGTTGTACACATGAAAATAATACAATAAAGTTCTGATTTTTTTAAAAGGAACTGGTCTTACTGCTCTTGGTCCTGGTGTGCCACCATTACTTGCTGTGGCTCAGCCTGTGTCCGTTGAAGTCTGCCATGATAATGAAGTCAGAAAACATAGTGGCAATTGATAAGGAATGTTAAGAACATCACTAAATGCCAATCCAGAGACTCACAGAATTACAGAGTTGAAAAGGACCATAAAGGCCATCTAGTCCAACCACCAGGAATATACAACTAAAACAATCCAAAAAATGGCCTCCGAACTTCTGTTTAAGAACCTCCAAAGGAGAGTCTACTGCTCTCCAAGTCACAAACAGATTTTACAGTCAAGATTTTTTTCTTACTATTTATGTGGAATCTCTTTTGTTGTATTTTGAATCAATTGGTTCTTTTTCTGGTCCCTGGAGCAGCAGGAAGCAAGCTTGCTCTGTCTTCTACATGTTGTTCCTTTGGACATGTAAGTATGGCTATCAAGCTAAACATACATAGCTTCCTCAGAAGGTGGAACTCTCCTTCTTTGATAAAGATTAAGCAGAGTTTAAAAAGACCTTAAGCAGAGCTTGGATGGCCATCTCCCAAGAGTACCTTGGCTGTGTGTTCTTACATGGAAGAAGGTTGGACTAGGTGGCCCTTGTGATCCCTCGAAGATGTATGATTGTATGATTCTAGGAATTCCTAACTTTTATGCCATTCATGTATCAATCCTAAAGTATTTTCCCCGCAGAAAGTAACACAAAGTAATGGAAAATTAGTAGTCATTAAGTTACTTTTGATGAGCAATTTCAATTATTACATATCAAACATAGTAATGAGAAATACAATATATTTCTTTGGAGAAGCAGCCATCCAAGCTCTGCTCTAGATACAAGGCATCAGTCCAATTAAAGCTTCAGTTCATTTTCTGCCCTCTCTTCAGTCAGCACTGTGGGCTGTTTTGTGGATCCCAAACTCACCATTTGGCTACCATGTATTATTATGTGGCAGCAGCTCATGGACTATTGGTTTTTGCTGCTGAGCAGTTACACTCTCGTTAGTGTGGGACATGATACTCCTGGTGGATAACATGAAGAAGCAGTGGATACACAGGGGCTGCTCCCTCTGCACCATACCAACTGCACCAAATTAAATCATGGCCCCTGCTCAGTGTTCACACCTGCATAGTTCTAAGTAGTAGCTCCAAGGGCCTACTTCATCACCTCTAATAAGTGCATTGGGTATCTCTGTCCATGCAGTTTTGGTAGTATTGAATAGCAGAAGGAGACAGTGTGCCAGAATATCGCTGCCACTGGTGTTACTGCTACATTTGAAGGCGAAACACACTTCTGCGAATGCACAGTGTACATATTACAATCTTCCTGCAAGTTATGGCAGGTCATTATGTCACACTGCTTCCAAAGTAGAATTGTAGCTGCTTCAAAACAGTAGTAATGCTTTTTTTATGTTTAGTTTTATGTTGATTTTTACAAATTCTTCTAGTACACTATTGATTTTGTTTTAAGGATATCTACTTTATGAATCACTTCCAGTCTACTTGGCTGGGAAACAAGAAGGATCTCAGTTTTCAAAATAAAATAAAATAAAGTGAAATGAAATGAAATGAAATAAAATAACATACAGAATTTCCAACAAATGCAGCAGGATATTTCAGCCACCTTACACCTGTTTTTTCTTTTTAAGAGGATGAGGAGATTCTACTCTCAGACCAATACTTCTTAAAAAAAATTAAAAAGCTTAACTATTACTCAATTTGTGTGGGTTTGTAAAGGATCTTTCCTTCAAGATTCACATGGAAAGTGGATGGAATTGACTTACCAGTGAACACATCAGAAGATTTCAAGGGTTCATTTTCGATATTCAGGATTGCATGTTACTGCCCTGGCTAGTCCGAGCTTTGGGGATATTAAAAGATATCCTCTTCATATCGCAATTTGGCTTCACTTCTCTATTCCCTTCCACGTGCTTGCGAGGCCACCGGACAAGCACACATACAGGCTTGGCCGATTATTGCCATAATATTCCTAGATAATACAGGCAGGCCAGAAAATAGCCTACTCGCCGCTTTAGGAGACCTCCAGGCAAGTACTCTAATTAGGTATGCACGCAACCTACGAAAGATCCTCTGCCCCGCGCTGGCAGCTTGATGGGTAAACTATGCAATACCCAAGTACTCTGCGTTTGCATACTGGCTACTCTATTGAGAACCTCTACGATAACTCAATCATTCAGATTCTGACCTTTCGGAGGCTTTGTCTCCAACTCCAAATCTATTGTTTTCCCCCAAGTACGGCATAGCCTGCAGTCACATTCTCCTTATAAAAACCCTTGATTCCGAGACCTTCCTCGGATAGCTCTCGAGTTTCATCCCACCTTGCTGCCGCTTTGCTTGGCGAGCCTCCCCTCGGCTCCACGTGCTGAGCTACATCGCACCCCAGCCTCGCTCTCTATTTTTCCGGGCTTCAGGACAGGTGAAGTATCACCCAAACCAGCAACTCCTCTAAAAATCCCACTATACCACTCCAACCTTTATTTCTTTAGTTATCTTGTGTGAGTGTGTTGCATACACTGTTTTGCTTGTGCTTTTAATAAAACATCATTTATCACTTCAACTTGTGTGTGCTACTTGACTTGACCCGACCCCGTAGACATAGGGTTCAAGATCCCGCTACGTTACCCTGCCTCTCGTAACGCTAAGCAGTGCTCTGAGCTAATTTTCCCCACCTTTAGTTGAGCACATTTTGGTGTCCCTCCCGGGACCCCCAGTACACAGGGTAACATAAACATACACACACAAGCAGTGTTCTTTAAGGAGTTTTGTCAAAATTAATCATACTAACTACGGCAACACTGCTAGTAGAGACCAAATATCCATAAATTCACTATTCATTTTAAGGCAAAGTAATTTGAACCTTTGTATTTATATCTGTTACTGTTCCGATACAAATGATTATATGAAGAGTTACTCAATGTGAAGGAACACAAATACATGAGATCTTATACAATAAACTCATGTATTCTGAAAAAAGCAAAGGTAGGGATGATGCCATCCCCTCTGGTCTCCCTAAATGTGGCCTCTGATGTTCGATTGTTTTAGTATTCTCTTTCTTTTTCTCTCCTCTTTGCTAAGCAACACTACTAGCCTGAGGATTTGACACTGTGTGAGGTAAGCTAGTTTGTGCAAGTCCTTGATCCACTTCTGTGTGGGGTCTCTGGAAACTCAGGCAGGGAGGGCAAGCTGTTAACATGTCACAGGCTTGTTAGGGTAACAGCTCTGAAGCACAGGTGTGCTTTGACTGCTGGGTGCCTGCCAACTTTACCAGCTTAGCTGGCCAGCAGCTCCCCAAGCAGCAGACTTGCAATGCAGGCATACAAAAGAGTGTTGACTGTCCACATATGCACAGACATAAGGATCACGTATATGCAGAGGGAGGGAGGGGAAGGAGTACTGGCAGTTGAATATCATTCTAAATTAGTTTGGCAATGATGCTGGAAAAGGATGCACATTTAGACTTGTTTAAGACTTTTTACTTTTAAGAGTGGTGTTGTGCCTTAAAGATAACAAGAGAAATTTAGAGATGGATATTTGGGGGATATTACTGAGGTTAGGGGATTGATTTGCTTTCTTCAAGTGTGGTGACATTATAAGTATCCTTATTAGGAGTGAAGAAGAAATTTGTTCAGTAGGAAAACCTTCCTAATTTGTACTTTCCACACCGGTATGTAAATTGATTTATCTTTTGGATTTACACTTCTCTTAACTTTATGGTCTTGTTACCCTCAGAAGTGAGGTACTTTGAGGTCCAAATGCAATGCCAGCATCTCCTTAGATTTTGGGGAATTCTAGCTCAAAGGAGGCCTGCAAGAGGAGGGTAACAACAGGATCTTTTCACCTATGTGTGCCTGTACTAACTGTAGAGAGGATTCCAGTAAAAAGTTAAACAAAGTATTTTATTTGGATTAAACAAACACATAAGAAATCAGACACTCTTAAGAACCATACAAGGCTATCAGAAAGTAAAGCAAGAGAAGTTGGATAGAAAGAGATTGGGCGGAAAGGGTGATAGTTACCAGTCCTGAAGCAGAAGGTTGAAGTGGAGTGGCTTAGACAGCATCTGAGGGTAACACAGAGGAACAGAAGTCTGCAGTACAATATGCAGCATAATATGCCCAATGTACTACAATTTGCTGGGAGCAAAGTTGGAATTTATATACTGTATTTCCTACCCCAAAGGAGAGTGCATGGACAAAGTGGTAATTGCTTTCTCACAGGGTTGAAAAAGGAGTACAGAATGGGTTGGTTGTCTTTATTTTAGGTGACAAAACATTGATGGGAATCATGACAATCTCTTGATGTCTGGTAGGGCAGGGGGTCTAGGGAGGATTTCCATAGGATAAGATCACAGTAGAGTTCCTGATTGCTTTACCTGGGCAGTTTCATCTTCCATTGTATTCAGGTGTGCATGGACCCAGAAGTGTTCAAAGGATGATCACAAATCTATTAGCTTATAGGAAGTTGATGTTGGGAATAGTCTGGACATGTGATGGTTGAATATGAGTGTAGCATGTTATAAAACTAATATATACAATAAGCAATATAGATATGATAATATAGAACCAAGCAGACAATATTAACAGAAGTTCTGTGGAGGAAACATTACACTAAAAATGAAGATCAAGCAATAACAAAAATACATGTAATATGATTTTTTTTCCCAAAGGTAAATAATATATAAGGAAGCACTCAATACCTTGAGGGTAAGAAGTCAGGAGAAAAGATGAATTGTCAAGTAGGAACACACAGCAGCAATTACTGTTAGAAATATAGTAATTTTGTAGTAATTCTATACATTGTAAACTTATACTACATGGTCGTTCAATTACCCTATTAGCTTAACTTATTTTTTTTATCTTTTGTATACAAAAGCCATTTTATCTTTTGTATACAAAGGCCATTTCCACACCAGACTGTTATAGTGCCTCAAAGGCCCCTCCCTAAACTGCAAACCCCAAGATTCCATAGGATGGTGAAAGTGGAATAATAACACTATAACAGTCTAGTGCAGAAATGGCCAAAATATGCTAGATGTAGTCTGTGGCATCACATATATATTCCCCAAATAACTCAATACTCCTGTGACAGATTCTTCAAAAGACAATATTATAAGAATACAATGAAAATAATCATAAAGCAACACCACAGAGCTTGTAGTCGCACAATCTATGGCCAACAGGATGCCAAATTCCTTCCCGTTTCACTCAGCTTGATTGCGGCCGAATCGATTAGTGATGCATTCACTTATGCATTATAATAAAACTATAAAAACACAAAACACATTGTTAGACTTTCACTGCCTGATGTTGAAATTATAGGCTTATAATTAATTCAAAAAGTGAAACTTACATATAAAGAACACCCTCAGAATTCTTCATGTACTTATATAACACACCCGTACAAAATATACAGCACACAAAGTAAATAGGAAAGTATATTTGAAAGTAAATTCAGGGACCCAAATTGTTTTTAAGCTCCCACACTCCAATAAATTCATCAACCCTTACTTACTGACTTCTGCTTCCTTCCAACCTGTTGGGGCTTCTTCCAACTTAGGGAAATTTCCCAAACTAAATATCTATGTTGGTATAAATCAGCCTATAAAAATGATGAACAATGCTACTGTGTTGTTGAATCCAAATGGAATATAGGATTTAAGATGGAATATAAAGAAGGCCTCCTGCTGAAGAAGTATCTTGGACATATTGATTCTATTATAAGGATATGCTGTGATTTTCTTCAAAGTGCACACCTTGAGCTCCTCTGCTTTATGCTTAAACTGAACAAAATGCTCCGTTAGAGGTGCTGTCATATTCAAGTTTGAGATCTTAGACAAATGTTCAAAAATTTGTATTTTGAGAGATCTGGATGTCATGCTCACCATATACTTTATCACATGGGCACTTACTGCAATAAATAACATTTGAAGCATTGCAATTGATAAATGTATCTCACTTGATTAAATGTTTCTGTCCATCTTCCCAAAAAGAAAATGTTTTGATATTAATGGTATGTTTAGATATTTTGCATTGGCCACAAGAACAATGCCTTTCTAAGATACTGCCTCTAGGAGTAAGTTGTTGAAAATCTGAGTAGATCAACTGTCTTTTATAGAATTGGTCTTAGTAAAGTCTACCCAAGGTCATTGTTTACAGCCTGGGACCTCCCTAAGGAGATGCCAATGTCTGTAAATAATATTCCTAATCTTGTAAGATAAAGGAGTAAAAATGAGAGAAAAATTTACAGCAGAAGAGTGTTCCTCTCATGGATCCTGATCTTGCAGTAACTCTCTCTGAGTTACTCCCCAAGTCTTCCTTAATGCCTGCTGCAAAATTCTAGAGGGATAATTCCTTTGGGAAAAAGTCTCAATCTGCTTCTGTGTTTCCTTTGAAAAATCTCTCTCTCTTGTGGAGTTTCTCTTTGCCCTGAGCATTTGCCCATAGGGATGTTATTTATTAAATGCAGGGGGTGGTGAGATGTGTAATGGAGTAAAGACCCTTCATCTAGGGTGATGGAGACTCTAGTTGACCTAAGTTTCACCAACCTCTTCATGATTCATTTGGAGGATATGATTATTCATAATTCAGAAAGGAATCCCTTTTTTGGACCATGTGGTCATTTACAACCATTATGTTGATGGTCTTTTCTTAATTTACAGGAAGCAGTCTAGCATTCAGTCTTTTTTACAATGGCTAAATGGGATTCACCCTACTATTACGTTTACTATGTCCCTGGATGGAAAGTCCATTTCATTTCTGGATTTGATGGTCTATCGGAATCACCAGCATAAGATGGCATTTAGATCATATAGGAAATCTTGCATTAAAAAGAGGGGGTTGGTGCTGCTTGTAGGTTCTCTAAGGACAGACTAGGCTCTCATCTTTCACCATTCTATCAGAGAAAGAGATAGTTCCATTTTTGATAAGACTTAAGGGACAGTACTTATATTGACCTGTAGATAAATCAACCCAGGGCTTTTGGGTCAATTTTTAACCTTTTTTTTCTTTTTTTAGACTTATATTTGAGTATATACAGTACCTCTGAAGTCAACATGCAAAGCATACCACCATTTTCCTTTGGTTGTATTAGAATTCTGCTTTGCTGTTACCCTGATTTCTGAGGTTCCCTGGGGGACACCTCAATGTGCTCCACGTGATGGGGAATGGAAACTAGCCAGAGCACGAGCAATAGCAATGCGACAGGCAGGGTAACCTAGCGGGATCTTTTTACCCAGTTTTGACTGGGTCAGGCCAAGCCAAAAACCAAGCGAAAATGTCCAGTAAATGATTTTATTGAATAAAAGTCTCATGCACCAACGCACTCATGCACACACACACCCAAGAGCTATTAAGAAACAAAAGAGAGGAAATTGGACAGGGGAGTATTAAAGGGGTGTAGCTGGGGTAATACTGCACCTTATCCTGAAGTCCATAGTCCAGAAAGCGGAGAGATGAGACTCAGCACGAGATGAGACTCAACGGAAGGAGCAATGGTCTGCTGGGATGACTGGGAAGGATCCAAAGAAACTCTCAAAAACTGGGACTATTTGTAGGGGGAAAAGTACCTGGAGGGCTAATCCTTTCTCGGGAAGAACAATGGGTGTTGCAATGAGAAAGAAGCTCCACTATGGTAACTTCCTTTGCGTGATGAGATTACAAGGTGTTGCCAAAGTCTCAGGATCTTTGGTTGCATTGGGTTGTGGTGTGACTTCATGTAAATGGTTCTCGCCTGATAGGATATTTGCTCAACTTGGGCAAACACACTAACCCCCTCAAGTCGGCTTCTCAAGGGCTGAGGACTCTTTGTTTATTGTGGGTTTGCACAGCTTGAGGTCTCCTGGGGCTACATGACTGGGGATTTTACTGGTCTGACCTGGTTTTCAATCATTTGACCATTGCTGTCTACATGCCCATCCGGGTGACCTCTCAGGCACATTGAATCATATTTTAATATCAAAATTGTAGATCCCGGGATAGAGTTTTTCCAGTGGAGTAACAATGCACTTTTTTTTGCAAAAATGTACTTATACTAGGATGGAATGGACAAGGTCTATGAAAAATTTGTTGCAACCCCCTTCAACCCATTGGGTCATGCACCTCCCACCACAGCTGCCCACTCAATTTTGTCAGTGTGGTGTCTGGAGGAAAAAGAGAACCTTTTGGGGGGGGGGGATTACACAGTTTTTCCAGTTGTGTAGTGCTTCCAGAAGTGCTAAGCATTATGAAAACAAGATCTATATTGCCCCTGTATCTTGTTGTGAAGGTGAATTGCTTTTAGAGCATGACAACTCATGCCCTGCCACAGAATTCTGGGAGCGCTATAGTGCTAGCTAATTAGCTAGCACTAATTAGCAGGAAAATTTAGTGGACAACACATGCCTGGTTTTAAAAGCAAATCCCAGTATTCCTTTATTTTACTACACTTGATCTTAACCAAAAGGCTGAGAAGTGATTCCGTTACTTCCATACTATGAAAATTTGGCAGATAGGAGGCTATCAGAAGCTGCCAAAACATGCAGGAAACACACGTGATCCATAGCTTGCAAGTTATCTTTCCTTGTATATGGAGAAAGTGTGCAAAAATTGTGTTTACTATTTTGAACAAAATTTTTAAAAGCAGAGAGGACAACGTTACCCTAAGAGGTGAGGGACCTTGAGGTCCACCCACAATGCCAGCATCTTCTTAGAATTTGGGGAATTACAGCTCAAAGGAGGCCTGCAGGAGGAAGGTAACAGCCAGTGTTTACTAGTACTAACTGAAGAGATTACTCCAGTTAAACGTTAAACAGGGTATTTGATTGGGAATTCACAAGCATACAAGAAATCAGACAGAAAGAGAAATTGGGTGGAAAGGGGGATAGTTACCAATCCTGAAGCAGAGAATCATCGTGGAGTGGCTCAGACAGAACATTTGAGGGTAGCAAGAATGAACAGAGGTATGGGCACCATGTATTATGTCCAAATATTACAGTTTACTGGGACTGGAGTTAGGGTTTTTACATCCTATTTCCTGCTCTGAAGGAGGGTCCATGGACAAAGTGGTAATGGCTTTCTCACAGGGTTGACAAAGGAGTCTGGAATGGGCTGATTGTTTTTACTCTAGATGACAAAACATTTAAAGGAGTCCTGACAATCTCTTAATGTTTTAGTCAGGTAGTGTGAATATGGAAGGTCTCTGTAGGATATGCTCACAGGAGGGCTCCTGATTGCTTCACCTGGACAGTTTCACCTGTTATTGTTTTTTGAGAGTGCTCCTAACTTACAGTTTTTGAAAGGATTATCCCAAGTCCATCTTCATTGGGCTTTCCTGCTTAATCCTCTCTGAACTTATGACCTGGTCATGTCTGAGGTCATCCTGACCTGGCATATACTTACTGCCAGTGCACTTTCAAACATGTGTTTCAGTCATGAAATATGTCCAATTATGAAAATATCACATTCTGCAAATTAGGGGTATATGGCATGGTAACAACAATCTGAGGAAAAGCATCCTAGTCTTCCAATTAGATATTAGTAAGAAGACTGAGGGAATGAGAAAAACTGCCACTGAAACTCTACATGCAGAAAAAGCCATTTCTTTGCAAAGAAACTTTTTTCCTATAGTATGATGCCCTTCATGTTAATGGTTTACTCAGAAAATTACATAGCGATCAGAGTCATTTTTGCCATAGCCCAAAGCACATATCTTAAAAGATCCAGAAAATATGAACCCTCCATTACATATTTGATAGTGTGATTAATCCATGATAATGGATGCCTGTGGATTATACTAGTATAAAACATTGTGGTAGTAAGTTATTCTCTGCGTGTAACAAGCCACCATACATCCTATGTTTAACATTGGTTCAAATCTGAATGTTACGGTTCTCCCCTGACATTTGTGGGTTTGACTTTGGTGAATTTCATTACTCACAAGATGCCCGCTTGCCTCCTACCTATTCTCCTCTCCTCTTTCCCTGGCCTTTTGCCCAGGCACAGGGAGGGGAAAAGATCTTCACTCCCCTGCACCTTCACTCCCCTGCACTCCCCCACCTGTCACCCACACGGGCGTGCTGAGAGCAGTGGGTAAGAGGGTGCAAGGGGAAAGATCTTCACTTTCCTGCACTCTCCTGTGTTACCCTGTGTATTGGGGGTCCCAGGAGGGACACCAAAATGTGCTCAACTAAAGGTGGGGAAAATTAGCTCAGAGCACTGCTTAGCGTTACAAGAGGCAGGGTAACGTAGCGAGATCTTGAACCCTATGTCTACGGGGTCGGGTCAAGTCAAGTAGCACACACAAGTTGAAGTGATAAATGATGTTTTATTAAAAGCACAAGCAAAACAGTGTATGCAACACACTCACACAAGATAACTAAAGAAATAAAGGTTGGAGTGGTATAGTGGGATTTTTAGAGGAGTTGCTGGTTTGGGTGATACTTCACCTGTCCTGAAGCCCGGAAAAATAGAGAGCGAGGCTGGGGTGCGATGTAGCTCAGCACGTGGAGCTGAGGGGAGGCTCGCCAAGCAAAGCGGCAGCAAGGCGGGATGAAACTCGGGAGCAATCCGAGGAAGGTCTCAGAATCAGGGGTTTTTATAAGGAGAATGTGACTGCAGGCTATGCCGTACTTGGGGGAAAACAATAGATTTGGAGTTGGAGACAGAGCCTCCAAAAGGTCAGAATCTGAATGACTGAGTTATCACAGAGGTTCTCAATAGAGTAGCCAGTATGCAAACGCAGAGTTCTTGGGTATTGTATAGTTAGCCCATCAAGCTGCCATCCCGGGGCAGAGGCTTCTTTCGTAGGTTGCGTGCATACCTAATTAGAGTACTTGCCTGGAGGTCTCCTAAAGCAATGAGTCAGCTATCTCTGGCCTTCTATGCTCTTGGAAATGGAAGAAGGGGGAAACCACCAAAGAAGAATTTAAGCAAGTAGCTAGGAGATGTAGGGAGAAGGTCAGAAAGGCTAAAGCACAGAACGAACTTAGGCTGGCCAGAGACATTAAAAACAAGAAAAAGGGCTTCTTTAAATATGTCTGTAGCAAAAGGAAAAAGAAGAAGACGATAGGGTCGCTGTGCGGATGGCATATTACTAACAGAGGGAAGAGAAAAGGCAGAACTACTTAACACCTTCTTTGCCTCAGTTTTTTCCCAGAAGGGTACAAGCACTCAACCTGGCAGTTGAGGAGCAGGTGAGGAAGCAGGGGAAATGAGGCACATAATAGGTAGAGAGGTGGTACAGGAATACCTGGCCACGCTGGATGAATTCAGGTCTCCAGGGCCAGATGAATTGCATCCAAGGATATTAAAAGAACTGACAGAGGTCATTTCGGAACCGCTTGATATAATCTTTGCGAAATCTTGGGGAACAGGAGAAGTTCCAGCAGCCTGGAAGAGGGCAAATGTTGTCCCCATCTTCAAGAAGGGAAAAAAAGAGGACCCAAATAATTATTGCCCAGTCAGCCTGATATCAGTACCCGGAAAGATTCTGGAACAGATCATTAAGCAGTCAGTTTCTAATCACTTAGAAAGCAACGCGATAATCAGAAGAAGTCAACATGGATTTCTCAAAAATAAGTCATGCCAGACTAATCTTATCTCTTTCTATGATAGAGTTACTAGCTTGATAGATGAAGGGAATGCTGTGGATGTAGCATATCTCGATTTCAGCAAGTCCTTTGACAAAGTTCCCCATGACGTTCTTGCAAAGAAGCTAGTAAAATGCGGGCTGGACAGGGCTGCTGTTAGTTGGATTTGTAATTGGTTGACCGACCGAACCCAAAGAGTGATCACCAATGGCTGCTTTTCATCCTGGAGAGAAGTGACTAGCGGGGTGCCACAGGGTTCTGTCCTGGGCCCAGTGCTGCTCAATATTTTTATCAACGACTTTTATGAAGGAATAGAGGGCATGCTCATCAAATTTGCAGATGACACCAAATTGGGAGGGGTTGCTAATACACCAGAGGACAGGATCAAAATTCAAAATGACCTGGATAGATTGGAGAGCTAGGCCAAAGCTAACAAAATGAAATTCAACAGAGAGAAGTGTAAGGTCCTACACTTAGGTAGAAAAAATGGAATACAGATATATAGGATGGGGTACACGTGGCTGGATAGCAGTATGTGTGAAAGGAATCTAGGAGTCTTGGTAGACCACAAGCTGAACATGAGTCAGCAGTGTGATGCGGCAGCCAAGAAAGCCAATGCAATTCTCGGCTGCATCAATAGGAGTATGGTGTCTAGATCGAGGGAGGTACTGGTACCACTCTACTCTGCTTTGGTTAGACCTCATCTTGAATACTGTGTCCAGTTCTGGGCACCCCAATTCAAGAAGGACATGGTCAATTTGGAGCAAGTGCAGAGGAGGGCGACCAAAATGGTGAGAGACCTGGAAACCATGCCCTGTGAGGATAGACTTAGAGAACTGGGTATGTTTAGTCTGCAGAAGAGAAGGTTAAGAGGGGACTTGATAGCCATGTTTAAATATTTGAAGGGATGCCATGTAGAGGAAGGAGAGGGCTTGTTTTCTGCTGTTCCAGAGACCAGGACAAGGAGCAATGGATTCAAGCTGCAGGAAAGGAGATTCCACCTGAACCTCAGGAAGAACTTCTTGACAGTCAGGGCTGTCCAGCAGTGGAATATGCTGCCTCGGAGTGTGGTGGAGTCTCCTTCTTTGGAGGTTTTTAAGCAGAGGCTGGATGGCCATCTGTCGGGAGTGCTTTGAGGGTGTTCCTGCATGGCGGGGGGTTGGATTGGATGGCTCCTGTGGTCTCTTCCAACTCTACATTTCTGTGATTCTATGATTCTTCCTCCTGCCACCGCCATGGGTGCAGGGCACCCCATGCCAGCAGCAGGAAGGTCCAGGGAAGGCAGTTCCCTGTGTTCCTCCTGTCACCGCAGCGAGTGCAGGCGCACCTCTCTCATATGGTAGGAAAGTGCTGGGAAGGTGATTGCCTGTTCCCTGCCTCCCTGCCCCCCACCTGCATGGGTGCACCTGCCAGGTAGAAGCCTGTAGAGAGGGTACCCTATTTGCGATTATTTGACATTCATGCGGGATTTGTGTCCACATCCCTCGCGAATGTGGAGGGCCTACTGTAACATGGTGTTATCTACATATCTTAAATTGTTGCTGATCCTTCCTCCAGTTTTCAGGCCTCCTTCCTCTAAGTCTAATCCTGCTTTATGTATGATATGTTCAGCATACAGCTTAAACAGATAGGGAGATAAAATTCAGCCTTGCCTGAGCGCCCCCCCCCCCGACAATTGGAAACAATTCTGTTTCTCTATATTCTGTTCTAATAGTAGCTTCTTATCATGCATACAGGTTAGACATCAGGACAATCAAATGTTGTGGCGCACCCATTTCTTTAAGACTCATCCGTAATTTCTCATGATCTACACAGTCAAAGGCTCTGCTATGATCTATGAAGCTATCATGCCCTTGATCCAGGACCCAGACTCCCAGGACCCAGACAGGTCCCTTCCCAGCAGCCACACCCCAGAAACATGAAAAGGCAGTACTTATGGCAGCCAGTGCAAGCAACAAAAGAAAAATCCAGGCTTCTGGCAGTGCTTATATGCGAAGGGCTTGTAAATTAGGACACAGCTGGCCTGCAGGATTAGGCTATATAATCAGAGGCTTCAACAATAGAAGGTTGCTGGAATCTACTGATGCTATTGATGGTTACAGCCATGGTGAGTCTCGCTTCCTTTACCTGTGTGCTTTGAACCTGGGACCTCAACACTTTGCTTGGATTATCGGTTTGGCTTTTGGACTATTCCCTTTCTGGACTGTTACTGTGTTTCTCGGAGAACTTACTTCAGCCCCAAGGCTGTTTGACAAAGCTGCCGTTATCTAGCTCGTTAGGCAGCGGAGGAGCCTTGGTGGGCCACCAAGCCCAGGACAGAAGCACACACTGATTTTCTTTTGAAATTATTTGGTTTGCTCCATTTTTCAATGTATGTTTGCAATATGATCTCTAGTGCTTCATCCTTTTCTGAACCCAGCTTGGACATTGACATTTCTTGCTCCATATTGAGCATGACCTTGCTTACATGTGAAATTAATGCAATGGTCCTGTGGTTCCTGCAAATCTTGATGTTCTCTTTCTTGGGGACTGGAATGTATATTGAGTGTTTGCAATCTGTAGGCCATTTGTGTGTTCTGTAATCATTAATGAGGCCAATTTATGAAAATCACATATCTTCTAGGAGGGGTAGTAGGGCATAATAAGAGGATGCTTGAAGAATGGGTTTGCAATTAACAAGCTGTAGGCCTTGCAAAATTCAATCAGTTGGTTTCCTGTTTCATTTCTTGATTCTAGACCAAATTTTCCTACAATCTTTCATATTGGTCTGTTTCCTACTCACCCTTTCCATGCTAGAAAAATATTCAGATGCTCTCCAGAGATACCAGAAGAGGCTACAAGTATTGATCCCAAGCTGGGGTGAGTTGTTTGCCATTAGACAATGGCTCCTCTTTGGAGGAGGAAGCAGATAGAGAGCAACTAATAAGAACTATCTTTTTCTACTGTGCCTTCGCCAGAAGTCTTTTCATGTGGAGAAAGCACTTGGCAGACAGAGAGGCAACACATCTTCAGCCTGGTTTTTGCAACAGGTGCAGAGAGCTCAACAAAAATAGATAAATAAGTAGTCCTTGAAAGTTGTTTCTGACTTAAGTTTGCCTTAGGGTCACCATATCACGGGGTCTTCTGGGGGCTAATGGTGTATGATGTGCCCAAGGTCATCCAGGGGTTTCCATGGCCGAGTGGGGAAATCAAACTCTGGTCTCCAGGGTTGTAGTCCAATGCTAAAACCACTCCACCACATTCTATTATCTTCTATTACATTGTGTTACAACACACTTTCATAATAAAAAACATTGTATTGTAAATAACTTTAATGTTGGTAGATAATGCAACTAGTTTTTCTAAATACTGCTAGCTGGCTTAATAACTTTTTATCATCACTATTTAATAGTTCCAAATGTATCCATATCTTAAATACATCTATACCATTTTGTATTCTAAAAACCATTTCAGAATGCATAGACCAATTCATTTATAATCTTACTCCTGTAATCTCCATATATTCGCTCCATTATCCCTTGTAGAAGACCTTTCAACTGATCTGGGGAAGGTTCAGTTTTGCATGTAGTCTAGCAGTTATAAAGTTAACAGTTTGCTTCCCTGAAAACCACACCAGCTGATAACAGTCAGTACTTTCTCATGCTTTAATTTCCAGTGTCAATTGTCTTTTTGCAAGAAAAATGCAGTTCAATCTATTCACAAAATATATGCACTTAGATTTTTAGCTCTTAGATCTCTTTTTAAGCGTCAATTTTTAATTTCAACTGTCCTGATATTACAGCACAAAGAAATTTTCTTGACTCCTAATTGCAGGAAGAATGCAGCTGCAAAAAGCTCCTCTGATCTATCTTAATCAGAAGGGTTTTATACTTTTATGATTTCCAAGGTTAATTCAAACTTCTTCTTTTAAAAAAGCAGCTGGCAGCATAGGGCCATCAGATCGTGCAATCTAAACTGCTATATTTGAGAGCAAGGGCAGGATGTTACTCCTTCAGTCCTTCCCATTCATAGCTTATGTCCTAAAAAGTAAATGCATATAACGGGAATTCCGGACCAAACTGGGTAATCTGTCATTCCCCCTTTATCCAGGGAGGACAAAACCCCAGCCAGAGATCCCTCTGGCCAGCATTTTATTGTGAAAGCTTTCCTGGCTGCTGAGCAGCTGCAGGAACTGCTACGCTCTGGCTTGCCAGAACTTGAGTCTGACTATAGTCTTCTTTTGTCTGTCCCACAGTCATGAATTCTAGTATTACAGTCACCTCGCTAAAGTACGAACTCCCTTGATTCCAGTGACCAACTGCACCCTGTTGGTTAGGATCAAGTCCATGATTGCTGAACCCCCTTTTCCTTCATCTACCTTCTCAAGTAGAAATTATCTGCAAGGCACATAAGGAATTTGTTGAACAGCTTATCCTTAGTTGTCAGTCTCTCAGAAAATATAAGGCAAATTGAAGTCCCGCATAACTGCTAATTCTTGCATCATTGAGATTTCTGAGATTTATTTCTGAAAAGCATCATCCACCACTTCTTCTTGGGTTGGTGGCATGTAGTAAACTCCTACTACATCGATGCATTTATTTCTCTCTCAATTTATTTTTACCCAAATTCTCTCAACTGGTTCACTCTGATCATGCTCATGGAGTGTTTTGTACAACTGAATTTGTCATTGACATATAATGTTACTCCCCTCCTTTTCTGCTGACTCGATTCTTTCTGAATAGGTTATACCCATCAATTGTAATACTCCAATCATGGGAGTCATCCCACTAGGTCTCCATTATGCCTATAAAGTTATATTTACCCTCCTGCACTAGGACTTCAAGCTCATCTTGTTTGTTTCCCAAACTCACTGGCTGCATTGACTGGAGCTGATGGGAATTTGACTTCAACAGTTCCTGGAGGATCACAGGTCCTTCACCCATTATATAAATACTATAAATTACTGCAATAAATCCCTAGTGTTCATTGCAATGCTTTCTTTTATTACATATAAAATCCATTTTCAGAACAGTTTTGCTATTTTAGCATGTGTATTTTTTCAAAAATGACATTTTAAAATTTCTATAACTACAATTCTAGTTCAGATTAGAGTGTTCAGCTATTCCATTCTTTCTTCATCTCTGAAATACTCTCACCACTGAAGCATCATCTCTCTTTCTGAATGCTACTTTTGCTTCTTCTTCTTCTTCTTCCCAACGCACAAGTTTTAAATAACTGGCATATAAAAACAAATGCTTACCCATGGAATACAGTAAAGCGAAAAGTTGTATATGTTTTTTTCTTGTAGCTGACATTTAGAGGCCTTTCAACACTACATTGTTAATAGTGTTATCATTCTACTTCCAACATCCCGTGGAATCCTGGAATTTGCAGTTTAGGGAGGGGCATTTAGAATTTTCAGCCAAAGAACTCAGTAAACAACAAACCCCAGAATTCCACAGGAAGTTGAAAGTGGAAGAATAGCACTATAACAATGTAGTGCGAAAGGCCCTTTGTCTACAGCTAGTGTATAAACTGCACTAATTCTTCTTCTTCTTCTTCTTCTTCTTCTTCTTCTTCTTCTTCTTCTTCTTCTTCTTCTTCTTCTTCTTCTTCTTCCTCGTCTTCTTTTCCCACCTCTCTCCATCTATCAAGGCAAGGAACAACAACAGATTAACCCACAACACATAGCATCAGTTAGAAACAGATCATCAGTTAAACACAAAAGTTAAAATGCATTATATCAATTTAAAAGAATAAATAATGCAAATACCTATTAAAACACCCAATACATATTTAAAATTCATAGATAAAACCCACAATTTAAAATCATCTGCTGGAAGATACTGGTCTTTAATACTGTTTTAAATTTGGACAGTCAAAGGTCATTCAACAGTGTAGAGTCAGCTGAAGAAAAAGTTCTCTGGGTGATCATTGCAGTCTAGTCCTGGCCAGTTGAGGCAAATGTCTCCCAGAGACCTTTTTTTTACCTCACTTATTGATATTAAATTCAACCATAGAACATACAGTATAATAACATATTACACATTACAATATTTTTCTACAATTATAACAATCCCCCCCCCATCATCCTTCAATCCCCACCAAATGCTTTAAAAGATATTTTAGTAACCATTACCCAAAATGTGGAATATTTTGTCAATAGTTCCTCTCACTTCTTTGTATCCCTTTTCACCTTTGACCTTTTTGATCCAGAGGCCCCAATTATCCCACCAAATTGTTTCATTTATTTGCTTATTGTATTTCCCCTTGCTTTCCATTAAAACAACAAATAAGAGAGATTCTGCCATACAATGTGTCCGATTTTTTAATAGCAACATTGTTTATTTTTCCATTCTGATGCTATTACTGCATGTATCACTCTTTAAAAATATATATATATATTACACAGTCTTCTGATTTACTCAATCCCAATTCCATGTTGAACAGTGCTGGGCCCAGAATAGAACCCTGTGGAACCTCACTAGTTACTTCTCTTCAGTATTAAGAGGAACTATTGGCGAGCACCCTTTGGGTTTGGTGATTAAACCAATTTCAAATCTGCCTAACAGTAGCATTATCAAGGCCCCATTTTACTAGCTTGTTTGCAAGAATATCATGGAGGACATTGTTAAAGAAAACAAGCACAGGAAGGTCTCCTACCTGAATTAACTTTCCTGAAAATGAGGTATATACTGTAAAACCTAGCTGATGTACATTATCCTTACATACATTGTTTATTGATTTGCTATGTTTTACAGCATATATTCCTCATTTTTAAGAGTTCTCAGAGGCCTCACTGAAATCAAGATATTTGAATTCTGATCCTGTTCTCTTGGGTATTAGCTATCCCTCCCAATTTTGTGTCATCTGCAAATTTGATGAGCATGCCCTCTATTCAATCATCCAAGTCACTGATAAAGATGCTGAAAGTACTGGGCCCATGACAGAATCCTGTGGTATCTCACTAGTGACTTCTTTCCAGGATGAAAAAAGCCATTGGTGGGCAGTCTTTGTGTTCAGTCGATCAACCAATTACAAATCCACCTAATAGTAATGTTATCTAACCTACATTTTAGAACCTTGTTTGTAAGAATATCATGGGGGACCTCATCAAAGGCCTTACTGAAATCAAGATACGCTGTATCTACAGCATTCCTTTCCCCTACAAATTGTAACTGTAAAAAAAAAATAGATAAGATTAGTCTGGCATGACTTGTTTTGAGAAATCCATATTGACTCTTAGTCGTCATGGCATTCCTTTCTAAGTGCTTACAGATTGTCTGTTCAGTGATCTGCTCTAGAATCTTTCCTGGTATTGATGTCAGCCTGACTGAATAGTAGGTGATGGCAGCTAGATGAGCTCCAGGGGCATCTCCTACTCAAGAGCAGGACACAAGAGACAGCATCAAGTAAGGTATTCCTTCCCTTCATATGATGGCAGTGATTTTGAGCTTACATGGTGTGCAGGGAGCTTAAGGAAAGGAAAGTTTGTATGGTCTCTCCTTGCTGCTCTTGTTCTCTCTCTCTCTGTCTTTGATCTTTTTTCTAGGAAGATCAGGGACAGGCAGGAGGGGGGACATAGGGGGAGTCTTTTGTTCTAAGGATTTGGCTTTGTATAGGAGAAGTTCCTGCAGAGATCATTTTCCTTGTCTGAGATAGTGCCTTGTTTCTTGTCAGCTAAGTCTTCTACTCACCGGAGGGGAGTGGAAGAGAGCTGTGAGTGCAGGGGGAATCATTTTCCTCAGTGCTGGGTGCTTGGAAGAAAAAGGAAGATTGTTGTCCCTGGAGGTGATTTTTGTGAGAAACTTCTTGTTGTTTTTCCTGGCCTCTAAGGTGGATTGCGGTGGGGGTGGGGATTCCAAGTTCTCTAGCACAAGGACAAGTGGCTGGTTGGAATCATTCTGCATGTATGTGAGCAAAACTACTTTGGTCCACTCCAGCTAGCAGAAAAAAGAGGAACTGTTTTTGCTGCATTTCACTCAGTCTGAAGCATGTGGGAACAAAGGAGCTTCCCCTCTGCAGCTGTCTGGTTGTAAAGGGATATTTCCCGCTTTCCTGGTTGTAAAAGAAAAGGTGTGTGTTTTCTTTTATTGGCCTAGGTTGTCTGTGAAGGTTACTCTTTCTCAAAAGGGAGGGGCTCCTTCCAGCTGAACAGAACCCTGCCATGTTTCGCTTTGATGTGGATAGATTTTCTTCTGCTCTGGGGTATGAGTGAGAGAGGGGGTCATGCAAGCTAGAGATTGTTTGACACTCAGGTGGTCAGGGAAGCTGTGGGAAGAATTAGCTCACATCTCTCTCCACGCTTTGCTTTCCTTCAGTCCACTCCCTTCTGGATAGGAAATAAATTCTCTGCCTTGAGTCATTTCAACTGAGGCTCATGTATGCGGTTTTGGTGCGGCAAATATGTCTGTGGTAGAATGGATCCTGAAGTTGCTGCCTCTGCTGAGGAGGTCCATTGATGGCAGCAATGTCACCTGGCAGCAGTAGTGCCACAACACAGCTGTTTCAGTTCTGGGAATTGCTACAGAGGCTAAATGGTGATGTCATACCATACTGCTTTGCTGGCCATAGAGGACAAGAGGCTGGAACTGCTTCAAGATTCTCAACAAGGAGTCAAGGAAGCAAAAGCTGAGAAAACCCTCACTGGCAGCTCACATGCAGGAGGAAGTCCAGGAGCAGCTTCTCAATGCCAGATGGATTTTCAGTCTGCTGTTCAGCTGGATCAACAGCCTGTACCTGAGTTGCAGTCTGCTGTGCACAACGGACTTGACCCAGCTTTGTCTGGGGATGCGGGTGAGAGAATCTGTGGTGAGCCCTGAGCAGAGTCATGTGCTGAGTAACTTGGCCATGATACAACAAGGACTAGTGCAGCAGAGAAGGCACCAACAATGATGACTCCTAACTCACACAGTGAAGCAGCAGAAACTCAAAACCTAGTGGACGCTTTAGTGCAAACAACAGCCAAGGGAGCAGAAACTGGGAATACATTTGCTGACCTGTGAATATTGCTCTCTACTACAGTACAGCAAGAACCTGAGGAATGTCTTCCACTGCAGGAGGAGCATCTTGTTCCAGCAGAGTGTCAGCAATTCCAGAAGGAACAAGAAGAAGATCAGAGCCTTCAAGCCACATAGAACAGAACAAGGGAAGAAGTTCAGTCTCCTTCAATGACAAAGTGGCCCAGATTTGTGATAGCCAGAAGCCTACTGTACTATGAGACTTGGCTGAAAGGCTAAAGGCTCTGGTTTGCTCAGAGATAGCTGCTGGACCCTACTAAGTACAGATTCAAGCTCCTGGGCCTGACTTGTGATCATCCCAGTGGACATGCTGGGGTGAATCGAACCAAGCACAGATTGGGGAAGACCCTCTATTGGGAGGAGTGGTCAAATACATTACTCAGTATGTCTAATGTTGTGCGGCCTGCCAGAGAGTATGGAAACCAAGGAATCAGGCCAATCCAACCACTTCCCATTGTGGATGTTCCATTCCAGAGAGTAGCTACGGACATCATGGGACCTTTCCCTAGAAACTGCTAGGGGAGAACAGTATGTGCTCACTGTTGTGGACTTTTGCACTCATTGGCCAGAAGCCACCCCCCTGGCTGGGACTTCATCTAAAACTGTAGCCCAAGCTCTGGCAGATATTCTTGCAAGGGCAGGGTGGCCTGCAGAAAACTTGATGGATGCAGGGACAAATTGTATGTCCAAAGTCATGCAGGACCTGCTAGAAGCACATGATATATGCCATCTTACTTCTGTCCCCTACCATCACCAAACTAAACTAATGTGTGGGTGGAACAATTTAATGTGACTGTAGGGGCTATACATTTGTGAATGAATACTCCAATGGGTGGGACCTGGCCATACAGCAGTTTTTTGTTTGTATATGGATCTGTACCACACCCAAACCTGGATTACTCATCCTTCAAGCTGATCTATGGCCATCATGTGAAAGAGTCATTGCAGCTTGTGCAAAGACAAAGGGAAGGGAGCTATCCTTCTTCAGAGAATAATGAGGTTTATTTTGTGACCAACTTGCAGAATACTCTCAGGGAGACATGGGCAAATGCTCACAAGAATCTTCAACAGGTCCAACAGGGCCAGAAAGCCACACTGTTTGAGAAAGAGGATCGAGTGTGGTCCTGAAGACAATTTGGTCTATCAAGATGGAAACTTAATGGGAAGGGTAGTGCACAGTGCTTGAGCACATTGCAACTGTGAGCTACCTCATACAGTTCCAGGAATCTAGCATCAAGCTGTAAGTCCCAAGTGGATGAACTGTTGGAGAAGCTGGGATATGCTAAATATTTATCCATCTTGGATTTAACCAAGGGTTATCGGCAGATGACCCTGTCTGAAGAGTCCAAGTATTCAATAGCATTCATGTGTGAGTTCAATGATTAAGTCCTTTTGGTCTGCACAATGCACCAGCACCTTTCCAGAGGTTGGTGAACTCTCTACTAAGAGGTTGCAAAGACTTTGCTGTTGCCAGTTGGATGACACTACAGTCTTCTCAGAATCCTGGGAAGATCACCTGAAATACCTTGATTCTTGGTAGAATTTGACTTCCAACAAATATTGGAATAGTTGAAATCTCCCATTACTGCTACATCTCTCCTTGCAGAATGTTTCGGCGTCTATTCCAGGAAGGCGTCATCCAAGTCCTCACTCTCCTTGGAGGTCTGTAATAGACTCCCACAATGATATAATTGTTGTTTCTCAGCCCCTTAATTTTTACTCAGATGTTCTCAAGCTGGCTTCCAGGATTTAAGTAATGGTTATACCCCTCTATTGCTACGTTCCAAGCAAGATATTCATCTGACCAGGTTTCAGTGATGTTCATTGAATCATATTTGCTTTGCTGTGTTAATAGTCCCAGTTCCTCTTCTTTATTTCCCATGCTCCGTGCATTTTTGTAGAGACATCTTAGACCATGGGTCATTCTCTCTAGCTGCTTAAGTGTTTTTCACTCCCACTTTTGGGTCCTTGTACCTTTTGCCAAGTTCTCTCCATAACATGTAGGCTATAATGTCCAGCACCTGTTCATCCTGCCCTCAAGGATACTGTCTTCCTCCTTGATCCATATTTCATGTCCTGATTTTCATTTGAAAGTTTGGAGAGTTTGTTCATGTAGATCTGTATATAATTTTTCTAACTGCTTTCCATTCTTGGGTTGGTCTAAGTCCATCTTCTTCAATCTTTTTACCCTTATTTTAACTCTTAAAATTGTTATTATTTTAATCCTTCAAATAATTTTCAGATCTCATTGAACCTCTGCATAAAGATTATAGCTACATCTCCTCCTCCTCCTCCTCCTCCTCCTCCTCCTCCTTCTTTAATCACAACCTCTTGTAGAACCTCTGGTGACTTCTCATGGAACATCAGGGTTCCAGAGAACCCTGGCTGAGAAATATTTCATTCAAATGTTCTGTAACTACTCAAGCTTTTCTTTTAGAAAAGGGCTACAAAAACTGTGAGCTGTTTCATGATTTTCTCTCCTGGATTTAACTCTTGAATTTTTTAAAGGATTAACCCCTTGGGGATTAGTTTACTTTCCTCTGTCCTTATTTTGGCTTTGGCTGATCATCTACTATATAAAAGTCAAAGTTTGTCTGTTTGTGAGTTTGTCTGTTTTTCTGTGTCAGGCAGGTGAAGACCTCATATGATTGGCTGTGTGAGGCGAGCAGACCTCATATGACTGACTGGCTATGAATATTCCATGGACTCCTGGGGTTGGCAGTTTAGGGAGAGGCCTTTAGAATTCTCAGCAGAGAGCTCTTGGGCCTCAGGCCAGTTGCTATGGAGATGAGGCCTACCATCAATGAGGATGCCAGGAAACATGTGGGAGGTATATGTGAGAAAAATTAAGGTGACATACACAACGTAGTTACAAGGTTTTCTTGCCTCACATAGTAGATTGTATGGGTCCTATATGTGAGGAATCTTAAAGTTGAAATTCAAAATAAAAAATGCTTCCAGAAAAATGTAAAGCCATTGCACAAATTCAACAGAAAGCAAAAAAAGAAAAAAAAATCAAAAGCCAGTACATCAACATCGCCATAGAACACAGATTGGCTTAGGGACTATGGGGAAAAATTACAGGTACTGAAATAGGCCAATTGCTATGGAGATGATGCCTAGCAGCAAGGAGGAGTACAGTGTATTCCTGCAGGAACCCAACCTCTGTATGTTAACAACTACAAATACAGATTGGATTGTGGAATATGGGGATAGGTTATAGGTACTGGAATAGGCCAGTTGCTATAGAGACAAGGTCTAGCAGCAAGGAGGAGGACAGTGTATTCCCTCAGGAAGCCAAACTGTGTATGTAAATAACTCTGAATATCACATTGGGAAATACGGGGAAAAGTTACGGGTACTGGAAAAGACAGTTTGGTGAGTTTTTAAGAGGAACATAAGATCCCGGGCAACGCTGGGTCAATACACTAGTAATTTATAAATTAAATATTGATCTAAGTGAAATAAATCAATGGATGGCACTTACTTCCTCCTCTGACAAGTACTTCATTTCTAATTCACTAACTTGGTGAAATTTTAGACATTGCTTTATCTTCTTCTGAGATGCTCCTCCTCCTACTCAGATAAAAGGCCATTCTCCAACATCCTCTCTCAACATGCCTTTTTATAAGATCCCCAGAATGTACTTTATTTATCTAAGAGTTTCAGGCCAAAGAATATTTAGATACCACTGAGCTTGTGCCTGTTTAGACTATAGGAATAGGTTCAAACAGTGGAATTCCTTCATTTAAAACATTCTCAGCATATAAAAATGAGAATACCAGAAAGACCATTTCTAGACTAGCCTTCTCCTGCCATGTTTCTCCCTCATAGTGAAGAATTCTATCATGTGGGCCCATGTCTGAAGCTGGTTGTGGTATAGTCTAGAAACAGCATCAATCATATTAAGTGACTGGCAGTATGCATGTTTGCGGGGTATATATTGAGAATTGGGTCTGAGTGTAAAAACCTTACTATTTAAAGCTGCTCAGTAATCGTTTGTCTTGTTACAAGATGCCCCAGTGTAAGTGTTAACGTTTTTGTCTTCATCCTGCATTTATCTAAGGAGCAGCTTGTTCCCCAGTAAAAGCTCACATTTTTCATACCAGTGTCCCACAATTACAGCTCAAATAAACCTCTGTCACTTCTTTAAATAATACTTCTTGACTTATTTTTGTGGAATATGTAATCACAAATATTCTCTGTACAAGTGATGATAATCTTATACATTATATATAAGCCGGTGTTCTACTGTGTGGTTTAAATCATTAAGATAACAATACAGTCAGCACTAAATAGACATGCTAATACATCTGACTATTAAAACATGCAGCACAGTCAGTCTTAAGCAGAGGTACTATAGTATGTTAAATATTAACATATCTTTTGGTGTTTTCAAAATAGGTGTTCTATTTTAAAAAAAATCAAAAGAAAAGTGTCTGATGAAAAGCCACAGAGAGAAACTGCCTGGCAGATTTTGATGAGGAGGCTTTCCAAAGCCACTTCATCTCCACAGAAAAGGGCATGCCAATGTCATGAGATGGCACAGAGAGTTAAACCTTAGAAGGTCATTGTAATTTGGAGGCAAATTCTTATGGGAGCAAGCAGTCTTTTAGCTAAACTAGCCTTAAGCCTAAAGTAAACTAAACAAGACACTGAAGATCCTTTCATTTATTTATTTACTTATTTAGGGTATCTATATCTATATTTCAGCCGCAAAGGCTATCTGAGCAGCTTTCAAATTGTTAATCTGACAGTTAATTTAATCCTTAAGAAGATGTCCAACTTTTCTCATATTTCCTTATTGGAAGTAGATGAGAGGGGTTTCAGTTGTGATTGGGGATATAGCATTCGGATTGTTTTTAAGTCTTTGCCCCAGCACTGTTTCCTTGAAGTAAATTGGCACATCATTCACTAGAATATGAATGAAAACCTTTCTGCTCTTGACCATAAGTGGGCACTTTTTTAATTTTTTTTATTTTTTTTTACTACCAGGTTGTATTTGACAGCATATAATTCTGTCAGTTCCTTATTTGATGTTTATCAAAATCAAAACAATCAATAGATATTAAGAAATATAAGAAAGTAATTTTGTCAAAGTTTCAAGGAATTCAGAAAACATTCTGTAGTGAATTCACCTGACTCACAACTTCTGAATTAATATGAGGTCTAATCTGAAAGATATTCTCCCGCTGATTAACCTAAGGATTGCTTTTACTGTATTCTCTGTCTCTCTTTCCATGCGTGTGCACACACACAAGCACACACTCAAGAAGCTGTATAGTAGTACATATATGCAGCAATATTAGAAACTGGTGAAAACAGAAAAAGGTATCTTTTTTTCCCAGTGAGTTTTCACAAAGTTCTAGACTGATAAGTCCCAGTATATATGCATTGCTTCAAACATAGGTCCTCAAATCACCATGTCATCTTTATCTGGGAAAATCTGATAATCTTTACCATACTCTTGAATCACTCCTTGTGATTCAAAAGAGTTTCCAGTCTAAAATTGTGGAGAAACCGAATATCAGCATGGTTAGTGATGAATGGGGAGGATATCAAGGAGATGAAGGTAAGCGTTTGTTTGTTTGTTTGTTTGTTTGCCTGTTGGTTTAGTGCCACCTATATATATGGCGCTTTACAAGTAAAGCAACTAGAAACAGTGGGTCCTGCCAAAGGCATATGATGTAAACTATGTATATACTTACACAAACACAAAAGGATAGAAGGAATAATAGCACTATATCATTCAATTGTAAAACGTATTATCCAGGTAAAATACCAAAAATCTAATTTAATATAGGACAAATTGACAAGTACATTTAATAAAACTATACAAAATCATAAAGCAATTTTTTTATAATTAATTAATTTTTATGAACCTAACTCCAAAAGCTTATGTTAGGGATAGCCACATTCAGAGGCTACACCTCATAAGAAAAACTGGAATTTGTACCATTTATGAAAGCTTCATATCAATTATATAACTTTATTCATTTGCTAGCTCTGTGCTCTTTCAACCTTTTTGCAGAAGTTTTCATGTTGCATTTTTTCTCCAGTGTCAGCAGAAGTACTTCATCAGAGTGAAAGCTTAAGAGTGTGCATGCATTCCCAACCTTTAAAGGATGTTTCTGACCTCTGTAATTGTGGTAGCTAGCTACATGAAAACTTCCTGGAGCATATGGGGGGACAGTGTGACAGATTACTGGGCTTGTCAGAGTTGAGAGGGAAATGTTGTATAAATGGGCATTTCCACTGGTAAGGACATCAGTCTCATTTAGTCATCTTCAAAGACTGCCTCACAACCATGGTCTTAAAGCCAACAAGAGCAGAAGCTAACTAGAAGTATGTACAATAAGAGGTTAGCACTTTGAAAAGGGCAACTGGTACAAGGGTATCATGGAACGTATGTATTTGCATGCATACATAAAGAGTCTCCGAGCTTCTTACATGCCTGGCAACATTAGCTTTCCACACCCCTGGAAAACACTGTATTGAGACCACTACCTTTATAAATGATCTCTAACAGATTTAGGATACTAGCAAACATTGAACAGATGCCATGTCTATAAATGATACTTTAAAAGTGTTTTACCACCAACATACTCCTTAAAAAGGTCTTTCTAAACTTGAGTGTTTTTTGATGATTCAGAGGGGAGGGGAAGAATTTTTTATTTGTCTGGGGGAGAAATGCTGGTTTATTTGTAGATGAGATGGTCAGAACTACCTGTGGGGGACAGACAAGTAACTTAGCAAACATCAGCAGCTTCCTCAAATGTATATTCATGAATAAGAAACCTGCTATGCCCACGCATGAATAAAAGCCAATCTAAGTTAAGCAATTGGAACTGGCTGTGGGCTAGAAAAGCTTCTCTGAGTCAATGGCAATTTTATAGACTTAGTGTTGTGTGGTCCAAGCTCAGGAAACATTAGGCACAGAGTTGTTTTACTGGAATGGGTGTACTTGCTAGGTGTGATTTACAGTGCTTAAAGCTTGGTGAGAATGAAGTCATACGGTGCAGCAGGGTTACCCTGCAAAAAAGGCAATTAAATATTCCCATCTTTATCCTTTTTTAAAAAATGGAAAACTTACTGGGTTGGAGGAAAAAAACCAGGTGCACAGGCAATTAAAAGAAGGCAGGAGGGAATGTCTTTAAAGTATGATGAAGGGTCCCAATGTCCCCCACCCCATGTAATTGAATTTCATTTGCTAAACTGTAGCATCATATCTGGAGGCAAAGAGCATACCCGTTCTATTTATATTTCTGAAGTACATCACTGTAAGAGACACAGATGGGCAATAAGCACAAAGTTATTGTAAAATTCTTCAAAATTTTATGATTACCTTCCTTATTTCCTCTTAACATAATAGCTCCTCTATGCCACTTGCAAGCTGGTCATCATGTCTTTCATTTTTTTTTAACCAGTTCAGCAAATTCTAATTTATTGGAGACATCTTAAAAAGTAGTAGGTAAACAATCCTACAGAACGAAACCAATTTATAAAACCAAGGGAGACTTGTGGAGATGACTTGGTGAATGCAAACATGTGGGATTTTTTTTCTGTCTTTGCACACACTTGGCAAGAAGGATTGCTCTGAGGGTGGGATTGGATGGAGGTACAGTAGAACCTCTATTATCCAGATGCCTTGAAATCCGTGACATGTGTTTGCCCTAGCAAGGCTTTTCAGATATAGTTGGGACATAAAGCATGTCCAGTACATAGAAAGGTCTAGATTTGGGAGGTCTGGATGAATGAGTTTTTCTTACAAAACTGAAAACCACCCACCAATCCTTGGAATACAGAGTTTATATGTTATGGTATGTCAAGAAAGAAGGAAATGAAATTTGTGCCTTTTCTATGGATAAACCAGTCTTAAAAATGAAGCTAGCCTGTTAGCTGGCAATGCAATCTTTCCTTACAGAATGGATTATAGTCCTTTTTGGTGTGACCAAGGAATTCCCAGTAAAACACTTTAGCTGGAGACTGGCTAGTCTGTTGTCCCACAGCAATAGCATCATTTGAGGAAATGGAAACATACCAGTACAGAAAATGTCATTAATACATTTCTCTGCCATAACACTATCCTGCCAGTTAGGTGATGCATGCTCCACCTCTCTGACCTTGCTTGTCTTCCCCTGTCTGCACCACCTAGTGCATGTGCTATATTTTTTTCCTTTTTTTTTTCTGTGCACAATTTCAGCATGTCAAGAGATTCATCCCCATCATTTCAGCAATGTTTTTTCCTGTCATGCCTCCATTCGGACATTTCACTCTTCCAAAGTAATGGTTGACTGTTTTGCCCTAATGGTATAATTGTGGCATCCGGCAACCACCAGGGCAAGAAAAAAACATACTGGGGAATGTAGTAAAAGCAACATTGTTCATCTGCACCATGATGTCTTCTTTGTCCAGACACTTGAAGTGCTGTTACCACCCCTTACACACCCCATCTTGCAGCATAGCAAAATTGGCACAAAATATCATTTTTGTATAAAAACTGGACATTTATGGCTGGGAAACATGTGGTAAGCAGGATACTGGCTATATGCCTAGACTAGATTACCATGGCCTCAGCGTAGTGAGGTCATAAGGTCAAGAAGATTTAGGTGAGAAAGCCAGGCATTAATAGACTTCCAGCAATCCTGTCAATGACCCAACATCAGAATACGATAGTCAACAAAACTGCCCAGGTGCAGCAGGCAAGCACCCTTGCTGTATGCATTTCCTACTGAGACCTTCCCATTCACATTACCCAATCAAGACACTAAAAGGCTGTCAGGATTCCCACCAATGTTTTGTCACCAAAGTAAGATAATTAGTCCATTCTGAACCTCTTTTGTTTACTCTACCATACAGTCATTAACAGCCCTTCAGGGTAGGAAAAAGGATATTTAGACCCTAGCTCTGACCCCAGCAATTTGTAGTACTTTGGGTTCATGTTGGTGTGCACATTGGCCCACAGATTCCCATGCTCTGTGCTACCCTCAAACTGCAGTCTGAGTCATTCCACTTCAACCTTCTTCTGGTCCAGTGAATATCACCCTCTACACCTGAAATCTCTCTCTATCCAACCTTTCTTGCCTCTCCCCTTGCTAGCCTTGTGTGGGTCATGAGACTGCTTGATTTCTTGTGTGTGTGTGTGTGTGTGTGTTAATTTCCAATAAAACCATCCTGTTTAAACCTTTAACTGGAGTCCTACAGTTAGTACTGGCATACACAGGTGAAAGGATCCTGCTGTTAGCCCCCTCTCACAGGCCTCCTTTGAGTTTTAATTTCCCTAATTTCTAAGGAGATGCTGGCACTGCTGGTGGACCTCAAGGTCCCCCACCTTTTGGGATAACAGTGCAATGAGCTCAACCTACTTGAGGATAGGGAGGGGAAAAGGGGAAGAGCAATGCCCACTGACATGACACAACTGCTGCAGTATCAGAACTGCAGTGGAATGACACCATCGCACCAATACACAATAGCGGAAATGCAGGGTTATTGAAGCCATCCAAGGATATTTCCTGTGAATGAAAAGAGATGATCCAGTAACAATGAGAATGTAGTTCAACAATGCAAGAGAGATGATGTCATGTGATAAGGAAAGATAAAAAACCTGACCTAAACTAGTGCAATTGTGCAACAAATCAGTGTGTGATAAACCTCTAAGGAGATAGTAAATTGTAACAGAGCAGGTATTTTAGTATTGTTTTAAATGGGGAGGAAATTACATGACTCTTACTTCTAGGTAAATCTGTATAGAGTTAGAGTGTATAGCACTGCAACCTAAACATGTGATATTTTATAGATAATTCCATTGAATCACTTACATTATTTACACATGACAGGGGATTATCACTCCCATTCATCTTCATGAAAGCTTCATGAAATTCCACCTATACTGGGTTTCTTTTTCCTTTAGCATCTCTGGCCATGAGATTATTTCCAGTATTTCCCTGAGCTAGATAAAATCAGCTCTCCAGTTCATGGTTCATGTCTGACTATACTCTTCTTTGCCCTGTCCCACAATCATAAATTCTAAGCATTACTTTACTTCCCACTAAAATAGCGGCTGTTTTGATTGCAATGGTCAATTCCTCCCTATTGGTTAGGAGCAAGCCCAGAATTGCTGACCCTCTTATTCTTTACTCCACTTTCAGAAAGAGAAAACTATCTGCAAGGCACATCAGGAATTTATTGGAGAGTTTCTGCTTAATATAGCAAGTCTCCCAGAAGATATCAGGGTGAGTAAGTAAGGACAAATCACCAATAAGAATCACACATGTAGCCCAAGCTTGCAGGATTATTGTAAGGATAGCTAAAGCTCAAACTCAATGAAGACTGACTAGACCAGCAAGGAGCAACAAAAGGGATCTTCAAATAGATTTGAAGTAAGAGAACAATGAAGGAAATAGTAGGACCATTCCTCGGCAAGGATGGTAAAAATGCTGACAGATCACAATGAAAAGGCAAAACTGATCAATTGTTTTGCTTCAATTTTTTCACAAAAAGAGGACTGCATGCTTCCCTGCACCAGAAGAGACCTTGGCAAGGAATCCAGATTGCAAATTAAGACTGAGAAGTTAGTCAGGAATCACTTAGTTAACATAAATAAGTTCAAATCTGGAAGACCAGATGAACTTAATCCCAGAGTATTGAAGGAACTTGCTCACACACACACAACCATTTGCCATCATTTTTGAGAAATCTTGGAGAACAGGTGAGGTCCCAGAGGACTAAAGATAAACAAACACTCTCCTTCTCTTCAGAAAATGCAAAAAAGAAGATTTAAGGAAACTACAGATCATTCAACCTAACCTCAGTACCAGAAAAAATATTAGAACAGATTATACAGGAATCTGTTTGCAGATCTCCTTATGATGATGGCAGTGATCAGTAGTAGCCATCACAGATTTGTCAAGAATAAACCCTACTAAAGTAACCTTAACTTTTTTTTTAAGTCAGATCACAAGCTCAGTAGATGGGGAAAATGCTTTGGATGTCATTTCTCTAGATTTCAGCAAAGCATTTCATAATATCCCCCCATAATAATTTGGTTAGCAAACTGACTAAACATGGGATAGACAGGAACACCATCAGAGCCAACCATAATTGGCTAGAATACTGTGATCAGAAACTTACCATTGGTGGGTGTGTTTCACACTGGATGGGGGTCTCAAGTGGAGTGCCACAGGGTTCTGTCCTGAGGCCACTGCACTTCAGTATTTTTTTAACAGTTCTTTAGATGAGGGAGGTGGAGAGAGTCCGTAGTGAATTTGTGGATGACAACAAAATTAAGAGGAATAGCTAACATATTGGAAGATAGGAACAGAATTCAAAAGGACCTTGATAAACTAGAAAATTGGGCTGAAAATAATAGAATGAAATTCAAAAGAGGGAAATGCAAAATTCTGCATCTAGGCTACAAAAACCCAAATGAGCAGGTATAAGATGGGGAATACATGGCACAACAGTACTACATGCAAAAAAGACCTTGGGATTATTGTTGATCATAAGCTGAACATGAGCCAGCATGTGATGTTGCAGCAAAGAAGTCAAACACTTATAGGGAGTTATTACTGCACTGTGCACCCTCCATGACTGGCATGGTTTAACTGCCAAACATTATTCAATTGGGACTATTAACTGGCATGGATATAAATCATACCTGAGGTGACGGGGAGGTCATGCTGGAAGAGGCATGTTAACGACTGTAAATGTGAAGTTGCAAGACAGGTCAACCACACCTATCTCTTAGGCAGAAACCAAGTCATTTTCCGGCTAATTGCATGGACCCTTTTGAGACAATAGGCTTAGAGATAACAAGCTAGGCATCTCAGAGCTGAAAGGGGAAATCCCCACCAAATTGTGATTGTCTTAACTCTGACCCTAAACACCTGGACATGTCCCTATTGTTTCCTCAGCTCTCCACAATATAGGCCTATTGTGATAACCATTACTTTTTTGTCACCTGAACACTAAGACCATTAGCTCTGTCCAGACTTCATTGTTTGTGTTGCAACTCCCATTGTCCGCTTGCTGGGAGAGTGATTCACACTCATGCCCTCAGGAAATTTTTTGGGTATAAGTACCCCTGATTTCAGGCTGTCTATTGCAGTCTCTCACCTTTCTGAATGCCATGCTTTCCATTTGATTCTTGACTGAGAACTGTCCTTAGGTCTACCTAACCCACATTGCTGTTTTCCTCGCTGGTCTCCAGACCGGTAATTATGGCTTCATCCCAGAAAGTCCTCTATCTCTAATTTCCTTTGGAATGTGCTCATTTGGGTATGCCATGCCAAATTAGATCCTTAATCCTCTCTAAATTAATGGTATGAATTTGGGTTCATGCAGCAGCTATCAAGATGCTTCTTTCTGCAAAATACATCTCTTGTGCTAGCATCAGTGGAGTTTTCTTCATTGCCAATTCCCAATCCACAAGTAAAGACATGATGGAGTGTTGAACATTAGACATGCTTTAGGAAGATTGCCTTATGGGCTTGCCCATATTCACCATAGAGGTAGTAACATAGGACAACTTATTTGCTAAAACCTCCACATTGGCTGCATCTAACAAAGACACGCCCACTCCTAAGGCATTATCCAGTCCATCCATGCCAATTTTCTGGCTCCAGACCACAATTTTAACCCATTCCTCTCAGCCCACTTCACTGGGATGTAAATGAGGTGCACATTCTAGTCGTTGTGCTGAGGTACTCAGCCTATGGAGTCCTACCCAGATCTCTTTCAAGGAGATCATGGGCTGGATTGACATTAGTTTGCACATGTCTGACTTTATGAGAGCCCACGATGGGGGATTCTACCTGGATTAATATGGCAGGATCCCTAATCAGAGGATTGAACATAGCTGCAATAGGGTGCCAGTGGCTGAATTGAAGGGTGTACTTGCCTTTCTTATGAGTGAGATTTAGGACTAGCATACCCTGTGACTTAAATCAAATTGCTTTCTGGCTTGAATGGCAGGCAGTCTGACCTCCAGTGAATGAACCAGCTAGGTGGGCCTGGCTTCAAGAAGCTTCGTCACTGTGTATTCCAGTCCACAACCTGGATCATTTGTCATTCACCGAATGAGATAACCAAATTGATCTCAGTTGAAGAGGTGTGTCTGTCAGTGGTACCAAGGGGAATGGACAGTCCAAAGGGATTGTCAGCCTTCCATGCTGCCTCTGTAACTACAGCTATCTCACAAGATGGAGGGACAGTCTGCAGGAAACAAGCTTCTTACCAACAAGGCAGTCATGTTCCTGTTCAGATTGTAGTGGGTGACAAAATTGGGTGCCTTTGCTTTTGGACTGTCTTGACAGAAAATCTCCTTGTTCTCATTTTTGGAGTGAAAACACTTGGCAACCATGCATGCCATTGCAGATCCATGTTCTATAAACCAGGTCTGGATCTGTGTAAACAAATGTATTTGCTTTGGATTACTACCGTCAACAGTGGAGAAATTCCTTCACAACAAGCTCTCACCTGGGAGAGGCAAGTGGCTCTAGGATAGTACAGTTCCAGGGGTACTCTTTGTTAGGTGTTTGTGTCTGAAAGGGCCAAAGGAAAACTACCAGTAAAGGAAGGGAGGATAACACTTACCCTGGTTCCTGTGTCTGTTACCATGTTATCCTTCTGCTACAAGAGGAAAAATTTAAAATCCACATCTATGACTACTGTAGCTGCTAAAAACTATTTACAAGTGAGGGAACTCTTTTTTTTTTCAAATTATTTTTATTGGTTTTACATATTATTTCAAATATCATATATAAATATACATATAAATATAAAGTATGTTATCACTAGTCTTTAAGTATGCAATGTCTCTACATTCATTTAGTCCACTGTATTATAATAAAGCTTGTTCAAGTTAATCCATAAAATAAAGAAATCTTCTACTTACTTTATTATTATTCAATTATATATACTTTGTATTTGTATTAAACTTACATTACTTTAACCAATCTATATTCCATTATATATTTTGTATATTTTAATGTATTTTCATATGAAATTAATTAATTATTCTTTTCAAAGATTCTAAATCTAAGAGCTAACCTCTTAGTATCTTCTCTTTGACTTCAATTACATTTGAACATGGTACTCTATCTTAAATTATATATAAATATATGTACATAAATATTTATATTATATTGCATTATTTATATTGTCACTTTTCTTCTCTCACTTCCCTTATTTATATTTAAATATTTAACATAATTAATATAAAATGTAATATAAACATTAAAGCATCTTATATATTTTATAGGTCTGATATTATTATTAATAATTTCCCCCATTTTTTCCTAGTTTTAATTTGATTTTTTCTCTATCAATAGCTTCCCTCTGGATCTTCAACAATTATTTCAAAACTCAAAAATTCTAACCAGTGTTAGAATTTCTTCTTCCTTCTTCAAAAAATTTAGCAAAGGCTCCCAGTCTTTTTGAAATTGATCAACTGTTTTCCCTTTCATTTTCATTGAGAGTCTATCAATTTTTGCAATGTCTAGTATTTTTTAGATCCAAGGTTTTTTTTTTGTAGATATGTCTGGACTTTTCCATTTTTGAGCATACGTCATTCTTGTCACTATAATCATATAGTGTAACATTGTATAATTGCAAGACTTGGTATCTTCCTTTGGTATATACAGCAACATTAATTCAGGAGTTAGTAATATCTTAGTTTTAAAAATTTCTTGCAGCCATGTTTGAAATTCTTTCCAGAAATTCTTTGCACAAGAACACGTCCGCCACATGTGGTATAGAGTGCCTTCCTGTTCTCTGCATTTCTGACATGTTTATCAGAGTTTTTGTAAATCTCTGATATATTTTGTTAGTATTAGGTGCCATCTCAGAATCATTTTGTACACATTTTCTTTTAAGCATAGCAGAGAATATCTTTCAGTCCTTTAGTCCACAGCCATTCTCATTTCTCTACTTCAGTTGGATGTCCTATGTCTTGTACCCATCTTATCATATTATTTGTGACCAATTCTGGTTCTATTTCTATATCTAATAACATTTTATACATTTTGGCGATGAGATGACACTCATCTGTGCATAGTTTTATTTCAAATTGTGAAGCCTCTTTTTCAAATCCCTTTGTTTTCTTCTCCTTTAAAAATTTCTCTTTAAGTTGTCTGTATCCAAACCAGTCTATTTTCCATCCTTGTTCTTCTAGTACTTCTGGGTTTTTAATATTGTACTGCTGATTTTGTAGGTATAATAGGCCTCTATAGGTCAACCAACTGGAATTATCTCTCTTTTGGGCTTAAAAAAAGGCTTCTTGTGTTGAAATCCATAATCAAGTTTTTTTTATATAAGATGGTTTTTTATATTTTTTCCAAATTCTTAATAAAGCACTTTGAGTTGTTGAACTCTGTTTTCTTTATCTGTAGTATACCATATATATGGTTGCCACCCATAATTAAATTGTGGCCTTCAAATCAATAATTAAATTGTGGCCTCCTGAGAATGTCTCTTCAAGGGGGCTCCCACTCCCTGAAGGGAGTAGGAGCAGTTGCCTTGCTCTTTAGGTAATCCACAGAAGAGGGGACTACCTGATCTGGGAGCTTGCTCTTCCAGTCTTTTGGAGCTGCTTGACAGTGTACCTTTGAAATTTCCCTTATGAGTGGTCATGCCCAACTCAATGCTCAGTATCATTGCCTCAGAAGGGAGGTGATGAGCATCCAGATTGCCTCTGGGAGTATCATTTTTCCTGGCAGAATGGTGACCAAGATGAAGCCATGAAGTGTTGTGGCTCCTCTCAGGATTAGAACCATAGAATCATAGAGTTGGCCCCATAGAGTCCAACCCCTGCTATGCAGGAACATCCATCAAAGCATTCCCAACAGATGCCCATCCAGCCTCTGCTTAAAAACCTCCAAAGAAGGAGACTCAACCACCCTCTGAGGCAGCATATGCCACTGCTGGACAGCTTTGACCGTCAGGAAGTTCTTCCTGAGGTTCAAGTGGAATCTCCTTTCCTGCAGCTTGAATCCATTGCTCCTTATCCTAGTCTCTGGAGTGGTAGAGAACAAGCCTGCTCTCTCCTCAACATGACATCCCTTCAAATATTTAAACATGGCTATCGTGTCCCCTCTTAACCTTCTCTTCTGCAGACTAAACATACCCATCTCTCTAAGGCGTTCCTCATAGGGCATGCCTTCCAGACCCTTCACCATTTTGGTCGCCCTCCTCTGGACACATTCCAGTTTGTCGACCTCCTTCTTGAATTGAGGTGCCCAGAACTGGACACAGTATTCCAAATGAGGCCTAACCAATGCAGAATAGAGTGGTACCATTACCTCCTTCAGTCTAGACACTGTACTCCTATTGATGCAACCAAGAATCGCATTGGCTTTCTTGGCTGCCGCATCACACTGCTGACTCATGTTCAGCTTGTGATCTACCAAGACTCCTAGATTCCTTTCACATGTACTGCTATCCAGCCACACGTCCCCCATCCTATACTTGTGACTTTATTTTTTCTGTCCAACTGAAGGACTCTACATTTCTCTCTGTTAAAATTCATTTTGCTAGCTTTGGCCCAGCTCTCCAATCTGTCAAGGTCATTTTGAAATTTGATCCTATCCTCTGGTGTGTTAGCAACCCCTCCCAGTTTGGTATCAACTGCAAATTTGATCAGCACGTCCTCCACTCCTTCATCCAAATCATTGATGAAGATGTTGAATAGCACTGGACCCAGGACAGAACCCTATGGCACCCCACTAGTCACTTACCTCCAGGATGAAAAGCAGCCATTAGTGAGCACCCTTTGGGTTCGGTCGGTCAACCAATTACAAATCCACCTAACAGCAGCCCTGTCCAGCCCACATTTTACTAGCTTCTTTGCAAGAATGTCATGGGGAACTTTGTCAAAGGCCTTACTGAGATCAAGATATGCTACATCTACAGCATTCCCTTCGTCTATCAAGCTAGTAACTCTATCATAAAAAGAGATAAGATTAGTCTGGCATGACTTATTTCTGAGAAATCCATGCTGGCTTTTAGTGATTACGGCATTGCTTTCTAAGTAATTACAAACTGACTGTTTAATGATCTGCTCTAGGATCTTTCCTGGAATTGATGTCAGGCTTACCAGTCGATAATTATTAGGGTCCTTTTTTTCCCCCTTCTTGAAGATGGGGATGACATTTGCCCTCCTCCAGTCTGCTAGGACTTCTGTTCTCCAAGAGTTCTGAAAGATTATTGCAAGTGGTTCAGAAATGACTCCTGCCAGTTCTTTTAATATCCTTGGATGTAGTTCAACTGGCCCTGGGGACTTGAATTCATCTTGTTTAGCCAGATATTCCTGTACTACTTCTCTACTTATTCTATGCTGCATTCCCCCCCCCTCCTCACCTGCTCCCCACGTCCCAGGTTAGGTACTTCTATCCTTTTGGGAGAAAACTGAGGCAAAGAAGGTATTGAGTAGTTCTGCCTTCTCACTCGCCCCCCTGTTATTAATTGGTCACCTGCTCCACGTAGTGAGAAAAATTACCAAGAGAAAAATGTGCAACTGGCTGCAGATTGTAAACCAGTATAGCTCACAAAGCTCTGAGGAGGGGAAGGCAGTAGCAAGTCCACCTCACTGTGACATTTGGCTCCTGCAGCTATGGCCATCACGATCTCCATTTAGGTGTGTGTGGTCATGTCTGTGTCAGACTGTGCTCTAATTCAGAAAAGGCACTCTGTTGTTCAGATCCCCAGCTCCACAGGCTGTTCCTCTTAAAGAGAGCACAGAGAAAGTGGGCTTTCTCTGCCAAGGACCCAAGGAAGTCCAGGGTGTTTAATAGAGCTGTCAGAGAGGGAATGACAATGAGTTCTGTAAGTACGGGAATAACTTCCACTCACTGTTTGTCACCCTTTCTCTGGCTCTCATATGCACTGACCTTCTTTTGCTTTACATCTATAGGGTTTCTTCCCATACCTTGGCCTAGTGTGATCCTCCTCCATGCCCTGAAAACACAATGGTCTTGGAAGTTGGCTTCCCACTAGGTCAGGTCGGGGAATATTTTGGGTTTCTCCAGTGTCCACTGAGAATTTAGCAGGGGATTTTGCCAGTGAGGTCCCAATGCATGCTTTGACCATCAGCCTTCCCCGACTGTTGGGCTTCACATAAGTCATGACTTCTTGGGGAAGTGCTGTGGACTGTGGGCATCCCTAATATGTGTAGCTGGTCTTTGGGGTAGCACTTGGTAGGATGCATCTACCAGTGCTGTGTCTTTAACTGCATCCATTGGTGATGTGTCTTTAATTTCACACTATTTTACAACACAATCAATACAGTTCATCCTAACATACAATTTGACCTCCAATTCAGCCACCTAGAGGTCAATTTCCTGGACCTGAGAGTTTTCAAGGCAGGAGATCAACTCGTCACCTTCCTGTATAGAAAACCTACAGATCCCAACACATACTTTAGGTTTGACAGTTCACATCCAACGGTTATGAGACTCAATCTCCCTTACGGTCAGTTTCTCAGGCTTAAACACAATTGCCACAATGAGAAAGTTTTTGAAAGGGAGTCCCATATATTATCCCAACAACTTTTAGAAAGAGGCTATCCACAAAGAGTAATATCCCAGTGGTTTGCTAAGGCAGCTGGCAGATCCTGGTCTGAATTACTACAAAAACAACACAGACCGTTGTCCAATCACCTCCATTGCTCTCTTACGTATAATCATATAATAAAAACATACAGGGTTCATTTAAAAACATTGGTTTTTACTAGATAACATTCAAGGATGCAAGGAAAAGCCACAAATCTCCTTTAAAAAGACTAAAACTAGTAGAGATAATGTGGTCAGCTCAGTTTTCAAGGAGTCAATCCAAACATCACAATCCACTATATTAGAAGCAAGCAGTCCCACAGGATACCATCCTTGTGAACATTGTGTATATTTTAAATATACAGCCAAAATGACATAGTTTATGTATTCTAATGACCCAAAGAAATGCAATTTAACCCACTTTAGTACTTGCAGCAGTAGTTATTTTGTATATGTTATTCAATGCAAGTGTGAAAAAAATATATATGAGAAGAACATCAAGACCACTAAAAAATGAATAGCAGAACGTCTTTATAATTTAAGGAATAAACAATTGGGGGCTCCATTGGTCAGTCATTTTGTAGAAATGATTTTGTAGCATATGATTTTAGGTTTTGGACACTATAAAAAATAACGAGCAATAATGAGAGAATTCTTATGAAAAAAGAATTGGAATTGATTCTAAAACTTGATTCTTTGTATCCAAAAAGTCTTAATGAAGATCTGGCCTTTCACTCATTACTATAAAACCATTCCATCATGCAAAATAAAAAGAAAAAAGCACCACACCAGGCAATCCTGCAGCCAGATTGCTCAGATGTCCTTGTAACTACTGCAAAGGTGTCTTCTAACATGCTTGCAACACAATGCCTCTATGGCTTTCCAAAAGTGCAAAGATGTCTTTCTCTCTAGACATCCCCACAATCAGTGATTCCCACCAGCAAGGACAAGGCCTCAAAACTAGGGAAAAGTGGGCCAGACACTCAGTGACAGGGAGACCACCAGGGTGTTTTGGGGGAAATCCCTAACGTCTACACTGGACAGAGCTGCTGAGGGGAGGACAAACTCTGTGGAACTTACCACCATTTGGATGAGCAGTGGGAGAGTGAAATATCAGGGTCTTGTCTGAGTCCTGCTTTATTAGTGTAGCTTTTTCAGACTGAGGAGTACCTGCTCTGAATCCAGGCAAAGCACTTAAACCCAGAGCCAGTTGTTGTTACTAGAGATATACAAACTGCTCACCAATCAATTGCTACCACCACCAACAGACAAACCATTTGTCCCCAGGGAGCTACTCAGCAGGGAAACCACAAAAGAGGCCTTGAGGTTCTGACCTGTCCTATCAACTTTCCTTGCAAGGAAACTACAAAAAGGTACACTGACCTAACAGAAGTGGCATGCAACCCACACAAAATGAGGTTATGAAGTTCTCTTTCTTACACCCTCCATAACCTTAAGTGTTAGTGTTTTTGTGGTGCATGGATATCCTAACTGTGATTCCCTAACTTTTTGGATCCCACACCATGACAGACCAAGAGATAAGGAGTGATTCCCAGGACAGTCACATGCCAGATCCTTGAGATTTACAGTGGCTCATGGATGGCAAACTAAGCTTGTAGCTGTATAGAGGCAGCTGCCAGAGACAGACCAAGGCCCTTTTCACGTGTGTGTGTGGGGGAAACGGGTGAAAACATGCTAAAATGGAGCTTACCCGCAGCCGGGTAAGTCCGTTGCCACGCGGAGCAGCGCGAGCTCGCTGCTCCACAGTCCTCCGGCATCCCAGATGGCGGCTTCCAGTTGGTGGAGGCTCTCCACCAACCAGAGAAGCTCGCCAGCCGGAAGCCCACCCCCGGCAGGTCTGCAGGCACGCACTTGTGCATGCCTGCAAATCCACTTCGGAGCCGGGCGACGGAGCGGCATGGGGCTGCACGCTCCGTGCTTTTTAAAAACCGCGAAAAAGAGGTTTTTAAAAAACACGCAGCCCTGCCAGTTCCAGCCGCTCCTGAGTGGATTCTGCTGTGGAACTACAAAAAGTAGTCCACGCCAGTCCACTCTACGGTGTAGAAGACCTCAGTGACAGGTCGCCCTGCATCGTTTCAGAAGGCCAGTATGGAAATGGCCCAAGACAGAAAAGGGAACAGATTCCATCCCACAGTAGTCCTTATGGCTCAATCATACAGATTCTCACTTACACATTTTACTACACAGAATTCGGTTGGAATCCCTGCCGGTTTCCCTGTGTCAGTTTTCCTAAGCTTCATGCGTTAACTCACAAATCAAGGTGTGCAGGGTATTGCCCACATTGTCCAGCAATCCTGTTACTCCAAAATGTGAGTGACTCAGGGGTCAACCTGCAATACCAGAACCTAGATGCAAAGATGGACTCAAATTAGGAGCCTTGTGAGAGGGGGTTAGCTTAGTGAGATCTTTCCACCTATGTTTATTGGTACTTCTGCAGGGAAGAACCAGCTAGAGATCCAAAAAGTAAGATTAATTGTGTTTTATTAGTGGAATTAATCACATGCACAAAATCCAAAAAGTCACACACTCACACAAGGCTAGCTGAAGGAAAAGGAGGAATGTTTTAGATGATGACATTTCAGGGCACAGTGAGTGACATTTATTGATCTGGAAGGGCAGCGAAGAAACAGTGATGTGGCTTAGACTTGTGTCTAAGGGCAGTCCACAATCAGGAACTGGAAAAGGGTCAAAGTCAGAAAAGCTCCGGGGTCAGTATGTGTCGTAGCTGCTTGTATCTTTTTAACATTTATAGTATATTTCTTCATCTATGACTGTTATAAACAAGGCTATTGTGTTAAAGATATTTGTGTGTTCAGTAAAAGCTTGTATTGTATTGAATATGGTTATAAATTTCCAGCAGTCTCAGGAATCCCAGTCCTGGAAGTTTGGAAGCATGTCTTGTCACATACTTAGGAGCTGCTAATCTTATTCTCATGCCCTCTAACACAGCTTGGGATGCAGAAACAATGAAGTCAGGGCTTGTATGCCTGGCCATATGATTATTTCTTACAATATTCTAATAGTGCTACATTAGCAAAGGCAAAAGAAAAAGGGAGAGGCAGAGATGTATCTGTTCAACATGGCAGTAATCATGACACTGATACCAAAAAGCATCTCTTCTTTCTGTGATACAAAATGTGGCATCCTCTCATCATGTGGTCCTGCAACAGATAATAATTTGGAATAGCAGCAAAGGTATACATAACATAACAATACCCAGAATCTTAATTATAACATTTATGAGTTACAGGGAGATAAAGTCATTTTCTTATTTATGGCAACATAAGTATACCTAAACATTAAATAAAGGAATTATTAGAACTATTTCACAGCTAAAATCTTTGTACGTATAAATCTTTTAATCTTCTCATCAGCAATTGTGTAAAAGTAGGCTGGGTTATACAGATAAAGCCAAGCCCCTGGAGCTACTGCTGATTGCTTGTTCTCACAATGAAACATGTAGGGTTTGGTGTTGGTTGTTCTCCATAGCTTCAGGCATCAAGAATTTAGTTTCATAGTACAGGTCTGTTCCTTAAAACAAAGCTTTCTCTATTAGATAAGCATCTTAATTGAAGCAATACCTGCCATGTAGTCAGTACAAGATGAAGCTTTTCACTCTTCAACAAGTTTGAAACCAGTGCAAATATCAACAGCTAAATTGCTTTTTAAAACAGGATTGCGTGACTTTCTTGGAATATTCAAGGTAGCTATTTAGTTGAGATGGGAACTGATAAAGAGTAAATAAACTCAGAGGCTGTACCCACATGGATATGATTAAGCACTGTTGCAGTGTTTATTTAGCACTCAATACTTCATAGAAGTTGTCCATCTCTCCCAATGCCACCTTTGATTACAGTTGCAGGTAAGGCCAGAGAAATCTTAATAGGTAAATCTCAATATTCCTGGGCTTGCTACAGTATTTCTGACGTAATTCCTGTGCATCAAAGAGGGTCTGTGATATTTTGTTCTCTAATTGGTTCATCAATTAAATTAGAGAGCATCAAAATAAAAGTACAAGTGGTAGAAAAGCCAAAGTTTTCCTGCTTTCATGCAAGAATGCCCCTTCTAAGGTAATTTCTGCTACATTGTATCCACAGTACATCAGTGAGAACAATCATTATTCAATTGTTTTTCAGAATGGTTAATTCACATCCAAATATGAGATTTTCTTGATTAGTGACTCAACCAAAATGTACATAACCATCTAAGATATTAGATGACCAACCTGAAATCCATCTACAATGAGCATGATGAAGTCTTGCTCTCCATACCTTTTTTCAGGAAAATTGTTCAATTAGGTAGGCATGCCATCCACCTCTTCTATTGCAGAAATTAGAGGTAGACTCACCTGTAATGGCAGCCATTTTGGAGAAGGGGACTAATTTTTCTTGCTTGCCAGTTCAGTCCACCCACTACTGAGTGGACCTTCAAGTGCTTGTATGCTAGAATAAAACAACAGAAATGTGTTAATAGTGAGGCAGGGTAGGGAAAGGGAGAAACTCCAGTTTTAAGACAGAGACAGGTTATGCATTGTAGGAAAAGGGATTACTTTCAGACTGACAGGCTGCTTCTCTTTGAGATCTGATGTGGTTAGTGGACTTGCTATTTCCAGCAGTGCTGTAATATCTGACTCTAGCTATGCTCAATTTGAATATTTGTCAATAATCCAAATAAATAAAATAATAATAATGATAATGATAATGATAATGATAATAATAATAATAATAATAATAATGATGATGATGATGGTGATGGTGATGGTGATGGTGATGGTGATGGTGATGGTGATGGTGATGTTGGTTAATAAACCCAAATGCCCCCCCCCCAGGCAACAAAATCCTTACTTAAATCTGCCAGTAATATTTCTTTCCAGATAAAACCAAGGCTGGATAAGCACTGCTCTGAGAACTTCTTACTGCTCATGAAAGTAAGGAGTGTTCATTTCTTAGGGCTAAAAAATAAAGCAACAGCTCTGTCAAATGAAGTTCATGAAGTGGGCACAGGCAAAACTCCTTCTTGATCATTCCATCTTAAGGATGAGCACCTCATTTTATATGATCATCATATGCAGTTTCAAATTAAGATATCAAAAACATCTTCACATATTCATTCATGCAGAAACAATTCACAGTTATGAGACTCTGAATTGCATCCATATTATTGTTTCTGGGTGCCCAACTTGTGACAAAGGAAACAAAGGTGTTCTCCTCACTCTCAAATAGTTGTAACATAATGCCATTCTCAAAAGTTTCCAACTGGGAGGGTAAATGGGAAATCAATAGTTACCAGCAGTCTTTTTTTTTTTTTGATAGTTCAATATTAAGGTAAATTCACATTCCAGGATATTGAAAGGAGAAGAGAATGAGTATGAATAGCTGCATTTCTCAAAGGATGGGCATTCTGAACATACCTGTGGAAAGAAAAAAAAAAGAAAAACATTAAAAGGCTGTTTTCAGTGTGCATTTCCTCATGGAACTGTTCAAGAAAATAAAAGTGCAAATCACCATTTTTATGTCACAGACTATGAAGTTTTGTATACTGGATATACTTATTTATACATGAGATAATATCATTCTTGTGTACAAAATTTTCTTTAATAACAGATAAGGGCAGAAAAAAAACCTGTTTGCTTATGTACTTTTAAATCTAGGGTTCTGGAGAACAAGAGGGAGACTAAACAGGATTCAAAAGTTGTTGGGGAGGGGAACTTTAAGTCTGTGGACTGTTTCTGGCCAGTGGGGATTCCAAAGAATGCACACATGCCTTGCCTTATTTCCCAAAGCACTACTCACGCCAGGGCTTCCTGCTATTGCCAAGAGCTCTGACCCCATTCTCTCAGATCTTTTCAGTTCTTTCTTTCATAATGTGTAGTTCACTTTTTGTCTAATAAGAAAAAAATGGCCTCCTTCTGGATGAAGAGAGCAATGTTGCTTTTTCTTCAATTGCTTCTGGACTACCTTTTTCATTTCTTTCTCCTTGTACCACTGGGTCTCATTAACACTCTCCTGAGTGTTCTTTGACTCCTCCTTTACCTCTCCTTTCAAAGCACAGAAGCTTTCTGTCATCTCCACCTATTCCCTATTACTAGTCCTAGCACTGTTGGAAACTGGCTTTGTTCTATGAGCCTGGCAGGTGGTATCTGATGAACCCTACCCCAAGTCTCTATTTCTTGAAAGCCTGTAAGTGTTGGTCATTTAATGTCGTGCTGCAGCTATGCAGTGCTCCCCTCTGTGACTCCAACACTTATCCTGCCCAATCATTCAGTAGGTTTGCTAAGGGGCAACTGCCCTCCCAGACTCAAAGTTGTCAATGAACCTGGTAGAATAAGACATTAAGCAGCAAGTTGCAGTAACTGGAGGTACAAAGCCCATATTGTTTTTCTCCAGTGTGAAAAATTAGAAGAGTTAAAACAGAAACAAACACTTGAAACTGGGGAAGGGGAGACAAATGCAGCATGTCTGTCTCTGGGGTGGCATGGATTGCCAGAAAATAAAAGAGCAAAACCATAACAGGCCAGAAATCGACTTGTGGATTTCAACTACCACCACCCCTTTGGATATTAAACTGTGCAAGAAAATGCGGCAGTCTTCAGTGGCGTAGCTAGCATAAACTGCACCCTAAGGCAAATGTGGAAGTTGCACCCCTACCTTCTTATCCCTACCCCACCCCCCACCCCTAGATGTATATCATTCCAATTCCATCTTTTCTTTTCTACTTCTTTGTTAAACATGATTGTGACTCTGGAGAAAAACAAAACAAAACTCCATTATTCAAAATGTTTTATTTTTTCCATGTATAAACAAATTACATTGTTATTTCTTTGCCTTTATTGCTGCAAACTTGTCTATGATGCTTTCAAAGTTCATTTTTTTCCATTTCTTCTCTGATTGGCTGGTATCCAAGTGGCACAGATGCCTCCCTCACCCCTGAAATAAGAAAAGTAAACTCCGTAGTACTGGTGAGCAACTTCTGAAAAGGAAGGACAGGATGAACTTAAGCTGGCCAGAGACATTAAAAACAAGAAAAAGGGCTTTTTTAAATATGTCCGCAGCAAAAGGAAAAAGAAGGAGATGATAGGGTCGCTGCGCAGAGAAGATGGCAAATTGCTAACAGGGGGAAGAGAAAAGGCAGAACTACTTAACACCTTCTTTGCCTCAGTTTTTTCCCAGAAGGATACAAGCACTCAACCTGGCATTTTGGGAGCAGGGGAGGAAGCAGGGAGAATGCGGCACATAATAGGTAGAGAGGTGGTACAGGAATACCTGGCCACACTGGATGAATTCAAGTCTCCAGGGCCACATGAATTGCATCTGAGGATATTAAAAGAACTGGCAGAGGTCATTTCGGAACCGCTTGCTATAATCTTTGAGAAATCTTGGAGGACAGGAGAAGTTCCAGAAGACTGGAGGAGGGTAAATGTTGTCCCCATCTTCAAGAAGGGAAAAAAAGAGGACCCAAATAATTATCGCCCAGTCAGCCTGACATCAGTACCCAGAAAGATCCTGGAACAGATCATTAAGCAGTCAGTTTCTAATCACTTAGAAAGCAAGGCAGTAATCACGAGAAGTCAACGTGAATTTCTCAAAAATAAGTCATGCCAGACTAATCTTATCTCTTTTTATGATAGAGTTACTAGCTTGATAGATGAAGGGAATGCTGTGGATGTAGCATGTCTCGATTTCAGTAAGGCCTTTGACAAAGTTCCCCATGACATTCTTGCAAAGAAGCTAGTAAAATGTGGGCTGGACAGGACTACTGTCAGGTGGATCTGTAACTGGTTGACTGACCGTTCCCAAAGGGTGCTCACCAATGGCTGCTTTTCATCCTGGAGAGAAGTGACTAGCGAGGTTCTGTCCTGGGCCCAGTGCTGTTCATCAATGACTTGGATGAAAGAATAGAGGGCATGCTCATCAAATTTGCAGATGACACCAAATTGGGAGGGGTTGCTAATACACCAGGGGACAGGATCAAAATTCAAAATGACCTGGACAGATTGGAGAGCTGGGCCAAAGCTAACAAAATGAAATTGAACAGAGGGAAGTGTAAGGTCCTACACTTAGGTAGAAAAAATGGAATACAGAAATATAGGATGGGGGACACATGGCTGGATAGCAGTATGTGTGAAAGGGATCTAGGAGTCTTAATAGACCACAAGCTGAACATGAGTCAGCAGTGTGATGCGGCAGCCAAGAAAGCCAATGCAATTCTAGGTTGCATCAATAGGAGTATGGTGTCTAGATCGAGGGAGGTACTGGTACCACTCTACTCTGCTTTGGTTAGACTTCATCTTGAATACTGTGTCCAGTTCTGGGCACCCCAATTCAAGAAGGACATGGTCAATTTGGAGCAAGTGCAGAGGAGGGCGACCAAAATGGTGGAGGGCCTGGAAGCCATGCCCTATGAGGATAGACTTAGAGAGCTGGGTATGTTTAGTCTGCAGAAGAGAAGGTTAAGAGGGGACATGATAGCCTTGTTTAAATATTTGAAGGGATGCCATGTAGAAGAGGGAGTGGGCTTGTTTTTGCTGCTCCAGAGACCAGGACAAGGAGCAATGGATTCAAGCTGCGGGAAAGGAGATTCCACCTGAACCTCAGGAAGAACTTCCTGACAGTCAGGGCTGTCCAGCTGTGATATGCTGCCTCGGAGTGTAGTGGAGTCTCCTTCCTTGGAGGTTTTTAAGCAGAGGCTGGATGGCCATCTGTTGGGAGTGCTTTGAGGGTATTCCTGCATGTCAGGGGGTTGGACCGGATGGCCCCTGTGATCTCTTCCAACTCTACATTTCTATGATTCTATGATTCTATGATGTCCAATTAGGACAATTTCCTCAAGCTGTTCCCTGGCAGAGAGAGAGGAAGAGAAGCTTCTGTCTTTCACTGCTCTCCCCCACAAACACAAAATTGCTAGGGAAAAGGCAGGGCAAGCAAGCAGACAGGTACTTGCCCTGGACGGTGGTTGCCCAGCACTGTTTGCCACCTGCCTTCTTGTTTCAGCTTCTTGCACCACTTGGCAGGAAAGAGTCTGCCTGCCTCTTGGACAGGGATATCCTCCTCCTTTGGTGCTAAATCTGCCAGCATAGTTTTTTTGTGCCCCTCTGGCATTGGCACCCATAGTATGTACACTACTTGTCCCACCCTAGATATGCCTCTGGCAGTCTGTTTATACAAATTATCTGATGCCCCTGGAAGCTACCAAGAGATGCAATTCACACTTCTTCTTTTTTTTGTCAGAAAAAAGTTGTTCTGGAGGCCAGGTTGCCATATTCTACTTCCTGAAATCTGGGCAGAGTGGCATCATCAGGGTTGGTGTCACCAAGTACAGTAACTCATAATGTCACTCCATGGATCTCCTCCTGTACCAGATCACACAGAATTCTTAGAATTTTTTTTTTGTGTGTTTTACTTATAAATCATAATTCTCATACACCACTGAATGTAATGGCAATAGTAGTGATATAAACAACTAGGAACATTAAAATTGCACCTTTAAATTACAATATAATATGCACAACCTAAAAGTTTTTACATTGACATAATCTCTTGTGGTTAAAATGAAACATTTGTATGAAAATAATAGAATTTGAAGCTAAAAAAGTTTAGTAACTCCATTAAAATTATGTTCATTTTAACATTAAACTTTAGTGTTACATAAGAGACATTAATGGATTAATTTTACATTATCAATAATGGCCCAAATAATGTACCCAAATGCATATGGAACTATATTCATAAATGGGAATAATACCTAAATAAATAAATGAATGCACAAGCATTTCAGCACTTAAATCAGCACTAAATCAGAACTTTCCCTTCCTGGCCTTCACAGCTGTGAACTTATGAATCACTTCATCAGAATCAATCCTTTTCACCAACTCACTTTCAGTTGATACTATTGCAAGATGAGAAAGTCTTGACTGTCCTATTGTAGATCACAAATAATTCTTTACAAGTTTCAGGTTTGCAAAGTTCCTCTCTCATGAAGCCACAGCCACACTGATCATCAAAAAATAATTTTTGGTTTAGTGAAAGGGCTGGGAGAGATTTTAGGAAGTTGTATTCAAAATGTCTAATATTATTGAATCTTTGGCTTCTTCCAGATTAATATCTGCTGCTGTCAGGTACCTTCTCAACCTTGGTATTTTGATTAAAAGCACACTCTCAGAGTAACCCATTACTAAAGCACCTTTATAACAAAGTCTATGTATGCCTATCCAGCTTCACTTCCTCTCCTTGTCTTTTGTCTAGCTGGATGTTTTTTAGCAGCTTTAGTAGGATAGTAATTTAGTGTCAGCTTGTACCCACACTGTCTGCTACAAACAATGCAGTAAGCAAAGCCTGAACTGGGAAAGAATGGGATTATACTTCAGCTGATCCTACTGTAGACATCTTTGCCTGCCTGCAGCAGGCAAGGTATACAGAAGCTGCTCCCAGAATCCCCTACTGAGCATATGTGAACAGCAGGAAAGAAGATAGGCTTGCCTCACCAGCCACCCTTGCTATGTTAAAAAAGCATAGATCTGTAACTTTGGCCAAATGGAAATTATTAAGAAAAGTGGAGGCTGGTGGAGGAAAAAGCCATCCATGGATACATTTTAGAATAAGCCTTCAAATGACCTATAGAAGGTTCAAAATGTTTTTGTTCTCTTATTCAAGGCTTACCTGACCTGGTGGTTTCATCTCACATTTGTGTATTGTTAGTTTTGAATAAAATGTTTTCTGAAGCATGTTAAACTGCCATTTGGTTTTGGTTTTGTTGTAGGTATCTATTCCTATTCTTTCTATGCTATTTCTGCCTCCAGCACCAATTTTTCTGTTAATGGAGGAATGCCCAAGAATACTTCTACTTTGTAAGTATATCTGTACTCTTGTCCTCAAGCAGTCCTCAACGTATTCATTTTTAAAGTCGTGTACATTGTTCTCTGTACACGATATTTACTCATATTTTATCATTTAAAAAATATCAACAACTTTCATCAACAAAGGTTCAGAAGGCAGTACACCACCTTTTAAAATAACCCCCTCCACATACACACAATTACAAACAAGGAAGCCTAAAACTCTTCATTCAGGAAACTAACAAATGATCCTTTTTTAAAAAACAACAATCTATGTGGCTTTTTTTAAAAAAGGAAAATAATCAAGTTAAAATTAAAATGCCTGCACAGAAAAAAAAAAGACTTCAATTTGCCTCCAAAAGTAAAGCAAGGCTGGCACCAATTGTTAATCTCCTTTAGAGACCAGGGTACTACTGCAAAGAAGGCCTTCTTTGTAAATGTGTAAGATGTTTTCCTCACAGGTGGTCCTCAGCAAGAGGCTCTCCTCCAAAGATCTCAACACAGAAGCAGGTGACATGGAAGAAGGTGCTCCTTCATATATGAAGTCAGTTCAAAGCCCTGCCACTGCTGCAGGAGGGAAGCAAAATGGTGGACTCAGACATCCAAGTTCTCAGTGGGGCTGATGGGAATGGCCCCTGGGGGTGACCTGGGGACCCACAAGAAGAGGGAGGAAGGAACCCCTGAATCTTTCTCTCTCTTCTGCATGTAGACCCAGTGCAAGAGGGAGCCACAGAGAATCCCATAGGAATACTCAATTCTAGGATTGCAAACCATGGTTTTCTAAACAGGGAACAGAACACTGAATCAGACTTCAGTTTCCGTTCCTCCTCTTCACAGAAGCGGTTAGATATTCATAAATATTCAGTGACACTTCCCCAGTTTCAAAGTGGGCTCACAGACAAGAATTGTTTATTACACAATTGTGTGCTATTGTCTTAGCTACCTTATAAGTGGTACTTCTGAATCTTAGATTTTGTCATTTAAGAGTTGTATGATAATTTTTAAAATAAAAGGAAACTTCCAAATGTAAAAGTTTCTTCCCTTATAAGTGAAAATCTAGTAGATTTTTTTTTTCAGCTAGGTGGCCAAAGGTCCTTTAATCAATCTCAACTTGAAAACAGTTCATATCAAAATCCTCCAAAGATCTCAACACACAAGCAGGGTGAGATAGAAGGAGATGCTCCTTCATACACATGAAATCAACTGAAAGCTCTGCAGACTTAGCAGGGGGCTTCTCTCACTGAAGGCAGTGGCAGCGGCAGCTCTGTTCCCTGAGAAGAAGGAAGCATTGACCTAGGCCATTTATCTCCTTGTGCTCTTTGTCACTGGGGATGGTGATCTCACTCACCTTTGAGGAAAGCCCATAGGCCTGGCTGTTGCCACTGCTCACTTGCCAACTGAGCCATTGCTGCTCCTGGTCCCCACTTCCACTGAGGTGTGGGGGCAGGGAGGGAGAGGCAGGCTTCAAGTCTACTACTAACGTTCAGTGGTAGACAGGGTTACTGTGGGGATTCAAAGGGAGAGAAATCATGTAAAGTGACATGTACCTTTAGAGTGCAGTACAAATAAAAGAATAACAGCAACTATATTAACATTTATGGCATGCACAAACACTTCCAGTGGCTGGTATCACCAATGACAAAAAGCTACAGATGCATGAAGTTAGCACAGGAAGCTTTTTCTACATCCTCAGCTTTGTAACTGCTGTTTTGTTTCCCTGACAGTGCTTACACTGTAGAGATAAATGCACATTTACAATGAGCCCCTTTCTTGCTTCTTATATAACAATGCTCACACTCATCACTCCCCTGTCCCTCCTACTACCTGCATCACCTCTTCCTACCGCAGTGCACCACTCATCTCTTGCACATTGCTGTTCACACTGCTCAGTCTCTCATATCTTCTACTCACTCGTTGGCCTCACCTTGCAAAGTTGTAGTGTATCAGTATCTTACATCTTGCACATCACTGTTCACATGATTTACTCTCTTGTCTCTCCTACTCACTTCCTCATCTTACCTTGTGCCATGATGGTGAACGTCTTGCTTGCTTCTTGCACTCCACTGTTAGCGTGCTGTACACTCTCACTCTGTAATATGATATAATTGGCAATGAACATTATTTAATTGGTATAGAAAATATAAATCATACACTGTTGTAGCTGAGAAGCCATGGTTGGAAAGAGGACTGGCTGAAAATGTACAAAAGTAGGTCAGATGGAACCTCCGGGCATAGCCAGGTCATATTAGTTGGGAAGCCCTGGTGCTGATGAGCTTGCAATAATCCCCTCAACAACTCAGCCTTCCAACACAATTGCACACTAAGTTGTCTCATTAGAGCAACAGATGGCCATCAACCTGTTTGCTCTTCTCGATTCTCCTTTGTTTCCTCACCTGTCCAGATTGTTTGGTCTGCCAGAGAGCTATTAACACTTTCCCTCTCAGGGCAGATAGGTCTGAGCCAGACAACTCATAGTACACTGGACCTAAGCCATCACTCTGCTGCACAGATTCCTGTTTTTGTACTATCCTTGGACCCCTTGTCTGAGGCATATTATTTTCTCTCTTCTCTGCAGGATAGGTAAATATTGCCTACTTTAATCCAATTTCTCACTATCCAATTTTTCTTTCCTTTTCTTCAGTTATTCTTGTGTGGTTGTGAGATTGCTTGTATCTTCCATGCGCTTGTGATTTTCCCCAATAAAAATTCGTTTAAACTTCAGATGGTGTCCCTATATTAGTAATGGTGTATGTGAGTGGAAAGATCCTGTAAAATTATGTCCCTGACACAGGTCTCCCTTTTTGAGCTATAATTCCCCACTGTTCCCAGAGGCACAGGCACCATGGGTGCACCTCTGACTCACCCACCTTTGGAAGTAATGCCAGTCCTCTCACTACTCATTATCACTTCCCTCACACCTAAATTTCCTGGATGGACCTGTTTCTTGGATTAAAAAAATAACAGAAGAATGTCTCCATGTTTTGGCCCATATCTCGGCTTCCACAAGGGCTAGAGACTTACTTTAAAAGAAAAAGAAAGCTTGGAATCTAGTTCAAATGATGGCCCAAAGAGGAACTGGGAAGGATGCCAAGAATCCAGGTAAAACCCAGCTATCTGGGTGATATGGCAACCCTATCTGGAAGGGGCCCAGGGCCAGAAAACAGCCCTAGTAGTCACATGTAATCCCTGGCCCACACTGCCAGAATCTTCTTCAAGGCTTTGATTATCTGGGTTTAGAAACAGTCTGAAATACAAGCAACAGAAGTGGTAATATAAAAACTCTTATAACTCCATGAGGCAACTGTAGGATTACATCATGCACAAAGTGAACAACTGCACTTCTTTTAAGCTGTCTTGAAGAAGTAATTCTTGTCTCTAATATAAGAATTCACTCCTCCCCCACCCCCCCAAAAAAAACTTCTACTGGAAGAATGTGTGTTGCGTTTTTATAAAATATCTGGGTTTCCCTCAACCTTTCCAGACTTTCACATATCTAGACTTAGGGCCTTTCTGCACTACACCATTATAGTGCTATTATTCCAGTTTCAACATCCTGTGGAATTCTGGGGTTTGTAGTTTACTGAAGCCACAGAGCAATCTTGCTAAAAATTATAAATGCACCTCCCTAAACTGCAAACCCCAGATTTCCATAGGATGTTGAAAGTGGAATAATATCACTATAACAGTGTAGTATGGAAACACTCTTAGCTTCAAACCTCAGCAGTCTGGCAATACAGCATAACTGCTCTATGGGGCACTTCATGCCAGAGAAAGAGGGCTAGGTGCGCAAAAATTTGGTCATCTTATCAAGAGTAATTTTCTCTGGGGAAAGAGATACTCATTACCTCCATATCCCCATGTTCTATGTGAAAGTTCATGGCAAGGAAACTGTGTCCTAAAGATATATATATCTTCAACCCCTTTTTTGCCTTGTTAAGTTGTTCAGTTGTCTGCCCCTTTTGCAGCTGCAAGAGTCCCTGGGAGATTCATTAAGACTGAAGCAGGTTCTTTTCCTTCTATCCTAATAAATCCACAACCTTGAAAGTTTAGGTTCAAAGGGGCAGAAACATTTATTGGATCTTTCTTATGGTAGTTCTCAGACACCCGAATAGAAATATACTCAATGGGAATAATTATTCAAGCCAAGGAATTACTGCAGAAATTGAACTAGCATTTGGCCATATGTAGGTTCAGACACACATTTAATTGACTAATTAATTAACTGGATTAATCAACTACAGTTTAAATTGATTAACAAGGGAGGACCAATATAAGGAGGGAGATCTTAAAACCAGGTTTCATTTCACCTTTCCCTTCTATTTTTATTCTGATGTTCTTACTGAACTATAATTTTCTTTAAAAAAATTGATATATTAAAAAGGCAGTTCTTCTAACATTTGTTTAGAATTTAAATAAATTAGATTTTAATTTTTTTCCAAAACCCAAAATGCCACTATATTAACCTTTCAGTAACATACAAATGTATTTAAATTTTATTAAATATAGCACTAAAACTCCAGTAAGTTGTTTTCAGCTGTATCTCAGAGTGAGGAACATGCTACCTTTAAATAATCAATGTTTGTCAGTGATGGGAGTCATAATCCAACAACATTTGGTGCTTAAACCTGAGTATTTTTCTACCACCTTGTACTTAAGAGGTTAATCATCACCTCCAAATGAAATAAAACCTTAATACATGCACTCTTATTCATTCACCTACATACATTCCATTGCCTCTTCTACCTCTTAGGGAGCTGGGTATGTTTAGTTTGCAGAAGAGAAGGTTAAGAGGGGACATGATAACCATGTTTAAATATTTGAAGAGATGTCATGTAGAGGAGGGAGAAGGCTTGTTTTCTGCTGCTCCAGAGACTGGGACAAGGAGCAATGGATTTAAGCTGCAGGAAAAGAGATTCCACTTAAACCTTAAGAAGGACTTGCTGATGGTCAGAGCTGTTCAGCAATGGAATATGTTGCCTCCGAGTGTGGTGGAGTCTCCTTCGTTGAAGGTTTTTAAGCAGAGGCTGGATAGCCATCTCTCAGGAGTGCTTTGATGTGTGTTTTGGCAGGGGGTTGGACTGGATGGTCCCTGTGGTCTCTTCCAACTCTATGATTCTATGACTCTAAGCCTTTTCACACCTTACCTTTTTGTGGAGGTGGGGGTGGGGCTCGCCTGAGAAGCCTTCGGAGGAAGGCTTTCGCGTCCCTGCTGCTTGGGCTCCGCAGCAGCTTCCTGGTCGCACAAGTGCCCTGCCTGCACCCTGCCCCTTCCTTCCACAGTGCAGCCTGGGAGCTGTAGGCTGTGCTGGGGCAGGAAGCATGACCAGCCCAGCTCCAGAGGCTCCACAAGGCAGGTAAGTTCGCCCCAGGCCCCTGACCGGTGCGCAAGCGTGCACCATTTTCGGCTAAAAGCCAAAAATAAAAAGATGTTTATGTGCTGCGCTTCACATTCTTGAGCGTCATGCAGACCGCTCCTCACATTTACACAACGCTCAAGGGGCCCTTTCGCTTCCAAAATGCTTCCGTGCGAAAAGGGCCTCTATGACTCTTCCACACTGCTTCCTGTACATATCAGGTGAAATTTAGATTGTTATACCTGTGAAATAGGTACCTACCCTTGGCTTATGGGCATTAGTAAAAGACTATATGTAATGTTGTACAGCATTAATAAACAGCAATTATAAATCCAGACTCAGTGACAGCTACCATTCTTTGGCAATAAATCATCCTAAAAGCAAAATGAAAAATTTATATCTAAACAAAAACATTTTTTAAAAGTTAAGAGTTTCTAACATCAACATATCAGCTGTGTGCGTAATAATGTCAAAATGTCAGCAGATTGCTACAAGAATAGTTGAGAAACTTCCTTCTCATAAATGGGATGTGTAAACCAGATTTTTTTTTAAAAAAACTAGTAATTAGCATGACTTATCAGTAGACTTCCTCTTCCATATCTGTGAATTAAACATGTTACAACAAAGAAATCTCAACAGTGCTCACTAGGAGAAAAGGGTGCAGACACGAAGTAAAGGCTGATCATTGCAGGTGTGTTTTTCTTGGGAAGAGAGATTACTAGAGAAACAAAAGATTTTTTGATTAAGTTTTCTTTGGCAAGTAAAAGTGCTGTCCTCGGGGACTTTATTTAGAACTGTTATTTTTCTTCCTCTGAAAACCCAGAAATGTCATGGAAAAATACACTGGAGGTCAAAAAGTTCACAAGAAGTTTGTGGGTGTGTGCACATGGGTGGGTGTTGCACCCATGTGTATGTATGATAGTTTAAAATAACAGTCATTCCACAGTTCTCACATCACTCTGCAGACTGAGCTGATAAACTGCTATGGACATATATGGGGGGTACTGTCATAGTTTGCTTAAGATATTTTATTGTACACTTTTTTCTTTGTGGTCACAAAACTGTTTTAGCTTTAGTCAAAATAAAACTTTAGTCATAAAAATGCGTTGTTCTTTGCTCCTTTACAAAAATGAGATTTAAAACTGTAATTTCTGATTTTACTGATTTTTTATTCTATTCATGTACCTGATTGTTGGGAACTAACCTGGCAATTTTTTCAAAAAAGGTACAAATGCATGAGTTTTAAATGTCATTCTTTTAAGGGAGTAACTAGTTGCTACACTATAAACAGAGTGATTATTTGTCTAATTTCACTTGACCTGCCTTTTGCTCACTGTAAGAATTATAAAAACATAAGTATACAGAGATCTGACATGCACACACATTCCTGGAGTTTGGCAGCACTTTTAAAACTAACTGATTTTCATTTAGCATGAACTTTTGTGGATATATCCACATTCCTTTTTCTTCCCTCCCCCTACCTTCCTCCTTTTTGTGCAGTTGCCTCAGAGTGTGGCATAGTCTCCTTCTTTGGAGGTTTCTAAACAGGGGCTGGATGGCCATCCGTCAGGAATGCTTTGATGGTGTATTTCTGTAGGAAAGGAGTTGGACTCTTGTGGTCTTTTCCAGCTCTATGATTCTATGCTACTCCCCTTCTTCCAAGGGTCCAGCAACTTATGGAAGGAGGCTCACTCCATATTACCAACAGATATTAATCCCCACCAAAAATGAATCTGGGGCCACAGATCCAGTATCCCTGGGGCAAAAATGGCAACGTTTGATTGCTGTCTATTATGTCATGAGGGAACTTGCATTTCTCATGTATAAAGAATTCTTTCCAGGTTCACATTAGGCTTTTGATGATTCTATAACTTCTACCAGAGTTTTGCTTTTGGAGAATGGAAGAATACAGTGCAAATCCCAGCAGACTCAAGGAGGGCAAATGTTGTCCCCATCTTCAAAAAGCCTGACATCAATACCAGGAAAGATTCTAGAGCATGTCATTAAGCAGACAGTTTGTAACTACTTAGAAGCGATGTTGATTACTAAACATCAACATGGATTTCTCAAAAACAAGTCATGCCAGACTAATCTTACCTCTTTTTATGATAGAGTTATGACCTTGATAAATGAAGGGAATGCTGTGGATGAAGCATTTCTTGACTTCAGTAAGGCCTTTGGCAAAGTTCCCCATGATATTCTTGCAAAGAAGCTAGTAAAATGTGGGCTATACAGAGTTACTGTCAAGTGGATTTGTACTTGGTTGACTGACTGAATCCAAAGGATGCTCACCGATGTCTGCTTCTCATCCTGGAGAGAAGTGACTAGTGGGATGCCACAGGGTTCTGTCTGGGCCCAGTGCTATGCAACATCTTTATCAATGACTTAGATGGTGTAATAGAGAGCATGCTGATCAAATTTGCAGATGATTCCAAATTGGGAGGGATTGCTAATATTCCAGAGGACATGATCAAATTTCAAAATGACCTCAACAGATTAGAGAGCTGGGCCAAAGCTAACAAAATGAATTTCAACAGAGAGAAATGGAAGGTTCTACATTAAAAATGAAATGCACAAATATAGGATGGGAGACATCTGGCTGGACAACAGTATGAGTGAAGGGGATCCAGGAGTCTTAACAGACTACAAGCTGAACATGACTCAGCAGTGTTATGCAGTAGCCAAGAAAGCCAACACAATTCTTGGTTTCCCCAATAGGAGTATGGTGTCAAGATCAAGGAAAGTAATAGTACACTCTATTCTGCTTTGGTCAGACTTCATCTGAAATACTGTGTCCAGTTCTGGGCACCTCATTTGAAGAAGGATATTAACAAGCTGGAATGTATCCAAAGAAGGGAGACCAAAATGTTGAAGTGTCTGGGAGCTACGCCCTATGAGGATCGTCTCAGGGAGCTGGGTATGTTTAGTCTAAAGAAGAGAAGGTTAAGAGGGGACATAATAGTCATGTTTAAATATTTGAAGGGATGTCATATCGAAGAGGGAATGGGCTTGTTTTCCACTGTTCCAGAAACTAGGACAAAGAGCAATTTATTCAAACTGCAGGAAAAGAGATTCTACCCTGAACCTCAGGAAGAACTTCCTGATGGTCAGAGCTGTTCAGCAGTGGAATATGCTGCCTCGGAGTGTGGTAGAGTCTCCTTCTTTGGAGGTTTTTAAACAGAGGTTGGACAGCCAATCTGTTGGGAGTGTTTCTGCATGGCAGGGGATTGGACTGGATGACCCCTGTGGTCTCTTCCAACTCTATGATTCTGTAAAATTATTATTGAACTAAATCCAATGTTTTTGTTTATTGAATTTATACCCTTGTTACTCCAAAATGTAGGTGCCACAAGGCCTACCCTACAATGCCAAATACCTCCTTGAAAAAGTGGGGAATTAATTAGCTCAAAATCAGGAGGCTGCAAGAGAGGGGCAACTTAGCGAGATCTTTTCTACGAGTGTTTATGGGCACACGCAGGAAAAGAACCAACCAGAGATTCAGAAGTAAGCTAAAAATGTGTTTTATTGAGGGGAATTCACTCATGCATGTACACAAGATACACGCAATCACACATTCACACAAGAGCTAACTGAAAGAGAAATGGAAGAAAAATTATAGAGAGGCTGAGGAGTTTGGGAGGATTTATAATTACCAGTCCAGAAGAGTAGTGAAGAGCAGCAATGTGTTCTGGCTTAGGTAGGACTTAAGGACAGTTCTCAGTTCAGGAGCCAGATGGACAGAGTGACGGGTAGACCTTCAAGAGACTGCACTGGGCATCCTGAAATCAGGGGTATTTGTACCCTGAAAATGCCTTGTGACTGTGAAGGTTCCAGATGCAAGACAAAGGGAACCTGTTGTGGACAATGAGTCTTTCGCCTGTTGATGGGCTTAGTGCTTTGATTGACAAAGACATGATGGGTGTTGTAATAGCTGTCTATTGTAGGTGCTGTGAGGAAAGAGGAAAGAATCCAGGTGTACAAGGGATGGATATCTATCAATCAGTTTCCTGGTGGGCTCCTCACAGTTAGATTCCCTGGAAAATTCCAGCTTCTATTTAAGTCTATTATCTACAGGAATGGTATGTATTTGCCTGACAAATGACTCAGTCTTACCTGGAGGAAGTTTGGAGTTGACATATCCTTCTCACATTTACAGTCAAATTCTTTCCCTCACTCAGTTCGAGCTGTCCGTCACCTCTCAGGCTTGAATTGAGCCAATAAAATGTGTTGCCAATTTACATATGATGCCAATTAGGTATGGTGCCCATCCAAACCATACTGACAATGGGGACTCCCAAAGCGGGTCCTTATGCCCTGCCTTTTCCTGGCTTGGGACACAAGATGTTAGTCCAATTAGAGTAGGCCCATTGAAAACAGTGGGACTTATGGAGGAAATGATTACAAAATCTGATTCCTTTGAATAAGTGTGCATTAGCTGGGACCAACATTGGCTTTAACTCAAAGACATTGAGAGTGGTCATTCAGATGCCTCTTAGAAGCCCGGTTGCTAAGAAGAGAGTTGACAGCCTCAATTACTGTGGTGTGGAGTAAATACTTTCTTTTGTACCCCCTGAATAAGGTAGCCTTATTTCAACCTCTCAGATCAGACATCTATTTTGCATATTATATTATAATAATATGCATATTAATAATTATAACTATGCATATTAATAATTTCCATTCTAACTATGCAAAATTGAGCACATAAATAGTTGCAGTTTTTCTACAACTATGTAGAAAAAGACTTAGAACCAATTTTGTAATAACTACTCTTCTGAGAGAAACAATACAGAGTATAATGTGCTTGTCTTGGAACAAGGAGTCATGGGGCCCTTTCACTTCACAAAGTAATAGCACTATCATTCCACTTTAACTGCCATGGTTTCTTCCTCTGGAATCCTGGGATTGCACGTTAGGGGAGGAGCATTAAAGTTCTTAGTGAGAGAGCTCCTCTGGTTCCTCACCAAACTACAAAACTCAGGATTCCACATGATGCAACTGTGGCAATTAAAATGGAATCATAACACTATAACTTTGTAGTATGAAAGAGCACCAAAGTTCAAATCCTTTCTTTGTTGTGGAATTTACCATATGATCTTGTTACCTTGGACCTCAGCAAACTTTAAGGGGAGTAATAGTAAAAATAAACAAAAAACAAAGGTGAAGTGCTCATGAAGAGCCCTTGCTATGGTGACAATGATAATGATACTGTTGACAATTTGTCATGAACAGTTAGTCAGATAACTAGAACTGTATTATTTTTTCAAAAAGTACAAAAATGAGAATAAACACAAACAAACAAATAAATGTTACCCCACAGACAGACCCCCATCACGGGAAGCATGATTTTGATATCAAAATGCATCTGAGCCAGAAGTGACCAGGTTGGTACATAGACAGTCAGGCTAGTGATCAGACAAAAGATCAAAGACTTGTAACTTCCCCTGTCACGTCTCCATAGGAAACCTCGGAAAGGCATGTAAGCACAGGTAATGGGCCATCAGCACACCAATACTTTGGGGAGATTGCCTGACTTCTCCCCAGAATGCTTGGAACAAAGGAAGGCATATCAAAGCAAAGTTCAGTTACCCGGTGTGACTATCATGCAGCCATCAGGCAGATATCATGTAGGTATCAGGTGGCTATCACATCTCCATCATCCTTCTATTTCAGCCATTGTTCTTTCTGGGAACAGGGTCTGCCTCCAGGGCATGTTTGGCCATGTAACTAGACCCCCTTTTCAACTCCATTTTGGAGTTCTCCCAGACTTGACTGGCAGGCTGTCACTCTGACAAGTGAAGCTCCCCTCAGCCCCTCCCCTACGCTGAGGTTTGCTCTCCGCTTGTCTTTTTCCAGCTGAAGACTTCTGGATTGGTACAATATTTTCCTCTCCTCTCGTTCCCTCCACTTTTCCCCTATCCATTTCTACCTCTTTTATTTTGATAGTCCTTGCGTGCTTACGTGAGTGTTCGATGCTGAGTGAGTGTGATTAAACATATTTTTCCTGATAAAATATCTTGAGTGAACTTACAGCCTTGTTCTTTCTTGATCTGACTCCGTAGAAATTGGGTTATAAGATCTCGCTAGGAGTTGACCTGCCCTCTGCTGTTAAAAGCCAGTGCTCTGCCAATTTCCCCAATTTTGGAATTTTAGATCAAATCAGGATATCCTTCAAGGTTTACCACCATAAGTCAGGGTAACATAAACAAACAGATTCATTCATTCATTTATTTATTCCATTTAAACCCACTTTTATCCTTTCATGGGACCTAAGGCAGTATACATTTTTTTAAAAAAAGTTAGTAGAATAACAGAACAAATCATTTTGAATTCTATTCTGTCATATGATTAAAGTCAGTCAAAGACCTGCCTGAATAAAAAAGGTCTTAACCTGTCAGAGGCTGTGTGACTGCACTCTGCAGAATTGGTGAATATATTAATTGGCAGATACGTTTAATTGGAATAAAATATAAATTATACACAACTTATGGCTGGAAGGACCACATGGACCCTGCTAACATGACCTTGAGTTGTAAAGTTCACTGAACCAGAAAAACCTGAGTTTATGTCCATGTTGTAAAAGAGAATTCCTTCAATAAAAACAATAGCCAGCCCAGAGACGAGCAAACCCCCATACTGTATGCATTTCCTCTAGAAACACAAACAAGGCAAACTCATAAAACCAACTATTAGCTCCCTGACACCTAATATTTGTTACAAACTCCAAAGCAAAAGGAACTGTTGGTTTTGACAACTCAGGCTCAAAGAAACGGGAAGATTTCCATCAAATCAATAATTGTCTCATCTTGTCACCAATCACAGCCATCAACACCTCATGCCTCCAGGGCATATTTTTTTGGTATAAAGGGACCTCAATTTTGGCTCCCCAAACAGTATTGTGGATTTCAGGGATCCACTTTGTCCCTCAGAACTTTTGCTATCCTTGGGTGAAGAGCCCAAGCCATTTCATCCTTCTCTGCTTCTCTCTGGATGGTAAATATCACCCCAATCCCCTTTCTATTTCCTCTATCCATTTTTTGTCCCTTTCTTTTTAGTTAGCTTTGTATGACTGCTTGTGTGTATGTGACCGTTTTGTTTGTGTGTATGTATATTTCTCCCCAATAAAAAACATTCAACTATATGTCTTCTGGTTGATCTGTTTTAGCAGTTACCACATAGAACATAGGTGTCAGATCTCACTAAGTTACCCCCCTCTCACAGGCCTCCTATTTTTGAGCTAATTATTCTACATTATTGAAAAGAGGTACTGGCATCACTGGTGGGCCCTTGCGGCATCCACATTTTGGGATAGCAGATGGGGAGACTAATCAGACTTCTTGTGGGAGCAGGTATCAAGAAAGCTCTCTCCTGTTCCCTTATGCACTGGCACTGCACCTGTGAAGGTAGTGGAACTGAAAGAAAGAACCTCCACTCCCACCAGGAAAGATCTGAGAAGTCAGGCTGACTCAAATGGGGATATACAGTCTTTTAAATAGTCTGGACTATTTAAAAACAAAATCAAGTTGAATTTTTGTTTTGTGTTTTCTTGTGATATGGTCAAGATTTTCTGTTAAACTCATTTGGTTCAATAGAGATATTCCCAGAAGGATGAAGATGTAATATCACAAAAGGCAAAATTCATCTTGGCTGCTCCCCGCTCCCAGACTTAAGTTATAGTTCAAAAGTCAAAGTTTCAGTTCTTCTGACCAAAACAAAGAGCCTTAACATCCTCTAAAGATGTTGATTTCATCACCCATAACAGGGACACACATTTCCAGGGGATCAACAAATCATTTTTCTAAAAACTGTACTGATTGTTCATTATAAAGTTAGCAACTGGATCACTTTTGTTGGCAGCTGCAGGCTGCTACTATAATTGAAGAAGTGGGGGTGGGGATACTGTAGGGTTACCATATTCCATTCCTCAAATCTGGGCATTTAATTTGTATACTATGCTAATTTTTACAGTAATTTGCATTCTAATTATGCAAATTTGGCACATTAAGTTTTACATTCATTTCAATTATGTTTCAAACTTCATACCATTTTAACAGTTACAACTGATCTGAGAGAACAAATATAATCAAAATCTACACGCCTATAACTTAAGATATTTAAACTGTGACCTATCTTTCTATTACCTCTCTGCCTCCTCTCTGTGATAGCCCTTGTGATATTTAAAGAGTGCAGTGCTATCACACACACACCCCAGGTCTTCACCTCACTAAACTGAACATGCCCAGTTCCTTCAAGCTCTCCTCATATATTTTGTTCTCTGTACCTCAGATTATCCTTGTTGCCCTTCTCTCAACCTGCTCCAACTTGTTTATATCCTTACAAATGAGGAGCTCTGAACTGCATGCAGTACTCCTGTTACCCCAAACCATGGATGCCACAAAGGCCAACCTGCAATGCCAGTACCTCTGCTCAGAAGTAGGGAATAATTAGTTCAAAAGTAGGAGGCTTGCAAGAGGGGGACAACTTAGCAAGATCTCTCTACCAAGGTTTATGGCCTCATGCAGATTCACACAAGCACACAAAAGCTCAATCACTCATTCATTCACACAAGGACTAGGGAAGAAAGTGGGATAGAAGACATTGAGAGATTCGGGCAATATTTACCGATCCAGAGAGAAGTGGAGAAAGCAGCAATGTGCCTTAGGCAGGAACCTAAAGACAGTTCTCATTCAGAAATCAGATGAATAGAGTGGCATTTGGAATGGTGAGAGACTGCACTGAGCAGCCTAAAACCAGGGGTATTTGTACCCAAAAATGTCCTAAGGGTATGATTGTGACTCTCACTCCCAGCTAAGCAGACAATGGAAGTTGCAACACAAACAATGAAGTCTGGACTGAGTCAATGGGCTTCGTGTTTGCGTGACAAGAGGATAATGGTTGTTGTAATAGCTGAATGTTGTGGAAAGGTAGAGAAACAATAGGAAAATGTCCAGGTGCACAGGGACCAGGGTTAAATCATTCACAGTTTGGTGGGAACTTCTCTATTTCAGCTCTGAGAGTCCAGCTAGATATTTCATACCTATTGTATTCAGAGTGGCTGCACTATTGTCCTGAACTGAGTGGGTCTTCTGCCTAAGAGATAGGTGGGACTGACCTTCCTTGCCATGTCATGTTTGCAGTCAGAAATTTGCCTTTTCCAGGGTGACCTTGCCATCACTTCAGGTATCATTTATATCAGTGCCAATTAATATGGTGCCAATCTAATATTATTTGCCAATTAAACCATGTCAATCAAGGAGGGCTGCGCAGTGAAGTATCAGTGCCAAATATTATAGTGTTGTGGATTTGGCTAATGCCTTCTACTCCATCAAGCTTCATGAGACATGCTTGTATAAATTTGCATTCATATTTCACAGCCAGCACTACATCTACAAGAGTACCTGTAAGGCTTCCATTCAAGTCCCAGCATTTGCCATGCCCTTGTAAGTTAAAATATGGGAGAAATTTAGACCAATTTCTTGGTCACATGTTCTATGTTATGTGAATGACATTTTTATACATGCACTGACAGAGGAAGAGACCTGCAAGATAACCAGGGAAGTCTTGAGTCTGATCAAGGACGCTGGGTTCAAGGCAAACCAGGAGACAACTGAGGTGAAGTACCTGGGACACTTACTGGGGACAGATGAACACACACCAGACACACAGCTTCTGGAGGTGATCTCCAAGCTTTCCATGCCCACAGATGTATATTCACAGAGGGCATTGTTAGGTAAATATAACATCTCCTGGGACTTCATCAAGTCCTTTGTGGAGAAGGCTTGCTCCTTGTACACCCTTCTGAAGAATGATGCAGTTTGAGAGTGGGGATCTGCTCAGCAGAATAACTTTGCTGAGCTGAAGCAAACCTTAGCAAGAGCTCCTGTCTTTGCTCGCCTGGACACATGACGGCCATTTTACATTGAATTGGCAACACTGGAGCTTAGCGTCGACACTACACTCACTCAGCAGTAAGCAGGCATGCAAAGAGTCATTGTGTATGCCTCTCCTGGCCTGAAGCCTACTGAACAAAAGTACAACTCTTGTGAGAAGATCTGCCTGGCCTTGGTGTGGAACCTCACACACTGGGAATACATTGTGGGAGATGGGTGAGTCATTGTCCAGACTACATACACCTTTCAAGTACATTTTATCAAGTAGAATCCAGAATGGACAAGTCTCCAATGCACAGATTTTGAAGTGGACACTTGCCCTAGTAAACCACAGGATTGGTTATGTGAAGGAGCAGAGTGAAGCTCTCACCCCTTATGGCCTGATAGTCATGGGACAGCAACACAAGTGCTCCCTCCCACCATTCATACATGTACATCAGCCACAGAATAGGCAGAGCCCTTCACTGAGGCTTAACTGCAAGGCTTTGTATGCTGGTTCTGTGATGGTTCATCCCTCCACCTTGCAGAAACACCTAAGACAGGCTACGGAGCCATCCAAGAAGATGATTCCTTCACACTCCAGAGAACAACACACCCTCACTCCAGTCAGGTGGCTGAGGCAGAAGCCCTAAGAGCCATCCTAAAATACAAGCCTTTTGACTGCCCACGTGCCATCAACACAGACTCAGACTGGTCTGCTAAGTCAGCAACAATTTGGCTTCCTATCTGGCTTGCCAACAATTTCAAGACTTCAAATGGGAAGACCATTGTACATTTGAACAAGTGGCTTCACTTAGCCACCAGAATACAGGATAGGACAACCAGACATAGATAGCACATATGAAAGGCTATCAGAAAAAATGTTTCTGATGTGTGCATGTGGAACAACTGTGCTGCTGCACTCACCAGGGAAGCAGCGCTTAAGGATGATGGCTCTGCAGACACAGCAGCCATGTGCCCCATCAGCATTAACTCCAAGAAGATAGTTACCACCCCCCTCCTAGATTTGGCCAGCCTCCAGAATGCACACCTTACTTACATGCCAGCAAAGCAGATTAGGTGGAATGCTTAAAATTGTGTTCTGGAGCAAGAGGTCTTTCTAGAGTGAAAGGATCTTGGATGAACTGGATAGCACCTGTTGGAACAGGCACGTCTTTGTTAGATGCAGCCAGTGCAGAGGTTTTAGCAAACAAACTGGCCTATGTTACAACAGACATGGCAAACATGGGCAAACCTTTATGCCAGTCTGCCCAAAGAATGTCCAATGTGCAACACTCAGTTACCTCTCAGCTCATTGATTGTGAAGTAACAAGATAGAGCAACTCATTAATACTTGTATGTGAAATGAATTTTGGTAATAGGAACACGGTTAGCTTTCACTTGCACACAAATGCATACAATATACTTGATGACTATTAGGGATGTAATTCAGCATGCCCACAATGGATGCATTTCAAAAGTAATTAGAGAACTGATTAGACCAAAATTAAGAAAGGAGGAAGTGCAACTGGAAGCATGATGGACCCTTTTAAATGCCACCTATATCCCCTGATCGAACCAACTGAAGCTTTTTATTGCTACAGTCACTATGAGGACCATTCTCCCCATTCACACTATCATCCCCTCAGAGTAGACATAAAGACATCCTGTATTCTAAAGACAGAAATCATTGAGCTACAGTGCTCAGACCCAAATGGCAAACTGTTAACATAGAAGGGGGCCAGCACTGAGAAAACCTGGCTTTATTTGAGAGGGCCAGGCCCTTCAACCCCATCATCCTTGTTTGACACCCCTTAAGGGAAAGGATGGTTAGTGTCCCTACAAACTGAACCACAATACCAATTTAGCAATTGTTTATACAGGAAAGGGATTTGTGTGCATAAGTACAGCCTGCCACAGCATCACCATAAATGGTTAACTAATTCAGCACATAGTGCCCACCTCAAATCAGTGTTGCTGCAGTGTCATCACCATCAGCAATTGTGACATTCCATCTTGATGTAGATCAGACAAGAAATGGCCATGCCCCCATCACCTTATCCATCAGTCACCTTGGTGTTCTTTGGTTTAAAGCTCTACATTCTGCACCAACTCCTCACATACCTCAATCTTAAAGAACAGTTGTTAAAAATCAAGGCAGCCAGAGACAACACACACTGGTTTTGTCTCACAACGGTGAGATGTTGTAAGTGGAATAATAGCACTATAACAGTCTAGTAAGGAAATGGCCTTATATGATGGAGTAGGGAAACCAACAGAAGAAGAATTATTGATTTCTATTATTGGAGGCCAGTATTCGACTATTAAATCTTTACAGGAAATAAAACTGAGCATGATAGAACAGAATATGTTTTTAGAGGAAATAATCAAAAGAAAAATAGAAGAAAAAAGACTAATAAGGAAAATTCACAAAAAAAAATTCTTAATGGCCCAGTGTAGAATGATAGAAGAGTTGACAATAAGTTGGGGAAAAGATATCTTGGTAGATAGAAAATATATTAAAATTTGGTTGCAAAATTGCTAAAAATACAAATACAAATGTAAAAGAACAATAAAAGAAAATGATTGGAAGATGGTACAGAACACTCCATCAAATGGCATAAAAATGGCAATTTCTCACCAAAACGTTGGCATGAATGTGGAGCTAAGGCATTTATATACATATGTGGTGGGAGTATCCATTTATTCAGAAATTTTGGAAAGAAGCTAAGAAACAAATATTATAATAGGAAGAGATGTTCAATTTGTCAGGGATTCCAGGCAGGGAACCCTGGGAAAATGATCAGCCCACTGCAAAGATGTTGTATCATGCCCCAGCTGTGGGTAATTGCAAGGTTGCATAAGAAACTGGGGTCGTGTGCAGATGGTAGAGGGAGGTGTGCAAACCTCTACCTGATTGGTTGTAAATATGTATATAAGAAAGCAATCCCCAGTATGTATTTGTCTGTTGACCAAACCTGGTGCCTGGCGCAAGCTTTTGTCCGTCTGTCCTATGCTTTGTATATAACAGAACTTTGCTGCAAGGTAAAGTGCCTCCTGTTTTGGAAGAAACTCTTCTGTGTGTGAGTATCCTTACTGGGGAACAAGGCTGCCGCTGTTGGCTCGCTGAACTCTGGCTTTTACGCTGCGTTTCCATGGGGCTGAAACTCCTATCATCCCCCAACACAATTAAGTAAAGAAAATTTTTCAACCCTCAATTTAGGAACAATAGGCTTAAACAGGAGTGAAAAGTATGTAATAAAACAAATTTTAAAAGCTGCTTATGCTGTTATTGCTTTAGGATGGATAAAGAAATCAAAGTGGAATGAGCTTTATCTGTTTAAATATATAAAAGAAGCTTTATTATTAGATTTTCTTAGGGAAAGAAGGTTAAAGTATAATGGAAAATATAGTAAAGAATCATGGAGTGATAATTGGAAAATGGTGATTGAGAAAGTAAAAGAAAAATTGAGGTATGAAGATGTGGTAAATTTATTAAGGTTATATCTCATATCGCTTAAAAGGCTTCTTCATAGAAATGGGGTCTTGATCATCTGTCAGCCATTTGGGGGGTGGGGGGTTGGACAGGCTGAAAAAACAATTATTAATTTTTTTTCCTTGTAATAACATTGTAATATAGTATATATCAATGTACATTAAGTATATGATTCATAATAATAGGAAACAACAACAACAACAACCTATGTCTAACTGCCCCTGAGTTGGATGTATCCCTGATAGCTTTAACCCTCAGACCCCTTAAGTCAGAGTAGATAATGTGGTGTGAATCCCAAGATGCTCCCAAGAAAGTTCCACTACTGGCAATTCACTTCTTGCACTCCCTTGCACTGTATTTGCCTGGAGGGGAGTTTGCAGCCCCATTTGCACTACTTTAACTGTTTTTAGAAACATCCACTTTGGTTTTGCAAGATGAGTTTGTTTGTTGTTTGTTTGTTTTGGCATCTTGAACAGTCTTTAAAGTCTCTGGAAGAAACTAGGGCAGAAAAAATTTCACTATTCCCCACTTCTGTCTTTAGGGAATCTCTGGAATGGAATCTGTACAAGCACCATCTTCCCCCAAACTGGATAAAGTGCCACATCAAAACTGTCCAAAGTTGTACAAAGAAAAAAAATACATCAATCTAGACTATTCAGAGACCAATGACCAATTACATTCCTCACATGCAAATACTGGAAGAGGGAAGCTGGGAAGAAAGCCAAGCCTGAATGGCAGGAGTTCACTTTTATTCCCTCAGGCAGAAGAATAGAGAATATTTGTGTTTTCTGTTTGCTGACTGCAGGCCTAGCCCAGCCCATCCCTTCCTTCAGATTGGTAGCCCATGCAAGCCATGTAGATTCCTAGTAAGAAAGTGCTGCATTGCTGAGGAAAATGGTGGCCTACCAGACCTACATCCACCTTTGGAGGATGTAAACATGGACCACTTCTTTCTTTGTCTCTGCTAGTCCTTAAAGTATATTTCAGCAACTGGTAGCCCATAGGTTGAATTCAGTTGCTCACTAAGGATATATTGTCAAAATTGTTTAGTGAGAAGGCCTGGAGGCAATAAGGTAAGTTGGAGGCTACAGGTTTTGGAGTTCATAAAACCACTTTGCCCTGGAGTACCAGAGTACATGGAAATAGAATTTGACTGAGGTCAAAAGAATAGTGGAAATTATTCTTTTTATATTTCTTGCTCTACTTGCTGCTTGACTCTCCCCCAGTTCCACAACATGTCCACCAATAATTGTATGGCCCAAATATATTTGCAGAGGTCTTCAAGTGCTCTGCTTTTCAACTCACTTGCTCAAGTGAGTGTGCAGTGGCTGTTAATCTCATCAAGAAAGTCTTGGCTGTCTGTCTTAATTAGCCCACCATCTCTAAAAAGATGAATCACTTTAAACTTCCTTAATTACACTTGAAAATCACCTTTCTCACCCACCGCTATCACCACATGTAAAACCATTTCAGAGGCAAACAAATCCCTTAAATTAACTTTTACTGGAAGTGCTTTGTGAATGAAGTCTTTCTGTGTACATATTGATGGCCTTTCTTGGTTAGATACTGAAAGAAACCATAATGTGAGCTGACATGGTCTACTGCCTTCAGATACAGAAGCTTAATTGAACTGCTTTACTCTTATACTTGCCTTGTTACCCCACTGGAAAACCCTGTCCCAGGGTCTACAATTTTGATGTTAAAATATGATTCCATGTGCCTGAGAGGTCGCCCGGATGAGCATGTAGGCAGCAACGGTCGAACGATCAAAAACCAGATCAGGCCAGAAAAATCCCCAGTCACATAGCCCCAGGAGACCTCAAGCTGTGCAAACCCACAGTAAACAAAAGGTCCTCAGCCACTGAGGAGCCAACTTGAGGGTATTAGCATCTTTGCCCCAAGTTGAACACCGATAGCAATAAAATCCTATCAGGCAAGGACCATTTACATAAAGTCACACCACAGCCCAATGCAACCGAAGATCCTGAAACTTTGGCAACACCTTGTGATCTCATCATGAAAAAGGAGTTGCCATTGTGGAGCTTCTTTTCCATTGCAACACGCATTGTTCTTCCCAGGAAAGAATTAGCCCTCCAGGTACTTTCCCCCCTACAAATAGTCCCTGTAAAAATTGGGCTGAAGGTGTTGCTAGGTTACCCTGCCCCTCATTCTGCTATGACCAGTGCTCCAATAATTCCCCCAGTCTTTGCATTTTTGGAGCAAATCAAGGAGTCACTGAGGGGACCCCCAGAAGTCAGGGTAGAATCATAGAATCATAGAAATGTAGAGTTGGAAGAGACCACACGGGCCATCCAGTCCAACCCCCTGCCATGCAGGAACACCCTCAAAGCACTCCTGACAGATGACCATCCAGTCTCTTCTTAAAAACCTCCAAAGAAGGAGACTCCGCCACACTCCGAGGCAGCATATTCTCCCTTATCGCCTTAAATAAATTTACTACACTTGATTGGGGGTCCTCTAATATAAACACAACAACATTCATGAAAGCTTGAAGTTTAAATTCTTCTTTAATTACCCTTATTCCTCTAATCCTCATGTCTAATCTGACTTCCCTACACAATACCTCCAATGCTAAAATAAATAATAATGGAGAGAGCGGACATCCCTACCTTGTACCTTTTTGAATTATTATATATTCTGATTCACTATCATTTATTCTTAATTTAGCTTTTTGGTTTCCATATATCACTCTAATTCAATTATAGTAGTTCTCCCCTATTCCTAATTCCTTTAATAATTTAAGAAGAAAAGTCCAATTTAAATTATCAAAGGCTTTTTCTGCGTCTATAAAAAATAGCGCTCCTTTTACATTATTATGGTAGTTTAAATTCTCCATTACATCCATAACAATTCTAATATTATTTTTTATTTGCCTTCTTGGGAGAAAGCCATTTTGATCTTCATGAATAAATTCTTGGAGGTAGGTTTTTAATCTAATCTACCTAATCTAATTGCTAAAATTCCGGCATATATTTTATAATCCTCATTTAGCAAAGAGATAGGTCTGTAATTTTTAATTAATTTTGGGTTGTGGTCTTCTTTAGGTATTAAAATAATAGCTGCTTCTTGCCGTGTCTCTGGAATTCTACTATTCTACTGTTTTGAAGAATATCATTCATAACTCTCCATAAAGATTGAGCTAATTAATCAATAAATATTTTATAGCAAATGGCTGATAGGCCATCTGTCCCAGATGCTTTCCCTCCTCTTAGTCTTTTAATAGCTTCTTTTATTTCATCTAGTGAGATCACTTCATTTAACATACTTTTAACCCCTTCTGAAATTTTAGGAAAGTTTTCCCAATTTGATCCTCCAAAGAGGCCTGTTTTTTATATAAAGCACTAAAATAATTATAGAACAAATCATTAATTTCTTTTTCTTTTGTTACAATTCTCTATCCCCCATTTTCAGTTCTACTATCCTTCTTTTAGCTCTTTCCTTCCTCACCTTATAAGCTAACCACCACCCTGATTTATTTACACACTCAAAATGTTTCTGTTTATCAAATTCCAATTTCCATTTGACCTCATCTAATAACAACACATTAGCTCTTAACATATTTAATTGTTTCATACTCTTATCATTAGTGGGGTACTTCTGCAACTCACATTCTTTTAATTTTATTTCTTCCTCAATTTTTTCCAATTTCTCCTTTTTCCCCCCCAAATTTCCAAATTTTTCTGAATAAACAACCCTCTACTAACAGCCTTGCTGGCATCCCATACTATTCTAATATCAACCCCTTTATCCAAATTTAGTTCAAAATATTCCTGAATTTTCTCTTTACATTCGTTCATTATGTTATCATTTTGTAATAATAATTCCTTCAATCTCCAATAGAATTTTTCCCCACCTGTTTCAGTACCATTTGAACTTGGTTGTGATCTGACAATGTTCTATTTAGCTTTCTATTTAGCTATTCAGCTTTCCCACTTTACTTACCAAAGTTTTTGAAATCCAAATCATATCGATTCTTGAAAGTGAATGGTGAGCATCTAAAAAGAAAGTATAACATTTCTTGTCCCCTTCCTTATTCTCCAAACATCTGCTAACTGTAATACTTCTACTATTTCAAAAAATTCCTTTGATAGCTTTCCCTGATTCTCCTTTATCTTTTTTCCTGTACTTCTACCAACTAATGGATCCACTACTCCATTAAAATCCCCTAAAAGACACCAATAAGGGATTTGATAACAAGAGAGTTGTAAGCTTTCCTGAGATGTTAAAATTAGCATAACATTGCACATCAGACAGACTGGGCAAATAATTTTAACAATTCCATCTTTGTAGTATCCAATACGATTGTCTTAGTAGTAAAAATTCCCATTACATAATTAATATAAGTCCAGTACCTTGATCCACATCCAAAACCACAAAATACAGACAGTTAAACATCAGAAGAAAGGCAATCAGTCTTTTAAAGATCAAAGAAAAAATAGTCCACAATCAAAATCCAAAATGTTTCAAAAATCCATGTACACAAATGTATATATATAATCCCAAGGTAAAAGTACATAAAGAAAGAGAAAAAACTTATGTGCTTAACTTATTCTTCTATAATGCCAATAGTGATTAAAAAAAAAAGAGGTACTGTCTCCTGAACACAAGCACATGAGAGCTTTAAGACAATAGCTAAATACAGCTGCAGCAAGCAAAGGGCTTATTGTTTCCATGAACAAAAATATACCAAAGAAAATTATATACATACAAGAGGTCCAGACACTGAAATGCAATGTATATGGGGTTTGAAATACCCGCCCCCCTCTGGCTCCACTGAAGCAATTCTCCTAGAGACTTGAGACTCACTGTGGCTGCTCTGTACCTGAGCAGACACTTTGCAGAACCTGATCCTGACTCATGAGAAGTCTTCAAGCTCCCCGTGTTTCAGGGAGCCCACGTGCTTGACAGGGGAGACCCTGTCAGGCACACCACTTCAGGGGTACATAATCTTGTGGAGTTAGCTAAATTGCATTTGCCATTAAAGCGACCAGATGCTAGAACCCCCCTCTGTCATTATTAATAGATGTTGACAAACAATTGTTTATGAACTTCTTGATGTTGAACCCCCCCCCCAGTTCATTTCCTTCAAAATTGCTTTCAAATTCAGTGGGCCCTCAGTATCTACTAAGGTTTTGTTCCAGGACCTCCTCTGGACACCAAAATTTGTGGATGCTCAAGTCCCATTATGTACAGTGGGTTAGAAAAATGGTGTCTCTTTTATAAAATGGCAAAATGAAAGCTTGCTTGCTTGCTGGTTTTTTTTTAAAGATATTTTCAAGCCATGGTTGTTTGAATCTGTAGATACAGTATCCACGGATAAGAGGGCCAACTGTATACCTACTTTACTTTATTAAATGCTTTTTTCTGCATCAAAAAAGCCAACAACAACAGAGAGAGAGAGAGAGAGAGAGAGAGAGAATGGAAGGAAGGACTTCTTTTTATTGTTTCTAACATATCTCAATAAATTCTTTCATTTGTTTTTCATGTAATGTTCTTGATAAATTCAGTCTGATCATAATAAATTATTTATGAATAAAATTTTTCAAACTTCTGACTAACAGAGAGTGAGACAGTCAATAGAACTGAGATAACTGAGGATTGTTTTCTTAATTTCAAAATTATTTTATTAACAGCTATTACCCATGTTGCTGGTGGTTGTTTTTACAACAAACAGTCATTTATCATTGTTCTATATTTTGGTATTAATTTCTGGAGAATGAATAATTCAATAATTCAATTCAGTAATTCAATGGGTGAGTAATTCTGTAGTAAACCCATTTGGTCTTGGAGCAAATCTTTGGAGATTCTATTTTTTTTTCTTTCTTCTTTAATTTTATCTTCTGTAATTGGTACTTCCAATTCTTACAAGTTTTCAGTTGACACTTTATGTGTGATAATGTTTGAATGACTTTTTTTTAATTTGATTGATGGATTCTAAGTAATACTTTATTCTTTGTAAAATTGCTCAAACAGTTAGAATCATGGAATCATAGAATCGTAGAGTTGGAAGAGACCACAATGGCCATTGTCCAATCCCCTACCATGCAGGAACACACCCTCAAAGCAACCCAGCAAATGGGCATCCAGTCTCTGTTTAAAAATGTCAAAGAAGGTGACTCTAAGGCAGCATATTCCACTGTCAAATGTCTCTTATCATCAAGAAGTTCTTCCTGATATTTAGGTAAAATCTTTATTCCTGGAGTTTGAATCCATTGCTCCATGTCCTAGGCCATTTCGTTACTACACTGTTATAGTGCTGTTATTCCACATTCCACATCCTGTGGAGTTCTAGGGTTTGTAGTTTACTGAGGCCAAAGAGCTCTCTGGCTGAGAATTCTAAATGCCCCTCCCTAAACTACAAATCCCAGGATGTTGAAAGTGGAATAGTAGCACTATAACAGTGTGGTGTGGAAATGGCTCTAGTCTGAAGCAGTAGAAAACAAATTTGCTCTATCTTTAACATGACACCCCTTCAAATTTTTAAATATGGCTATCATGTCACCTCTTAACCTTCTTTTCATCAGGCTAAACATACCTAGCTCCCTAAGCCTCTTATCATAGGGCATGTTTTCAAGACCCTCCACCATTTTGGTTGCCTGCCTCTGGACATGTTCCAGCTTTTGATATCCTTGTTGAATTGCAGTGCACAGAACTGGACACAGTATTCCAGGTGAGGTCTGACCAAAGCAGAATATAATGGTATTACTTCCCTTAATCTTGACTCTGCACTTCTGTTGATGCAGCCCAGAATCGCATTGGCTTTTTTAGCTGCCTCATCACACTGTTGACTCATGTTCAGCTTGTGGTCAATTAAGATTCTTAGATCCTTTTCACATATACTGTTTTCAATCAGTCTCAGATTTCTTGTGAAATTTGAGTTATTTTATATTTTATTGCCAAAATTAATGTTTGAACTTGTCTTGTTTTCAGTAATTCAGCCAATAATTTTGAAGATTTATTTGCATATTAACTGCTGTTAGGATAGTGTTGCAATTTTTCTGCTTGCTGGTTTTGTTAACTTGTAGTTATCAAAGTTTCAGTGTCTTTGGATTGTTTACGTTGTTATTCTTTTTCTTAGATTTATAGAATGAATCTCTTTTCTTTCTGTGTAGTCCTTCTGTTAAGTTCTGTTGTTTTTGATATTAAGAATCTTCACATATATGCTTTGAGGTATCACACATACTTGTACACGTACCTCCAGAAATTGTTATTCTTAAAACTCAATCTAATAGTGTTTTATATCTGTTTTATTTATGATTTGCATGTATATAATTTATTCATTCTCCAAAGTTTATTGTGTTTTTTTAAATATATTCTTAACATCAAAGATATAGTTGCCTGACCTGCATATACCATCATCTATATTTCAAATGAGTTTGTTGGATTATTAAACAAGAAGGTATGGAAAAATTCTGAGTCTTATTCAGAATGACTGATTTAGCAAATTGCTATTCCAACCTGGAATAAAATCATAGGATGAAATCATTCAGAGATGTTCTTTATACAATTTGCTTGGATTTGGTTGTGAATTCAAAAGGGGTGATGATAAGTCATGACAGCACACATATATGCTGCAATCGAGATAATAAAGATAATAATATATAATTACTGATTTTAGGAAATACTTATTTATGTATATTATAATAAATAATAACACCAAACTGCTTAATATATATGTATTATCACTGATATAATCAGTGTAAACCTGTGTTATGAGGCTGAAAGGAGATGAGACTGAAAGATTGTGGCTTATCTAAAGCTTATTTCTTTATAGATAGAAATAATGGTTTCAATCAACAATTGTCTGGGTCATAGTTCATAATCTTAGCCACTGTACTACACAAACTTTCTAGAAATGCATTTGGCAGCATCTGCATGCATTAATTCATCATTCTGTGGGCAGATATTTCTTCGTAGATTAGATTCCTTGTTTTGAATCCTATAGTATTTATGTGATGTAGCAGTCAGGATCAGCTACAGGTAAAGGCAGTGATGTAGACTTGAGTCAACTGACTTGGACTTAAGTCACTCGAGTGACTCAACTTGGACTGGACTCTTCAATAAATGATGCACTGTCTTGACTAAACTCAAGACTTGTATATTTTTAGTGACTGACTTGATGCCCTTGGCTCAGGAGCTCAACACATTCATCCAGAAACCTTACAACTTTGAAGAAGGCTTCCATCTCTTTTTGCCTACTGGTCACATGACAATCTGTCTCAAGCCCAAAGTGTGGGTGCATTTCTCAGAGGGAATAGCAAATGGGTTAGACGATGGGCTTGAGGCAGGCTTGAAGTCTGCTCAGCAGTCTGTCCCTGCTGCATATTGGAGGTGCCTTCTAAAACTTCTCCTAAGAGCAGAAGACAAGACCCACCCCTAGGATTCAGGGTTCATTTCTCAAAGGGGAACAGCAAATGTGTTAGGCAACAGGCTTGAGGAGGAAGGATCATTCTAAAGCTTTTGAAATTTCAGTAAGGGGGAGTAAGAGAGACTCCATTCCCCAATTCCGAAGCTGCATACTTTTTTATGCTCATTGGCACGAAAGCCCACAGCTTTAGGAAGGGGGAGTAAGAAGGATCCTATTTCCCACTACCAAAGCCGCAGATGGCAAAATCGCAAATGTGGAAGGCCAACTCTGCTTAAATGGTTAAAACTGGCTTTATTTGACTCTGTCCAGAAATTCTGGATTATAGGTTGAGGATATTGGCCCTTTCTGCGCAAGGAAGTTAAAACGGGCCAAGGCATCCTGTCACGGAGGTTGTCCGCACCTTGGATCGGACTAGGTTTAGACTATTTACCTTAGTTCCGCACCTTAGTTTGATCCAAAACACCCCCAAGTGGTCCTCCAGCGTGCTAAGTGAAGCCCAGAAAAATCCGGTTTTTCAATCTTCTGGAGCGCACCATTTCGTTCCTGCTCAGTTGTGCAGATACGCAGGCTCACACCAATGCAAGCCTGCGATCAACGGAGGGCAGGCTGTGGGCTTTGACAGCATCAGCGATTGGTCTGGACCCATGAAGAACAGGAAGCCGCCATTTTCAGCCTCAGCAGTGCGGATCTACGGACCTTGCACTGCTCCGATTCGCCCTGCAACAAACAGAGGAGCCCTGCAGAAGGGCTTAAGGGAAAGTCCGCGTTGCTTTGAAGAGAGAAGAACTGGTAAGTAATGGCACGGAGCGATTCACTCACCTCCTGCAGAAAGGGCCAAAGTTGGCTCTCAGATTTGAGACCTGACTTGAGACTTAATTTGAAAGTATCTTCAAGGACTTGAAACTTGATTTGAGATTTGAAGGCAGAGACTTGACTTGAGACTTGGAGTAGAAGACTTAAATACATCACTGGGTAAAGGGGGCCCTCTGATGGGGTTCCTACTTCAATAAGCCCTCTAATGGGGTTCCTAATTCACCAGTGGGTCACAGCAGACTTGCCTGGTGAGTACTGTGCAATAGGCACCAGCACTCCAACAAACATGAGATGGCTGGGTTTACTTAATACCCCAGCAGCTGCATGCCCATTCAAGACCAAGCTACCCTGAAGTACCTTTGCAGGATAATAGAGATAGCTCACAACAATCCATTACTGAAAACTCTTCTGCATCAGATACTGTAAGGATTTCAGCTAATATCAGCAAGAACAGGTAATCTGAGGGTGATGCTTTCAGAAGATGTAACTGTAGTGTCTAATCCAAAAGTCCTGGTCCTCTGAGCCTGTGAGCCTTGGCTTTCCTACACCGCTACTGTGCCATCAGTTGCAGCTTAACTCAATATTGCTAGCTCTTGGGACAGAATACATTTCCTTGACTTGCCATGATTTGTTCAAACTAAAAGATTTAATTTTTTAATCTTTACAGTCAGCTTTCAAAGTATTGCCATTTCCACACTGGCTTAAAGAAACGGTGCGCAGCGTCCTCCAGGGAGGACATCTGCACCTGGGAGTGGACTGGGTCGGACCTACTTACTGTAGTTCCATACCTCAGCCCGCTCCCGGCAGACCTGAAGTGGTCGACCAGCATGCTTTTGAAAGACCGCTTGAAACAGGTCTTTCAAAAGCATGAAGCGTGCCACTCTGTTCCCATGCTCCGGTGCAGATTTGCAGGCTCGCACCGGTGCGAGCCTGCGATCTGCCAGGGGCGGGCTTTAGGCTGGCGAGCTTCAGCGGTTGGTGGAGAGCCTCGACCAACCAGAAGCCGCCATTTTTGTCCTCGGAGCAGTGCGGAGTGGCGGCCACGCACTGCTCCGGACCAGCCTGGACCCAAGCGTGGAGCCAAGAAGTCCGGTAAGTACCAGCACGGGGCAATTCCCTCGCCCGTGCGGAAATGCCCTAAGTCTGGTGCTAATGAAAGTTAGGAGATTGCAGTAACATTGGACACTCTTCTGTATCAACAGCCTATGTTAATTTTTGCAATTTTTAGAACATTATCATTGATTTTACATATTTTTTCCGTTCAAAAAGAAAATTAGAGATGTTAACACAGCCTTTCCCTACGGCTGGGATTAGGAGGATTATTCCATCAGGCATTAATGCAAGAAAATATTCAAGGATTTGCTTATAATTACAGATTATACTGCATGTGAGACATTAATCTGTGCTCATGTGATGATTTCTCATTTCTTAAAGCAAGACAAAATGATTACTCTCTTCCTGATAAGTTTACAGTTTTGCACTTTTCATTTGGGAAATTATATTATGCCAAAAGCAGTAACAGTGGCAGCACGGAAAACTGGGATTATCTGACCGGTTCTTTCTTCCGAGTTTCTTTTTCTGTTTTTCTTCTGGCTATCCTCAGCTGCACATAATATTATGAAAAAATACTATAGTATTCTTTATGTTCAAGAAGTTTGCTGTTAAATGTGGTTCCCTTAACTGAAGAAATCTAATTGGTTTATTCTAGATTCACATGTTGTTTCATTTATGCTAAACCAGTGGTGGACCAAGAGATATATTTAGCTCCCAGTGCTGCTTTTGCAACCTTTATTTATTTACACTCCAAAAGCAGCAATTCACTTTTCAAACAGGTTGCAGCACCCCACTGCATTAGTTGCTATTCCCCACAATATCTATTTTTCAAAAATAGAAATGGATTTCCAGACACTTCTTTATTTTTCCTCCCATGTTTATGTCATTTTGGCCAATCCAACGAGAGTGCTAAGGGAAGATAAATTGGCTCCCAGTCTTGCTGCATGCCCCCTCCCTGTAAACCAAAGGAAAAGACTATATGTTTCTATATGTCTATTTGGAAATGACTTGAGGACACACAAAAGCAGCAAATTTATAGCAGATGAGTCAGTAGATGGAGTACTGGGAAACATAGATAATCCAGCATTGTATAGTGGTTAGAGCAGGACTGAGCAACTGTGGTAAACTAGGGACTGCATTCAGGCACACGAGACTACTTTTAAAAAATCTGTTATTTTTCAAAGATAGAGGCGTATGAATGTTTGGATAGACCAGCAAGATTTCTGTCAAAGCAGGTCGAACAAAGAGAATTTAAAGCAAGGATCTGCTGAAGGGAGTTGAGCAAAGAGGATTTAAAGGGATTCAAACAAAAGGGACGGAAGAAGGAGTGGGAATGTTTGGAGGGATCAACAAGATTGCTGCTAGAGACTGAGGGAGAGCAAACAAGAAGAAAGTTAAGCAGGAACTACAGTGAGTGAGGTGAGAAGCTGTAGGAATGTCTTGGCTGCTGCAGGAAGCAGAAGATTGTTTACACCAAGGTGTGGCAAGCAATTGTTACTGCCCTGGCTAGCCTGAGCTTTGAGAGATATAAAAAGATATCTTTAATATCAATAATTCAGCTTCACATATTCCTTCCACATGCTTGCGAGGCCCCCGGACAAGCACGCATACAGGCTCGGCCGATAATTGCCGTAATATTCCAGCACAATACAGGCAGGCCAGAAACAGCTGACACGCCGCTTTAGGAGACCTCAAGGCAAGTACCTCCATTAGGTATGCAAGCAACTTTCAAACGATCCTCTGACTAGGACTGGCAGCTTGATGGTCGAACTGTACAATGCTCAAGTACTCCATGTTTGCATACCGGCTATGCTATTGACAATTTGGCTCTAACTCAATCATTCAAATTCTGACCTTTTGGAGGCTTTGTCTCCAGCTCCAAGTCTATTGTTTTCCCAAAGTCCGACCTAGCCTGCGGTCACAATTCTCCTTATAAAAACCCCTGACTTTGAGCGCTTCATTGGATCGCTCCCAAATTCCAGACCACCTTGCTGCCGCATCGCTTAGTGAGCTTCCCCTCAGCTCCACCTGCTGAGATACATTGAACCCCAGCTTCGCTCTCCATTTTCTTCCGGACTTCAGGACAGGTTTCGTATCACCCGAATCAACTATCCCTCTGAAAATCCCGCTATCTTACTCACACCTTTATTTTCCGTAGTTATGTGTGTGCGTGTGTTGCTTACATCGTGTGCCTGTCTTTAATAAAGATCATTCATTACTTTCCAACCGGTCTGCTTCTTGACTTGGCCTGACCCTGTAAACACTGGGTTACAAGATTCCACTACGTTACCCTGCCTCTCGTTTTGCCAACTAGTGCTCTTGACTAATTTCCCCAATTTGTGTAATTGCAAGCTTATTTAGGTGTCCCTCCCGGGACCCCCACAATACAGGGTAACACAATGCTAACTATTTCAAGTAGCAAGTGTCTCTCAGCTTTTGCATAGAGAGGTCCAAAGGCAGCAGATGGGCACACTTTGTTGTCTGGCAGGCTCCATGCTGCCCAATAGTTTGCATTTTGCCTTCCTCTGGATGAGGATGTTAATCTGGAATGGGCCATTTACTTCAGAACTGCAAGCAAGTTTTCTCCCTTAAGCACCCCAGGGGACCACATAGACTACAGTAAATGCCCAACAAAAAGGAAAACTGGAAACAGGTGGATATACAAAAACAGTGTAGGGACAGTCTCTAACTGGTATGAAAGCAAGAATCCCTTTCTTTTGGAAGAGGGGAACCAAAAAAATTGTAGTCTTGCCTGGAGAGATTGAAAGCTGCAATAACAGCCTTGGGAGTAGGGATGAAAAGATATTCAAAGATGCAGTGGGGGTGGGGATGGGCTTCTCCAGCATCAAGAAACCCCAAAGATAAGAATGCTCCTGAAGCCCCTCTTCTGTCCCCCACAAGGTTTGAAATAGTACTCCTACCCCTATATCTTAGTCTCACTTTTTTTCCTGCCCTCCTCCCTACAGCCATTTAGTGGGTCAGGATTGTCTCTTGTTACGATCCAATAGCTGGCACACAATCCTGTCCTGCATTGTTGTATGCCAGCTAGCAGAACATAAACAGCATCACATAGTGGCCAGGAGAAGATGGAAGCTGAGGATTGTTCAGATTATTAGTTCCAAATAGAGTACATCCATTGAAATCAGTGGGATGTAAGTGGTAATTAACAAGTCTCAGTCCAGTTGTCTATTAGAGTTGGGACTAAAACTGGACTCGGTACTTTGTTTTAAGAAATCACACCAATGCAAGAGGACAAAAATTATCTACAGGCATCTATGCAGTGCAGATTGCCACTAACTACAGCTGATGGGAGTTATAAAGCAGAAGCATCTCAAGTGTCACAGCTACCCACCACTGAAACAAAGAGCTATAAGATACCACCACAAATTGTATGATAATAGGAGGGAACAAAAAAACTTAAAACTGTTTGTGCTTGTTTGTGTTCCTTTTTTTTCCTGTCTTCATTGCTTTCCCAAATACTAGGGATCATCCAAATTAGGATGGCTACTTCAGCTAAAGGGACCAAGTCCAGAGCAACTTGCACCTTCTGTTGCTTCTGCACACTGCTTTTGTGGTGATCAAGGTAGCCCTTGACACCTGACTTGAACACCTAAGGGAGGAAAGATAAAGTCCATTTTCCCTGCAAAATACACATAGAATCATAGAGTTTGAAGAGGCTTCAAAGGCCATTGAGTCCATCCCCTGCCATATAGGAATATGCCATCAAAGCATTCCTGACTGATGGCCATCCAGCCTCTGTTTAAAAAACTCCAAAGAAGGAGACTACCACACTCTGAAGCAGTGCATGCCACTGTCAAACTGCTCTTACCATCTGGAAAATCTTCCTAATGGTTCAATGGAATCTCTTTTCCTGAAGTTTGAAGCCATTGCTCTGTGTCCTAGTCTCTGGAGTAGGAGAAAACAAGCCTGCTAAATCTTCCAGATGACATCTCTTCAACTATTTAAACATAGCTACCATGTACCCTCTTAAACTTCTCTTCTCCAGGCTAAACATACCCAGATCCCTAAGCTGTTCCTTATAGGGCATGATTTCCAGGCCTTCTACCATCTTGGTCACCCTCCTCTGGACAAATTTCAGCTTGTCAATATCCTTCCTGAACTGTGGTGCCCAGAACTGTATACAGTATTCCATGTGAGGTCTGACCAAAGCAGAATATAGTGGTACTATCACTTCTGTTGATCTGGACATTATACTCATGAAGCCCAGAAGTACATTGGCTTTTTTAGCTGCCATATCACACTGCTAGCTCACATTCAGCTTGTGGTCAACTAAGACTCCTAGATCCTTTTCACATGTACTGTGGTCAAAATAGCTGGCACCCATCTTTTATCTGGCCATTTCATTTTTTCTGCCCAAATGTAATATCTTACATTTCTCCATGTTGAAATTCATTTTGTTAGTTTTGGCACTGCTCTCTAATCTGTTAAGATCATTTTGAATTATGATCCTGTCCTTAGCTAGCCCTCTCCTAATTTGGTGTTATCTGAAAATTTGATAAGAATGCCCTCTATTCTCTCATCCAGATCATTGATGAAGACGCTGAATAGCACTGGACCCGTGAAGAACCCTGTGGCACCCCACCCATTCTTCTCTCCAGGATGCAGAAGAGCTAATGGTGAACACCGTTTGGGTTTCATCAGTCAGCCAGTTACAAATGCACCTGACAGTAGCACTATGGGTCACATATATTTCAGATTATAAGGAAAGACAGGTTGCCTATTTCTCTATGTGGGTTGTCGTGGCAGAATGAAGACTGGGGTGGTATTACTAAAAATTATATCCTACCCTCTCTGGATAGCCCATTTAATAGATTCTCTTATCCTGCCAAATGAATCTCTGTAGTCATGTTCTGCCAGCTTGGAAGGCCATGGTGTACCGGAATATCACAGTTTTTTTCCACAACTGTGTGGTCAACCAGTTCATTACTCATGAAGAAAACAGCAAGATGTGCATCTCTCATGGACACTTGCTGTCTTTGCTCTGTTTGTTTACTTTGCTATAGCCTATGCTCTGGGCCAGAAAATTTCACAGGAGACACATTGGATGATAGCTTTGTCTAAAAAGAGTAATTAAGCTGTTGGACTGCCTTTTACACAGTCTTATTCAAGTGCTTTCCTGCCCTTCTTGGTTGGAGAAAATAGCTAGAGGAAGCAAAGTTAACACTCATTTCTGTTTGTTTGTTTTAATGCATAAAGTGAACAATAATACTGAATATAAATAGAAGAGGAAAGGTACTTCCTGCAAATTTATGAAAGCTTCTGAAATTAGTTTCAAGCCTTCAGCCAAAGTTAATACAGTCATATAGCCAGAATTTCCATGAAAGTGTATGTATTTGAGTGTATGCACCAGTAAAACTGTGTAAATAAATACTGCACCATTTCCAGCTGAAGATTTGCTGTCTCATGGCTTGGTAGATGGCAATATTTCCCACTTAGCTGGAAAATGTAAGAAAACTCTTTCACTGGCAAAACTTTACAGAATTGGATTTTATACAAAGAAATTTGCATTTTCTGCTTAGACTTGCACATGAATGGTCAGTTTGGAATAATTGTCAAATACCTGCCTGCATTCCAATGCAAACAAGGATAAAATTAGCCTTTTTGTGCTAAAGCATAAAAATCTTATGGAACAGGAAAATCCAGAGTTGCGCAGAATCTTATTCCAGTTCTTCATTTTTAAGTCTGGAGAAAGAACAACCACCAGTATAGTTATTGTTCTGTGCCTTCAAGTCATTTCTGACTTATGGTGATCCTAATACAAACCTATAATGGTTTCTTTATTGACAAGATTAGTTCAGTGTGATATGGCAGGGATATACAAGCTGCCATATCACATTGTTGACTCATGCTTAGCTGGTGGTCTACTAAGATTCTGAGACCTTTTTCACATGTACTGTGGTCAAGCCAGGAGTCACCCATCTTATGTCTGTGCATTTCATTTTTTCTGCCCAAATGTAGTACCTCACACTTCTCCCTGTTGAAATTCATCTTATTAGTTTTGGCCCGGCTCTCTAATTGAGTTCTGATCCTGTCCTCTGGAGTAGCAGCTATCCTTCCTAATTTGGCACCATTTGCAAATTTAGTAAGAATGTCATCTATTCCCTCATCCAAGTTATTGTTAAAGACACTGAATAGCACTGAGCCCAAGACAGAACCCTGTGGCACCCTACTAGTCACTTCTCTTCAGGATAAAAAGGAGCCATTGGTGAGCACTCTTTGGGTTCAGTTGGTCAACCAGTAACAAATTCACTGAATAGTAGCATTGTCTAGTTCAGATTTTACTAGCTTGCAAGAATGTCATGGGAAACCTTGTCAAAGGCCTTACAAAAGTCTACGTATGCTATATCCACAACTCAAAGAGAGAGAGAGAGAGAGAAGATTAGTCTGGCATGTACTGGTTTTTAAGAAACACATGTTGACTTTTAATGATCATGGCATTTCTATACTACCTCTTTACGTATTTTGTTCTGCATTACCCTTATTATACCATCTTTTCTTCTTTTTTCTTTTAAATTTTTGAGCAAACAAAATTATAACACATTACATATTCCACATTAAAATATTTTTATATTACTTTAACAGTCCCCCTCCCCTCCTCCCTCAATACCCATCAATGGCTTTAAAAGAAAATTTTAGTAACCATTTCTCAAAATGTGGAATATTTTATCAATAGTTTCTCTCACTTCTTTCTACCTATTTTCCTTATTATATCATCTGTTCCATCCAGCCCCAATCCTAAATGGACAGGTACAAAAGCCCCTCCCAGACGCTAGAGCTGCAATGCCCTCAAAATCACTGTACAGAATTGAAATCTCGTAAGAGGCAAAAGTTTAGCATGACAGAGTAACAGGCCCAATGATGGGCCATGAGTTCAACACATATTGCAAGGCATGCATAGGACAGAATGTCAGATCATAACTAAACCCCAATCGCAGGATGGCCTCTTTCCTAACTTGATTTGTCTTGGAGCACTTGATATACAAGACAACTCCCTCCTGAACAAATTCCAAAACAGGAAACTCCAAAGCCTTACCTGAAGCATCGTCCTTCGAAGCAAACCAATTCACTAATTCACAAGAGAGAGAAAAAGGCAGTCAAAGAAACAGCATGAAAAAATGAAACTTTGAAAGGAGAACTACAGATCTTGTTACCCCCAAATGTGGGTGACTCAGGAGTCTCCCTGTGATGACAATACATAATTGCTAATCAAAGTGAGTGGCAACCAGCAATCAGTGTACTGTGAGCTAGCTGATCAAAACTGTGGAGTTTTATATACAATTTCTACCTAGAGGGCATGGGTGCCAATAGGTCTCTGGCCAAGTAAACAATGGAGCTCACAGAGTGGACAATGCAGTCTAGAATGAGCTGATGGTTTTAGCATTAGGTGTCAAAAGGGACTAATATTTTTTAATAGTTCAGTGTTTTTGGATGGGTTTGAGGATAATGAAATAGATGTCAGGGTGATTTATATCTCCCTAGTTTCCCTGTTATTTCCTGACTATGACCTCACCATGCCTATGAGGTGTTTTTCTGGCCTAATTCGCAGTGCACATGTTCAACCAGTCCTTTCTTCTTGGCCAGTCTGGCTATACAGCCATAGCAGTGTGTGTTTTATATCAAAGCCAATTATTTTATCTTGCCAATTAAATCATATTTCACCAATTAAACCATTGGTAACATTGGCTGGTAACAGTGTCAGGCCACATGCTCCTCAAATCCTTGAGTACCTTGGGTGAAAAAAGGATCTGAATGTCATCTACCTGACCATGCTTCCTGGACCAGACTTCAAGGGCCTTGTGTACCCTAAAATCAGCTGTGGAATACACCAAGCCTTGGCCACAAAGTCTAACACAGGCAATTTGGACCTAATTGATTGGATGGCCAATCTGCAATATTTCAAAAACACACAAAAATGCAAAACATGCTCAACAGGAAAAGGTTAAGAGATGTCAAGCCTGTTCCTCTTCCTAAATTGACTCAAATTCCTTCCCAGCCCTTTAGTAACTTCACCTAGTGCTGGGTGCTAAAGATAAGGCTATGGCCCATGCAGTCTCACCCCCTAAGGCTCCACAGGTCTAGAGGCAGGCAAACTGGATCAGACTCCACATCCAGGGCCAGTTGCCTGAAACGCATCAGCTATTTTATCTACACCAGCCACATGGAGCGCTGTAAACAATATATTAAAATGCAAATATTGCAAGATAAAAGCCCTAACTAACCTCATAATCCTGGGTGACCTAGAAGACATGGTGTTATTAACATGAACTGCTGCCATGTTAACACACCAAACACGGACAGAGAAATTAGCAATTTTCTCAGCCTAAATCCAAGTGGCCACAACAATTGGGAAAAACTCCAAAAAGTTCAAATCCTTTAACAAGCCTGCCTCTACCCATTCCCTTGGCCACAAATGAGTCCACAAGTGACCTCTAAAGTAAACTACAAAACCAATGGACTCAGCGATTTTACAAGAAACCTTTGAAGTATCCCTAATCCGGAGCTCATTCCTCTAAAATGACAATCTGTTAAGTAACACCAGGAAATCCTGCCATACTAATAAATCAACCTTGATGTCCCTTGACACTCTAAATCTGAAATGGGGTTTCTGAACACCAACTGTAGCATCACAGAGCCTTCATAAGAAAGCCCATCCTGGAGCCATTACTCTACAAGGAAAACTCAAGCATCCAATAAGAACTAGAAATTCTTTAAGCATAGCTTTATGAAGACCTAAGAAATCCAAAACTCCCCCAGCCAAATCATGTAATTTTGTCTTTGGTAAATAACAAAATTGGTTAACAGTATCAGTTTCAATAATCAAGAAAGCCAGTGAAGAGGATGGTCCCTCCATCTTCTCATGTGCTAATGGAACTCCAAGCTCCTGAGGAAGAGCATGAAATTCATCCAACAATAATTGACACTGCCCTGAACTAGCCCTGCCAATGAACAAAAATCATCTAGGTAATGAACAACCTCTAACAAACCTGTCCTAAATTTCAAAGCCCACTCCAAAACTATACTAAACTTTTCAAACACAGAGCATGACACTAAACATCCCATAGGCAAAACTCGGTCCCTATAACTCTGTCCCTCAAAAGAAAAACCCAACAACTCAAAATCACAAGGATGAACTGGGAGAAAGTGGAAAGCAGACTTAATGTCGTACTTTGCTATCTCCACTCCTAAACTCTGCCTGTGTGCCACTGTGATAGCTAAGTGAAATGATGCATATTTAACCAAACACAAGGAAGGTAGAATTGAATCATTCACAGAATCACCTTTAGGAAAATACAAGTGGTGAATAAGCCGATATTCACCAGGTGCCTTTTTAGGAGCTACTCCCAAGGGGGACACTCTCAAAATGGCAACAGGCAGGGATGGAAAGGGACCCACAACCCCTCCCTCAGTTACTTCTTTAGTGATCTTGTCCCTAACAACCTGCTGCAAACCAGAAACTGATTTCAATTTCTAGCACTACTTCAAAGGAGTGGAAAGGTTGCTGTGTTCACACATGTAGGAAACTAGAAGGAAAACAGTACCAGGCGGGCAGTCATAAACTCACTGCATGGCTACTATTACAGTTGACAAGCAGCCTGATATGCCAGCCCCAAATTCCTGGCAAAATCAACAAACTGCTGCTCCCAGGCAAACAATCCAGCAGACACTAATCCCCCAGGCCAGCAATCCTACATCCTCCCAGCCAGGCAGAGATACTACTTCCCAAGTTGAGTGATCCTGTGTCCTCTCAGCCAGGCAAAGAAACTAAACCCCCCAGACCAAGAAGAGAGAAAGAATGGGGCGGGAAGCAGCACATGGGCTATCAGAAGAATGATGGGAGTAGAAAAAAAGTGGTTAAAAGAAATGAATAGGCACAAAGCCCAAAGGAAGAGCAGAGGGCAAGAGACAAGGACAAAAGATGTTGAGAAGGGAAAGCAGAGGAAAAGAAAAAGTCCACGTGAGTATTCTTGATAGTGAGAGCAGTCTGGCAATGGAAACAATTGCCTACTGAGGTGGTGCAGTCTGGACAACTTTGAGAAGAGGCTGGACAGCTACTTGGTGGTATGCTTTAGTTGGAGATCCTGCACTGAGCAGGGAGTTAGACTTGATGGCCCATGAAACTGCTTCTGATTCTGTGAATCTATGATCCTATGATCTCTCAGTGGTTTCCTATTTTCATATAAGAATATGGCAATTTCGTGGGCAAGTCACAAACAAAAAGTAGTAGCTCTGTCTTCCATAGAGTTAAATTACATAACTCCAGCAAAGGTATGTAGAAAATTGTTATGGCTTGATCAGCTGTTGACCGACTTTGGGATTAATGAACAAAAAGCAATTCAAGTTATGGAAGACATGCAGAGCTGCATTTAGGTTTTCTCAAACAGAGAAGATGAGAAGATGCCAAGAAGATGGCAAGAAGCAAGCAAATTGGAATAAGATACAACAAAGTGTGTGAGTTGACAGAGAAAAAAATAGTCAAGATGGTTTAATGTCCAACAACTAAAATGACAGCTGATATACTGACCAAGCCTATACGAAGAGACAGATTTGAGAACCTGCAAGCCAGGATGGGCTTTCAAGGATGCATGCCAAATTGAAAAGTTGTGTTTGAGTTAGCAACTTTTACATGGCTATATTCAATGGTAGTTACCTTGCATCTCAATCTCTAGATTAGGCCTGGCATATTTATGGTAACTTCCTGCTTGTTTGTTTGTTTGTGGTTGTTCACATCCACTCCCTTCCTGCATCACATAGTCTTCCTTTATTCTCTGGGTTCTCATCTGCTCTCACACATCTCTCTCTCTTCCTGTCTGTCCTCCACGAAGTATGTGTGATAAGACCCTCTCTAGGTCCCCTTTCGCTCGGCATTTGCGAAAGGGCCTCTGGAGTGTCACATGACTGCGAGGAGCGGGCCACACAAAGCACTTACAATCGTGCATTGCTCCAGGGCCTGGCAGGTGCCGATCAAGCACTATTTCATTTTCGGCTGTGAACCAAAAATGGTGCACGATTGCACATCGCTTCGATGCCCCGCGCGCACTTGCTGTGCATGCGGAGCTCTGGAGCTGCGGCGCTCATGCTTCCTGCCCCAACGCAGCCTGGGAAAATCCCAGGCTGCACTGTGGAAGGAAAAGGAGGGGCTCTCGCACAAGTAGGCAGCAGCTGCGCCGTTGAAGGAAACGGGACACGAGAGCCTCTCACTAGAGGCTGCTCGCGCGATCCCTGCACCCCAGCTCCGCAAAAAGGTGAGTTGCAGAAAGGGCCTAGGTGAAATGCTCCAAATGTCCTGATACCATGCAGTACTCTTTATTTTCCTACCTTTCTTCAAGAAAATGAAGTTGTGTTGATTGCTTTTACATAACCTATGAAGAAGACTAAGTTTGATTTCTTTCTCCAGTAAACCTTGTGTGAGGGGTGGAGTAGATTGGTTAACTGTTCAGCTTCTGCTTACCAGATTAGTTACTGCACTTGAGAGATCTACTACAGTCTTTCATATTTCCCAATAGTAAAAACCAACATAAAAGAATTAAAACTGCCCTCAACTTGTTCAGTTGTTCTCCTGACAATTGCATTTCACTATTTTTTTTTTAAGAAACTAAAACACAGATCACAGGTCTTATATCTCTAAAATATGGCACAAGTTTAAGATCTTTCTTTTTTAAAAAAAGGCAGGAAGTCCTGAAGTTATCTTGTGCTTCTACTTTTTCTTATTGTATTTGTTCACTCAGTTCTTCTGATAGGTTCTTTGTTCTTGAACATGACTGTGGTGGACTGGGGGGGAGTGCAGAATGCCTGCTACTGCCACACTCAACTTACTTCACTGCAGTGCAGGTGTGCCACAGACACCAGAAGAACCAACAAACAAGGAGGAAGCAGACATGTCACCGACTCCACCATGCTATGAGGCAGCATATTCCACTGTTGAGCTGTTCTTACGGTCTGGGAGTTTTTCCTAATGTTTATGTGGACTCTCTTCTCCTGAAGTTTGAAGCCATTGCTTCATTGGAATAAAGGAGTTGGAGGAAGTCAATGAGAGGAGCAGGAAGGAATCAGATGATCTTGGGAAAGGAGTTATACAGAGAAACGAGAAATCTGAGTGGGCAGTAACAGAGAAGCCAGTGGCAAGAGGCCTTAAGTAGGTTGCTGAGGTGGCTATCTGGACACTGGATGGCTGGAGGATAGGGCCAGGTGCCTTCTGGGGTAGTTTTGTATTAGTTAGAAGAAGGGCCCAGCATTCTGAGGAAAGGATGACAAGCAGATCTCTGGGTAGGAGATTCACTTCACAGACTCTAGGCTGTGTGTTGTTTTCCTCTTTTATATTTTCTCTGTTGGAGCTACCCTGTGTAAAAAGAGGAAAAAAGAGAACCCAGGTGACCTGTGTTTGGCCAGAAAGACATCTAAAGAATAAAACTACTGTGAAGTTTAATAAACAGAAACTCTGAGTTTGCTAAATTGCACAGATCTCCAAAAGAGGGAGAGCCCAGCCTCATGATGGAAAGAAGCAAAGCCACAACAGTCAGTCCATGAAAATAGGTATTATGAATTTGCATAGTTGTTTTAAAAAAAAAAGCATGGTGCAGTGGTTTGAGTGTTGGACTACAACTCTGAAGACCAGAATTTGATTCCCTGCTTGACCATGGAAACCCACTGGGTCAAATTGGGTGTCTCTCATAATCTCAGCCCAGAAAATCACTTGATAGGCTCTCCTGAGGTCTCTATAAGTCAGAAATAACCTGAAGGCAAACTACAACAATAGTTTTTTATTTTGTTTTTGTTTTAAATCTAGGGTGATTCATACCTCTAATTGTCCTTCTTTTCTCTCATCTGCCTACTTGAGACAGCAAAGCACCATCTAACTTCATTATGGGGGACTTTTGTTTATCCTTGGCATACTTTGTCCTCATTATTTGGATTATGAAGATTTCTTGCTTAGTAATAAAGGAATCGGTGCAACAATGGAGCTGACAGAAAAGACAGGTACTAATATTTCAGGTAAATTGTGGGTCTGATGCTTTGCTGGAGCAACATTTCTTATAAACTGGAGATGGAAAATCCCTATTAGCTCATCTTCTCTATCTTTGTGCCAAATTAGGTTCAAACACAACCTGTTACTAGACAATGGAATAGCATGTAGAACACTATAGATGGTATGTGTGATGCTGAACACTCCCTGAAGAAGTTGGGAAACAATTTCAGGGCCAAACCTGACATTTTGCTGAGGTCACGAGAACTCTTTTGACACAGAAGTGAAGGCTGCTGCAGCTGAAGAGATTGCCCTATAAACAAATGTTGACCTAGTCAGTAATAATTATCAATATAAATATAAATTCTGAAGATATCTGGCCAAGCGTTAAAAGTGAAGGTCCAAATTATCCGTAGTGAATCTAAACAGTGTGAAGTAAGAAATCATGGCTAAACAGTAAGGGAAAATAAGACACAAGCAGAACACCTTAATTATACCAGAATTCAAATGTGTTTTCTCTTCTCCTACATCAAGCAGTTTCTTGATTAAGGAAGACACAGATGAAGGATTTTCCCCACCCTTAACTGAATTGGAGAGTGTACACTAGAACTTTCTTCTGAGACCTCTGAGTCTTAGCTTTATTTTTAAAAATGTGATCTTTTATATTTAGTATTGTCAATGTTTAAATATTTATAATTAGTGATTAACTTAAACTATTTTAATAGATAGATGAGTACCAATATAAAGTACTGAACATAAAAGGAAGTTTAAAAGAAAAGTCAAGAGGATCAAAGTATTTGTGAGTTGCTCAAAACCACAATAGAAAGGCTCACCTAGAATACATAAGATATTGCATCAAAGGTAGCGCAAAGTCCAATAAATTGTCACTGAGACGTGGATTGAGGATGAGAGTATCAGGGAATCTTGGAAACTGGGTGGTCACGTAGCTGAGATGAGTCAGTACTCCAGAGTCAAGAACAATGGTTTGCCTAGTGATGCTATGGATTTTGCACTGGCATTTCCAGCAGGTTGCAAAGGCAGTCTGCAAAGGAAGCCTATGACTGTTGGGCTGAGGCCCTGATTGCTTCAGAATGGATGATCAGAGAGAGATTCCTATATCAGGACTCTGGAGGGTCAGCCAGCCCTCTTGGACTTGAGCTTGCACAGAGAAGCTCTTCTCATGAGAGATGTACTGGCTTTCTGCCTTTCCTGGTTCTGGTCTGCCCCTAGTGGGTAAAAGCTGGTTTGCCAGCCCCCTTATTTTATTCTTTCCCAGGGGATTCCTGGTCCAGACTGACTTGGGTGATGAACATATGGACCTTGTTCTCCTTGAAGGCAAAGTTCAGCCTTTCTTTCTTGACTGAGAGACCAATCTACCTTAGCCATGGATTCCCTGCAAGGACCCCAGAAGGCCTTTGGGCTCCAGTCCAATTACAGCTAAAGAATAGATTGAGCCTTGAATAACTTAGCCAGTTCACCAAGGCTTCTCAATTGAATAAACTGATGGCGAATTCAATATGTCATGCCAGCGAGGCAGAACACTAGCATGATTTGGAAGGCCAGAATTGACAACTATTCAGTGTGACATGACATTAAAGACTCCTGTTGCAGTGGGAGACCAACCAAAAATTGACTCCCAACATGAGTGGTCTCCAGTGGATGGAATCTCTTTAGGAATGTTTGCTATGGCTTCTTTTCCACCAATCTTGTTACTCCAAAAGGTGGGGGACTCAGGAGTCCACCCGTGATGCCAGTACCTCCATGTGACAATGGGGAATTAATTAGCTAGCTAAATAAATAAATTAGAAGGCCTGTGAAAAGGGGGTAACCTAACAAGATCTTCCACCAATGTTTATGGGGTCCCAGCAGGAAAGAACCAGTCAGAGATTCCAAAATAAAATGTGTTTTATTGAAGAATTCAGTCACACATATAAAAGACTCAAGCACTCACACACTCGCACAAGAGCTAACCAAAGGATAAATGGAGGAAAGTCATGGATAGAGGAGTTTTTAGGGAATGGGTTATAATTACCAATCTGAAGAGCACTGAAGAAAGCAGCGATATGGCTTAGACTTGCACCTAATGACAGTCCTCAGTCGGGAATCAGAGAGACAGCGTGGCATTCAGCAAGCAAGATACTGTATCAAACTCCTCAAAACAGATGGTTTTTATACCCAAAATCTACCTGGAGGGCATGAGTGTGAATGACTCCCTGGCTGAGCAAACATGGAAAATGAGCTCTAGGAAAATGGGGTCCAGATGTAGCCAGTGGTCTTAGTGTTAGGTGACAAAGAGTTCATGGCTATTGTAATAGCTCTGTAATTGTGAACGGGTGATGGAACAATACAGGGAAATGTGCAGGTGCAAGGAAGAGGAGCTGAAACAACCAGTGTTTTGGTGGGAACTTTCCTTTGGAATTAGAGATGTTACACCTTCAGCTTAAGTCTATTATCTCTGGAGTTGCTTGGTAATCTGCCTGATAATGACCTTGGCTATGCCTAGAGGGGATCTTCTGACCCACTTTACAGTACATGTGTTCAGTCAATAATCGTAGACACGTAAAGTGTTCATAAAGTGATAGTGTACAGGTAAAGGAACAATGAAGAGAAATGGCCAGGTGGTAGGAAAAAGGGCTGAAACAATCAGCGTTTTGGTGGGAACTTCCCGTTACTATTGTATGGTAGCAGAGACATTACAGCTTAGTTTAAGTCTATTGTCTCTGGAGTTACCTGGTGATTATACTGACAATGACCTTGGCTACACCTAGGGGGGATAACTGACCTACTTTGTAGCACACATGTTCCTCTGCTAAGCTTGACCTTCCAGTCATTTCAGGGCCCATCTTATATCAATGCCAATTAATGTATTTTGCCAATTAAATCATGATTTTGCCAATTAGATCATATGAAATCTGGGGGTTGTGTGGGCTGGTAACAGTATCTTTCAGCAAGATGATTTACAGTAATCTAAGCAATGGTAGAGGTCAGGGGTAGAGGGGAGGGAAAAGTTTGCAAACAAGTTGATAGGCAGAGGGAAACCATACCTCCATTTTGCCAATTAAATTATATATCACTGTATCAGATCTGTGGGAGGGTGTGTGTGTGCAGGCTGGTAACAGTACAGGTTATGCATCAGGACATTCAAATTTATTTGGCTATATTATTATTACCCGGATATATGTTGGCAGTCAAACTCTGCCAAGACAGCAAGGTCCAGCAAGTTTTTTGCTTGATGTCATGAGCCAGGCTGAGCGTGCTGCCAATTCAGACTTGGACTCCAATTCAGACTTGGACTTCCAGCCAGGGGAGGATCCCTTGGAGGGGCCTTCGGGAGAGGGGGCTCCTTCAGAGTCTAGGGAGGAGTCTGTCAGCGACCCCACAGCTGTCCCGGGCACGGATCCCGAGCGAGTACCTGCAGCAGATGTTTGTGCTCCAGAGGTAGAGGCTAGTGCTTCTGACTTGACAGAGGCTGGTGTTTCTGACTCCAGCCTGGAGTTTGCAGCAGACCCTCCCCACACGTTCCTCCAGAGGCGGCTGGAGAAGAGGGCGGTTTGGAGGTCTCAGCGGCTGCAGGAAAAGCGTCTGATGAATCGGCCCTGAAGTCTTGAGGGGCTCCATGGACGTTTGATCAGCCTAAAGACTGTGTATTTAAGACAGACGCTGTTGGAGTTGGGCACGGGGCAACAACCGTCTACCAACCGGGAATCTGAGTCCTGTGTTATGGGCTTTCTGTTCCAGGCTAAACCTTGCCGTTTGAGTTTGCTGCTCCTAGGACTTGGATGTTTGTTTTGGTGATGTAACCTCTTCATTTATTTATCACTAAAGCCATAAACTCAGCTCCTGCCTCTGTGTCTGCTTAGCCGCCAGCTGACATTGACTCTTGTCTTGCAGACAATTTCATGGTCCAGAAGGTGGAAGAGGCCACAAGGGGATCAAATATTCTAGATCTGATCCTGACCAATAGGGATGACCTTGTTAATGAGGTAGAAGTGGTTGGATCTTTAGGGGAGAGTGACCATGCCCTATCGGAATTTGGCATTCAGTGGGAAGGAGAAGATAAGTGTAGCCAGACACTCATCTTAGATTTTAAAAAAGCGGACTTCTGTAAACTTAAGGAGCTGCTGGCTGAAATTCCATGATCAAGAACAGTGAAAGACAAAGGAGTTCAGGAGGCATGGGGGTTCCTTAAAAAGGAGATACTGAAGGCACAGTCTAAAACTGTGCCAATGAGGAGGAAAAATGGAAGGCATCTGAAGAAACCAGAATGGTTGACTAAAGAACTCTCAGCTGAGCTAAGTGTTAAGAGAAACATGTACAGGAAGTGGAAGAAGGGGGAAACCACCAAAGAAGAACTTAAGCAAGTAGCCAGGAAATGTAGGGAGAAGGTCAGAAAGGCTAAAGCACAGAACGAACTTAGGCTGGCCAGAGACATTAAAAACAATAAAAAGGGCTTTTTTAAATATGTCCGCAGCAAAAGGAAAAAGAAGGAGGCGATAGGGTCTCTGCGCAGAGAAGATGGCGAATTACTAACAGGGGGAAGAGAAAAGGCAGAACTACTTAACACCTTCTTTGCTCAGTTTTTTCCCAGAAGGATACAAGCACTCAACCGGGCGTTTGGGGAGCAGGGGAGGAAGCAGGGGGAATGTGGCACATAATAGGTAGAGAGGTGGTACAGGAATACCTGGCCACACTGGATGAATTCAAGTCTCCAGGGCCACATGAATTGCATCCGAGGATATTAAAAGAACTGGCAGAGGTCATTTCGGAACCGCTTGCTATAATCTTTGCGAAATCTTGGCGGACAGGAGAAGTTCCAGCAGACTGGAGGTGGGCAAATGTTGTCCCCATCTTCAAGAAGGGAAAAAAAGAGGACCCAAATAATTATCGCCCAGTCAGCCTGACGTCAGTATCCAGAAAGATCCTGGAACAGATCATTAAGCAGTCAGTTTCTAATCACTTAGAAAGCAAGGCGGTAATCACGAGAAGTCAACATGGATTTCTCAAAAATAAGTCATGCCAGACTAATCTTACCTCTTTTTATGGTAGACTTACTAGCTTGATAGATGAAGGGAATGCTGTGGATGTAGCATATCTCGATTTCAGTAAGGCCTTTGACAAAGTTCCCCATGACATTCTTGCAAAGAAGCTAGTAAAATGTGGGCTGGACAGGGCTACTGTCAGGTGGATCTGTAACTGGTTGACTGACCGTTCCCAAAGGGTGCTCACCAATGGCTGCTTTTCATTCTGGAGAGAAGCGACTAGCGGGGTGCCACAGGGTTCTGTCCTGGGCCCAGTGCTGTTCAATATCTTCATCAATGACTTGGATGAAGGAATAGAGGGCATGCTCATCAAATTTGCAGATGACACCAAATTGGGAGGGGTTGCTAATATGCCAGAGGACAGGATCAAAATTCAAAATGACCTGGACAGATTGGAGAGCTGGGCCAAAGCTAACAAAATGAAATTCAACAGAGAGAAGTGTAAGGTCCTACACTTAGGTAGAAAAAATGGAATACAGAAATATAGGATGAAGGATACGTGGCTGGATAGCAGTATGTGTGAAAGGGATCTAGGAGCCTTAATAGACCACAAGCTGAACATGAGTCAGCAGTGTGATGCGGCAGCCAAGAAAGCCAATGCAATTCTAGGTTGCATCAATAGGAGTATGGTGTCTAGATCGAGGGAGGTACTGGTACCACTCTACTCTGCTTTGGTTAGACTTCATCTTGAATACTGTGTCCAGTTCTGGGCACCCCAATTCAAGAAGGACATGGTCAATTTGGAGCAAGTGCAGAGGAGGGCGACCAAAATGGTGGAGGGCCTGGAAGCCATGCCCTATGAGGATAGACTTAGAGAGCTGGGTATGTTTAGTCTGCAGAAGAGAAGGTTAAGAAGGGACATGATACCTATGTTTAAATATATGAAGGGATGCCATGTAGAGGAGGGAGAGGGCTTGTTTTCTGCTGCTCCAGAGACCAGGACAAGGAGCAATGGATTCAAGCTGCAGGAAAGGAGATTCCACCTGAACCTCAGGAAGAACTTCCTGACAGTCAGGGCTGTCTGGCAGTGGAATAGGCTGCCTCAGAGTGTAGTGGAGTCTCCTTCCTTGGAGGTTTTTAAGCAGAGGCTGGATGGCCATCTGTTGGGAGTGCTTTGAGGGTGTTCCTGCATGGCAGGGGGTTGGACTGGATGACCCGTGTGGTCTCTTCCAACTCTACATTTCTATGATTCTATGATTCTATCATTCTATCATTCTCTTCCATAAAGACTTGCTCTAAACTTTCTCAGGCCCGAACTTTGGCTGTAGAAACATGGAATTGTGAAAGGATTAAACCACTGCAGCTTGCAGCTGAATGAAGCAAAAAGCCAAGAAATCAAGTGAGTTGTTGTTGTTGTTGTTGTTGTTATTCCAACCCATTCCCAGCTGTGTAAGTTGAACTCGTAGAAATTTCAAAAATGAACCTAAACAAAGGACAGCATTCAAAAATGTGATTTGCCTGCAGATGTCTGAAGTAGTGTCATCATTTGATATTTTGGAAGCCCTTTCCCTCCTTTCTGCTGCAGTGCATAACACGTCCCAAGAAGTACAGAATTGTCACACTTTTTTTTTTGGTCAGGTCTTTGCATATGTATTTGACCAGGGACAGATGTCGACTTATAATTTGACAATAGTTGGCAGTAAGTATTCTTTCAGCAAACGAGGACACTGAGCAGCTGGGTTGGAAATAATTCAGGGAGTGTAGATAAAGACACAGCTACTCTGTCAGCAGAGCCTTGTCTCTTTTCCTTTCCTCTGGTATTTCCTGATGGAATGGCTGCAACTGGTGGTGACAGCTGAGGGAGGAAGGAATCAGGTGAAAACGGTTTCTCAGTAAAACTGATGGTAGCCCAGTTCCCCCTTTGATGGAATGACTGATGTTAGGTCACAGTTCAAGGAAAGGAGAATTAATAGCTTTTATACTTGCCAGAGGTGCACACAATTTTTAACAGCTTAAGGTTTCAGTAGGAATTTCTTTCTTTCTTTCTTTCTTTCTTTCTTTCTTTCTTTCTTTCTTTCTTTCTTTCTTTCTTTCTTTCTTTCTACTGTTTGGTTCCAATACAATATTGGGCAAGACTGGCAGATTATTCTAAGGACAGTGTCAGTGAAACTGGAGCTTCTCCTATTAACTCAATGCAACAGTTAAACTCCTTGAGCAGTCAATGAGTACACAACCACAATGTTGTTGTTGTTGTGCGCCATTTCTGACATTTTTTACTTATGGCAACCCTGAAGTGAACCTATCGTGGTATTTTCCAGGCTGACATTGTGTGACAAAATATTATTGGGTTTATTGGGTCTGCTAAATTTTGTGTGTCACTTAGTGTCTTTCTCCTTCAAATGTAAATAAACAACAAGGGGAAGGACAAGTTCTTAAAAAAAAAAAAAAGACAAGGAAACTTTAAAAAAATACACAAAACTTTGAATTTACTTCACCATAATATTTAAACTATTCTTAGTGTGCTTTATTATTTATTTCCTAATCAGATGCTTTTGGTCAGGTGCTTATGAACTGTTGGAACATTAAACAATTTTCTTCAGTATACACAGGTCAAACCAGTTCAATGCATGTGCTCAATGAATTTATGTTTTGTTTAGACCATTAGAAGGGATTCTGGAAATTTGTCCGGAAAAATTCTGATATCCTATATAATCAGTTGTTGCTATAAACCAGAGCAGAAAAAGCCCCACAAGATTTTTTCTGTGGAAAACCCAAGCATTGAGGTAAAGAAACACTGAGGTACAGATGAAAAGTCTGAATGCAGTTTTGGTCTGAAATGAGGTAGAGAACCCCCAAAGGGAAACATCTTTGGTGTCTGTTGGTGGGTCTTGCAAACCTACTCACAGTTCTGCTTGAGCTGCATCATTCCATAACAGATCCACTCCTCAGACTAGATAAAGCAGACACTGACTCAAGACAGCTTAGGCTATAATATGTGTGTTAGGTCTATGAGATATTTTTGCTGCTCACCCTGTAGGAGACTAATATGGTTGTAAACTTTCCTCCGGAGGATCCTCTAACAGAGGCACAGCAGAAAATTGTTCAACCTCAGTTTTATGTCTGCTCAGAATGTTTCACTAAAATGAAAATATCTGCGCACAGTCAGCGTACTTGATATTGTAGTGTTATCAGTAACAAGGTACAGAGTACATGTTGTACGTGGATAGGCTGTTTCAGAATGTGTGAATATAACATCCGCAGGCAGCCACAGATCCAATCCTACCATATATGCATATAGAATCATAGAATCATAGAAATGTAGAGTTGGAAGAGACCACACGGGCCATCCAGTCCAACCCCCTGCCATGCAGGGACACCCTCAAAGCACTCCTGACAGATGGCCATCCAGCCTCTGCTTAAAAACCTCCAAGGAAGGAGACTCCACTACACTCTGAGGCAGCCTATTCCACTGCCAGACAGCCCTGACTGTCAGGAAGTTCTTCCTGAGGTTCAGGTGGAATCTCCTTTCCTGCAGCTTGAATCCGTTGCTCCTTGTCCTGGTCTCTGGAGCAGCAGAAAACAAGCCCTCTCCCTCCTCTACATGGCATCCCTTCAAATATTTAAGCTGCTGACTCATGTTCAGCTTGTGGTCTATTAAGACTCCTAGATCCCTTTCACAGGTACTGCTATCCAGCCACGTGTCCCCCATCCTATATTTCTGTATTCCACTTTTTCTACCTAAGTGTAGGGCCTTACACTTCTCTCTGTTGAATTTCATTTTGTTAGCTTTGGCCCAGCTCTCCAATCTGTCAAGGTCATTTTGAATTTTGATCCTGTCCTCTGGCGTATTAGCAACCCCTCCCAATTTGGTGTCATCTGCAAATTTGATGAGCATGCCCTCTATTCCTTCATCCAAGTCATTGATGAAGATATTGAATAGCACTGGGCCCAGGACAGAACCCTGTGGCACCCCGCTAGTCACTTCTCTCCAGGATGAAAAGCAGCCATTCGTGATCACCCTTTGGGTTTGGTCGGTCAACCAATTACAAATCCAACTAACAGTAGCCCTGTCCAGCCCGCATTTTACTAGCTTCTTTGCAAGAAATGAGACAATAAAGTAGCAGCAGTCAATTCTGATATCATCTTCACCAGGTAGTTGGGTGTGATCCACAATTAGATCTCAAATACAATCACACCTTAGGGTCACCACAGAGGGGAAAAGAGAAGAAACAGGAAAACAAAAGGTAGAAAAGGAAACAGAGAAAGATAGACACATACACAGGAAAGGCAAAATATTAAAAATTAATATACTCTTTCTGTCTGTGCGTGTGTAATATTTAAGAAGTTAATGTAAGGAAGCCCTATGAAATTCACAGAGTTGCCATGGCAACTTGAAAGCACATACACATACAATGTATTCTTGGCATCCATACACCTCCATGCTTTGATATGGTCTAATTGGCAAAATATATTAATTGGCAGATAAGTTTAATTGGCATAAGATATAAATTATACACACTTACTGTTGAAAAGCAATGTGGAGAAGGGACCCTGGCTGGAAAGCAGGCTAAAGGTAACCCCAACATGGCCAGGTCATAGATTCACTGACCGACTCAAAGCTAATCCTCTCCATGAAAACAATATTCAAGCTCAGAGGCAAAGGCAAGACCCTGCTGCGTGCATTTCCCATGGAAACCCTTCTGTCCTCCTTTCTTAGTAAACATCTTCCGTCCTTCCATCCTGTCCTCAAACACAGATAGTCAGCAAACCCTTTGTCACCTACATTCCAATATCATCAACATATTTCGTTCACACATTAAAACCATCAAGCGATTCCAGCTGCTTTTCTCCACCGTGCAAACACCATTGTTTGCCCAGGCAAAGAGTCATCAACACCTCCTGCCTTCAGGGCAGGTTTTGGGGTATAAAAGACCCCAGTTTTGGATACCTCTTTGAAGTACCAGAATTTCAGGCATCCACTCTGTCGCCCTGATTCCCAATATTGTACTGTCCGTGGGTACAAGCCTGAGGAACACCAATTTTCTCCATATTTCCCTCTGGAATGGTAAACATTGCCCATTCTACCCTGAAATCTCTCTGTCTTAAACTTTTCTCCATGTCTTTCCGTTAGCCATGTGTGAGTATATGAGTGATTGTTAATCTTTCTGTGCTTGTTTGACTTTCTCCCAATAAAACACATTTTAGATGATTTATAAGTCTTTTGCTGATTTTATTGCAGTGATTCAGCAAACATTGGTGAAAAGGTTCCGCCCCCCAGTTACCCCTCCTCTTGCAGTCTTCTTAAATAATTCCCCATTTTTACATTTAATTGTGGGTTCTGATAAGAGAACGTCACAGGGTCCCATGCATTTGAGGTAACAGTATACCCAAGGTTGGGGGAATGTAAATCCTTGAGCACTAATAATTTCTGTAGTTTTCTGCCCACTACAGGAAGAAGCAAGTACTGTTTATACCTATATATACCATATAAAGAGTATCCTGAAGCATTTTTAGAAATTATTCTGTGCAGAAATACATGAGTGATGCAGTCAAAAATACTGGTTTTGCACAAAAGAAATATTTCACATAAAAACCTGCTTCCAGAAACATGCATTTTTGTGAGAAAGGTTTTTTTGGGGGGGGGCAGAAAATCCACCATAATTGCACAAAAAAAGTGTTTCTGAAAACAGTGGCTAGTGCTCAAAACCCCTATTTTTCACACACACACACACACATATCCCCCAACTTTTGCACAGAAAGTGTCATGGGCCAGGACTTGGCTTCCCTAGGTGAACAGCAGCCTCAAAGAAGGACAAGCAGATGCTAGTGCACCAGGAGCTAATCAGGCTGAGATGAGAGCCAGCTGGCTCCAGCCTTCTTAAGAAGACAGAGGGTGGTGGCTCAATGCCAGAAACAACACATTTGTGTGTGGTACAGATTCTCTGTTTTCATCTGCCTGCCTCCCCTGACCTTTGGACTATCTGACCCTGCTGCATTGCTGGCCTTTGGATCAACACTTGACTTCACTTGTGCTTCACCCTGACCAGACAAGCTTTATTGGACTGCTAAGCTGTATCTGTTTGCCTGATGAATATCGTGACACTCTGGTGCCTGAAAACAGACAGCCAGTGCCTGCAGCATAAATCCTCATATACTACTGTGCAGAGTAATTTACCAAAACACTCTGTTATTGATCTCAGTGTTTTGGTAAATTAGTATCAGGACTCCCATATTACAAACAGGCAACAAAAAATGGCAAATATTCTTTCCAATCTTACTAACTTACAATTAAGACAAAAGGTTGTAGAAGCGTTGTTTGGAAGGGTTGGAGATTATTAGTTCCCTATTAGGCTATGAAATAGAAAATATATTGTTTTGTTCAATATTAATACTGGAAAGGCAGCCAGGCCAGTATCTAATGGGGAAAAAATCCTATGGAAGCTTGGAAACCAAAAAAACAGATTATACTGCAACACTAAAACATATACTGTATCTTCATAATACTACAGTATTCTTTGTTGCTTACTTTATAATTTCAATTTCATTTTACTTAATTAAAATATTTTTGTTCATAGTGTCATTTCGAAATATATGCTAGTTTTTTCTTAACATTGTACTAGAAATTATTAGATATACAAATGAAATGAAGGAAAAAATGTTCTTGCCTCTTCTTTAAAAATAAGAATAAAAAGTGATATTAATATATTGGTGCAGGTCAGTGCTGGATCCGTGAAATGAGAGGTTTTGAAGATGAACTTCTCTCTGTTGTGTGTTGCTCTCACTCGATCTTGAACATCTACAATGTTTCTACTTTGTTGAGTGAGGAAAATAAGAAACACTACTTTGTTTAACTGTGCTGTTCCTTTCCTTGCTTAGAAACTGGACCACCTAACTTGAAAATCTACTTTAAGGAAAATTCTTGGAGTGATGTGCATCAATGAAACATTTCTGAAACAAGATTGCCCCCTACTGGATAAAGAAAGCAAATAACATTTGCTGTGGTGGGCGATAAATTGCAATACTGACGTACATTTCTGAATTGATGATATATACAATGACGATAAAGTTCTTGAATGGAATGTGATTGAGTTGCAGCAGTTTCCCCCTTGCAATATGTTAGCAACAGGTGAGTATTGGTTGTATTCTAGAACACATTTTCATACTGGTAACAGACATTTTCAGAATTAAATCTAAATACATTTAGCCTATAAATTTCAACATGTAAGGAAATATGAGACTTGTGGTAAAACCAGTTTTTTCTATTCCTCATGTTACTTCTGTTAACAGGTATTGAGTCATAATAAAATAAATAAAATAAAATAAAATAAGAAGGCTATTGGGTACATACTATAAGTGAAGGTTGTTGTGTTATTGTGCTCCTAATATGCCATGATTCCTTACCCTTCTCACACACCAGTATCTGAAAGATGTACAGTTGGAACTGTTTTGATTCCTCTAGTCTCACTGGCTGCAGCTCACAGAAGTCCTTCCAAAAGGATGATGTGGTCAGTTTCTTTTCTGAATTTGGCTCCCTGTCTTTTCTTCCCTTTGCAGCCAAGGATAATTTCCATCAAGCAAGCAACACGGGAGTGCAAGATTAATCCCCTTTCCCAAACACCATAACTATATCACAACAGAACCCCCTAACTGCTTTTAAGCAAAGAGTGTAAAGGAGTTTGAATGCCATTGTTGTTTCTCTGTCTGATGTCAGAAGGCATCATGATGCCGTTGTTGCTACATACCACTGGCGGCACTTTCTTTCACATCATTTGTATTTGAAATTTCTCCTGTTTTGCACTTTCACTTTGTAATCCTTCCTCCTGTATCGCAGTGATTCTCCTCACCTCAATTGTATTGTGAGAGAAAGAGTACATTGGTCACTTCACTTACTTTGTTGTTGGTTGTTTTCCTTCTTCACAAATATAGTTCTGAACTCCAATAATCTAATTTATGTGCAGAATGATAACACATATAGGAACTTGGTATTGATGACTGTGGAGCAACTGACAGAAAAACACAGTGTTCCCAAGGCCTTTCTAGATACTGAGCCATCTGGGGAAGAATGTTAATTTGAGGCCTCCTTTTCTATTGTTTATGAAGCTCAGGTTAATGGGATTCTGAAATAAATGTGTGGATAATGGTTACACAGTGGGACTGTTGATGTGGCCCCCTTGTTACAGGCCCATGCACCCCTGGGTTTGATACAGTTTAATTGGCAAAATATTATTGACACATTGATTGGCATTGATATAAAATGGAACCTGAGGTGACTGGCAGGTCAAGCTGGGCAGAGGAAAATTCATGATGGAACACATGTCATTGCAAGGCAGGTCAGCTGATCTCCTCTCGGCATAGCCGGTTATTATCAAACAGACTACCAGACAATTCCAGAGATAATAGGTTTAAGCTGAAGCTGGAACATCTTGGATAGCATGCAATAGCCAAGGGAAGTTCCTACTGAAACACTGATTGTTTCAACCCTGTCCCCTCATACCTGGATGTTTCCCAGCATTGCTCCCAAACCTCTCCACAATTACAGAGCTGTTATGACAGCCACTAACTCTTTTTCACCTAACATTAAGACCATTAACTCTGTCCAGACTCCACTGTCCATGTGACAACATCCATTATTTGCTCGGCCAAAGGGCCATTCACACCCATGCCCTCATGGTAGATTTTGGGTATAAAAGCCCTCCATTTGAGTAGTTTGATGCAGTACTTTGCTTGCTAGTTGCCATGCTGTCACTCCGATTTCTGAACAAGTACTGTCCTTAGGCACTTGTCTAAGCCGCATCACTGTTTTCTTCACTGCTATCCAGATTGGTAATTATCACCCATTCCCTACAATTCCTCTATTCACAACTTTCCTCCCTTTATCCTTCAATAAGCTTTTGTGTGAGTGTGTGAGTGTTTGGATCTTTTGTGTGTGAGAGTGATATTTCAATAAAACACTTTTTAGCTTATGTTTGGAATCTGTGCTGTTTCTGTCCTGCAAGACCCCATAAACATTGGTGGAAAGATCTCGCTAGGTTACCCTCCGTCTTGCAGACCTCCTAATTTAAGCTAATTAATTCCCCACTGTCACATGGAGGTACTGGCATCACAAGTGGACCCCTGATTCACCCATGTTTTGGGGTAACACCCTCATCAACATGAACCATGTGAACTGTTGCTGCCTCCTTTCACCATCTTCTCCATAAAGTTGCCCTACTCCTTTTCTTTTTTCACTTGACAGCCAAAATCCCTGTATTGTTCTTCTATTGTGTCTAGCAAGACTGAGCTGATTGTGAGTTCCAACTTTCCTGGCTTTCTCCCTGTTTATATTCCTTATTGACAGTTTCAGCCTTCTTCCATTTCTTGTGCATGCCTCTTTTCAATTTCCACTCATCTGGTTTTTTGTCACTGAATTTTTTTGCAACTGTGCATTCAGTATCTCATCTTTAAGCAACTCACATATATCATGAGGTTCCTTTTTTATGAGCATTTCTGACCATTCCCCGCTGCCATTATTTCCCTAAACTTGTTGATTATTTCTGAATACATAACCTTGGAATCTTGTTGGGTACTTCTGAATACATAACTTAGAATTAGACACTTGCAGAATCGTCGAGCTGGAAGAGGCCGCAACAGCAGTTGAGTCCAATCCCCTGCCATGCAGGAGCACACACTCAAAGCACCTCCACCAAATGGCCATCCAGTCTCTGCTTAAAAACCTCTGAAGAAGGTGACTCCAGCACACTCCAAGGCAGCATATTCCACTGTTGAATGACTCTTACTGTCAGGAAGTTCTTCCTGATGCTTAGGTAAAATCTCTTTTCCTGTAGTTTGCAGAAAACAAGCTTCCTCCATCTTCAACATGCATAAAAATGATAAATACCAGAACCCACCCCAAAACAGGTACTATAAGTAGTCACTTGAACTAAAAGACAACTGAAAATGTAGTGTATGTGTAAACCTTGCGTGTATCCTATGGTTATATATAATTGCATATGGGTAACAATTGCAATGTTGAGAAACAGAGTTATCTATGTTAAGTGTTAGGCTGCCAGATCCCTGCCTAAAGGGTTAAGTGTCTTGTTCCTCTGCTGCGCTCGTAGTCATGGTGACAGGTGTGATAAGAAACATCTGGTATGCCTCACAGTTTCCCGTGGAACTTCTGAGTTGTTTGGAAAACAAATCTGCATTCTCACAGTCTTACTCTCCCTTTGATTCACTCCCTGTTTTGCGTGCTTGCTGTAAAGCTGTCTCTCTGTCATGCTGCAGTAGGAGAGAAATGCAAGATGGATTTTACCTAGCTTTTGACTTCTTTATGTACCTAAGCTGTTTTGCAATAAACACACTAGTTTAGTTTTTGGCCTCAACTCTGGCCTCTGTCTGGTTTTTAAACCTATGCTGGTTTTTACATCTGCCTGTTTTGAAGCACCGGTGTTCTGTGGGACATGTTCATGCATAGCATGCTCCCTGGAATCCCCCAACAATCTATTACCATTAATATATATTTACACCAAGTAAATAAATTGTTTTAGTTAGCACAGGATGTAATATTTTCAATTTTTTTACAATGCAATTAACAGATAGTATCTAAGTTATGGGAACCATAAATAAAGACAGTAATAATAACAATAAACAAATTCTGCAAAACAGTCAGTGCAACTTTTATTCACTCCCTTAATCCACCAGTTGTTTGGGCTGCAGTCACAATAAACATGCAAAGATCAAGTAGCTGCCCAGTTTCCAAACTCGTTATTGTCATACTGAGTTTATTTCCAGCCCCCCAAGACTGACTTCTACCCTTGAAAAGGAGCAGGAAATTCCCCAGCATTCACTAATTCGCATGCTGCCACCACCCACTGAATTCTGAATATACTTGTAACTGAACAGGACAGTGGACCCTGTCAGTGAATTGCCAATCTCTATGCTCAAGGACTTTTCCTTTCCCTCCTCCTTCTGAAGAAGAGAAGTTCTATCTAAGAGTGTGCCGAAGAATGGCGTGGGAATGGAGAGGAAACAGAGGTTTTACAGAAAAGCTTTTATTTTAGGCATGCAAGTAAACAAGACAATAATACACATGAGAGGCTCTCCCCTCTCAGGTATGCTTAAGTTACAAGTAGTTATAATAACAGATATATTCTTAAGATCAACCAACTATAAAAATAATAAAATGCCCTAACGTGACTAACTACCTTATTCTAGTTACTCACATTTGGGTTCATAGGTTTAGATGGTCTAGGAGAGGAATGAGACCAGGAGGCGAGGCCTAGGGCCTGCAGCCTACTACTGGCACAGATCCCATCTCCAGGAGATTCCTTTGTTGTCTCTCTGTCACATGGCCTCTCAAGGATTTTTGTAACTTCTCCTTCAAAGCATCTCGAAGCATCTCGAAGATGCTCACCTCTCTTCCCTTGATTGAGCCATTCTCCCCCTGTGACCTGTGACGCTGACCCACAATAAAAATGTAACCTAATCCCAACACCTCATTAACCCTTGGTTTACCTGAAGAGGGAAGCATCCCCCTTCAGCCAAGTCTAGATAATGGGAAGCCCCATTATCACAGTTATCAGGTGACGTTTGTAAATAATATGGTGCTACTCAGTTTAGAGTCTCATTGTCCATTGATGTTCATAAACAACACAAGCAGTCCCAATAAACATGCAGAGAGTGAGTTGCTAACCAGTACACAGTTTCATTATCAGGTTATTTATGGTCAAACATAAAGGCAAGAAAAGAGTGTACTTAGTCTCATAGTCCATAGACATTCATAAACAAACACAAGATAAATAGCCCAGGAATATAAAAACGTGTCATGAAAAATTCTTCAGTTGTTATTAATGCCTCTACTTTGCTCAGAAGCATGTAATGAGAAATCTGTGGAAGAAGAATCAGGCAATGTTGCTAATGCAAAATTAATGAATATAACAGTTACTTTTACAAAACACAAACAAACTCACAATTAGAGTGGTGTCCTCTAAATACCCCTTTTTGTTAGGCGTGCAGGGCCATAATAATGTTCAGATTCAAAATGAGTCCCTTTAATGCCTGTTTCTCCAATAGGCTAAGGTTATGCCATATATGCTTGTTAGTATTCTCAAATGCCTTAATGTCCTACAACACTACATCCTCAAATGTGAGGATCAAAGGATTAAATATTGGAGACATGGATCTAGATTTTACCTTGAATTTATTAGTGGGATCAAAAGTGGATTTGCCCAAGACACAATGTAATTTGATCTGTCTAATTAATTTAAAAAGCCAATCCTGGTATTAAATGCATTTTGTTTGGGAGTTGGTACTTCCCTTGTTCTCAACACTATACTCCTATTGATACAAACTAAAATCACACTGGCTTTTTTAGCTGCCACATCACACTGCTGACTGATGCTTAGCTTGTGGTACACTAAGACTCCTAGATCCTTTTCACAAATATTCTTTTCAAGCCAGGTGTCACCCATCCTATATCTATGCATTTCATTCTTTCTTCCTAAGAATAATATTCTACATTTCTCTCTGTTAAAATTTATTTTGTTAGTTTTGGCCCAGCTTTCTAATCTGTCAAGGTCATTTTGAATTCTGATCCTGTCCTCTGGGGTATTAGCTATCCCTCCTAATTTGTGTCATCTGCAAATTTGAACAGCATGCCCTCGGTTCCTCCATCCAGGTCATTGGTAAAGATGTTGAATAGCGCTGGGCCCAGGACAGAACCCTGTGGCATCTCACTAGTCAATTATTTCCAAGATGAAGAGGAGCCATTGGTGAGTACCCTTTGTGTTCAGCCAATCAGCCAATTCCAAATCCACCTAACAGTAGCTTTGTCTAACCCACATTTTACTAGCTTGTTTGCAAGAATATTATGGGGACCTTGTCAAAGATCTTGCTGAAATCAAGATGTACTACATCCACAGCATTCCCTTCATTTACCAAGCTTGTAACTCCATCAAGAGAAAGCAAGCAAGCAAGCAAGCAAGCAAGCAAGAAAGAAAGAAAGAAAGAAAAGAGATTAGATTAATCTGAAATGACTTGTTTTTGAGAAACCTAGGTTGACTTTTAGGGACCATGACATTCCTTACTAAGTACTTACAGACTGTTTAATGATCTGCTCTCAGACCTTTCCTGATATTGATGTCAGGCTGATGGGGCAGTTATTCTTTGGGCCCACTTTTTTCCCCCTTTTTGAAGATGGGGACAATATTTGCCCTTCTCCAGTCTGCTGGGTCTTTTCCTGATCTTGAGGCACTCTCAAGGATAATTGCTGGTGAAATTAGCGATTTCAAATTTTTGAATTTACTTCTGCCAGTTATTTTGCATGCTCAGGGCCATCCAAGAAGACTGCGGAAGGGGGAAAAAAAACACACACACCAAGACTGGAGGAAAAAAGCCCACAACTTCATTCACTACAAAAGTAGCATGTATCATGGGTCCAGATCCAGGCATTGGTCAACTCGACTATTGACTGATAAACCCAATCTTCTGTTCCAAAATCCACCTGACCAACGAGGGGGGCAGTGGCTGCACATCCCATCACCCAGTGCATGCCCGCTTCCACCCCGGAAATGCCTATAGATACCATGGCCTGCCAGCCTTGAGAACCGCAATACCAGATCCTAGACCCATGCCACTGCTTTAAATTGTGATGAGAAAAAACAGCAGACTACAAACATGTATAGCAAGCAGGGTGGGTGAGTGGATGGGAAGATGCTCTGAAGTAACGTGAGCTCTGGCCAGTGGGAGCTCCCTTTATAAACTTCTGACCCAGACCAAAGGGAAAACTGTGGTTTTCTCTGGCCCAGGCAGAGGTAGCCAATGAGTTAAAATCAGGTGATTTTAACTGATTTGCTGCTGACAGAAAGAGGCCCCTCCCAGCATTGCCTGGTAGCACACAGGCAGCTGAGAAGAAGGAAGGAATGGAGAATGCCAGAAGAGCCGCATGGAGCCCCACGCTGCCAGCCCACACTGGAAATTTACCACCTGGCAAGTCAGACAGCTAGAATTAATATCTTTGGATTAGTTCATCTGGCCCTGGTGACCTAAATTCATCCAGAGTAGCTAGGTATTACCTCTTTACCTATTCTGTGCTGCATTTCCCCTATTTCATCAATCTCTTCCATTTTCTCTAGATTGAACACTGTTTTCCTTTGGGGAGAAGACCAAAGAGTTGAGTAATTCTGCCTTTTCTCTGTCCCCTGCTACCATGTCTCCATCTTCTTGCAGTGGGCCTACCCTCTCCTTGTTTTTCCTTTTGCTACAGACATAACAAAAAAAAGCCATTTTTATTTTTTTTAACCTCCCTATAAAGCATGAGCTTGTTCTGTGCTTTAGCTTTTCTGACTTTTTCCCTATACATGCTGGCGATTTGTTTGGATTCCTCTTTGGTGATTTCCCCCTTTTTCCATTTCTTGTATGTGGTCCTTTTAAATCTTAGTTCATTTGAAAGTTCTTTAGACATCCATCCTCATTTCTTTAGTCACCTGCCATTTTTCTCCTGAATGGAATTGTTTGAAACTGTCTTTGGCACACTTGCTCTGAGCAGGCAGAGAAAAAAAAGGAAGAGACATTCAGAGCATGGGATGGGAAAAATATAAGTGGGATGCCTTGCAGACCGAGATGAGTTGCCTGGAACTATCATCATGCAGTCCTCAGTTGAGTGGGGGGAGGGCAGGTAGAATTGTCATGTAGAATTTAGATAGCCTATCAGTGGTACTGTAATGTCTTGTCTTATCCTAACTCAATAAGTAGTCTTCATGGATATATCCACAGAGCTTTTATTAAAGGTTAGTTCAGTATACAGACAACATTCTTGCCAGAACTGAGGAGACACAGACATTTTCATTTTTTTTTTGAACACTTCTTCCTTCTCCCAATCATATTCCATTGCCACACACTAGCCTGTACCAGTATCTTGAAATAACCTTGGTTCCCATGCTCCAGTTGACTCCTCCCTCCCATCACCTAAACATTGAAGAAAACACATCAAGATGGCTACAGAATGGCTAAGCTAGACATGGCAGAGATGGCAGTGCCCTCTGTCATCCTGGCCCCCTCCAGGCAAACTACCTTCTCCAAAACTAACAAGTAATGTGAAATACGTGACAGCAATGAACAATAACATAATCACAGGTGACATGTAATATAAAGCAAAACATTATGATATACAAGAAAGCAGAGAATAATGAAATCATATTCAACCACCCCCACTTGACTTGTCCAGTAACTTCACACCAGGCTTGGTTTCTCAGGCTATTTGTTATGAAAGTTCCAGAACAGCACTGGGACACTAACGTGATGGTAATCAATCCACTCAGATTCTCCTACAGGAAAGTCCTTCCACTGAACAAAATATTGAAGGCATCCCTTGTGCCATCTACAGACCAGTGGCAGAGCTTGGAGTGTGTGGGGGGGGTGGGCAGGGGGGTTGGCCATGATGCATAAGGTGTGGCCACACTGCGTGGGGGTGTGGCCATGGCACAAAGGCACAGGGCTACAGCATGAGGGTTCGGGGCTACGAACTGGGATACCCCCCAACAAATTGCCACCTGGGGCAAACCACTTTATTGCCTCCCCATCCCTACGTGACTGTTGGAGACCAGGATTTGCTTGACTTTGAAATGCTGCAGGTCATCAATTATCACAGGAAAAGTTTCAGGCTTCTTAGGGTGCCTGGTATCTGGCTTCACTGCAGCCTTTAGCAAGCTGGAATGAAAAACAGGGTGCATGTGTTGACAGGACTAAGATAACAACAACCAGTTCAACAGCAACCGAATTTGCTATTTTTTTGATGAGGAAAGAGCCCACATACTTTTTTCTTTATTGTTAAAAACACAAAAAATCAGTACATAACATTCATTCACAACTCATTACATTCCACATACATCTAATTCCTCCCCACTGGTCTTGGTATAAAAAGCAATCTATGAATTTCATATCTATTTTTTTTCCATATTTAAAGCACTGACCTTATCCCATATATGTTGAAGACTTTCTTATCTTATATACAAATTCTATTTTGATATGATTCATGGATAGTCTAGTTTTATAACATTATAGTTCGTTTTCTTCTATAATATTTATATCTCACATTCATCCCATTCATTCTTCAAGTAAGGCATTACCATATCCCAGTCTTTCTCAAATTTATCTACAGTCTTCTCTTTAATCAAGCATGATAGTTTATCTGTCAACATCATATCAATCAATTTTATCACCTAATCACTTATCGTTGGGACTGTATTTTGTTTCCACTTGTTACCCTGTTTACTGGGGGTCCCGTGAGGGACACCAAAATGTGCTCAACAATAGGTGGGGAAAATTAGCTCGGAGCACTGCTTTAGCATTACGAGAGGCAGGGTAACTTAGCAGGATCTTGAGCCCTATGTCTACGGGATCAGGCCGAGTCAAGGAGCACACAGAAGTTGAAATAATAAATGATATTTTATTAAAACACAGTCAAAACAGTGTATGCGGCACACTCACACAAGCTAACTAAAGAAATAAAGGTTGGAGTGAGATAGAGGGATTTTTAGAGGAGTTGTTGGTTTGGGTAATACTTCACCTGTCCTGAAGCCTGGTTGGAAGTGGAGAAGATGGGGAGCGTGGATCTCAGCACGTGGAGCTGAGGGGAAGGCTCGCTGGACAAAGCGACAGCAAGGTGGGATGGAAGCCAAGAGCGATCCGAGGAAGCGCTCAAAGTCAGGGGTTTTTATAAGGAGAATTGTGACCGCAGGCTAGGTCGGACTTGGGCAAAACAATAGATTTGGAGCTGGAGACAAAGCCTCCGAAAGGTCAGAATTTGAATGATTGAGTTAGAGCCAAATTGTCAATAGGATAGCCGGTATGCAAACGCGGAGTACTTGAGCGTTGTATAGTCTGATCATCAAGCTGCCAGCGCAGGGCAGAGGATCTTTTGAAAGCTGCGTGCATACCTAATGGAGGTACTTGCCTTGAGGTCTCCTAAAGCGGCGAGTCGGCTGTTTCTGGCCTGCCTATATTGTTTCGGAATATTATGGCGATTATCGGCCGAGCCTGTATGTGTGCTTGTCTGGGGACCTCGCAAGCACGTGGGAGGGAATGGGTATGTGAGGCCAAATTATCGATATCAATAGATATCTTTTTATATCCCCCAAAGCTCGGGCTAGCCAGGGCAGTAACACACTTCTGAGCTAATATAATTCATGCGGCTGCAGTCATATAAAATATAATTTTCCCTTGTCTCTTTTCTAAATTATCTTTGATTATTCCTAGAAGATTTCCAGTGTCATTTTCATTCTAATTTTCATTTTTTCTTCAATTTCTATCTGTATTTCTTAACTTTAATGCATGTCCACCACAGATGGTAAAACATACTTCTCTCTAATTTTCACATCCAACAACTAGGGTCATTTTTTAAATACATTTTGGAAAATCTTGTGACAAATACCATCTAAAATGCATTTTATATAAATTTTCTCTTACACCTTCTTATTATAGTCCTTTGGGGTTTATAGTTTAGGGAGGGACATTTAGAATTCTCAGCCAGAGATCTTGGCCTCAGTAAACTACAAACCCCAGAATTCCACAGGATGTTGAAAGTGGAGTAATAGCCCTATAACACTGCAGTGCAGAAAGGCCCTTAGATTTAGAAAAATTGTTCCAAAACATGGAATTTAATCTTACAGCCTCTTCAACTGAGTTGCAGCTCTCTTTTCTTTCCATTCCCACAAACACACATACTTCATTCATTCTTCAAATACCTTGCATGTTAAAGTTTAACGAATGATTTATTATGATTTATTTCATCAGGAAGTGTGGTCTCTTCCTGGCATACATATCTGGGATCTCACTGAGAATTTGCCAAAACTAATCAAGAGCACAGATCAGTACTGGGTACCAACAACACATTCAAGACCAGCTTTGTGCAGATCACCTCTATGAACTTTTGGGCAGGAAGTTGAAGGGGTTTGAGGCCCAGATGGTATTGTTGTCAATTCTGCCAGTGAAGATAAAGGACTATACAGGGATGAGAAGATACTTAAAGTGAATGAGTGGCAATGTAGATAGTGTAGATGGGAGAGGTTTGGCTTCTGCGACCACCGTCTTTACTTCATAGACATTAGAATACTGTCTACAGATGAGCTGTATTGGGAAGAGTGTTTTCAGTAGTAGCATGGCAAGTCTGATCAAGAGGGTTCTTAACTAAATGCTGAGGGAGGGGGGTTGAAATGATAGCTCAAACATCAGCTCAAAGGCAAGCTTTAAGCACAAGGATGTGAATTCTAAAGGAGAAGCTGAGGGAAAGAATGGGATTCACAGAAAAACTGACAGTAAATTCATAGGTGAGAACAAACAAAGCTTCAAATATCTATACACCAACACATAGAGTTTGGGAAACAGTGTGAGCTTGAAGTTCTAGTGAAGGAAGGTAAATATGACTTTATAGACACAACAGAGAACTGGTGGGATGATTTCCATGAGTGGAATATTACAATTGAAGGCTATAACCTATTAAAAAAAAACTGGCAGAAAATTCAGTTGTACAGAAATCCATGAGAGTGATCAGAGTGGACCAGTTGAGAGCATCTGGGAAAAATTAAAGAGAGAAATAAATAAATGGAATATTGTGGTAGGAGTTTACTACAGGCCACCAACTCAAGAAGAGATGGTAGATAATGCTTTTCAGAAACAAACCTCGGAAATCTCAGTGATGAAAGAATTAGTACTTATGAAGGACTTCACTTAGGCTATTTCTTCCCTACACTGTTATAGTGTTATTATTCCAGTTTCAACACCCTATGGAATCCTGGGGTTTGCAGTTTAGGGAGGGGCATTTAGAATTCTCAGCCAGAGAGCTCTTTGGCCTCAGTAAACAAACCTCAAAATTCCACAGGATATTAAAAGTGGAATAATAGCAATACAACAGTGTAGGGCAGAAACGGCCTTAAGGAATAAACTGTGGCTGCCTTATCTCCACTGCCAGATTGAAGGAGCAAATTCACTAAAAGATTCTAGTGGTGGTGCATGAATCCATAAGCTCTGTGTATGTGTGTGTGTGTGCGCGTGTGCGTGCGCGTGTGCATGCGTGTGTCCATAATCTGTGTCTCAGATGATCTATTCTACCCTTTTAATGTACTCCATTTCACATGAAGACTGATGCTTAATTAAAAGAGTTAATCATGGGCACAGGGTAGTATGCTCAGCAAATAAATATGCACGTTGGCTTGATTTGCATATCTCTTTATCCTGTCAAGCTTTGGAGGAAGGTGCAGATCAGTTTTGCTGCACTGGACATTTCATATTCATGATGGCAAGATGGTCTGAAAAATGTTAAGATTAACACTGAAAGAATTAATAATTAAGAGGCAATCAATAAAGAGTTATGCCTGTCAGGCTTGTTGACTATTAAGTCAATCATCACTTACTCCCACCCTCAGTTACTGCCACTGCTTGAAGTTTGGGAGTGGGGAAGAGGCAGGAAGCACAGGGAAGGGCAAGATCATCTGGGTTTTGTTAGCATTCCTCCTAAGTTTTGATGGCCCCTGACTTAGACAGTTTTCAAAAGAGATTAGATAAAACCATGGAGACTGAGTGATTAGCCAGAGCTCCACCTAATCATATAATAAAGACTAGTTTCAATTGATGCTGCCTTAATTGTGGGTAGAGTTCTTGGAAGTATGCAGCTATTTGATCCTTGTCCATCTCGACTAATAAAAGCTAGTTTATGAGATCAGGTTAACTAGGTGAGCCCAGTAGGTGATTAAATGCTTCTTTATGACTGAATTGGTCCCAGCTGCTTTGAAAGAGGGTCTGTAAGAAATAACTTTTGGATCCAACAGATCTTTGACAGGCGGTGGCAGCTGAATTCCAGGCAGCTTGAGTGAAACAATTTATCTGTACTTGTTTCATTCTGTGATTAGAACTGGGTTGGGCACTAAAACAGCATAAGTTGAACAATCTCTATCAAGAGGGAATCAAATGTGATGCTTTGGATTCTCCATGAATTCTCATCAGCTTTTGGTACCATTGACAATAGCATTTTGTTTTACTGGGTGTAGGAGGAATGGTGCTATGGTGGTTGCACTTGATAGTATCAGTCTCAGAAAGCAGCACTGGAAAAGATTCTACTTGCCCCATGATATCTATGCTGGAGAGGCCCACAATATCATTTCTTATCTTACATGCTCCTTTGTATCTTCCATGATGTTTAACTTCTTTATCAGTGGTTTTCACTGGGATGAGGAAGGGAAGGCTCCAGATGTAGCTGGGTATCAAACCTCAAAAGACCTGGCCTGTGTGTCTGTTGATGAAGGATTCTGGAAGTTGTGCTTCCATGATTGAAGATGTTCTAATCTCAGTGAACCTGCTAGATGACATCCTCAGAGGAACTGAAGTAAGGTGTCTTCAAAATACTGATGATGTTCAGCTATGTTTCGTTTTCACATTAGGCACAGGTGAGACTACACAAACGATGAACTAGAGTCTTGACTCAGTACTGTGCTGGATTATTAAGCTAACAATGAATCTATTAAGAGATACACTGTGAATAGGTAGTCCCTATATCGCGAAACTTGTAGTCCAACTAGTTCTAGATGGGGCCAGGGCCTAGTTTGGGGCACAGTTTTGACATTTGAGGGTCAGCTGCCTTCACTGGCTATGAGTGTTTTTCAGCTGGTTTGCTGACTACAACCATGTTGGTCCATGCACTGGTAACATCCTGATTAGATTATTGTGATAAATTATATGTGAGGTTGCTGCTGAAGGCAGACTATAAATTCAGCCAATGCAGAATTCACCTGATGCATTGTTAAGATATGCAGCTAGATGGGATCCAATTACATCAGTTCTAAAAGAATTACAATGGTTCTGTATTTACTGGTTTTGCAGTATTGCTCTGAGGATTATAGCCCCAAATGGCTTGGGACCATGAAAGTGCCCCCCCCCCCCATATGAACTTTCCTGTTTTGTTTTGTTTTGTTTTTCTGATCTACTGGTGAAGCTTTCTTCAAACTACTGATTTTGTGTTACCAAGGAAAGCTTTTTCCCTACAATAATGCCCTATTTATCAAACTGACTTCACTATTTTTAGTGCCAATGTAAACCTTTGCTTTTTGCCCAGAGATTTTTGCTAGTTAATCTGACCTTTCATATTTTATTGCTTATTGAACTGTTCTATGACATTATTTTGTTTGGTTTTTATTGTTTGGGGGAGATTGTGTGACAATATTAGGGTCATTTTTGTGTTTTTGCATGCTTTTTAGTTGTTATTAACTTATTGTGACAGTAATATGAGGATTTTCTTAGTGATATTTGTTCAGAGGGGTTTGTACTGCTTTCCGTTGATGCTAGGAGAGTGTGAACTTGCCCAAGGTCACCCAGTGGATTCCCATGACTGAGCAGGGATTGAACCCTCATCTCCCAGAGTTTCGGTGCAACACTCAAACCAGTATACCATACTGGCACACTATTTTATGCTGTATTTTAATATATTTGGATAATCCTAATACTAAAAACAAGTGACAATAGCCTTCATAACAAAATGGGGCATTCAGAGCCAGAGGCAATGTGCATGAGAGGAAAACACTGCGTAGCACTGCTGCCTTTGTGAGCTACTTCTGACTGCATCTGTTTGGCTGTTGTTGGAAATAGACTACTGCATGAGTTGATTCATCAAGGCTGTCCTTGTCATCTTCTACTTACCCACTGCTCTGTATTATCAACAGATGCAGCAGAATCTTGATAAAATATCCAAACTACGTAGTGTGATTACTTCAGCTCTAAAAATAAAACCTATCCACAATTTACTTACTGTGATCACTGATTTTCTGGTATTTTGGTATTCACGTGAGAAATATCTGGAGGTAGAATTTTTTTTTCTGAAAACATGCAACACAGGTATGTGTGTACAGTATATAATGCACATTGACTTTGAAAGACAGCATATAAAATAAAGAAAAATTACATTGAACAATATGATTAATAATAAATCAAGAAAGCTCAAAACTGTAGATTCTATGCATTAAATGAAAAAAGAATCTTGTCCAATCTGAATCTATTGGCAGTCAGTTTTGAGTGACTTCCTTTCTTATGCGAAAGACATGAACAAACCCTTTATAATTTTATAGTTTTATAAACATCTATCAAGTACTGCCTAGGGTGTTTCCCCTACTTTTTCTGTAAATCAGAAAGATTTTGTAAACCCAAAAGCAGACCTTTCCCTTCTCTTTTTAGGCCGTGTGTGTGGTGGGTTGAGAATCTTGTGGGTCAGAAAAGCTTGCCACATTTTATGAAGAAGAAAACTGATCTCCTGTGAGTTTGGGTTTAGGGTGCAGGGCTTCTTCCACCTCCTCTGTTGTGCCAGCTGTTGCAAGCAACACAGCACTCAGGTGAATGCAGCCCTCATCTGCAAGGGGCAATCCTGCAATAGGAATCTCCTAGGAATGCCGCTTTCTGATAAGGGCTGCTCCAGGAATGTTATTGCCTCTGTCTGAGTTGCTGCATTCTCTCCCTAACAGTAAAAGGAGCAGAAGGACTGAATACAGACATAATCCTTGGGTTAGAACCCAAGGTTTTCTACATAGGAACACTGGATCAGAAAAATTTGGTGATATATATTTGCTGTAGAAATGCTATGTCAAAAGCATATGGTGATATATATTTGCTCTGAATTGAACGTAAGAGAATGGAATGTGATAACACTTGGGCAGAAGCACCATTTCTGCAACAGTATTGTCTTTAGTACCAGTCCTGCTGCATTCTTTTAAACTCATCAACTGTTCTGGTTTCTATAATTAATCAAGGAACTGGAGGGAAGCCTTGTTAGGACATTACCAAAGGTTATGCCTATGTTACAATGCCACAGGAATATAGAATATGAATTGGACACAAGATTTGCTGCCATAAGTTTCTGGACCATATATAACTGTTTCTGCTCAATTAGCTGCACAGATATGGTTGGAAATGTGTAAGCAAGTGTGTTTGTTGAAATCTTGGCAGACAGTTGAATTAAAAAATCTGTGGGTAGCAAATCTTATGCCTCATGGCCCCTATCTATGACCAGCAAAATTAGACTAGAATATGCTGTGACAAGGCTTGTATTTTCTCCTCACAGACTGGTATGGCAGCTTCCCTGCCCCAGATCTGCTAAAGCACCTTGTCACTTTATACAGCTCTGACCTTCCCTTTAAAACACCACCTTCATGTAAAAAAGGTACAGCCTTTCCATTGTTATTCAGAATGTTGTACTGACCTATGGTAGCATATTTCTGTTGGTTAGAACTACTGAAAATTATACAGTTGAGTTAAAATTTATAAAAATACACTATAACTTTTATTAAAACAACAAACAGAATAAAGTATAGGTATTGTACGTCCAAGCTCAAACAGATCTTCAGAATGTATTTAAACAGTTTCTTATATCTTTATATCAGCATAGAGGCACAGGTCTGTCTCACATACAACTCACTGGCTACCTTTTAGCCAAAGTTTCTGTTCCCAAATCTAGGTCACTTTCTCTGAGCAGATTCAAAAATGGGTTGATTTCTCTGCTGCCCCTCTCTCTAGGCTTTCTCTAAGAAAACACACCCTCCTTGTCCCCCCCCCCTGACTGAGAAACTCCGGCTGAGTGAATTATTTTTAGCCCCTCTTCTGGAAGTCTGACACCAAACCAATTCAATGTGTGTATTCAATTTGTGCATTTTTTTTCCTGAGGGTCCCCACTATTCCTTCACACTAAAGAGCTGAGTTTCTCTCTGGAGTGGCCATTCTGGTTGCCTAGCAACCTGTTGCTGGGCAGCTTCTCTAACATCCAGGATAACTACTGAAAAGACTGCTGAAAATGCCTAATTCATATGTCATTTGATAATATCACATTGTAACAACTTGTTTGCTGTTTGCGTTGCCTTCAGGAAGAGGGCATTTAGTTAGCTTTCAAGAGGTATCAAACCTCTTTATTGATTTCTGCATTTTTCTCTTGCTGATAGAGATTACATTACATGATATCACAATTACAGGGAAAGTTGAACAGACATAAACTTAACCTCTGTTCCTCTTCTGTTTGTTCATTTTCAGGGGCAAGAGGACACTTCCAATGTAAATGGCATCATATATCACTAGCAAGATAGTACTAACAACATATGTGTAAACATGGGTATAAAAATGTACTGGACTTCTCCCCAGTTGGCTTTGCTCCATTTTTTGTTCCTTTGTCCTCTGCTTCTTTCAATCTGCAAGACCCATATCTTTTTTCACATTATTTTTATTAAAATTGCCTGGCATTGCCTAGGATTTTATTTTCTCATAGGTAATACATGTTAGAAAGATTTGAGATCCTGTGTCTCTAACTCCCCAAACTGTCTTGTCCAGTATCTGTAACTTTCTCCCATATTCTGCAATCCAATCTGTATTCAGAGTTATTAACATACAGAAGTTGGGTTCCTGAGGCAAAAACACTGCCCTTCTCCTTGCTGCTAGGCCTCGTCTCCATTGCAGCCGGCCTATTTAGAGCTCTCTGGCTGAGAATTCTAAAGGCTCCTCCCTAAATTGCAAACCCCAGGATTCCAAAGAATGTTTTTAGGCAGACAATCATATGAGGTCTTTGACACAGACAAACTTTGACTTTTATATATTAGATAATTACATATAAGGAGTAACATAAACTTAAATATACAAACGAATTTAAAACTAAATTAATCTTCTTAACTAAACCAATATAAACAACATCAAGACAAAGGTAATTTCCGCACTACACTGTTATAGTGCTATTCCACTTTCAACATCCTGTAGAATTCTGAGGTTTGTAGTTTACTGAGGCCAAAGAGCAATCTGGCTGAGAATTATAAATGCCCCTCCCTAAACTGCAAACCCCAGGGTTCCATAGGATGTTGAAAATGGAATAATAGCACTATACAATGTAACAGCGGAACAAAAGAAATGACCAAAGGCATCTACAACAAAGGGATCTACTAAATGATTTAAGCACTTCTTAAGATAGACATCATTATCACTATGATAAAGAAAAAAAACTACTTTTTCTAGATAAATCTAAAAAAACCAACAACTACAAAGTAGGTTATCAAGTTATTATCACCACTGATTAAATATTAATACATCTGCCAGTTATCAATAAACTATTGATTATTTAAAACCAAACATTGACAATATCCTCTAATGATCTTTCAAATATGATATCACTATACTGTTATTGCCCTGGCTAGCCCGAGCTTGAGGGATATAAAAAGATATCTTTTGATATCAATGATTCAGCCTCACATACCCATTCCCCTCCATGTGCTTGCAAGGCCCCCGGACAAGCACGCATACAGGCTCGGCCGATAATCGCTATAATATTCCAACACAATAGAGGTAGGCCAGAAATAGCCGACTCACAGCTTTAGGAGACCTCAAAGGAAAGTGCCTCTATTAGGTATGCACGCAGCTTTCAAAAGATCCTCTGCCCCGCGCTGGCAGCTTGCTGATCAAGCTATAGAACGCTCAAGCACTCCACGTTTGCATACTGGCTACCCTATTGACAATTTGGCTATAATTCAATCATTCAAATTCTGACCTTTCGGAGGCTTTGTCTCCAGCTCCAAATCTATTGTTTTGCCCAAGTCTGACCTAGCCTGCGGTCACAATTCTCCTTATAAAAACCCCTGACTTTGAGTGCTTCCTCGGATCGCTCTTGGCTTCCATCCCACCTTGCTGTCGCTTTGTCCAGTGAGCCTTCCCCTCAGCCCCACGTGCTGAGATCCACGCTCCCCAGCTTCTCCGCTTCCAACCGGGCTTCAGGACAGGTGAAGTATCACCCAAACCAACAACTCCTCTAAAAATCCCTCTATCCCACTCCAACCTTTATTTCCTTAGTTATCTGTGTGAGTGTGCTGCATACACTGTCTGCTTGTGTTTTAATAAAACATCATTTATTATTTCAACTTCGGTGTGCTCCTTGACTCAGCCTGACCCCGTAAACATAGGGTTCAAGATCTCGCTACGTTACCCTGCCTCTCTTATTGCTAGGCAGCGCTCTTGACTAATTTCCCCAACTTATAAAATTGAGAGCGCATTTAGGTGTCCCTCCCAGGACCCCCAGGAATCAGGGTAACGGTACCTTATTCTTTCTTGAATCCACTTAAGTTTCCCTCTTTGATCGATATTGTTAATTTGACAATTTTAGTGAATTCCAGCACTTTCCATCACCATTCTTCTATAGATGGAATTTGTAAATCTTTCAATTTTTTTTTATTTTTATTTTTTTTTTTGGCAAAAAGGAATCTCACAGTTTTAATTATGTACTGAAATATTCTTCTCATGTTCTTATTGAAGAGCATCTCCATCAGATCAAAGAGAAACAGTTCTGGATGCAGTTGAATCTTCTTCTTAAAAATCTCTTCAGTCATGTGATGAATCTTTGGACAGTATTTTCTCACCTTTTCATGTGTCCACCACATAAGAAAAAAAGTCCCTTCATTACTTTTACACTTTCAACACAAATTCTTGGAGCCTTTATTTGTTTTAGAAAGTTTCTCAGGGGTTAAATACCATCTGTACATCATTTTGTAAAAATTCTCCCTGAGATCAACATGCAATGTAAATTTCACATCTTTAGATCACATTCTTTCCCATTATTCCAAATATGACTCATGATCTACATTGTGTGCACGTTTAATCATAAAACCTCTAACTATTTCCTCTTCCATTTCTCATGTTAGTAAACATTTATGCTTTTTTGTAATTAAATGATCATCTAAAGACTTTGAGTTCAGAGGTTTCTCTTTCAAAGTCATATTGTCCTTTGTCCAATTTAAACCTCTGCATTGATTGTCTGTAAGCAAACCAACTTATTTCATACCCCTCTTGATTCAATGTTCCCCATTTTCATTTGATCTATATCTTTCATCGGGAAGTTTTTATCTCTCAGCCAACTATGTTTGAATACTATTTCATTTTTTTTGAAGTTTTCACCACATAAGTTTCATGTGGTGAAACCGATAATGGCATCTTTATACATAGTCTCTGTTTATATTTAAGCCAAACTCTAAATAAGGGTCTTCTAATAAAATTGTGTTTAAAATTAAGGTTTGCTTTAAATTTATCAGGATCGTCAATAAACAAGATTTCTGTAAACAGCTTATAACCATTATTTAATAATAAAATAGCTTTACAATTTTGGGACTAATTATTTCTCAATCTTCTTTCGGAATAACAGTTATATTGCCATGGCACCAACTGTCTGGAATTTTCCCTGTCTTAAGAATCAAATTCAGTAATATAAGCCAATATAAGCCAAATGAATGAAAACAATTATATGAAGACTTCAAGAGAGATTATGAATGACTTGTAAAAGTGGTAAAAATTGAATTTATCTTTACTGGGAAGCATGTCAACAATAACAATGAATGTACTTCTGAAAATGATGTTTGTTTTCCAAATGATCCCAGTTTTGACTAAAAAGACACCATTCAAAATATGGTCAAAAAAGAAAAAAATTTAAAATTTGTTTGGGAAGACAAAAAACCTAGAGAAAGATTTAAGATCCTACAAGATTTAAAAGAATGGGGAGATCTTGGATTACTAAATTTAAATATCTACTTTGCAGCTTCATGTATAACTTGGATTTTAAAAATGGATAACATTAAAAGATAACAAGCTTTTGAATTTAGGACACAATTTAAGATTTGGATGGCATGTGTACTTATGATAAAACAAAGTTAAGGTCTATGTGGCCTTAAATAACCATTGTATTAGGTGTGCCCTATTAAGACTTTGGAATAAATATAAATTAAGATTATGATTGTAATGTTTGGTATTGTTTTGTATTGCTTTGTATTTTTGATTTGGTGTATGGCTATGTATGGTCTATGTGTGTGTTTTACGTTTTTATGTTTATGTTTGACTGTTAATAAAAAAATTATTAAAAAACACAAAGCATTGAAGTCACCGCTTGTGTTGTTATGAGTCCAAAATTTCCAATTGCTGGTCTTGCCCCACCATGATTGATGGAGGAGGAGCTGGCCAGGCAGGGTGCCATTTGTCTGGCATGGCTGATGGTTTGAGAAGGCTGAAATGAAACACAGGGTAGATTTGTCTGTAAGACTTGGCAACTGTAATGCAGCAGTCACATCATTCACTAGATGAACAATGCAGAATAGGCCTTGTCTTATATAGTTAGGTAGGTCATCAATTATCCTGGTATCTGCTTGGAGGCTAATTCTGCTAAACACAGGGTCTCCAACAAATTCCTAATGTGCTTTGTAAATAATTTCCTCTTTCTAAAGGCAGAGGAAGGAATAGGAGGATTGGCAATCCTGGACTTGGGCAGGGGGCAGCCAGGACAGTAAATTGTCCCACTAATGGCACTATGTTTCAGTCGCGGTGGGATTGCATGCTCCTGTGAAGCCAGAGGGTATGCTGATGACAGCAGTGCTGCTGGTAGAATCTCCTGTGCTAGATAGATTTTTGCTGAGGAACTAAATGTGCCAAACAGCAACTGGCCAGTAGTAGTAGTGGGTGTGTGACACTGGTGGAAGATGTCTCAGAAACAATGGCAGCTAACACATCTTAGTACTGTGCAGAGGGAGGCATGGTAAATCTCCTTTTGAAGCTCATTTAACAGGAACATTCTATGATAAGACAATCCAAAATGAAACAAGATATTGTGCCAGAAGATGAGACTCCCAGTCTGATGGCACTCAATGAGAAAGAGAAGAGGACAATCACAAGTAGTGCTGTGGCTAATCACACAACTGGACTCTAGTTGAAAGAATGTTCAGCCTTGTTGACATGCTCAGAGATGAAATGAAAGTGCAAAGCTGCACAACACATATTACAGGAACATGGATATGAGAAGCATGAATCAGGAAAAGCTAAACGTGGTGAAACAAGAAAAGGAATGTATAAACATTGCAAAGCTTGGAGTGAGCAAGCTAAGGTGGACAGGAATGGGACATTTTGAGTCAGATAATTATACAGTGTTTTACTCAGGAAGTCAACATCTAAGAAAAAATGGGGTGGCATTTATAGCAAGGAGATATACAGCAAAAGCTGTCAAAGGATACAGTGTAAAGTCTGACCAAATCATGTCAATGAGAGTACCCATCAATATAACCATAGTCCAAGTTTATTCTCCAACTATAGAGGCAGAAGAAAAAGAAATGGAAAGATTCTATGCTGGAGTCCAGGAGGAAATTGATCACATACCAAAACAGGACTTCTTGTTAATCATAGGTGATTGGAATACAAAAGTAGGAAACAGAGTAGAAGCAAAGATTATAGGAAAATTTGGTCTAGGATCAAGAAATGAAGCAGGCCAACAGTTTGTTCATGACAAACAGATTCTTCAAGCAACCCAAGAAGTGACTGTATACATGGACATCACCTAATAATCAATATAGAAATCAAATAAACTCCTGTATTTGTTGGCGTATTAGATGCACCAGCGTATAAGACGAACCTGATTTTCAGGCCGTATTTTTTAGAAAAAAAAATTAGTACCTGGCCAAGGCAAAATGAGGGAGTGAAAGGAAGAGTGAAGGGAAGGAGAGGGAGTGAAGGGAAGAGTCATGTGAGGTTTTCCCCACCCCTCCCTTCTGTTTTCCCTCAGTAGGGTTTCCCCCAGCCCCCTCCCTTCCATTTTGTCTGGGTGGGGAGAACTCCCTGCCAAGGCAAAATGTATAGGAAATGTATAGTATGTGTGTGTGTGAGAGAGAGAGAGAGAAAGAGAGAGAGAGAGAGAGAGAAAGACAGAGAAAGACGGAGGGGGGGGGGAGAAAGGAGTGCTAGCACTCTTTCCTGTCATTTTGCCTGGGTGTACTGGACCCTTGCCCCTCATGCCTTCTGAAAGCAGCCAGAGGGAGACTGGGAGACTAGGTAAGGGGAATGGTGAATGCCTCACTGCAGCAAGGAAAGTTACCAGCATGCCTAAAGGAGGCTGTGGTGAGGCCGCTACTAAAAAAGCCCTCCCTGGATCCCATCATCCTGAATAACTATCAGCCAGTCTCCAACATTCCCTTTTAGGCAAGGTTGTGGAGCATGTGGTAACCTCCCAGCTCCAGGGGCTTCTGGACATGGGAGAGAGCCTTCTCAGTAGCTGCTCAGACCCTGTGGAATGCCTTTCCACAAGAGGCTAGGCGGGCTTCCTCCTTGCTCTCCTTTCTCTGACAGGCAAAAACTTTCCTTTTTAAACAGGCTTTTACGTAAGGGATGGTGCTTTCTTTATCAACTTGTTTTAAATTGAATTGAGGTTTTTAATGATTTTATATGCTTTTAATGTTCTCAATTGTTTAAAATGTTTTTAATATTTTAATTTATTATTGGAAGCCACCTTGTGTGCCATTATGGGAGAAAGGCAGCATACAAATATAGTAAATAAATAAATTGTGGAGCCTTGGAAGCACAGCGTGATGCAGGGAGTACTTCATTTGGTGGCATCTGCCACTCTGAGGGTTTACTCCAGGGTTGTGGTTTACTCTAGGGCTGTGGCTAGGTTCTTGGCCTTTAGCAGAAACAGGGATCGGGTCAAGGGTGGCCAGTCTCTGAACATTAGATCCCGCACTATTTAGCCCACCTACAAAGGAACTGGACAAGATCCTGAAGTGTGAAGATAGATAATTGAATACTAATATTAAAATTGTCCATGCCATCATATTTCTAATTTTTACATATGGTTGTGAAAGCTGGACAGTGAAGAAAGCTGATAGGAAGAAAATCAACTCATTCAAAATGTGGGGCTGGAGAAGAGTTCTACAAACTGGGCTGGACTGCTAAAAAGACAAATATACAGGTCCTAGAGTCTGAACTCTACCTAGAAGCCAAGATGACTAAACTGAGGCTGTCATACTTTGGCCATATCATGAGAATAGATGACTCACTAGAAAAGACAATAATGTTTGGTAAGGTAGAAGGCATAGGAAAAGAGGAAGACTGTTTTACAGATGGATAGACTCAATCAAGGAAGACACATCACTGAATCTGCAAGGCCTGAGTAGGGTAATTGATGACAAGGTAACTTAGAGGTCTCTCATCCACAGGGTCACCATAAGTCAAAGTCGACTTCATAACTACAACAACAGTAAATTGTTCCCCAGACCTATCACAGATGCTCACTTGTTCCTTCCAGTGTGGATTTTATGGAAGACAGATTAAGCTCAATCATTTTAACAGATGTCATTCACCAAACAGGAAAATAGACATCAGATAGGGTTGATGGCAACTGTAATGTCATTAATGTGCAGATCACTCTTTATATGGAAGCCTTGAACACAGTGCATCCTGTCTCTGTATCTTATCTCATCCTACCACTCATATCCCTTTCTGAGGTCTTTCATCTCATCCTCAAGCCTTGTTCTTCTCAACTGCCTGAGTTCCCCCTCCCAACATTCCACCCTTCAGAAGACACTCCTTTCCTTTCACATAAACATTCTGCCCTCCCAGGTTTCCCAGCGTATCAAGTCACACTAAGTTCATTATGTCTGTTAATAATTAATCTCTACTATGTCTGAGAATGGCTGCACCAAGCTGAAAGATACTTACAATCATCGGTAAGCCCTTCGTGCTGGTGGTTCTCTCTCACCTTTTGACAGGGTAAGTTTGCTTGGGAAGGAGGGGGTGCTGAAATTCTTCATTATTAGCTGGAAATCTTGACATGTCAGTATTCTCTGTGTGGAACTTTATTTTTCTATAGTGGAACATGTATCTGTGGATTCCAGATATGTTCTGAAGTGGCAGAGAACGATAGGGAAACCCGATGTGGAATTGTCATAATCTAGAGTATTTTTTACATATGGGGCATCACACTTTCTGTCAATCCAACTCAAGTTGTCCTTGTCCTGGTTTAGTCAGCTTCATTTTCCAACATCAGCCATAGCTTTTTTTTTTCATGATGCAAGAAAACTGACTTTTTAAACAAAAAAAAAAAAAGATGGTTGATGTGAAAACGTTTACTGGTTTGTTTTTTTCTGGCCGCAAACATTTTTAAGGGGGAGGAGATGTCTGATATCCTGCATGCATCTGACTGCATCTGTCTTCTTCCTTTATCAGACTCTCTTCTGCTCTCCATCCCTCCCCCATTTGAGATTACAATTTCCAGAAGCCTAACTGGAATGATCTACTCTGATCTACTTCAGTAGAGCAACAACACGGCAGTTCGCAATATGGTGTCATGCCAGCCCTCAGATAATTCATACTCACTGAATTTCTAACTTGGACATAATATGCTCAAAGTAGAAGGCACAGTGGGAAACATATGAAAGGGCTTTTGATAATCATGAATCAAATGTTGAATTAAGTAATGGAAGTGTGGAATAGTGCTATGACTGTCCAGAAATATTAAAGCACCATGTTCAATAATAACAGTAGTTGTCATGTAGCTATCTTCTTCTTCCCAACCTATATACAGCCCACCTTACAGGGTGCTTTGATCAGGTGGAGCTCAAGACCCCTACCATGTTGATCTAGTAAGCAAAAAATGAATATCATTAGGTAGTACAGATCATCAGTAGTTCAACCACTTTGGTATGTGATATGTGATTACAGAAAGTATGTTGCTTATAAACTGTGGATAATACTGCAACAAAAGCCATCATCTAGTTTGTCCAAGTATATCACCTCATTGAGGTCTTGGACAAATATGAAAGTATGTATGTGGGTGTATATGTGTGCATGCGTATGTGTGTGTGTAAAATGTATCAATGAACCTGTAATATTGGTCTTCAACAGGGGGTCTCTTAAAATCATTTTCTTCATATGTGATCAATGGTTATCATTCCATCTTAAAATGTGTCAGTTCTTTGTGTTTGTACTGAAAGTTTTGCTGCTTTGTGCCTGCTTTGTGTTTGTACTGAAAGCTTTTCAATCATGAGAATGTGCTAGTGCTGATGTGTTGAAGCTGGTTCTTCCAGTAGTTTAGAATCTTGCATTGTCTCCCTGCTTAATCAAATACACCCTGTGTCAATGAAATATGTTTATCAGAGATAAGAAGGGTGTGACTGCAATTAAGCAAGAGAGTAGATACCGGACTCCTATTGCATGCTGTTAGCAAAATCAAGAGCTTAATTTAGAAAATGGAAGGATTCTCAAACCAATTGCTATGTGTTCATCATTATGAATCAGCTGCATAAGTGGCATAAATTCAACAGGTTACTTCATCTTTGCTTTTCCTTTCATTATATGACTTGAGGAGTGCTAGCAGAAACCATTTTAAAGAATGTGGCAGAGAATAGTGATTCCCTGACCAAAAAAAAAAAGATACTGCCTGACTACTGTTGAATGTGAATATATCAGAAATTCAACCAATTTTATTTTATTTTATTTTATTTTATTTTATTTTATTTTATTTTATTTTATTTTTTTGCTGCTGAATAAGATGCTCTTAATTATAATTGATGCTCTTAACAGCATCATCAGCCATGTCCAGAAGTTTAAATATCCAATCTTCTTGAGTTGGGATTATGGGTTCTTTCCACTTCTGTGCATACAGTACTCTCGCTTCAACAATCATGTACTGTATGATTGTTACACAGGTCTTGTCTATCTGACCATCTATCAGTCCCAAAACTAACAGTTCTGGAGTCAACTGAATTTTTAATCTTCAAGATATTGTCCATCAAATGGTGTATTATCATCCAAAATTTCTTTGTTTTATCATCAGTCTACCACATATGAAAAAAGCCCCTTCTAATTAATTACATTTCCAAGTTAGCCATTTTTTATTTTTATTTTTTTACACACAGAGAAAGCTTTCAACAAGACAATATGGTCATTTATGTTAGAGATATTAAGAAGAATGAACTGCAGGGGAAGCTTCATGAAATGGATATAGAAAGCAGAAGATCAGAAAGCAGAAGTCATTGTTAATGGAGAAAGAACAGAATATCTGAACATAAAGAAAGAGACAAGACAAGGCTGGCCACTTTCACCCCTTTTGAAAGACTTGAAAGAAAACTACTTGGAGATGATGTACAGGTACCATATAACAACAGCAAAAGTAGATGAAATTTTTCCCACACTGGGAAAAATAAATGCTGGAAATGCAAAGAAAAAATAAGCACATATTACCATCTTTCTTGGATCTGTCCAATATCAAGAAAATTTTGGATAAAGCTACATGAGTTATAACTGAGATATTTCAAGTTGAGTTTCCTTTAAATCTGGATTTTTTACTCTTAAACATGACCTATATGTTTGAAAAATCTTTTCTTAAAAACTGTTGGCAAATTCTACTCTACATGGTCTCAGTCACAAGAATCAACTTTGCTAAATTGTGGGAAAGCAACGACACTCTGGTAATAGACTAATGGCCGCTAAAAGTAACAGAAATGAAAGAACATGATTTGTTAACTGACTACATTGATGGAAAATCAACCAAAAAATTGGAAGAAGAATGGATACCAGTTACCAACTACATAAGAAAGAGAAAGAGACTTACAGTTAATAACATTCTCTTTTCTCAGCACTTATTTTTCTTTTGATGACAAACATATTCCTCTACTTTTATAACAACTTAGAGACAGAAAGTTATTGAATTATACTTGATTTTCTAACCCTATCACAGAAAAATTATATATTGATATAGATAGTAGATAGCTACATAAATAATTATACAAAGAAAATGGTGTAAATTACAGGGAGAGATAAGGATAGACACATAAACTGTGGATCAAATAGAAATGAATTAAGTAAATTTGACAGGTGAAAGGCAGATAAAGGAGTTTTGGATAAACTTGTGTCAATAATGTCTGAGATAATGGGTAAGAGGAAGTTTTTTCCAAAGGGACAGAGATAGACATAGAGATAAACAAATATTATGTTTACAGTAATAAACTATGTTAATAAATGTCCATAATTGTTAAAAAACAATTTCTGTTACTTTGTAATGTTATTATTTTTGTTTTTAATAAAAAGAATAATAATTAAAAATTAATTGCATTTCCAACGTCTATTTGATGAGCTTTTATACATCTTAGACAGTTTGTCTGGTGTTAAATACCATCTTATAAAGATTCACGTTGAAATCATAACTTAAAGTAAATTTTAAGTGCTCTGTCCACAGCTTTTCCCACTGATTCATTCTAATTTGATGAGCCACCTTTTATGTCAATTTAACTACAAATTCTTTAACCTGTTCTGCCACTTCAAATTTCAACAATATCTCACACATTTTAGCTATCAAATGTTCATCATCTTTACATAGTTGAAAATCCATTCTATCAGCATCAAGAACAGTTTTTATCCATTGATAATCTTTTTGTCAGGAAGAAACTAGCTTAAATTCAAACCCCATGCCTTTAACTCTTCTTTTGTTTTCAAAGCATCTGTTCTCCCTCTACTTTAATTGAATTGCTATATGTTATCTGTTTTTCCTTAATTGATATTTCTCTTGGAAAAAGAGATTCATGAGATGAGACCCACAAAGCCATTTTAGGATACAATCAATTTCTATATTTCACCTATACTCTGAGTACAGCTAGTCTTATGAAATGGTTTTTAAAATTTACATTTCCTCAATTTTATCATACAATAAGAAAACATGCCAGCCAAATCTTAAGTCAAGTCCTTCTAGAGTTAGAATTCTTTTTTTCTTCTTAATATCACCCAGTCTTTCAACCATACAACACAGGATGCATAAAAATAAGGCTTTAAATCTGGATGTGCCAACCCGGCTCTTTGCTTGCATCTTGGAGTGCCTTCATGTTCACTCTAGGTTTCTTCTCTTTGCCACTGTTGAAATGGTAACTCATTAATTATAATTGGTACTGTCTGGAATAGAAATAACACTTTTGGTAATATGTTCCTTTTCATAGCTGATATTCTGCCTCATAATAACAATTTCAGTTAAGACTGTCATTCAGGATTCTGCTTTAGATCTTTCCAAATTTTAATGTAGTTGTTTTGGAATAACTTAATATTTTGTGTATCAAATAAAACCCCCAAATATTTCACTTTTTTCACAATTTTAAAACTAGTTTTTTTTCCCAAAAAGTAATGCTCATTGTTCTTTTGTCATATTCTTAGTCATCATGACTCTTCCAACTTTATGATTCTATGATTCTATTACTGTTTTCTACTTATTCAGTATAAAATCTCCTAGAGCCCCAAAATCTGTCAACCTCTTGATTAATACGTTTAAAACTTCTACTGGATCCTGTAAAAAATATTGCTACAACATTAGCAAATGCTCTCAAATTAAAATCTTGTTTCTTAATAGAGATCCCTTCCATTTTTTCCTCTTGTCTAATTTGGACTATTAAGAACTTCAAAAATCAATGCAAAGAGTAGGATAGACAGACACCTCTGTCTGGTCCCCTTTTGAATGTCACAAAAGTCATTTTTTTTCTCCGTAACTATTACTTGTACCTTCTGGTTAGGTATATGACCATAATCCATTATTTAAAAGTTTGACCAGAATTCATTTTTTGAAAAGCTCAATCATCAGAATCCAAGAATCATGATCAAACACCTTCTCTGCACCCAAGAATTATAGGTGCTTGTTTCTCATTATGAGCCTCCAAATACTCCAATATATCTGTTAGACATCTCATCTTATCTCTCAACTGTATTTTCAGCAAAAATCCACATTGATCTTCATGTATGAAAAGTGTTTTAATTTCTTTTCAACCTCTTAGCTAAGACTGAAATAAAAATTGTATAATCACCATCCAACAAATTTTTAGGATGAGTTACATCTCTATCCTCTATATTAATCAGTGTTGTATTTGCACCAGTTCAACTCTCAGGAATCTTGCCAGCATTGATTACAGAGTTCAGTAAACATTGCAAGAGAGAGCCTATTTGGACTTCTAAAGCCTTATAATAACCAACCAATAAGCTATCTGTTCCTGAAGTTTTTCCAGCACTTCAGTTTTTTAAATACTTCTACTATCTCTGCAACCATTATTCTGGCAATCAAAATATTCCATCTGAAATTATTGGCATTCATTGTGAAGCTAAATACAACTGTACATTCTCCAATCAAACTCTCTTCTCCTTGTATAATGATGAAAATATTTGTGAAAGGTTTTCTTCATCTTATCATTATCAGAAGTTAAATATTTCCCATCTTTAATCTCCAAAGTCATTCTCTTTTCCTTTTCTTTCTCGTTTCTCAGTTTATATGACAATCTTCTTCCTGGTTTATTGGCAAATTCAAAATTCTTTTTTTATATAATCATTTTATTCAAATTCAAATATAAAACAAACAATTGTAACTGTAAATTTACATGAAATATTTTTGATCTTCCACACTGATCTAGATTTCATTTTCAATATCTCTTAACATGCTTATATTATTGTACTACATTTTACTGCTAATATTACATGTTGGTTCTTGCATTTCCATCTCCATATTCCAGCTTCATGATATATATCCAGTAGCCCCCTCATGAATTATCTTAAACCATGAATTATTCATTTCCATCTGACAGTACCCAGCAATTACCTATTACAGTTTGCCATTCTTTTTGAATCTCATCATCTGATTTCCCTTTTAATCTCTGAGAGACCATGTCAGCATTTTTGTTTTCAATAAGTGTTTCCCCACCATTGTTCTGTTGTGGGTATTTGCTGAATTTTCCACAACTTTGCATACTCAATACGAGCTGTTGTTATCATATACAGTATTATTCTCCAGTACTTCTTTATACCAGTACCTTCTAGTACATCAGTCATATTTAACAAGTACAATTCCGGTATCTTAGCAAACTGAACTTTCATTAATGCACAAATTTTGTCATGTATTTCACTCCAATATTTCTTAGCCTTAGGACATGTCCACCACATGTGATATATCATACCAACCTCTTTCTGACATTTCCAACAAAGTCCAGTACCTGTATTATAAATCTTTTTTAATTTATCTGGTGTCATGTACCATCTATGAAACAGCTTGTAATAGTTCTCTTTCAGATTCTGGGCTACTGTAAATTTTTGTGTTTTTTTCCAACTCTGTTCCCAAGAATCTAGTTGAATTGGATGTCCGATATTTTGAGCCCATGAAATCATTGCTGCCTTGACTGTTTCTTCATGCCTCTCCTGCTGTAATATTTCTTGATATATATGAGCTAGTAGATGAGGTGGATTTTCAAACAGCCATTTAATTACTCCAGTTTACTCTTTTGTTTCAATTCCATATGTTTTTAAGTCCATCTGAAACCTTTCAGTTAACTGTCTGTAAGGGAACCAGCTTAATGTTTTCCTTCTTGTTCCAATATTTCTCTTGTTTTAATCTTAAGGTTATTAGACATTGATCTCTCTATTATATCGTCATATCACAGCCATTTATCTGTTTCAGTCCATCTTCCAAAAAATGTTTCTTGCAGGGAGACCCAAGTGGGGAGCTGCCATATGTTTTCAGTCTTATAATCATACCAAATTTTCAAAAGCGATTTTCTAATATAATGATGTGAAAAGTCTTTATCTATTTTTGCTTTATCATAAAACATATAGGCATGCCACCCCATCCTCAGATCTGCACCCTCCAATGCCAGCATTTTCATATCTTGTAGATCTACCCAATCTTTTATCCATGTAAAAGCCGCTGCCTTATAATATATCTGAAAATCAGGTAATCCCATTCCACCTCTACTTTCTGATCTGTCATAATACTCCATTTTATCCTGGGTTTTTTCCCTTGCCATATAAATTTGGTTAGTTCTCTCTTCCGTTGTATAAAAGGTCTCGTATTCGTTATAATAGGAAGATTTTGGAACAAAAAGTTCATTTTTGGAAGGACATTCATTTTTATTGCAGCTATCCTCCCCATCATTGACAAACGCATAGAAGTCCAATTTTCCAAATCTTTTGTTATTTCTTTCCATTTTTTTTTCATAGTTATTTTGAAATAACTCATTGTTTCTTTTGGCTATCCAAATACCTAGATATTTTGCCTTTTGTCCTCTATTAAATCCTGTTATTTGTGCTAATTCCTTCTCTTCTCTCTCAGTCATATTTTTGGTTAAGAAGACTGTTTTTTCCTTATTGACTTTGAATCCAGAGAATTCTCCATATTCTTGAACTATTCTAATCAGTTCTTCAATACATCTCCCTGGATCATCCAAAAATAAAACCAAATCATCGGCGAAGGCTTTTAGCTTGTATTGATATTTCTTAATTTGGACTCCTTTTATATCTTTGTCTTCTCTTATAGCATTGTTAAGTATTTCCATTGTCATGATAAACAGCAGAGGTGACAAAGGACACCCTTGTCTTGTCCCTCTATGCAATTCTATCAGTTGTGTTCTTTCACCATTTATAACCAATCGAGCTTGCTGTTGACTATAAATTGCTTCAATCCATGAGACAAATTTTTCTCCAGCCCGCATCTGTTTAACCGCCGTCTTCATGAATGGCCAACTAATCATATCAAAAGCTTTCTCCGCATCTACAAATATCATAGCCATTTTCCGTTCATTATGCTTTTCATAGTATTCAATTATATTTAAGACTGTTCTGATATTGTTTCTTAAAGATCTTTTAGGTAAAAAACCATTCTGGTCTTCATCGATAACCTCTAACAGCACTTTTTAAAATCTCACTGCTAGGATTGATGCAAAAATCTTGTAGTCTATATTCAGAAGTGATATCGGTCTATAATTCTTTACATCATTTAAATCTCTTCCTTCTTTTGGGATCAGCACTACATTAGCTTCTTTCCAGGTATCTGGTATTCCTTCCTTTATTATTTCATTTATTGTACTTTGCAAAGGTATTGAAACCTCATGTTCCATAATCTTATAGTATTTTGCAGTAAAACCGTCTGGTCCTGGAGCTTTGTCATTCTTCAAGTTTCTAATAGCCTCAACTACTTCCATCATAGAAATAGATTTATTCAAAATTGATCTTTGATCTTTGTTATATCTCATTTTGTTCATTTTCTCCAAATACTCTTCCAATTCTTGTTGTTTTTTCAACTTTGAGATCTTACTCATCAGTTTCACATAGTAATTATAAAAGGCTTGTTTTATTCCCTCTTGTTTTGTAATTCTTTTTTCTCCTATTCTAATCTCAGATATGATATTTTTGGCCTTTCTTTTATGCAGCAAACCAGCCAAGAACTTTGAAGGTTTATTAGCTTGTTCAAAGAAGTTATATTTCATTCTCCGTATATGTTGCTCTATTTCTTCCAAATTAAGTTGATTTAATTCAGCTTGATATACCTTCATCTGTAGTCTAATCTTTTTGTCCAACAGGTTTTGTCTCATCTGTTTCTCAATTTCTTTCATCTTTTCCAAAATTCGCTGCTCAGTATTTCTCTTTTCTTTTCTAATCTCTGCGGACCATCTGATAAAATTACCACGCATCACAGCTTTACTTGCATCCCAAATGGTTTTCATTGACAACGACGTCATATTTTCATTGAAATAGTTAATTATCTCTCTTTTTGCTTTCACTATATACTTCTCCTTATTCCAAATCTCATCATTCATTCTCCATGTTCTTTCTCAATCCTTGATCTTTATCTTTAATTGTATCGGATTATGGTCAGAGCACAAATTGGGAAGAATGTCCATATCTGTAGTTGTCAACAATAGTGGTTTGGATACCAACATCATATCTATCCTTGACATTGACTTATGCCCATCAGAGTAAAACGTATGTCCATCCAGTTGCCCATTCTTGTATCTCCAGGTATCATATAAGTTTAAATTGTCCATCATATTAAAGAAACTCTTAGGAAGTTTGCCGTTGTTTCGGGGGATTAACTTCTGCGTTGTCCTGTCCACTTAGGGATTGATAATTCCTGAGCACATGGTCTGACTAACGAGGGGGAGGAGCCAGCTAGGGGGGAGGAGTCTTATTAGGAGCTCCCAACGGCCCTCTAGCTCATTTCCCAGAGGAGAGAGCAGAGGGTGAGCTGGGTCTGTGAAGACGTCCTTGACCAGGTGTTGTTTACAGGCTTGTAGGGCTGTGCTTGCTTGTTTGTCTGTTTGTTACTCTCCCTGAGCACACGGTCTGACTAGCAAGGGAGAGGAGCCAGCTAGGGGAAGGAATCTTATTAGGAGCTCCCAACACCTTTGGCGTGTGCAGTTGAAGCCCTCTACTTCAATCCTTCAAATTCAACCCGTAGCAATCAGCAGAGCAGACATACCTTATACAGCTGAATTTGAGAAAGAAAGCCCAGTTATTCTTTCTAGACCTACTCCCTGTACTACTCTCTAGTATCAAGAATGGAAGGTGAGGGAGCTGCCGCGGTCACCTGTAGCATTTGTGGTATGTTCCTTTTCTTGTCACAAGATGTTGTCGGGTACACCTGCACCAAGTGCAAGCTGGTGACCTTCTTGGAGGAGAAGATTCGGCAGCTGGAGGCACGAGTTTCTAATCTTCATCTTTTTAGGGAAGGTGAGGAGTTTTTGCATAGGGCAGAGAAGACTCTTCCTGAAGACTGAATGCACCGGGGAGCCACCAGATCAGGAAGTCAGCACACTGGGCCAAGAAACGGATGCTTGGAGGAATGTCACACGGAGGAGTAGAAGGACCAGGAAGGAAAAAGAGACTCTCAACCTACACAATCGCTTCAAAGTTCTTGGCCTTATGAACGATGAGGAGCAACAGGAGGAGGGAACAGAATGTCAACAAGAAGGAATCCAACTTTGGCAACAGGAACTAGATCAACACTCCCAGCATCAACAGAATGCCCAGGCAGTCCTACAAGAACCTGCTCATCGAGGAGCCCCGGACAAGCCTCAGAGGAGGCGAGTTCTGGTTGTTGGGGACTCCTTGCTCAGAGGAACCAAACCAGCAATTTGCAAACCCAACAAGTTCAATCGAGAAGTCTGCTGTCTTCCTGGGGCCAAGATCAACCACATAACGGAGAGGCTAACCAGGCTGGTCAAGCCCACTGACCATAAGCCCCTCATTTTGGTTCATGTCGGAACTAATGACACTGCAAGGTGCAGCTTTTACCACATTGCAAAGGACTACGAGCTTATGGGGACAAAGCTTAAGGACCTTGATGTGCAGGTGGTTATTTCGTCTCTCCTCCCTGTTCAAGGATATGGCGCACGAAGGGAAAGGGCAATAGCAGAGATCAAAACTGGCTCCGCACATGGTGCCACCGGCAACATTTTGGGTTTTTGGAACACGGTCCGAATTTCCATGATCATGGGCTTCTGGCAAGGGATGGACTGCACCTAACGAAACTTGGCAGGAATGTTTTTGCAAACAGTCTCGCAAGGAGGATTAAGAGGTCTTTAAACTAAGTTCCACTGAGGAGGGAGACAATATTATTCAGGGCAAGGACTCAGTGAGTGCAGGGGGAAAAGGCCCAAATGATATTGGACAAGTAGTACAAGCGGCCAATGGTGGGAGAAGTAGGAACTATAGTACAGGACTTGCAGGAAGGGCCCGGGGATTTAAGTGTCCCTACACTAATGCACGGAGTATGGGAAACAAGCAAGATGAACTTGAACTCCTAGTACAACAAGATAAATACGATTTGATAGGCATCACTGAGACCTGGTGGGATGAGTCTCATGATTGGAATGTAGGAATAGAGGGGTATAGCCTATTTTATAGAAATAGACCAAACAAGAAAGGAGGAGGAGTAGCCTTGTATGTCAAGGATGTTGTCACCTGTGAAGAGATCCATGACTTAAACCCAGAAAGCCAGGTCGAGAGCATCTGGGTAAGAATTAAGGGAGCAAGAAACAATAGGGATATTCTGGTGGGGGTTTACTACAGACCTCCAACCCAGACTGAGGACCTTGATGACGCCTTCCTCAACCAAATGACCACCCATTCAAAAAGGAGAGATACAGTAATAATAGGAGATTTCAATTGCCCGGATATATGTTAGCAGTCAAACTCTGCCAAGACAGCAAGGTCCAGCAAGTTTCTTGCTTGTCTTGCAGACAATTTCATGGTCCAGAAGGTGGAAGAGGCAACAAGGGGATCAAATACTCTAGATCTGATCTTGACCAATAGGGATGACCTTGTTAATGAGGTAGAAGTGGTTGGATCTTTAGGGGAGAGTGACCATGCCCTATCGGAATTTGGCATTCAGTGGGAAGGAGAAGATAAGTGTAGCCAGACACTCATCTTAGATTTTAAAAAAGTGGACTTCTGTAAACTTAAGGAGCTGCTGGCTGGAATTCCGTGGTCAAGAATAGTGAAAGGGAAAGGAGTTCAGGAAGCATGGGAGTTCCTTAAAAGGGAGATACTGAAGGCACAGTCTAAAACTGTGCTAATAAGGAGGAAAAATGGAAGGCATCTGAAGAAACCAGAATGGTTGACTAAAGAACTCTCAGCTGAGCTAAGTGTTAAGAGAAACATGTACAGGAAATGGAATAAGGGGAAAACCAGCAAAGAAGAATTTAAGCAAGTAGCCAGGAGATGTAGGGAAAAGGTCAGAAAGGCTAAAGCACAGAACGAACTTAGGCTGGCCAGAGACATTAAAAACAATAAAAAGGTTTTTTTAAAATATGCCCACAGCAAAAGGAAAAAGAAGGAGGCGATAGGGTCTCTGCGCAGAGAAGATGGTGAATTACTAACAGGGGGAAGAGAAAAGGCAGGACTACTTAACACCTTCTTTGCCTCAGTTTTTTCCCAGAAGGATACAAGCACTCAACCTGGCGGTTGGGGAGCAGGTGAGGAAGCAGGGGAAATGAGGTACATAATAAGTAGAGAGGTGGTACAGGAATACCTGGCCACACTGGATGAATTCAAGTCTCCAGGGCCAGATGAATTGCATCCAAGGATATTAAAAGAATTGGCAGAGGTCATTTCGGAACCGCTTGCTATAATCTTTGCGAAATCTTGGAGGACAGGAGAAGTTCCAGCAGACTGGAAGAGGGCAAATGTTGTCCCCATCTTCAAGAAGGGAAAAAAAGAGGACCCAAATAATTATCGCCCAGTCAGCCCGACGTCAGTATCCGGAAAGATCCTGGAACAGATCATTAAGCAGTCAGTTTCTAATCACTTAGAAAGTGGATCTGTAACTGGTTGACTGACCGTTCCCAAAGGGTGCTCACCAATGGCTGCTTTTCATCCTGGAGAGAAGTGACTAGCGGGGTGCCACAGGGTTCTGTCCTGGGCCCAGTGCTGTTCAATATCTTCATCAATGACTTGGATGAAGGAATAGAGGGCATGCTCATCAAATTTGCAGATGACACCAAATTGGAAGGGGTTGCTAATACGCTAGAGGACAGGATCAAAATTCAAAATGACCTGGACAGATTGGAGGAGTGGGCCAAGGCTAACAAAATGAAATTCAACAGAGAGAAGTGTAAGGTCTTTAGAAAAAATGGAATACAGAAATATAGGATGGGGGACATGTGGCTGGATAGCAGTATGTGTGAAAGGGATCTAGGAATCTTAATAGACCACAAGCTGAACATGAGTCAGCAGCGTGATGCAGCAGCCAAGAAAGCCAATGCAATTCTCGGCTGCATCAATAGGAGTATGGTGTCTAGATCGAGGGAGGTACTGGTACCACTCTACTCTGCTTTGGTTAGACCTCATCTTGAATCCTGTGTCCAGTTCCGGGCACCCCAATTCAAGAAGGACATGGTCAAGCTGGAGCAGGTCCAGAGGAGGGCGACCAAAATGGTGAAGGGCCTGGAAGCCATGCCCTATGAGGATAGACTTAGAGAGCTGGGTATGTTTAGTCTGCAGAAGAGAAGGTTAAGAGGGGACATGATAGATATGTTTAAATATTTGAAGGGATGCCATGTAGAGGAAGGAGAGGGCTTGTTTTCTGCTGCTCCTGTGAGACCAGGACAAGGAGCAACGGATTCAAGCTGCAGGAAAGGAGATTCCACCTGAACCTCAGGAAGAACTTCCTGACGGTCAGGGCTGTCTGACAGTGGAATATGCTGCCTCGGAGTGTAGTGGAGTCTCCTTCCTTGGAGGTTTTCAAGCAGAGGCTGGATGGCCATCTGTTGGGAGTGCTTTGAGGGTATTCCTGCATGGCAAGGGGTTGGACTGGATGGCCCATGTGGTCTCTTCCAACTCTACATTTCTATGATTCTATGATTCTATGAACTCCGTTGAAATCCCCCCAAACAATAATGCTCGAGTTTCCTGTTTCATTAAGATATCTCAGTACCTCTTCCTGTATTGTGGGGAAAAATTCACCTTTGGCTCCATTCAGTGCATATATTCCAACTATTAATATTTTGTCCTGTTTCAGAGTAACTTCAATTCCTATATAACGCCTGTTACTGTCCTGAAAAATTTTCTGCACACCATATTTTGAATTTACATATATCAAAACTCCTCTCTTCTTTTTATCAATCGCAGCTTCAAAACAGCTACCTAATTTCAGGTTTCTGACATATCTGAAATCTTGAGCTCTGATTCGAACTTCTTGCAGACATATTATATCCAAATTCTGTTTCTCTAAATGATAAAAAAATTGTCTTCTTTTGTATGCAGAGTTAAACCCTTTAATGTTCCAAGAATACATCTTCAAATCCATTTTAATGAATTATATTCATATTTTATTTCTGAAATTTCACTTAATCCTTCAATATATCTCCTTCTTGTTCCAAAGCTCCTTGTGCTGCTTCTGTTACTACCTCTTGTTCTCCATCATCTTCTTCTTCTTGGAGCTGTTCTCTTTCCTCCTCCGGAGATTCCTGTTCCTGATCTTTCTCTTCTTCAGGCATAGCTTTTTGTAAGTCTTTCTTCAATCTATCCATCATTTCTTTTGCTTTATGTACTGACTTAATCCTATATCTCTGCTGTTTATATGTAAAAGACAAACCTTCAACTTTTTCCCATCGATAACTAATCTGACACTTTAGCAGAAGGTTTGCCAACGGTTTGTATTCTTGTCTTTTCTTTAGGATTTGATAAGGTATATCTTTGAAAATTCTGACATCTTTATCTTCAATCTTCAATAATCCATCGTAGCTTCATTGTAATATTTTGTCTCTTACCATTGTCTGCGTAAAAGTTATAATAATGTCTCTTGGTAGTTTCCTCTCTCTTGCTACTCTGGAGAAACTCCGAACATTCTGTCAATATAAGTCTCCATCTTTTCCTCTTCAATATCAATGAATTCTGCCAAAGCCGGTACAATTTTCTCATACAAATTCTCCGCTGAAGTCTCTGGAACACCTGTAAAACGAAGACATCTTTCCCAATATAGTAACTCCTGCAGAGTAATTTGAGATTCATCCTCTTGTTGCTTCCCCTTCCCCTCCATCATCTCCTTTTCAACTTCTTTGACTTGTTGTTTTATCTCCTTAGTATCTGTTTTTAACTTTGTCACATCCTTTGTAATGTTTTCCAATTTCTTCCCGTTTATCTATTTCTTGTTTCATGTCAGCTCTCATCTCTTTTCTTGTTTCTTTTACATCCCGTTGTATATCATCTCTCATGCTTTTTAACTCTTCCATCATCTGTGACATTAAATCTTGAGATTTCTCAGGTATGTCTACTGATGTCCGCCTGGTTGTCTGGGGAGTTGTTGTTGCCGTTGCTGCTGCTGCTCCTCTTCTTGTTCTTTGATCCATATTTGTCTAACTCAATATAGATAATCTTATTCAAATAATATAGCAATATCCAAGCTTACTGTAATGTTTTAGAAGTTCTATAAACTTAATCCTCAAGTATTTTATTATATCTAATACTGAATGCTTATTACTTATGCTTGATCAATATACAATGTAGAGTTCAGTTCATTATGTATATAATTTCTGCACTTACCACCTAAAAATACTTGATATTTATAACAATATAATTTTCAAATCATTATAGAGTTCAAATCATTATATCTGTAATTTCTTCACATTACACTTAAATTCATTCCATGTAAAACACAATCACATATATCCCCAACTTGAATTAATTTGCATTAAGTTGAAATTGCCACAACACAATCACTATTTACAAATGAAATATAAGAATAGCTATGTATATATGGACTGTACAAGTATATAGTATATAGATTTACGTAAATATGTAAATTTATTCTATGTGATTATATTTATAATTAGCTAAAAAGGTGACTTATATAATGAAATCAATTATATTGTATTCAATTCATACAGTAAGTTCATTCAGTAAATTCAGTAGGCTGTGCCTAGGCCCAAATTTTTCAGTTCCCCCTCCCTGCCAGAGCTGTAATTCCTCTCTCTTTTGAAACTGTTTCCAGACCTTGACTGTGAGAACTTCTCCTTCGCTGTTGATAGCAGAAATCCAAACCGCTCCCCTGCATGGAGGTAAAAGTCTCTCTGACTCTCCTGTCCTTCCGGCACAGCCACAAAACAACTCCCTTGTAAATGTTTTCACATCCACGGATAGTTCTCAAAGGCAAACGGAAAAAAGTCATAATTACAAAGCAAAACTCACAGTTTAAATACTCAGTCTACAGTCTGACAAGGACACAGTTCCGAATTTCACTGTCCAAAAATCCAAAAGGAAATATCAGTGTCCTGTCTCTTCAGAAAAAGGACACTATAATCCACACAGTCCACTGCAGCCACGTCACAACTCCAATGTTCCCAAGAACACAGATGTAAGGTCCCAAACAACCCTATTTATAATGCCAAAGTGTTCCAGTTCAATAATCATATTTAAAATGAAGAAAACAGAAAGGCAGAAACTTAAGCTTAAACCAGGGATAGACGTATTCTCAGTCCAGTCTCTTCACAAAAAACGGGGGGGGGGGAGACAGACAAAAAAGCCCATCGTCAAAAACTCTCCACTTATATTCTATTATCAAACAAGGCTCCATCAAATGCCCTTTACCATGTCTTCTTAAGGACAGCTAGGTAAATCTGTTACGCTTCATCAAAATACAGTCTGTGTTCAAGTTGTTAAAATCATCCTAAAAAATTGTCAACCATTGCATACTCACTGTCTGCAGAGTCACTTCATATTCCCACTCCTGTTCACCATTGCTAGTCCCAAATTGTTGCAGTTTCAGCAGAATAAGAAAAACTAGATCAGGTTGCTTACTGTCTCAAACTGTGTCTTCTTCTTTAAAAGTCGGCGGTGGTGCTTGTGCTGCATATACGGCATCCCTGCTGGATCCATCGTAGCCCTTCAGCCCCCCTGACACCTCCCACTCTTTCTTGTCAGAAAGAGCTCAACGCCAGTTTCAGGACCCCCTTCGAGCGTCTTCCGCACCCCCTTTACTGGGGGGGGTGTCTAGCCCTTATCTGTTGGGAAAAAAGCAGCTGGATTCCAGCTGGAGATAGTACGGAGTTGCGGAGCTTCACCCCATGCTACCGCTCACGCGCGCCATGTGACCGGAAGTCCGGCAAAGTCAAAAAATTTTTGACAGAGAGATTTTATTTTCTGTTTCATATATGATACATGTCAAAGCCCGTTTCTGTAATGTCTTCAGTTCTTTCAGCAGTTTTTGGTTCTACTTGTTGTTGTTGTTGTTGTTGTTAAACACAAAGCCAGACAACAACAACATAAAAACAAGCACAGGAAAAAGAAAAAAAAATCCATAATAAAATCAAAGCCTAACAGCACTAATCTAAATCATAAACGTATTAAAATCTCCATCCAATGATATACTGAGTATTAATCATATTTATTTAACCGCTATACTAGTAGCTATTACAAAATAATAGTTTCTCTATTTTAATAAACCACTGTCCTTTATTTATCCTATCTTTTATCTACTTCCCTTCCCCTCTAATATTAAAAATAAAAATATTAAATATTAACATTTTTAAGTCATTTCTCCCTTCAAACAATTCATTTCTCTTTATTTCAGCAACTTATAGGTAGCCTCATGTTCATTCTATCTTTTTCCAACCTTTTCTTCTTTTTTTATTTACCTTAAACTGTTCATCTCCCTCTAACATCAGCATCATGTCAATTTAATATCCTGGACGTAATCCATGGTGGAATTCTAAAACAAAACCTTTTAACAAAAAATTGTTGTTAAATTTAAGTTAACCAAGTATTTATGACACTCCATTTTTAAAAAAAATTTTCACACTTATTCTTGTTGAAGCCACTTTTACATTTCTTTGCTCTGAATTAACACAAAAAATTACATTTTTCTTTCTTGTAAATCCTTCAAATCATCCAGTTAGGTCCATTAGATTTGTTCTTTTCATTATTGTCTGTTCCAGGTGTATCTTTATTTCAGGTTGTTATACTTCCTCCAAGCTCTCTGCATAACTTAGTTTTTCAACTCATGGTGCTATTTGCATGGCAGGGTGCAACCTCTAAGCCCGGCTGTTCTTCCAGCTCACTCAGGCCAGGGGAGGCAGCTTCTGGGTCCAGGCAGTGTTCATGGAGGACCGCAAAGGCAGCAGCCAATGAAATCAGGCCTGCCATGATTTCATTGGCTGCCACAGTCCTTCCTGGGCCTGGGCGCATAGGCTTCACCAGTCGGTGGGGTATTTATCTTGCCCACCTTGCTGGGTCAGCCTCTTTTTGCTTTGGCAGCCTCCTGCCCGCCCACCCTTTGAACTATTTCATCTGTTTATTGTATGTTACTTCTTTCCATTACAACTTTTGGGGGCGGTCGCATGGGTCTTGGATTCAGGTTGGTGGGTACTGTGGGCCCCTTGGTATCAATACAGCAGTCCCTCTCGGGCTTCAGGGGGTGCTAGGTAGTTGTGGGAGTGTCCAGCCCAGGAGATCACGCTTTGTTTGGCAACACCTAGTGGCGGTTCATTGCCAGTGGGCTACTCTCCACACCTTGGGATTCTAGCTCCAGTTGGACATTCGACTTATCAATCAACAGGTGGGTTGATCGATGCTGAGATCCAGACCCAGGTGTGCACCGACCCATTTAGCATTCGATGACCAACAAAGTTGTGGCCTTTCTTTTTTCCCAACCCATGCTTGTGTCTTTTCCTCAGCGTCTTCACCCCTGCCCATGCAACAAGTCTACCAATTGAGCCTAGTGTCTACCAGCATTACCAGGACAAAGTCATTGCATAAACAGACTATCCTTATTTTGTGAGTGATACTTCATCATAGAATTGTCATATTTTAAAACAGAAATAGATTCATTCAGCTCCAAATTTCTCTCTACAATTTCTTCTTTCACATGATCAATATTCCTAGAATCACTAAAATCCATATCCAATAAACTTTTTATTTCATCATGCCTTCTCAGTTGTGCATCTTTAAACTCTTTAGACTCCATTAAAAATTCCAAAAGCATACTGGTACTTCCTCTTATTGAGGTTTGTAATCCATTTTTTAAAAAACAGAACATCACAATCAATTGAATAGAAAGTAAAATTTTGGAGTGCTTATCTATCAAGGAATAATAACATTAAATTGCAAATGTAGTTTTCCAACATTTAATTCCAAAAGAGTCCAGTAGATGGTGTAGGAACCATATCATATTAACAATAATTCAATTGCGTTTTGTTTTAAATAATTCAATATTCAATTCAATTGGAACTTCTGGCAAGATGTCGGCGTAGTAGGTAGCCTGAGATTGCAGTCCGGGCTACCGCTGCAAAGCCACTGGGGAAACACCCCCCAAGGGACCTAGAGTCCCCTCAAAAAAGTACCCTCTTAGCAGAGCTAAGTACCCTCTTAGCAGAGCTTAGCGGAGCTGCTCACGGAGTCCAAAGTCCAAAGCCGCCCCAGTGCCAATAGAGAAGGAGAGGAGGAATCGACAAGAATGGGACGAGAGGACGGAGCCAAGCCGCGGCTTTGCAGCCAGAAAATGAAGAAGCGCCGGCGACTGACCTTTTTTAAAGGGAGAGAACAGGAGGAAGAGATCCGGCTGAGTTTGGGGAGGACAATGAAAAGAGACCATAAGAGTTTTAAATAAAGGTGAAGAGAAAAAGAAAATTAAAAAGGAGGAGAATCTGGAAAGTAAAGAAGAGAGTAAATGTGACGGAGTGAAAGCATGAAAGTATGAAAGTCTGGAAGGACCTGGAACTTTGGTAAGCGGTATACACTTTTAAAAATCCTTTTATATTGACAATAAATGATAGACAAAGTCTGGAAGATTTAAATAATATGGAGCATTAAAAGGAAATAAAATTAACTGTTTAAAATTAGAAGAGGAGAGAAAGGGAAGGCTGAGGACATTGCTGGAAAGATAGACAAAATAAAAGATAAAAAAGGACAGGACAGAGACACAACAGAGGGAGAGAGAAACATGGAGTTTTTATGCTGTTCTAAAAATTGGATAGCTTCTAGAAGAGAAGTGAAGAGATTTAAAAAGAGGACAGGACAGAGACACAACAGGGGGAGAGAGAAACATGGAGTTTTAATGTTGTTATGGAAACTGGATTAACTTCTTCAAGAGAAGTGAAGAGAAATATTTTAACTCGATACGGAATAGCCTCAGCAAAAGAGGTGAAGTAACTTTATGTCTGGTATTGACACTGGAATAGCCTCAGCAAGAGGGGTGAAGAAATAAAGAAGGATTGTTTTTTTTGGGGTGGGGGAAGCTGTTGAAATTAGAAGGAAAAGCACAAGGGACCTCTCCTTTATACTACGAAAAGAAAAAGAGATTTGAAAAGACTGAGAACTGAACTATTTGGATAAGGAAGAAACAAGAAGAAGGCTAGAGGACAATACAGGTTTATATAAAAATAACATGAGTGGATGTTGAGTTGAAAAAAGATTTTAATGGTGGTTGTAATATAAAAGGTTATAATAGTTTGTAACTTTAGTATGTTCCCTCATATAATTTTGAAAAGAAAATTTTGATAAGATAATATTAAGAATTGATAAGATATGAAAAATTATTGAGTATTATTTACTCCTGTAATAGTTTAGAAAATAGAAGTTTGTTAAGTAGAAGTTTTTAAAGTTGGTAAGTCTTGAATTTGATTGTAAGATAAAAGAAGGTGAGAAGGTAGGAGAGAAGCAAAAAGATTTTATTAAGGAGGAGCCAAGATATGGCAACAGGGGAAAAAACAGCACAGACACAGATCCAACCACAAATTTTGGAAAGAAGAGGATCAACTGGATCAAAGACAAGGGAGATGAATCGAACGTTGGAAGAATTTCAAAAAATGAGAAATGAGATGATGGAAGAAATAAAAGCAAATAGAACAGAGATAAAAACAACTAGGACAGAAATAAAACAAGATTTAAAAAAAGAAGTTGAGATTTTGAACCAGAGTTTGCAAAAATTGACAGCAGACCTACATACAATTGATCATAAGGTAGAGGATATACAAGGGAAAACCAGAAAAATGGAGGAGGAGTTAGAACAGATGAAGAAGGAGCAGCAAAAAGATAAAGAAACAATAATACGATTGGAATTAAGACAGCGGAGCAGAAGTTGAGAGGACTCCAGGAGCAGAAAGAGGAAAACCTAACTCAAAGAGTAACAGATATTTTGGCACCATATATAAGCCTAAGAAGAGCGAAGTTTGAACATGAGATAGATAAGGCTTATAGAATTGAATCAGCAGTGGCCAAAAGGCAAGATCTCCCACGTGATATAGTGGTATATTTTATTAAAGAAAAAACATGGGACATGATTCTTGAACAAAACTATAAAGAAAAATTGATAGTGGATGAGACAGAAATAAATTTTTTTAAAGATGTACCACCCAGTGTAATAAGAAACAGAAGAGAATATGCATTTCTGAGAAAAGAATTACAAGCAAGAGGAGTAAGGTGTAGATGGGAAATTCTGGAAGGACTCTCTTTTTTTTATGAGGGGAGAAGAAGAAGGATAAGCTCTGTACAACAAGCAATGGAATTTCAAAAGGATTATTTAAAGCTGGTATTTCCGGAAGCAAGAGAATAGGATACAACATTGCAGAAAACAAAAAGGGATATGGCAATGGGAGGAGATTCGAGTCTTACGTCTGAGGATGAGGTAGAATCAGTAGAACCAGAAGACAGAAAGAAGAAAAGAAAGCAAAGACTGAAAAACAACCATGAAGATAATAACCTGGAATGTCTGACGAATACATTCACAAGTTAAAAGAAGACAGACTTTTCATTATATAGAGAGATTAAGACCTCAAATAACAATATTATTGGAAACTTATATAAAGAAAAACCAAGAAAAATATCTTTATAATTCTAAATTAGGACAATGTTTTACCTCTTCATATAAAAAGAAAAAAAGAGGAGAAGCAATATATATATATATATAGATAAAAACATTGCAGCAAAGAAAATATTTGAAGATGAAGATGGAAGAATACTAGGGGTAGAATTACAAAAAGAAGGTAAAAAAATATTCCTAATTGGTGTGTATACCCCTAATGAAAATAAAGGAAAATTTTATAAGGAAATGAAAAAGAAAATAACTGAATATGAATATGATGATTGGATATTAGCGGGAGATTGGAATGGAGTTATGGATGTGAAAATGGACAGAAAATCTTCTATAAATAAACAAGATTCTGGACAAAGAGGGAAACTCCCAAGAACCTTTTTTGAGATGTGCGAAGAAATAATAGTAAAGGATGTTTGGAGGACTTTTTATCAGAATGAAACAGACAATACTTATTTTTTTGAAGTGCACCAATCTTGGTCACGAATTGATATGATATTGGCTTCAAAACATTTGTTGACAGAGATAAGGAAGATAGAAATATTGCCAAAGATCATCTCAGACCATCATCCAGTGGAGATGCAAATACAAAAAGCTACAAGACAGTTTCAATGGAGACTGAATGACACTCTTCTAAATGATGAAGAAGTAGTTAAACAAGCAAAAGAAATTCTAAAGAATTATTTTTTAAAAAATGTAAAAGATGATATGAAGATGAAGATGGTCTGGGATGCATCAAAAGCAGTAATGAGAGGCTTTTTTATTCAAAAGAGAGAAATTCAAAATAAGGAGAAGAGACAGAAATATCAAGAATTGACAACAAAATTGCAAGAAAAAGAAAAAGAACTTAAGGATAATCCAATGAAGAAATCAATACAAATTGAAATAAAGAAAATACAAAAGGAGATAATATTGAATTCACAAGAAGAGATAGAGAAGAAGATGAAACAATTCAAACTGACTCAATTTGAACAGGCAAATAAAATCGGGAAATGGTTAGCTTATAAGTTAAAGAAGAAGAGAGAAAGAAATACAATAGCTGAATTAAAAAATGGGGGGGAAAGAATTACACAACATGGGAAAATAAAACAGAAATTTAAAGAATACTTTGAAAAATTATTTCAAGAAGAAAATCCACAACATCGAATAGACAGAAAATGAGAAGTTTTTGTAAATAAGATTAAAATTCCAAAAATATCACAAGAGAAACAGGGACAGCTAAATAAGTAGATAACAACCACTGAGATAGAAGAACGGATAAGGCACCAGATCCAGATGGATTTACTGCACTTTATTATAAAAGATTTGTAAAGGAAATAATTTACCGTTACCAAGCAACTTTGCAAGAGATAGAAAAAGATGGAAAACCATATTCATGGGGAGAAGCAAATATGGTGGTTATACCCAAAGAAGATAGAGATAAAAGAGAAGTTAAAAACTATAGACCAATATCTTTTTGAATGTGGATTATAAAATCTGGGTGATAATATTGGCAAAACGATTGAGACAAGCAATACAGGATAAGATACAGGAAGGACAAACAAGGTTTCTCCCAGGCAGACAAATGAAGAATAATATTAGGACTTTACTCAATGCAATTGAATATTATGATAAAAATCTTTCCAGGAAAGAAGGTAGCAATTATATCGTTGGACGCAGAAAAAGCTTTTGACAATGTTTCCTGGGATTTTATGCATTATATCTTAAAAGAATATGGCCTGGGAGAAACATTTTGTGAACGGATGAAGAGGATATATCAAGACTAATCAGCGAAATTAATAATAAATGAAGATAAAACATCAAGTTTTGAAATAAAGAAGGGGGTACAACAAGGGTGCCCATTATCACTGTTACTATTTATAGTAGTATTGGAGATGTTATTGATAGCAATAAATGAAGATTCACAGTTAAAAGGTTTAAAAATAAAGAAGAAGGAAATAAAATATAAAGCTTTTGCTGATAATGTAATAATATTTTTGGAGGAACCACAAGAATCTATACAGAGGTTGTTGGATATTTTGAAAAAATATGGGAAAATAGCAGAATACAAGATAAATAGAGAAAAGATGAAGATGATGACTTTAAACATAACAAAAAAAGAACAAGTGGACTTCGAGAAGAGATCTGGATATCAAATTACAAAAAGAATAAAATATTTGGGAATAGTAATTACAAACAAAAATCAAGAATTATTCAATAATAATTATATGAAGACATGGAAGGAGATTCAAAATAAAATGGAAAAATGGAAGCATATGAACTTGTCTCTCCTAGGAAGGATAAATACTTTTAAAATGTCTTTTTACCTAAGTTAATATTTCTCTTTCAAAATTTACCAATAATAGGGAGAGAAAAGATTTTTAAAGATTGGGAGAAAGAGTTGAGGAAATTTATCTGGCAGGGAAAGAAACCAAGAATAAGATTTAAAACATTACAAGATGCAAAGGAAAGAGGAGGTTTTGATGTACCATCATTGAAAATCTATTATCAAACATGTTGCTTGGAAATAATAAAAAATTGGATACAGCTGAAGAATACAACAATAAAAGAGTGGAAGGAATAAATAATAGATTTGGCTGGCACAGATATCTATGTTATGATAAAGCAATTGTAAATAATGACTTTAATAATCATTGTATAAGGAAGAATTTATTGAAAGTGTGGATACAAATAAAGCGTAGATTTTATAGAAGGCTTCCGACGTGGACCTCACCACAACAAGCTTTTAAAATTGCTCCAACAAGACAAGGAAATCTTTTAACATATCAAGAGCCAGTAAAATGGGAAGGAGATAAACCAAGAATGCGCACAGAAGAAGAATTAAAAGAGTTAGGACATGAATTTAACTGGTTCCCATGGAGACAATTAAGAGAGAGATTCAAGATGGATCAAAAATTGTATGGGTTTGAAAAAAATGATAATGAATTAGATATGTTGATGAAAGGGGATCTAAAAAAGGGAATCTCTAGATTTTACAAAATATTGTTGCAAAGAGAAATGGAACCAGAGATGATAAAAGACAATATGGTTAAATGGGCACAAAATATTGGACATTCAATTGAGTTGGATACATGGATGAGGGCATGGAAAACAGATATAAAATTTACACCAAGTTTGAATTTAAGGGGAAATTTTTATAAAATGTTACATAGATGGTACATGACTCCTGTAAGGTTGAAAAAAAATAACAAAAAATGAGAATGGAAAATGTTGGAAGTGTGATGAAAAAGTGGGGTCTTTTTTTCATATGTGGTGGACTTGTAAGATTGCAAAGAAATTTTGGAAGGAAATACATGATGAAATTCAGAGAATGTATAATTTAAACTTTGAAATGAAACCAGAATTTTATTTGTTCAATATCTTAGGGCAACAATGAAAAATAAGATTTCACCAGAAAACATTGTTATATGTTATAACTGCAGCAAGAACGACATATGCACAACATTGGAAAGAAGGACATTATATTGATATAAAAGAATGGAAATTAAAAGTTCTGGATATGGTAGAGATAGAAAGGTTGGCTTTGTCACTTAAAAATAAACCAATCCAGAACTTTGAAAGAGAATGACAAGAAGTTTTGAATTGGATAAAGGAACGAGGAAAAGAATAGAAAAGATAGAGTGTTGGTAATGATGGTAATGAAAATTAAGGATGTTCTAGAATAAGTATAAACTGAATGTAATAAGGTCAAAAGTAATAATGTAGAATAGAAAAAATGTATAAATGGGATGTAAACACAAACTCAACTGGAAAAATGATGTTCGCAAGTGGGGGGGGGCTTCTTTTGTGTAAAACTTTAATTTTTATATATATATATATATATATATATATATATATATATATATAAAGTTGCAAAAGTCCAAAATAGATTTTTGATCAAAATTATTCAAAGAAGACATTCATTACCACTAGATTAACACCATTATTTTCGTATAGAGATAGTTTTGTCTCATCACTTGACCAGAGAGAGAAATCATGTACTGTCTCTTCAGATCCACATTAGGGAAAGGGAAACAAAAACAAGGGAATCAATTTACTAATAATAGCCTGGCTCTTTATTTTTTCTTTTCCTCCTTTTGATAAAAGATTCTTCTTTATTTTATTTATTATAATAATATAATTATTATATTAATAAGGGATCCCAGTCAAGATGTAATGTCCATAATGGTGTTCCAACAGTGGCAGTTTTTTCTTGCTTCATTTTGCTGCTACAGCCATTGCTCCATTCCTGAGCAGCCACTCACACAGACTGTAATCTGATGAAATTCCAAGTGCTTTTCAGTTGCCTATGGATCAGATAACCTTTGCTGTCAAAGGACACACTGTTGGGTGGCATGATACACCCTAAGTCTTATCCTCCATCTTGAACCTGGGACAGGAGAGCCTTCAGTTCTTTCAGCAATTTTGAACTTGCTGCAGTTTTTTAATTCATCTTTTTTCTTCTTAATTTCAGGCAAAATTTCCTCCTATTGTCTTTGTCTCTTTCTTTTCAGATCAGAATTTTGCTGGATTAAAAAAAAAACCTCTCATCACAGCTTTCCGCACAACCCAAACAGCTCTAATAGCAATCCCTGTATTCAGATTTTCATCAAAATAGTTATCAATGTCTCTTTAATTTCCTTTAACATCTGTTCATTTTTGAGCTGCTCTCAATTCAGTCTCCAGTTATATTGAGATTTCTTTTTTATGAAAGATAAAAACATTGGGTTATGATCAGAAGAGATCTTTGGCAGGATTTCCAGCTCTTTTAAATCATGAACCACTGATATGAAAGTCAAAAACAAATCAATTCTAGAAAAAATATCTTTCAGAAGAAACAGAATATTCTCTTGTTATCTATATGTGTTTACTAGATGATCCAATAAATCAAAAAAAGACTTTTTGGCAGCTTTCCTTATTTTGGTTTTATCTTTTCTTTTGTGGCAGTCTATCAATTTTGAGATCTTTAACTCCATTAAAATCTCCCCCACCAAATAAATTTATCCACTGTTATGTCCAAGAATTTTTGTTATAGTTTTCCATAAAAGACTGCTTGATTCTCTGTTGGTACATATAAACGAATGACTAGCACCTCCTAACTCTGTAGTTGGATCTGTATACCAATTACAATCTTCTGGGTTATCAATAATTTTTTTACTGGTGCTAAATTTGCTTTAGCATAAATCACTGACCCTCTTTTCTTTTCATCTATAGATAAGATATATTCTTTTCTCAATTTAGAATTCTTCAAATATTTAACATCCTCATTTCTGATATGTGTTTCTTGTAGATAAACCAAATTCAGTCTTTGCTTTTCCAAGTAGTGAAATATCCTACGTCTTTCAGCTGCTGAGTTTGTCCCCTTGACATTGAAAGAAAAAATTTTGAAACCATCTTCATATATCTTCCTCAGAATTTGAATCCAGTTTCACTTTGCCTGATCATTGTTCCCTTCTTCCATTTCTGAGCTGGTATCTTTTGTTGGTTGCTCTGGAGTTGCTCTTCTACCAATATCTTTCTCAAACTTCTTTTAAACATTTCTAGATTTTGAAACTGTTTTCAGGTCATCTCTCTCTTTTGTCTTTCAATATTACATTATCTAAAGGAAATAGTACATTGTCATCTCTCTCTTTTGCCTTTCAATATTGCATTATCTAAAGGAAATAGCACATTGTCAAAGTTTTGAAGTTAGAAAAATAGGACTTCACCTTTTCTCACATTACAAGCTGAAAAATCTTTAAAAATAGAGATTTCTCTGCCATCTATATGCAGTCTAGCTGAGAAATGGTGTTGCAACACTTGATCTCTCATACACTTCTTTACAAAGTAAGCTATCCCATTTCTTGGCAGATTCTTTGGCCTGGTTATTCTCAAATTGATTTGAAAAATTCAATCAATTTCTGTTGAGATTTCTCTACTTTGCATTTGTAGACATTCTGCCATAGCTTCACAAATTCTAACTTGAATATTATTATTCTCACTTTCTAATATCCCTCTTATTCTCTGTCATTTCTCCTGCTCCTTCATTGACAAGATTTCCAGTACATTCAGGTTCTTTTTCTTTTTTTCTTTTTCTTTTCCTGTCAGCTTCTCATTTGCCTCTTCTAACATCTTCATCTTCATCTATGTAGCTTCTACTTTATCCTTGAGATGTTTCACCTAAATATTAATTTCTGCCAAAAAGATTTTTATATCCTTCATATCCAATTTCACCTGTACAGTGAGCTGCTGCATCTCACCTTTTAATTCCTTTTTCATTTTTTCATCTCCTTATTGTCTGCCTTTATTTCTGTTCTTAAATGTTGCCTCTCTGCAATTACAACTTTCATCTTTTTCATTTCAGACATCACTAATTGATTAGCATCCACCTCTTTAGTTTGAACTGCAGAACTTCTTCTCTGTCACTGAATCCCTTTTTGTTCTGCCGTTAAACCTTGTTTTGCAAATCTGGCAGCCTCTTGTTACCCTGATTTCTGGGGTCCCTTGGGGGACACCTGAATGTGCTCCACATGATGGGGAATGGAAACTAGCCAGAACACGAGCAATAGCAATGTGAGAGGCAGGGTAACCTAGTGGGGTCTTTTTACCCAGTTTTTATGGTGTCAGGCCAAGCCAAAAACCAAGCGAAAATGTCCAATAAATGATTTTATTGAATAAAAGTCTCACGCACCAACACAATCACTCACACACTCACTCAAGACCTATTTAGAAGCAAGGGGAATATTGAAGGGATTGTAGCTGGGGTAATACTGCACCTTTTCCTGAAGTCCTTGGTCTGGAAAAAACAGCGGAGAAGTGGGCTTCAGCATGGAGAGGGCTGAGGGGATTCCTCAACGGACAGAGAAATGGTCTGCTGGGATGACCAGAAGTGATCCAAAGAAACACTCAAAAACTGGGACTATTTGTAGGGGGAAAAGTACCTGGAGGGCTAATCCTTTCCTGGGGAAAACAACTTTCTCTTTTGCAATAAAAAAGAAGCTCCACAATGGTAACTTTCTTTACATGATGAGATTACAAGGTGTTGCCAAAGTCTCAGGATCTTCAGCTGCATTTGGTTGTGGTGTGACTTCATGTAAATGGTCCTTGCCTGATAGGATATTTGCTCAACTTCAGGCAAACACGCCAATCCCCTCAACTCAGCTTCTCAGGGGCTGGGGACCCTTTGTTTACTGTGGGTTTGCACAGCTTGAGGTCTCCTGGGGCTACATGACTGGGAATTTTACTGGCCTGACCTCGTTTTCGATTGTTTGACCATTGCTGCCTATGTGCCCATCCGGGCGACCTCTCAGGCACATGGAATCATATTTTAATATCAAAATTGTAGACCCTGGGATAGGGTTTTCCAGTGGAGTAACACTCTCTCTCCTTTGACATCTTTAATAGCTGACAGCTAACTACTGAATATTCTCTAGTAAATATTTCTTTTTTCTATTTATTCTCACTTTCACCAAGTGTCACTATTGCAGTAGCAGTCTTCACTGCTAGTATTCGCTGCTCATTCTCTTTATGCTATCCAAGGAAGTTTAGGTATTCAAAAAGTGCAATGTAAGTTCATTACCTGTTGTTGCCAAGATCATATCATCTTGGCTGCCATCAATTTCCCACAGTAGGAACATTCCTCTCCATTTTCCCTTTTATTAAAAGTGAAACTATTTTAAAGTTTCATGCTTCTCTTTACCACCACTGTGACATTCCTCTAGCAAGATTATTTTTACTTTTAACTGACATTTTAAAGTTAGTGTTGAAAGTGACTCACAATTGTCAATGTAGAACCCAGTTGCATGAAGCTGCTTTCTTTCATCTCCATGAAGCATTTTAATTGAGCTTGTCTTCATGTAAAGTTTTAAAATCAGTAGTTCAATGTGGGTTGCTGACACAACAGCTATGACAAGATGGGGACAGCCCTGGTTTTAGCTGATCTGTCCAGCACCCCTAGTGCCTGAAATCAGCCAAAAATCAAGTTGTTTATACTCCAAAGTTTCCCTCTCCCCAAGGGACCAATTGCAGTCAGTTTCTGATATTGTAAACTGTCTCCTGGCTCCCCTAGCATGGATTCTATCAGGACCTCTCCCTAGGATAGAGTACTATATCCCTCTTCTATCTGACCAGAAGTCTCAAGGCCTTGACTGACTCTGATAGAGTCATATTCACATTCAAAATCTTCCTTTGATCTTCCGTGATCACAGATAATTTCTCTAAAGTCAAATATTTTGTAATTTAATCAGTTGATATCTTTTGTCCTTTATAAAGTATTGAAAAAATTGAAAGAAGATCCTTTTTTATTCTGTTTGAGTCTATTATAGAATAATAGAATCATAGTGTTGGAAGAGACCCCAGGGGCCATTGAGTCCAATCCCCTGCTATGCAGGGACATCCATCAAAGCATTCCCAACAGATGGCCATCCAGCCTCTGCTTAAAAACCTCCAAAGAAGGAGACCACACTCTGAGGCAGCATATTCCACTGCCAGGCAGCTCTGACTGTCAGGAAGTTCTTCCTGAGGTTCAAGTGGAATCTCCTTTCCTGCAGCTTGAATCCATTGCTCCTTGTCCTAGTCTCTGGAGCAGCAGAAAACAAGGCCTCTCCCCCCTCAACATGACATCCCTTCAAATATTTAAACATGGCTATCGTGTCCCCTCTTAACCTTCTCTTCTGCAGACTAAACATACCCAGCTCTCTAAGCCATTCCTCATACAGCATGGCTTCCAGACCCTTCACTATTTTGGTCGCCCTCCTCTGGATACCCTCCAGCTTGTCAATATCCTTCTTGAATTGAGGTGCCCAGAACTAGACACAGTATTCCAAATGAGGACTAACCAAAGCAGAATAGAGTGGTACCATTGCCTCCCTTGATCTAGACACCATACTCCTATTGATGCAACCAAGAATCCCATTGGCTTTCTCAGCTGCCTCATCACACTGTTGATTCATGTTCAGCTTGTGATCTACCAAGACTCCTAGATCCCTTTCACATGTACTGTTATCCAGCCATGCATCCCACATTCTATATTTGTGCATTCCATTTTTTCTGCCTAAGTGTAGGACTTTACATTTCTGTCTGTTGAAATTCATTTTGTTAGCTTTGGCCCAGCTCTCCAATCTGGCCAGGTCATTTTGAATTTTGATTTTGTATTAGCAACTCCTCCCAATTTGGTGTAATCTGCAAATTTGATCAGTATGCCCTCCACTCCTTCGTCCAAGTCATTGATGAAGATATTGAATAGCACTGGGCCCAGGACAGAACCCTGTGGCACCCCACTAGTCACTTCTCTCCAGGATGAAAAGCAGCCATTGGTGAGTACCCTTTGGGTTCAGTCAGTCAACCAATTACCAATCCACCTAACAGCAACCCTGTCTAGCCTGTATTTTACTAGCTTCTTTGCAAGAATGTCATGGGGAAATTTGTCAAATAAATAAATATTTTAAAAATCAGCCTCCAGTTGAATTTCTTTTGCCCTTCTTCATTGTATCAGTATTGAGTTATGGTCCAAGAAAGTCATAGGTAAAGTCTCTGTTTCTTCAACCATAGAAATTAGAGAGTTAGACATTAAAAGCATATCAATTCTTGAAAAAGATTTATGTCTCTCTGTAAAAAATTGTAATCTTGTGCATCACCATACAGACATCTCCAAACATCTCAAGTTCCAAATTCTCAGTCAAGTTAATAAAGGCCTTAGGTCTTAGACCTTAGCTTTAGCCTTGGTTTTGTTTTCGTATTTCTTTTTATCTGTCTTTCTGTCACCATTTAAGTCTATTGCACCATTCCAATCTTCTTTAAAATAATCCATCTTTCAATTTCACAAGCAAAATCTTTATTGACAGTTTCCAAAAAATCAGGAAGGGCATCAGAGATCTACATGAAATATTTTTACCTTGAGTTCCCACAATTCCTTTTATTCTGAGACATCTTTCTCTTTCTCTAAGTTCCACCAAAGCCACTACATTTTCATTCTGTCCTTGATCCAGACTCAACTTTTCAGTCACCTCTTCCAGTTTCTATGTTCTATCTTTAAAGTATCCATCTTATGAATAAGCTGTTTCACATTTCTTGTTTGATGTAAAAAGCCTCTTTTATCTTGAGTCTCTTCATCTTTGACCTCAGTTTGCATCTGAATTTTAAAATCTTGTTTGAGGTCTCTCATCATCTGGTTCATATCATCTCTGAGTTCTTTCAGAGGCTCCCTCTTAATTTTAAGCTCATCTGAAATAATCTCTGTTGTATCTCCTTCTCTGGTCTGTTCTACTGAAGTATTTTTATCTGTAAATTTCAAGCTTACATCTTCCTTGTAACTCTTCCTGTAGTTATTTTTCCAATTAAGAACTTTGTCAGTTCATTTGGTAGTTTACATAATTCACTTGCATTTATCCCTCTCTGCCACAAGAGGCCAGTAGAGTGCTATATTACTATCTAGGCACAGCAAAGGAAATATAATATAATAGGCATCACTGAAACCTGGTGGGATGAGTCTCATAAGTAGAATACAGCAATAGAAGGGTATAACCTTTTTCATAAAAATAGATAAACAGGAACGGAGGAGGTATAGCATTATATATCAAGGACATTTACTCTTGTGAAGAGAACTATGACTTAAATCCTGGAAGCCAGGTTGAGAGCAGCTGGGTAAAAATTAGGGGAAGAGAAACAATAGTGATATCATTGTGGGAGTCTACTTCACAACTCCAAGCCAGACTGAGGACTTGGATGGTATCTTCCTGGAACAGATAACAAAATATTCTGGAAGGACTGATGTAGCTGTAACGGGAGATTTCAACTATCTTGATATCTATTCGAAGTCAAACTCTTCCATGAGTATCAGGTCCAATAAATTTCTCACTTGCATTGAAGACAATTTCATAGTCCAGATAGTGGAGGAGGGAACAAGGGGGGCAGCTATTTTAGATCTGATCCTAACCAACAATAAAGCTCTTGTTAATGGAGTGAAGGTGGAAGGATCCTTAGGTGGAAGTGATCATGTTCTCCTGGAGAATATTAGAGACCAAGGCAATTGTAGACAGACAGACATTCTAGACTATAAGAAAGCCAATTTCTTTAAACTCAAGGAAATATTGGGAGTGATCCCATGGCCAGGGATACTTAAAGAGAAGGGAGTTCATGATGGATGAGAGTTCCTTAAAAGTGAGATATTGAAGGCACAATTTCTAACAATTCCAATGAAGAGGAAAAATGGGAGCTGTCTAAAGAATCCAGGATAGATGTCCAAAGAACTCTCAGTGGAGCTAAGATTTAAAAGGTCCATGTAGAAGAAATGGAAAAAGAGGGAAATCACCAAAGAGGATTTCAAACAAATAGCCAGCAAATGTAGGGAGAAAGTCAGAAAAGCTAAAGCACAGAATGAGCTCAGGGTTGCCAGATAGGTTAAAAACAATAAGAAGGGTTTCTTTGGCTATGTCTCTAACAAGAAGTAGAACAAGGAAATGGTAAGGGTTCTGCATGGAGAGGATGGTGATTATGTAATTAGGTGATTACTGTCAATTTTTTAACATAATATTCAGAAGGAAAAAAAAACCTTTTTGGTGACATTGCCATATGCACTTTTTTTTTATTCACATGTAAATTTTAGACCAACAACTTTGTCTTCTTACAACACCACATATAGAACAATGAGCCATCCTTGACATCCCTAATATGGATTTGAGACATTCTTAGACATAGCTTATTTGGGGTTAAATTCCATCTATTCTACATTAGATTCCACCTATAGATATTCTTACATATGTTTGCTATTAAATTACTACATAAAGTAAATTTTACATCTTTAGAACATATTTTCCCCATATTCCCATTTGAACATTGTGCTCCAAATTTTGGGCCCACCTTACATGTACCGTTTTACAGGTTCATCTTCTGACTCTAGTTTCAAAAGATATTTCTACATTTGGTTTTTACCCAACTCTAAATAAAACTCATTATCTCCAACCAATATGGCAGGATCTCTCTTATCTTGATTAATTCTATCCTTGAGTTGCATATAAACAAATGAATTAAGATTTTTTTTCCCTTCCTCAAGAAGCATCTCACTTGATTTAAATTCTCAGCTGTCTTGTTCAAAGTTCAAAAGTACAAAGTACTATTTTTAACCCATTAATTCCTGAAAAAGACTTCCTGCGGTGAGGTGGCTAATATTATCTTAGCTCATCTGAAAATTTTTTGTACATCTACTTTGACTTCATTAGATCCTTACTACTTTTCTTCCCCACTGAAATTGTTTGCAACTGCACCTCCAATATCTCAACTTGAAGAAACATCCATGCATCATGATCTCCCTTCCCTTTAAATATTTCTTACTCAGTATTTCCCTCCCCTAAATCAGCTTTCTTGAAGTTCAGATTGTGTGTCTGCCTACTTGGCTTCCCCTTTCCTCTATATCACAAATCTCAAGAGGACATAGGCCCTTTCCACGGGATGGCAGCATCATGGCATGGGGACGCAAGAAAAGTGGGACTTCGATGATGCTTCCACATGATGTCATTGTGGACCTGCCCTTTTCACGTCGCCAGTCAGCCTGATTATGGGTTATATCATTGACATAGAACTCTATCAATGATCCCTGACCGTGTCAGCCTTCTGTTGCAGCCGGCCATGCAGGAGGGCTGGAAGTGTGTTCTGCATGCTTCCTCCCCTATTGCAGCATGGGAAGAAGGCCAGTTATAGTCTGGAAGGATGGAGCATGTCCCTCATGCTCCCTTCTGCAGGCAACCAGTCACGTGCAGAGAGGAGCATTGGGAACAAGCTCTCATCCCAGCAGAGGCACTACTGGAACTGTGAAGAGATGACGTGCGAAAAGGTCATAGTCACTCCCCAACAAGGATCCCACTCTTTCCAACCCATTCACCAGTTCATCTCTGTTGATTAGGATCAGATCCAAAATAGCTGATCCCTTTGTTGCCTCTTCTACCTTCTGTACAATGAAATTGTCTGCAAGATTAGTGAGGAATTTTTTAGACTTTAAACTTTTTTCAGTGTAAGATTTCCAACATATGTCAGGGTTGTTGAGATCTCCCATTATTATCATATGTCTCCTTTTTGAATATTTGGTCATCTATTTCAGGAAGACATTACCCAAACCTTCTTTCTTGCTTAGGAGTCTATATTACACCCCCTCAAGGATGTCACTGTCATTTTATTCTCCTTTAATCTTTACCCTATTGTTGTTTGCATTTCATTTCTAGGATGGAAAAGTAAGATATGGCAAGCACGTGGGATCCACACCTTTGAGCATGCCTTTTACCATACAAAAGACAGAAAAATGCTGCTTTATTTCTGGATCTTCATGATAGCATGTGCAAAATATATAAAAGAATCTTTTAAAAAAATCAGTAGTAGGTGAAAGTAAAGAGCCAATAAAACTGCCCAAAAGGTTGCAGAATGGGGAAAAGCATACATCCAGCCAGAAAACCCACAAGACAGACTCAAGATTATTCATACTTCATCTAATTCCACTCTCTTATCTTTTGCATCCTTCTCATTTTGCTTCTCAGGGCATTTCCACAAGAACTACTATTTGTGTGTGTGTGTGTGTGTGTGTGTACACAAGTATATGTATATACCACACAAAACAATTCAACAACAGTCTTTGAAGAGCTTAGTTCTACAGAGCTGGCATTTTCAGTTCTCTGCACACCAAGAAAACTGTGCATGTCTGAGGGGGTGATCTTATGAACTTACTGATTTGGAAGTCTCTTAGTGGGAAGCGTGCTTGGCTAAATTGCCAAACTAAGCACTCTGGAATCTCATTAATATCAATGAAAGAGTAGCACATACTGCAACTTCATACATCAAAATCAGTGGGACTTCAAAGGAATTAATTCTAGGTGGAGCAGGCCTTTTGCCTTTTAATCTCTAATTCACCTATGATTTACATCATGAACTTGTGTGTCATTGCTGCAATAAATTAACAGTGTGACAGTGTTCTTGCCCAGCCCATAATAATAAGTTGCTTCATTGATAATTAAAACAATTGTGTATAGGATTAGATTTGCAAGCTGTGTCTTTAGATCCCATCTCTGTTTTAAATCCTCAAGAGAGAGGCAGTACAACACCCACGACTTTTTCATAAGCAGATGGCTCTGTTCAGTATATTTAACCTTAGTATTTTTTTAACCTTAAACATATTTTGCCTTAACCCTTTTAAGTTTAAACTTAGATTAATTTTATTATTTTAATTAATTTTATAGCTGAAAAAATTAAGTCTCACGAAGGATCATGTCATCCAAATATGGTACCATCATAAGCCTTTTTTGTTGTTACTTTTGTTGCTGTGTTTTTCCTGTAATCAAGAATCAAAGGGACTATTTAGGCCTATTGTGTGTACATTTTCTTAATTCAAGAGAATAAAGTCACTACTGTGTTGGAAAGGGTTTTGAACTTGAGCAAAGAGAGTTGGTTTCACATCTTCGTTCATGTATACAAAACGCCCTACTATAGGTTTATAACCAGCTACCCACATCTGGCAAATAAGGAGTGCTTCCAGGTGAGCAAGTTTAGAGAGATGAAGGCCTGGGGGAGGGACAGAAAAAATAGGAAAGCATCATTTTTTCCTGCTTTTTCCCCCAAAGTCATAAAAATTGGAAAAAAGGGGAGGGGGGTTAAAAAACTTGGAGATTGAAAAATCTGGAATACTTTCTTTTGGAATGATGAATAAAATGTTTAAGACAAAGTGTTCATGTATTTGCTCTCCCAAATTGTTTCTAAAAGATATGTGACAGGATTACTTTTATGTAAGACTATTTACAGTAATATTATCATTGTAATTCCTGGTCTTGGTTTATTTTTCTCAGTTCCTCTGAGAACTGGATGCTTTTTGTCTGCTTGGCAGTATGAAGAAGCAGGGGAGACAAGATCATTTTCTCTGTTTTTACTAAAGTTTCTTGTATTTTTATTGTTTTAAGGAGTTTGCCTGTTTTTAATAAAGTGACAAAACCAAAGAGATTTTCATTCAGAATCTTATGATTCCATTTGTAACCAAAAAGAAAAAGAAAGTTAGTTAGTTATAAGGAAATTCAATGCTTTTGAATACACCAAATATGATAGTTTTATGCCAAACAAAATTATAGACATCAATAAATGTTATGTTCTTAAGCTAGCAAAGTGAATTGCAATCACATTTTTTTAATTCCAAAACATTTCCACTTTTTTAAAAAAAAGAAATAAATTTTTTGCACACCTCCAAAACTTCCAGAAATCTTTTGTCTCTAAGCAAGGTGAGTGGTTTATGAATGTGAGTAAGAATGGTTCTTTTTTCCACCCAGGCTGTTAAAGTGCTACAAGTGATTTACTCTTGCTATGCACAAAACCATGGTGTGTGTGTGTGTGTGTGTGTGTGTGTGTGGTCTATTAAGTTTCTACTCCTGAACTTCTACTTTTGAGAGGCAGTGTGGTATAGAAGATAGAATGTTGCATTTGATTTAGGCATATTTTGGTTAAAAAACCCAACTGTTTGGTTGTAGAATCTACTGGGCACTCTTGGTTATTAGTTTTTTCCTAACCTGCATGACTCAAATGTGATAAACATGGTAAACATTTTAAAGAGACTGAACTGAAAAACTAGGATGTCTTCATTTCCTTTCATATACATTGTGAACAGATATGGAAGATGGTGGGGAATAATATTGACCTGCCTTACATTTTGCTATAAGGATTAGGTCATCCTTTAGCAAACCTTCTCCCTTTATTGTTGTGAGTAAGCCTGAAAATGTGGGATGTTTTTCTCAATGTATCACTGCCTACAAACAGAGCTCACTAGATGTCCATAGTGACCACTGGGGAGAAGAATGGCAGTGACAAGAGAGAAAGGAAAGGGAAACATGCTCTAGATGGTGTACTGGAGGTACCTGGAAAGACAGTTCATTTCTTCCTCACTGCCCAGAAAGTGATAATCACATTATGGGTGTTTCTCAAGAGGGATTGTTCTACTGTTCCCTCCCTCATGCTGTGCCTTGCCTTGCTCTGTCCTGCCCGGGAGACATTTCCTTCTGGTAGCTCCAGTCTTCCCTGTTCTACCACAGCTTCTTCACTGGGCAGAAAAGACAGTTCTCTCTCAGCTCAACACACCTGGCATCAAAATCAAATTCTTCAAGGGACAACATTGATCTGGATGAGGAGGCTCACGGCTCACAGATCAAAGGTTTTCTACCTACTTTTGTACATTACTAGCGAACCTCTTCGGCACCCATGCCAACAATAGGATGAACTGATTTTTCTCTAGGTACAACTCCAAGATAGGACATTATTTTAGGATACTGTTACTGGATGACAAATTTCTGAAATGTTTAGTGGTATGAGTGGAAGCTTATCCACTACATACAAACCTGACATTTGGATTAAGGAAAAGTAACTCTTAAAAAAAAGGCAGAAACAAGAAGAGTACACACTCTTGCAATTAGACTTTGACATATTAGTACCACAAGTGGCCAAAGCCTGTAACGTATTGCAAAGTGCCTAAAACCTATCTGAAAGTTAAATTACCACTCTGGGTGCTTCCAGCAGAGACAATTCACCTTGTCTATGGACAGAAAAGTAAGGCTCCAGGGAGTTTGGATAGGATAAAGGCCAAAAAAATAGTCTTAGGAAAGTGCCTACAACCCCAGAAAGTTCTTTACTTGCCTCACTGTACAGGAAGAGACTATGTTAAGACATTTCAGAGAAAAATTGATATAAGAATTTCTAATATGCCTCTGTGTTCTAGTGTTTAAAGTCATATTTAGTTTCAGCAACTTCCAATGTGAATTTGAATTTTTGGTTCTTTGTGTCTGTCCATTTGTCTTCACTGGATGTCTGAAAACTAAAATGTTTTGTTTTGGGATGGAAGCACAAGGTACACTCAGACATCCCTCACTCTGAATAGCTCTTGACTGGTCACAAATGCTCCTGTTTCTGATAGCCATTCACTGGTTACAAAAAGTCTAGTTCCTGGAGATTCTTTTCCTAGCTGGAGATCACCCTTGGCTCCTTCCTCACGATCTGTGAGACAACACATGATATGTCTTCATAGTGGCAGTGACTTCCATCCACACTGTTCCTGTATCTGACATATAGTGAATCCTGTGAGGAACAGTTGGACAGAACATAAGTCCAAATAAAATACACATGATGTAAATTAAACTTTGCACCTGGGAATGGCAGTGGATGATGCAATCCCATGTAATACCTGCTTGAGTCATTGGGGTCATGTAATCACGGCAGGAAGGTTGCATCATACCTCTAGCAAGGGCTGCTAGAGTTGCATCGCCAATGGCTGTATATAAGGGGGGGGGGATGTTCTAGCCCTCTGTGCCTTCTTGATGTCTGGAGAGCAGCCAGAGGCTATGTTCTGCATGCTATTGAATGCTGAAAACTCCGTTGGAGCCTTGTATATACTGTATGTATTGTAACTCAAGAGTAAACGCCTCCTGTTGGAAGATAACATTTGCCCTGGAGTATTTTTCCTGGCTTCAAGGTTTTTGCTGCTAATATCTAACACTCTGCTGGGACGCTTCAAGCTGTGTGAGTAAACTCTACTGTATGGTGATTTTTAAACACTTGACTCTGGTAAACTGTCTTTTTGCCAGAACTCAGTGCAGGAGGGAAGTGCAAAACCACTCCAGGGTTTAACCAGAACTTTAAAGGAGCTGGCCAAGGTGTTCAATCTATCTGAGGGATAACTTTCAGCACTCTGAATAGTACCTTTAAAATTTAAAGTCAAACTTTTAGTGGATTCACTATTCCACAGATAATGGAAACCAGGAGCCACTACTGCATCTATAGCTGGTGTCAAAGTACCCCAGTCATTCTTCCAGTCCAGCATTAATACAGGATTTAAGCCAAATACCTTATGGAAATAGGTGTCCCTAATCTCTGTGCTCTCTTACCCACCCAAACCTTCTCTGCATTCTCATATTAAAATATTTCTAATATCTGCCACACTCATTTTATCTCTACGTCCACATTACACATTCCCCTTTAACTGTATGGGGAGATTGTATGACTCTTATGTCATGTCGTACTCCCTCTTGCCTAGGTAACAGTTGTTTGCTCACCCCCAAGTACTGTCTGAGCTCCTCCGCACCATTTCTTTGAAATGATGCAAATGTTTCATGCATCAGAATAATACATAAGGGCATGAACAAGTAGATAATATATCTGATATAGGAGCATTGTGATTCATTCTTCCAGAACCCAATGTTAAGTGAAGAATTAGCAACTTTTTAAAGAGACTGGTGGATGAAAGAGAAATAAAATCCAGCAATTTTGAGGAAGGGGGGAAGGCATATTGGAACAATAGCAGCAGCTTTTCTTCTTTTAAGTTGGTATTCTGGCCACACCAGCAGTGGCGGTAGAATTGCTTTCAGCAGCAAATGGCTCAGCAGCCCCTCACTGAACCTCACTTGCAGACATACCATCTCATGATGAAATACATTCAGGTGGCATGACTTCAGGGAAGGGAAAAGGGAAACTTGACTGTGGGCAAATGGGGGCTGCTATTTCTCCTCCAACAAACTTCTGGAATTACAGAAGTCCTGTTTCTGAGGCCTAGCACTCAAGGAAGCAGAAAGACACCACTAGCACAAAAACCATTTGGAGAAAGATAAAATTCATTTTCTCCTTCATAATTGGGATATTTTCTGAAAGCTACCAGGGAGTGAGGACACTTACACAGCTTGGCTTGGTCTTTTTACTGCTTTGAAGGAAAGACTGGGAAGACAACAGGCCTAAGTACAGCTGTTCCAGCAGGAAGTGGACAGAAGAAGGTGAGCAAGGAAGATGAGGGCTATAGTGAGAACAGCAGTGGAGTATCTGTTTGTTTACTTGCTTCTTTTGTGTTGCAGGGCAATGCAAGGGGATACAACTTGTCTTTTATTGAACAATGGGAAATCTGTGGTTAGGAAAGTCAAAGTGGAAGTGGGGAAGAGTTGCTTCAGGCAAAGATCTCTCCACCCCACCCCCATCCCCTGCATCTCTTTCTGGTTGCCTAGAACTTTGGCCAGATTCCCTTTCACAGAAAGAAGATTTCAAAGCAGGAAAACATAGTGAATGTATCTATTTTAGATGTCATAGTTTAAAATAAGACAGAATTTGGTATACTGTAATGTAGGATACAGTAAGATCACAACTCTTCAGTAAAGAAATAAAATAATACTCAGCCAGTCAGATATTGTGTGTTGTACATCTTGGTGTCACTAAGAATCAGTTCAGTTTTCTAGACAGTAACATTTAGTATGTTCATTTGCAAAAGACTTGGGAGATCATGTGTTATCATGTGTGACAGCTCCACATTCCTCAGGTTTGTGACCATTATCTTTTCCTAGCCTCTGTTATACTGCTATAGGCATATGATGGCATTTGGATTATACAGCCCTCTTCTGTTGGACGTAAAGATTATATGATTCTTAAGTCATATTCCCTCTTGCACAACACACATTTGCCCAAGAAAGACTTGCACCTGCTTGGACCTGTCTACATGATTTCATCATGCAGATGTCAGTATCACAGTAGCTTTTGGATTGTCCCATGGAGAGTGATTGCCACAGATGCAGTGACACCTTGGCTAGAATATTACAAACACACAGTCAAGTGGTTATACCTGTATATATTCATTTCCACAAGCCAAATGCCTGTTCTATTTCTGAAAACATTACAATGAGAAGACTATGGTTGTATGTCCCAGAGGCAGAGTTCATAGAGCAAATAGATTCCACAAACATTAGTGGTGAGTGCAAAAACAGATTATTTATAGTTACAATGAGATACAAACACAAAAGAGAGGAATATGCATATAAGATATACTCAAGTATTACAAAACTAATGGATTTTCATTAGTTTGTGATGTTTCTTATTTTAGAATCTAAAGAAATCTTCCAAGCAATTGGTGGCCTGTCTGATCTGGGAAGAGTAAGGTCCAGAAATGCAATAATTAAAGGCAAACCAATAATCAATTAAAGGCAAAACTCCTAACCAACAGTGATGACTTGGTTAATGGGGTAGAAGTGGTAGGATCTTTACGTGGAAGTAACTATGTTTTCCTGAAGTTTATTATAAAGCAGAAAAGGGAATCCAAATGCAGTCAGACACATATTCTGCACCTTTAGAAAGCTGATTTCATTTACATTAGGGAAATAATGAGTGCGATCAGAAGTACTAAAAGAGAAGGGAGTTTATGATGGGTCAGTTTCTTAAAAGTGAGATAAAGAAAGCACAATTTCAAATACAGGAGAGTCTCGATTATCCGACATAAATGGGCGGGCTGATAGTCGGATAGCCGAAAATGTCGGATAATCTGGAGGGTCTAAGAAAAGCCTTGAAATCAATATGAATTGCAAATGAAAATGTAAAGAAATCACTGATCAACATTGTGATGTACAGTATAAACAGTTCAGTCCTCTGAAAATTTAAAGAAATCACTGATCCTTTTCTGCTTTCCCAACGATTGCCGTTTCTTCGCAGCCAAGTCTAGCCATCTTTGCAGCATCGTAATGTCGACCCCCGTAGCTTCTTCTTGTTGCTCGATGTACTTCATTGCGATTTCTAGAGCCCTAACCCCATCGCCATGCAAGATTGTGAGAGGTTCAACAGATGATGCTGTGCCCGTCGCCTTCCCCGTTGCCATGCTTTGGCCCTTGTTTTGGGGCCTGGAGGTACTCACCCTGCTCAATGCCGCCGCCGCCACCACCGCGCTTGGGGCCGTGTTTTGGGCCGAGGCTTCACTCGCCCTTCTCTCCTTGCCCGTCGCGGCCACCATGTTTGGGGGTGTGTCTGGGGGCGCGGAAATGCCTACAGCCACGCCCCCAAGCAGCCGCGACGTCGGATAATCCGGAATGTCGGATGACCGAAGGACGGATAATCGAGACTCTACTGTAATTCCAGTGAGGAGGAAAAATGGGAGATGTCTAAAGAATCCAGAACAGATGACTAAAGAACTTTCAACTGAGCTAGACAATGCTACTGTTAGCTGGATTTGTAACTGTTTGACCAACCAAACCCAAAGGGTGCTCACCAATGGCTGCTCTCCATCCTATGATGAGTGGGGTTTTGTCCTAGGCCCAGTGATATTCAACATATTTATCAATGACTTGGAATAATGAATAGAAGGCAGTCTTATCAAATTTTCAGATGACACCAACTTAGGAGAGGTAGTGAATATCTCAGAAGACAGGATCAGAATTTAAAATGACCTTAACAGATTAGAGAGCTGGGCCATATTGCAAATGTATGTTGGATAATGCAGCACAGCAATGAATTTCAAGAGAAAAAGCCTGTGGTTCATAGATTATAGCAAAGCTTTTAACTGTGTAGATCATGCAAAACTAAGGATTACTCGTAAAGAAATGGGTGTGCCACAGCATTTGATTGTCCTGACGCATAACCTGTATGCAGAACAAGAGGTTACTGTTAGTAGAGAATACAGAGAAACAGAATGATTTTTTTTAAAATCATTTTATTCAAAATTCTCATTATAAAAAAAACATACATATTCAATTGTCAGCTTCAACAGAAATATATCTGATCTTCCACATTGGTCTAGATTCCATTTTCCAGATTTCTAAAGACTTAAGGTACTGTACAACATTCTACTGTTAATTTATCTGATAGTTCTTACATTTCATTCATCATATTACCGCTTCATGATATATACCTGTCGCCCACGCGTATTATAACTTTAATCATGAATTACGTATTTCCAGCTGTTAAAACCCAGCAATTACCCGTTACAATTTGCCATTCTTTCTATATCACATTGTCTGATTTCCCCTTTAATCTCTGGGAGACCATGTCTGCATTTTTATTTTCGATAAGTGTAGCCCACCATTGTCCTATTGTAGGTATTTGCTGAGTTTTCCATAGCTTTGCATATTCAATACGAGCTGTTGTTATCATATACAGTAATATTCTCCAATGCTTCTTTATACCAACATCCTCTATAATATCAGTCATATTTAACAAAGAGAAACAGAATGATTTTTAATTGGCAAGGAGATCAGGCAAGGCTGCATTTTATCACTCTAGCTGTTTAATTTGAACACTGAACACATCATACATAAAGCAGGATTAGACTCTCAGGAAAGAGGCATGAAAACCAAAGGAAGGACTAAATGTGCCAAACAGCTACTGGGCAATAGGAGTAGCAGGAGGGGTGAGGAGAATCTCTCAGGGAAAATGGTAGTACTTGTTACTGCCCTGGCTAGCCCGAGCTTGGGGGATATAAAAAGATATCTCTTGATATCAATAATTCGGCTTCACATACCCATTCCCCTCCACGTGCTTGCGAGGCCCCCAGACAAGCACGCATACAGGCTTGGCCAATAATCACTGTAATATTCCAACACAATACAGGCAGGCCAGAAATAGCCGACTCGCAGCTTTAGGAGACCTCAAAGGCAAGTACCTTCATTAAGTATGCACACAACTTTCAAACGATCCTCTGCCCCGCGCTGGCAGCTTGATGATCTGACTATACAACGCTCAAGTACTCCGTGTTTGCATACTGGCTACCCTATTGACAATTTGGCTATAACTCAATCATTCAGATTCTGACCCTTCGGAGGCTTTGTCTCCAGCCCCAAAACCATTGTTTTCCCCAAGTCCGAACTAGCCTGCAGTCACAATTCTCCTTATAAAAACCCCTGACTTTGAGCGCTTCTTCGGATCGCTCTTGGCTTCCATCCCGCCTTGCTGTCGCTTTGCCCAGAGAGCCTTCCCCTCAGCTCCACGTGCTGAGATCCACGTTCCCCAGCTTCTCCGCTTCCAACCGGGCTTCAGGACAGGTGAAGTGTCACCCAAACCAACAATTCCTCTAAAAATCCCTCTATCCCACTCCAACCTTTATTTCTGTAGTTTCTCTGTATGTTTGTGTTGCATACACTGTTTGATTGTGTTTTTAATAAAACATCATTTATTGTTTAAACTTCTGTGTGCTCCTTGACTCGGCCTGACCCCGTAGACGTACGGTTCAAGATCTCGCTATGTTACCCTGCCTCTCGTATTGCTAGGCTGTGCTCATGACTAATTTCCCCAACTTGTATAATTTTAAAAGCAATTTGGTGTCCCTCCCAGGGCCCCCAGAAATCAAGGTGACATACTGTGCAGAAGGAGGCACAGTAAACCACTTTTGAATGTCTTTTACTATGAAAACACTATGATGTGACAATCCAAAAATGAAACAACAGATAGAGTCAGATGATGAGACTTCCAAGTCAGAATTGTATGCTGGACATTTTATACATAAAACAGGATTAGACTCCGAGGAAAGAGGAAACATTAGCAATTTAACATATGCAGGTGACACTATATTGCTCACAGAAAACAACAAAGACTTGGATGGTTACTAAAGAAATTCAAAGCAGAAAGGCAGATTCAATTCAAGGCAGATTTACAGTTGAACATTAAGAAAATGAAAATAATCACCACAGATAATTTACACATTTTAAAGTAGACGATGAAGACACTGAAGTAGTCAATGTCCTTGGCTCAGTCATTAATCATAACGAAGATGGCAATCAAGCATTCAGAAGGATAAGATTTGCAAGGGCAGCTATGAAGGAACTAGACAAGATCCTGAAGTGTCAAGATATATCATTGAGTATCAAAGTTATCATTGTCCATGTATTTTCCATTTCTATGTACGGTTGTGAGAACTGGACAGTGAAGCAAGCTGATTGGAAGAAAATCAACTCATTTGAAACGTGGGGCTGGAGAAGAGTCCTACACATGCCTTGAACTACTAAAAAGACAATGAATGGGTCCTAGAGCAAATCAAGCCTGAAGTCTCCCTGGAAGTGAAGTTGACTAAACTGAGGCTGTCATATTTTAGCCACATCATGAGAAGACATCACTCACTGGAAAAGATAATAAAGTTTGGTAAAAGGCAGTAGGAAAAGAGGAAGACTCGTTATATATGGATGGACTTAATCAAGAAAGACACATGTCTGAATCTGAAAGGCCTGAGTAGGATGGGTTTCTTGGAGGTCTCTTATCCATCTTATCCATCCATACCTTATCTATTTTGAAACTTGCTGTAGACAAAGCTGTGCAGAGCTCCTTTTCAACCCTCTCCTAGTTGACTGCCATTGACTCTCCTTTCAGCTTTTTGCACTAGGAACAATAGGGAAGAGCCATTGGGGAGTGATTAGGAGGGTGGTGGACATTCCTCACAGATGGGTGAAAAGTAAATCTCTCCAGGTGATCCACTGGCTGCCATGGTTGACCCTAGGCGTCCTAGCACAGGAAACTTTGTTCATGAATGTTTATGTAAACTAAGAAAAGCAATTTATACTACGGGTCAGGACTCATGCTTGCATCTGCAGCACACCTACTTATACACTGGGATTGCCACAGTATTAATTTCTATTTATTTCTTTATTAATTTCTATTACTCCTGCTGTGTTGCTTCCCACTCTGATGAAGCTGAAACCTTCCAGGAATGGTTTGAGTAGCAAAGAGAGTGCAAGAGGTCACAATGCAAAGCAGGAATTCTGAAGTCTTGATGTAGTATTGCCCTCGCCTCCCACAACCTTCTATTAATGCAAACAAGGGTCATACCCAGGATTGAGACATGAGCAGAATAAGTACTCACTTAGTGACCATGTGCTTTATTCTCCAAATTCCCTTCTTTTGTCCCTGGTTCTGTTTGTGGAGTGACTCATGTTATATAATCTATCACTGTGTTCTTGGAAATCAAATTCTCTGGCTTACTGCATATGGATACTGTTGATGTAAAGTTAATAGGCACTAAACTGAACAAAAATAATGGTTCAGATTTTGCCACCTTTTTGTTCTTGAACATGCCCAAAGAAGTCTAATGAATTCTTGTTTGGTACATACAATTTATTGGGGTGGGGAGGAAACTTTGAGCTTCCTAATGGATTTATATCTAAACTGAGTTGTGTCGCTGTGTGCCTTCAAGTCATTTCTGACTTACAGCTCTTACACTTCTATATTACAAAATGCTAAATACCTGGTGGTTTTCCACATTCTCCCTAAAGTATCAAAGTTAACTTTTCTTCTCAACAAAAAGTGGCAGCATGCTTAGTATGTCAGATCACTACTTGTACATTTCCCATAGGAGTAGCTATGTTTGTCTTTCACAGTAAAAACAACAAAAGGTCTTAAGTCACTTCTAAGACTAACAAAATAAGATATTAGAGATCTGGATCAAGTAATTATAGCAGTCCTTCCTATGTATTTTTGCATGCTCTTTGGATGACCAAGATCTATTGCTGGGATTCTAAGGATGTTGTGGAGTATTTCTAATAAGATAAATGACATGATGTTGAGATACTACTCAGTTTAACAGGCAGCATGGTTTGAGTGACCCTGGAGACCAGGGTTTGATTCCCTGCTTGGCCATGGGAATCTACTGGGTGACCTTGGGCACATCACACACTCTCAGACCCAGAAAACTGTTATTGCAGTTATAGTCTGAACTTGAGGGATATTAGATATCATTTGATATGAAGAATTTGGCCTTCACTACTCATTCATCCCCACGTGCTTGCGAGGCCACTGGACAAGCACGCACACAGGTGTGGCCAAACATAGCTGAACCATTCAAATCACAATCCAGGCAGGCCAGTAATTGCCGACTGCAGCTTTAGGAGGCCTCAAGGCAAGTACCTTCTTAAGATCACATTATGTATGCACGCTGTTTACAAAAGATCCCCTGCCCCGAGCAGGCAGCTTGATGAGCGGACTATCCAACTCTCAAGCACTCCGCGTTTGCATACTGTCTACAGTATTGACAACGCTGTCATAATTCAATCATCTAAAGTACTGACCTTTCAGAGGCTTTGTCTCCAGCCCAAAATCCATTGTTTACCCCGGGAACGGACTAGCCTGCGGGAACATTTTCCCCTATAAGAACCCCTGACTTTGAGCATCTCGTTGGATCGCTCTTGACTTGCCTCCCGACTTGCTGCCTCTCCGTTTGACGAGCCTCCCCTCAGCCTCCACGTGCTGAGAACCCACACTCCCCAGCTTCTTTGCTTATACCAGGCTACAGGATCAGGTGTAGTATTTCCCCACAAACTCCTTCTGAAAATCCCCTATCTATTTTCCTCTCTTTATTTCCCTAGGACTGTGTGCATGGCTGCGCAATTGTGCAGTATTTCTTAATTTTCTGAGTGAGTGCGTACGTTTGCTGTGATTTATAAATAATTATTATTAACTTCTGTTTGATTCTTGACTCGGCCTGACCCCGTAGACACTGGGTAAAAGATCTTGCTACGTTGCCCTGCCTCTCGCATTGCTAACTAGTGCTCTAGCTAATTCCCATTCCCCATCATTTTGAGCACATTGAGGTGTCCCTCCTGGGACCCCCAGAAATCAGGGTAACAAAACCGTGTGATAGGTTCACCATAAGTCCGAAACCTCTTAAAGGTACACAGCAACAAACAATACAGAATTTTCTGACAACTAATGCCTTGAATGCTTTCATCTTCCTGTTAGATATCTCCAGAAAGAAGTTGGAAGTTGGAAACCCAAAACACTATGTCTTCAGTTGCAACTTACTACAGTGGAAAGTCAGTACTTGTTACAGGAGCCACAGGTTTCATGGGCAAAGTACTTGTGGAAAAGCTTCTGCGCTCCAGCCCAGATGTGAAAGCAATTTATATTCTTGTGCGGCCCAAAGCTGGACAACCGATACAAAACAGAGTGGAGGACATGGTGAAATGCAAGGTAGGGAATTTAACTTTATATATAAAACTGTGGCAGCTGGTGATGCTAGATAACAACAAGATAACAATACAGTCTCTAAATAAAAAAACTGTGCTTTCACGGTAGATTTTTTTTAGCTAAGGTAATGTAATAAAGCTATTTCGTCTAAATTTCTTTTACATATGATAAACATTCCCACCACATTCCCACATTCCCACCAAAATGAACAAGGGATTTCTCTCACTTGTGATACATTTTGGAGAACACAAAGGCAATTTCATTATGCTAGTGGTTGTACCTTTGCATGGTTGTGCAGGAACCAAGAAAAGATTTGCTGCATTTTCAAAATAGTAATTAAGAACAGTCAAAATAATGATACACAGGGTTAACAAGCAGGAAATAGCAATCAATATGATGCATTTTGTCTAGATACCAAACATAAGTTAACTTAGCCAAGAATTTTTCTGTAAAATTGACGCTGTTCACATTCTCATCATCAATGCACAAACTACTCTTTATGAAAATCCAATTTTAATATTGATTGTAATTCACATCAGCATCTCTATAAAACTGAACTTGGTTTTTTTGTGAATAAAAATTTATAAATGTGTTACATACAACAGCAAAGAAGAAAAAGAAAAAAAAAAGAACACACACACACACAGCTCTATGAGTCTTTAACTTCTTTCTTTCAGATAACAGATCCACACATGAACTACTAAATATTATGCTATATAACCTTAATCATAACCTATGATATTCAATCTTTGAACTCTAGTATCTCTTCTCTTTTTTCTAGTCCTCTTTGTTTTCCTCCTTTCTCCAAGCTTTCGGCTGCACTTGTCTTCTTCATCCTCTGCCATTATTCTGTTTCTTATTTCATCCTTCTTTCCTTGTACTCCAAATTCTTCTAGCTATACTTATAAGCTCTTGCTGCACTTCCTCTTCTTTCCCTCCTTACCTCACTGTCTCTGCATTTTTTTTTTCCTGAATGACCACCAGCACATTATCACCCAAGAAAGCCTTATATACTCACCATCATCACCTGGCCTACAAAATATTTAGTGTTTAGTATAACATTAGTATGACTATGAGGTATATTATTTGGGGTTGCAAGTAGTGAGAGTTACTGGTTAATTAAAACAGAGCTTGGAAAACTTTTTATTATTTTTAAGTGTTTTTGTTTGGTTATTTATTTATTTATTGCTGAGAAATGTTTCTTTGTTTGAACTACTTCCAGACCAGGCTAAACATGCTCTCAGAGCCATTTATTGGTCATTTTGCCAGTACATAGTATCTACAGAACTTCAGCGCCACATTTCAAATGAGTTGATTCTCTTCCTGTCAACTTTCTTCACTGTCCAGCTTTTGCAACCATAAACAGAAATTTTAAAAAACTATAGTATGGATTGCCCTGACTTTGGTGTGCAGTCTTTACACTTGAAGACTTTAGTACCTTCAGAGTTGTCTTTTTATTATTATTTTACCCTTTCTTGACATATTAATAGGCTTTTTAATGCAGTCAGTTTTGTAGTATTTCATTCATTATTTTGCCATTGCTTTCTAGGGTCATATTGCTTCCTGCTTCACTTCTAGTAGTAGTAATTTTAAGGCAATATATTCTATGTTTATATCATATTTTTAAGCAAAATTTTTATGTTTATATTGTATTTTTCAAGCAAAATTAATAACAATTAGTTTGCTAGTGCTGAGTCCTTCCATCTTGAAAACAGTTCCAGGGGCTTTGATATCTTTTTATTGTAAAAAATTTAAAAAAATTTAAAAAAGTGAATTGGTTGTATTGCATTTACGTGGTGTCTAAGAGTGGGTTTTGTTTTTGTTTTGTGTTTTTTTCTCCCTCTAAAATGAAATGCTACATATAAAACGTACTAAAGAAAGTGAGTTCCTTGAGACTGGAAAATGAAAAGACTCAGCAATTGTGAGGACCCAAATATTAATATATGCATTGTGCCAAGAAACAATTAATTTAGTCCATACATCTGCTCAAAGACTGGAAATCATGGATATATTCCAATTCAAATTTGTCTCATTCTAATCTTCCCTTGAAATTCTTTGCTCAAGGACACTGGTGGACCACTTGTCCTTCCAGTGGAAGTCAGGGATTTCATGCGTACGAAGATACACACTTCCTGCCACTGGTTTTTGAGTATTTCTGTTTCTAGTATCAAGTGTATGTCCCTTTAGCTTGTTGAATATCAATTGTCTCCAATGTAGTATAGAGGAGCATTGCTGACAAAGGATGGGATATATCACAATGGAGGATGAGCAGATAAATTCTCCTGATACTAATACTTCCTTGAAGCAATTAGGATCTGTAATTGCTGCCAGGGTAGATGTTGGGAGGGACTGGACATCTGGATTTATGGCAGAATGTTTTCCCTGTACTGCCATCCATGTGTTTTGGGTTTAGTATTTTACATTTTTTGGTTCTGAAATTTTACTTGCCTCCTCCTTTTCCTCTTCTGAGATTGTTTCACATTGGGATTACTACTTTCCTTAATAAACTGACAAGTCATTTTGTCATGTATCCTCTTTATTTACCTAAGGATTATATTTTCTGTTCCAGTTATTTGACAGACTCCGTGAAGAGTGGTCTAATTTCCATGAGAAGATAAAACCAATTAGTGCTGAACTCACCCACCCAAACTTGGCCATCACCCCTGAGGACACTGCAGAACTCCTGTCTGAAGTCGACATTATCTTCCACTGTGCTGCAACTGTTCGCTTTGAAGAACCACTGAAGTATGTTCTCCTTGCTTTGTCATTTGTGTTTATTACAACACAGTTCAAATCAGTTTACTTGGAAATTTTGGAATTCGGTAGAACACTTGATAGACTATGGTGCTAGACAGAATTTCACTTTGAAAAGTGAAATTAGATCTTTATATGACAAGTCTGCATTTGCCCCATCAAAAATTGACGGGTATTCATAAAGATTCTAAGAAAGTAATGTTTTATCTTATCATTTGACTCAACCAGCTTAGAATTTTAACTGAATATCCTAACTCTTTATGACAAAAGACCTACATGTGTTCCACAACACTTTTGTGAGGTTGTATTATTAATTTTGTGCAATTTAACAGATGCTAAATACTGCCTCTAAAATACTTTAATTACTGCTTCTTTGGAAAGAGTGAGAATTTATTTGCATGGTGGGGTAGTCCAAATTTCCCCCAATTCTTATCTGGAATGTATGTGTATGCGTGTGTGTGTGTGCGTATCCCAAATTAACTTTGAATCTTTTTGAGTGCTTTTGTGTGGTTTTATAAATGTTCAATACAGTACCTCTAAATTTATGTGTATTATTTAAAAATATTGTTTCATATATTGTTGTAGTTCTTCGTGATCATGATGGTGTGTGTTTACCATGTAGTAACTTGGAAAATTTGAAACCAAGGAGGGTCTGTTTTATTTTATTTTTTTATTTTTTTGCAAGTGGTTTACTACAAGGGACTTATTTTTTATGAAGATGTCTTTATTTTCTGTGTGCCTGATTGTTTCCTTCCATAAAATTGCTTATATTTGCCCTTGTGTTTGAAATCTGGATATTCTGGAAAGGGGCAAAGTGGAGATAATGATAAAGCTAGCAATTTTCTACATTTTTCAGCAAATAGCTCAAAATGGATTTGTTAAGATAGGTGTTAACATGAGATAGAAGAAGCTTGCTCTTTCTTATTTCCAAAAAACTACACATAAAATAAAAATGTGACACACATTTTGTAATAAAAAAAGAAAAAACTAACAAGTAATGCAAATATCTTTTAAAAAGTGGTTCCCAGCTTTACCAGCATAGGTTTCAAATACTATATATATTTGATACTTATATTTGTAATTACAGAATGTTGTGTGTGTGTGTGTGTGTGTGTGTGTACACACACACACACACACACACACATAAAATTCTATAATTACAAATATCATTTATATACTTCCACTGGTGCTCTTCCCAAGTTACGAACTGCTGAAACCTACAGTCATGCCATTATATTCTTTTTCTTGGAAAGAATATATTAAAAGCTCCCATTTTTCCACAAAAGTGACCACAATCTTTTCTCTAATCAAAATTGTTAATTTATTCATTTCTCCTAAATCCAACAGCTTAATAAGCACTCCTCTTTTGTTGAAATCTCTGGGCTTTTCCATTTCTGGGTATATAGTAGTATTACTGCTACAGTCACGTATTGCAGTTTCTTACCATACTTCTTTCTTCTCCAGTTTTTCATTTACTCATTCCAACAGGTATTACTCCAGCTTCATTTTTTCAAATTTTATATATTGGTCGTAAATTCAATACCACCCCAAAACATTCAATATTATAAAACGTTACACATTACAGTATTTTTCTATAATTATAACAATCCCCTCGCCACCCTCCTTCAATCTCCATTGATGGCTTTAAAGGATATTTTAGTAACCATTACCCAAAGTGTGGAATATTTTATCAATAGTTTCACTCACTTCTTTGTACCCCTTTTCATCTTTCACCTTTTTGATTCAGAGGTCCCAATTATCCCACCAGTTTGTTTCATTTATTTGCCCATTATTATTTCCCTTTACTTTGCATTAAAAAATTGAATAAGAGGGATTTTGCTATATAATGTGTCCATTTAAAAAAAAAATCCCAACATGGTTCATTTTTCCATTACAGTGCTATCACAGTACGTACCACTCTTAATAAAAATTTTATCACATAGTCTTCTGATTCACTGAATCCCAATTTTCTTAGATTCAAAGTTAAGCAGATCTTTTTATTAAATCGGAGGTTTCTCCCCATTGTTTTATTTATCTCTTGGATAATTCCTAACTAAAAATTTTGTACATGATGACACTCCCACACATGAGTATATGTCCTTTTTTGCCTACATCTGTGCCAGCAATTTGATTAAAGATTTTTATTTATCATTGAAATCTGATGTGGGGTTTTGTATCACTTCCTAATTAACTTAAATTGTTGTTCTCTAAACTTTATATTTTTTACTTTATTTATCTGGGAGATCCAAAGCATTATTTCTTCAATATTTATCCTCAAGTCTTTCCCTCATATTCCAACCAAACTTTCCTTTATTCGAAATTGTTTCTCCAAAAGAAGCTTATATACCATACCTATTAACCCTTTTTCTTCTCTAATCATCCTTTTCAGAATTTTCTCAAATTGTGACGGGTTATCACCTATTCCTTTTATTTCATGTAATCCTTTTTTTATTGCCATTAAATGCAACCAATATTTCTAGCCAACTAACTGGAAATTCCTTTATTTTTCAATCTGAATCAATTTCCCTATTTCTTCAAATAAATCGTGTATAATTCTATATCCTTTTTCTTTTATTTCCTTAATTACTCTTCCTAACTCATGATTTCCACTTTTATTTAAACATTGAATACTATTTTAAATTTTTTATTTTTATATTTTTAGACCATTTATTCCATACATATAGTATAGACTGGAAGGGGCCCATCTTCATATTCAAGTTCTTCTCACTCATTAGTTCATTTGAAATATAGATCTATAATTCATATTATTCATATACTTTTCAATTCTACCCATCTTTTTCTCCCTGCATATGCAAAATGTAGTATTTTAACAATCTGAGAAACCTTAAAATATAATCTAAAGATGGGACTCCTCAGCCTCCTTTCTCCTGATGGGAGTAGAATAGTGTTTTGGATATTGTAGATTTTTTTTTCATCATAATCCAATCCTTAATACTCCTATCCAATTTTCTAATCACCCTTTAGGAGATTATTTCTGGAATTGCTCAGAAAATGTATAAAAATCCTGGGAGCAACATCATTTAAAAAACTCTTATTCTAGTAAGGTTATTCCATTTTTTATGAGATCACTTAGATATCTGATTAGATTTTTCCCCAAAACCTGATTATAATTACCTTGTATCATGTTATTAACATTATTCATTATGTGTACTCCCAAATGCTTCATTTTCTTAATACCTAATTTTAATCCTGTTACACTCTGTATTCTCTTTTTTTCCTTCTATTTTGTGTTGAAAAACATTAACTCATATTTTCACATATTAATTTTAGATCTTGACACCTTTTCAAATTTTTGCACTACTTCCATTATTTTATTTTTTTTATTGATTGGTATAGTGCCTGTGTAGTTAGTAAGGCATCATCTATAAATAAATTTATCTTTGTTTCTTCCTTCCCAATTATATAGCCTATAATTTCCTTTTTGTTTCTTATAGCACTGACTAAAGGTTCTATTACTAAAACAGATAGTAATGAAGATAATGGACAACCTTGCTTGATCCCCTTTTTAATCATTATTTTTCTGGAATAAACATCATTGACCATAATCTGTACTTCATTATTTTTATATAATTCTTTAATAATTTCACTTATTTCTCTCCCAGCCCAAAGTCGCTACATGATTTATATAAATAATTATGATTAACTGAATCAAATGCTTTGTAAACATCTAATTTTAATAATTCTAATTTCTTTTATTTTGCTTTGCATGATGTATAATATTTAAGCCTTTCTAGTAGGTTCACGGATTGTCCTTCTTTTAACAAAGCCAAATGGATCTCGTATTAAATCAAGAAGGTACTGCTCCAATCTGATAATCAAGACTTTTGTAAAAAAAATTATAATTTTAAAATTCTGATTAATAACATAATGGGATGATATGAATCCAGATCTGTTAGATCCAGCTTCATTTGAACATTTAATTTCGAATCTTCTTGTAACATAAAATGTATTTGTTTCCATTTTTTTTTTTTTTGGACTTATTCCATGACCACCAATATGATAAAAAATTTACATCTGCATTTCACATTTCCAGTATCAATTAGGTGCATCTTTATACATTTTGGCCAATCTTTCTGGTGTCAAATAACACCTATACATCATTTTATAAAAGTTAACTTTAAGTTCTTAACACAAGATACATTTTATTCCTTCTGGTCACAAACTCTGTTGTTGTTACATCAATATATTATGTCCAGCATTTTGTGTTCAGTTTACCACAGTTTTTCACAATCTCTTCCTCTATCTCAAATTTCCTCAAAGTATCATACATCGTCTGGATCCAATGTTCATCATATGCGCACAATTGCTTCTCAGATTTCATTTCAGTTAGTTCAAAGTCATAGACTTTTTTCTACTTTATATTTTTCTGCTATTTATGAATTAGAAAACCACTGGAAATTAAACCTTTCTGCAGTTAGTTTGTACATCTGTTTAATTCTACTTTCCAAATGATCTTGATAAAACACCCATTTTCTTTTGCTGTCATCTCTTTCCTATAAAAAGTTTCTTGCTGTCATCTCTTTCCTATAAAAAGTATTCTCTGGATACCCAGAGAAGTTTTTTTGGGGCATAGCCTTGGCTTATACCTATTGCACATTTTCAACAAGGCTTTTTTACTCAGTGATTATTAAAATCCACATTCATTTTGGTTTTCTTGTACCGCATATATCCATGCCACCCAAACCTTCATTCATGCCCCTCAAGATCCAATAACCTCCTATTTGTCAATAGTATCCAATCTTTCAACCAAACCAGACAGCATGCAGAAAAATACAATTTTAAATCTGGCAATTGCAATCTTCCTCTTTGTTTAGCATCACATAAGATTATATACTTTACTCTAAGTTTCTTCTCTCTTGAAATACAAATCTTTTTTAAAACCTCATTTCATACTTTGATATATTTATTTTTCAACAATATACAATTCATGTTTGTCAGCTTAGTATCTAAATAATCCACTTTTTTTCTCTGTCATAAAGCTTGACTTTTCCATGAAAACCTCTAGTTGTTCTTTTTTCATGTTCTTTGTCAACCCCAGCATTTTTGTTTATTTATCTTAAATCCCACCATATCTCCAAACTTTTTAAATCTTTCTAACCATCCTGCTCTAGACTTAGTAAGATTTTGCAAAGGAATCACCAAATTGTCAGCAAGTGCTCTTAATTTATACTCTTCTTTTTAAAAAAATTTATCCGTTTAATTCATTCACCTTCTCTTATTCCACTGTTCAAGAAAATTAACAACAAAAGTGAAAGAGGACATCCTTGTTTCATTCCTTTTTTAATGTCACACCTTTTATTTAACTCTTCATTATTCAAAATTCATGCGTGCTGATCATTATTAATTGCCATAACTGAGGTAAAGAAATTATGTCCAAAGATCATCTTCTCCTTTAAAGATTAGTGCCATCTTTTTCTCATTATTATTATCTAAATATTCAAGCATGTGCAGCACACATCGAGTATTGACACATAAATATTTTTATGGTAAAAAATCCAGCTTGGTCTTGGTGAATAAATTCTTGCACATTTTTTTCAACCTTTCAGCCAATAAAATTTTATAATCATTATTCAACAAATAAATTGGGCTATAGTACTTTATCAATACTGAGTTTTGGGCTTGCTTCAGAATTAGTACAATCATTGGATCTTTCCAAGTATCTGGAATCTTTTTTTTCCTTAAAAATTGAGCTTATTAATTTTTGTAGCAGTAGAAATAATTGTTCTTCAAAGCTTTTAGAATAACTTGCCAACCATCTACCTGGTCCTGAAGCTTTGCCCAACTTAATCTTTTTGATTGCTTCAAATTGCTGTTGTGGATACATAATATCTTCTTATGTTACAAGTAAAAAAAGGGGGGGGAAGCCTAGTATTTTATACAAATCTAAAAACTTAGTATCATCAATTTATCCTCAGGTTTTCTTAAACAATCAATTAAATATTTCCATTCAGAGAGAAATTTATCTTCTGTTTGACCCCTTAGGCTAGCTGTTAGTTTATCCATTTCCACAATTTCCATCAATCTATTACGTGATTTCCATCAATCTGTTAAGTGATTCAGAGATTGAAAGTATCTCTGATTTTTATCTTTTTATTTGACCGGCAGAAATAAATTCTTCACCTTATCTATTTTGTATTAGCAATTTTTGATCTTGTTTACGTATAGCCATCTCTTGCAAATAAATAAGATCCAAATCCAATTCTTTAAAGCAAATGGAAAATCTTTTTCTTCTCCTTGAGTGTATTTACCTCATTAATGTTCAAAGTCAAAAATTTATACTCCATCTTAAGCTTCAAACACAGGCAGGTCTATTTTAGCCTTTATGCCCATTGGCATTAGTCAAAAATCTTCACTCCCCTCTTGTGTAGCCAAGCCAGTTGCATCAAGAGATAGGTATGTTGTTTCTTGTTGTTGATCAGAGTCTTTAGTCTCATTTTTAGTCTCTTCTCTTGTCTCTCCTTGATCTATATCTTTTTCAAATTCATTTTTGGAAGCTCTTATAAAGTCATTCATTTTTCAACAGTATTCAGTCAAAATCTTTCATTTCTAAATGTAAAGATCACTCCCTTGAATCTGTCACAGGTAAAGTGTTCTGTGCTGGTAGCCTGCCAAGGCTTTCCAGCTGTGTAATCAGGCAGATAGCAGCAACTAGCAGTGTTTGTTAAAGCAGGTTTGTAGCAAGCTCAAAGTAAATGCGTCCAACTTTACCAAGAGTCCAAAGAAGGAGTGTCCAAAAGCACAATCTATAGTCCAAGCAAGGTCCAGAGAACACAAACAAAGAATGCAGGAGTCAGCAAAGCTATCACCACCAATAGAGTCAGTAGGTTCCAACAGATTTCTGCTGGTTATATGATCTCAGTGTTGTAGCCAGCTGTGGCCTAATTAACCAGCTATATATAAACACTGCTAGAAGCCCAGGCTCTCCCTTTTCCACCTGCACTGGTTGCTTTAAGTACTGTCCCTCTCATGTCTCTAGGGTGTGGCTGTTGGGAAGAGTCCTGTCTGGATCCTGAGGCAGGAGCATGACATAAATTCCTCCTTCTAAACACGTACATCAGCAGATTGTAAGGCTTCCTTTCCCTGAGAATTTTGGCAGGAGTCTCTTGCATAAATATGAGTTGAACACCTTGTATCATCCATGATTTACAATGATATTCCAAAACTTTATCTGTCAGGTTCAGATTCACACACACATGAATAAACATGTGAAGCAAGATTTATTGAGAGTAAGACCAGACATCAGACTTCAGTGATTCAGAATAATGAGAGTTTTCACAGCCAGGATACTATAACTATTCAAGTGTTCCCACGGATTGCATTAAGGCTGACCTTGGCAGGTCAGTCTGACCGTTGTTGGTAAGATACTATCACCTTAAGCTGGAATGCTATGAGAACCAAGGAAAGGAATGTAAGAACAAGGAACATCTGCAGCTAGCAAGCCAGATACATAATCGTAAATACAACTGAGTATTACAATTCCCATCCAACATGCCTCACACTTATACATATGGAGAGTAGCTCCGACATCCTGCCCGTCCCAAAATACACAATATTCAAAATAAGAAAAGAGGTTGAAGGGGAAGGGGAAGGGGAGAAGGAAGAGAGAGGGGAATATTGGAACAATATAACAGTAAAAACAGAATAGAGGCAATATGTGGCTGCCAGGTTCATGAACATGTAGGAACTGGAGACGGAGGCTCAGGAGGCGAAGAGGAAGTCAAATGAGCCAGTTTCAGCAGACTGGAATGAAACACAGGGTGAACACCTTTAAGAGAGGGTGGTAAAACCAGTTCAAAAGTGACATTGTTTGATATTGCTGAATGGGAGAAGGGGTTCAAAGAGTACTTAAGGAGAAACAAGACATTTTAGTATAATGGAATTCAGGGTAAGAAGATGGGGGATTGTTGCAGTAATTATTGCTTAGACTGCCAGATATACAATGACAGAAATAATTAAAAATTTTAAGATTTTGGGCCGTAGGTAATGGAGAGTTAAATGAATATATATATATATATATATATATATATATATATATATATATGGAGAAAACAGAAGCTTCAAGAGAGTGATATGGAAATATTTTGGAACAGGACGATTTGAGTTAAGCAAAAGAGAGTGATGGTTGGGAACTGTCTACCCAGAATGACTTTATTATGATTGTTAGGAGAAGGAAATGTGTGTTCGAACAGATGAGATAATCAATTTATTGTGATGCACTAATGTAACAAGTGGACTAAGCTGTGGGAAATGTTGACCAGAACAGCATGGAAGAACAGAAGAAAATTCATGTAACAAGTACAAGTCAAATAATCCTTTTTTTATATTTGTGAAATTTAATAAAATTATATTAAAAAAAAAGTGACATTGTTGATAGCATACTTCACAGGGAAAGGACCCAAGATTCTGGGGGAAAGCTTCTTAGAGGGAGCAGAGGTGGAAATGTTCTTGTTGGACAAATAAACAAACTCTCCGGGGGGGGGGTAAATGGGGTTGGGAAGATGTTTTCTGTCCGCAAAGCACTTGTGGGAGGACTTAGCAGATTTAAGGAAATTAGCAACAGAGGTCCAGACAGAGGAAGTTTTTGACATCCAAGCAGTAAGTGGGGGGAGGGGAGAATCAGGGAGGGAAACAGGGAGAGAGGGAAAAGGAGTTGGATCAAATCCATAGACAATAGGAAAAGGAGTTTTGCCAGTGGAAGCATGTAGAGCAGAATTGAAAGCAAATTCAGCATAGGGCAGGAGGGAGGCCCAATCAGATTGGTTAGAGTTGACAAAACAGCGCAAATATTATTCATGAGATTGGTTAACCCATTCAGTTTGTCCATCAGTCTGCAGATGATAGGCACTACTGAGTTTTTGAGAGACGTTAAGAGACTTAAGCAAAGCGGTCCAAAATTTGGAAGTGAAAATAGGATCACGATCAGTGATGATCATGGTTGGGAGTCCGTGAAACTGCCAGATATGAGTTACAAACAAATCAGCACGTTTTTCAGCAGTAGGAACTTTCTTCAGAGGCACAAAGTGGGATTGCTTAGAAAAGTGGTGGGTGACAACCCAAATGCAGTGAAAACCCCGGGAAGAGGGGAGTCCAAGTATAAAACCCCAAGTGATAATTTCCCAGGGCTTGGAAGGCACTGGCAAGGGGGTGAGCAATCCGTGGGGTTTTGAAGTGGAAGTTTTACATAAATTGCAAACTTGACAGTTTTTGATATAGTTCTGCACTTGTTTAGTGAGGCCAGGCCAGTAGAAAAGTTTGCAGATAGAATGAAGAGTTTTCAGAAATCCAAAATGACCAGCAGGTTTCGAGTCATGATGCCGATGGAGAATTTTGAGGTGGGCATCAGAAGGAACATGAATTTTAGATCTACAAAAAGGGAGTCCGTTTACCCAAGAAATGGAGTCTTTATGAGATGACAGCCAAGGGTCCGTAAGGCACAAGCGTTTAAGGAAGTCTTGCAAGGCAGAGTCACAGAGCGAAGAAGCTGAAAGGTGAGATTTGTGAAGAGAGTGAGTGGAAACTTGTAAGCCCAGAGATTCAGGAGGAAATAAAGTTTTTTCAGGGGGGGAGGCGGGGGGGGTCAAGTTCATGGCAGGGAAGCCTCGAAAGAGGATCTGCCAGAGTGTTGCTTTTGCCAGGTGTGAAAACAATCTAAAAGCGAAAGTGTTGGAAAAAGTCGGCCCATCAAGCTTGTTTGGGAGTGAGTTTTTTTGCAGTTTTTAAAGTTTCCAAGTTACGATGGTCAGTCCAGACCTGGAATGGCAAATGGGCACCCTCAAGCAAATGGCACCAAGTAGTTAGAGCAAAGTGTATTGCCTTAGCTTCCTTCTCCCAAATGGGCCAATTAGTTTGAGCAGAAGAGAATGTTTTAGAAATAAAAGCGCAAGGCTTTAGGTTGCCATCAGAGTCATGTTGTAAGAACACAGCCCCCATAGCAAAGTCAGAAGCATCCGTTTGAATTATGAACTCTTTAGATGTGTCAGGAAACAAGAGTAGAGGCTCCGGGGTAAATTTGCATTTCAAGGCATCAAAAGCCGCTTGGCAGGCCGGGGACCAATTGATTCTATTGCCATGAAATGGCTTACCTCCCTTAGGTTTTTTAAGCAAATCTGTGACGGGTAAGGCAACAGTGGCAAAGTCTTCAATAAAACTGCGATAGAAGTTAGCAAACCCAAGCAACTGTTGAAGTTGCTTTTTGTTTTAGGGACAGGCCAGTTGATGATGGCCTCAATTTTAGCAGGATCCATGTTTAGTGTGTTATGGAGAACACAGTAACCCAAGTAATCAAAACTTTGGGTGTCAAATTGGCACTTATTCAAGTTCACCACAAGCCCGTGATCAATAAGGCATTGCAAAACAGTTCTGACTAAGCTTATGTGCTTGTCCAGAGTGTCTGTATATACCAGAATATCATCTAGATAAATAACCACCCCTTCATATATCAAATCATGAAATATGGAATTGAGAAACATTTGGAATACAGATGGACCCGATTGTAATCCGAAGGGTAAAACAGTCCATTGAAAGTTGCTCAAGGGCGTGGAAAAGGTGGTTAACCATTCACTGTCAGGGTTCATGCGAATTCTGTGGAAGGCTCCTTTAAGGTCAAGCTTAGTGAAAAACTGTCCTTGAATCAATTGATCCATCACCATCTTAATTAGAGGGATGGGGTACAGATTCGGAAGAATGGCTTGGTTAATGAGGTTGTAATTGATAATGAGCCTGGGATCTGCACCTAGGTCTTTTCTTTTGTGGAAAAATACTGGGCTTGCAGTGGGTGCGGAGGATGGCTTGAGAAAGCCATGCTCTAGATTCTTAGTCAAAAACTTTTTTAAGGCCGAGATCTCTTGGTGGCTCATTGGGTAAATTTTGGGTTTTGGGAGCTTTGCTCCATCAATAAATTTCAGTTTGCAGTCAAACTCCCTGTGGGGGGTAGTTTGTCCTCTTCCTTCTCTTGAAACGCCTTTTGCGAATCATGGTAGTGTGGAGTAGCTCCTCAGGGGTTAATGAAAGTGCCAGGAGGTGAGTGTTTTCCTTGGGCTTTTTTGCCCCCCTTAATTCTCCATGAGCCCAGTCTATATTAGGGTTGTATTTCCGCAGCCAATCAATTCCGAGGACCACTTGAAAATGAACTGAGTTCGGCACGAAAATCGCATTTCCCCCTCATAATCACCCACATTAAAGGGGATGGGAGTAGTAACTTGCTTTACTGGCCTGCCCGCCAATGGGTTGCCATCCATTTGAGTTAGCTTGATGGTTTTTTTGAGGGGTTGGTAGTCAACTGCAAGCTTTTGAGCTAAGTCAGGGTGTAATAAACTTTTAGAACAGCCAGAGTCAATTAGTCCCCTGCAAATTCGGAGCTTGCCATCTTTTCCCACCAACAAAACTGTTGTAAATAAGTGTGGAGATTTATAAGCACTCATGTTGGTCGAGCCTGCTGTGTCCCATTCATCGCAGCCTTCCGTCTGATTCTGAGGAGTCGTTAGGACTGTCCTCCTCTTTTTGACAAGTTCCCATGGCTGTCGCTTTGATGTTATGCTTAATAGCCGGTTTCGGGGTGTCAAGCTTGCGTGGCGCAGTCTTGGTTTTTGATGTTGTCCCCTTCATCTCTCCTGAGGTTGCCCCTTTACTCTCAGGGCAGTCACTGGCAAGGTGACTGCGTTTCCCACAAGTGAAGCAGCTGCCTTCTTGCAAACGTCTGTTCCTCTCCTCACTGCTCAAAGGGGTGGATTTTCGGGGTGGGGGGTTGTGCAGCCCAGTTTCCTGAGCCTGCCTCTGTCATGTCAGCTGCACAGATTGCGTTATTCCTTCAACTTCAGTAGCGAACTTTATCCAGCCTAACAGGCTGTTAGGATCCCCTTGGTTCAGGCAACCATGTAGTATAGCGGGATTCAGGCCGTCCTTGTAAAATTCTTTCAGGACTTCATCGCTCCAAGGAACCTTGGCAGCTAATCTTCCGAATTCCCTCGAGTACTCCCCAACATCATTTTTTCCTTGTCTCAATTTTTTAAGTTGATATCTGGCCTTTTCTGGAGATGAGGATCTTCAAAACGTTCCCTCAGTTGATTCATGAAGAGTTGTCGATTCCCCATCTCTGGAGAGCGAGAATCGTAAAGCCACGCTAGCCAATCAGCCGTCTCCCTTTTAGGCGCTGGCTGATGTACCTAATTCAGATGGCATCATCTGGGAACAAGTGTCCATAATCGATCATGTAATTGGAAGCCATATTGAGGAAAAAAGAAAGCTTCTCCCTGCTCCCGTTAAAAGAAGCCTTTAGCTCACCGAAGTTTCTAGGTGTTGCTTGTGGCGGGAGTGGCGCTTAGGGTTGTCCTGGGGGGCCCGGTTGCCCATCTGCCAGCAGCCCTGCAATTGGTGGTCCTGCATCTGGAGCGTGCTGGTCTCTGGCTGGAGTTCTGCCCATCCGTGGGCCCACCACTCTCATCTCTTGAATAAGGGCTTTGAGTTTTAATATTTCCTCATCTTTCCTCTCCATCTCCTCCTCTCTGGTCAATAGCTCACAGCCAGGATACTATAACTATTCAAGCGTTCCCACGGATTGCATTAAGGCTGACCTTGGCAGGTCAGTCTGACCGTTGTTGGTAAGATACTATCACCTTAAGCTGGAATGCTATGAGAACCAAAGAAAGGAACGTAAGAACAAGGAACATCTGCAGCTAGCAAGCCAGATATATAATCGTAAATGCAACTGAGTATTACAATTCCCGTCCAACATGCCTCACACTTATACATATGGAGGGTAGCCCCGACATTATCTCTCTATTTTCTAGATGAGAACTCTCTTGGTACTTTCATTCTTATAGCGGAGTTCAGACGATAAGAAGGAATTATATGACGTTCTATTTCATCTTCATTTTTCCCTATAGGTTTTGCTAAATTTTCAACCATTTTAGTTTGTAAATTTTCCTTTTTCCTCAGGTAAAGCTCAGATTCAAAGATAATTCTCCTTGTGTCTTAACTCCATTAATGCCATCTTGTCTAAATCTTTCTCAAAGTCTTGATAGGTTTTAGTTACCATCTGTGAAGTTCTTGCATCCATCTATGAAGTGTTAATTTCTAATGCTTGTGTCCTTTGTGTAAAAATCCCAATCACCTTTTTATTTTCTTGTACTTCAGAAAATGTTTTTTTTCCAACGTATGCTGGATTTTTTTTAACTTTTCCATTTATTTAATTCCTGTTTGACATAATCATTTACATTGTCCATTTTTTCAGCAACATCATCCACTTTAACAGCAAGTTCTTCAAATCTGTTACTGGTGACTATGATAACTTGTCTAAATTCTGCCGAAAAATCTGACAAAGTAATCAGGTACTTTGCTCTCTTCCATTGAGTCCTTTCTAGTTGTCATCTTTCTAGCACTAGGGGCCATAGCAATCTTAAAAATATACCATGAATAATAAAAAAATACAAAGTATGGGAATTTAGAGTACCAAATAATCTTTTAAATTTCCAGTCCCAAAAATTACTGTTAGAAGGCCATCTAGTGTTGGTTATTTAGACCCAAATAGCTTTCTTCTTGGGTCAAGCCAATCCAGAAAAATAAAAAGCGAAAGAACAAATTCATGGTGATGTTTACAACTAAATGTTCTAAAACAAAAATGAACTTCTCCAGGTCTTGTCTATTCCCAGGAAACAGTCCTGGACAATGTACCAAGCAAGCAAAAACAAAGTAGTAAAGTCCTATTTGAAGTCAGCTTCAAAGAATTAAATGGGGGGAAAGTAGCCAAAGTTGTATTCTAACATAACAAAATATCCATAGTAATTGAGTCTATTTCCAATGTTTTTTAAAACAAGGAGCTTTCAAAAGTATAACAAGCTCCCATAATACAGCAGTAAAAAGGCAAAAATTAACATTTCCAATTAACTTCAATGGTAAATCCACAAAAAAGAAAAAAAGGATCCTTTTTCCTTTTTTTGATATGAGTTAAGGTACAGTACTTTAGTCAATCAAGGTTTTTTGGGGTAGATTTTTTACTAAAATTTCTGGACTTACATATGAAGATATACAGTATTTGCAATAAAAACATCACTTTGAGCAAAACTTTCTTTCCAGCCTGATTTTTCTTCCCATTAGCAAGTTCCATCCCTTCCTTTTCCAAGAAATACTTCTCCAATCTCTTCCATATTCCAGTATATTTCTCCTGAAACAACAAGATATTCACCTATCATTGCATAATCATAGTATGTAACTTTTTTCTTGAACTTTAAAGCTTAAATCATACATAAATTCAGGTTGCGCTTCCATTTTCATATATATTTCTTTAATCAGATCTTTCCTGTTCTCTTCCATTTGACTTTCAATCTTTCCTATTTCTCTTTACTTTGTGTTGTAAACCCAAATGCTTATTTCGTAACTAGCTCAAATTCCTTAAATTAATTTCTGAAATCTTGCATATGTCTTGCTTTTGATTCCACAAAATCACTTCTCAGACTTCTAATCTGTTTTCTTAGCTTCTGCAAAGTTTTTGAGAGAGAGAGACTGTCTTCCTGGATTGGTGGATTACAGGGTTAAAAACAAGAGAACAATCCCATTCCATCTCAGTAAATCGGTGGCTCCCACACCACCATTTGGTTATTCTCAGTGCCCCAGCACTATCATCTTCCAGTCAAAATAAAGCCTTTTACTCAAAACATGTTTAATGGTAAAATAAAAATCCTTTACCTTTTAAAATTGCTATTTCTTCAATCCGTTATAAAACTTTCTCAATGTACATCTTGTTATGTTTTTCATCTTTGTTTTTAGCTGAAATCTTGTAAATACTTTCTTTTTCCTCTGATCTTGTATACAGAAGAAAAGCACACTCACCCAAGCTTTTTTCCCTCACTGTCAGTTATATGACTTCTCTTCATTTACAAATTGAGTCATTCAGCCACAAAATGATTTTAAAAAGTAGGTATTTCATTGGATCTGTGTCCTTTAAGGTTCACTAAATAGCTGGGGCTTCGATGTTCCTTACATGACTCCATGCTGCTTAAAATTCATTCCAACTACCTCTAGTTACCAGCTTTCTCTTGAGGAGCAGTAATCCTGAGTACTTGTAAACAATCCCCATGCCGTCTTCCCGTCTCCCTTCCAGAGAGAGGTCTGTCAGCTAATTAATTACTAATTAGCCAACTATTCTGCTGCTTGACTTTATCTGCCTGGAACATGAAGCTGACATATCAAGCTACTATCTTTCCCACCTGGAAGCCTTTTCATTGGTTTCTGTGGCAAGGGAAATGCCCATGTTGAACAGAAGCTGGCATAGAGAAGGGGTCTATTCCTGCAGTCATATGGGGAAAGAGCTGGGATCCAGAAAATCCAAGCCTTTGAAGATTCCTTTGAAATTCCTGGTGTTACAGCTAAGTTAAGATGAATTCCTGCACAGCTTTTTGTAGTTATAATAGGGTCCTTCAGGAAGTACCTGGCATCCTTTCAGTTTGCTTTGCTTCCCTAATATAATATTTGCTTTCATGTAATACTCTGTAGTTCACTATATACGATCAGAACGAATGTATGATATTTGTTGTTTGCTACTAGATAACATTTGTAGAATTTGTGCTGTTAGTTCACTATATACGATCAGAACGAATGTATGATATTTGTTGTTTGCTACTAGATAACATTTGTAGAATTTGTGCTGTTTAACTCTATGTAATACATGCAGTGATGCACTGCTAGTTGCATGTAAAAATGGCTGCAGGGAGTGGAACCGAATGAGTTATGAGATAAAACAGTGTTTTGGAATGAGATTATGTTGATATAAGGGGCTTGTTAAGGAAGAGATTGGAAGCAATGCAAGGTCAGGACAGTCTGGGTGGAAGCCAGCTTTGGAAAAGTTGTTTTAATTAGCTGGCAAATGGGGCCTCACACATACAAATTTGTAATATTATTGCATATAAGAAACTGCAATTTCAATATTGCCTTTAGTTCCAGCAGTTACCAATATGTGTAACTGGTACTTCATTTTTTTTCCTTGAATAAAGCTTTGACAAACTACTAACCTTATTACTTGGAGCTCAAATTACTCTGTACATGATATACCCTCATCCTATGGAGCTCTTTTCAGCTGGTAGAGAATGCCTCCATCCTGTTGTATCCCTTCTCAGACAGCTGTCCAGAAAGATTAGAACAGCTCAACTAACTCTTCTTTTATTTTTGTTAATTAATGTTATTATTTGTTACTTAAGTTGACACTTAAAAAACTTTAATGGAATTACAGGCATTGGATCTGGAATCTTGCGCATACAAAATTTGTCTTAGGCCACAGATCTATCACACTTCCAAAGGGATGAGAGAGTACCAGTGATTCCCAGATCTCACACAAAACAAGAAAAATGTTACAGTCCCATCTCAAGAGGACATGTTCTCCTAGGGTGACATAGTGTACTTATCTTAGTTTATTTTCCCTATTTGTGTTTTAAATTCTTGGAGTTCCTTTATCAATCCTTAATGGAGCAAACAGGTTGGTTGGAGGAATTCATGTGAACCAGACCTCTTTTTAATTTTTCTATGCTTTGTCAACCAGGCATGCCCTTTTGCTAAATGTCAGGGGTACACAGCAGCTCCTGGTGCTGGCCCGCCAGATGCAGAACCTTGAAGCCTTCATCCACGTTTCAACTGCCTTTGCATACTGTAATCATAGGTACACAGAAGAAATTGTTTACCCTCCTCCCATGGAACCCAGGAAACTTTTTGACCTTGTGGAGTAAGTGATGGAAACAGCCTTTCTTTCTGTTGCTGACTGTACAAAGGAACACTTAAGTCACTAGTGTGTCTTATATGTCAAGTAGAAATTTGTGATAGTGTAATTGCACACAGCTGTGACATTTGTTTAAATTACACAACTATGTGTACAGGGATAGTCATGTGGTTCTCTTCATTCTTACCATCTCCCTCCCTACTGGTAAAGCAGCAATAAGAAGGGAAACAAGTTCCAAAATAGAGGGATAAATATGCCAGGGTGTGAAAAAACAAAAACAACCTGTTTATCAAACAACCAAACTCCAACTGTTTAAAGGTCATGTGCATTTTGAACAATCCTCCCCCTCCTCCCTTAGCAATACTTTTTTTAGCATTTATTATAAAAAATACTTGAAGCGCTCATTATATTGTAGGCTAGAATATATATTTTCTTTGGAAAACAGTAGTGATTTAAATAGGCCAGTGATTTAAACAATTTTGCAGGCTGTTTTTTAAAACAAATATAAAAACACTCCTATCCCAGCCATCTTGGACTTAGGCTCTTCTGGAATTCTTCCAGATGGAAAGAACCTGTTATTAGCAATCTAAGGACATTGTGCAACAATTCTCTTCCCCAACCTCTCTCTCCTCTCCTCCAAAGAAATAGACTTGAGGATGAAAGGTCCTTCCTTCTAAAGCTTTTGAAACTTCAGCAAGGGGGAGTAAGAAGGATCCTATTCCCCACTTCTGAAAACTCCTCCTGCTTCAGAAATGAGAAGTGAAAAGAATCCTATTCCCCACTTCCAAAGCTACAGACTCTTTTTTGTCCATTGGCACAAAAGCCTCCAGTTTCAGGAAGGGGGAGTAAGAAGGACTATATTCCCCACTTCTGAAGCTGCAGATAGCAAAATTGCAAATGTGGAGGGCTGACTCCACTTAAACTGTAAAAAATGGCTTTGTTCAATTCTGTCCAGAAATTCTGGAATATAGGCTGGGGTATAAAGTTGGCTCCCAGACTTAAGCCTTGACTTGAGACTTGACTTGAAAATATCTTCAAGGACTTGAGACTTGACTTGAGACATGAAGGTAGAGACTTGAGACTTAACTTGAGTCTTGGAGTAAAAAAACTTGAATACAGCACTGCTATTCATTTTATTTTGGTAGTTATGTTCCTATTCTGTTTTCTCATGCTTGCATCCATGCATTTTGCTTCCATTAGGTGGATGGATGAATCTCTCATTCAAGAAATTACACCCAAACTGATTGGGGACTGGCCCAATACCTATACTTTCACCAAAGCCTTGGCAGAGTACTTGCTACAGCAAGAGAAAGGGAACTTAAATGTTGCCATCATTCGGCCATCCATTGTGGGAGCCAGCTGGCGTGAGCCTTTTCCTGTAAGCATGATTGCTTTTCCTTTCTGCTAAGAATACTGAAAATGCCACCTGCAGCTGTAACCCTGCTTCCAGTAACCTGTCTGGCAGCAGACAGGTTATAGGCATCTTTGCAAGAAATGGGTCATGGCAGTGCTTTCTTTGGACCACTGTGCTCTCTGTAATTGGACAGCAGGGGAGCGAGGGAGGCAAATCAACAAGGCTGTGGCTTTTTTGCCTTGTCATGGTCTGTGGGAATGACTGCATTCTTAGGTGAATGCCATAACAGTGTCTCCTGGGACCCATAAAGCTTTGATGACCACTTTTTATTGCTTTTTCTATATTTGGAGATAAGGCACTGACTACCATTGCCTTGCATCAGGCATCTGCCATTGTTAGCAGATTTCAGGGGTCATGAAAGTATTATGCAGTATAAGCTGCATTGGGTATTATAATGGAAGAAATGCTGGAAAATAAATAAATATTTAATTCTTTCCTAATTTATATTTATTACCAGGTAAGGGAAGTAAGTAGTGGATGCATTTGACTTGGAGAGGGAGGGAGGTGGAGGGCAGGTACTTTTTGCTTCTCCACTTAGGCAACAGAATGTCTTGAGCCAGCCCTGGACACAGACATCCAGCAGTACTTTGACACCATTATAGAATCTTTCTGCTTCGTTTGCCTTTGGAAATCATTATGTGTACATTTCAGCCTTTTCTCTTTAATCCTGATATTCCTGGGAAGCAATATTTTACTCTATACTTGTAGCATGCCAGTGCTACAAGTGATTTACACTTTTACCGATTGAAATGAGTTATGCATAATTTCAACACCCTCACCCCACTCCACCCCCATCAACAATCTACATAATTATTTTCCATTATATTTTTCTTTAGGGATGGATTGACAACATTAACCACTTCAATGGCTTCCTTGTTGCGGTATGTATAGTTCACAGTTGCCACTTTTTGAAAAGACAGGGCAATAAAATGTATTCATTGTAAGCTATAGCAGGATGAGTGGCAACAGAGGTGCAGGGAGAGAGTAGGTGAAAAAGGTCATGAACAATTTGCTGGGGTATGAGGGAGTACTAGGAAGCTACTATAATTGTATCTCCATTTTTCTCCCATTGCTGCAACTTCAAGGTGAGGAAAGGATTGTTAGGCTAGTGGTGATGAGGAGGGTTTGGACAAAAAGATTCCCATTAACAAACACAGGAGACAGCATTGGAGCTGAAATGGCCATAGGTTTATTGGTTACAGTTGTTAGAGCCTTGATGTAACATAGGACATGGATCCAAGCATTGGATGAGCCACCTGCCATCAGATAACACGTATCCTCAACCCTGTTTGTTGGAGGAAGATCTGCAGGATGGCAGTAACTGGGATTTATATGGGCAGAAGCCGCTGTCTGATTCCAATTGACATATGGAGGTGTGGCAGTGATTACAGCACCTGAACTGAGCCTTCACTTGGATGCCACAACCACCAAGTCCCACAAGGGGATCCTCAGTGTGGAGAAATGGGCACACTAGCCTCAGTTTTCCCTGAGAGTTATCAAAGGAAGGCTGGCTCAACTCACAACCAGGGAGGATGTATATTCTTTTCAGATGTACTGGAGTGAAAACTTCCAGCATCAACACTGGGATCAGCCTTCAGGCTTACTGACATTTCCTGAGATTTGTAGAAAACTTGTCCTTACCCAGGACTCCCTGGGAAGAAACCATGCTGGGCACAGCAAATGTTGGTCCTTTTATCTCTGCACTCTTGTAACTAGTAAAAGGAAGCTCCTAATAAGACTAAAGTCCAGGCTTATGTTTTGGAACTTAAAAATAAGGAGAAATGACTTTTGGGAAAGTCATCCGAAGCATGCAATGTGCCTCTACACTCTACATTAGACAAACTAGACAGCCTCTACACAAGACACAAATGGACACAAATCTGACATCGGAAATGGCAATATTCAAAAAAAAAAAAGTTGCAGAACATTTCACCCTTCTTGGACACACAGTAAGGGATTTATAAGTTGCCATCTTTAAATAAGAAAGTTACAAAGGAAGACTAAAAAGAAACTACTGAATTCCACAATATTCTACAGATTCCAGTCCATTGGCAGAGGTATAAACAGAGACAATGGCTTCATGCCACACTACATATATTAACACAAGAGTCCCTGATACAGCATATATAAAGGAATCTTCTCAGAGAGAAGTTTGAACCCAGGGAAACTAATTTTGTGTAAGCAGTTTCATATATTTTATATATCAACACTAACTGACCACTGTAAAGACCTGTATCATTTTATGCAAATTTGGGGCAAGGCCCATGATTTGCATATTTCTGGATCCTACCACATTCTATCCCCTTCCCGCAACCATATAAATAAGCTTTGTAACTGAGCCTTAATACCACTCAGTACTGCATCCAAAGAAATACATTTATATCCATGGAAGCTCATTCCAAAAAAAAAAAAAAAACCAACCAGTTAATCTCAAAGGTGCTTTTTTCCCACTTCCTTCCTCCTTTTTCACCTATCTTGTCATTGAGTAATGAAAATCTGCCACAGGATGTGCTGACCAGTTTTTTCGCTATCACACAGGCTGGAAAAGGTATTATACGGACTGTAAAATGCAATTTAAAGGCAATAGCAGATATTGTTCCTGTAGACGTTGCTATTAATTTAACCCTTGCTGCTGGATGGCATACTGCAGTTCAAAGGTAAGACTCTAATTGCTTATCATGATTTATCATTTGTTGAACTATTTACAGGGGTTGAGAGTGTTGAAAAACAGTGAGAGAATATCACAGGATGGAAGCAATTTTCTCATGTAATGGGAGTGAACAACAGTGGAGGCCTTTGAGATGTTGTTGGACTGCAGCTTCCTTCAGCCAACACAACACATGGTGAGGACTTGTTGGGAGTTGCAGTCAAAAAAGATCTTAAGAGCCACACTCCTGCAGTAAAGTAATGCTTCCCAAACTTTCATAGCTGAGGTACGTTGTTTTTATGTAATGCAATAGATGCAAAACAGCTAATGCAATTCTAGGCTACATCAACAGAAGCCAAAGGTCCAAATCAGAGGAAGTAATGGGTACCCCCCTTCTGTTCTGCTTTGGTAAGACCTCTCCTGAAATAGTGCGTCCAGTTCTGGGCACCATAGCTGCAACATTGGGTGTCCAAAAGAGTAGCCCAGAAGGAGCATATCTATGTTACTAGACTGTGCTACTTCATTCAAGTGTTAATGTTGAGCAGTCCTGACAAGAAAAATATCTGTGCCCCTGCCTCTAAATTTAATGTCCTACATATTTCATACAACAATCCAGCCTGACTTATATTCTCAGTTCCTTACTATTGGAGGTCTACAATCCAGCCAACACAAGGGGTCATTTCCACCCCATCTTGTCCGTTTATTTGTGTTGTAACAATGATGTAAATCATAAAAGTGAAGAAAATTTTCCTCATTCCATGCTTAGGCTTATTTCACTAGAATATTTCTGCTCCCCACAGACATCTGAGGGGAGGAAACCAAACTGCAAGTAGTTGTTACAAGTTGTATACCGGATGCTGTGGGTTGTATTTCAGAAGGAACTCAGCAAAACCAGCTCTGAGTATTCCTTGCCCAAGAAAATCCTTTGAAACTCATGGGTTCGTTGTATGTAGACAGGCAACTTTAAGGCATACACACACATATACACACATTTCATTGAGGGACCTTATTTTGAAATTTCCTAGTTCCTGTAACAAAAGTTTACCAAAATGTCTTCATTATAATCTTGTTGGTGGTAAATGAAGACTTTTTATTCTCTGGCATATATTTTAGAGGTTCTATATTTTTCCACTTCAATCCTGCTGCTAGTTTTAGTTTGCTTTTATAATGCTGAACTATATTTTATTCTCTGCTGAAAGTTTTACTTTCTCCTGCTCATGACTTAGCAGTATAGTTGCAGAAAAGCATCCCAGCCCCTTGCCTCTTCAATGCAACTAATCCCAAGAAAGTATGCACATAATGCATATGTAGGCAATTCAGTAGGACTTAGTAAAATAAGTAGCAAAGCTTGTTGTACTGAGACAGAGAGGGCAGACATTGTGTTATGTGCTAAATTTGTTGGTCACAACTTTAATACAAATACAACAATAGAAAATTAGCTACAGCTATTTTCATAAGTGTATGAGTACACTTGAGTAGTCAAGTGTAGGCAAAGTAAGGTTGAGGGAACACAGGGCCTGATGATTTCCAAAGCAGGAAATGCCTAGGAAGGGCATTTAGCCCTGGATGTATGGTAAGCATCTGGCCAGGCTTGCCATATCATCCAGCTCATGGATCATGCCCCTACAGTTTGCTGGTGGTGAGATCAGCTGCATCTGCCCAGAGTGCAGGATCCCTCTCCTTGTGTCCATTTAGCCATCCCAGGGGTTCCCTCTCCCCCAATTTAACTCGTGACCAATGTCCCCTCTTCCCTTCCATTATCAGCCACAAACCAACCTGGCTTGGCTCCTCCCCTCATGTACTTGGAATATTGTGCCATAGCTTGCATATCAGTGAGTTCAGTAAAGTTCACATCTCTCTGGAGAAAAGTGCATGTTGTCAGGTCCAGGTGAGCCAAGTCTGCACATATTCCCAGGTGTGTGATAAGAGTGCCCACTAAATAGGTGTGGTTACAGATTATGTCCTGATTGGAGTGCCAGTGTCCTGATTATAGGTGCAATCAGGCAGCATTGATCTTGGAAGTACTATGAGCTACCTGCCAAACCTGGCTAGATAACATCTTAGCCCATCAAACCTGGCTCAATAACATCTTAGTCCATCAAATGTGAACCTCTGGGAATAGGTGTAGGATGTTATGGAAGTCTGCTGTCACCATGGCAATGAGTTTGAACTCCAACATTTTAACGAAGTTGTTCTTACCCTGATGAAAGAGAATGACATCAGCTGGGGGTTGTGTTGCAGCAAGTTCAGTGATCCTAGGAAGTAAAGCCCCCCCCCCGCATACCACAGCAATCCCATCAGCTGAGCATCAAAGCCCAAGACCACTATTGTCCCACCGTATGAATAGTGGAGGTGGGAAACCCATGAACTGCTGCAGCTGTAGCTCTTGTCAGGCTTCTTGACTTATGGCAATTCTAAGGCAAACCTATCATTGGGTTTTTGGGGGGTGAGAGTATGTGACATACTCAGGCCACCCAGTGGCTGTCCATTGCCAAACAGGGAACTGAACCCTGGTCTCTGCAGTCATAGTACTTGGATGGGAGACCACCTGGGAATACCAGGACTAAAGGCTACACCCAGCAAAACAATGCATTCTGTGGAGCCACACCTACCAATGATACGTTTGCTTTAGAGTTGCCATAAGTCAGAAATGACTTGAAGGCACACAACAAAAGAAACAACAACAGCAATAAGCCTTTAGTCCCCCAGTGATATTGTTCTCTTAAATTTGTTGCCAGACCAGAAGCAGATTCAACTGAAGGATAGGACTGTGCCAAGAAATCTAACTGAAGTATCCTGAATGAGTTTTCAGAGAAGCAGCAGGCACATTGTGACTTTAGACAAGGGACATGCAGAAGTACCTAAAGCAAAACTAGAGATTGCCACAGGTATATCCAGAGGCCCAAGCCTCATTTATAACTGGATCAGGTCAGCTAGCATTGGTGGGCGACCTCACAGCTGGAGCCATGCCAGGGTGTGAGAGGGTAATACTGTCCTTCTACCCCTCCACTTTCCAAATTGCATCACCAAAAGAACATATGGATCAGGAAGCTTCCAATTCATTCTGAGACATGTGGCCCTGAAACACATAGCATTTTCCATACTGTCTTTGTTAAAAGAGGCCAGATTCTGATTGGTGTGCTATGCCAATGTAACAGTCTGTTACATAAGCAATCTCATTTTCTTCATGCTTCAGAGCACCTGTGAAGAAAGTAAGAGATTAATTGTTGCCATTGTCAGAAGAAACTCTCAGCTTTAACCAATTTAAATCTCTAATATCTGGTTTCTGGCTGGTCCTCTGAGCTTGAAGTGTTCTAGGAAGTCTGCCTGCAAAAACATCTTCCTCATTAAGCAGTCAGTTTTTCAAGCCAGTCTTCCCAGATCCAAGGACCCACTCAGAACAAAGACACTGTAGGAAAAGTCTGCTCAGAGCTAACAGCTTTCTTTCCCTGACAATGACAGCAACAAATCAGTCTTATTTCCTTCAGGATCACTGCACCTGCAGCCTTTTTCTCCCCTACTGCCTCATAAATGACGCAGAGTGTTGACACCTCACAGAGAGTGGACACTTCTGAATAATTCTTTCCTAAACATAAAGCTTCCTGCATGCAAGAATGAAATGTGCTTCCAGAAACACACCTCACTATTGGAAGTTCAGATCTTTGGGAAATGCTGTGATAACATTATAAGCAGAAGGATACTGAATTTGGTGCCTACAACTGTTACCCCAAAACTTGGGTGACCTGCAATGCCAGTAATTCCATGTGACAGAGGGGAATTAATTAGCTCAAAAATCAAGAGGCCTGCAAGAAGGCAGTAACTTAATGAGATCTTTCTACCAATGTTTATGGGATCACACATGAAAGAACCAGCCAGAGATTCCAAAATAAGCTAAAATGTGTTTTATTGAAAGATTCACACACACACACACACACACACAAGATCCAAGCACTCACACACTCACACAAAAGCAAACTGAAGGATAAAGGAAAGTTGTGGACAGAAGAATTTCAGGGCTTGGGTGATAATTAGAGGTCCAGAGAGAAGCGAGAAAAGTGGCAATGTGGCATAGGTAAGCACCTAAGGACAGTTCTCATTTGGAAGTCTAGGAAACAGTGTGGCAATCAGCAAGGCAAGAGACTGCACTGAACCACTCAAAACTGAGGGTTTTTATACTCCCAAACTGCCCTGTGAGTATGGTTTTGAATGGCTTTCCCAGCCAAGTGAACAATGGGAATTGCAACACGCACAATGGGGTCTGAATGGAGTTAATGGTCTTAGTGTTTAGATGACAAAGAGGTAATGGTTGTTGTAATAGCTCTGTATTGTGGCAAGGTTTAGGGGAAAATGCCAGGAAATGTCCAGGTGTGAGGGAGCAGGGTTAAAACATTCATTGTTTTGGTGGGAACTTCCCTTTTGACCATTGTATGGTCAGAGATGGTCCAGCTTCAGCTTCAGCCTGTTATCTCCTGAGTTGCTTGGCAAACTGCCTGACAAGGAAAAGGTATGCCTAGAGGAGGTGTTGGCTGACCTGTCTTGCCATCACATGTTTTGACCCAGTAATTTTCCTCTGCCCAGCTTGACCTTCCGGTCACCTCAGGTTCCATTTTATATCAATGCCAATTAATGTATATGCTAATTAAATCTTATTTTGCCAGTCAACCATATCAATCCTGGGGGGTACATGGGGCCATAACAATTTCCCCCCAAATGGAATCTTCGTGACCTGCCTCAGTCAATGATTTTTCTTTTTTTCTTTTTGCTCAGCTTTTGCTCAATTAAACCATATCAACCTTGGGGGTACATGGGGGCATAACACAACCTCATGCATTACAAACTATCTTTTCTCTCCTTGCTTATTTTTTCAGACCAAAATCAGTGTTGATATACAATTGTACAACTGGTGGCATAAATCCATTTCACTGGGGAGAGATGGGTAAGTCTTCATTACAATGCAGAACCCCCTCAAAATCACATCAGATTTCAGGTATGACATACAGTTTACAGACTCCACCAGTATAATCCTATAAGCACGCCTGGTTCATTCAAAGCTCAATACTTCTCTTGTCTGCCAGTGTCTTCTGTTTTCATGTAGGTTTGATAAGTCAAGAGATGAATCTCTATTATAACTCCTAACAATTAGGTAGGCTTTTTGTTTGCTTTACTAGATTTATTTCTTACTCAAGATATTTTAAAATTACCCTTCACAGGTATTTTAATATTCTAAAATTACACAGCAACAATAACGTGTACTGCATCTGCAAAATGGGTACATTTTGTAGCCTTTTTTTTTTAAGGAGGAACAACCCATTTTTATGTTGTTGTGTGTCCTCAAGTTGTTTCTGGCTTATAGTGACCCTACAGTGAATCACCCATTTTACAAGTGCTTGAACCTTAATTTCTTGAGGATATCTTACATCTGTGCATGTTATATGTTTTCTGTCCCTTTTTCAGTTTGTAGAGAGATTCATGTGGTTGGCTATGCACAATACTATTCTTGTTGTTATTGTTACTCGTTTATATCAAGTCTTTCTCACAATAATTAGATTCAAGTTGGCTAACAACATATTTAGAAACAATACACTGCAACTCCACCTCCCCAACCCCAGATCTCACCTGTTCCTGCACAGAGAATCCTTGTGGGCGAAGCTGAGAGAGATTATTCCACCTCCCTCCAGCCACTGCCACTTTATCCAGCCAGATCTCTGTAATACCTGCCAGGCCAGCATGTTCATCTAGGATCAAGTCCTGAATGGCAGCCGTTTTACCATTCAGCAATCTGGCATTGAGCAGCAGCATTTTCAACACAGTAAGAGTGATGCCATGATTATCCCGATTAGTTGGGATGGGAGACAATTTGGGAGTGACCAACACCTTATATTAAGAACTCTACCCCCCTGAATAGTGCAACCATCTCCATCTCCATAACTCCCTCTACCCTGTATAAGTTGAATGGCTGCTCCCTGCATACCATAAACACCCCCACTTGTTGACAACATATCTCTCCTCCCCACAAAAATGGCCAGCAATTTATCCCAACAGGGCAGTGTCCATAATCAGGCAACCTGCTCTTGACTACAAAGCTTTAGCAGGACACGGCTTCATCCTCATGCTACCCTCCCCCCATAAAGGTGTGATCCTCCCTTTGATGCCATTCCCTTCAGAGGTAACTCCACCAGCAGTAGTCCCGCTTATATTTCCCAGCCTCAGAATGCTAAACAATTCCATCTGGGGACCCTGCTGGAGAATGCTTGCCAAGCTTTGGTCCTGCAAAGAGACAACTCACACTGTGGTGGTAAAAGAGTCCTAGGGTGAAGGAAGAAGGTCAGATAGTATATGCAATAGCTGGCAAGCTCCCTCTCCTTAACTCTCAGGTGGTCTTTGGCTCCTTCTCTCTCTTTGCAGGGGTTCTTCTGACACATTATACAATGCTGGACTATGGAAGACTGACAGTTGTGTCTATCAATTTTTATTGGCAAATTAATATCCAGGATTCAAGAAAACAATGTAGATCATATTACCTAACTACACAGTCTAAAATTATCTGAAATAGGATTGTAGAGTACAACATACCATGTAATAAGATAAGTTATAAATTTGAACAGCAGTGTTAACATTAACAAATAGAAATTTAAAAATAAGATCAAATCAGATTTTTCCTGTAAGATTTTAATTGCTGCATCCCAAATATTTAGCCACTGTGAGAGAAGCAAGTGCATTCTGGTCTCTAAGACAAACATAAAGTAAATTTGATTGTCCTGGCAGTTTTGATTTAAAAAAAGAAAGAAAACAATTTTCTACATGCTGCAATAAAAAGGACAATAAAAAGCTATGGATTTGACCTCTCCAGAATCACAGTGATGCTTGCATAAGCGTTAGATAATTTTTCAGTTATCTTCCCTCCAGAATATATCCAGCAGATATATATTTACCTGTGTTTAGATATGCCAAAATAAAGGCTCTTTGGTACTTTCAGACAGAGAGTACTAGAGGCGCTAGACATCATATTGCAAACATAAGTTGGATAATGAAGTACATCAAAGAATTTCAGAAGAAAATTAGCCTGTGTTTCTTAGATTATAGCAAAGGCTTTGATTGTGTAGATCATGAGAAACTATGGGTTTCTCTGAAAGAAATGGGTATGCCACAACATTTGATTGTCCTGATGCAGAACCTGTATGCATGATAAAAGGCTACTTTTAGAACAGAATATGGAGAAATGACAAGGGGGTCAGGCAAAGCCACATTTTACTGCCCTGTGTGTTTAACTCATATGCTGAATATATTATACATAAAGCGGGATTGAACTTTCAGGAAGGAGGTGTGAAAATTGGAGGAACACCTACAATTTGCAGGTGACAACATAATACTAGCAGAAAACAGCATTTGGTGTTGGGAATGATTGCTGAAGAAAGTCAAGGAAGAAAGTACAAAGGAAGGTTTACAGCTGAACATTAAGAAAACAAAAAATAATGACCAGAGATGATTTATGTAACTCTAAAGTAGACAGTGAAAATATTGAAATAATTCAAGATTTTCCATATAGCTGCAACTTCAGAAGCCCGACTGTAGAATTAGCGGGGCTAGATCAGTTGTAGACAAGGTGCTTTCACCAAAGGAAAGACAGCAAGCCAAATTATAGATCTGATCTTCTGCAGTCCAACTTCTAGTCAGAGGGCAGCATTTGAAACGCAACAAGATACTTTAAGAGGAGTCCTCAAGAATTTTGAATAGACTACTTCCAAAGAAGTAACACAGTAGCACAGAAGTAACACAGGGTCTAATTGTTCTCCATACAAAACAATACCAACAACAACTTAGCCAAGCAGATTTTTTCTAGACTGTACATATGTATTTATTGCTATTTATTTAATTAATTTATATCCTGCCTTTCTCCCAGTGTGGGACCCAAGGTGGCTCACAATAGAAAGTGGCCTCTTCTGGTACAACAAAGATTTAATACAGCAGATGCACCCCTCTGGAATCTTGAATGCATATTCTGCCTGTGTCTTCTGACTGCCACTGACTGGAAGAAAATGGCCAGATTTTTAAAGGTCTCTACTTGTTCAATTTCATCACCTTATAGATCTTCAGTTAGGACTTGGATTTTGTTTTCTGATAATTTTTTTGTAAGAGTCCATCATAGCAGTATTCTGCAAGCATTTGCAAAGTTACTTTCAGGCTATGGGTGCCTGAGACAAAAGTCCTGTATTATCAGTATATAGAAGCATCAACAGGCATTTGTCAGCTAGCCTTGGAGATGATGGTTGGGATGGTAAAGGGCTAAGACTAATGAGTTTATGTAGAAATTAAATAGCAATGGATTGAAGATATGGTCTTGTTTTACTCTTTAGATGTTGGAATAGTGTTTGAACGATGGCCCTCTGGATGACACCTATTTTTAAGTTTTATGTAGCTTTTACCTAAGAAGTAATAAAGAGATTCCTTTAAAGATATAATTTCTAAAAACACTAACATTCTGCAAATACATAAGAAAAAAGGAAAAACACAAAGAAAACATGGAATATATGGATCATAAATTCAAAAGCAGAGAAAAATAAAAAAGAAAGCAGAAAGAAAAGGCCGAAACTTCATCCTTCCTTTAAATAGATTACAACAGTCAAAATGACTCAAGCCTCTCAAAGATAATATCCAACATTTCTCTTCTACCCCTTCTCCAATTCATGCTAACCCAAAAAACATTCTTCTACCAAAGTTTAACATATTTAGCTTAAGGTCTCAATATTACTTTCCATTACATATTAATTTCACCAGATAGAGGACACTGCATGATAAATTATGTTAATACTTGCTGACTCACTTATATAATTTTCAATAGTTAAAACTATAGATCTATTTACATGTTATATGGCATCACTAAATTAGAAAATTTCTATACCATCCACTATATAAAAGTCAAAGTTTGTGAGTGAGTTTGTCTGTTTGTCTATGTCAGGCAAGCAGAGACCTCATATGATTGGCTGTGTGAGGCGAGAAGACCTCATATGATTGGCTGGCGTGAAGATTCTATGGAATCCTGGGGTTGGCAGTTTAGGGAGGGGCTTTTAGAAATCTCAGCCAGAGAGCTCAGGTTGGTTGCTATGGAAATGAGGCCTAGCAGCAAGGAGAAGACCAGTGTATTCCCTCAGGAACCCAACCTCTGTATGTTAAAAACTCTGAATACAGATTGGATTGCAGAATATGGGGAAAAGTTACAGGTACTGGACAAGACAGTTTGGGGAATTAGAGACACAGGATCTCAAATCTTTCTAACAAGTATTACGTATGAGAAAATAAAATCCTGGGCAACACCAGGTAAATATGCTGGTTTTATATAAATCCTTTACAACATGTATTAACCAAATCCCATTTTCATTGTCTTATATCTGTAAACTTTTCATAATCTAGTTTCAGCCAAATCTATTTCATTGTGAATTTAACTCCCCTCTTCCCTTGTAAGTATCCTTTCCATGGACTCCCCCACACACACACAACTTCTCAGATTGTACCCACTTGGTATTTTAATACTTGTCCTGAAACAGCACCTTTTTATTATCTTTCACATCCTTCAGTCATACAAACTAATTCAGTTTGACTTCTTGAAGTTAAATTTCCATCCAGATGCTCCTTTGGAATTTTTAAGTCACATAAAACCATTTGGGGACTTTCCTGGCCATTTTAGACCAAGGGAAGTTTATTTTAACAACAGGAAGTGAATAGAAGTCAGGTTCTTTTAGCTTCTGTTTTTGTTTTTGTTTTTGTTTTTTTGTTTTAAAAAAAGGCTCTCTCAAGCATAAACGGTCCCAGGGTGGGCCCAAAACTTGGTGGAAATGCCCCACCCCCATCCCTAGAGGCCATGGAGCAAAAGTATTTTTTTAAAAAAATTGTTTGAACTCCCCAGGGGATCAGAGCATGCCAGATATGGTGGAAACGACCCCCACACCCGAAGCGGGCTTTGGGGAATATTTTGGAGCAAAAGCTTTTCTTTTTTCTTTTTTCTTTTGCAAAAAATTGACCCCTGAGGACCACAAAAATGGTTTTTGGCAGGCAGCACTTTGCCCACCCTTGATTTGTACATGAATCTACAACGTAAGCCTTATGAGAACTAGGCTTTAATATTGTCATTTTTTATTTTTTGAACATGTTGGAAAAATTTTTTTCCTTAACAGTGAAGTTTTTTCTACATCTTGATTGTTATCATGCCTATGCCTAGAGCAAATGAAAGACTCTCCATCCATCCCAATTACCATTACTGTGGCCTCAGAGAGGGAGAAGAACCAGAAGCATCTGGAGGACTTAATACCCTCCTCCAGTGCTATCCCCTCTTCCTTGTGTGTCATGTTTTATTTCGATTGTAAGCCGGAGGGCAGGAACTGTCAAATTAACAGATTGCAAGCATCTCTTCTTGTTGCTGAGAAGTGGGGTATAAATTCTCTAAATAAATAAATATTACCCCAGAGGCAGTTTTGGTTAATGGATTCCCAGGTAGTTTTCCCTCCTCTAGACAGAACTTTTCAGTCATTACTTTTTCATGTACGATATTCATATTCATGTCTCAAATAACAAAGTAGATGTGTTCCAGAGCATTATTTTCTAAAAAACAAAATTTTGCACCCAAGGCAAAAATAAGATGGAAAAATTAGAGATACATAAGAAGAGCAATTCAACATGTTTCAGCATATTACTTCTTATAACTTAACAATATGCACATATGAAATGGAACAACCAGGTCAGGTAAGCTTTGTATAAGTACACAAGAACTTTTTGAATCTTCTAGATACCACATGAAGGCTTCTTCCAAAATTCATCTAGAGATGATTTTTTTCTTTTACGAGCCTCCACTTTTCTTATGATTTTCCCTTTGGTGACCAGACCTCTAGATCTATGTTTGTTTAACATGCTGGGGTAACTGATGAGGCAGGCTTATCTGTTCTCCATAATTCTCTCTGTTTCTCTGATCAGTAAGGGATTCTGGAGGCTGTTGCTGTTTACCTTGCCTACTGTAGGCAAGCATACATGACTATAGTAGGATCAGTTAGAATAGAATTCCTTACTTGCCCAGCTCAAGCTTTATTGCATTGTTTACTGCAGATGTGCTGCTGCAGTCCAACATTGAAAGTCACTGTTTCTCTACTCTTCCTTCACCATCCTCCCAGTGCTGATGCTGCTAAAAACATTCATCATCAAGACAAGATGAAAGTAGAAATATTATCCATGTGCATTTACGAAATGTGTACTGTAGCTGAACAGATTGGATAGCTGGCAGTATATTTGTTAACAACAATAGCACGTTTATATACATGCAAAGAATAGATGGAATGAAAGAGCTATTCAGCTGGAGTTCTAACAGAGTGCCAAAGGCCTCCTTTTAGAGTTATCTTTTTGCATTTCTTCCATAATCTGGTAATATTAAACAAATTTAGGCATACCTATTATATTATGCGAAGACATCCTACCACAGTAGACCTTTAAGTGGACCTTTGTTCTCCATTATTATACAGAACCTATTGTCTTATCTGCATACAAGAGGACTCCACTGGAGAAAGCCTTCAGAATACCTAAGGGTAACATGACATCAAGCTACTTGATGCACCGATACTCAACAATTGTCAGTCACATGGTCCCAGCCTTTCTGTATGATCTGTATCTGAGGCTAACTGGAAAGAAGCCAAGGTGAGGAAGGCATCAATGTTGTATTATTTTACTGCAAGCCATGATACAGAACAACTTTCTATACACAGTGCATTGCAGAAGTATTCACACATACTCTTTTGCTTTTTCAACATTTTGTTGTGTTGTAACTTGCAACTGAAATTGATTTAATTGTCCTTAATGTAGGTAAGATATTCAATACCTTGAAGCTGCAAAATATTTGTAGTGTGGTACAAAGCTTAAATGACAACAAATTTGTACCTAACCTTCCTAACTTGATGGAATTATCTTAGACACCAGTTATAGTCATGAGTCTTCTTGGGTAAGTTTCTGTCAGCTTCATGGATCTGGATGTTGTTGTTGTTGCTTGTTCTTGCTCACAAAATTGATCCATCATTTTCCAAAGTCTGTAAAAGTGGGAGGAGGGAATACTTCTGCAAAGCACTGTATATAAGAAAATCAAGCATATTGTATGGGTTGTTTTTCTTTTAGTCCTGTTACTCAAACTATGTCTGTAGTATATCTACGCAGATTCATCCCAGCAAACTACTCAAAGGAGCAGTTCCAAATTTCAGTCATATATTTTGATCCTTACAGGTTCAATAAAATTCCTAGGAATTTTTATTGAACCCACAAGAATCAAAATACATGATTGAATTTGGAATAGCAAATATTATGATAGAGCTTCACAGAATATGAGCGAGAACTAGATGAGTGGAACACACTTGCTTCCAAAAAGTTAACTCAAAAGAACACTTGCATGTGGGAAATAAGATTAAGAATATCCTAAGATCTAGGCCATAGCTGTTTTGATTTTTAAATTAGATCTAGACCACAGTTACAGGGTCTGCATGAACTATAGGGAACTGGAGTGCAGATCAAGGAAGTTTCAGGGGCTGGAACTCAACAAACTGGGAATTCTGATGCAACTATAAAGCGGAAGGAGAAAGAAAGCTTGTAAGAAAAACAGAAAAATCCAGAGAGAAATAAAAAGGAGTTCACTGCTGAAATAATCTTTCCCTAAATGGATACATTTACATGCTATAAAAGGCAAACACCAAAGTGGGGAGGAGCCACATGCAAGCAAAGAGCCTCCTGAAGAGTACATCCACAGTTTAATAAGGATACAGTGGAGGGAGTTAGATATGTTAAGCCTGGAGAAGAGAAGGTTGGGAGGAGATATGAAATATTTGAAAGGCTGCCAGATAAAAGACAGAATGAACTTGTTTTCTGCTGCCCCAGACAACAGGACCTGAACTACTGGATACAAATTATAAGAGAAGACCTTCCAACTAAGCATTGGGACAATGATAGTACATTATGTTTAGCAGTGGAATAGATATCCTTGGAATGTGGTGGACTCTTCTTCATTGGGGGTTTTAAAACAGTGACAGGATGCCTACATTTCAGGGGCATTTTAGTAGTGGATTCCTAAAGTGCCAAGAGATTGCACTAGATGGATCTTCAAGTATCTTCCAGCTTTATGATTCTGTGATCAGGTCTGTACAGGCTTCCTTCCTGAAGAGGAGCTGGGGATTGCAGAAACTCTAGCTGCTGTCAAAGGAAGAGTCAAGATCTTCACTAGGTCTCAGAATATAAAGAAAAACCTAGCAAGGTTTACTGGAAATGGGACATAGGAAAGAACACTACTTGGAACAATTTTGGAGTTTAGTTTTTTTGTTCTAGATACACAGCTGCTAGAAATGTTCATGCTAATCAGTCTATCTAAGTTGATTATGGGATCTGTAGTCCAAAATCTTAATTTTCCAACCTCCAAGAAAAAGAATAGGGTGACAAGATTCCCTACCTAAAATTGCAGGTTCTGTGGTTCAGGATTAATCATCACAAAATAGCAAAGTAGTCAAAAGACTTCTAGGAAAAGAACAGGAACAGACCAGCACGCACTGAAACCAGGGATCTTTTATATGAATCGTGGACCGATTCCTCTCACTATGAGCAACTACCTTATTCAGCCTTTAACAACAAGACAGGAAAATGTTATGTTGAACCCTGTCAAGGGTGCTGCTTAACAAAGGGAACAATAGCTAAAGCCCCATGCTAACAGTTTACCTGATATGATTCCTTTATTAATAGAATGAGTAAATGCTACTTACAAGATTGAAAGTCTTGAAAGTAAAGCTTTTTGTTTACATGTACTTGTTCACAATGGCTGTTGAAAGTTCTCCCATCTACAGAGTGGGAGCAATTGGCACTGAGGATGGTGTTCAAGAAACTTGCACGCAAAGCCTCCTTTATTTCCACAGAACTTTATTTGTACAGCTCTTTAGATCATGACCATAAGTCATATTCTAAGACATAGGTAAACATACATTTATCATGAGGTTAGATATTCTTGTCTCTAATGGATTGGAACCATAGATTAAGAAAAGAAAAGACATAGGAGAAATGTATGAGATTCACATTTCAGAATATTTGAAATCTGTTCCCTGTTTACTGAAATCAAATTCATTCTGATTGTCCACTTTTGAACATGATTTATCTTCTCCATAATTCATATTTTGTCTAATTTTATGTGGCTTTGTAGTATTTGGAACAGATTGTTTGTTATGAAAACATTCTGGCTAGGCATTTTTTTAAAAAATGGATGCATGATATTAAATTTAACAAATGGCTAAATATATTGCATATATTGTGGTTAATATTCACATGGGTGGAATTCATTGGATGGACTACCAAACAGACTGACTCTGAAATAGACAAGATCTTCCAGATTAATTCTCTTATCACAAAAAAGAGGGAGCAGACAAGAAATGTGTTGATTTATTTCATCAGGGAAAGAATTAAAAATCTTTTTATACAACAGAGCTATACAAATAATCTAATAATAGATGATAATATGTTTAAAAAGTCTGTCCCCTCACAAGTCTTGAAGAAGAGAAAAGATTATAATTTTATAACTCAGATATTAAAAAGGAACAACATAACCTATAGATGAGGGAGAACTGAAGGCATTATTTTGATCTTACAAAACAAAAAATTCATACTGAACAAAGCAAGAGAATTCTTGAGAAAATATAAAGAGGAATTTGAGAAAAAAACAGCTACAGTAACATAAAATAAAGAGAAAGGACAAGTCTGGAGAGGACAGAGAGAAAGGAGGAGGAGTCACAGAGAAAGATTTTGCCAAGGGTTCAGAGAAGATCCCAGAACCAACAGAAGAGATACACGGAAAAAGTCAGACTGAAGAAGAAAGAAATTTAAGTCAAGCAGAAGGATCTGACTCTGAAGTAGAATAAATTAATTTTTTAGAAAAAGGAAAAAGAAGAAGGAGGAAAGAAAGAAAAGGAAGGAAGGACAAAATGAAGATTAAAAATTATATCATGGAATGTTAAACGAATCAACTCTCCATATAAACATAAAAGAATATTTCATTTCCTGGAGAAACAGAAAGCTGATAAAACGTGTTTACAAGAAATGTGTGTAAGAAATACAGACTTAATTTTTTTTAAAAAAAAATGCTAAGCTTGGAAATGAATTCACATTGGCAGTAGATAAGAGGGAAAAAAGGAGTGACAACATCAACAAGAGATATAACACAAAAGAAATAATTAGAGACCCAAATAGGAATTATATTGGAACTGAAAACTGTTTATTGGACTCAAAAATATTAATTATGAGTATTTATGGACCACTAGAGAATAAAGATGAATTCTACAAAAGGCTACAAAAAAACTGTATGGATCTGGAATACAACATTATTATGACAAGTGATTGGAATGGGGTCATAGTCCCGAACATAGATATAACTACAAAAACCAAACAAAAATGGAACCATGGAAAACTCCCAAAATCATTCTTCAAACTTATGTATGACTTATCTTGATAGAAACCTGGAGACAATTATATGGCCAAGAGAAGCAATACACATTTTATTCAGACTGCCATAAATTGTGGTCCCGAATATATATGCTTTTGTGTTCAAAATCTTTGATGCAATATTTTCAGAAAATGGAAATGGCTCCTAGAACAATCTTTGATGACAACCTAGTATTTTTAACATTAGAGGGGAGAATGAAAGAATACAATTGGAGATCACAGGCTTAAATACTCAAAGATGAGAAAATTAGAGAAAAATCAAAAAACGAATTGGTTCAATTCTTCATAAAAATTGGAATAACAAAACCCTGATCAATACAGTTTGGGTTGCAGGACAAGCGGTGATGTGGGGTTTCTTTTTACATGAACAAATCTACTTGAGAAAGCAAAAGGAAAAAAAAGATCAAAAGTTACAAGAAGAATTGAAGATAAAGGAAGAAGAAAGAAAAGTGAATCCAAAGAACACAAGACTACAGTCTGAAATAAAGCCTTACAAAAACAATTAAAAATGGAAGAGATTACAGAGATAAAAGAAAATTGAGATTTACAGGACAGAGACACTTTGAATGTTTGAACAAAATGGCTTGCATAAAAGCTTAAAAATAGAAAAAGAAAAACATTTACCCTCAAAAATTAAGGAGAGAAAATAGTCACACAACAAAGCAAAATTTAATCAGTCTGCCAACTACTTCACAAAATTATTTAAAGGCTTAGAACAAACACAAGAAAAATTGGACAGAATAAATAAATATTTAGAAGAAGCAGAGATTCCCCCAATTAACGAAGATCAAAAGATGGACTTAAAAAAACCAATAACAAAGATGGGAGTAACAAGAGCAATAAAGAAATTGAGAACAGTAAAAGCACCAGGTCCAGATGGCTTCACAGAAACATACCATAAACTATTGCAAGATCAATATATTAACCCATTACATGAATTGATAAACAGTATCGAAGCAGGATTTAAACCTATAACTTGGAGTGAAACTAATATTACCTTAATACCAAAGGAAGCTAAAGACCTACTAGAAACCAAGAACTAGAGACCAATATCTCTCCTGAACACTGACTACAAGCATGTATATTAGCAGAAAGATTGAAAAGAATATTACAGGAATGGATATGTGAAGACCAAATTGGTTTTCTGCCAAAGAAACATTTAAAAGACAACACAAGAATGATCATAAATTTAGTTGAATACTTTCAGAAACACAAAGAAAAGAAGTTGGGGATTTTTTTCTGGATGCAGAAAAGGCATTCAACAATGCCAAGTGGACATTAATGTTGGACATCCTAAAAACAATAAATATGGGTGACACTTTTTTCAATTGGATTACAGCAAGCTATGGGAAACAAACAGTGAGAATAATAATTAATGAAGAAAAAGATGGAGAATATTACTACACAAAAAGGAACAAGGCAGGGATGCCCTCTATCACCACTCTTGTTCTTAATCATCTTGGAAATACTCAATAGAAAAATTAGGAAAGACTAATTGAGACAGGGTATCTAAATTAAAAACCAAACATATAAACTGCAAGTCTTTGCAGATGGTCTTTCATAATATTGGAGCATAAGCAACCTCGTACAAGTATTACAACAATTTGGAGAGGTATCAGGCATCAAAATAAATAGGGATAAAACAACAATAATTATAAAAAACATGATCAATGTAAGAAAGAGAGATTTCAAAATTAACAAACTTTTCAACAGCAAAAAAGTCAGATATTTGGGGATTATGATGACCAAAACTGACACTGACCTATTTGACAACAATTATAAAAAGATTCAGCAAGAGATCAAAAAAGATTTGCAGAGATGGAACAAATTACAACTCTCTTTTCTAGGAAGAATAGCTACAATCAAAATGAACATTCTACTGAAGATGATATTTCTATTCCAAAATCTTCCCATTATAACAAACAATAAGGCATTTAAAGAATGGAATAAAGATATATTAAATTTTATTTGGAAGGAAAAGAAGCCAAGAATAAGATGGAAAAATACTGAAAGAAGCAAAGGAAAGAGAAGGACTTGTGTTACATGACTTAAAAAATTATATTACTATGTAAGTTGTTTAAACTGGATGAGAGATTGGATCACATTAAGAAATGAGAGACTGATGCAATTAGAAGATGTGGATATTCCATTTGGCTGGCATGCTTATATATGATATGATAAAGCTAAAATTAATAGATAATTCAATGAGTACTTCATACAGAAATTTTTATTAAGTGTTTGGATGAAATATAAGAAAATATTATATCCGGAAACTCCTTTGTGGTTCTTCCTACATGAAGCTCTGTATAAAAAAAGATATGCCAAAGCCAAATAAATGGATCACATATTGAGACATAACAAAAAGTACTGGGGACAACATTAGATTAAAGACAAATGAAGAATTAAGAGATAGTGGATTCATGACACATTGGTTATTACTTAAACAAGTATCAGAAAGATCTAAGATAGATAAGAAATGGAATAATATGGAGACAACTGACGGACAAGTCAAACTTAAGTTTTACAAAATGTGGCAACTTTTCTCAGATTATCTCCAGAGTAAAATAGGTAGTGTTAATGGATGTAAATGTTGACTTTTTCTAATTTTCCAAATGAGTGTACTTTGAGAAAGGAAGAAAGAAATTATGCTTTCTTATTTTGCTTGATATCCGTAATAATGAGGGTCTTTCTTTGAGCATGAGAATAATTTATTATTTTTTTGTATTTAAGAAGTTAACTAAATAATAATAATTTATCAAGAATTAAGATGTTTAAGTTATTTTTAATTGGCTTAATGTACGGTTTACCATCTATGATTTACTGTGCTCACTTTTTACAAATGTCATTTTCAAACCTTTCAGTTTCCACTCATATTGGTCATGGAGGGTTAAATTTAAATAATAGATAACAAGCTGTGCTTTGTCAGTGAGGGGAGTTCATTTCCATGTAATTTTGTTAATTGTCAATACTGTGGATATATGTTGTGTATAATATTTGTATTTCAAATGCAATTATATGTTGTGTATATGTTTTGTGTTGTTATGTCATATTTACTCATGGTGGATTATTGTATTTTGTCTTGCGTCTTCTTATTCTAATAAAAATATTTTTAAAAACTTTTTATGCATTATGTCTGTAACAAAGGGAAGAACAAGGAAATAGTAGGGCCACTGTGTGGAGAAGATGTTGAAATGCTAACAGGAGACAGAGAAAATGGAGCTGATGATGCAGTAGAAGAAATGCAGCACAGAATAGGTAAAGTAGTACAAGAGTACCTGGCTATTCTAAATGAATTCATGTCTCCAGGACCAGATGAACTACATCCAACGGTAGAAAAAGAATTAGAAGAAATAATCTCAGAACTACTGGCAATAAACTTTGAGAATTCCAAAAATGATCCTTGATCCCAATGATGTAGATATGATCACATGGGACCATTTCTCAGACTAGATGAAGAGGGTAGCAGACCTGCTCAGGGAGATAGGAGTCATTCAAAACATGAACATCCCCTGCAAGAATGCCAATTCCAAATCATGGGAGCCCATTCAATCAGTGTTGTATAGTAATCACAGCCCCCACACCCAGTACAGAAAGTCAAGAGACACAGGAAACCCAGCAGCTCACAGTATCTGGAAGAGGGAATGGTGAGTGCTCCAGTAGCAGTGCAACTGGATGGAACTGGAGGGAACAATGTAGTAACTCCACTCCTGGCAACAGCTGTGGCTGAGGTGAGACTCCTTTTGCCTCCATGCAACAACAAGGTCCTGGGGAGCCCAAGGTCAGTATACGGTGAGAAGAAGCATGTCTGGGAGCTGCTGGAACAGACATAGCTCAGTTCCACATGCATCTGACCACTGAGTTGATTGATGCCCTCTTGAAACTGCAAGGTGGTCCAACCAGAGAGACACAGCTGGTGGACACAATTCTGCTGACCCAGCCCCAAAGCATAAGCTGTGCTTGCTAGGAACACTCTAGGTCCAAAGCACTTCCCCATGGAGTGGTCATTAACAACAAGAAGGTGCAAACACTCATACAAGAAATTTCAAAAATTCACCATGAAGCGGATGTGCAATTGGGCAAAAATGTGCAGGCCATGGACAAAAGGCTTGGCTGGATGTGTAACCCTTGCTAAGGAGATGAAGGACAATTGCTCATGTACCAAAAGTTCTCCCAAGCAAAGCATACCTTGTATACCAAATGGATGGATCCTGTATAAGTCACTAAAAGAGTCTCACCTGCCATCTACCATGTAGCGATACCACATAAGAGGGGACGGTCATTGAAATACTTCTATATAACTCAATAGAAAGAATAGAAAAGCATGCTTCCCAAACAAACAGTGTAGCCCAAGGAGGAAGAGCATCTAGTCCTAGTGTCCATGGTACCAATCTGGCAGATCTCCCTGAGTCACAAATCCCTACCAGCGTTGGATCTTTCAGACACTTCCATGAGGTGGGAGCCCCCATGCAGAGATTACATTTAGAGAAGCCACATGCAAATAGTTTTCTGTAGAAGTAGAGTAGAAATCGTTTGATCTGTTCCTCTTTTAGGGAGAAGGTGACACAGCATTGGATGCAGGAAATAGGGTAAGTGTCATTCCCATTTTTCTTCTTAAGATAGTTCTCCCCAGGCCCCTCCAAGGACAGTCACCCATGAAAAACTGCTCCTGGAACTGCACAATCCTCACCTCCCAGGTGAACATCTACTTTGCAAAATTAACTCAGACACAGACGGTAGTAATCCAAAGCAAATTTACTCTTTCATGCTTACTCATGGCTGGTTTGCCACACATGGGTCAATAACAGTGTGCACAGGTGCCAAATATATTTATGCTGAAAACAGAATCAAGGTGATTTTCTGTCAGATGGTCCAAAAGCAGAATTGTCATATTTTGTGACCCAACACAGGCTCAGTAGGAACATGACTGCCCCCATGTCAGTAGCCTACCACCTGCAGGCCCATCTCAATCTTGCAACAGCCATAGTCATGGCAGCAGTATGGAATATTGACAATCCTTTTGTGCTGTCCATTGTCCTCAGTAAGGTTGAAGGGCACACATTTCCACTGAAATCAATCTGATCACCCCATTGGGCAAACATCTAAATATGCAGGTTGCAGATTGGAAAGCACAACCCTGGACTACACAGCAAGCAAACGTCTTAAAACAAGGATTAGCTAGCTATTCTCAATGAGTTCAAGTCATCAAGGCCAGATGAAGTACATCCAAGCGTATTAAAAGAACCGGCAGAAGTAATTTCAGAACCATTGGCAATAATCCTTGAGAGCTTCTGGAGAACAGGAGAAGTCCCAGCAGACTGGAGGAGGCCAAATGTTGCCTCCATCTTCAAAAAGAGGAAAAAAGAAGACCCAAACAGTTACCACCTAATCAGCCTAGTCAGTCTGACATCACTACCAGGAAAAGTCCTAGAGCAGATCATTAAACAGTGTGCAAGCATTTAGAAAGGAATGCCATGGTCATTAAAAGTGAACATGGGTTTCTCAAAAACAGGTCACGCCAGATTAATCTGATCTCTCTTTTTTAATACAGAGTTACAAGCTTGGTGGATGAAGGGAGTTCTGTGCATGTAGTGTATCTTAATTTCAGTATGGTCTTTGACAAGGCCCCCCGTCTTTCAAACAAGACAGTAGAATGTGGGTTAGACAATGCTACTGTTAGGTGGATTTCTAATTGGCTGACCAGCCAAACACAAAGTATGTTCACCTATGGCTCCTCTTCATCCTAGAAAGAAGTGACTAGTGGGGTACCACAAGGTTCTGTTCTGGGCCCACACTATTCAACATCTTTATCAATGACTTGGATAAGGGAATAGAGGGCATGGCCATCAAATTTGCAGATGACACCAAATTAGAAGGGATAGCTAGAGGACAGGATCAGAATTTAAAATGACCTTGGCAGATTAAAGAGCTCAGTCAAAACTAACAAAATGAATTTTAACAGGGAGAAATGTACTTAGGAAGAAAGAATGAAATGTACAGATATAGGATGGATGACACCTGGCTTAAAGACAGTACATTTTGAAAAGGATCTAAGAGTCTTATTGGATCACAAGCTGAACATGAATCAAGAGCATGATGTGACAGTTGAGAAAGCCAATATGATTCTAGGTCGTACCAATAGGAGTATAGTGGAACTTCCAGCAAGATGTAGGTGCAGCTAGTAGCCTGAATTGCTGGCTAAGGACTACCGCTATGAATCCGTAGGGAAAACATTTTCTGAGGACCTTCTGGATCCCCCCAAAAAACTCCCTCTTGGCAGGTTGGGGGAGCAGAGCAGCTCACAAGTCCCCAAACGTTCCAGTGCCGGCAGAGAAGGAGTGAAGGTACCGGCATGAAACAGACAGGGGACGGAGCTGATGCTGTGGATTTGCAGCCAGGATATCTGATTAGCACCAGTGAGAAAACTTTTTTAAATGGAGAAGGTGCAAAGAGAACTATCCAGTTGAAGTCAACATACCAGAAGAGAAAAAGAACTTTAGAAGATTCAAAACTTTAAGGAATTAAAGACTCACTGGGTATCTGAGGTGGAGGCTCGTTGGAGTGAGCTGCGGAGCTGGTCGGAGTGAGCGGTGGAGCACGGAGAGGCTGTGGCAGTGAAACGGACTTCAACCAGTAATGGAGGACACAGCTGGACTCGGTGATCATGGTGAGCAAGATTGATCCCCCCCCGACGCATAACCACAGTGCCTCCCTGTCTAAGTTTAAATATTTACTTTATTAAAAAAATCCTGACGGGAAGTGGTCCCTTTGCTGAATCCATGTTTAAATTGGGTGTTTGATCTTGATTTATTTGAGGGATTGTGGAAAGAAGAGACAAGATCATGGAAAGAGGGGGGAAGCAGAAGAGAAGCGGGACATGGCTGATTGAAACGTAGAAATGTAATTATTAGTACAAGAGAATTAATTAGTATATCTTCATAAATAAATTGATTAAGATTAAGACTTTTTAATATTGAATATTGAATGAAAGCTTTTGTTTGTTTGTTTTTGCTATTGAGAGATGAATATAAGAACTTAGAAATTGTACCTTTAAGTCTTTGGGAACTATTTGTAGAAGTGAGTAGCAAGCTAAGGTATGGCAACAGGTCAAAAGAAGACAACACAGACACAAATTCAACCACAAGTGCAGGAAAGAAGAGGATCTATAGGCTCGAAAACAATGGAAGTGAACAGGCTTTTGGAAGAATTTCAAAAAATGAGAATGGACATGATGGAAGAGCTAAAAGCAACAAAAACAGAGATAAGAACAACAAGAACAGAAATAAAACTAGATTTGAAAAAGGAGGTTGAAAACTTGAACCAGAGTTTACAGAAACTTACCACAGACTTAACAACAATAGACCAAACAGTAGAAAATGTACTAGAAAAAAATCAAAAATTGGAAAACCAGGTGGAGCATATGAAGAAAGAACAACAAAAAGACAAAGAGACTATAATGAGACTGGACATTCACCAAAGAAGTAGATGCCTGAAACTAAGAGGTCTCCCTGAACAAAAAGAGGAAAATCTACACCAAAGATTAACAGACATTCTGGCACCATATATAGGCCAAAGAAGAGGAAGATTTGAATTTGAAATAGATAAGGTCTTCAGAATTGAATCAACAATGGCAAAATGGAAAGACCTACCATGAGATATTGTGGTTTACTTCACTAGGAAAAAGGCTCGAGACTTAATTTTGGAGCAAAACTACAAACAAAAATTAATTGTGGATGAGTTAGAAATCTGAATATTTAAAGACATACCGCCAAGTGTGATAGAAGAGAATATACATTTTTGACAAGAATTTTACAATCAATGAACAAAAGATATAGGTGGGAGATTCCAGAAGGCCTTTCCTTCTTTTTTGAGGACACGAGAATAAAGATAAGTACTGTACAACAAGCCATAGAATTTCAAAAGAAACAAGTGAAAACTGGTCAAAAGACAGCAAGAACTGACACTAAAAAAACATCAGAGAAGACATCTGAATCCAAACAAATGGGTGAGGCAGCGGCAGACGAATCTAGTCCAATGTCTGAAGAAGAGTCAGAATCAGTAGAACCAGAGGAAAAAAAGAAGAAAGGGAAGTAAAGACAACGAATTATTAAAGATGAAGGTTAATTCATGGACGTACGGGGAATCAACTCACAAACTAAAAGAAGACAGATTTTTCATCATTTAGAAAGATTAAGACCTCAGATTACTGTTCTACAAGAGACTCATATAAAGAAAAATCAAGAAAAATATTTGTATAATTCAAAATTAGGACAATGTTTTACAGCCTCATATTCAAAAAAGAAAAGGGGAGTCGCAATTTATGTTGATAAAGATATTAAAGCTAAAGAAATCTTTAAAGATGAAGAAGGGAGGATATTAGGTGTAGCACTCTTGAAGAATGGCAGAAAAATTTTACTGATTGGAGTCTACACCACAAATGAAAATAAAGCTGACTTTTATAAGAAACTATGAGAAAAAATAACGACATATGAATATGAAGGTTGTATTTTAACAGGGGACTGGAATGGAGTTCAAGATGTAAAAATAGATAAAACAAGCCCCCAGACAAAGGAAGAGCAAGCAAAGAAAGGGAAATTGCCAAACAGATTCTTTGAGATGTGTGAAGAACTAACTGTTATTGATGTCTGGAGAACTACTCAAATGTCAAAGACTTTATTTTCTTTTCTGAAGTTCATAAAACTTGGTCTCAAATTGATATGATTCTTATTTCTAAACACCTGATAGCAGAAGTAAAGAAAACGGAAATACTATCTAAGGTTATCTCTGATCACCACCCGGTGATTTTACAGATGCAAGAAAAGACTGAACAATTTCAGTGGGAACTGAATGACAGTTTACTAAATGATGAAGAGATAGTAAAAAAAAGCGAGAGAGACTTTAAACTTTTATTTTAAAGAGAATATAAGGGAAGAAATGAAAATGAAAATGGTGTGGGATGCATCCAAAGCAGTAATGTGGGGCTTCTTTATCCAATAATGGCAAATTCAAAATAGAAAAAGGTCTACTGATAAAACTGCAAGAGAAAGAAAAAGATCTTAAGGCAAATCCACTTCAAAAATCATTGCAACAGGAGATTAAAAAAATATAGAAAGAAATAGAGATAAATACAACTGAATAGATAGAGAGAAAAAAATGAAACAGATGAAACTGAACCAATTTGAACAAGCAAATAAAATTGGAAAATGGCTAGCTTATGAACTTAAGAAGATGAAGGAGAGAAATACAATTGTAGAGCTGAAATATGGTAAGAAGCTGATTACACATGAAAAAATAAAACTAAAATTTGAAGAATATTTTGGAAAATTATTTTATGATACAAAAACCTCTTACCAAGATGAGAAGAAATTGTTTGATTTTTTTTAAAAAAATAAATCTCTCTAAAATACCGATGGAAGCACAAAACAAGTTGAATAGACCAATATCACTCCCAGAAATAGAAGAAGCCATAAAAGATCTAAAAGTCGATAAGGTACCAGGACTGGATGGTTTTACAGCTTTATATCATAAGAGATTTATAAAAGAATTGATTCAACCAATACATGCAACTATGAAGGAAATAGAAAAATATGGCAAACCAAAATCCTGAGGAGAGTCAAATATCATATTGATATCCAAAGAAGGGAAAGACAAAAGAGAAGTTAAAAACTACCAACCAATCTCTTTGTTAAATATAGACTATAAAATCTTTGTGGCAGTGTTGGCAAAACAGCTGAGGGAGATATTACAGGACAAGATTCAAGAAAGTCAAACAGGCTTCCTCCTAGGCAGATATATGAGAAGCAATGTAAGAACAATCCTAGATGCAATTGAGTATTATGATAAAAACCCAGGGAAGGAAGCAGCACTTATCTTCTTAGATGCAGAAAAAACATTTGATAATGTTTCCTGGGTATTTATGCATCGGGTGCTAAGAGAATATGGTTTGGGAGAAGTTTTTTGTACATGGACTGAGATGATCTACTGAGAACAATCAGCGAGGCTATTAATTAATATTTCGACAAGCTTTGCTATAAACAAAGGGGTAAGACAAGGGTGCCCATTATCACTACCGATATTTATAGCTGTTTTGGAAGTACTATTAAATATAATAAACGAGGACTCACAGATGAGAGGTTTGAGAATTTTAAAAAAAGGGAATTGAAATTTAAGACTTTTGCAGATGATGTCATCATTTTTCTGGAGAACCCACAAGAATCAATTCAAGAGTTGATGGAAATCTTGGAGAGAGTTGGACATGCGGAAGGATACAGGATAAACAAGGAAAAGACAATGATGATGACACTAAATATGACTCAAAAAAAGCAAGTAGAGTTGGATAGAAGTTCAGGATGTCAAATAACTAAGAAAACAAAATATTTGGGAATTATTATTATGAAAAAGAATCAAGACCTATTTGACAACAACTATTTGAAAGTATGGAAAGAGAACAGAAATGACATGGAAAAATGGAAAAAAATAAACTTATCTCTTCTGGGAAGAATAAGTGCATTTAAAATGACTTTATTACCCAAACTCATGTTTCTCTTTCAGAATTTACCAATAATAGGAAGAGACAAGGTATTCGAAGAATGGGAAAAGGATCTTCAAAAATTTATTTGGCAAGGAAAAAAGCCAAGAATAAGATTTAAAACATTACAAGATGCAAAAGAGAGGGGAGGATTTTTTTACCATCATTGAAAATATATTACCATGCATGTTGTCTAGATTGGATCGAACATTGAATTCAATTAGAGAAAACATCTACAAAAGAATTGGAAGCAACAGATAACAGAGTTGGATGGCATGGATATTTATGCTATGATAGATTAGCGGTGAATGAAGAGTTCAATAACCATTGCATCCAGAAGACATTGTTAAAAGTCTGGCTACAAATAAAGCAAAAATACTATACAAAACTCCCAATTTGGACCTCACCTCAAGAAGCATACAAAATTGGCCCAACAAAACAAGGAAATTTATTAACATATAAAGACATATTGAAATGGGAGGGGGATCAACCTAAAATGCGACCAGAAGAAGAAATGAAGGCCAATGGCCATGAACTAAATTTGTTTCCATGGCATCAACTTAAGGAAAGATTTAAAATGGATCAAAAACTATATGGTTTTGAGAAAAAAGAGAATGAATTAGATTTGTTAATGAAGGGAAACCAAAAGAAGAGAATTTCTAAATTTTATAAATAATTGTTGAAGAGAGAAATGGAACCAGATGTAATTAAAGAAACAATGGTTAGATGGGCCCAGAATGTGGGACATCCAATCAAACTGGAAGCTTGGAAGAAAGCATGGAAGGTTGCTATAAAATTCACGCCAAATTTAAATTTCAGAGAAAACTTTTATAAGATCCTTCACAGATGGTATATGACCCCGGAAAGATTACAAAAAATAACAAAAAATGGAAACGCAAAATGTTGGAAATGTGATGAAAAAGTTGGGTCCTTTTTTCATATGTGGTGGACTTGTATGACAGTAAAAAATTTTTGGAAGGGGATACATGATGAAATTCAAAAAATTTATAGAATGAATTTCGAAATGATACCGGAATTTTATCTTTTAAATATGCTAGGTCAACACAGGGAGATAAGAAGTCACCAGAAGGTATTGTTATATTTGATAATAGCAGCGAGGGTGACATATGAGCAATATTGGAAGGAAAAGAAAGACATTGATTTAGAAGAATGGAAACTAAAGGTTCTGGATATGATAGAGACAGAAAAATTAGCGTATTCATTGAAAAACAAGCCTATCAGGACTTCTGGCAAGATGTCAGCACGGTAGGTAGCCTGGAAAGCTACTCCAAGCTACCACTGCAAATCTGCAGGGGTAACATCCCCCAGGGGATGTATAGTCCCCCCCAAAAAAAGTACCCCCTTAGTAGGTGTGGGGGAACGGAGCAGCTCACACAGTCTGAGATCGTCCCAGCGCTGATAAGGGAGGAGAGAAAGACCAACATGAACGGGACGAGGAGATGGAGCTAAAGCCGTGGCTTTGCAGCCAGAGATCTGACAAGTGCCAGCGAGAGACCTTTTTTAAAGGGAAAGTAACAGCAAAAAGAAGAACCAGATGAATCTGAGGGTTGATTGAGTTGGCTTCAAAAGGCTTTTGATATTCAAAGGATGGAATACTTAAGTGAAATTTGGAAAACAAAGAAGAGAAAGTGTGAAGTGTGCAGGAGGTTTAAACGAGCGAAAGAGTGCAAGACTCTAATCTGGGTAAGAGAAAAAACTTTTTAAAATAAACTCTCTTCCATTAAGGATAAAGGGTGAAAAACTTTGGAAGACCTGTTAATAAAGAAAGATTTGCTAAAAAAAAAAAAAGGAACATTAAAATAATAGTAGAAGAGGGGAGAAAGGAAGGATTGAGGACAGTGTTAAGGACATTGCTGAGGGAACTGTGGAAAGATAGACAAAATAGAAGATATGGAGAGCGAACAGAGACATAACAGAAACGGAGAGGAATATATGGTGTACTCTGGAGATTTTAAACGTTGTTGGGTTGTGGATTTAACTTCTTGAAGAGAAGTGAAGAAAAATGTTGTAAACTATTGCATATGAGAAATGGATTAGCCTCAGAGGGAGGCAGGAAATTGTTCCCCTGGAATCGATTGTGGGATAGCCTCTGAAGGGAGGTGAAGCCTTGGAGATTTTAAACGTTGCCGGGTTGTGGATTAACTTCTTGAAGAGAAGTGAAGATGGGACAGAGACTTTGGGGCTAATTCTAAAATTTGAGAACTGAGCATCAGAGTTTTTAAGGGGAGTAAGAAGACTGATGAACGACTGAGAGTGGTTGTAATATAAATGTTACAATAGATAAAGAGTGTATATAATTTTCTCCCTCTAAAAATCTTGGATAAGGAACTTTAAGAAATAATAATAACAGTATTTGTTATTTTTCTATTGGGGGAAACTATATTAGAAAAGCAGTTTTAGATTTGATAAGCGCTGAAAATAACTGCAAGAAATATTATACATATATATATATATTGTGATTGTTAAATATGGAAAAGAAAGAAAGGCTGTAAGAAAGGAGGAAGATAAAATGAGGTGACAAAAGATAAAATGTAAATAGTTAAACATAAGCTAAAAGTAATAGTTTACGATTGTTGTAAAAAAGAAATAATGTATGGAATGGAATGTTTATACGGAATGGAACGTTAAACTCAGATTCAACTGGGAAAATTGATGTTTGGAAGCGGGGGGGGAGGGTATTGTTATTCACTTAAAATGTTAATAAAAATTATTTAAAAAAAAGAAAGAAAGAAAAACAAGCCTATCCAGAACTTTGAAAGGGAATGTAAAGAAGTTGTGGATTAGTTAAAAGCATAAATGTATAAGAAATTTGAGAATGAAATTGATGTAACCCTTTTTTTGCTTTCTTTTTCTCTGTTATAAAAATGGAAACAATGTAGAGACAACTGGATAACACAAATATGGAAGGGGGGGAGTGGGATATATCTATTAATAGTGTATGCCCACTCTGTTTTTTATGAATGTGAATATTAATAAAAAATAATTTAAAAAAATAGGAGTATAGTGTTGAGATCAAGTGAAGTAATAATACCACTCTATTCTAGAATACTGTGTCCAGTTCTGGGCCACAATTCAAGAAGGATATTCACAAGCTGGAATGTGTCCAAAGGAGGGCTATCAAAATAATAATGGGTCTGGAAATCATGCCCTATGAGGTGTGGCTTAGGGAGCTCGGTATGTTTAGCCTGATGAAAAGAAGGTTAAGAGGTGACATGCACTGAAGGAATGTCATGTGAGCAAGCTTGTTTTCTGCTGCTCCAGAGACTAGGATACATAGCAATGAATTAAACTACAGGAAAAGAGATTTCACCAAAAATAAAATAAGAACTTAATAAGAACAAAAATAAAAATAAGAACTTCCTAATGATAAAAGCTGTTCAACAATTGAATATGCCACCTTGGAGTGGGTAGAGTCACCTTTCAAGGTTTTTAAATAGAGGTTGGATGGCCATTTGCTGCGGGTGCTTTGAGTGTGTGTTCCTGCATGGCAAGCAGTTGGTCTCGAGGGCTGTTGTAGTCTCTTCTGACTCTATGATTTTACGTGGTCCGACACTGTGTGAGCAGAAAGTTTGATTAATTAGGTCTTTATGTGATTCACCTGGGCTCTTCTTAACTTCTGATAGTAGTTTTCAAATGTCATTCCAAGAGAACATGGACCATTACTACAGTGGCCTTAGGTCTAGATTAGCTAATACTATCAAAGGGATGAACCACTTACAATAATCCTGTCCACTTCTTTCTGTTCTTTAAGGATGATTAAGCTCTTCAAACGCCTGCACAAGTCCATGGCCGTCTTTGAATATTTTGCCAGCTGTACCTGGGAATGGAGTTCAGACAATATGAATATATTATTGAATCAGCTTGGTCCAAAAGACAAGAAAGTAAGCATTCTACTTAATCAAAGTCATATCTTATCCATGTAACAATATTTGTCTGTAACATAGCTTGTAGTGTTCAGGACTGAAATAATTAACATTTCAAATAGAGATAGTAGTCAGTTCCATCACAAACTCTTTGCATTCTGAGAGGAATATATTGGCATAATCAGCTGGATAAAATTATGTCCCAATTTCATCTTCTTCAAACTCTCAGTCATAAATTCCCAATTCACATTATGCAAGGCCTTCTCTGCATCCGAAAACAATAAAACCAGTAGTTTGTGGGCCTTGAGATATTCCAGCATATCTGATATATATCTTATACTATCATGCATCAACCTCTTTGGCAAAAATTAATTTCAGGTCATTTGGAATCTGCCTTAAAGTCTCAAACTACCCAAAGAGGCTTAAAAATCAGCCTCAGGACCAGTGACATTTGTGGGATGAATGAAGCTCTGACTGCAGCTTTCCCTCTTTGCACTATTTACTACAGGCAGAAAGCAGCAAAGGGGTTCTCCACTATTCTCACAGTGCCATCCAGTCAAAGAAAGCCTTGGGTGTCATGAAATGTGCATGCTCATGTTGGTGCTTATATGTAAAGGGAAGCATATTTTCTATGACTCTCAAATACCCTGGTCAACTCCCTTCGCTTAGGGCAGTTTACAAATCTTCATTTGGACCAGTGCTGTTACCAGGATTGATGGAGATCTCCCTACTTTCTGTAGTGTCCAGTACATGGAATCTGGGGGGGAAGAAGAGGCATCGGGGGGGGGGGCATCTCTATCCTGAGAACAGCTGGGCCCAAAACTCTTTCACTTTACTAGTGAATGCAGATTTAAAACTCTTTATGTCTGTCTGTCTGTTTGGTTTGACAGAACATTTTCTGCAGCTTTGGGAACAATGGTTCCCCCCCTCCTTCATTCTTCCATTTTTCTCTAATTCCAGTTATTCTGCTTCGATGTCCGTCAGCTGCATTGGTCAGAATACATAGAAAACTACTGCTTAGGAACAAAGAAATATCTTTTGAATGAAGACATGGCTGGAATTCCTGCAGCAAAACAACACTTAAGAAAGTGAGACATGCACAATCTTGCATATATATGTCAGCATTATGTGTTGAGTCCCTTCAGTCTAAATGTAGCACTTTTTTGTTTAAAAAAGGTTTGTTCTCCCCACATATCTTGTTTGCAGGCAGGTTCATGCTTTTGAGAGGCTTCCACAAGCACAACTCTTCCTGTAAACAAAGTGTATGCGGAACAAAGCCTTGTTTCCAAGGGAAAATGGTCCTTTTACAGCAAAAGCATAATGTTTTCACTACTGTACTCCAAGATGCAGGTGAAATTCATCAGTTATAGGGAAACCATGGGGAGTTGCCAAAATGTTCAGGAAGCCAATGCAACACAGGAGTCATGTACTGCCCACCCATGAACAAGAGCAGTTTTATTCTGATATAATAGCAGGCTGGTTCTCTCTCCCCTCTGTTTCCGTCTCACATCCCTTTAGAATTCAGCAACCAGTAGAAAGTGCAGGCTTATTCTGGTACACTTTTTCCCAGCCCTCTACCATGATTTCTCCATGGTCCTGGAGTAGTGTAGAGCAGAGCCACTAGAGTACAGCAATCACATCAGCCCCATGACACAAGAATCAAGCATAAGGGCATGAAATGGAAAGGAGAGAAGAATGCTTTCTGTGTCATTAATAAAGTTTGCCACCAAATTGACACTCTTTTCTCCCTTTCCTTCCCCCTCTCCAGGCTAAGGAATATTCAGTATGCACTCAATACAACCCTTCTTGTGATCATCTGGCACATATTCATTACTAAGTCACAAATGGCTCAGAACATGTGGCACTTTGTTTTGAATCTCTGCTATAAGTTCCTGAGCTACTTCAGAGCTTACAGCACTTTCAGACATTGAAGTATCACTCCAGTTATTTACCTCCATCATCCCAAGGAAGAACTTCCATCTCATCAAACAACTAAGGTGCTTCAAAAGAGCAGGATATCTCCCACCACATCATTTGATTAGCATTCAGCATATATCAGGATGGCAGATTTGAGCATTTTGGAACATTTAACTCTTCTTTTCATTGAGTTGTAAGTTATCTGCTATCTTTCACCTTCAATATAAAGAGCTACCTAAGACCAAAAAAGAGAGATTTTGAAACAACCTGAACGTGTCTACAGCAAGCCTCAGTCAAGAATGTCAGAATGCGAGTAGTATTTTTCAGGGGAAAGAAAAAGCAAGTAATTGAATCTAGCATGAGCTTTCAATAAAGTTTAACTTTATAAAGGCATACAGGATATTAATATTTAGTTAAGTAGGTTTAGAGGTTTATTGAACTGCTTGTGAAAACAAATCTCACCTATGTAATCAGAAGTAGATTTGAACTTGGAGTATACCACTGCACTGTCCCTGATTTTGTCAATAAAACATGATTTGTACTTTTACGCTTGGCTAAACTTATCTTCCAAAAGAAGATGTAGTTGATTTATTACATGCATGATTTTATTCCTTCCCCAGCAACAACCCAACATTTAAAATATTGAGGGAAATGTCTTGCATAACAAAATTTAGTCTGCATCTTTAGCAGGAACATTTCTGCCTAGAAGGGGGGAAAATAGGAAAAGGTTAACACAGTGCAGTATCAGTGTGTGTGTGCGCACGCATGTGTGTGTGAGACAGAGAGAGAGAGAGAGAGAGAAGCACAACTATGTAATTTTAAAGGCATGTGACTGCTATTGAACATACCAAGTACAAGGTTCCCTTTAGTTTTTCAGCATTATGTATCAGCATACCAAAAATGTCAAGAATGTGTAAGTTAAATGTTGTTGTTCTTGTTCTTGTTGTTGTGTGCCGTCAAATCATTTTTGACTTACGGTAACCCTACTACAAATCTATCATGGGATTTTCTTGGCAAGATTTCTTCAGAAGGCTCTAAGGCTGAGAGGGTGTAACTTGCCCAAGGTCACCCAGTGAGTTTCCATGGCTGAGTGGGGATTCAAACCCTGATTTCAAGAGTCATAGTCAAATGCCCAAATCTTCCTTTATTTTGCTGGTTCTAACATAAATGCAGGAAGCAGGAAAATAGTATCTCGACAGCATGTCCGGTTTCTGGCCATCAGCCTCCTTCTAACATTGAAACCTTGTAACAGTTTCTGTGAGGTCCTCAGTCATTGACAAGATTCTCAAAAGAAATTCTAGAGCTGGGGGTGGTCAGGATGCCTCTCTGTAACTTTAATACACACATGTGTCTTAGCCAAATATTGATAGAAAAGCATAAGCCAGTCTCTCAGGTTATGGAGGCCCCAATCAATTAAGGACAACATAGTACTCTTATCTCTGGAAGTTTGTCTTTGAGAGGTCATGGTGTTAATAGGTCATACACCCCCATGCTTTGATACGGTTTAATTGGCAAAATATGATAAATAGCATAAATATAAATTATACACTGCTATGGCTGCATAGCCATGCTGGCTGAGAGGAAAAGTTGGCTGAACACATGTATTGCAAAATAAGGACAAAAGAGACCTCAAGGCCCTGCCAGGTCATTATCACCAGGAAATGCCAGCAATAATAAACTCACAGTTAGCCTTCAACAACTCGACTCTTAGAGACAATGTCTACAATGTTCCCACAAGATGGCTGATTGTCTTAGCCCCTCTTCCTTGGACCAACAAAATTCCTTTTTTGCCCTCACATCTGTCCAGCAATCAAGGAGCTATCAAGATTCTCATCACCATTTTCTCACCTAATGCTAAGACCATTTGTCCATTTTGGACCCCATTGACCACCCTCAAGACTCCATTATTTACTCTGCCAGAGAGCCATTAACACCTCTAAATGCAGAAAAAGAGCATTTAAACCCCAGTTTTGGGTTAGTCAACTCGCAGCACACTGGTTGCTGGTTGTCACTTTGTAGCTCTGATTCCTATTTGTGTACTGTCCTCAGACTCCTAATCTAAGGCACATTGATCTTTGCTTCTCTAATGGATTGGGAAATATCACCCACTTTGGCTTGAATTTTTCCTCCCTTTTCCTTCAGTTAGCCTTGTGTGATTGTGAGATCATGTGGATCTTGTGTGTGTTTATGAATTCCCCCAGTAAAACCAATAAGCTTATTTTTGGATCTCTGGCTGGTTCTTAGAATCATAGAATCACAGAGTTAGAAGAGGCCACAAGGGCCATCGAGTCAAACCCCCTGCCATGCAGTAACACACATCAAAGCTCCTACCAGATGGCCATCCAGCCTCTGTTTGAAAACCTCCAAAGAAGGATACTCCACCACACTCCAAGGCAGCATATTCCACTGCCAGACAGCTCTGACCATCAGGAAGGTCTTCCTGAGGTTCAGATGGAATCTCTTTTCCTATAGTTTGAATCTTTTGCTCCTTGTCCTAGTCTCTGGAGCAGTGGAAAACAACCTGTTCCCTCTTTGATATGACATCCTTTCAAACATTTAAACATAGCTATCATGTCCCCTCTTAACCTTCTCTTCTGCAGACTAAACATATTCAGCTCCCTAAGCCGTTCCTCATAGGGCATGGCTTCTAGACCCTTCACCATTTTGGTTGCCCTCTTCTGAATACGTTCCAGTGTGTCAATATCCTTCTTGAAATGAGGTCCCCAGAACTGGACTCAATACTCCAATGAGGTCTTAGCAAACCAGAATAGAATGGTACTATTACTTTCCTCCATCTAGACACCATAGTCCTATTCATGCAACCAAGAATTGCATTGGCTTTCTTGACTGCCGCATCACACAACTGACTCATGTTCAGCTTGTGGTCTACTAAAACTACTAGATCCCTTTCACATGTACTGTTGTCCAGCTAGGTGTTGCCCATCCTATATTTATGCATTTCATTTTTTCTGCCTAGGTGTAAAACCTTACATTTCTCTATGTTGAAATTCATCTTGTTAGCCTTTGCCCAGCTCTCCAATCTGTCAAGGTCATTTTGAATTTTGATCCTGTCCTATGGTGTATTAGCAACCCCTCCCATTTTGGTATCATCTGAAAATTTGATCAGCATGCCCTCCGCAACTTCATCCAAGTCATTGATGAAGATGTTGAATAGCACTGGGCCCAGGACAGAATCCTGTGGTACCCCGCTAGTCACGTCTCTCCAGGATGAAAAGTAGCCATTGGTGAACATCATTTGTGTTTGGCTGGTCATCCAGTTACAAATCCACTGAACAGTAGCATTGTCTAACCCACATTCTACTGTCTTGTTTGCAAGAATATCACAGGGGACCTTGTCAAAGGCCTTACTGAAATCAAGATACACTAAATCCACAGCATTCCCTTCATCCACCAAGCTTGTAACTCTATATAAAAAAAGAGAGATCAGAATAATTGTTTCTGAAAAAAATTAAAATTGTAGAACCTTCCCTTGTCAAAATGGTTAACTTATGCATAATTGCCATATCCAATACTTTTAGTAGCCATTCATCCACTGATGGCAATGTATCTGATTTCTAATTTTTTGTGAATAAAAGCCTAGCTGTTGCAATCATATAAAAAATAAGTCTTCCAAACTTCTTCTCTATGTTATCATTTAACATATCAAGGAGATACATCTCTGGATTCATTTGAAATGTAATACCTAGATCTTTTCAATAGTTAAATGAATAGACTTCCAAAACTTTTTAGATTTGTTACAGAACCACCAAGTGTGGTAGAAGGCCTCTCTCTCTTATTTGCACTTCCAACAGGTATTTGTATAATTTTTATACTTTCTAGATAGTTTTTCTGGAGAGAGGTACCATTTATAATTCATTTTATAAATATTTTCTATTATATTTTGGTTGGCAGTGTATTTTAGTCTTTGAATCCATGTTTTCTCCCACTGTTGTAAGTCTAGCAGGCAATATATTCTGAGCCTATTTTACCATTTCTATTTTGATTGGTCTTGTTTTAATAAACCTGGTAGATTTTTGAAATAAGTTTGGAATTTCCTTGTATTAAAATCTTATCTAACTCCAAAAGAGGTGATATAATTTCTAACGTATCCCAGCACAGATCTTGAAAAGGAGGTCAGATTTTGCTTTTTTGACCAACAAGCTGACGGAACAAGGAATCCCTTTCAGATGGGCAAATCTGGAAGGCATTATTCTGCATTGTAGACTGAGAAGATTTAATCTGAATATGATTCCAAAGGCAAAAGAATCCTTGCAGAAATATGGAAAGGAATTTGAAGGGGGAGCTCCAAAAGAGAGAGAGAGAAGAAGCGCCTGATCAAAGTTCTAAAGTTGAGAGTAATAGAAATAAAGAAGGCAAATGCACTCAGGTGTTGTGAATCACAGCACAGCACTGGAGATCATCAAGGGCATAATTTACTAAGAGTTCAAAGATAGCTGAAGTTGGGTAGTAAATCAACAGAGCTCAGAAAGCATCCCTGCCTGTATGAGTCCAAAGGGAAGCTGTTGAGGAAAGCATTGTCAGCCAGTCTAGTTTTTGGGAAATGAGCAAGCAGTCTGCGTTCACAGAATCCAGCAAGCAGCCCATATTTAACGAATGCAGGAAGGGTTGTTAACAAGACAGAGGTCCAAAATGCAGAAGTCCAGACATAAGAATGCCATCTAGGAAGCAGACAAGCTGCTTCCAGTGACCAGTGACTGTAGGCAGTGCCAGCTACTAAATGGATTGGTGCCAGCTAGCTCTAAAGGGCTCTCCTTTGCTGCCTGGTAAGGAGCCTCACTGAGCCTTGTTGATTGCTCTTTTCTTTCTGCACTATGTCTGGGGCCTCAAAATCTGATCAGCTACAGGTGAGATGGTCTGTGCCTCCTGAGGCTGCTCTTCAACAGAGATAACTGCCTCTTCCTCAGCCACAGCCTCCTGCTCTGACTCCAGATCCTGGCCCATGACATCAGGGCCAGGCAAAAGTGGATATGTACTCTAATGATGAATGAGGCCTAAAATGGCTTTAAATTTTTTCTCTCGGAATATGATTGGGGCAGGGGGTTAACTCACCCTGTAAAAGAAAAAGATTTTTCACTATTTGGAAAGAGAATTTTTTTTTTACAAAATATTTTTATTAGATACCAATTTAACTAATATAAGACTACTACTAAACAACTAATAATCTACTAACTAAACACCAACAACTACTAAACTAACATACTAGACTACAAAAGCTCAAAAAACATTACAAAAATTATATACTTGACTTCCTAATTCTTAGAGAACAGTTACTAAATAAAGCTTTTTATACTTTCTTCCAGGCACCAATACCTAAATAACCCTCTCGATTAACTATTTATATAAAAAGTTTAACTGCATTTTCACTTACCAAATAGTTACTTCACTACTTCTTAAATGTGGAATACTATAATTAAATTAAAATAATGTCCTATAATAATAACGCTAGCCATCTTAGTCAAAACCTATTGCTGCATGCCACTTCCCTACTCCTTTTAAACACACACACACACACACACACACACACACACACACTTTGTCTCATTGCTTCTTCCAATTCCTTCAAAGAACCATTCTAATTAATGCTATCAACTTATTCATCTCTGGCATATCTAACAACTTCATCATCCAGTCCTCTTGAGATGGTATAAGTGGGATCTTTCCGCCTCTGAGCATAGAGTAATCTCACTGCAGTTATGTATTTCATACTTCTGGCAAAGTTCTCAGTTTTCTGATTGCCCACCAGTACCACTAGAAACAGTTCTAGTTTAATTTGAATTTTATTCTTAATAATATCTTCCATTAAGCAGGGTATCATCACCCAGAATTTCTTTGCTTTATCACAAGTCCACCACATACGAAATAAATGTTGGGGGATGATAGGAGTTTCAGCCCCACAGACATGCAGCGGAAAAACCAGAAGGCAGCGAGCCTACAGCAGCAGCCTTGTTCCCCAGTAAGGATACTCACACACGGAGGAGGTTCTTCCAAACAGGAGGCACTTTATCTTGTAGCAACGTTCCGCTATATACACAACATGGAACAGACGGACAAAGGCTTGCACCAGACACCGGTTTGGTCAACAGACAATTACATACTGGGGATTGCTTTCTTATATACACATTTACAACCAGTCAGGTAGAGGTTTGCACACCTCCCTCTACCATCTGCAGACGACCCCAGTTTCTGATGCAACCCTGCAATCACCCACAGCTGGAGCATGATGCAACATCTTTTGCAGTGGGCTGATCATTTTCCCAGGGTTCCCTGCCTGGAATCCCTGACAATAAATTCCCTTCCAATTGCTTATATGCCTACCTTTTTACATTTTAGACAATTTCTCTGGAGTTAAATACTACCTATACAACATTTTATGGAAATTCTCTTTTAAATTATAATTTAAAGTAAATTTCAAATCCTTTGTCAGCATCTTTACCCCCCTGTTCCACCTGGATTAGGTGTCCCACATTTTGAGCCTATTTAATCGTACAGTCTTATACTTATTCTTCCTCCAATACCAATTTCAACATCTTATACATTTTAGGTATTAAATAGTAATCATTTTTGCACAATTGATCCTGAAATGTTGTTTTTGCAACATCAAAATCAAATAATTTTTTAATCCATTTTATATCTTTCAGATAGGTGTCTGTTAGGAAATCATCTTAGATTAAAACTATGCTCATATTCTTCAATTGATTTCATTTTGATTTCTTCACCATCTACTTTAAGTCTTTATATATTATAAGACTAAATTTTTTAGAAGCATCTTTGCAATCCCACACTATGGCCCTTTTTGCATGGCGTTTCCGATGCGAAAGGGCCCCTTGAGAGTTGAGGAGGAGCAGTCCACACGATGCAATCACATTTGCACAACGCTCCAAGGCCTGACACGGACCGCAAGCACATTTTTTCATTTTCGGCTTGAAGCCGAAAATGCTGCGCGGTTGCGCATCACTCCGGGGGCCCGTGCACACTTACCTTGTGTGTGGAGCCTCGGGACCAGAGCCGGTCACGTTTTCTGTCTCAGTGCAGCCTGGGAATGTCCCAGGCTTGCGAAAGGAAGAGGTGGGGCTCTCGCGTGAGCAGGAAGCTCGTGTGGAGCCGAAGAAGCAGGGAAGCGAGAGCCTCTCTCCGGAGGCTGCTCGCATGAGCACCGCACCCCAGTGCCAAAAATGGGTGTGTTGCAGAAAGGGTCTATGTTTCTAATGGAGCCATACAACTTGAGGCAGGCCTAATTTCTGTCGAGGCTTGGGCCTAGATCCTTATGTGCAATTATTAGCTGAAACTCATATTTCTTCCTTGTGGGTTGGCCCCATTGACGATAATATATACTTTTCATTCTTCTTGGAAACAAACGAACGATAAACAAAAAAACTATTGTTATGTGCTTTTTCCCCAGAATGTTTTATAACAAATGGGATACCCAAGGGCCAAATCAGCTTTGAGGCAGTACATTTGGGATATCAAACTGCAAAAACATCAGAGTTTAATTAGAACCATCCTAGTTCAGGGTAGTATGGAGGCATCATTTGATCGCACTACTTATCTCACCAAATTAATGGTTCCCAAATATAGATCTGCTTTTTCTGTGGCATATTTTAACACGCTTCCAACTGCTGTTTTGGAAGACAAGTACAAAAAGATTCCGTATGAGAAATGCACTTGCCCATGTTCAAATGTAACAATAGAATCTCTTGATCATGCTTTATTGTACTGTCCATTTTATCAAAGTGCTTGTTCCATTTTAATAGCTCCAATTTTAAAAAAATTCAAAGGAGATCAGAAAGATTTTATCTATCTCTCCTGCTTGTAGATTCGGATTCACAAATTACAGAGAAGATGGCTACGTTTTGTGCCTCTGCCATTACAACAAATAATACAGGGGCATATATAATTTAGGAATTTTAGATACTTTTGATTTATTTAATCCATAAAATTTTACCTATCTTAATTTTTGGACTATTGATATAAATATAATATACTTAATACTTAGTGCACCTGTATCCAATACATGTATGTATGATGTGAATTTTAGCTGTAACTGTAATTGTGTATTAGTATTATTTTATAGTAACTTTTTTACATATTTTTATTTCAGCTATGACTGTAAATAAATGAATTGAATTGAATATAGAGTGTGGAATAACTATAAGCAATATTTATGTCCTAAAAGGCCTTTGTGAGTTTTCTTTTGTGTGGCTTTGTCCTCAAGAGAGATAGAGGTCAAAGAGAAATGGGGCTATAGGTTGCTAGTGTTGCATGTATCAATTAACAATTGCTGATTGCAATCATGTACCTGCTTGAAAGTTGTAAAGTATCCCAAAGCACCAAATGGTTAATCACTACATTGTTTGATCTTGCTTTGTATCTGGCAAGGAGGAAAAGATTAGAAGGGAATGCAAAACTAATGTGAAGGTGTAATGGAAATGGGCATGGCTCAGATAATGGGACATGTATTTGTCCTGGCTCCCAGATTGAAAGATATGTAAACAATGTCTGAGTCTGGGAAAATGGTGGTGCTGGTGCGGTGATGTGACATTTATGACTTTCACCAATCATTGTTATGGGTGCTTAAATTTGTATGAAAAGGTATAAAAATCTGTCACTATCCAACACGTAGTAATCTCAGCAACTCCTTAGGAAAGTTGCTCTGTTGTTGCTTTGTTCCAAATAAATGTTTCTGGTTAAACTCTGAGTGCAGTTTGTGAACACAGTCTACCCAGGACATGACAACAAATACAGATACACTGATTCTCTTCACAGTTGTATATGTAAAAGAAGGTCCCTCTCAGAAAAGACACTTTCATCTGAACTAACATTGTGTTGCTAACTGTCTTGCTTTAACACCTCAAAGCTAACAGGCCAGCTGCTAGACAGATCTGTCTCCTCTTAACTACCATGTGAAGGTTTACAGCCAATGTCACAATATGCATCTTTGTGTATCCCATTACACTCCAAACCCCCTCTCAGAACTATGTAACCATGCTTAAATATCTGTGACTTGACTATTGTACTCTTATCAGTGCATCTGAAGAAGTTAAATCTGCAAAATAAAATAAAATAAAATAAAATAAAAATGCTTGAATGAATAAGGGGTGACTACATTCCTCTCCCACTCCTTCCTTCTTGTGGGTGCAAGAAAAGTCAGCAAGTCAGGAAATGTGAAAAAGAATTGCAAACCTCTGTGTGTGTGTTTGTGCATATGACTGTGTGCACGCACCATTGAGGATTGGTCTCTGAAGAAGAGCGACACAAAGCATCTTGCCATTATGCTTTCCTCCTACCTCAGACATAGCAAAAACCAGCTTTTCCCGCTTTTTAATACTTTTCCCACTCAGCTTCTCTGAACATTCTGTCATTGGTGCAGTAGGCACATGCCCCTTAGCATCCACAAGGTAGTTTCCTGGGTGCAGAGCTAAAGCATAGAACAATATCAGGTTTGCTAGAGATCTTAAAAACAATAAGGGCTTTTTTGGTTATGTCCATAGCAAATGCAGAACAAGGAAACGGTAGGGCCTCTGCATGGAGAAGATGTTGAAATGCTAACAGGGAATAAAGAAAAGGCAGAACTACTCAACACCTTATTTGTCTCAGTCTTCTTCCAAAAGGAAAACATAGCTATACCTGGGAAAAATGGAGCAGGTGATCTGCTAGGACAAGTGGAGCACAGCATAGGAAAAGAGGTAGTGCAGAAATACCTAGCTACTCTAAATGAATCCAGGTCTCCAGGGCCAGATGAACTACATCCAAGGATATTAAAAGAACTGGTAGAAATAATTTCAGAAACATTGGAATTAGTCTTTGAGAATTCTTAGAGAACAGGAGAAGTCCCAGCAGACTGAAGGAAGGTAAATGTTGTCCCTATCTTCAAAAAAGGAAAAAAGACAACCCAAATAATTATTGCCCTGTCAGCCTGACGTCAATACCTGGAAAGATTCTAGAGCAGATCATTAAGTAGGCAGTTTGTAAATACTTAGAAAGTAATGATATGATTACTAAAAGTCCACATAGGTTTCTCAAAAACAAATCATGCGAGACTAATCTTATCTCTTTTTATGATAGAGTTACAAGCTTGATAGAGGAAGGGAATGCTGTGGATGAAGCATTTCTTGACTTCAGTAAGGCCTTTGACAAAGTTCCTCATGATATTCTTGCAAAGAAGCTAGTAAAATGGGGGCTAGACAGGGCTACCATCAGGTGGATTTGTAATTGGTTGACTGAGTGAACCCAAAGGGAGCTCATCAATGGCTACTTTTCATCATGAAGAGAAGTGACCAGTGGGGTCCCACAGGGTTCTGTCCTGGGTCCAGTGCTATTTAACATCTTTATCAAGGATTTGGATGAAGGGATAGAGAGCATGCTGATCAAATTTGCAGATAATACCAAATTGGGAGGGGTTGCTAATACCCCAGAGGACAGGATCAAAATTCAAAATGACCTTGACAGATTGGAGAGCTGGGAGAAAGCTAACCAAATGAATTTCAACAGAGAGAAATGTTAGGTTTTGCACGTAGGCAGAAAAATGAAATGCACAAATATAGAATGGCAGACACCTGGCTGGACAACAGCATGTATGAAAGGGATCCAGGACTCTTAGTGTACCACAAGCTTAACATAAGTCAGCAATGTAATGCAACAGCCAAGAATGCCAACACGACTCTTGGTTGTATGAATAGGAGTATGGTGTCTAGATGGAGGAAAGTAATAGTACCACTCTATTCTGCTTTGGTTAGACCTCATCTGGAATACTGTGTCCAGTTCTGGGCACCTCACTGCGAGAAGGATATTGACAAGCTGGAATGTGTCCAGAGGAGGGTTACCAAATGGTTAATGGTCTGGAAGCCATGCCGTATGAGGAGCATCTTAGGGAGCTGGGTATGTTTAGTCTGCAGAAGAGAAGGTTAAGAGGGGACATGATAGCCATGTTTAAATATTTGAAGAGATGTCATGTCGAGGAGGGAGTGGGCTTGTTTTCCACTTCTCCAGAGACTAGGACAAGGAGCAATGGATTCAAACTGCAGGAAAAGAGATTCTGCCTAAACCTCAGGAAGAACTTCCTGATGGTCAGAGCTGTTCATCAGTGGAATATGCTGCCTTGGAGTGTGGTGGAGTCTCCTTCTTTGGAGGTTTAAACCATATCAAACCTGGGGGTGCATGGGCCCATAATAGCCCCTCCAAGTCTTGACTACTGTCTCTGTTATGATTTGTGATTGAGCCAAGGTATAGAAAATATTTTAGCAATTTCAGTGTCTTCATCATCCACTTTTAATAATGTAAATTTGGTGTCATTATTTTTGTTTTCTTAACAGTCAGCTCTAACCCTGATTTTGCACTTTCTCCCATAATTTTCACCAGCAGTTGTTCCAAGTTTTTGCTGTTTTCTGTTAGTAATATGGTATCATCTGCATATCTTAAATTATTGGTGTTCCTTCTGTTACCCTGTATTCTGGGGGTCCCGGGAGGGACACCTAAATAACCTTACAATTACACAAATTGGGGAAATTAGTCAAGAGCACTAGTTGACAGAACGAGAGGCAAGGTAACGCAGTGGAATCTTGTAACCCATTGTTTACGGGGTCAGGCCAAGTCAAGAAGCAGACCGGTTTGAAAGTAATGAATGATCTTTATTAAAGACAGGTACACAATGTAAGCAACACACGCACACAGATAACTAAGGAAAATAAAGGTGTGAGTAAGATAGCGGGATTTTCAGAGGGATAGTTGATTCGGGTGATACGAAATCTGTTCCTAAAGCCCGGAAGAAGATGGAGAGCGAGGCTGGGGTTTAATGTATCTCAGCACGTGGAGCTGAGGGGAAGCTCGCCAAGCGATGCAGCAGCAAGGTGGTCTGGAACTCGGAAGCGATCCAAGGAAGCGCTCAAAGTCAGGGGTTTTTATAAGGAGAATTGTGACCGCAGGCTAGGTCGGACTTGGGGAGAACAATACATTTGGGGCTGGAGACAAAGCCTCCGAAAGGTCAGAATTTGAATGATTGAGTTACACCAAATTGTCAATAGGATAGCCGGTATGCAAACACGGAGTACTTGAGCGTTGTACAGTTCGATCATCAAGCTGCCAGCGCTAGGCAGAGGATCTTTTGAAAGTTGCGTGCATACCTAACAGAGGTACTTGCCTTGAGGTCTCCTAAAGCAGTGAGTCGGCTATTTCTGGCCTGCCTGTATTGTTTTGGAATATTACGGCGATTATCAGCCGAGCCTGTATGTGTGCTTGTCCGGGGGCCTCGCAAGCACGTGGAAGGGATATTTGAAGCCAAATTATCGATATCAAAAGATATCTTTTTATATCCCCCAAAGCTCGGGCTAGCCAGGGCAGTAACACTTCCTCCAGTTTTCAAATGTCCTTCCTCCAAAGGAGATCTGGTGGTTATGACAGTGGTCTGATGGTCACTATAATCCCTGCTGTCCCCTTTTCTTGAGGAATGGAAAATATATTGACTGTTTCCAATCTGAGGTCCATTATTTTCTTTTCAATATTTTTGTTGTAATTTGAATGAATTCTGTCTCTGTAGCTTGAAACAGCACTACTGATATGTCCTCTGTTCATGGTGATTTTTTTCTCCCAAGTGCTTTGGGAGAAGCTTCCACTTCACTTTCTAAATAATCTTCTTTTAATGGTTCTGGCATCCTTCCATCTCTTTTAAATATTTCTTCAGTGTATTGCTTCCTCCATTTTTAAATTTTGTCCTGATCATATAGTGTGTTCCCTTGTTGTTGTTGTTTAACTCTGTTCTAACTTTGATATTAGCAGTTCATGGTCTGAGCCACAATCCATATCATCTTTTTGCAGAGAAAAATAGAGCTTCTTCATCTTTGACTATCAATTATGTCATCATTTGATTTCTATATCAGCCATGTTATGATGCCCACACATATAGTTGTATGTTTGTTTGCCTGAAGATTGTGTTTGCAATGAACAAATTGTTGGCTTCATAAAATTCAGTATGCTATTCTCTTAGTTCATTTTTTGACCTTAGGCCAAATTCTACAAAGCTTAATCTGTTCCATTTCCACTTGTGTCCACCTAGATCAAGTTCTTCCTGGATGCAACATAGAATCTTTCAATTTCTTCCTCTTCTGCTTCTGTAGTGTGAGAATAAACTTGGATTGTGGTTATATTGATGGAGTATCCCTGAAGTATTATTGACATTTTTCAGTCAGACTGCATTATATCCCGATTGCTTTTGCCACATCTCACCTTGTCATTAATGCCTCCCTGTTTCTTCTTACAAATGAGAGAGAAGGCCAACAGCTCTACAATACATAGTTTCAAGCTGGCAAGTATGCAACAATCAGAACTTTTCTTCCCAATAGTCAAGCAGAAAGACTGGCTTTCACTGTTATATTCTGCCAACCAGCTATGTAACCCTAAAGTGTTAGCTCTGCTAATGGAAGACTTCTTCTACAGTGTGTGCTTGTGTTTTCAAGTTGCTTGTTGACTTATATGAATTTCACAGAGTTTTCTTAGGCAAAGAATACCCAGAGGTAGTTTTGCCAGTTCCTTCCTCTGAAATACAGTCTGCAACACCTGGTATTCATTGGGGGACTCCCATCCAAGTACTAACCCTGTTTACTTGCAAAATCAGCCATGATCTGGTACCTTTATGGTATTTAGTTTCCACAGTACCCTGTTTTTATGTTCTAACTCTCAGAATTGATATAAGCTGGGCTGGCATTTTCTGTTGAGAAAGTACACATTCCTGCAGCAAATAAGTCCCACAGGCAATGCAACACAAGTAATGTCAGCAGCAGCAGAATGGAGCACTTGTCATCCTTTGTCAAATGACCATTCTCAGTGGTTAAGCATTATGTGAATTCTGCTCCAAACCATCTAGGAAGTAGGTCCAGGAAGTATTTAGATTGAAGTAACAGGTTTCAGCTAGAAAATCAAGTGAGACAGGTATATTGCACAACCTTAATTGTAAAATCTTGGCTCCTTTTTAGGTCCATGTAATATCTCCACTTGATTAATATATTTTGCCCAGTTATTTTCTTCACTGATAACTGGGAAAACTGTCCTTCATAATCCCTCTGTACAGTGAATTGTCTGTTACCTCTTAATTTGGGGAAAATATTTTAAAGATAATCTAAGCATGATGAAGCATCTTTGAATCTCATATATCTGGATCTATATCTTGCTTGCCCAAGTTACTTCACACTACGGTGCAGCAACTCCTATTTGTAATAGCAATTTGGGTAGTACATCTTAGGCCCAACCACCTACGCATGCTACTGATCTACAATTAGTTCAAAACTTGTTAAATCTCTACCATAGCTTATCCTCTCTCTGATACACACCTTTACACAGTGATGGAGGTGGAATTATCAGAGAGACTGATACTAGTACTGTCAGGAGACTGTCAAGAATATATATTCCTAGGGACTGATGGAAGAGTCACTGGATAAGAAACATGGCAAAATTCTACGATATATGACAATGGTGGCAAGATTGTTATATGCACAAAAATGGAAGAGTACTGAAATTCTAACAAAAGAAGATTGGTTAATCAAGTTAATGGACTGAGTGGAGATGACCAAATTAACATAAGTGATAAGAGAGAAAAAAATGTTAGAGACCTTTTTGAAAGATTGGGATCTGTTAATATGCTTTTTCTAAGACAAAGTAAAATGTGTCAAATATAAACTTTACTAATTAGCATATCACAAAAATAGTAATAGAAGTGGTTTTAAAATGATATTTGATTTATATAAGTTTTTTTTAACTGTATTTGAAGTTTAGAGTCTATGTTGGGAAAGCTGGAAACTATTTTTTTATTTATTTACAGTGTGCATTTCCCATAGTTTGAATCCACATTCTAGTTTCTGGGGCAGCAGAAAACAAACTTATTCCATCTTCAATACGACATCCTTTCAAATATTTAAAAATGGCAATCATGTCACCTCTTAACCGTATCTTCTTCAAGCTAAACATACACAACTCCCTAAGCCACCTGTCATGGGCCATCGTTTCCAGGCCTTTTACCATTTTGGTTGCCATTCTCTGCCTCATTCCAGTTTATCAATATCCTTCTTGAATTGTGGTGCTCACAACTGGATATAGCATTCAGTTTGCGGTCCCACCAAAGCAGAATAGATAGGTACTATTACTTCCCTCGACCTAGGTACTGTACTCCTACAGGAAAAGAGATTCCACCTCACTGCTTGAATCCTAGACAGGGATGTCAATTAGATAATACTGGACTAAGTGGGCAATATATATGGCATCCTCCTATTTATAGTAATCACAGCCTTATTTTGTTGAGTTCCTAAATTGCATCTTACCTAATTTTTGTTTGTCTATATGCTTCCCTGATTATCTATATTTATGTCTATTATTCTGATCCTAAGTCTTACAGTATGATTGCCATTCAGAATCTCAGGTTTCAGGTTTTCACAAGCTGCAACATCAATTTGTTCCTACAACACATAAAACAAGTCAAGTCTTCCAGAATTCAATTTTTTAAAAATGCTGAAAATATATTATCATTAAGCTCTTAACTCCTTCAGCATGTTTGCATCAAACGAAAAGAAGAATATATGTAAAGAAGACCTGTACTTTTTAAAAACAGAGTAATAGCCGGTGGAGGAGAGGAAAGCTTGCAAAAGGGTTAGGTTATCTAAGCAGAGAAGCAGAAGATTCTATACGTCAATTTAGGTGCACAATTGCTAGGACATACACATCAAGAAATGTTGAATTGTGGGTAATGTCTGCCTTATAAGGCCCAAAGTTGTGAAAGAGGATATTTTTCATTGCAAGATTAAATGTACAAGATAACAATAATTCCTCTTATGAAAGAGAGCATTTGAAGTGTAGGTTGTCGGGTGGAGTAACTGTTGGGAAATTGGTGTTTGAAATGTCATCTAACAATATAGCTTCAGAAAACTATCAGAAAAAGTAATGATTATACAGTACTGTGTGTTATTTCCAGTCAGCTCAGTTTTAGGTGATTGGCTACTTTCCCTAAAAAAAAAAGTATTATCTAGGGCCCTCTTCAGAGGACAGGGAAAATAAACATGTAAGAAGGGAGAGCATAGTAGCTTCACCACTTCTTTCACTGCTTTCATCATTGTCTTCAAATACAGAATGTTTTTTTTTTTTTTACAAAGCAGAAGCAGAAGAAGAGGGAGAAGAAGGGCTCCCCTCTGAATCAAGATTCATTACCTGATTCAGGAAGGTGATATTTCCAGCATGCTGAATCATATGGATAAAGAAGACAAAGAAGGCTCTCTGTTTTAGAAACTTGCCTTCCACACATAAATGGTGACAGAAATCTAGTACCTTGGTTATAGCAAATGAATAAATGTTTTAAAATATTTTCAAACATGGCTTTCACCAGTTATCCCAGGAACACTATATTTTTGAAATGCTAAAGTATATAATGTAGTAAAGCAGTATGTCAACTCTTTAAGTCATCTTTGGATGTTGTAAAAATTCAGCTCCTATGATGAATCTGCCACTTTGTCTTATAGTTCCTTCAATTAAATAGAGTAGCTAACAAATCTAAGGACTGCTGGGTTATACAACTAATTCTTTTACATTACAGCAGAAGGACCTCTTAAATTCATCCTCTTAATTTAAGAATTGTTACCCTGATTTCTGGGGGTCCTGAGGGGGACACCTTAATACGCCACAATCAATGGGGAATGGGAATTAGCCAGAGCACAAGCTGTGGCAATAAGAGGCAGGGTAACATAGTGAGATCTTTTCAACCCAATGTTTACGGGGTCAAGCCGAGCCAAAACCCACACCAAATTGCTAATTAAATTATTTTTATTTAAAAATCAGTCCTTGTGCACGTTCGCACTTACGCACTCACACAGACCCTAGTGAAAAATAAAAGAGGGGGAAATTGATAGGGGATTTTGAAGAGGTATTTTCAGGGAATACTGCACCTGGTCCCGAAGTCCGAGACAGCAGTGGAGCGAGAGAAGCGGCTCAGCACGTGGATGGCTGAGAGGATAGCCGGACAGAGTGGCGTGGAGCTGAGAAGAAACCGGAGCGACCCGAGGGACCGTTCAAAAATTGGATCTTTTTATAGGGGAAAATGTACCTGGAGGGCTAATCCTTTCCCGGGGAGAACGATAGGTTGAGGAGCTAAAACAAAGCTCCAAAATATGGATGATTAAGAGGACAAAGCCCCAAAATGTCAAAGTTCTTAGTTTGATTCGTTTTAGCCGAGCTTGTCAAAAGCCGCGGCAGTATGCAAATTGCTCTCGTTTGACGGGCTGTTTGTCAGGATCACTAATCCTGTCATGCTGGCTTCTCGGGGCAGAGAACTCTTTGTACGTTCTGATGTGTGCATTTCTGGAGGGCTCCTGGAGCTACATGAGAGATTGTATATTGGCCAGACTGGGTTTTTCCAGATTGCAGCTGTTCAGCAGTGCGCTGCCTGCATGCTTGTCCGGGGGACCCTCTCAGGCACATGGAGATATATTTGATATTTGATATTAATAAATTGTAGACCCCGGGAGAGGGTTAACTATCACAGTAACAGAGTCTTAATCTTAAATGTTTTCATCTTAATTATTATGGTTCTGTATTACAGATTCAGAAATGTCCTTCCACATAATGGCAATCTCTTGTTTCCAAATACTGAAGTGGGGGCTCACATATAATGCTTTATTGAGTGCAGTTTCCCACACAGGATAATCATTTTCTTTGCTGGAAGATGTATCCCGATCAAGTGGTTTATCACGAAACAGTGTTGCTTTTGGAAATGCAAATTTTGTTGCTGGATGAGAAACAGTATAGTAAGTTGGAAAAGTAGGGAGGCATTGTTATTACAAGGACTATTGTTGTGTGCCTTCAAGTCATGTCTGACTTACGACAATCTTAAGGCAAACCTGTCACAGGGTTTTCTGGAGCTGAGAGTGTGTGATGTGCCCAAGCTCACCTAGTGGGTTTCCATGGCCAAGCCAGGAATCAAACCTTGCTCTCCAGAGCCACAGTCCATCACTAAATCCAATACACCATGCCGGCTCACACAGACTATTACTCAGAAGCCAATATTTCAGCCACTCAATCTAGCTTCAAGGAAAAGAGATTACACCTAAATATTAGGATTATGTGACAGTGGGACATGCTGCTCAGAGTGCCCTAGAGCAGATCATTAAGTGGTCGATTTGTAACTACTTAGAAAGCAATGCTGTGATCACTAAAAGTTAACAAGAATTTCTCAGAAACAAGTCATGCTATACTAATCTTATCTCTTTTTATGACAGAATTACAAGTTTGATAGATGAAGGGAATGCTGTGGATGTAGCATTTCTTGACTTCACTAAGGGCTCTGACAAAGTTCCTCACGATATTCTTGCAAAGAAGATAGTAAAATGTGAGCTAGACAGGACTACCATCAGATGGATTTACTATTGGTTGACTGAGCAAACTCAAAGGGTGCTCACCAACGGCTAATTTTCATCCTGGAGAGAAATGACCAGTGGGGTCCCACAGGGTTCTGTCCTGGGCCCAGTGCTACTCAACATCTTCACCAATGACTTGGATGAAGGAGTGGAGGGCATGCTGTTCAAATTTGCAAATGATACCAAATTGGGAAGGATTGCCAATACCCCAGGGCACAGGATCAAAATTCAAAATGACCTTGACAGATTGGAGAGCTGGGAGAAAGCTAACCAAATGAGTGTCAACAGAGAGAAATGTAAGGTCCTACACCTAGGCAAAAAAAAAAAAAAATGAAATGCACAGATATAGGATGGCAGACACCTGGCTGGACAACAGCATGTATGAAAGAGATCCAGGACTCTTAGTGTACCACAAGCTTAACATAAGTCAGCAATGTAATGCAACAGCCAAGAATGCCAACACAACTCTTGGTTGTATGAATAGGAGTATGGTGTCTAGATGGAGGAATGTAATAGTACCACTCTATTCTGCTTTGGTTAGACCTCATCTGGAATATTGCGTCCAGTTCTGGGCACCTCATTGCGAGAAGGATATTGACAAGCTGGAATGTGTCCAGAGGAGGGTTACCAAATGGTTAATGGTCTGGAAGCCATGCCGTATGAGGAGCATCTTAGGGAGCTGGGTATGTTTAGTCTGCAGAAGAGAAGGTTAAGAGGGGACATGATAGCCATGTTTAAATATTTGAAGAGATGTCATGTCGAGGAGGGAGTGGGCTTGTTTTCCACTTCTCCAGAGACTAGGACAAGGAGCAATGGATTCAAACTGCAGGAAAAGAGATTCTGCCTAAACCTCAGGAAGAACTTCCTGATGGTCAGAGCTGTTCATCAGTGGAATATGCTGCCTTGGAATGTGGTGGAGTCCCCTTCTTTAAACAGAGGCTGGATGGCCATCTGTTGGGAGTGCTCTGATGTGTGTTCACGTATGGCAGGGGGTTGGAATGGCTCGCCTCTGTGGTCTCTTCCTCATTATGGTCTCTCCTTTTGTGGAGGTTTTTAAATAGAGGCTGGATGGCCATCTCTCAGGAGAGTTTTGATTGTATATTTCCGCATAGCAGAGGGTTTGGCTTGCTATTGGAAAGTATGCTTTAGTGAATGGCACCAGGCAGGAAGATGAAAGAGAAACATACATACGATCAGTGGAATATCGTTTTTGTAGTTAGTATGCCTACAATCTGCCAAACCTTTTATAAGAAGAGGTTAAAGACACTCACTGCCCTATAGGGTGGCCAGCCACATCCAAAATAGGATGAGATCCTGTGCCTATAAATGTTGTGTAAAAGAGGAAAATTCAGTAGATGCAGTTTGCATAACAAGATTTATTTGCTACAAAAAAGTTTCTACACAACTGTTACACATGCCCTAGAATAATCTTCTCCATTTGGCAGCCTTATAAAAGATTTCAATAATTCAGATAACTTGATTCCTGCATGTCAGAGGATTGGACTAGATCACCCTTGTGGTCCTTTCCAACTGCATGTACCTATGGATCACAGACTATAACTATAGGACAAGAAATAGCTGTGGCCTATGGTTAGAGAAACTGTTGTTTAAATTTACATAGGCCAGCGTTTTAACTGTTTGCATGAAGACTCAGCAATATGTGTATTTTGAAGATACGTGTTATTTTCTTGACATTTCTGGATGTACATTGGCTGTGACGTGGCTTTCCTGTTAATGAACACCTGTTGAACACCAGTGAGTAATACCTAAGGCTCTTTTTTTTAAAAAAAATCCCAGTTTTGCTGCAGCAGCACTTTTCAAATCAGGTATAACTAAATAAAGCAAGATACAAATTGTAATAGCAGAGAGTAATAGAACACTGTCACAAGTTGGGGTGTCTTGACTAGCATGAATGGACTTGTAGCTGTAGTTTGGCTTGACAAATCTGATGGGTATTCAGAGATACAGATGAGATGTACCTTGATGACTTTAGCCTTCTGTGTATATTCACCTATCAGAGTTGGGAGAGGACAGAGAGTCAGAAGGAGTTTTTACAGTTAACAATTTGAGCAGAGATGAACACAGTGTGTGAGAGCGATGCAATCTGCCTGAAAATAAAACCCATTGGGCATAGATGCTGTTTGGGGATAGAGTTGTGGGCTAATATGGGCAGGAATCTATGCCCACCACACTTAACCCTAGGCTGAAATTCACAAATCTCAGACAGAAATCTATATACACCCACATTTCCTCAAGGAAAAAAAATCCACCCATCTCAGGAAGAAATCTATTCATCCTATGTTGTTGCTGTTGTTATTAGTTGCTGTCAAACTGATTTATAAAGACTCTGTGAATGAGAGAGTTCCAAATCACTATGTTAGTAATAGCTTGGCTCAGGTCTTCTAAACCCAGGGCTGTGGCTTCCTTGATTGAGTCTATCCACATGTAATGTGGCTTTCCTCTTTTCCTCTTTCTTTCTACCTTAAAAGCATTATTGTCTCTTTTAATGAATTATGTCTTCGCATGATGTCTCCAAAGTATAATAGTCTCAGTATAGTCATCATAGCTTCTAGAAAGAGTTCAAGATTGATTTGCTTTTGGACGCATTTATTTGTCTTTTTGGAAGTCCATTGTATTTGTAGAATTCTCTTTCAATGCCACATTTCAAATGAGCTGACTTTCTTCCTATCTCTTCTCTTCAGTGTCTAGCTTTCATAATCATATATAGATATTGGAAATAAAATGGTATGGATGATCCTGACTTTAACATTTATTCAATGGAATATCTTTTCATTTGAGCATCTTATCTAGTTCCTTTACAGCTGCCCAATCTTCTGTACCAATCTTCTGATTTCTTGAGGAGTCTCTATTCCGATTCTGACATAAGTCAAGATACAGAAAATCATTAACTATTTCAATGTCTTCCTTGTCTGCTTTAAAGTTATGTAAATAATCTGTAGTCACTATTTTTGTTTTTGCATTTGCTTCCTTGATTTTCTTCAATAGTCATTCCAAGTCTTTACAATATTCCACTAGTGGCATGGTGTCATCTCATATCTTATACTTTTGATGTTCCTTCCTCCAGTTTTCACACCTCCTCCTCACACATCTTCCTGGGGGTAATGGTGGCACAGCCACCCCTGCATTGTACTTAGATTCAGCTCTACAACCTGCTGAATCAAACAACAGTGCAAAAATGGATAAGTGAGTAAGAGTAGTCTATACAGGCTATAGCACTATCAGAAAAGCTAAAATATAAAGTGAGATTAGATAAGCAAAAATCAAAGTGAAAAAATTTGGGAGTATTTTGTTATTTATTTGTTATTTATGTGAAGTTTGGATTTAAACCACCATCTGAGCAAACTTTTTTCTGAGAAAGTGTATTTTTGAATCTCAAGAACAATATAAAACAGATTTCTCAGTACTCTGAATATGAGCTAGATCTACAATGATAGACAATGATATATATTAGGCTTATTAACTACAATGGAGATGGGGGAGGGGAGGAGGACATGGACAATTAATAGCTATATGCTAACAAATGTTTGTAATGGGAACATTTATTTTAAAAAAAACACTGCTGAATTAGGCAGATGTGAAGTTTGTTGGAGGCCAGAAAATCAAAACAGTCTAACTATACTTAGAGTACTGCTCAGATTTCCAAATGTTTCCAAAAGTAGAGCAAACTTTCAGAGATAGAATAGCAAACCATTTGAGGAGGAAAGCAAGGCCAGGTAAGAAATGGGAATGTGTTTGATGTGAATAAGTTTGGCAGAACAGACCCATAGCGAACGAGGAAAATCACTAGAAGATTGAACTGGAATCACTGAGGCAGGCTACGTCAGGGGCTGGACAACTTCAGCGAAAAATGAGGGCAAGGGCCTGTTCCCCTGCCAGTTAGAAAGGAAAAGGTTTGTTAATACCTGCTTGCCAGAATAAGGCTTACTGCTGACATACGGTATGTGTTCTTAAAAAATGGAGGGAGATGAACGAATGTATGGAGCAGCCGTACAAAGTGGTAGAAGACAGAAGAATATATGGTAAAAGAGAACATGTACGTTATTTAGGAGAAGAACCTGTTACCCTGCTTGCTGGGGATTCCCAACGCCTGTCAAAATTGTCTCCTGTGGGGAAAATTAGCTAAGAGCACTGCTTTAGAAATGCAAAGAGGGCAGGGTAATTAAGGATCTTTAACCCAACCTTTATGGGGTCAGGCTCAGTCAGAAATCACACACAAAGGTCCAGTGAATGACTTTATTGAATAACAATAGTTTGCACTCACGCACACACACAAACACACATCCCAGGGCTAATAGAAATGAAGAGTGGAAGTAAGATAGAGAGAGATTGTTGAGAGATAATACTGCACCTCCTCCTGAAGTCTTTTGGTCAGCTCAGCGAAGAAGAGACGCTGAGGAGGGAGGGGGGAGCGATCAATTGGTACTCATTGCATCGCCTTTCCTCTCCTGCCCCTGCCTAACTAGCCCAAAGACAGGGACTATTTGTAGGAAAAATTTACTTTGAAGGCAAATTCTTTCCCGGGGAACAGAAACAGAATAAGAAAAACACCTCCACACGTGGCATTTCTCAGAAGATAACAAAGTGTCATCTAAATAACAGCTTTGAGGCTGTGGTGTGAGTTTCTGGAGATGGATTTGATAAGGTTTTATTGCTTCCAGTGCCCAGTCTTCCAGAAACACTTTTACTCCCTTCAAGTGGACTCCTTAAAAAGTTAAAGAACTTTTGTCCACCATGGGTTATCACAACATGAGTCTCCTGTTGCTACGTGACTTGGGATTTACTGGCCTAATCTGGCTCTCTTCGATCGTATGACCGTTATGGTCTACGTGCACATCCGAGTGACCTCTCTGGTGGGTTAGATTAATTTTATATCAAAGTTGCAGACCTCGGGACAGGGTTTGGCAAAGGGCCAACAAACCCAAAATAGAGTGTTGCTTGTGCATAAATTGTCCTCTGTTCCAAAGAGTCTGGGTGGCCTTGGGCACAGTCCTCCAGGCTGAAAATGCTATTGCTTAATGCCAGGTTGGTGAATGGGAAAACAACTGACATTCAGGACTTGATTCTAGAGGAGCATTCCAACCTGGCTGAGTGAAGCTCTCAGGAGGAGAGCAGTAATCTCTCTGAGCTTGCCAGTCAGCTTTCTCTGGACAGTAGCAAGTAAGATCTGGGGGGTGGGGAGGTAAAGTTGTAGTGGTCTATCATTATTCTACCTCTCCCGACCAGGTGTTCTGTCACCTTCTCCGCCCTTAAGAAGGACAGTTTTTTCTGAGAAACAGGCAAATGACCAGAGGTTTCTTGGTTCAAAGGCTAGATGCCAGATTTATTGAGTACAAAAGTATAAAAGTAAAAAAAATATGAGTCTGCTGCAGCAGGGTGCCGGAGGTCCGGGAACAAAGGCCAGAGGCGGGGCAAGGCCTTTTTACCCAGGCAAACAGTATACACACCCACTGCGGCATTTTTTAACCAACCATAGACCCCCTGTACCATATTAGGTAATGTCCAGAGGAGGCGCTTCAGGTGAGGTAGAGCCATGAGTCAGCAGATGGGAGCGGGGGGGCTAGAACTCCTACGTACGTGACTACCTCCTGGCTTATAATGGAGATTATCTTTCTTTTACTCACAGTTTCCCCCCTCACATAGGAGGACTAGCCCATCCCGTACCCTTGAACTAAGAGTTGAGTCTCTCTGACAACATCAACTCTTCGAGGCAGTTCAGTGGACCCTTTGTTAAGTAGTGAATTGCAGAAAATTGGTACACATTGCAATAAACAACAGAAACATAGGGCTATACAGGTAAACAAAATAAAAATGACAAAGACACCTTTCACCCATCCAAGATTCGGTAGCCAGTTAGTGAGCCATGACCACCACTCTTCATTTCTCGGGGAATAAGTTTTACAGATGTCACCAACCACCTTGTGTAATTTGTTCACATCTTCTTCAATGTATCCAGACTCATTGATGTAGTGGCAGCAGGTGGTGTTTAACCAAAAATATAACCCTCCTTCTTTGCTAAGCAGGTAATCCAGGGCCAATTTATGTTGGGCTAATACACCTGCAAGCGAGTCCACCTCAGTCTGCAGGGCGTTTATTCCATGTGCTGTGGTATTGGCCAGGATTTCCAGCTGAGCAGAGAGTCTCCGAATTTGGCGTATATTTAAAGCAACTCCCACCATGGGGAATATGATAGCTCCCAGTCTTCCCCCTTCTGACAAGTAAGTGTTATCACGATCATACCCATAACTTTCGTCATATGCTCTCTTCTTCACCCGGTGCCATCTGAATTGTCTGTCCCAGGCTTCAATAGGCTGTTGGAGGGGGTGGAACTGAATTCCCCCCATTGAGAGAGAACCAATAGTACAAGTTCCTTTCCAGACTGGGGGAAAGGCTTTGCCCGCCCAATGGCCGCAAAGCCAGTATATCCCGGAGGGCAGGCCATAGGTCCACTGACCAGTATGCAAGCTGGCTTCTTCTTGGAGTTTAATTAATGGAGAATGGCCCCTACGGTTCCCATATAATTCGATGAAAGCATCATTACAACTAAAAGGGAAGCTCATATTGGGGTACCTTCCTGGGCAGGCCTGTGGAAATTCAGGGAGTTCAAATGTTACATTACAGTTGGGATAATCTCCTAAAGAGATTCTCGACAAGGGGATTCTCTGGGTTCGACCTCCCTGCAAAACAGCATAGTACCCTTCACGAGAGGTGTTCCATCGACGCACGCACAAGGGGGCCAATGGTGGATCCCCTCGTCGGCTCAAAATGAACTGGCCGGGATCCTTTAAAGGGTCTGCACTGACCTGGAAGGTTCCGTATACAGTGGTTCTATTCCAGCCAGTAAGATTCAGAGTGTCTACTGGTACGACAGGCCATCCCTGTAAATGAGAGGAAGGGCCATACGTACAAACCCAACATTTGGTGACATTTGCCACTTGGGAAATATTATGAACCAGTTGATGGAAAATGTTCTCATGCCAACTAGCCTGAGTGCTCTCAGGCAAGTAGGTAATCAATAATACAAGGAACAGGCACTTCATAATAGCAAGATATCAAAACGCAGTGTATAAAAAGATTATAAGTCGGTGCAATCAGTGCAATTCGTTCTAAAACTATTGTCAGTGTAATCAGGCCTAAACTACTACAGTGGTTAACAGACACAGTTCGAAATCCAATACTGAGGTCTCAGGTCAGCCTCCGGAGTGACTCTGAGAAATAAAGTCTCTGAAGGATCAAAAATTTGGCGCGTTTCTCCTAAACAGCAGCTTGAGTCCGTCGCTGGCGTCCTCTTGGGTCACCCTCTACCTTCTGGGTTCCGGCACCTTTTTAACTCTGGAATGATGAATCCAAGGTTTGTGGCCCTGGACCTTAACAGCGGTATCGGTAGTCAGCAGCACCTGGGCAGGTTTGGTCCACGCCGGGGACAAGGGTCGTCTTCCCCAGATCTTTACGACCACCCAATCACCAGGCTGAATGTTATGCACCGGACCATCAAGGCTGAAAGGACGTTCCTGTAAGGACAAAAAGTGAACAGAGGCCAGAACAGTGCCCAAAGAACATACATACTTTTGTAACACTGCATCTCCTATCTCAACCTCCCCCCTCAGGCTTCCCGGACAGAGTTGGCTAGGCCAGGGGCGACCGAATACTCTCTCAAAAGGAGAGAGTTTCAGAGGACCTTTTGGAGTGATTCTAGCCTTTGTGAGGGCCAGAGGCAACGCCTTAACCCAGGGTAAGTCAGTTTCTAGGGAAATTTTAGTCAGGTGAGTCTTAAGCGTAGAGTTCATCCGTTCCACCATCCCGCTTGCTTGGGGATGGTAGGGGGAGTGGAATTTCCAGGTGATGTTGAGTGTCTTCATCAGTTTCTGCAGGATCCGCGAAGTAAAATGGGGTCCCTGGTCAGAATCAAGTCCACAAGGCAGAGACCAGCGAGGTAGGACAGACTCCAATAGGTGTTTCACAACTTCTCTTGCCTTGCAGGTCCTACACGGAAAGGCCTCAATCCATCCTGAGAACTTGCAGACAAGGACTAACAGATACCGAAATCCCAGGGCTCTGGGGAATTCAGTGAAGTCAATTTGCCAATATTGCCCTGGATATATAGAAGGGTTGTGCAGATGTCTCCTAGCCCTGTCTGGGCGATTTCCATGAGCAGGATTCACCTGTTGGCAGATTTCACAAGTACAAAAATAGATGCTAGAGTAGATCTTACGGATGGTCCATCGAAATATCTTCTCCACAGATGTATCAAGGCTTCTTCTCGTAGATGTGTCTGTTGATGAATCTTCTCAACCAGTGGTCGCTGAACAGAAACTGGGATCCAAATCCGGTTGGTTTCAGGGTGAATGAGCCAGCTCTGGACTTGGCGGTACCCTGCGTTCTTGGCTGTGGTGTAGTCTTCTGGAGTGTATGGTAGCTTCTCAGGAGGCATTGGGATGGCTACTGTGTTCACAGTGCACTCTCGAGCAGATCCTCTGCGCGCTGCTAGTTTTGCTTGTTCATCAGCGAATCTATTTCCTTTGGCGATTTCTGAATCTTCTTTCTGATGCCCTTTACAGTGAACAATGGCAAGTTCTTGTGGTAAATGGACTGATTCCAATAATTCCTTTATTCCATTTCTATGCTTAATTGGGCTGTCAGATTGGTCTAGCAGCCCCTTCTCCTGCCAGAGTTGAGCGTGGGCATGTACAAGTCCCCAGACGTACTTGGAGTCCGTGTAGATGGTTGCACGCAGACCTTTAGCATATCGGGTTGCTTGGATCATGGCTTCTAATTCCGCTCTTTGAGCTGAGCAAGCGGCAGGTAGAGCCCCAGATCTCACGAGTGTCCCAAGATGGTCCACTACGGCCCATCCAGTGTGTCGGATTCCCTGTTCTACGAAGCTGGAGCCATCTGTGAACCAGATGACATCTGGATTTTGAAGGGGAGTTTCAGAGAGGTCTGGCCATGGTTTGGTCTGGAAATCTATGGTGGTCACGCAGTCATGGAGGGGTTTGCTGAACTCAAGTTTCGGAATCTCGGGGAGGTACTCTGCCGGATTACTTCTCTCTATTCTGAGCACAGAAACCCTTCCATCTTCCAGCATGAGGGCCTGGCACTTTGCCAAGCGGTCTGACGTCATCCAAGTTGGTCCCGTAGTTCCAGTATGGAACGAAGAGCATGCGGGGAATATACCGTAAGTTGTCCTCCAAAGGTCAATTTCAATGCTTCTTTTATCATGAGAGTGGCTGCTGCCACTGCTCTCAGGCAGGCAGGCCAACCTCGAGCAGTATCATCTAGGTTCTTACTGAAGTAAGCAATCACCTTCGGTGCCAGATCTGATGATTGAGTGAGCACTGCTTTTGCCACTCCTTCCTGTTCAGCTACAAAGAGAATGAAGAGCTCTGAGGGGTTAGGAAGGTACAGAGCAGGAGCAGAGGCTAGGCAGGCTTTCAGTTGATCTGTTGCAGTCTTAATAATTGGGTCCTCGGGAAGTAGGTTATGACCAGCCTTCTCAGACTCCGCCATAATGGAATACAAGGGTTTAGACAGGTTTCCATAGTCCCAAATCCATAGCCTGCAGAACCCTGTCAGGCCCAGGAAAGATCTGAGTTCCTTGATGGTTCGGGGCGTTGGTATTCGAAGAATTGCCTCAACCCGCTCAGGGGCCAAGGCTCGCTGTCCTGCAGAGATGTCATGGACCAAAAAACGGATCTTAGGCTGGATTAACTGGGCCTTTTTCTCGGAGGCTTGGTATCCTCGTTCAAGCAGGAAAGTCAGGAGTGAAATAGTCTCTTCTTCACAGGCGAGTTGGGTCTCGGTTGCCAAGAGCAGGTCGTCCACATATTGAAGTAGAATAGTGTTCTGTTTCCGAGGCCAGTCTCGGAGATCTCGGGCTAGCGCTTGACCAAAGAGAACTGAAGAGTTCTTGAAACCCTGTGGCAAGCGGGACCACATGGCTCTTTGGACATTTCCGCCGTCATCCAAGGGGTAAGAGAAGGCAAATATTTTCTGGCTTTCAGGGTGAAGTGGGATGCAAAAGAATGCATCTTTTAGATCCAAAACCGTGAACCAGGAGTGTGTAGGTGACAAGACACTGAGCAGCGTGTAGGGATCAGGAACAAGCTGGGGTTGATCCTGGGTAGCAGAGTTAACGGCGCGGAGATCATGTACAAGATGAAGACCTCCCGACGGTTTTTGGACTGCTAGGATGGGGGTATTCCAAGGTCTACAATCAACTGGCCCATGAGTGATGACGTCCCCTTCAACCAATTTCTCTATCAATTTGGCTAGTCCCTCTCTGAGGTGTGGACGGATTTTATATTGGGACAAACATACGGGTTGTGCTCCTTCTCTTAGCCTGATTTTTACTGGCTCTACAGTAACTGCGAGTCCTGGAAGGCCTGTATCCTAAATTCCTGGAGGGATTCGGGAGGAGACTGTAGAAGTGATGTTCGTGGAATTGATATTCATAATCTTTGTAGTGACCACCGGGGGCGCTGGACCTCGCCAAAAGTCTACAGGTGTCCAGAAGGTTACTGTGTTGGTACCATCTTCTTCAAACTCTATGCACGCCCTGGTCAAGCACAACAAGTCTCTCCCCAGCAGATTCACATGGGCCTCCGGGAGCAGTAAGAAAGGTGCTTTTAATTCTCGGTGTCCAATTTGGCATTCAATTGGAGCATAAGAAACCACAGACTGGCTGCCAGTGGCTCCTCCAACAGTCACTTGCTTCTCTACAGGGACAGGTAGTGGGCGTGTAACAGCAGAAATGGCTGCTCCGGTATCTACTAGGAACTCTTGATCTTCATTGCCCACCCTCAGAGTTACCCGGGGCTCCGGGGGTGGGATGCCGGGCCCCTGACTCCCTCAGTCTGTCCAGGAATCATCCTGAGGGTTTGCAACTGGAGCCAGCTGGACTGTTTCACATTGGGGATTGAAAGGAAGGGCTGAAGGATTAGGAAAAGAGTTCCCTCCGCCTCTCCCCCTATTCTTCTGAGGACATTGGGCTCGCCAGTGCCCAAACTGTTTGCAGTAAGCACATTGTGACTTCCCCAACCTTTCTCTTCCCATTTGTCCTCCTCTTTCCATTCCGCCATGAGCCATCCCTCTTCCACGTCCCCCAGGTCCCTGGCCAACAGCTGGCTGGGCTTGTTGCATTGATACAGCCATCACCCGTGCCTTTTGTTTCTGTTTTTCTTCATCCCATCTCACATAGACCTTCTGGGCTACCCTTAACAGTTCACCTATATCCCTTGCATTCCAATCCTCCATTTTCTGCAATTTATTTCTGATGTCAGGCCAAGTCCTAGTAACAAAATGGAATACAAGGAGACTCTGTCCATATTCACCATTCACGTCTAGCCCAGAGTATTTCATTGCCCGTTCCTTCAATCTCTGGAGGAAGGCAGAAGGCGACTCATCCTTTTCCTGTTGAATGTCAAAAGCCTTGTGGGGGTTCTGAGAGCGGGGAACTGAATATTTAATTCCAGCAATAATCAGAGCTTTCAGATCTTCCATTTTCTGCCTATCCGCCTCTGCCCTGTTGTCCCAACGTGGATCTTGGTTGGGGTATTTCTGTTCTGCAGGGACAGATCCATCAGTACCTGGAGGATGGGCCTTCTCCCACTCCAACATAGCTGCTTTCCTAATCATAATCATCTCTTCCCCAGAGAACAGAATGTTGAGAATGGCCATCAACTCTTTCCAAGTATAGATGGAGGGTCCCAGAAATTGCTGAAATTGCTCTGCCACTCCAACAGGGTCTTCAATAAGAGACTTCATTGTCTTTTTAAATTCTCTAACCTCCAAGCTGGACAGGGGGTGATCAACATAACTAATTCCACCCCTGCCATCTGGGACTTCTCTCAAGGGGTACACAGCCACATTTGCCAGTTTGGCGTTAATTTTATCCAGTGGAAGGCGTTCCTGATCTTTTAAAAGCTGAAGCAATTCCTTCTGGAGGGGTTTATAAAACGGAGACGTTCCTGGAGCTGAGCCACTAGAGGGCGCAGTAAGACCAGTGGAGGAGGAGGATGCCTGAGCTACTGGCTGTAAAATAGCTGTACTTGAGCCCCCCCCGGCCCCGCCTTCTTCAAAATCTGGATTTACAGGAGGAGGAGGAGTGTAATTAGCCACCTCATCAGCCAGGAGGCTAGCCTCAGCAGCTGGCTGCGGATATGGCGGAGGGGGTAGATGATCTAGAGGATCCCATCCCCCTCGCTTAAGCTTTTGTAATTGAGAAGATTCAGAAGCTGTTACTGGGGAAAGAATCTGGGCAATAGCCATCACAGCCTTTGAACTGTCCGGGAGGCGATGTGAGGGGGGGTCAGGAAACCCAAAAGAGGAATTTTTAAAAACTCTCATGTATTGTTCCTCAACAGTTTTCCCAGATGAATCTAACCAATTAATCCAAGCTTGCAATGCTAGCTTATCAAATGTTCCATTTGTGTCCCACTTAGGCATTCCAGGAACCCTATATTGAGGCCAGATTTCCGTGCAATACTGGACCATTTGCTTTTTAGACAGTCCCTCCCCCACATCCTTCCAATTCTGCAACACGCACCTCAAGGGAGTAAGGGGGGATCCTGCCCCCGGGTTTTTCTCCCTTATCTGTTTCTGTTTTGAACTTTTTAAACCCATCTCTACTATTGCAAACTGAAAGCAAAACACACAGGGAACGCAAATTCACAGGCAATTCACAGACAATTAACACATCAATTGACAGACAGAAGAGACAGCGTCTGCTTCGCTCTTTCTTGGCAGTTTCAAAACACCCCCCTCCCAAACACACACACAAGCATACCACAAAGCTGAAACAGGGAATTCCAAACTGAACTCAGGCCCAAAGGCGGCTACCTAAGGGCAGTCTCTAAATTTTGGAGACTTACCAGAGGGAGAGGAAAGCTGCAGGCACGTTGTCGTCCCGAACCTCAACCCTTAAATTTTCAAAGCTTTTGAATCAGGAAGCAGTGCCTTATCTTTGCCTCTGATCAGGAGCGTACCATGATAATTCCCATCACGTCACAAGAGAGACGTTGGCGCCTGATGTGAAAATCGCTGTCCGCCACCAAGATCAGACGGTTTTCAAAGGGATGCCTTTCCCGTCTAGCCGCCTGGGCAAGAGGACTGATTTAGGGTGGAATCTCTCAACTCCTGCCCGTTTCTCTGCCGGGCCCCACGTTGGGCGCCATAAAACTGTCACCTTCTCCGCCCTTAAGAAGGACAGCTTTTTCTGAGAAACAGGCAAATGACCAGACGTTTCTTGGTTCAAAGGCTAGATGCCAGATTTATTGAGTACAAAAGTATAAAAGTAAAAAAAATATGAGTCTGCTGCAGCAGGGTGCCGGAGGTCCGGGAACAAAGGCCAGAGGCGGGGCAAGGCCTTTTTACCCAGGCAAACAGTATACACACCCACTGCGGCATTTTTTAACCAACCATAGACCCCCGTACCATATTAGGTAATGTCCAGAGGAGGCGCTTCAGGTGAGGTAGAGCCATGAGTCAGCAGATGGGAGCGGGGGGGCTAGAACTCCTATGTACGTGACTACCTCCTGGCTTATAATGGAGATTGTCTTTCTTTTACTCACAGTTCCATCTCACAGTTTGTGGGGTTTGAGTGTGTACTTGAAAGTTGGTGGCTAGGACAATTGTTGTACCATGTTGTTCCTGAGCCAGACAGAAGAGGCTCAAGGTTGATGTAGAAGTCCCCCTCAGCTTGTTGTGTTGGGGGATTTCATCATCCAGGCTGAGACTGACCTTTCACTTCCTACATCTTCCTGAGGATAAAGATAGTGAAGAGGTGCAAGCACCAAGAGACACTGCATGTCAAGGAAGAAACCAACCTTACTACTAATAGCAGCAAGAAGCAAAGAAAGGTGCTGGTGGCAGGTGAATCATTGCCCAGGGGTAGCTTGTATGCCAGCTGGACAAGGTGAATTGGGAAATGTGCTGTAACCAGATGTCACTGACAACTCGCTGAAGTTCATCAAGAACAGTGAGAAGAACCCCTTTGTCTCAATTCATGTGGGCAGCAACAATACTGCAAAGAACACCTTTGACCAAAACACCTTGTAGCATGAAGCCCTGGGTAGGAAAGTAAAGAATTTAGAGGCATAGGTATATTGTCACCAATACTAGTGAAAAATTGAAGACTACACAGGGATAAGAAGATACTGTAGGTGAATGACTGGCTATGCAGATGCTGTTGAGAGGAGAGGCTTGGCTTCTGAAATTGGTTTTTTTTAAAAAAAATAAAAAAATAAAGGTTACCAGTACGGTTGTTATGGTCCCTGCATTCCCCCCCCACACACACACAATTGCCATGGTTTAATATAAATAAAACCTGAGGTGAATGGAAGGTCAATCCAGAAAGAGGCAGATTACTAACAGTAAATGCGAGATAGCAAGGCAGGTCAGCTACACCCCCTCCTAGGCAGAAACTGAAGTCATTGTCAGGCAGATTGCAGGGCACCTCCAGAGACAATAGGCTTTTGAAAAGAGCCAGACATCTCAGAGCAGAAAGGGGAAATCCCCACCAAACAGTGATTGTTTTAACACAGGTCCCTTGCACCTGGATGCTTCCCTGTTGTGTCCTCTCAACCTCTCCACAATATAGAGTTATTACAACAGCCATTACCCTTTGGTCACCTAAACACTAAAACCATCAACTCTGTTTGGACTTCATTGTGTTGCAACTCCCATTGTCTGCTTGGCTGGGATAGCAATTCACACCCATACCTGCAAGATATTTTTTGGGTATAAGAAGACTGAGTTTTGAGCAGCGCAAAGAAATTTCTCGCTTGTCCTTACCTTCCTACCTAAGTCATGTCACCGTTCTTTCTTCACTGCTCTCTGGATTGGTAATTCTTGCCCAAATCCCTCAAAGTCCTTTATTCACACTTTCCTCCCTTTACCTTCGGTTAGTTCCTGTATGAGTGTTGGAATCTTTTTGCATGCTTGTGTGAATCTTCAATAAAACACATTTTATTTTGCATTTGGAATCTCCAGCTGGTTCTTTCCTGCAAGGACTCCATAAACATAGATGGGAGATCTCTGTAAGTTACCCCCCTCTCACAGGCCTCCTATTTTGAGCCTAATAAATTCCCTGTTGCCACATGGAGGTACTGTCATCATGAGTGGACCCCTGAGTCACCCACATTTTGGGGGTAACAGAGATGGGCTGCATCTCACAACAATGGGAACAAATGTCTTTAGCAGAATGATTTAGATGGCTGATGAAATCATTACCAAAATTTCAGATGATACAAAAATGGGAGAGTAGCTAAGACACTGGAAGATGGAGCCAGAATTCAAAAGGACCTTGATAAACTAGAAAACTAATTTGAAATTAATAAAATGAAATTGAACACAAACAAATGCAAATTCTACAGTTGGACCACAAAAGACAAATGCACCGGGGGGGGGGGGTCCGGTGTATTGTGGGCAGTGGAAGACATGATTTGGTGCTCATCAGTAAAGACAGGCATGATCACACACTCTGAGGCTTTCTACTTGACAAGAGGGGACCCTTCTGTCAAGGAAAGGGTTCCCTGATTCACAGGGAACCCAAAGATCTTTGTTGGAACTGCGATCAGGAACAGATCAGCTGCAGCAGAGACCTGGGCTGTTAGAAGACATTGCAAGCCTCAGTGGAACCCAGGGATGGGAAGTTTTTCTCCCAGTTATGGACTTAACATTTCCTGTCACTGGACCCCTTGGTAATTATATTTGATTCCTTTTTTTAAAAAATTGATATCTATGAAAATCAAGGAGCTCTTATATGCTACAGCTGGAGAATGTAACTTAATGTTCCTTTCTTTCTCACACTTGGATTTAAAGTGACAGTACTTTTACTTTTTATTAACTATCTATATTGTGGTAATAGAATTGGAATTTGCTTATTAAATTGCATCATCTTCACCCAGATGGATGTACTCTTTTAGAAGGATTAAAAGACAAACTTTTAACTTTGGATTTTATTGCTTTTTATGTATTTTCTCGTTTGGAACTCTGATTATTGGACAGCATCCAATAATTAGGATTCTAAGTAATACTGGGGTTTGTAGTTTAGGGAGGGGCATTTAGAATTCTCAGCCAGATAGCTCTTTGGCCTCAGTAAACGACAACCCCAGAATTCCACAGAATGTTGAAAGTAGAATAAGAGCACTATAACAGTATAGTGTGGAAAGGTCCTTAGTTATTTTTTAAAATTACTTTTAATTAACTAACACTTAAAAACTACAAAACTAGTTTTTTTAAAAAAAACCTCCACAATGACCTTCTCAGATATGCTTTTGAAAAAAGTAAATATTACTCACTACACATTAAAAAATTTTTTACTAGTCATTACATTATTTTCAAAAAGTAACAACATTGGTAACATCATTCTAAAAAAGTAGTTTATTATAGGCAAGATCCATTACTTCTAACACATTAGTTCCATGCTCTAAAGTTTCCAATATTTTTTGAGCCAGTCAGGAAATGTCAGCCTTCTGCTACTTGGCGAAATAACTGGAGCTTACCAGGTGTGCAGCAGCAGCATTTCCCCTCCTCCATGTATGAATCCCTGGGCTCTAGTCATTACCTTGCAACATAATGGAAACAAAAAAAGGTGGATTTATGCAGATATTCCTTTCCAGTCAACAGAAAGGGAGGGCTTATGGATAAACCACTGACCTACTCACACTCCTGAGCTAAGCAAGCGTAAGAACGCTGAATCAAGCCCCAACTGGAAGTTAAGGCAAAACATTCCTCTCTGTCTCTCAGCCAGCTAAACGAGCACCAGCAGGCATGCTCAGTACAAAGGCAGGAAGCCACACAGTGATAAAGAAGAGACCAACCCAGCAAATGTAGCAGTTAAGTATACCATGGTTGCTACTAGAACAAGATTTTTCTTGAGAGGCATGGATGTTGCTGACTCCTTTGCCCATATTATATCACTGGCATCAAAACTTTTATTTGGAAAGACACAGATGTGTGACACTGTTGATTAGCATTTGCTACCACTGACCATAGTATCCTTCTGAGTTGTAGTTGTTGCTGTTGTTGTTGTGTGCCTTCAAGTCTTTTCTCACTTATGGCAACCCTAAAATGAGCCTATCACATGAGATTCTGGGTTTGTTGTTGTATGCCTTCAAATCATTTTGGACTTATGGTGACCCTAAGATGAACCTATCAAAAGCTTTTCTGGGACTGAGAATGTGTGATGTTCCCAAGGTCACCCAGTGGGTTTCCATGATGGGGGAACTGAACCCTGCTCTCCAGGGTGCAATGCTCAGACCACTACACCACACTGGATGCTTTACAATAGTTCCACTTGCAATGGATGACCATTTCCAGAAGGTGGTGCTGGGAAATTTCTGCTTGATTCCACGGCATTTGTATTTCAGAGTCCCACAGTCTTCCATCTTGTGTCTCATGTCATTCAACAGCAACATGAAACCCCCAAGTAAGGTCACCTGAGAACTTGCAATGTATTATCACCAATGCAGGACAAACATGTGTATGGTGTATGTGGTTTCAGCGTTGGACTGTGAGTCTGGAGACTAGAGTTCAGTTCCCTGCTCAACAATAGAAACCCACTGGGTGACCCTAGGCAGGCCACACTCTCTCAGCCTCAGAGGCAGGCAAAGGCAAACTCTCTTTTTAAACAAATCTGGCCAGCATAACCCCGTGATAGGTTCGCCTTAGGATTGCCATCAGTCCGAAACGACTGGAAGGCACGCAACAAAAAAATGAGGAAATAAGCCCTTTCCTCCTTACTTCCTGTAAGCCAGCCCGCTGCCCCCTCACGCATCCCACAGACATACCCAAACCCAGCTTTTGAGGCAAAGGAATTCCTGTTAGTTTCTTCTTTGTTACGTGAGTTGAAAGCAACATTTAAAATGGGGAAACAAATCTGGAAAATAAGTGCTCAGAAAAGAAAGGAACGAGAGGCACACTACCCTGCAACCGTCTGCCTGTTTTTCTGGGCGCCTCCAGTCACAAGCTCTTCTGGCTCGCAACTGAAATTCCGTACCGTTAAAGGATCTTGCGAAGACGCACTGGCGAAATGTCGGAGGGCTGCAAATGGCAGTCCGTCCGTAAACCCTTTGGCTGGAAGCACGCAGCTCAGCATCAGACTGTGCTAAGGGTTCCAGTCGATGGAGAAAGGAGGCCATTCTCTCTCTCGCGTCCCCGCCCATGACGAGGTCATTACTTTTAAAATGATAAGGTGGCGGAAAGAGCCTCCTGGTCCCACTGACCCAGTTTCAGCAGTAGGAAAGCGCTGCTAAGCGACGAGGGAGAAGGGCGCACAGTAGCCCAGCATCTCCACCTCGCTTCTGCCGGTGTTGGGCTCCTACCACTCCAAGAAAACTGTGAAGATCTGCACAGCACATCCAGCAAGGCGCAAGCACCATTTCCTGGCAGATCTGTCTGCCCCGCCCGCTTCGTAGACGGGATTTGCGCGCGCCTCGCTGGAGATGCTTCCTGCAAGCCACCAACGGTTTTCTTAAAGCGCCAAAAAGGCGACGCCACCCAGCCAGACGCTTGGCTTTATTAAGCTAAAGATTCCGCTTCAGCAAGGCTCCACTTTGGAGGCCGGACCACTAACCGGGCACGACTGCAAGCTCGGCCAGTGGCACTGCGAGAACCTGGCGTGAGCCGCTGAGGCGCATAATAGTCGCAGGAGAGTAGAACAGGCGGCCGGAAACCAAGCAAGGCGGGATAGGCTTGCTTCACCTTCCCCCGCCCTGGTTTCTTCCCTCTCTCGGAGCCAAGAGTGGGCGAACGTGCTCAGTTGTAAGGCGGCAGGAGAAGCAGCCAGGCGAGCCTCTTCTCGTTTCCCCTTCCCGAGCCGGATGCCAGGAAGCAAGGGCACAAGAATACTGTTTCTTCTTCAGTAATTTTGTCTCAAGTTGCCCTGTCTTCCTGCAGCAGGGAAAAACGCACAGATTCGGTCACCAGGAATTAACTGAACCTGACCCTCAGGTAACGTCAGCTACAAACCGCGGGCGGGGCGGGGGGCAGCCCGGCTGTGGAGTTTGAAAGGGCCTGGGAAGCGCATGAAGAGGGGCAGCTGGCACGTGGCTGTTCTCGGAGCCCCGGGGGTCCGGAGACGTCGGCGGGGTCTGCGTCGGCAGGTTGCGTGAGTCAGGGGACCGGCCTGGCCTTCTTCATGTAATGGGGGCGGCCTGCCGCTCCGTTCTCTTCTCCTAGCAGGGATTCTCTCCTATCTCGGATAAAAGCTGCTCAGTGGAATGACATCGGTCATTTATTAAATCGAGGCAGCATGGCCTGGGGCAGGGGTTTTCGAGCGGAGTGTACCTCCACATAGATCAGGTCGCTTGACTGGGTTAGCTGTTCTTTCTTCAGGCTTGGCCGCCTTTGTTTGAGCGGTACAGACACACTGAAAGCTGGATGAAAAGCGAGAGAAGGTTAAGAAGAAAGATTGGCGTATCAAGCCCTGGGATTCGTGATCCGTTTCATCCCACTGTAATGTACCCCGGAAGGAGTTAGAATCCTGGAGCTCAAGTGTAATTAAGCTAGTACATGGGTTGTGGAAATAGGAAGTTAATATAGATCATAGTAGAGATATCCTTGTCCTTTTTAAATCTGCTAACCATCAGTGTTTTCTGGTTAAGTGCTGATAGTCTTAGACTGGGGAGGGCAGAGTGCAACCTTTGGCATCTGGCCCCCAGACCCGTTTTTGTGAGCTCCAAGGGTTTTATATAACTTTTATGTACCAATTTCGGCAAAATTTCCAAAAAAAAATTTTTTTTGCACCCAAATGCTCCTCCACTAAGGGCTGTGGAGTGTATTTCCACCACAGTCCAGGAGAGGCCTTTTTTTAAAAAAAAAACACCCAAAACATGGTAAAAATGCCCCCATCCTACCTAGTTCTGCTTGTGGGCAATTGTTTATTTAATCTTTATTTTTGTGGGAGGAGGTGCAGCCCTCCAAAGTTTCCCAGGGGGCAGCATCCTTAGCCTTGCCCAGTTGCCACCCCAACTTAAGGCAAATGTTGCAGTTGCTCCCCATATGAATATATATTTTCCCAGTTTTCAGACATATACACGTGAATGATCATTGTGAATGATCATAGTTAGGTGACTGTCAAACGGGCACTGGTGCTCTCAGTCACAAATTCTGACTGAGTCTATAAATACTCATATGTGTGCATACACAGCATAATGGATTATGGCAGTTGGGCCAATATTTGGTGAACTAGTTCATGTGAATGCTGACAATTGCAGACATATGTTTTGAATGAGTGAATATAGATATATATTTAGATGTATTTTCCTTTTTTAACATATCCTGGTGAAGGGTAATGTTTAGGTTAGAGTCAATGTCCATTAGTTTCCAGATATTAGAAAAACATGTCAACATTCACATATGAATGATGGCATTTGCCAAAATCTTATGCTGGAGAAGCTGGGGAAGTCTAGCCAAAATTACACAATCTTAGGTCACTATGTTATCATGGAGGAATTAAACATGTGTTCAGCCCCACCCTCTTTTGAAATAAATGTGACAGTTTCAAAAGTGCTCTGTTGTGTGTGAATATATGCCTTCAAGTAGCTTGTCGACTTTTGGTAACCCCATGAATTTTCTACAGTTTCCATAGTCAAGGAATATGGTTTTGCCAATTCCTTTGTTTGAAATATAGCTTATAGCACCTGGTATTTGTTGGTAGTCTCCCATTCAGGTACTAACCAGGGATGACCCTCTTAAGCTTCCCAGATCAGATGAGATCTGGTGCCTTTATGATATTTAGGGCACCTCTCAACTATTACAGTGTGGCAAAAAGAGCTCTGTAGCCTCTAAAATACAGAATTCATAGACTGTGGCACACACTTTAAGTGAGAACCTACATTATCAGACATATCAAGTGTTATTTTCTGTGGTTGTTTGTTTGCAAGTAATTTCCAACTTAGGGTGACCCTAAGGATATCCTGTCAGGAACCGAATTCACACACACAAATATAACAGTGTGATTACACTATTTATTAGGAGCGTGATACATAGTACAGGACTTCAGTGAATGATCTGAGGCAGTTTAGCAGAATCCAAACATAAGTAGCAAAAGATACTTTCCCACAAAAGCAGATATCAGGAAACCTTGAAGCAGCTAAGTCTTGGCTGGTAGTTCTTATCAGAGCTGCATTCCTGGCTTTGTTTACCTAACGGTCTCTGGTTTGTTTCGTTGGTTACAAGCAAGCAGCTAATTACTACTAATATTACGTGTCCTGTGCTGAAAATATGGAGGGCTACCCGACAGATCCTATCATAGGCTTTTCTTGGCAAGATTTATTCAAAGGGGGTTTTGGCTTTGCCTTCTTCTGATGCTGAGAGATTGTGACGTGCCACTCAGTGGATTTCCATGGTTTCCATTGTCCAACATTCATACCACTATACCACATTGGCTCTCATTCAGTTGGTAGAAGTAGGTATACAAGAAGAACATGAGTGCAGAGGAGAAAAATGAGGATAAAAGGCTATGCAGACAAAAAATGTTTGATGTTTTTGCCTTTTGTTAGAGAAGTTCTTGGGATGAAAAAATAACAGCCAAGAGGAAAAAATAACAGCCAAGAGGCTGCTGAGAACTGCAGCTAATACTTCCATGTTCTATTCAGTCTGCATAATTGGAAAGTATACCCTGAAACCATTGCTCATCTTTCACTCTTCATACAAAGTACAATGAAGTCTAAATACCCATAACTGCATTTTCACTTCATCCTGACCTATGTTTTCTCCCTCTTTATGTTTTACAAACTCTTTGGAATAAGGTTTAATTCTTGTGTTCATATACAGTCAACCTTCTACTTCTGCTTAGGTTGGAGGTGCAAACCCCTGCAAAATGAGAAAAACTGCAAATAAAAATAAAAATCATGAATGCTTTTTTTTTTGCTAAAGAACATTTCTCTAGGAATTTCTAGATTCTCAAAGGCAACTGTACAGTCAAATTGCAACAGAAGTGGGCCATAGAGTCAACTGGTGGACCTAGTAATATTTAGAAAAGTGTTCTCTTTAGGAATCTCTAGATCTTCCAGCAGAAGTGGTGGAAGTGGAACATAGAATTGCAGTGGAGGACCTAGAGATTCCTGGAGAGAACATATTTTTTCTTGTAGTGGGTGTGCACACATCCAAACTGCTCTCATGTGCAAATGAGAGAGCAGTTTCAGCATCTGCAGTCCCCTGCTGGTTCCCCACTTGGCCAAAAAAAAACCAAAAACAGAAAAACACTGGATGACCTTGGGTGCATCACACACTCTCAGTCCAGGGTTTGCCTTAGCAAACTTAGCAAAGTCAGGAAAGGCTTCAAGGCATACAACAATAACAACAGTTCCTGAATATGGGTCAAAAACAACAAGCCAGCATGGGAATGCATACTCCTTATGTTTTTTTCTCCCACAGTGAGGTTTCCTGAGAGATGCATGCCTCAGCATCAGACCTGAAAATTAACCTTGTGTTTACCTCCCAATCACGAATTACGACATAAAGTATGTTGTAATTGGTAATTGGGAGGTAAACGTGTGCTCAGTCAAACATCTTTCATTGCTGAGGAAGTACCTCTTATAAATGGGTAATCTTGTGTCATCTTGTTGTCTGTTCCTCCTGCCTTCTTCCTTGCGAAGCATTATTTGCTTTGATAGTGAGACAGGATTTCTCATGGTTATATCCAAAGTACGACAGTCTAAGTTTAGTCATCCTGGCTTCTATGGAGAGTTCAGGCTTGATTTGCTCTGTTACCCATTTATTTGTCTTTTTGGCAGTCCTGGTATCCGTAGAATTCTTCTAAAGCACCGTATTTCAGAGGAGTTGATTTTCTTCCTACCAGCTTTCTTCACTGTCCAGGTTTTACAACTATACATGGAAATACAATGGCATGAACAGTCCTAACTTTAGTATTCAGTGATACATCTTTACATTTCAGGATCTTGTCTAGTTCCTTTATAGCTGCCCTTCCAAGTCTTAGACATTTCCACACTAGACGGTTATAATACTTTTCTACTTTCAACATCCTATGGAATCCTGGGGTTTGCAGTTTAGGGAGGGGGCCCCTCCTTAAACTACAAACCCCAGGATTCCATAGGGTGTTGGAAGTGGAATAATAGCATTATAACTGTCTAGTGCAGAAATGGCCTTAGTCTTCTTCTGATTTATTGACTGCAGTCTCCATTCTGATTTATGATTGCACCAAAGTATGGAAAATGTTTAACTATCTCAATGTCTTCTCATCTACTTTAAAGTTGTATAAATCATCTTTGGTTAATATTTTTGTTTTCTTAAAATTCAGCTGTAAACTGGCCTCTGCACTTTCTTCCTTGACGTTCTTCAGTCATCATTACAGGTCTTTGCTATATTCTGCTGATGGTGTGGTGTCATCTACATATCTTAAATTGTTGATGTTTCTTCCTCCAGTTTTCATGCTTCCATCCAAGTCTAATCCTGTTTTTCATATGATACGTTAAGAGTACATTGTTAACAGATAGGGTAACAAAATGCAGCTTTGCCTGATTCCCTTGCTGGTTGGAAACCATTTAGTTTCTTCGTATTCTAACCTGATGGTAGCCTCTTGTCCTGAGTACAGGTTATGCGCCAGGACAATCAAATGTTGTGGCACAGTCATTTTTCCACGAGTTTTTCATGATTTTCATAATCAAAGATTGTGCTATAATCTTTAAAGTTTAGGCTCATTTTCTTTTGAAAATCTTTGGTGCACTCTATTATCCATGTATGTTTACAACATGATCTTTTGTGTCTCTTCCTCTTCTGAACGCAGCTTGGATATCCAGTATTTATCTCTCCATATATGACAGAAGTCTTTGTTGTGCAATTTTGAGCATCTCTTTGCTTCCATGGGAGATTAATTGAATGGTCAAGTGGTTACTGCAATTTCTGTTGTCCCCTTTCTATGAGACTGGAATGTATATTGAACATTTCCAATCTATAGGCCATTCTTTTGTTTTCTATCTTTATTGACAGATTTTATTTGGAACTAGAGTAGATTCTGTCTCTGTAGGCTGAAACAGCTGTATTGATACGCTATCTGTTCCTGGTGATTTTTCTCTCCCAAGTGTTCTGAATGCAGCTTTCACTTAACTTTGTAAAACTGTAGGTTCATCTTCATATGATTCTTCCTTGAAAGAATCTGCCATCCTTTCACCTCTATTAGTGTATTGTTTAGTTCTTCAGTTAATTTTTCCACTGGGTTTTTATTTGAATTTGGACATGTAATAAGTTTCCTCACTGGTTGTATAGCATCCCCATTCTTGGTTGATATTTCCCTTTGATGTCTCAGTTCTTGTGGAAAAGGTCTCTTGATTACTAGCATAATCAAGAGGCGTTCCTTATCCTAGGTGAGCAACATTGTCAATTATTTCATGGAGCACAGCCAACATGACAGAGACGGGATAACCTCATATGTTGTTCTGAAATCCCTGAAGGGAAAAAAAAAACCACCCAGTTGCATTTATGAGACTGTTCTGGGTGTTATCCAGGGTCCCATGTTTAAATCTCATTGATCTTAGTGGAAGGATCAAGCCTACACTTTAATCTTTCCTGTTCTGAGGATTTGAGATTTGACACACACCTTGATTGTGTGTTTGAATTGCTGTAATGTACTTTATGTGGGATTGGTTTTGGAGATTGTTCAGGTCCAAAATGTTGCAGTCAGACTGTTGACATAGTTCTTGGTGTTATGCCCTCCCTATCCTACAAGTTTTTATTAGTAGTGTAGTAGAAGAACTAAGATTTTGCAATGGATCAGGATGTCCTCTCCCAGGTAGATAAAAGCAGCAGCTACTATTCTCTGTGTCTTAACCTGGTCATCTCCAGTACAGATTTAATTATAATGTTGCAGCATTATAGGCTTACCATATAGTAATGCTTAAAAAAAGATTACAGAAACTGAGTTTAAAAGTGACACTGTGTGTAAAATCTATCTACCTATCGTTGGGATAGTTGCGTTAATCTGTTAAAGGGGAAAAAGAAGCCTGTTAGGTTACCTATATGTGTACATTCACACCTATGGGTTTTGTAAGGAAAGACACTTCCGGAACTTAGTTTTGTCAGGCACCCCACCACTCCTTTCGGTTGCACAAACCAAAGAGCACATTTAACAGTTTGACTGACACAAAAGTCTTAAACAATTAAATGATGATGGAGGATGGGCAGGTGTGTGAATGCATAGGTGACCACTCAGAGAACCACAGGTACAGGTAAGCAGCATGTATTTCTTTTCTTACACATATGTGATGTGAGTAGCAGGCTTACCAACTGTCAAGTGGGGATATGTACTAGAACAAAAAAGAAGTCACCACTCTTATTAAGGCAGCATCCTCTCTTGGCATTCATACCCAGATCATAATGATAAAAACATTGATGAGGGAGGATGTTAAAATATTTGAAAGGATGGCATATCAAAGAGGGAACAGGCTTGTTTTCCACTGCTCCAGAATGTAGGATAAGGAGCAATGGATTCAAACTACAGGAAAAGAGATTCCACCTGAACCTCAGGAGAACTTCCTGACAATCAGAGCTGTCCGGCAGTGGAATATGCTGAATTGGAGTGTGGTGGAGTCTCATTCTTTGGAGGTTTTTAAACAGAAGCTGGATGGCCATCTGTTGGGAGTGCTTTGATGTGTGTTTCTACATAGCAGGGGGTTGGATTGGATGGCCCCTGTGGTCTGTTCCAACTCTGTGATTCTATGACTCTGACCACACAGTTTTGTGTGGGGAAAATGGATGACACCCCTGCCCCCGATATTTTTGTCATATCACTACCCTCCGCCCTTTTCTGTTTTTTATTTATTTATTTATTTATTTTTTGATGAGTTGCCTCTCTTGGAACCTTCTGAAACAGCAATTTATCTTTTAAGTAGGTCCCCTATTTTTTTCTTAAATCAGGCTACTTCTGGGTGGTGGTGGTTGTAGTGGTCACCTTTTTGCATTTTCAATAGTCTGTGTGGGCTCCAGATAGTGTGTCCCACTCTTGGAATAATTGCTTTACCCATAGTAAGATGCTATTCAGAAGAAAGAAAAAAAATGCCATAGATATGACAGCTAACCCTGTGGAGTGACTACAAAAGTGAGATGGCAAGGTTAATATTGCCACCTGCTAGTCCAAAGACAAGCCTCATAATAATTCACTGGGAAGATAGTTTCCCCTTTCTAGGTGCAGCATGGCAGAAGAAAAATCTCTGAATTTTGTGAAGTAGAATCCAGTAGTAGTCTGCTGGAACATGGTAGCCATCCAGAGAATTCAGGGAACAATCCTGAGTTGTTAGAGGTTTTATATAGAAACCTGAGCTCCCTTCATGCAGCACAATCATAGTGATGTGATTCCTCATTAACTGCTATGGTTCTATCTTATGGGATCCTGGGAACTATAGTTTAATGAGGCGTCATTATAATTAATTTTGTTTACATCCCATCTTTTCCCCATGATTAGGTGGCTTAGATATGAAATGATTACGACATCATTAGAGTTAAATAGAATTAAATTATTACCCATATTAAAATAATTTAAAACAAACACTTTAAATAGATAAAAATCAATTAAAACAGTACAGTTTAAACAACAGAGCTCCCTCTTACAGAGCCTTCAGCCTGTCTGAATAAAAAAAATCAGCCTGCTGACAAAAAGGATGGCAATGAAAGGGTTGCACTATCCTGTCTAGATACAGTTTGTGAGATAGCCTGGGCCTAATCTGTAGTAAGCTTTCTAGGTTATAACCAGCACTTTGAATTATGCTTGAGAGAGACCAGCAACTAGTGGAGCTGTTGGAGCAGGGAGCTGTATAATTCAGTTAACTAACCTCAGTGAGCACTCTGGCTGCAGCTGCAACCAACTGCAATGCCAGTAAATCAAAAACGGGCAGAGGACCCTGGGAATTATAGTTCCTGTTTCACCATCATTGGCTTCTTCAGTTGAAATCATATCTAAATAACAAGTAAATAACTTGCATCACAAAAGTAAAATGCACTAAAAATTCATAACACTATATTTAAGATCCCACTATGGGACAAGAATTTCCAACAAAAGCGTACACCACCATCACATAAGATTTGGAGTAGATGGAATGGGATGCCAACCCATACTAAGGACTTGCCTTAATACTCTTGTTAATACAGCAACACCTGTATCTAGAGGGGAACCAGTGGTGAAGGAAAACACTAAGTGCCTTACCAGTTTAAAAGGAGGGCAAAGGTAAATGATCACAAACTCTGTTAAAGTGCACTCTACAGAAAACAACTACAATCTTCCATTTACAAATTTGATTATTCACAAGGTATGTTCGCCTTCCCCCATCCCATTCTCCTGCTCTTGTCTTGCCTTTTGCCATGTGGAGAATGAGGGCAAGGGTGCCTGGGCAAAAGCCAAGGGAATGGGGAGAAGGCTTGCACACACCTTCTTTCTCTCTTCTGGAGCTCTGTCTGACATTCCCTTGCCTTTGGCCCCAGGACTGAGAACATGAGCTGAGGCAAAAGGCAAGGGAATGGGAGGGAGGTAGGCATACACCTTTTCCTCTCCATACCCCCCTCCCATTCCCTTGCCTTTGGCCTCAACACTGAGAATGTGTGCAGATTTCAATATGAAATCTATGTATCCAAACACATTTGTAGAATCATAGAGTTGGAAGAGTCCACAGGGGCTATCCAGTCCAACCCCCTGCCATGTAGAGACACACATCAAAGCAGTCCCAAGAGCTGGCCATGCAGGCTCTGTCTTGACAACAAAACCAGAAGTGTCATAGTAAGATTTGGGCTGTATAACTTGGATGAGAAAAATGTAAAAGAATCATACCTGTGACCTGCCTAAAGAAAATTCTCACATAGTGGGGAGTCCATTGCTGCTTGGTTTAATCAGCTCCTATGTTCAATCACTCTGGATCTTAAGACTTTGAAGTAACAGTCTGTTACAGGGACAAATTAATACATAAATGACATTGCTGATATGGAAGTTAGAAAAATCTCACAATTTAAACTTCCTGACAGATTGAGGATCAATGAAATTTTGAATGCTTAAAGATTACAACAGGAGCAATTCCGACAGGGATAATGATCACATATAGCTAAATGCTTGTGAAATCTAATGTTATGAAAAACTGAATGAACTAACTTGTCCTTCAAATTCTGTGTGCAGTAATAAGCTACAGTGGGGAGTGTCTTGCAACCCTTAATGCCTTGAACGAGGTACTTGAACAAGGTACAGTGTCTTAGCACTGTCTTCTTACTATGGTGTGCCAAATCATATTGTCCCTGGAAGATTTAGGTTTGGTGTAAAAAGATCCCGACATGAAACACTCTAAGCCCTCCGCAACAAATAATTCATAATCCACCTAGGATAATCTCTTTCTAGAAGAGTGGAGGCTGGACACTAACTTAAAGAGAAAAGTCACATCTGGCTTAAAGGCCTTCCTATTGCTGTGCCACACAAAATAAATTTGGCCCTCTCTTAAAACGTATCTTGTAAGTCTTGTTGTTAGGGCCTGTTGTGTACTGGCTATCTTCAAGTTCAGAGAACAGGCTTAGAAGGTTCAAAAGCTTTATTCAGAACAGTGAAAAAGATAGGAATGGGCCAACTGAATCCTCGACAAGGATTCAAGATTTGCAAATCCAAGTCCCCGCACCAAAATAGGCGAACCAAATCTTTCGAATCCACCAAATGGTTTGCTTTTAAAAATTGGCACCTCCAGGGCCTGCCAAAAGCCTGATTGGGCAGTGGGCCCCTGGGCACGTGAAAATCATGGCATAAAGCCATGCGTGTGCAGGAGGCTGCCTGTGCCCACTCATACTGCCTGTCCCTGCGACTGCCTCCCTCTGCAAGATAATAATCTCTATTCTTTTGACTGGAGGGTAGGGATTGGGAATTATTTAGAGTGGACTAGAGACTTGACTTGAAAGTCCCTTGCAGGACTTGAGGGTAGAGAATTGAGGCTGGATTAGAGGCTGTTTTTTTTTTTGTTTTTTTAGTGTCTTGTTGCAGGACTTGAGACTTGACCTGAGAGTGCAGAACTGAGACTGGACTAGAGGCTGGTGTTTATTTTTTTTTAAGTGCCTTCCTTGTTGCAGGACTTGAGACTTGTCAAATTCTGCTTCAAAAACACTTTTCCGTAAGTGCTTTCTTTCCTTTGCTTTTTAAACATTTTTTTAAAAAAGGGATTTGAAAGATTCAAGATTCGTGGATTCCCAGGACCGTCCAGGGATTTGGATCCAGATTCGGATTCAGAAAATGTTGGATTCATCCCATCCCTAGAAAAAGACATCAGCATACTTTGGCAATTGACAAGACTAAAAAGCTGTTGGATTTGCAGTGCCTTATAAGCTGTAACATTGCAAATTAGCGTGCACTAGAGTTCTATTTGACAGTTAGTTTAAACAAGCCTTTTTCCAGACTCTTCTGTCTCCCTCCTATTTTCTCATTTCTCCAGCCAACTGCATGACCTTGCACCCACATCTGTTCATCCTTATCACAGATAGTTAGGATAAATTTCCCTTGTTCTCAACACACTATTTCTTACCTGTTCCCATCATCCTCTCACAGCATATTAAAGCCAATTTTTTAAAATAAAACAGTGCAAAGCAACTACCTTAAGTATGGCAGGGAGAGCAAAGCTGGCCTGACAACAAAGACAACTCTGAGACTGAAACAGTCCAAAGAAACCAAAGTTAAGGGCTCAAAAGGATTCTTGAATAGTTGAGATAATATTAATACCACAGAGAGACTCTAGAAGGGTGGTTGTGTGCAGGTGGTATGACGTGTCAATATTGATTGAAAGACCAAATAGAGAGCTGTTGATGTCTGACAGAGAGAAATGTGGAAATAAGATGGAACAGGATGTTACTGGGGCTGGGCAATTAGAAATGCACCTGGCCATTTCAATTAAATTTCTTGGCAGATCTTGGATGGCTGCCTCTTCAAAATCCAGCTTCTGATGGGATTTGCAGTGGAACACCAATGGCTACTTGAGAAGGTATGTAGCTTCCAAGGCAGCCAGGATCTGATGTCCATACTTGCTAGCATTGTCAGGCACCTTGAGTAGATCTCTCTCTTTCCACAGGACTCCAGGAACCTATAACATGTCAAGAAAAGACTCAGAATCCACAAAATATATTAGTAGGTTGATCTTTGATTTGAACCAAGCTCTATTTCTCTTTCTTCTTTTCAAGCAAACAGTGGCTGCAACTGCTCACAAGCTAGGAGCCTTTATACCACCAAGTCCACTGGCTGCTTCCAGCTACCAAGCAACTGTGTTAGGACTTCTGCTAGCAGTCCTTGTTTCTCACACATGAAAAGTTTAAATGTCTTCTTCAAATCCAAAGTAGATGTACGTATCAGAGCCCTGTATCAAAGCTCCTACACTCTGCAGTCCATTCAAGGGGGTAGTTTGTCATTCCTATATTCTTTGGCTCCACTGGATGCAATCCTTGCCAGTTCTTTCTCATTAATTTTAATCTCGTCCTCTTTTGCCAATTCATCATCCACAAATCTTGGATCAGACATATGGTATATTACTCTGCTCTCTCCTTGCTCCTTTACCAATCTCCTTTTCTCACAGCATTTCACATCATTTCTCATAATCAGATATACTTACAGCAGTTAACCCATATTCCTTCTGCATCAGCATCCCCCTATAGTAAAACAAAACATTCAACATGTGAAATACAATAGTCAAATGTGCCACTCTCAGGTTGCAAAACCTATTTTCCTATGATTCCAACTACAGGACCTGCAGTCTTCTTGCAAGTCGAATATGGGAAATATAACAAACCCACAACGTCTATTTTCATATATCTTTGTCCAATACAAAAGCACATCTAAGAAAAAAGAAAAAAATACTAAAATTTCATAGCATATTATGTAGCTGTTTCTGTCACTTTAAAATACATTCAGTGGGTCTTGATTTCCCAAACATCCAGTTCATCAAAAATGCAGGTCAACCTAGCCTTAAGATTATATAGTACCAAGGGACTTTTACATGAATTGGAAAAGAAAGTTTACAAGAAGTAATGACATCCTGTTTTATTTATAGAATCATTGTTAATCAGCATAATACATATTTGTGTGTCTTTGTTCTGAAACATCCCTGTTACTACATTAGGTGATCAGGGAGCATCCCTGCAAGTCTACAGCATTTCTGGAATTCACTAAACACAACCCCTTCATTCAACTTCCTTTGCCACCATTCCAACAAAATCATACAACTAACTTCGCGGCTAACAAGCATATAAAAATGGCCTTAAAAAACAAGGCAAGAGGCAGAAAGCAATGTGCAAGACAGACACTCCCCTTTGTCCTGCCCCCCCCTTTGTTTTCCATGCCCAATCATAAAGCTATTACATTTTTGCATACTTGCACCTTGCATTTTTATATACCGTATTTGCTGACGTATAAGACACACTTTTGCCCTTAAAAATGCTTTCTGAAAATGGGGTAAGTCTTATACACCAGTAAATACAGTACTTTGAAAACTACTGCACACAATTGACTTAGAGTGGGGCTTGTACTTTGTACAGTCTTACCTGTTGTGTTTAATCCTTCTGTAGAATATTGATTTGTGGGGAATAAAGCTCTCTGGGTTTAAGAAAGAAAAAAAAAAGAAAATGGGAAAACAGCAGCAGCCCCTTTAAGAGGGGAAGAGCCCACCTTGCTGCAGCCCCTCTCTCCTTCCTCCCATTCACCCGTCTCAGCTGGGTCTTTTTCCTGGGGCCAACCTTCTGTGGTACAGTGGGGAGTAAGGAATTGACTACGCTGTGGCACAGGACATTTTCCCAGTTGCCCCCCGTCCTACAGTTGGTTGGCTCCTGCTCAGCACAGCCTGCAAAACTTTGTTGGTTTCTGTTCCTGGGGTGCGATGGAGGTGCAGTTTCTTCCCTCCTGGCCTGAACGGGAGGTCTGGTTTCTTCCGGAGGTGCTGCTTGTTCCCATTTTCTACCCCAGAGGAAGAAAATGAATCAAGAAGAGAGAGGTCTAGAAAGAAGAGCAGCTTCAAGATGCTTTGAGCTGCCTTTTTTTGCTGCCTCCCTACCCCTTTTCTGCACAAGGCTTAGCGGCTCAATTCCCCCTTCCCAGTTGCTTTTCTTAAGTGCCTGCAACTGAGCTCCAGTTTATGGAGGAGTTTTCCTGGCAAGATTTGTTCAGGGGTGTGTGTGTCATAGTTTGCCTCTGAGGCTGAGAGAATGGGATTTGCCCAAGGGGAATCCTCAAAAGGAAAATAGGGAAAGAGGGAATCCTCATGCCACATCTCCTTTCAGTCTGTCTGCTTCCTATGTGTTTTGCCTCAGCTGGATACTATTTTCTTCCCCTAAAAAATAAGGTCTGAAAATGGAGTGTGTCTTATACACTAGTGCATCTAATATTCAGGCAAATACAGTACATATACATATATAGAATGCACTCCAATATGAATAGGATTATACCCAGCAATCAAGAGTCCCATAACATTTACGTTGCAAATCTAACATCAAAACCTGCTGGCAAATGAGAAGACGGGAAGTCTGAGACTATCTGAAAATATGAAAATATTAACCAGAAATAAACATCTTAATAAATAAGTCTAATTTGAAAGCAGGTATTTTATTTTGCTAACATCATTTTGGGCCGTATAAAACGTATTTTCTAACTGCTTAACCCCAAAGTGAATTAGAGGGCTTATATTTGTTATAACAAGAAGGCTGAAGATTTCTCCTGTACTTTGTATTGCTATGCACATTTAATTACTATTATCTTTGTATTCTCTTTATATTACCATATAAACAGAACAGAAAGGCTAATATAAATAACTGATCTACCTTCCAGAATTTAATTGTTAATAATTCAGTCCAATGTGCAGGATGTGTGTTTTCATTTACAGAAACACCATATCAAATCTGTTTTAGTATACAGTGAGCTCCATTAATGGGCTAAGATCTGGGGCAACTAAAACATCATTAAAAATTTCTAATACTGCTAAATAGGTCTTTAGGTAGCAGGTTAATTGGATTTGGCCCATTAGTCTTGAAAGCATGAGAGTGCTATGCAAGCCTGCATATTGCAGCATAATTATTCAGGTACACTTACATTTAAATGGACTGAATTAGTTTTATAAGCCCAATACTTATAAAAATGACATATTCAAAAAATCACATAATCCTGCATACAACCTAGAACAGCTTTGATATATCTCTTTGATATAGCTCTTACACTCTAGCAAAAATACTAAAAAGTTAAAAAAATAAAAAGAGGTGGAATTCTGTATCCAGAGGCCTCTAAAAGGCACAATTATTCTCCTTTTCACTATTTTGGGCCATGCATTGAAGCCAACCATATTTGAAAATTTTAGAATTAAAATTTTCCTTTCTGTTACAGAAATGATAGCAAATTTCAAACAGAAATAGTATTTTCCAAACCAAGTTACTTTAAACCTTTCCCAATTTATAGCAGTGTTCTTAATTATACATTTCCAATTATTAACATCTCCATTATACCAAACTTCCATTTTACTAATCTTCACATCCTAATTTCATCAAGCTGTCTATTTGCAACAACCATATCCATGTGTTAATATAACACATTAATTTCCTGTGATACTTAGTTTTCAATAATTGCAATTACCTCATTATCTTCAGCAAGGTCTGATGGTCTTGCAGAGGTCTAGTGTTTAGATATCCATCCAAAATTCATATATGAGTGAAACACACTGGAGATTCAAAAACAGATATACTTTGCCCCCCTGGGTAGCCTTTTAGGGACTGATTCCAACCTTAAAATTCTGCACCTCTGTTGACCATCTTCAATTATACAAATATTAGAGGGTAATATTCCATTTTACAGACTAATCCAGCACAAAATTTGCTTGTACAAGAAAACATAAAAATACAAGCTTTCCAGGAACCATTCAAACTCCCTTACATTAGATAGGAATGAACGCATTCATACACATTCTCACTTTAAAAAACAAAAAAAGAAGTAAGTCTTTACCACTTCAAAAAATCACACAGAAATAATTGCTGCAACTCATACATATAGAGACACACAGATAAGACTTGAAGGAAATCAAATAAGGAACAAAAACGTTGTGACTTTGTCCATATCTGTGCCAAAACACACACATATCCTTTTGTAAAGAAAGGAACCTCAGAGCAGTTTTTTCTTCTTCACTTTTTGCAAAAATTTTACATAGCAGCTATCCCTGAAATTTTTTTGAAAACCTTTACCATTTGACAAAGATAGAAACACATTTAATTGTAACACACTGTAATCCCAAGGTCACAGGCTACATTATTCATCGTGCAATCTGCTTAAACACAAATTATACCTCTCTTCTCTCACATGTTCACATTCAGCTCAGTTCCCATCATCCATTCTGAAATAACCATTCGCCTACTGCAACATTCTGCAATTTTTATATTCCTTTCCCAGTGATCCTGGAATGACCAGTTCCAAAAGTCATAGGTGCATTAAATCATAAGTACTTTAAAATTTAACAGGGATATTGCATTGCAGGGGAAGAACATTCTTTTTGTAGCATTCTCACAGCAGGAAAGTTTCAACTGCAGACAGACTGGGACAGCAGAAGCAGCAAGAGAAGGGTAGAAATGGAGCTCCAAAAAATTTCAGATTGGAATCTTAGGGTAGAGACTGAGTGCCAGCTGGTTCTTCCATAAACTGTTGCTTTACCCATGGATCCAGTCCAATTGAATCCCAAATTTGAATCCCAAATTTTGCCCATCTTTTTTTCCAGCATGCGTTGTAAGGGTGTATACATCCCTAGCCCTATCCGTAACCCTCCTTTGAAACTACCAAAACCCATTTTTCTCTTCCTACACCTCCTGAGACCCATCAGCCACTTGCCTCACTGTCACACAGAACAGGTCTTGGCTGTTGTGCCACTGGGCGTGGACGTGTCTCACCATCGCCAACAACAGGTCTCAACCTTGTGCCACTTAGGGGACCTCACGGATCAAGAGTGATCAAGCCCACTCTTGGCACCCCCTTTTACCTCTTGAACCCCCAAAATTCCTTACCTTAGGAAGGTGGGCTCTTAGGGCTTTCCTTACACCATTAAGGCTTCTTTCTCCACTCAATAATCCTCAAAGCCAGAGACTCCATGTCCCAACTGGGAATCTTTCATGCCTCACGTTGGGCGCCAAAATTGTTACTGCAAAATCTGCTTGTCCCTGAGTTTATGAAGCGAATGAAAACACAACTCGGAGAGGCTGAGTAGGGTAAGAAGGCTTATTTAGTTAATACCAATTTAATTAATACCAACAACCAGACTGACTTTCAAGTTTGTGTTCTCCAGAAAAAGTCAGTACTGAATACATTCTCCGTTGTCCCTTCAAAAATGCACACTATTGGTTAAAACCTTTACACAGTCGGGCTGACACAGCCTTTTACTAATCTCTAAAGCTACATTGTGCGCTGTTTTTTCTCTAAAGAGAGTTAAAATCTTTATCTTCCAGCACAGGCCAGCCAGTAGCACCTTGTTTTTCACTCTGATCAAAGTCATGGTCTGCCATGTGGGTATGTAAGATATATCACTTGGAAGACATAGGAATTTCAAGCAATTTTTATAGATACTTCTGTAAATATCAGAACTCTCTGCAAGAGCTTCTTTCTGACTAGATTCACCATGCTGTCAGTTTGAGGCCTAACACTCTCTCTTTAGAGATAGTGTTGTTCCATATCAGAAAACACTGAAATTTTTGTGTGAAGCAGCAGAATAAATGTAGAAACCAGGTTTATATCAGCTACCAAATAGCAATGAGAATGCAATTCATGTTGACTCAATGGATCACTGCCACTAATTTCAAAGTTGTAGAGAAATGCTTCTCTCAGTGAATTTCTACTGCATAGTCACCACTGCAATATTGTCACAAGTACCTCCTCTCTTGTTAGGTGAAAAGGTTGACTTCTGGAGTAACACACAGAGGAAGCACTCTGTCCAAAAGGTATGAATGTAGTATTCATTTGTGCACTCCTACGCTGTATATGCTAAAATGAATCCACAAGCGCTTTCTCATTGCCTGCTAAGTGAGTGACCATCAAGTAGATCTGATGCCTGCCGTATCAATGCCATAGAAAGAAAGAGAGATAATGAGAGAACTTAATTCTTCCTTTTTTATATACAGTCTGTGTTGGACATTGCCATTCTCCGCACTGATCTGCTGTACGATAGAGGGAAGAATACTCAAAATACCTTAACGGAGTTAATAGTGCTAAGGAATTGATGTGAAATTGGATCTTGGAGGTTATCCTGGTTTCTTGATATGTTCTTCTGTGGTTCACCCTGTAAAGGAATGAACAGCCTTACCTGCATTAAGCTGGTCCTATGTCTGGACCAAAGGTCTGGACTGAGGTGCACATGAAAAAAGATTATCAGATAAATAGATCTGGGATTGAGGTGAACTCTGAGTGCCCTAAAGAACAAGAACTGGAGTGGCCTCTTGTCACAGGGAAAATGAATTGCCATGAATCCAAGAGGCCTCTGAGACTAGTTAATATTCTATAACCTCCCTTGTCAGAGAATGATCTTTCCTCCTTTTATCTTGACGTTATAGCCTTGGCTGTAGGAAATACTTTATTAGTCGCAGTGAAAAAGAGGCTTCTGTAGTGGAATGTGAAGCAGTGATGTTAACTGGTGGAAAATAATATGGTAGTAACTGAAGCAACAGAGATGTCTCAAGGAATTGTCTGAGGTTTTCTTCTAGAATAGTTCTTCTGTTTCAGAAACAAATCCTCTTTGGATAGACTGCTTGTGACACTTTGTACTTTGGCAGTGTTCTTTCAAAGGTTTTACTCACTTACGTTTTCAGTCACTAACTGAGCAATTTATAGGGTCAAGCCCATTTTTTCGCAGACCACTTGTGAACAATACTGTGATTGACTAGAGTATAGATACACTATTTTGAAGTAACAAAAGACACTCCTCTGTCAGGCTATACAGTTGCTTTACTTATAGAAGTTTTTTATATATAACCAATTTCAAAAAGGAAACAAAAGTTATAAATAGCACCAGTGAGCATAAGTATTCTTTCCATTGTTGTTCATACCATGTTTTTGAAGTAATGATATGCAAGTATCTCCCTCATGCTCTTACAACAAAATACAGTATAGGAAAGGTACATTTCTTTCACAGGTATGGCAAGAATGTAAGTGAACGAAAGTTAGGTTATTAGCCAGTATCCCAGCTAGATCTGAATCTCAGCCAAATACAGATTTTCCAGCATGGAAAAACTGTCTGTCCATGTTGTGGTTTGGTCTTTATACACGTGCATTGCTTTACAGACTTTAAAGGCGTGTGTTCCCACAGCTTTGACAGACCCTAAAGCCCACTTTTCAATAGTGAGTACTAATAAGTGTATAACATAACATTACTGTTTCTTACATGAGAGATCATAAATATATGTCAGCATGACATGAATACAGCTAGTCAGACTAATCTGCTTACTATCCCTTGTCTGAACCTTTGGTGCTGCTTCGAGTTTTACATCAAGCACTCCTTTTCCCTCCTCCTGCACTGCACCCTGCAGTCTCAAGTCAAATATCAAGTCCTGCAACAAGGAGGGCACTTTAAAAAACAAAACAAAACACCAGCCTCTACTCCAGTCTCAATTCTCTACCCTCAAGTCAAGTCTCAAGTCCTGCAACAAGACACTTTAAAGAAAAACCCAACCTCTAGTCCAGTCTCAATTCTCTACCCTCAAGTCCAATCTCAAGTCCTACAAGGGACTTTCAAGTCAGATCCAGTCTCAGTAATTCCCAGTCCCTACCCTCTAGTCTCAAGTAAGAGGGAGGCAGCCTGAGTGGGCACAGGCAGCAGCCCCAGGCACAGGCAGCTTTTGACACATGTGCACAGCTTTATGCCGCAATTTTTGTGTGCCCAGGGGCCCACCGGCCAGTCAGGCCTTTGGCGGGCCCCGGAGGTGCCAATTTTTAAAAACAGTTTTTCTGCTACATGTTATGTGGCTCATAAGAAACCATGACAGACATTTTACTTCTCATCCTGTTCTAGCTATAGGTTTATAGCCAGGCACTGGTCTTGTGGAAGGAGTTACACTAGCCTAAATGTGGCAATCACTGGATGAGATTCTGTGACCTTGCCCTCTGCCCTACTTCTGATAGGCATCAGACCTACTGACTCCAGCATTTATACATGCCATTGATTTTCAGGACAGAAGATAGTGCTGAACTTAAATATTAAATGTTCAATTTAAATATATTAGAATACAATCCCAGATGTAATTTCTGAAATTATTAGCGAAGGCCGTTATTACTCCAAGGGAAAAACTCACCTACTTGCCATCTCCCCTTGTGTGTCTGGTCTCCCAGGTTTTCAGGTGTCTCGGTCTCCAAGGTTTTCAGGCATCCTGGTCTCCCAGAAATTATTTGGTTGGTAGATTTGAAAGATTTGATTTGCCTCTTTTGGCACAGGGATTCGGATTCACGAATCTTGAATCGTTGCCGAGGATTTGAAGATTCGGTTGGCCCATCCCTAATCTACACACACACAAACCACACAATGTGTGCAGTATAACCAAATGTCTTTCATTGTTAAATGGTAATTAGGAAATCACTATCACTATACGAATTCAGTTCGTATTGTTCTCTCCATATCTCTCCAACACATGATCATTTCGTCATCTCTTCCAAACCATTTTTTTGTCTTGCACCTCTTGCTTTGCCCTGATCTTTGTCCTTTCCTTCCAAGTTATATTCTCTAATATGAAGTCTGACTGGATATTTTCAAAAAAGCTGATCCCAAAGGGGGGAAAATCAGTAATGTTAATAATTGACAGCTCATTCACAAACCCTTTGTTTCCTGTTTGTTTCTCACAGCAAGGGCAGATCTCAATGGTTCTTAAAATCCATATGCGTTCAGATAAGCAGAGTAATTAAAAATATGCCTTACTAATTTAAACCTAAAGTTAAAAGAAGTATTTTTAAACAGTATCAATATTTAGGAGCTCCTCCACAATTAATCACATTACTCCACTCCACTCTCTCTCTCAACAAAAGCAAGGCTTTCATGCACTTAAAAAATGAAATAAAGTTGCTAAAGCTGTTTACTTGTCTCTATTGTCTTGGATCAAAATTAAGAAAAAAAACCAGTCTGTAACAATGTTAGCTTTGACATTTCTCTTAAGGTAATCTTCTTAGCTTTGTTCAGCTCTCCTCAGGTTGCAATAGCAAGTCCTCATAATCAAGTGGCAATTTCAAAAGTCCAGAAGATTATAGTAACTAAAATTGCTTGCTTATTAACTCAAATCATGGTCGAGATTGTCAGAATCAATCTGATGAGATGGATTTACAAAATCTTACTAAAATCCTACGGAGGTTAGTTTAAAAAGTGGTGCCAAGGTGCAGCCAGTTCAGCACTGCTATAAGGTAATGGCAGCTTCTCAACCCCTTCAGTGCCATCTGTGACCAGGGGTTTTCTCTCCAGGGCACTGGCTGCTGGCATTGGGTCCCCAGCAAGCCCTTCTGAGCCCCCTCTAACCAGGGGGCAATTTGTCCTGCAGATTAGAAGTTATCACAGGCTTCCAACCTTGTTGGGTGGTTGATGCTTCACCAGCTCAGTGACTAGCCTGTCACCTCACTGGAAGTCCTCCTCAGAGTTAAAAGCAGTGCTTTTAAAGATTACCTTTTGAACAGTAGACCCTAGTCTATGAAAGCTTGAATGTTATACATTTGTAAATGTTTAAGTTGCCACAAAATTCTCTGTTGCTTTTATATGCTAAATAAGGCACCACTCATGATTCACATTTGTTTACCTTGCTGTTTCATGCAGCACTGCCAGTTCCTACAAATCATGCAACCCAAAGATGTAACCCAGAATGCATTAGACACATTTACACAAACAAAGCCACAGGACCATACGACCTTGCTCCAAGTTCAGTCACAAATCCACACTCCTTCTTGCTAACAAAATCATTTTGTAAGATACCTGTTCCTGCTTGGAAGTAGGTATTTGATGCCCCATTGGATATGCCAGTGGCAAATTTGCATGCCCCGCCTCTTGCCAAGAGCCTCACCAGTGACAATAACCCAGAGTGCTAACAAAGCTGTTACCCCAAAATGTGAGTTCCACAAGAGCCCACCAGCGATGTCAGTATCTCCATTCAAAAGTGGGGAATAATTAGCTCAAAGTCAAGAGGGGGATAAAGTTGATGAGATATGCCACCTATGTTTACAAGGTTCTTGCAAGAAAGAACCAGCCAGAGAGTTTAATTGTAAATGAAAAATATGCTTTATTGGAAAAAAATCACACATGGTCACAAAGACCCAAGCACTCACACAAGCATTCAGGGACTAGCTGAAGGCAAAGGGAGGAAAGTGGTGATAGAGGACTTTCAGGAATGAGGCAATAATTACCAACCTGGAGAGCAGTGAGGAAAACAGCAATGTGCATTAGTTAGGCACTTAAGGACAGTTCTCATTCTGGAATAAAATGGACAGTGTGGCATTCAGAAAGGTGAGAGACTGCACTGGACAGCTTGAAATCAGGGGTTCTTGTACCAAAAAATATTCTGTGGGAATGGGTGTGAATTGTTCTCCCAGCCAAGTGGACAATGGGAGTTGCAACACAAGCAGTGAAGTCCGAGCAGAGCTAATGGTCTTAGTGTTTAGGCAACAAAAGGATGATGACTGTTGTAATAGCCCCGTATGGTGGAGAGGTGGGGAAACAGTAGGGAAACATCCAGGTGTTTCGGATTATGCTTCTTCAGGCATAACCTCCCAGTCACCTAAGGTATTATTTATATTAATGCCAATTAACAGTGCCAGTTAAATAATATTTGCCAATTAAACCAGTTGTGGGGGGTACATGGTACGATAATAAAACCTTCATGTAGAAATTGGCCTGCAGGTCTGCCTGCACAGTGAAATATGCTCTGAGAAAGTGAACAGGTACAGTCGGGCATTTTTGGCCAGTGGATTTGATGCTCATTCCTCACATCAAGATGTTATGATTCATTACTTTACTTCAAATGGCAGAACTCTTTAAAAAAAAGTTTCATTATTTTAAATAAACATATCTCACTATGGCAATAAAATTTAGTTGTTATCCTGATGTTAAATACTTGAACTTAACTGTTAACACCATTTGTCTTGTAGAAACCAAAAACTATGATGAAAGTATACTGTCACATAGAATGTGGCTGGATCAATGTAGTGTTTGGGTGTTTTTTTGGTTTGAATTGAGTCCAGCTATGCACAATGGAAAGAAAAGCAGTTAAGGGCACCAATCTTATTACCTTACATTTTATAGCCTTCAAACGTGATTAAATATCCTACAGCAACTGCTCTACTTCTCTATATTTCTGCAATAATTTTATCTCTTCCTTCCCCCCATGCATTCTTTTTTTCATCTTACATTCTCTTAGTCACGAATACCGTACATATTTACCTTGAATTAACTTCTGTTGAAGTCAATAGAACAACATTCTGAGTAGAAATATATAGGACTGTACTGTAAATTTTGTTTTCAAGTGTCTCTCATTTGCCAATAGCTTGTCAGCTTGAATGAAGAAGGCACCCTATAATAAACAGGTATCATGCTATAGTTGGCCTTCCCCATTCTCCAGGGTTAAGGTCACAGGACCCTTGCAAAAGTTGAAAAATCAGAAATATCAAAATATGTGTGTATGTCTGTGGGAAGGGGACTGAGGCATGGTGGGAAGAACAGACAGCCAGGGTCCAAACCAAGTCAGGGAAAGAAGAGACAAGGCGGGGCAAGGAGTTGTCATGGTAGCCCTGTACTACTTCTTTCTCACCAGTCTCCTTCCTTGGGCATGTGGGGGCACAAGGAGAGGGTTTATGGTGCTGAGAAACTGGGCTGAGAGACCTCCTTAGCTGGCCAGGCACTGATGGAGGATGAAGAGGACCAAAGCGGGGGAGGGGGGGTTAAAAGGCTTTATGGCCTGATCGGAGCCGTTGAGAGTAAAAGTTCCCCCAGAAAAGGTGCTCCTGAGGTTGAGAGGAGGGGTTGAAGAAACTGACAAATAAATGAATCCATGAAAGTCAAACCTGAAAATGTGGAGGGCCAACTTTAAATGGTTTCAGTGCTCCTGACAAACCATTTGCAATCCGATGTAAAGTCGAAGGCTTTCATGGCTGGAATCCATAGGTTGTTGTGGGTTTTCTGGGCATTGAGGCCGTGTTCTATTGGTATTTGCTCCTGACGTTATGCCTGCATCTGTGGCTGGAATCTTCAGAGGATCTGGTGGCATGGAAGTGAGACAGCATATATATACTTGTGTGGTCCCCAGGTGGGAGGAAGCAATTTGCATATGTTACAGTTGGCCTGTGTGATGGCCTATTGTTAAATGGGATATCCCCCAGGGATTTGCAATCCCTAATACTCCCATTTTGATGGCTGCAGAAAGATGTTCTTTCGTCTCGTTCTTCCTCATCTAGTGTTATGGGACCAAGTACTTTCTGAGGGAAAGTTGATGGATATCAAAATGTTTACATCCACTGACATCCATACTCATTACAAAATACAAGGAGACACCCTCCCCCACTCTCCAAGTAGCTTCTAGTACAGGAGTGTGGTAGATTATTCACAGATCATAAAGCTGGCCACCCCCTCTGCCCCAATACACCTCAGTTTCCTGGAGTGGATGATAACAAGAGCAGCAGGAGGCACAGCTTACTACTTTGAAAAATAGCACTGATAGGGGATGAAGTAAAACTGTGCTGCACAGGTGAAAAAGCCTGTCACTTTTATAGGACTTGGCGAGGTCTTTCACTTACTATCTACTCATCTTCTGCTGCCTGTTCTCCTTCTTCAGCGTTGCCTTCTGTTCTTCCTGATGATCTCAAACTCTTTCCATTGCGGACAGCTGAAACTGCTTTCAACACAGAAAGTGCTCCCTGGTTGTAAGGCAATGATTTCACCTAATCTTTTTGGCTTCCTCTGCTTCTGACAAGAGTTGCAGCCTTGATCTCTATATACTTTGCTAATTAAGATGAATGGGTGGGTCCTCTTCTGAGGACTAGCCTTTGTATATTAGTATACTGTACGTCCACAGCACTAAGCCATTTTGAGGTAGTGTTTGGCAGTAACATGGTCCAGTTTCTTGTCTGTCTTTTCATTAGATGATCAGTTCAATCAAAGACCCTATCCTCAGTCTTACTTTTTGATTCCTAATTCGAAGCTGTAAATTAGTGAAAGATGGAGTCTCTGTACTATTTATCTAACGGTTGGGATGCACAGCTGGCAGTTTGCATAATAGAAACTTTTGTAAAAATTTTGCCAGGCTCAGCAAAGAACATAATTGCTATTTCCTTTTTGTCCTGTGGGTGGTGTTTTGTTTATGCTGACACCTTCTTGCACAGAGATAGCTGGTAGTTTTCTATGTAGGCTTTATGGTTCACATTCTTAAACTACGGTGCTGCTATAGTCTAAGCCTTTTGGCAGTCTGTATCCATGTATCATTCTGGAGGCAGACGTTATAAAGGTAGAATCTGATATGATAGATATATATGCTACAATAAAAGTGGGTCCTTGCAAGGCAAGGCAGAAACTAAAGCCACTAGGCTTTAGTTTCAGGACCAAAATTTCTGGATACTCAAGTCCCATTAGGTACAATGGTGTAATAAAATGACATCCCTTATATAAAATCATAAAATCAAAATTTTGTTTTTGGATTTTGTTTTTGGAATATTTTCAAGCCATGGTTGGTTGAATCTGTGGATACAGAATCCATAGATAAAGAGGACTGACTGTCTCTTATATGTGATAGAGCCTTGTATGAAGTAAGAATACAAAGTAAAGATGTTATAGTTGTGGTATGAAAGATACAAATGGTATTTGTGGTACAAGAATGTAGGTAGCTTGGTGAGGATTCCGGTAAAGAACAGGTTGTGCCTGCACAAGGAAGACAAAGGGTGCTTCCAGTAACAATGAGTTGGGCAAAACAGCTCATGATCATGTTAATTGTACTCTGTACTGGAACCTATGAAGTTTTCCAACCAGATTTTTCAGCTGACAGTACAACTATGATGGAATTCACAACTGGACATTTGAATAGCAAACTCAGTTATCTTTGCCCACACACCATGGGACTGCTATTCTTTGGTGGTAGTACTGCATGGTCCTGTGAGGCAGGATGCTATACTGACAGTCGTATTTCTGCTGGTAAGCTATCCAAAACAGATTTTGCTGATGAACTAGACTAATGTGTCAAACACTTTAATATAGTGAAGGAAGCTACTGAGCAGCGGCAGTAGTATAAGGTGAAACTAGTAGAAGATCTCTCAGAGACAGTGGTAGTGGTACTCTAGTTAACTCTTGTTAGTACAATCCTTCCATATTTGTGGGGGTTAGGGGCATGGGACCCCCAAGAAAGTGGAAAAAGCATGAATAACACTAGTCCTTTTAAATCGCATTTTGCACGCAAAAGTATGATCCACAGATTCAACCCACTTCAGTTTCAAATGCACAATGCACAACACATTTGAATCCATGGTGGGGTGCATGGCAACTGCGCAGTTCTGCCCTTAAGGTGGTGGGGTCCCTTCACAAGGCAGAAACAGGTAGCTGGCAGTGTTTGCTGCTGCTGCCTCAATTGTTGGCCTACATAAATTTTACTAGGGGCTTACAAGCCTCAACTTGTGTTCATAGTCTCTCACTGTCTCTCTTGTAAGGCTTGCAGGAAGGCAAGACTTCTAAGTCCTTGTTAGAAATGATAGAGGGCAATAGTGGAGATGGCAGGAGATAATCCGTGAATAATCCAATCTGCAAAAGTAAAACACACAAATGTGGACAGATGACTGTACTGCCTTTTACCTTGAAACAACACAAAATGAAGACAGAGATAATGACAGAAGTTGAAATGGAAGGCATTCAATCAACTGTAGGAGTCAGAAGGTACTCAAACAACTACTGAGGACAAGCAGAGGATATGTATGGGTAGATCATTATCTAATGATGCAACTGGACTGAAACCAAAAGAATGTTCAACTGCTGAAATGTTCCGATGTGAAGAGAATGTCCAAAGGCACACAACACGTATAATAGAAAGATGGAATGTGGGAAGCATGACTCAGAAATTGTAAAACAGGAATTGGAACTTATAAACCTTGTAATGCTGAGTGTGGATGAAGTCAAGTAGTGGGAATTACATACTTAACATATTTTTGAAATGGCATTATGAGAAGAAATGAAGTGGCATTAATAGTGACATAAGTTGTAGTATAATCAGTCAGGGGATTTTATTTATTTATTTATTTACTTATTTACTTACCTACGTGATAGCCTACCTTTCTCCCAATATGAGACCCAAAGTGGTTTATGGTTTAAGTTAAAGTAGAATGTAGCTTATATAATAAGTGCAAGGCATGACCAGAGCCTGTTTGTCAGTTTTAAAACTGACAAAAGCTTACTCAGGTAAGTGAGATTTTCACTGTGTCTTGCAAGACTCAGTCTGGCACCTAGGAAATTCTTTTAGGGTCTCTAGAAGTACAGGGGAAAAAGAGAGTAGGACAGGGGTGCCAGCAGAACTCTGCTGCATCTCACTGCTGCTGAAGCCCCTCAGTTGCACAAAGCCCAGCTTTCTTAATTTCACAGTTCATCTGCAGCACAGATAAGAAGCACTCCAGAAGAATGACTTGAGTTAAACTTGGTTACTTAACATCTACAGTAAAATTGTGAGTTATTTTTCAAGTCATATTCCTCAATCAAAATGCACATTCCAAAAAACCCGGAAGACTTTAAAAATATCACTAGGATGTATAGGAGAAGGCACAGAGTTGGCACTGTATCCCTACATAAAAGAAAGACTTGGGAAGTTGTAGAAAGATTTAAGTAGGACAGAACTGTGGGAAAGTGGCATTGTTTACAACTCACCAGATGAAAAGATAAGAGGTCACCACTGTGAGAGTTACAGCACTTGAACTTAGTCTGAAGTAAACAGATTTCCTTTGCAACTTTTCAACTCCTCCCACAACCATGTCCCCCAGATTCCTTATGGTTTAATAAAAGGTAAGTTTCATTCCTTCAAATTGCCTTCCAACATAGAAGAAGCAAGCAAGCATACAACAAACATTCAAACAGCTATCCTCACTACAGCCAACAGCTGGCACTGTCTAGAAATACCGAAAAATCAGCTGGTACTGGGTCACATAAGTCACTATTGCCTGAGGCCCAAAAAATGAAACAGAAGGATAAAGGCTGCAGGGGAACAGTTAGTAAGGATACTCATTTATCATAAGTGATCTTCCACATTTACTCAATTAACTGGACTGATTCATTGTTGTAAATTGCTGTCTGAATACTGAAGGAGAAAGAAACCTTCTTTTAAAAAAACAAAACAAAAAACAGTCCCTCATCATGAAATGTAAGGTTCTTAAGTGACTGAATTCTTTTTTTTATTTTTTTTTAAAAATATACTTTATTAAACATACAAAAAAACAAAAAAAACAAAACACACAATAAGAACACAACAATACAAAAGAAAACATACAACCACACATATCAGTAAACAAATCAGTAAACACACATATCAGTAAACAACAATTCTTAATACATAGAGTGATACCCCTCCTTCCTTCAACAGGAGGGGATCTTACTTTCCGTAATTTATATTTCAAAATACTATACAAACCTACATACAAACCATTCATCCATGAGCAATTCTTCTAACTCCTTGCTCCTATCTTCACACTCTCAAACATAAACTAACATACTTGACTTCTTCCACCGAACCATTGGAAAATATACACGAACTCTTCTTGTATCCCTAAAACTCTTCTTATTCAATTAATCCTTTTACTGGTATCACCGCTTCCACCTTGCTAATCTAAATCGAACCTATAAATCAATTCCTTACACCTTTTCGCAAGTTGTATGACATTAAAGAATTTAATGTCATACTTTTTAATTTAATTAATTTAATTATTAATTATTTTAATAATTCTACAACCACTCCGATACTAAGATCAATCACTACTTAATATCCTATTTGGCCCTAATTGCTCATTTCCCTTATCCATCAATATAAATACCTAACCATCAATTCGACAAACTTCCTAGCTATCTAGCATTATTAATATAACTAGCTAAACAACCCTATTAAAGCAGCTTCCCCCCACTCTTCTTCCCAAAAGGGTTTTAATATTTCCCATTCCAAAAATGCTTTACCATTCGTTTTATCTTGCAACCTTAAGGTTAGTTTATCTAATTCTGCTAATTCATACACTTTACGCTTCCAGTCTTCTAACTTTGGTATCTCTTTGGATTTCCAAGATTTTGCAAATATAGTCCTAGCTGCATATATTAAATAACACAAAATCCTCAAAGTTTCCTTCTTCAATATTATTTCTAATCCTTTCAAAATATTTAACAAATAAATTTCTGGTAAAAATGCAAATTTTATATTAAATATTTTCTCTATTTGACTATGAATTTGTGTCCAAAATTTATTTGCTTCTTTACATCGCCACCACATGTGGTAAAAGAAACCTACTTCTTGGCATTTCCAACATGTGGGTGCTTCCTTTTTTTTGCTCATTTTAGATAATCTAAGTGGTGTTAGGTACCATCTATGATAAATCTTAAAAAAGTTCTCTTTTAAATTATAGTTCCTAGTAAATTTTTGATTGATCTTCCACGCGGACTGCCATTGTTCAATTGTTATTGGACGTCCTAAATCTTGTGCCCATTTTATCATGTTGGTCTTCACAAACTCATCCTCTGAATCCAAGTTTAATAATAATTTATATATCTTACTCAGTGACTGTTTAGCTCCCGAATGTATTATCTTATCGAATTCTGTATCCTCCCACAATATTCCTTTAGATCTTATATCTTCTTTATATTTTCCCAGTAGTTGATTATATAGGAGCCAATGTGAAGAGTATCCTTCTCCCATCAGTTCTTCTCTAGTTTTGGGTCTAACCATCACCCCTTCTTTTATAAGTATATCCTTATACGTCAACCATTCTTTTATCCTTACTTTCTCAAATTTATAAAATGCTTCATGGGGGGAGGTCCAAGATGGTATTTTTAAATACATTTTTTCCCTTAATTTCAGCCAAATTCGTAAAATCGCTTTTCTTACAAAATGTTCTGTAATTATTTTATTGACTTTATGTTTATCATAACAAATATAAGCATGCCAACCAAAATATAAGTTAAATCCTTCCAATTTCAATAATTTGTCATTCTCTAATAAAATCCATTCGTTAGCCCATATTAATGCTGAAGCTTCATGATATAATTTTAAGTCCGGAACACCCAATCCTCCCTTCTCCTTAGATTCTTTTAGATATTTCCATCTAATTCTTGCTTTCCTTCCATTCCATATAAATCTGCTTAAATCCTGCTCCCAAATTTTAAAAGGTTTATCGTTAGATATTATTGGAAGATTTTGAAAAAGAAACAACATTTTTGGTAAAACGTTCATTTTCACCGCTGAGATTCTCCCAAGTAGTGATAATTGTAGGTTTTTCCATTTCCTCAAATTACCTCGGATCTCCCTCCAAATTTTCTTATAATTGTTTTCAAATAACTCTGAATTATTTTTTGTTACTACTGTACCTAAATACTTCACCTTTTTTGCTATTTTAAATCCTGAAATCCTCATCAGTTCCAATTCTTGCTTTGAGGTAATATTTTTTGTGACCATCAATGATTTATCTTTATTGATCCTTAACCCGGCAACTTGACCATATTCTTTCAATGTATCTATTAAAGGTATAATACTTCTCGTCGGATCTTCTAAAATTATAGCCATATCATCGGCAAATGCTTGTAGTTTGAATTCATGCCCTCTTATTTTGGTACCGCAAATTTCTTTATTATTTCTGATTCTAATATTTAGAATTTCTAAACTCATAATAAATAATAAGGGGGATAGTGGGCAGCCCTGCCTCGTTCCCTTATTTATCTTAAATGTAATTGATTTATCCCCATTAACTATTAAATTTGCCCTTTGATCTCTATAGATGGCTTGTACCCACCCTTTATACCTATCTCCAAACCCTATCTCTCCCATTACATCAAATATAAATTTCCATCTTAAATTATCAAAGGCTTTTTCCGCATCTAAAAATACTAAAGCCAATTCCTTCTGATTATGTTGTTGATAATATTCTACTATATCTACTATCGTCCTTATATTATTTCTTAAATATCTACCCAGGAGAAACCCATTTTGATCTACATGTATCCAATTCACCAAAACTTTCTTTAATCTATTTGCCAATATCGAAGTAAAGATTTTATAATCAGTATTTAACAACGAAATCGGTCTATAATTTTTTTTATCCTGTTTATCCCTCCCCTCTTTTGGAATCAATATAATATTGGACTCTTCCCACGAACTTGGTATCTTCTGATTTTGAATGGAATTAATTATCTGGACTAATATAGGTGCTAGTGACTCTTCAAGTATTTTATAGTATGTTCCTGTAAATCCGTCCGGACCTGGAGCCTTCCCTTCCTTTAAATTCATAATACCATCTTGCACTTCCTGCAAAGTTATCTCCTTATCTAATTCCTCTCTTTGTATCTCTGACAATCTAGCAATATCCATCTCTTGTAAATACTTAATAATACTATAATTCTGTCCTTGAGATTGACTACTTTCTTTAAATAATTCTTCAAAATAATTTACTAATACATTTTTAATCTTTTCTTGTTGTTGATGGACAATTTGTCCTTCCCTTATTTCCGTAATGATATTTTTATCCCTTTCTTTCTTCAGTTTATACGCCAACCACCTGCCTGGTTTATTTGCATATTCAAATTGTTTCTGTTTTAAATATTTCAATTTTCGTTCTAATTGTTCCATCATCAAAAGGGATAATTGTTTCCTCCACATTTTAATTTCATCATACATCTTCATATCCTTAGGGTTTATCTTTAATTGATATTCCCTCTCCCGTAATTTATTTACGATATATGTTTCTTTTTCTTTTCTACATTTGTTTAACCAAGCCTGTTGCCCTATAAAAAAACCCCTCATCACAGCTTTACTAGTGTCCCAAACTACATAAATTGATTGTCCTTGTCCAAGATTATTTTCCCAAAAGGATTTTAACTCTGCTTTTGCCTTTGCCACTATATCATCATTTTTTGACAAGTTATCCTTTAATCTCCAATCTCTTCTATTTTCACCAAATTTTAACGTTAACAAAATTGGACAATGATCTGATAGGGTTCTCGGAAGGGTTTCTATTTTCTTTATATTTTTTATCATCTCCAAGGGTATAAAAAATCTATCTAACCTTGACCACGTCTTATGACAATCAGAATAATACGTAAAATGTTCTTCTTTCCTATTTACTTTATTATCTACCTCTTTTAGGGACAAGTAATCTAATAAATCAAAAAAGGATTTCGGTAGTTTACCCTGATTAACTTTTTTCTTTGACCTATCCTCTCCTGTTCTATCTGTTTGTGAGTTTAGAACCCCATTCCAATCCCCGATCAATATCACTTTATGATTCTCCAAATCCATTAATCTTTCTGATAGATTTTGATAAAATTTACTCTTATTATCCAACGGTCCATATACTTCTACCACTATGAATCTTAACCCTGGCGTCTTAACTTCTACAATTAAAAAATGTCCCTTTTCATCACTATATATTAATTCCGATTCAAATTTATTACTTACATATACTATCACCCCTTTTTTCTTTTTATTAATTACAGATGAGAAGCTTTGTCCTAATTTGGGATTTTTGATATATTTTAAATCTTTATTTCTGATATGGGTTTCTTGAATAGCTATCACGTCAAGCTTCAATTTTTCTAAATAATGAAAAATACATTTTCTTTTATATGGAGCATTCATACCATGAACATTCCAAGATAATAATTTTAGATTCATTTTAAATCAGAACTTAAATCAGAGCTAACCTTAACCGCTATTCTTTTTCCTAATTGATTTCTTCTGAGCCTTCTTCCCCCAATCCTTCTAATTCCAAATCATGTATTGATGGTGTATCTTCCTCTCCTTCTTCTCCCTCTACTTCTACTCCTTCTTCCTCTTCCTCTTCCTCCTCTTCCTCCTGTCTCTTTTCTGATTCTTCTTCTTTCCTTATTCTCTCCAGTTCTTGTTTCATCTGTTCTTTTCTTATCTTTTTCTCTAATCCTTGATCTCTTTGTATATTTTCTTTCCTTATATCTTTTTCTTGATCACGTATCAATTCCTCAGTTCTAATAAACTCTTCTTTGTATTTTTTCCAAAACTCTTGTGCCTCTGCAATTGTATTCAAAACCACTCTCTTCTGTTTCCATATAAAGGATATACCTTCTGATTTCTCCCAGGTATATCTTATTCCAAAGTCTCTTAATCTTTGAGTTATAAAGACATAATCCCTTCTCTTCTTTAGTAGAACCGGATGGATATCTTTGAAAATTTTCACCTCCGAGTATTCTATTATTAACTTCTTCGAATAATTACGTTGTAACACCAAATCTTTCACCCTCTCTCTTAAGAAATATACCACGATGTCTCGTGGTACATTTCTACGTTTTGCTACTGCAGAGTTTACTCGAAAGGCTCTATCAATTTCCAGATCTAACTGTTCTGGTTCCCAATCTATGAATCTTGCTAATGGTATGACCAGTCTCTGATACAAATCTGCTTGAGCAACTTCACTCAGCCCTCTGATCTTTATTGATTTATTTCTATACCTTATATCCATCAGCAGAGTTGAGCGCTCTAACTGATCTGTCCTTTCGACGTTATTTGTTATCTGAGTCTCAAGCTTTGTAGTTCTTTCTTCCACCTGTACAATCTTCTCATTAACTCGTCTTATTTCTATGCTTATGTTATCCAGTTTCATATTAAATATCTCCAACTCTTTTTTGATATCTGTCTTTATTTCCGTCCTCATATGTTTCATAGCCATTCTGACTTCTTTCATTTCGTTTTTGAAGGTCATCGTTAATTTCCGTAGCTCCCCCATTAGATCTATTCCAATACTCTGATTCGCGCCTTGAGTTTCTGTAGTTGTCGTACCTATCCCCACCGGTGGGGTCTTGATTTCTACGGAAGCTCTCCTTTGCGGAAGTGATTGGGTTTGAGTTTGAACTCCTGTTCCTGCCTTCCTTTTCCCCGCTGCCATCATCTTGCCAATTTCACTCTATCTTCTTACCTGTTAACTGTAGGTTCTTCTAATTCCTCTAGTTCCTCTAATTTAAATATTTGTTACCTGCGTGCTTTTAATTCAGAACCTACCCTTTTATCTTAATACTCTTCTCCCACAATTTAAGATCCGCAATATTACACAATATTACTCAAGGTTTTGTCACTTAGTTAAGTCAACAACTTCTATAATCCCAATTCTAGTTCTGATTACGTAAATCAATTTCCCCTTCTGAATCTAATCACTTACACTCTAGGATTTTGATAATATCCCCAAGGGATACTACTCCACTAATAAATAACGATTATAAATATAGAGATTCCAAAGTATAATATATGAATTCTATATATAAAAATTAAATTCCAATATAAATAATTCCTTGAATTATTCCTCCTCCCAACCCGTTCCTATATGGCCCAAAGTAACCAAGTTCACATTTACATTCACATTGAATCAGGAATCAATACAGGCAAGCCAGAAGCTAACTTACAATTGAACAAGGGCTTATTAAGACCTTTCTTCCCCCCCCTTCTGCTTTCTATTCCCACAGTTGTCTTCCTCTTTCTCCAACGTCTATTCTCTCTTCTCCGTCACACCGTCACTCCGTCCGCCCTCTCTTCTCCGTCCCTCCGTCCTCTCTCTCTTCTCTGTCACTCTGTCTCTGACTCTGTCACTCTTTCTCTGTAGCTTGTCACTCCGTCCACCCTCTCTTCTCCGTCACTCCACTCCCTCTCTCTTCTCTATCACTCGTCACTTCGTCCACCCTCTCTTCTCCATCACTCCTCCCACTCTCTCTTCCCTGTTATTCCGTCCACTCTCTCTTCTCCGTCGTCCACCCTCTCTCCTCTGTCGCTTCTCCTGCTCTGTCTCCGTCACTCCGTCCACGTCTCTGTCGCTCGTCACTCCGTCCACTCTTCCTTCTCCGTCACTCTATTCACCCTCTCTTCTCCAACTCTCCGTCACTCCGTCCGTTCTCTCTACTTTACTCTGCTCTGCTCTGCTCTGCTTTATTCTATCGCTCCATCCACTCTCTCTTCTCTGTCACTCCGTCACTCCATCCACTCTCTTTTCTCCGTCACGATCTCCTCTCGTCCACTTCACCCTCCTTTTCTCCACTTCTCCCCCTTTTCAATCCACTCCCAATTCAATCTCTGAGAGGGTAGAACTGCGACTTTCCGAGTTTTCCAGCCTTCAACACAACTTCCCAGTTCACAAACGAGGAAGGAGGGCAGAAGAGTCAAGGGAGACAGCCGCAGATATTTTATCAAAGCACTGAAGACGCTACTGGTGCTGCAGGCACTAGACAAAATGGCGATCCTTCGCACGCTCCAACTAAATAGATAGGATGCCTGAAAACCTGGGAGACCGGGACGCCTGAAAACCTGGGAGACCGGGACGCCTGAAAACCTGGGAGACCGGGATGCCTGAAAACCTGGGAGACTGGGATGACTGAAAACCAGGGAGACCATACATACAAGGGAAGATATTAAGTAGGTGACGTTTTCCCTTGGAGTAATAATGGGCTTTGCTAACAATTTCACAAATTATAGCTGGGCTTGTATTCTAAGACATTGAAATTGAACATTTCATATTTAAGTTCAGTAACTGACAGGAAGCTACAGGCTTGAGATTTCAAGGACAGTTGAAACATTCCTTTGCATAGCTCCCTTGCAAACCTCTTTCAGACACAATTCTGGGGTTTGGAGTTTTACAAGCTGTCACAGCCTTCTCTGCCAAAGTGTGCTGGTGCATCATCAAACTACAAACTCCAGGATGCCAGAAGGAACTATGCAAAGAAAAGTCAGTTTTGACCTGGATTATCTCTCCATTGTCGTATCTGGGCCTGTTTACACAGGCAGGAAAATGGGGGATTAATCCACGTTTTCCTGCCTGTGTAGAAAGGGCCTTCATGTCATTTTCAATCTGGGGAGATCCTGAGGCAAAACTATGACAATTGTCTTGGCTAGATTTCTTCAGAGGGAGGTTTGCCTTTGCCTAGGCTTTTGCTGAGGCTGAGAGAGTTTGTGTTGCCTGAGATTATCCTTCTTTCCCTTGCTTTTTAAACCCTTTTTAAAAAAAGGATTTGAAAGATTCGAGATTCGTGAGATTTGTGGATTCCCAGAACCTTCCAGGGATTCGGAAAATTCTGGATTCGTCCCATCCCTAGTTTATATCTTCTTCGTGTTAAAAAGCTGATAGGGTTCTGATCATATGCAGAATATGTTTCTCTCTCAACGCAGTAACTACTGTATAGCTAAGATCTACATATTTAACAGCTAGAGAACATGGCCTTACTCCCAATACCTCTCCTTTGCAAACAGTGATGGCTCTAAAATTATTATTTCCTTCCTCTTACATATCCAGATGCATGAAAGTGTTGAGGAATGGAGCTTATTGTACCCCTAATGTCACTGCTGAACTTCAGCCCTACCCATGTGTAGGCAAACCGTTGTTTTGCTTTTTATTACATCTGTATGCCTAGTAATGTCTGCACACATTCAGATGAACCTGCTAGCATAGCTCTGTCTGTGAAGAAGCCTGCTTTGCGAAGACTTCTGATTACTGGAGCTCTGAGGACCAAGTTCAGCTATGCTTGTTCTAAAGAACTTTTTGCAACTGTTCACACCATACCCAAGAAAATATACAGTACAGAGGGAACACATAGACCTGGTAGCGGGGAGCTTATGTGTGTATCTATGTTCCCTCCCCATTTTAGCCTTGCATTTATGCAGAAAAAATTCTCCATGGGGTCCTGAAATTTGAAATGCCAAATTCCATCATTCTCTCCTCCTTCAGTATAACCAAGAAGCAAACAGCAAGCAAGACTATGCAGATAGAGAGGAAATATTATTCTCTTGTCCCTGATTTTCTTTTGTTACAAAGTATGTTGTCTGTGAATTGCAAGGCAGGATAGAGGTGGGAATGAGCTCCTTGCATTAGGCACTGACATATACCAGCCAGGTGACTATATACATTTTTCTTCATAAGCAAAATGTCTCATTTATTTTGTGAAAACATCAGACTGTGTCTGTGTTCCAGCAGCTGAGGGATACAGAGATTCCGCAGCAAATAGATTTCACATGGATGCATGTACGAGTGGAAAATGCATAGGAGAGAAACCTCACATATGCACTTTCAGTGTCAAGTCCTTAAAAAAATAACTCTTCGCAGTTCTCCCAATCTTGCTTTATGAAAAACCAGAGAGTGAAAAAAAAAGTATAAAAAAGTTCAATAAATACAAAAGTAAAATAAATAAATAAAGGGGGAAAAATAGGCAAAAAAAAAGTTTTAAATAGAAAAATAACACTGGGCCTCTTACAAATGGATATTACCTATAAGGGAAGGTTAAAAAAAAGAAGAAATTGGGGTTGGAGGGGGAGAAAAGGAAAAGGAAGAGGAAAAAAGAAAAAAAATCCTTTATGCTTATATTTAATCCAGGAGACTTATTTCTGCTACACTAAGTTCCTTTTTATCAATCAGCAAAAGGACCATTTACCTTAGGCAACCTTTCTTCCTGGAAAAAAAAATGCATGAATAAGTACAAAAGTATGCTACAGAAGAATGGAGTGTGTGTGCAAACTATACTTGCAATAATTATTACAAACAGCCAGATGTACAAAAAAACCCAGAAAAATGAAAAATAAATGAGTGAATAATCAAATGCAGATACGCATGATCCCCCCTCTTTTTTATGTCAGCTATACAATTTCCCATTGCTAGTTCTTTCTGGAGAAGCTCAAACTGTCAGTTTTAGAACAAAAGTGAAAGAAGATATACTGTTTTCTCTCACACCCTAATTGAGGGCAATTCAAATGCAGATGGAGTAGGCTTCTTGATGTTGAAAAAAAATCACTTAGGTGCCTAATGTTTCAAGAAGTAAGGTAGCTAAGATCACGGCCAAGTGGAAAGAAGCCTTTCTCCCTTCACTCACTAAATGACAGCTGCCAACGTTCTCCATGCTGTCTACTCCGCGATCATCTGCTGCTTTGGGTGGCTGGATTGCTAGGTCAAATCCCCTGCAAAATTGTGGCAGCTACAGGCACCCCATGTCCTGGGCACTGAAAAAAACCTGCTGGGCAAACCCCCCAGCCCACTTTACCATCACAGTTGGGGTCTGTTTGCAACAATTACTGGAGTACCGTAATCATATCTCCACCATTAGCATCTTCCAACAAGAAGTCACATGACCACTGTAAAGCTCTGAAAGACTTGTATCACCTCACCCAGCTATTCCAATTAACAAGAAACCATGTGTTAAAAGATTAATTCTGATTATTGTAGTAGAATGTGGAAAACATAACGTATTTAGGATTTTACAATACAGATGTGCATGATACACATGATTTTCTGACAACTAATGCCTTGAATACTTTCATCTTTCTGTTAGACATCTCCAGAAAGAAGCTGGAAGCCCAAAGCAAAATGTCTTCAGTTGCGGCTTACTACAATGGGAAGTCAGTACTTGTTACGGGAGCCACAGGCTTCATGGGCAAAGTACTTGTGGAAAAGCTTCTGCGCTCCAGCCCGGATGTGAAAGCAATTTATATTCTTGTGCGGCCCAAAGCTGGTCAGCAGATGCAAAATAGAGTTGAAGATATGGTGAAATGCAAGGTAGGGAATTTAACTTTATGTAGAAAACTATCTACGGCAGTAGGTGATGCTAGATAGCAGTGCACTAGATAAACAGTTGGTAGGTAAGAGTGATTATGTATTCAGTGCCCTTACATTGCAAACTTACTGTTTGGTGTCAGTCACAAAAATAACCATGAGTCTTTGTTTAGTAATGATCCATGTCTTTATACTAATCTTATTCAGGTATTTAGGGAAAGTCTGTAATGTCAGTTAAGTGGTAAGGACCCTGGACAAATTATCTCATTTTGGCCTGTGTGATAGTCTGATTGATTCCTATTCACAGAACAGTCCAACATAGGTATGACTGAAAGCATTATCAATAAAATATTCAATATCATCTGCATATAAAATCATTCTGATATCTCAGAGTTTCAAAGAGCAGGAACAAGCAACACTGAGACTTGATAGTGAAAAGTAAGTAAGAAAATATGGAACACTCCTGATGTGTATGATACAAGTGACTTAAGGGTGACAGGGCTCCATTATTGGTCACACACATATGACACGTGTGTGTGTGTGTGTGTGTGTACAGCAAGCTAATAAAAAAGCTTTTTTGTGAAATCCATATGTAATCAAAACACATAAAAATCTCTAACATACTGTATCAAAAGCATTCTGTGCATCAAAAGGAATAATAGTGGCTAGATCGTAGTTAGTTGAAAATAAAACCGTGCGTTTCCATGGCTGAGTGGGGAATCTAACCCTGGTCTCCAGAGTCATAGTCCAACACTCAAACCAGTATACTATGCTGGCTCATGTGAAGTGCAATATGTTTATAAAATATGCTAATAAATGCAATATGTGAATGAAAAATTTTAAAAACAGACAAAAAATCTTTAATTTTTACTGCTGTTTTATGCATCTTCAAGTTGAATCTGATTTATGACGACTGTCATAGAGATTTCTTGGCAAGATATATTCAGAGGAGGTTTCCAATTGCCTTCCTCAGTCTATTTTTAATTATACTTTTAATTGTACTTTTAACTGTACTCGTACTTTCAACTGAACTTTTAATTATTATATATCTTAATTATGGCATATTCGTATTTTAACTGGTTTGTTCTTTAGTGTATTTTAACCATGTATCTATTCTGTACCCCGCCTCAAGCCTTGGGAAGAGGTGGGTAACAAATAAAATGTATTGTTATTATTGTTATTACTATTATTATTATTCCTCTGAGGTTCAAGAAGTGTGATAGACTGAGAGGTGACATGATTGCTTTTTTTAGATACCTGAATGGCTGTCAGAGAGAAGAGAGGAAAGGTGTGTTCTCTGCTGCCCCAGAGAGTAGGCCTAGGTCTAATAGATTGAAGTTACAGGAGAGTGTATTTCAATTTAACTTTAGAAAGAGCTGCTTGACATTAAGAGTGGTTCAGCAATGGAACCAACGGCCTAGAGAGTGGTGAGATCTCCTTTGGACACCTTTAAAAAGATGCTGACAGTTACCTCCGGGTAATGCTTTAGCTGGAAATCCTGTACTGAGCAGGAGGTTGGACTCAATGACCCATGATCCCCCTTCCAAATCTGTGATTTGCCCAGGGTCACCCCATGGGTTTCCATGGATAGGTTGGCACTAAAGGCACTACTTCACATTTTCCCATTGCTAACTTGTTGTTGTTGTTCATAATGATGATCATCATCATCTCACTTTTTTCACAGGCTGAGACTCAAGATGGCTTACAAAAGTTAAAACAGATGCAATAAAATTAAAAGCAATTGAAGGCATAATCACTGAAAAATAACAACAAACGTAAAGGCCCTTTCCCCCTGTGCAGTCAGCCCTCAAAGTCCTGCTGAAACAAATAGGTCTTCATCTGCCTAAAAAATGGGATAGGAAAGAGGGCACCAGTATAGCTTCCATAGGAGATGAGTTACACAACCTGGAAGTAGCCACCAGGAAGGCCCTCTTTTGTTTTCTGTTAGAACTTTAGAATTAATTTAAAACAAGAAAGAGTTAAAACAGAGTAGTCACTCCTAATTTTAATGACTGAACTCCAGGTGAAAGAAGATTGACTGTAGCCAACAGATGGAAACTGAAGGGATGGAACCAGCCAGATTTTCCTTGGGAAGATGTTACACAATCAGGGTGCAGCAACAGAGAAAGCCTGTTCACAAATCTATACAAATAATTCCCAGGGGGTTAAAATTCGGATATATCAGTTAGTTTGCTTTATTGTTTTAGGTTCCCCCCACTAGTTTTATTAGGAAGCTTTTGTCAATTTTTGTTGTCTTATTTTTGTCTACTGAAAGTAACACTTGATATTCTAAAAATATTTGCAACAAACAATCAGTTAATAAATATTGTTGCCTTGTTGGTGCTTTTTACATTTCTATAAAGGGCAAATTGAGTCCATAGAAACTTAGATTTATTATTTGTTGTTGCTTATTTAGTTTTTGAAAGCTCATGCTAAAATAAAAGGTAGTTTTAAAGGTGCTGCTACGTTCCTTTTGCCCTTCCGCCTTCCTTTCTCCTTTTCATACTGCAAGAGACTAGCACAGCTAACTTCTTTGAAAACTCCACTTAACAATGGATTTTAGCAGCTAAACATAGATTCCTTGATTTTAGAATCAAAGATGCAGTCCAGGATACAAATCCTTCTCAAATGAATTACTAGCAACATCAATATAACACAAATATAATGAATATAATACAAATATGAATAATAGATTCAAAACATAATGTATCTAGACATGACTTCTTTAAAATCACTTCTTTTTAAAAATATTTTATTTACATTCCAAGGGGATTTCAGTTACACACAATAATGTTCCAGTATAAAAAAGCAGAAAAATACGAACAGAAAAGGATGAAAAATAACCACATTAGTCATAAGTTTCTATAAAGGCTGACCAAATGTCCAATATAAGGTCTATTGTAAATGTTGTCTATCCATCATTCTTTCAAATGTTGCAAGTGTTGTTAGATGTTCTGTCCATTACATCAAAGGTCAAGGAAAAAATATCTTTCCAGTAATGAAGTATCAATCTTCTAGCAGTTGAAAAGGCATGAAAACTCTAGTTACACAGGCTATTTGTTAATTTCCAAGAAATGAGCCGATAATTGAAATAAATGCATATGGCTGAATATCAAGGAACTTTCCAAAAACAAACTCGTGCACTCATGTGGTTACTTCCTCCCAAAATGTAGCTACTATGGGACAGCTTCAAAACATGTGCATTAAGAAAGCATTAGCACTATTATATCTCCATCAGTTTGCTTTCTTGAATTGATCTTGTGGCAACCAATACACCCGAAAGAACAATTTCTGCTGTGTAAGACATAGGTGGAGATCTATAGTCATACTAGTTATAAATGTTAAAACCAATAACTGAATATTCCAATTTGGTATTCTATTCTTTCTGTAAACCTCAGATCATATTTACTGATAGATAACATAAATTTATACACATATCGGTATACACACACATACATAGACACACACACACATATAGTTGGTTTAGATACTTTGTAGGTCTCAATTAATGTCTCTGCTATTAAAGGAACCTACAGATACAATTAAAGCTACATGGCCAAACAAGAGAAGTTAGAATTTGAATTACAATTGTGAACATGTAATTTCTAAGATATATAAAATTTTGATGAAATTTGAAATGGAGGAAGAACAGCTAAAGAATGTATGATAAAATGAGCTAAGAATTTTGGGTATAATGGATATATAGGTGCATGGGAACATATGTGATCAAAGGGATTGAAATTTACATTTTTATACTCTTAAAGAAAAATTTTATAGGATGATGCATAGGTGGTGTATGATGCCAAATAAGTTGATTAGAGTGAATAAGAATGCCCCTAATTTAGGCTGGAAATGTGAGCACGGGAAGGTACATTTTATCATATATGCTGGACCTATGAAAAGCCGTCCGCCTATGGATTCAAATCCACATATTGATGCAGAAGTTTTTAAAGATTAAGATTCAACTTAAACCAGAAATATTTCTTTTGAGACTGTTAATGTACAATTGGAGATGTCCCACAGAAGATTATTTCAGCGTATGGCCATAGTAGCAAGACTGTTATATGTGTATGAATGGAAGATGTCAGAATTGTCTACTATGGAACAGTGGTTGTTGGGATTGACAGGTTTAGCAGAACTGGACAAATTGACTTGTTTGATCAGAGAAAGATCATTAATTTTTTAAAGAATGGGAACACCTTATTGGCTTGTATCTTCCTTCATATTCTCGTTCATATTCTCCTGAAAAAAGAGTCTCAAGGTTTCTTTGGCTCTTTTTATTATTTCTTCATCCTTTAGCAAATTATCGTTAAGTTGCCAATTAACCTGTTTTCTCATTTCTTTTAATATTAATTAAATGGGGTGGTGATTTGAAATAATTTAACGTGGGATCTTGACTTTCTTGATGTCTTTTATGTCTCAAGACAAAAATCATGTCAATTCATGTCCAGGTTTGGTGTACTTCAGAGAAGAATGTATAATCCCTGTCGTTCTGATGTATCTGTCTCCATGCATCGATTAGTGTCAGTTGGTAAAGCATCTCAAAAAACAGTCTTGGTAGTTTTCCGTGTGTGTGCGCGCGTTCCTTTTAGATGTTTGTTTATCCATCTTGGTGTCTATCACTCTGTTCTAGTTGCTTGCGAGAATCAGATTTTCATATTCATATGTTGATATCAATTCAAGTAAATTTTTGTAGAATTCTTCCTTATTATCATTCGGTGCGTATACTCTCACAAATAGTATTTTCTTTCCTCCAGTCTGAATTTCTGTCTTCAAAATCTTTCCTTCTTTATCCTTAAATATTTCTTTAGCTGGAGTCTTCTTATCTACATATATTGTCACACCTCTTCTTCTCATATGATGACTAGCTAGGGGGAGGAGCTAGCAGCTGTTAGCTCTTTATAACTGCTCCCACCAGCAACCGCCTTCAGTGCGTGCAGTTTTCCTGTACAAGTTTAGGAAGACTTCATTGCTTCTTGGGTTGAAGCATTCCTGGGACACTCTGCCAGACCACAACAGCCAGGCAGGTAGGGCAACTTGGGAGAGTAACTAGAACCACTATATAATTGCAGCTTCAGTCCTTAAAGTTTGACAAATAGAGCTTGGCAAACAGGGGTGTTGATGTGGGTTTTTACCAGGGTAGTTTGAGGGGGAAGCCCAGTTTCACTTTTCTAATTTGACTGTCTAGATTATCAAGTATGGATGTTGAGGGAGCTGCTGCAGTCACCTGCAACAGCTTTGACATGTTTCTTTTCTTGCCAGAAGATGTCGTTCGGTACACTTGCAGCAAGTCCAAGCTGGTGGCCCTCTTAGAGGAGCAGGTTCACCAGCTGGAGGCCCGTGTTTCTAATCTTCAGATTATTAGGGAAGATGAGGAGTTCTTGGATAGGGCAAAGAGGACTTTACTGAAGACGGAATACATGGAGGAGCTAGTAGATGAGGAAGTCGGTTTACAGAACCAGGAGACACACACTTGGAAGAATGTGACACGTAGGAATAGAAGGGCCAGGAACCAAACGGAGACTTTTGAGTTATAGAATCATGTGAGGAATCTGATGAGAGGGGGTCTTGACAACAGAGCCTCTTTGGCGACTGAGAGTGTTCAAGCTGATTGGCTGGTGAAATGGAACCTTGGATAGCCCAGGGGAGGGGCTGGTGGAAAGAGGAAAATAACAGATTTTAACTGTCTGGTGTGTGTTTGAAGAAGAGTGTGATTTGTGGTGTGTTTGGGAGAGGTTGGAGATTTGAAGAGCTCTGTGGGAGAGAGAACTGAGAAATTGGGTGTACGAGAGATAGTGAATGAACTGAAAGAGACAGAGAGAGAGAGAGAGAAGAATGGTGTGCTGTTTACATTTAGATACAAAACACATTTAAAGAAACAGTGTTACAATAAATGTTTGAAGTTCTGTGTTGCTTAAAACAGTGTCACAGAGTCCTATTTTGAATCCTGAGATATACACGCTACCAATAATATCATCTTGACCTTAGTGCCAACAGTACCACAGTCTTGGAAAATATAAATCACTGCTGATCCTTACATCTGGGAGAAGGGCAGATTTAGGGAAGATATTAAAGGAGGAGAGTCCTGAAAGGAGGAAGCCAAAGCAGGGACAAGAGTGAGGAAGGGACTGCGTTCTCAGAGAGGGAGAACTGTGGCAGACCCATTTGTCCTGGCCCTGGCTTGATTCAGAGATCTCCCTGACTGTTCAGACCTGAACACAAAGAGGTGTCAGGCTGGGCAGGCCTTGAGTGCGAGGCTTGGGTGCGCCTTTTGCACTCGGTATTGATGGGCAGTGGTTTTCCGTCCGTGCGTTTAACAAAGAGTGGTGGCAGCGGTGGGATCTGACCAAAAAAATTGGTGGCATCCAACTGGAAAATTAGTGGAGATCTGACCATAAAATTTGGTGGGATCTGATTGAAATAATCCAGTGGGATTTGGTAGGCAAGATTCCCTGAGGTAACAGTTTGAAGGTAGGTAGTAAGGGAATCTGTAGAACATCCAAAAGAAAATTTCTTAGTTCTAAGAATAAAAGGCACACACTGTGTAATCTCTCTCTAAGGAACTGTCAAGGTGGTTTAAGCAAAAGAATAAAATAGTATTTCCTGAGGTAACTGTGTGGGTAATTTGTAAGGAAATACTAAAATTTTGATGCCATCTAAAAAGACAAAAACCAGAATGGAAAGCCCTGAGAAAGGACAGGCCTTGGTTGAAATGGCTACACTTGAATCTGCAGAGAGTATAGAAATATGGAAAATAAAACTTTAGATGAAAGGAATGGAAGAAGAAAGAACTTTAAGAGAACTTGAAAAAAAAAGAGCTTTAAAAGAACTGGAGACACAAAGAGCTTTAAGAGAAAAAGAAATGGAAGAGCAAAGAGCTCTAAAAGAAAGACAAATGGAGATGGAACATGAACTAAAATTGAGAGAATTAGAATTGCAAACCCAATTTGGCAGGAATGGGCAAGAAAGTAGCTTAGTGCCTCATGTAGACATGAAGAGATTCCCTAAATATTACAAAGGGGATAATGTAGAAGGCTTTCTCATTAGTTTTGAGAGTGTGTGTGGTGAATCACAAACAAGACCAGAGGAAAGGATGAATTACCTCAGATCTCAAATTTGGGGGGTGATGGCAGAAATCTATGGGCAAATGTCAGCTGAAGAGGCCCATGATTATGACTTGTTTTAAAGAAAGGATCAAACAAAAATTTGGTTTGACTCCTGAACATCACCGAAAAGAATTTCGGGGGCTGAGAAAAAAACCTGAGGAAACCTATTGACAGATGGGGTGTAGATCGATTAGAGCACTGGAAGGATGGGTTTCGGGGTCTGAAGTAGAAACAAAAGAACAGCTGCAGGAGTTCATAGGACTTGAACAATTTTATAACATCCTGCCATATGAATATCGATGGCTGGTACAGGACAAAAAGCCTAAAACAGTTAACCAGGCAGCTGAAATGATGGACCATCTAGTTACCATCAGAGGTGCTCCAAAACCCCAAAACTATGATAGGAAATTTCCTAGAAGCGGGCAGCCATTTCGTGGCAGGGGTACTGAGAAGCCAAAAGAAACTCCTCGCAGTCCTGACAGGAATAGGCCTAGAATAAAGAACATTTCCTCACCAAAAAGAAAGAAAATGTGTTATAACTGTGGGAAAGCTGGCCATTTTCAATTCCAATGCCCAGAGAGGGTGGATAAAGATAAAATGGAAAAGCCTAAACGTTCATATTGTATAACTACAGTTGAGTCAGTACAGCAAAGGCAAACTTGTCAGCCTGAGTTGGCTAGGCTGGTTGCCACGGAAATGAGGCCTAGTGGGGAAGAAGGAAACAGTTTCTTTCCTCACACTTCTAATCTCTGCATGGTAGTGACTCTTGACACAGAGTGGATGCATGGATATGGAGAGAAAATAGAGGTTCTAGGGAAAACTGTATGGAGAATTAGAGATACAGGCTCGCAGATCTGTGTGTTCCAGCCACATCTGATTCCTCCTAGAAACCTCATTCCCCAAGAAAAAGTGTTATTAAAAAGCCTAGGAGGGCCTGTGTTTTCAGCTCCAACTGCAATTGTTCATATTACATAGAAGAACTGGACAGGGGACTGGAAGGTAACTGTATGGGAAGATATTCCAGTTCCTTGCTTTATTGGAAATGATTTGGCCAAACATATTCATCAGGTCTGTGTAACTACCTGACACGTGACACAGAAGTCTCAAATGGTACCATCAGAGTTATTAAGCGGGGAGGAACTGGATGAAAGAACTCCTACCCAAGAAAGCAACACTAGTGCCACTAAGAAAACCAGCAGTAAAAAGAAATTAATGCAGATCAGTGATCTTCATGAAACCCCAATGTCAGAGTTTGTTAAGGAACAAAGGCTGGATGAGAGCCTTAAGCCTCTGTTTGAATTGGCAAGGGAGAGTCCTCCGGAAGTGACACCTGAAGTTCCAACTTGATTTATAATAGTGGATGATAAGCTTTATCGAGAGTCTCTCAAGCAACATAGCCATAGAACAGGTGAAAGGAAAAGACAATTGGTAGCGCTCACCAAGTAAAGAACAAAGTTACTTGAAATGGCACATGCTAGTTCTTTTGGAGGCCATTTAGGGATCAAACGCACTAATCAAAGAATAACTGCTAATTTCTACTGGCCAAAGGTGGGGCAGCAAGTAAAGCAGTATTGCCAGACGTATGATACTTGTCAGAAGATAAGCTCAGGTAGAGATAAGACAAAGGCGAAGTTATGTCCTATGCCATTCAGTCAAGTGCGCATAGATATTGTGGGTCCTTTGCCGAAGTCTACCAGAAGGGGAAATAAATATCGTCTGATTATGCAACCCGATATCCTGAGGCAGTTGCATTAAGCAATCTGGAAACTTCTACAATTGCAAACACCTTAATCACTATATTCTGTATAGTGATATATTCTGTAGACTGCGTTTTCCCAGAGAAATTGTATCAGATTTGGGAACATCGTTTACCTCCAGGCTGATGCAAAAACTGTAGGAGCTGTGTGGAATCAAGCATTTAACCTCTACTCTTTATCATCCTGAGATTAATGGACTAGTAGAGCGATTTAATGGAACACTGACAAAGATGATTAAAGGATATGTGGCCAATAATCCAAATGACTGGGATGTGAAATTGCAACTTCTATTGTATGCTTATCATGAGGTGCCACAAGAGAGCCTTGGTTATAGTCCTTTTGAATTGCTGTATGGTTGGAAGGTTTGTGGACCATTAGACCTAGTGAAACAAGGCTGGGAGCAAGATTCGAACTCAGAACCGGAGGTTGTGGTGAGATACATCGATGACCTATTAACCACCCTGAGGTCTGCATTGAATCTAGCTGCGGAGAACATGCAAAAGGCGCAGAATAAATAGCAAACCTGGTATGACAGATGAGCCGGAGAAAGAACATGTCATCCAGGCAATGAAGTACTGTTCCTGCAGCCTGTAAAAGGGAACAAGCTGCAGTTTACCTGGCTTGGACCTGTGACCATCGCGAAGAAATTTAATGATGTCAACTATTTGATTGACATGGGGGGTGATCAAGGGACTCAAGTGGTTCATACTAATATGTTAAAGCCTTATTACAGAAAGGAGAATTTAATCTGTTATGCAGTTACAGATGGTGGAGAGGAGAAAGGAGATGTGCCTGAACATAAAATCCAGGAGGCCCATATAGATGAATCCCTTTCAGATAAACAGAAAGAGGAGATTTGTAATTTGTTATCTAAGTATGCAGAAGTGTTTTCAAACATCCCAGGAAGAGTGAGAGGGGTGCAGCACTGTATTAAAACTGAGAATGTTATATCTATTGGCAGTGCACCTTATCGAGTAACTGAGAAGTTTGCTGAAAGTGATGAAAAAGAGATTAAAGAAATGCTGGGACAGGGAATCATAGTTCCATCAGAAAGTCCTTGGGCATCACCTGTGATATTAGTTGAAAAGCCGGACCACACTATTTGGTTTTGTGTTGATTATAGAAAACTTAATAGTATAACTCAGGCAGATGCTTATCCCATACCCAGATGATATAGTTGAAAGAATGGGAAGAGCTAATTTCATCACTAGCCTCGATTTGACCAAAGGTTATGTGCCCAGAAGATCAGGCCAAAACAGCATTTATTACACATGTAGGCTTATTTGAGTTTACAGTATTGCCCTTTGGGTTAAAGAACGCTCCTTCAACTTTTCAAAGACTGGTAGACCGGGTCTTGCAAGGATTAAATGCTTTCACTGTAGCATATATTGATGATATTGGTGGCTTTAGCAATGAATGAGAGGAACATCTACATCATCTGCACCAGGTATTGGAACAAATTAAAATTGCGGGGCTTACTATTAAGGCACCAAAATGCCATTTAGGGAAAAGAGAAGTCAAATACCTCGGTTACATTGTGGGCAGTGGTCTGATTAAACCTGAAAGGGATAAGATCAAAGCCATAGATCAATGGCCAATACCCACCATTAAAAGAAAAGTGAGAACTTTTCTAGGTTTAGTGGGCTATTACAGAAGGTTCATTCCTAATTTCAGTTCTGTGGCAGCGCCCTTATCAAAGTTAACTAAAAAGGGTTATGCTGAAAAGGTGATCTGGAATCAACTATGCCAGGAAGCTTTCGATAAACTAAAGGAAGCTATTACATCAGCACCAGTGCTTATCACTCCTGACTTTGGGAAGTTGCTCACAGTGACTACAGATGCCTCTAATATAGGTCTTGGGGCTGTATTGAGTCAAAAGGGTGAGGATGGTCAATTATACCCAGTGATGTTCCTAAGTAAAAAGTTGCTTTTAAGGGAAAGACATCTAGCAACAGTGAAAAAGGAATGCTTAGCGATTGTGTGGGCTCTGAGTGAATTAAAACCTTACTTATGGGGAAGGAAATTTATTCTGAGAATAGATCACTCACCGTTGTGTTGGTTGAACCATACAAAGGGAAGTAATGCCAAATTGTTAGGATGGAGCTTGTTGTTACAAGATTTTAATTTTGATATTGTACATATCAAAGGTAAAGAGAATATTGTTGCTGACTCATTATCGAGACAAATTGAGGAAGGGTAAGAATGTAAAATATAGTATGGTAATAGTAGTGATATAATTACACTGCTCATGTAGAGTTATAAATGTTTCAATGGTGTATAGATAGATAGATATACTGTTGGTAAGTATGTGTTGAATATTATGGTGAACGGTTGTTTGCAAATCCTCATTGCTTTTGATGAAACCTGTTTAGAGGTCTCAGCAACGCAATGAAAGAATAAAGGGGGGAGGTCTGTGGTGAACCTGATGGGAGGGGTCTTGACAACAGAGCCTCCTTGCCAACTGAGAGTGTTTAAGCTGATTGGCTGGTGAAATGGAACCTTGAAAGTCAAATAGCAACAGGACGAAGTCGAACAGCAGCAAGACCAACAGTCTCAGCCTGAAGAGAATGTCCAGGCGACCTTGGAAGAATCTGCTCATCGAGTAACCCCAGACAAGCCTGAGGAGACGAGTTCTGGTGGTTGAGGACTCCTTGCTGAGAGGAACAGAACCAACAATTTACAACCCTGACAGGATGAATCGCGAGGTGTGCTGTCTCCCTGGGGCCAAAATCAACAATGTAACAGAGAGGCTAACAAGACTGGTCAAGCCCACTGATTGTAATTTCCTTCTTTTGGTTCACATGGGAACCAATGACACTGCAAGGAGCAGCTTTGACCGCATTACAAAGGATTATGAGGTTATGGGTAGGAAGCTGAAGGATCTTGGTGCACAGGTTGTGATTTCATCTCTTTTACCTATTGAAGCAAATGGCCCACGAAAGGAGAGAATAGTGGAGGTAAACAACTGGCTCCGCAGATGGTGCCGCCCGGAATGATTTGGTGCATGATCTGCATTTCAATGAAGATGGTCTTTTGGCAGTGTATGGGCTGCATCTCACAACTGGTGGCAGGAATGTTTTTGCTAACAGTCTCTTAAAGAGGATCAGGAGGTCTTTAAACTGAGTTCAGCGGGGGAGGGAAACAGTATTATTCAGGGCAAGGATTCAGCGAGTGCTGGGCAAAAAAGCCAAAGTGATATAGATAGAGCATGCCAAGTAGTAGAATCATAGAGTTGGATGGCCAGGGGCCATCGAGTCCAACTCCCTGCTATGCAGGAACACCCATCAAAGCATTCCCGACAGATAGCCATCCAGCCTCTGCTTAAAAACCTCCGAAGAAGGAGACTGTACCACACTCTGAGGCAGCATATTCCACTGCCCGACAGCTCTGGCCATCAGCCAGTTCTTCTTGAGGTTCAAGTGGAGTCTCCTTTCCTGCAGCTTGAATCCATTGCTCCTTGTCCTAGTCTCTGGAGTGGCAGAGAACAAGCCTGCTCGCTCCTCAACATGACATCCCTTCAAATATTTAAACATGGCTATCATGTCCTCTCTTAATCTCCTCTTCTGCAGACGAAACATACTTAGCTCCCTAAGCCGTTCCTCATAGGGCATGGCTTCCAGACCCTTCACCATTTGGGTTGCCCTGCTTTGGACATGTTCCAGCTTGTCAATATCCTTCTTGAATTGAGGTGCCCAGAACTGGACACAATATTCCAAATGAGGCCTAACCAATGCAGAATAGAGCGATACCATTACTTCCCTCGATCTAGACACCATACTCCTATTGATGCAATCAAGAATTGCATTGGCTTTCTTGGCTGCCTCATACTGGTGATTCATGTTCAGCTTGTGATCTACCAAGACTCCTAGATCCCTTTCACAAGTACTGCTATCCAGCCACACGTCCCCCATTCTCTCCAGGATGAAAAGCAGCCATTGGTGAGCACCCTTTGGGTTTGGTCGGTCAACCAGTTAGAAATCCACCCAACAGTAGCCCTCTCCAGCCCACATTTTACTAGCTTCTTTGCAAGAATGTCATGGGGAAATTTGTCATAGGCCTTATTGAGGTCAAGATATGCTATTTCTACAGCATTTCCTTCATCTATCAAGCTTGTAACCCTATCATAAAAAGAGATAAGATTAGTCTGGCATGACTTAGTTTTGAGAAGTCCATGCTGGCTTTTAGTGATTACAGCATTGCTTTCTAAGTAATTACAAACTGATTGTTTAATTATCTGCTGTAGGATCTTTCCTGGTATTGATGTCAGGCTGACCAGGCAATAATTATTTGGGTCCTCTTTTTTCCTCTTCTTGAAGATGGGGATGACATTTGCTCTCCACTAGTCTGCTGGGACTTCTCCAGTTCTCCCAGAGTTCAGAAAGATTATTGAGAGTGGTTCAGAAATGACTTCTGCCAGTTCTTTTAATATCCTTGGATGTAATTCATCTGGCCCTGGAGATTTAAATTCATCTAGTTTAGACAGATATTCTTGTACTATTTCTCTACTTATTCTGTGCTGCATTTCCCTCACTTCCTCACCTGCTCCCCACCTCCCAGGTTATATCGATAAGCTGGAGGATGTCCAGAGGAGGGCAACCCAAATGGTGAAGGGTCTGGAAGCCATGCCCTATGAGGAGTGGCTTAGGGAGCTGGGTATGTTTAGTCTGCAGAAGAGATAGCCATGTTTGAATATTTGAACGAATGCCATTTCAAGGAGGGAGCGGGCTTGTTTTCTGCTGCCCCAGAGACTAGGACAACGAGCAGTGGATTCAAACTACAAGAAATTTTCCTGAACCTTCCTGAACCTCAGGAAGAACTTCCTGATGGTCAGAGCTGTTTGGCACTGGAATATGCTGCCTTGGAGTGTGGTGGAGTCTCCTTCTTTGGTGGTTTTTAAGCAGAGGCTGAATGGCCTTCTGTTGGAGGTGCTTTGATGTGTTTTCCTGCATAGCAGGTGGTTGGACTGGATGGCCCCTGTCGTCTCTTCTAACACTGTGATTCTATGGTGATGTGAAACATTTGCCTAATTTTTCATTCCTGAAATATTTTCCTGATTTACTTTTCTATGTGCAGGATAAAATAATTGCTGGATAAAAGTGAAGTTTCTTGCAGGCAAATTAATTTGTGCTTAGGATCTTTATAAATGGTCAAAAACTTGTTTCCTCTTTGATTGGAAATTTAATCCATATATGTTCCATGAAATAATTTTCATCTGAAGTATTTCCTCAGTAATATCTCAGTATCTCTTTGATCTGGAATTATTTATGCAACTTATTCTTTCTCACTAAACTCTTCCTCTTCTGCTTCTTGTTCTAAAGTGGTGGGGTTTTTTATACAAGATGTCTTCTGTTCTGTCATCAAAATGGTTTCTGCTCACTTCTCCATCCTCTCTTTTTCTTGCCATTGCATTCTTCCTCTTTTCACCGCTTTTTTCTCTACTGTTTTCTTTCAAATTCTTTTTCTGAAATTCTTTGGCTTGCTGAACCGAGGTGATCTTATAATTTTTATCGCTGATGAAAAAGGATAAATCTTAGGGAAATTCCCATCTGTATCTTATATTGAGTCATTGCGGATCTCTTATTAAGAAAAATATTTTCTTCTTTCTCTCAGCACCTGAGCTGGTACGTCTTTAAAAATGTGGATTTCTTTATCATCCACCATCAGTTTTTTCTTGTAACTTTGTTCAAGGATTTGATCTTTTATTTCCTCTCTAGTAAAATATATCACTATGTCACGTGGCAATTTCTTCTTCTTTGCAATTAGAGAATCCACGTGAAACGTCTTGTCTGTTTCAAGCTCAAATTTCCCAATTCTGTGACCTATAAATATAATGAGCAACTCTGTTACATTTTCATAGAGGTTGTCTTCATCTTGCTCTGGTAGGCCTCTTTGAAACATTTATTTCTCTGTCTTATCTCCATTCTCATGTAGGTTTCTTTATCTTTTTGTTGTTCTTTCTTCATATGTTCTGTTTTTTTCTTCCAATTGTTGAGACTTCTCTTGAAGTTTGACCACTTCCTTGTTTAGCATCTTTATGTCATTCAAGAGTTTTTTAAAGTTCTGATTTAAATTTAATTGCTGTTCTTGTAGTCTTGATTTCTGTTCTTGTGGCCATGATTTCTTCCTTCATATCATTTCTGCATTTTTGAGTTTCTTCAAATAATTTAAAAGAGTCTATGTTTTTAGAATCAATTGAAGATCTTCTTCCTTGTGTTTGTGTTTGGAGTTGTAATTGAATTGCCTTCTTTCAGCCTGATGCCTTTTATATTCTCTACCTGACAAACAAATCTTGCTTATTCTAATCATACAAATTCTTTATCTCACCCTCTTAAAGATTAATTATAGGTGTGGCTTATTTACAATCAATATAATCACAATAATTAGTATATGTAGTTCTTCTGAATATTTATGTCTACATCTTATGATCTCACAAAAATTATTAAGTCACAACATTAATAAATATTTTATCTCTAGTACTCTTCTCTCCTATATAACTTTTGACTCCTAACCTCAGCTGGAACCCAAATATCACACTATCAAATCAAATTACTTTCAGTTCACTAACATATAGCACTAAAATCAAAATCATTTACTACTATGAAAATCATTAAATTAATTATTAAATACAATTAATTACTTCAATTATTAAATGCAATTAATTAAATTCAGTTGATTAAGTTCAATTAATTATGTGTTTTCTTTACACTATAAATCACTGTTAATGTTATACAAATGTTCTCAATTACTAAGTTAGTTATTCTTCTTCTGTTATATCACATTATATTTTACATGAATTTATATCACAATTTACTCTTCAATTATTTGAACTGTAATGAGTAACTAATTATATATTTAGCTACACATCTTATTAATTCCTCAAATTCCTCAATGTCAAATTCATCAAATATGTCAAATTCATCAATATAAAATTTTAAATACATCAAACTTTACAATACAGTTCATCAAACAATAATAGAAAGGGGCACTGTCATCTTCTTTCTTCAGTCTTTTGTCTTGTGTGGGATGCCAGCTGTTGCTTCTTGTCTCACCCTTTTGTTGCTGTTTCTCCTCACCACCACGCAGGTCTAGTACACTGAGGTCCTTTGCATCGCTCTGTGTCTTCCTCTTTCCCATCACCTTCTCTCTGTTTCTCTTTCTCTTTCTCTATACTCTGGTTTTTCAAGAACTTGAGTTCTGTGATGCCCTGCCTTGGAGACCCTGACAGTGAGGAGGAGGGTTCTGAATCTGAGATAGAAGTTTGCCCAGAAGTTTGCTCAGTGGAAAATAACAACCAACAGCAGAGGCCTTAGCAGGGGAAACAAGTATCAGAAGATGAAACAACACAGACTCTTACCTTGTTGGAGGAATGATGCCAGAAAAAAGATCTCAGTCATTTAAATAACTTAAGCTTATTTGAGTAACAAACTGGCTTTAATGAGGGAAAACCTGTGGCAATATCATTGGCATATAAAAGGCAAAAGCTGGCTTATCTCCTCAGGGTCCACAACTGATCTTCCCAGTGGTTGAAGCTCTCTGCCATGTTTTCCTGAATCCTGACCCTCTTGGATCTCTGCTTGTCTGATGCCAATTTGGATTTGCCTTTGTGGATTTGTTTCCTTTGGGACTTTGCATTCTTAACTTCAACTTTGTTTGGACTACTGCCACTTTCACTGCTGTTAGTAAGCTCTGCCCTGCTGGTTTGCTAGTTGGGTGCCTGCTCTGCTTGGGATATGACAAGTTCTGTTGCTGTCACTTTTTTTCCCCCTCTGGTCAAAACAATTATCCTATCCAGCACTTCCATTCAACAATTTAGCCTAATCTTTCTGATATATTCCTTTTTATTTTTATTTTATTTTCCTGTGAGCCGAAGCTGCAACTCCCCCACCTGCTGTTAATGGCAATTCTCCCTCAGTCCCTTTCATTCAAGTCGCTTCCCTTGTCCCAAATGCTGTTTATCGATTCAGTTCCGTACAATTCCTTATTAATACTTTAAATTTATGGCGATTGTTCCAAATACAACTATTCTCTCTAAGTTTTCATGTCCAGTTCCATAGATCCCTTTCTGAACTCTTTCACTCACTTGGATCTTTTTTGTTTCAGGTTTTTTCTCTAAACAGCATGTAGTCCTCTGTCCTCCTCCATCATTATTCACATCTCTGCATCTCTCTCCTCCTGTGTCTCTCTCTTGATTGCTAACTCTCTTTCTCTTTCACTATACACAATACTATTTATGTTGTTCTCCAACTCCTTATATTATTTTTTTTATAACTAGTTCTTTTATAAAATAAATTCAGTCTCTTTTTGTTTTGAATCACTCTGCTTGTGTGACATGTGTTTCTCCACCTGCTTATGCCCATGTCTATTGTTACCCTGATTTCTGAGGGTCCCGGGAAGGACACCAAATTGTTCTCAAAATTGTACAAATTGGGGAAATTAGTCAAAGAGCACAAGTTAGCACTGCGAGAGGCAGGGTAACGTAGCGAGATCTTGAACCCAATGTCTACGGGGTCAGGCCGAGTCAAGGAGCACACAGAAGTTGAAATAATAACTGATATTTTATGAAAACACAAGCAAACAGTGTATGCAGCACACTCACACAAGATAACTAAAGAAATAAAGGTTGGAGTGGTATAGAGGGGGTTTTAGAGGAGTTGCTGGTTTGGGTGATACTTCACCTGTCCTGAAGCCCGGTTCGAAGCGGAGAAGCTGGGGAGCATGGATCTCAGCACGTGGAGCTGAGGGGAAGGCTCGCTGGACAAAGCGACAGCAAGGCGGGATGGAAGCCAAGAGCAATCCAAAGAAGCGCTCAAAGTCAGGGGTTTTTATAAGGAGAATTATGACTGCAGACTAGGTCGGACTTGGGGAAAACAATGGATTTGGGGCTGGAGACAAAGCCTCTGAAAGGTCAGAATTTGAATGATTGAATTATGGCCAAATTGTCAATAGGATAGCCAGTATGCAAACGCGGAGTACTTGAGCGTTGTATAGTCAGATCATCAAGCTGCCAGCGCTAGGCAGAGGATCGTTTGAAAGTTGCATGCATACTTAATGAAGGTACTTACCTTTGAGGTCTCCTAAAGCTGCGAGTCGGCTATTTCTGGCCTGCCTGTATTGTGTTGGAATATTACAGCGATTATCAGCTGAGCGTGTATGCTTGCTTGTCCGGGGGCCTCGCAAGCACATGGAGGGGAATGGGTATGTGAAGCCGAATTATTGATATCAAGAGATATCTTTTTATATCCCCCAAGCTCGGGCTAGCCAGGGCTGTAACACTATGTAAGTACTTTCTTTTTCCTTCTCCTATTGTACTTAAGGGAAAGTGGGTACATCTATTAGATGTCTTTCTAGTGATTATAACTCAGCTGCTCATGATTCTTCTATGATGATTTCTTAAAAGTAAGGTTGTAGCTAATGCTTGATAGGGGAATATCTGAACTTGAGCCTGATGGTATCTAGCTCCGTCAACACAATTCCATCCATGTTGGCCCTTCTCCTCTCCTTTCTTGCTGCCGTTGGGTTGATTGTTGACTCAGTGAGTCAACTCTGAACCCCTCTTTACTAGAGGGATCTGCCGCCCCCAATTTCAGGGTTCAGTTTTTGGAATTAATGCTCAGGTTCAGCTACAGCCTAGGACAGAATTAGTTCAGGCTGCTACCTGTGCTGACATTACAACTGGAGTCCCAAAGATTTTCTATATATTAAGGATTTGGTTACTTTTGCTTCTTTTTCCTTTCAAACATAAACTTATTGAAAATTGCTTGCCAGTTATTAAGGTTAGTATCTGCCAAAATAATAGGGAATACTTGTAATAAGAAATTCACTTTTGGTAATGCATTCATTTTGATTGCTGCAGTTCAGCCTAGCCAGGAAGGTTTGGTCTTGGTCCGTTTGAGAATGTCTGTTTTAAACTACAATCAGCCCTCCACGTTCGCGGGTTTGACATTCACGGATTTGATTATTTGCGAGTTTCTCCAACCCCTGTCCTCCCACCTCAGGTGCTTCTTTTTGGGGGGAACCTTCCCTCTTGGTGGTGCCAATCAGGCCACATAGCCCTTTAAAAACCACTTCTGGTCCTCCTCTTCCTCTACTATTCTTTGCTTGGCCAGCTAAGGATGGCTCTCTGCCCAAATTCTTAGCACCACAAACCCTGTACCCGTGCCCCACACACACCCAAGGAAGTAGATGGGCAAGAGAGAGGAAGTACAGGGCCACCATGCCGATCATCTCCTTTCCGTGACCTGGTTTAGACCCTGGATGCCCACTTTCCTCACCCATGGCTCAGCCCCCTTTGCACAGACATACAAATTTTGTTATTTGCGAATATTTCACTTTTGCGAGAGTCTTGTGTCCCTAATCCTAGTGAATGTGGAGGGCCAAGTGTAGTTGCATACAATTTCTGAAATTTGATTTTTTTTTAAACTTCTGAAATTTATGTGGGGATAAAGCCTCCTAAATATTTGAGCTCATATGGAGGCTAATTTAAACCAGTAACATATTGCAAAATCTTCCAATAATGCACTCTTCCTGGCTTCTAGTCTATCAAAAATGTGCCCATTTTGCAAGCTCGAGGGTGAGAAATGATGGTTGAAAAAAACCCACAACACACACACAGCAATTGGAAGATAAAAGACCACAATTTTATTTGGTTACAGCTGTTAACAGGGTTGGCATGTGCATGGGTCTGGAGCTGGGCATTAGCCAACCTGTATGTAGAACGAATGAGTCCAACCAACCAGCCCAGAGCTGGAAACTGAGTCATGACCAGTGGAAAACCCACTGGTCATTGTGAGTTCAGGGGTCACGTGCACCTCCAAGTGTTGTACATGCCCAATATCACACTTGAACTCCCCCTTGATAAAAAAAAAAAAAAAGGGAGGAACACCAAAAATTACTAGAACACCAGAAACAGCATCCCATGACCCATGCCAACCAGCCAAGAAGCTGTGACAGAGAAACAAACTACAACAATCCAAGCACAGTAAGAGAGGGAGGGAGGGTGGGACAATGCTCCAAGGAGAAGTGAGCACTTGCTGGCCAGGGACCGGCTCAGTACCTCTTTCTTCTTCATAATCTCTGTGAATCACATAAATGCACCTGCACAGTAGCCCATTCAGAACCTTCTAGAGCTCTAGGCTTAGCATTTTCATGGGAACCCTGCCCACTCCCTTGAGGCTATATAAGGCCCCATCCCGCCATTGTCCCCATTTCCTTTTCTTCTGCCGCGTTAGCTGTGTCCATAGGAGCCTTCTATTGAGCAAGTGTTATGGACTTTTGCTTTTGTTTTTGAGCTTCACTTTCTTGTGTTCAATTCTGGACTTTTCCTGACTTTGACTGCTAGTTCTTTGACTCAGCTTTGCTTATTGTTTTATGGCATCAACAGCTTCTTCAAATGCTGTTGTTCTTGCAACACCAAAATCCCCAACCATGACAGGCACTTGAAGTGTTTAACCTGCTTGGGAGAGGCTCATAATGTCTCCACCTGTAAGCACTGCCAGGCTTTCACACCCGAGACCTGGTGCAACAAGAGGCCAGGTTCATGTCTATTCTCTGGGAGAAGGCACTTCAACCTTCGAGCTTGCCCAGGAGTTCAGCCATAGTACCCCAGTCTCCAGTTTGGCCTTTGACTTCAGTTTCCAGACCTTCAGTCAAGAAAACCCCTAGGATGGAGGCAACATCCAAGAGGGGATCCCACCAACCCTCCTCGAAGGAAGTTGCTCGCAAGGAACCTCCCTTGACATCTGCCACATTCAGGGACTGACACCCCTCAGTGCAGAGACAAACAGCTGCCTCAACTCCTTCATTGACATCAGCCTTGAGAGCCCGCTCACCTCAGACGTACCAGACACACCTGGCTGCTTCCTTGAGAAGGAGCTGTAGATGCAAGAGGAGGAAGAAATAAAAAAAACCTCTGATATCCTTTGAGGCAGTGGTTCTTCACACAGTTCTCATCATCAATGCTGAAGTTCCCAATCCAGCTGCTGGGTACGTTCTCGCTTCCATAGATGCAGAATCTACGTGTACTATTCCCATCCAGCTTAGAATATGACTATTCATCTGAGGAGTACTATGTCCCTCGTCAATATTGTAAGTGACATGGACACATCTATGAAGAAGTTATGTTCCTCTGTGTCAACACCATTCTTCAACACCGAGGGGGTTGGAGTCTCTTTCCCCACTCCACCTGCTAAAGAAAGACATACAGAGGCAACTGCTTCTACTGAGTGCACTCAATGTCCTCCTTCCACTTCTGCCCAGGCTTCAGAGGTACAAACTCAGGGCTCTCAAAGATCCACTCCTCAGCAGTCTACTAGAATGTACACGCCCAAAGTCCCTTCCTGACATTCTCCATCAACCTCACTGTTGCCTGCTTCAACAACAAACAGGTCAACAGGCGACCTCTACAAAGAACCTCCTGACCCTTCTGTGTTGCAGAGCAAGCCCATCTCTCTGACTGGTGATGTCTGGGCATTCTCTGACCTCAGTCTTCGCATGGCCAAATCTATCAACCTCAGGACTGAGCACCATAGAGAATCCATGGAGAATCCCATTTACCATCAACTCACGGAACAGGCACTGACACCAGCTTCCATTCTGTTCCTTTCTTATCTTCTCCATGTGTTCAAGAAATCCTGGTCTTCCCCTGCTTCTGTTTCAGCCACCATTTAGAAGCTCGATTCCCTATCCAGGATCATGAACTCTGGTGGAGTGGCTTCAGTATCCTAAACCAAATTCTACCATAGTTGATGCGGCACAGTCTAAGGCTTCTTAAGCCCTTCATTCTATGCCTCCAGACAGAGAAGGAAAGTAACTGGATACCCTAGGCCGTAAAAATTATTCTAACATTGCCCTTCTTTTCAAGATTGCCAATTACAGTGCTTGCATGGCAGCCTACGATCAGTTCCTCTGGCATAAAATTAAAGTCTTCATTGACAGACTCACTGAAGACAAAAAGAAAGTGGCCTTGGTTTCTCCTTTTGGAAACCTGACGCCATACAACCCAACAGATCACTATGGCCTGTCACATCACAGACTGTGTGCCTAAAGCAGAGCTTTCCAAACTGTGTGCCATGACATGTTAGTGTATCACCCACAGTGTGTAGGTGTGTCGCGTGAACATAATGGGTGGAAGGATTGCCTCTCCTGCCACTGCGTTGGGCCAGGTCCAGGTGAAGGGGCTGCCTCTGCCACTGCCACCACCCTGGGCTGAGGAAGACCCTGGCGAGGGCAGTGGCAGGCCAGGCCCAATTGGAGGGCTGTCTCCACTCAGGCCTGGCCAGCCACTGCCCTTGCCAGGGTCTCTTTCAGCCCAGGGTGTCACAAAATTATGCATGTCTAAAAAGTGTGTCACAAACATGAAAAGTTTGGAAAGCTATGCCCTAAAGCATTCACTTCTGCTGTGTCACTCTGCTGACACCCTTGGTTAATATCCTCTGGTCTCTCTCAATCAGCCAGATTTATGGTTGAAGATCTTCTCTTCAGCAATACAGTCTCTTCAACACTTCCAGTGATGATCAGCTCAAACACACTCATAAGATGAGGTCTACCATGAAAAAGTATGGCATCCAGCCTCAGCACCCATCCTATCAGTATTGCTACCATCGATACCGCCTGGTCTGGTTCTCTACAGACTGATGGCTTCGCACTGCGCCCCCTCATCTTTTTCACAACAGACCTCCAGAAGACTAGTGGCACATCCTCAAAAGACACAATATAAGAAAAAATCAGACTCACCTAAACATCAAGTTTGACTCTTTTGAGGGTAACTCCACCATCTCTGACACTTCTTCTTTTTTTTAATAATCATTTTATTCAAAATTCACATATAAAACAAATAATTGTAACTGTCAGCTTAATTGAAATATTTCTGATCTTCCACACTGATCTAGATTTCATTATCAAGATTTCTTAACATGCTTAAAATATTGTACATTTTACTGCTAATATTACTTGTTGATTCTTGCATTTCAATCTCCATATTCCCGCTTCACGATATATAACCTGTAGCCCCCTCATAATTTATCTTAAATCATGAATTACAGATTCCCATCTGATAGAACCCAGCAATCACCCGTTACAATTTGACATTCTTTTTGTATCTCATCGTCTGATTTCCCTTTTAATCTCTGAGAGACCATATCAGCATTTTTATTTTCAATAAGTGTACCCCACCATTGTTCTATTGTGGGTACTTGCTGAGTTTTCCACAACTTTGCATATTCAATACGAGCTGTTGTTATCATATACAGCAATATTCTCCAATACTTCTTTATACCAGTACCTTCTAATGTATCAGTCATATTTAGCAAATACAATTCTGGTGTCTTAGCAAACTGAACTTTCATTAATGCACAAATTTTGTTATGTATTCCAGTCCAATATTTCTTAGCTTTTGGACATGTCCACCACATGTGATATATCGTACTGACCTCATTCTGACATTTCCAACAGTGTCCGGTACCTGTATTATAAATCTTTTTTAATTTGTCTGGTGTCATGTACCATCTATGAAATAGCTTATAATAATTCTCTTTCAAATTCTGAGCTACTGTAAATTTCTATGTTTTTTTCCAGCTCTGCTCCCAAGACATCTCTGACACTTCTTTAGATTCATCATCTGCTTCCAGTGTTGACATCAATTCAGGCACTGTCGCATCTCATTCTTCTATCTCCACCTCCATGGTGACACCAACCATTCCAGACCCGTTGTTCAGAAACAAGCTCAAGAAGCATTTCCCTGCCTAGATGTCGATCACCAATGACATTTGGGTGCTCGACATCGTTGCCATAGGGTACACGATAGAGTTTCGCAGACTGCCTCCTGTGGTCCAAATATGCATCACCCGACCATTATTCCCCCTCAACAAGGAGATAGGTGTCCTCCTAGGGAAAAGAGCCATAGAATCAATTCCCTTCTCTGCTCTAAAGTACAGTTTTTCCTCCCAGTACTTTCTGGTATCAAAGGAAGGGGGAGGTGTTCTCTCCATCCTCAACCTCAGGGGAGTCAATTACTACATCAAACCCTGGCAGTTCTGGATGGCCACTTCATCCTACTAGTTCTTCAGAAAAGAGACTGATTCATGACTCTCAGACTTAAAGACACGTATTTCCAGATTGCAATTCGCTTGGACCACAAACAATTTGTAAGCTTTTTGATCGGAAGATGAATGTACAGGTTCTGAGTCCTTCCCTTCAGCCTCAGTACAGCACCGCAAGTTTTCGCAAAATGCATGGCAGTGGTGGCAGCAACCCCTCGACAACATGGAATTGTCCTCTTTACTTACATTGATGACTGGTTGGCCATAGTCCCGTCCCGCTCCCAAGTTTGCCAAGACCTCAACAATACAAACAACTTCCTTGACAACCTTGGCTTCATGATCAGTTACTGGAAGTCACAGCTCATCCCATCTCAAAAGATTCACTTTGTCAGAACCATTCTAGATTCTGTGCAACAGTTGATGTCTCTTCTGCCTGAACGTGGCAGTCATCTCCTCTCCATCTATGATATCATCTCTCCAATAGAGCCCTTGTACCAGAATGAAATCTGTACGGATCCTCTTAGGCCTCATGGCATTGACAATAGCAGTAATGCCAGTCACCAAACTGCAGATGAGAAGGTTGCTTGCCTGTAACTGGAGTTCTTCGAATGGTCATCTGTGAACTCACACAACTCCTCCCTACCTTCCCTCTCTATCCCATGCTCTAAGGCTGTTGTAGTGGCCACTGAACTGGGGATGATGGTAGGAAGGGGCCTTGTATAACCTCAGGGAAGTGGGCGGGGTTCCCGCCAGAATGCTAGGCCTAGAGCTCTAAAAGGTTCTGAAGGGGCCTATTGCGCAGGTGCAGTTAACCCATTTGTGTGAATTCACAGATGATCACTCGAAGAACTCCAGTTACAGGTAAGCAACCTGTCCATTCTGGACCAGAGGGAAAACTACTGCAGCCTTGGCCTGGAAAAGGAGGCAGCCAATGAATTTAAACTGGTGGTTTAAATTCATTGACTGACACGACAGAGCCGTTCCCCAGGCAACACATGGGAAGGGAAGGGGAAGACACACAGACCACATGTCCTGCCATGAAAGGGGAAGACATTGAGTGCATCAGTAGCCCAGAGCGACTGTTTGAGTGCACTGCTGCCCTGAGCTGCAAAATCACTGAGCGGTAAGTCAGGCAGCTGTATTTGTCTCTCCTGGAAATGCTCCCCCAACATTCTGTTTGACTCCTGGTGAGATTTTTTATTGCATCACTTTATTTATACCCCCGTTTTCTCCTAAAGATGGGCCTCAAAGTAGTTTTAGCTTTAGTGCCTTGAGCTTTAACTTCTGTGTACTCAGGTGTTTACAGCCTAGTACTAGCAGGCTCAGTCTGAAGCTCTCGCTCTTACTAGTGAGGACAAGGAACAGGAGGAAAAGCAACAGTGTCAGTCTTCAGAGAATGTGCAGGGGACCTTAGAAGATTTCAGTGCAAGGATTGATCACTGTCAGTCTCCACAGGAGGCGTGTTGTGGTGGTGTTAGGAGACTCCCTGCTGAAGGGGACAGAAGCAGTGGTTTATGGGCCGAATGGGATGTCTTTTGAGGTATGTTGTCTCACTGGATCAAGGATTCATGATGTAACACAGTGACTGACAGAACTGGTCAAGCCCATTGACCGTTAACCTTCCTTTTGGGCCATGTGGGAATCAATGATTTTGCAAGTCACAGCCTTCAAAAGATCATAAGGGATTGCAAGGATCTGGATAAGAAGCTGAAGAACCTTAATGCACAGGTTGTCATTTTGTCTCTTCTCCCAGTTGAAGGACACAGCTCAGGCAGGGAGAAAAAAAATACTTGAGGATCTACATATGGTGCTGCCAGGAACAGTTTGGCTTCTTGGACCATGGTCTGCTGTTTCATGAAGATGGACTTCTGGCAAGTTGACAGGAATGTTTTTCCTAAGAATTTCAGAAACCTAACTAGAAGGGCTTTAAACTGAGTTATGGTGGGGGCAGGGAGACAATATTCTTGAGGGCAGGAATTCATCAAGTGCTGGAGATATTAGTCTGAATCTTAGAGAGAGAATTGGGCAAACAGTACAGGAACTCAACAGTGGAAGGGAAAGAAACTTAAATAAGCAGCCAGAAGGAGTGATCCGTGCTCTTAGATGCCTCTACAATTAATGCACAGAGCGTGGGAAGTAAACAGGATGAACTTGAATTTGTAGCAGAGCAAAGTAAATATGGTATGATAGGCATCACTGAAACCTGGTATGATGAGTCTCATGGTTGGAGTGTAGCAATACAGGGATATAACCTATTTTGGAGAAATAGACCAAACAGGGCAGGAGGAGTAGCACTATATGTCAGAGACATTTACACCTCTGAAGAGATCCATGGCTTAAATCCTGCAAGCCAGGTTGAGAGCATCTGGGTAAAAATTAAGGGGGAGAGAAACAATGATGTCATTTTGGGGGCCTGCTACAGATCCCCAAGCCACACTGAGGATGTGGTTGATGCCTTCCTGGAACAGATGACCAAACATTCAGAAAGGTGAGATATAGTACTAATGGGACATTTCAACTAAGCTGATATTTGTTGGAAGTAAAGCTCTGCCAAGAGTATCAGGTTCAACAAATTTCTCACTTGCCTTGCAAACAATTTCATAGTCCAGAAGGTTGAAGAGGGAACCGGGGGGGGGGAGGGGCAACTGTTTTAGATCTGATCCTAACCAATGACGATGACCTGGTTAATAGGGGTGGTGGTGGCAGGATTCTCAGGTGGAAGTGATCAGGTTCTTCTGGAGTTTATTATACATTTATTATACAGAGGAAGTCAAGCATAGTCAGACACACATACTAGACTTGACAAAAGCTGATTTCAGTAAACTTAGGGAAATACTGGGAGTGATCCTATGGTGAGGGATACTGAAAGAGAAGGGAGTTCATGATGGATGGGAGTTTCTTAAAAGTTAGATGTTGAGGGCACAATTTCAAACAATTCCAGTGAGGTGGCAAGATGTGAGGTGTTGAAAGAATCCAGGATGGATGTCTAAAGAACTTTCAATGGAGCTAAGATTTAAAAGGAACATGTACAAAAAATAGGAAATGAGAGGAAATCACCGCACAAATAGCCAGCAAGTGTAGGGAGAAAGTAAGTAAACCTAAAGCATAGAACAAGGTCAGGCTTGCTAGAGATGTTAAAAACATCTCCAGCTTTTTTGGGTATGTCTGTAGCAAAAGTAGAACACAGAAATGGTAGGGCCTCTGCGTGGAGAAGATGCTGAAATGCTAACAGGAGACAGAGAAAAGGCAGAACTACTCAGCAGCTTCTTTGCCTCAGTCTTCTCGCAAAAGGAAAACAGTGTTCTACTAGGGAAAAATGGAGCAGGTAATGTGCTAGGAAAAAAATGCAGCACAGCATAAGGAAAGAAGTGGGACAGAGCTACCTGGCTACTCTAAATGAATTCAGGTCTCCAGTGCCAAATGAACAACACCTAAGGGTATTAAAAGAACTGGCAGAAATAATTTCAGAACCCCTGGCAATCTTTGAGAATTCTTGGAGAACAGGAGAAATCCCAGCAGACTGGAGGAAGGCAAATATTGTCCCTTTCATCAAAAAAGGAAAAAAAAGAGCACCTAAAAAATTACTGCCCACTGACACCTGAGTTCACCACAACACATGGTAAAAGGATCTAGGATTCTTTGTAGCCCACAAGCTGAACATGAGTCAGCAGTGTGATGTGACAGCTGAAAAAGCCGATGCAATTTTAGGACCGCATCAATAGGAGTATAGTGTCTAGATCAAGGGAAGGAATAATACCACTGTATTCTGCTTTGGTTACACAGGAGTATGGTGAGTAGATCAAGGGAAATTATAGTATCACTCTGTTCGGCTTTGGTCATATACCACTTTGAATACTGTGAACAGTTCTGGGCACCACAGTTCAGGAAGGATATCTGACAAGCTGGAATGTGTCCAGAGGAGAGTGACCAAAATGGTAAAAGGCCTGGAAACCATACCATATGAGGAGCGGTGTAGGGACCTGGGTATGTTTGGTCTGGAGAAAAGAAGGTTAAGAGGGGGCATGATCGCTGTGTTTAAATATTTGAAGGCATGTTGGATGGAGGATGGAGCAAGACTGTTTTCTGTTGCTTCAGAGACTAAAACACGGAGCAATGGCTTCAAAGATTCCATCAAAAAATTAGGAAGAACATCTTGACAGTAAGAGCAGTTTGACAATGGAATATTCTGCCTCAGAATGTGGTGGAGTCTCCTTCCTTCGTTGGAGGTTTTTAAGCAGAGGCTGGATGGTCATCTGTTGGGAATGCTTTGATGTGTGTTCCTGTATGGCAGGGGGTTGGACTGGATGGCCCCTGTGGTCTTTTCCAACTCTATGATTCTTTCCTTGGAAATTTTTAAAGACAGGCTGGATGGCCATCTGTTGGGAATGCTTTGATTGTGTATATTTGCATGGTATGGGTTAAACCTGATGGCCCTTGTGGTCTCTTCCATTTCTATAATTCTATGACTCTAGAATACACCCTTTAGGCTGCCACTATTGCTTGAATATCTGAGAAATGTACACCTAGCATAAACATAAAACAATTTTGTCACACTGCTGTTTCCATCAGGGGGAAAAAAACAGTAGAACCCCCTCCTCCCCCAAAAAAGTCATTGCATTTGCTTAGCAATCACCTCTGAATGCACTTTTATTATGCAGAGTTGCAAATTTGCTCAGCTGGAAAGAGAAGAAGTATTAGAGTATTGTATTGTAAAAACTACACTACTACAGGAGATTTTACTGGGACCAGAAATTTTAATATCTGCTTTTCAGCATCAATACTTAGAAGAGTCTTAGCAGTGTTTAACATGGGAATGGTATGCTTTTCTAATGCCGAACTCTACAGCTTAGTTATCTTAGCACTGGCGGCTGCTGAAGTTCAAGGAAATAAGCTTAGACCTCAGCAAAATTTTATCCTTTAGAAACAGAATATAAGTAGCTGTATGTGTAGGATAACCTTTGCTGCTGACCCTAGGAACTCTGAAATTTTGTCATTACCTTTCTGTGCTGTTGTTCTTTCTGCCTAAGAATAACCAGCTCCTTGGTTATTGGGAGTTGAACACAGAAGTAGGATTTTCAACTTTTAAAGACAGTATACTCTAAGAGGAAATCTAGTTCAGTGCTGCTCTTCTTCAGTGCTGAAGAACCCTGATGAGTTCTTTCTGAGTGGGAAAAATAAATATATGCTTTGTTTGGACACGTGGGGCAGGGAGGGTAATGCCTGTGTGTGATGCTTAGAAATAAATCCCAAGTGAAGAAATGGAACCAAAAATGTAAGAGGGCAGAGCAGATCTTAAGAGTCAATGTGAGGTAATTTGAGCCTTGGATTATGACTTTGGGGACCAGGATTCAATTGCCTACTCATCTGTGGAAATCTATTGTTTGAACTTCAGCAAGTCACACTCTCTCAGCCTCAGAGGAAAACCAAGGCAACCTGTCCCCTGGACAAGTCTTCCCAAGAAAATCGTATGATAGGTTTGCCTTAGGGTCACCATAAGTCAGAAACAATTTGAAGGCACAAAAAACAAAAGAGGACCTAGCAAAGCTGCTTGGATAAGAGTTGTGAAGGTTATTTTTCTCGGATGGGCTACCAAAAATTGCTGTTGCTTCTGTATACTGTATTGGTGGAATTCATTGAAGAAATGCAGGAATGCATAGCATTAAATGTTCATTTTGAAAGAAAGCCAATTTTGAGCCCTTATGGCTGCGAAAATCAGGCTGAAACTGCAGCTAATGCCTGTTGAAATGTCAGTACATAGAGAAGTGGTTGAATAATCTCTCCAAGGATCATGGCTTCAGGATGATTAGTTGTCCTGCTCAGTGACCAGCAAAACTAGAATAAATTATGCAAAGCAGTACACGCCAGAAATAGAACAGTTTATACAAAATGTTAATATGGACAGCATGCCAAGTTTGCAAAGACTATATAACCAGATTTTACTGGTGTACAATGTATATTGGTTGCATGCAGAACTAAATTTCTTATAGTTCAGACTGTTTTTTAAAAAAACTCAAATGGACTGCATATGATTAAATTAAATTAGTTATTTTTATGAAGAAAGTGCTTGATGCATTCCAGAAAGATCTAGAAAACATGAAGAAGGGTGATTTAGAAGATCAAGAGACCAGAACAATTTCTTTATAGGTAAAAGTTGAAATTTTGGGAGCTTTATAGTTTAGGGGAAAAGATAAATTGCAGTACAGATGTATAAAATACTATGTATAGTACAAGTCTATAAAATCATTCATGTGTGGAGAAAGTAAATAGAGTGCTTTTTCTTTCTCTTTGTTAGGGATTTGGATCTCCTAGTGAAATGGATCAACAGTAGATTCAGTACAGAAAAAAGAAGCACTTCTTTACATAGGTCACATTGCTGTCATATATGTCATAGGCTCAGTTTTACAAGTCATATGAAAGATAAAATTCCTTTTCACCATAATGGCCTGATTCTACTTTTTATAACAAATCCTGCTAAGTCTCCTATTTTAAAATTACACAATATGGGAGACAGTTTTGCCATGGGAGGGGCACTGGGCTGGTTCTTAAAGCCATGAAGTAGAATTTCATGGTGTGGGGGAAAATTTTGTCATTTTTTATCCTACCACAGAGGTATCCTTGTGCCTAAAATGGTGGGAGTGCAGGGAAGAGTGGGAAAATTGCCCCCATGAACACTATGGGTCATGAGGGGCATTTTTAAAAAAATCAAAGGGATGTTCTGAGGGCATCTAGGGGACCAAAAACCTGCCAATTAAATGCATACATGTACTTTCGCTCTCATTCTCTTGCCTTTTGCCCAAGCATTGAGAATATGTGCTGGGGCAAAAGGCAAAAGAATAGGAGGGGGAGCACCATGCATGCAGAAGGAAGGTGCACACATGCCTTCTCCCATTTGTTTGTCTTTTGCCTGGGCATGGAGAAGGAAGGCATCTACAACAGGCCAAAAGGCAAGGGAATGGGAGGGAAGAACCCCTGGAAGAGAATGGGAGGGGAGTGTTATTCATGGTTTTTTCACTTTCATGAGGGTTCTGTGCCCCAAACCCTCATGAAAGTGAAGGAGCCACTGTAATCTGTTGCCCCTGGCAATGACATTTGGAATGTTTGTTTCTCCAGATACATTTGGTTCTGAATTATAATTGAAAACTGAAAGGCTTGTTTGTGTAATATCCAGTACTTGCATCATTTGGATAAATTTAATGATTCTTTAGTCTGGAGAAGTATAACAAACTTTCCAGGAACATCTTCAGGTCTTGACTATCAAGGGCTTGTGAATTATCAGAAGTGGTGAGCTACAGCTGCAAAATAGATACTTCCCTTTAATCATGTTACTGGATTTGGTTAAGTGCCATATAGTATTTTTAATTTATGTACAATGAATAAGTGAATATGGATGTTTAATCTTATATGGGGATCTTGTAGCTTATGGGATCCAATTATATTATTCATTCTAAAGAAGACTTTTGAAATACGCTTTTAAGAGAATCCTGGTCTTTGCCAGCTACACTTCTTTTATTTTGCATTTTAAGAATCATAGTTTCCATATTTGTTACACTGTGGATTTGCTGTTGTCTATGTGCTCCAGTTGTTATTTGTTAGAATATTGCAATTTAGCCATTTACAGTTGTATGGTAACACTCCCCTCCTCCATTCTTGTAGTTTTCAATCAAAATAGAAACTTAGTTTGTTAGCTGTGAACTTCGTAGCACTTTTTGGTGGTGTTTATACAACTTCTGCTCTCCAGAGATGATTCTGAGCTACAACTTCCGGCAGTCCTCACGACTAGATGTATTAAGTTGATTAAGTCTAGTGGGAATTGCAGTCAACCACATCAGGAGGGTTGTGCTATGCTTCGTGTTATAGCGTGTAGTGTAAATACCACTGCCATTAAAAATAGGTATAAAAATAAGATTGTTTGATGTTGGGATTAATATTTAGTAACCTGACAATTCCTTTTTTCAAGTATCCTCTTTGTTTACTTAAGGATTGTGTTTTGTGTTCCAGTTGTTTGACAGAGTCCGTGAAGAGTGGCCCAACTTTCATGAGAAGATTAAACCAATTAATGCTGAACTTACCCATCCAAACTTGGCCATCGCTCCTGAGGACACTGCAGAGCTCCTGTCCAAAGTCAACATTGTCTTCCATTGTGCTGCAACGGTTCGCTTTGATGAACCTCTAAAGTATATTCTCTTTGCCTTGTCCTATTTTGTTTATTACAACATAATTAAAAATAGGCTGACTTGGAAGTTTCGCGGTTCAGTGGAATATTTCGTAAACTATGATGCTGGACAGAATTTCACTTCAAAAAGAAGCCTGTGAGAGAGTGTTCTGTATTATTTCCAGAAATGAAAATAAGTAGCATTCCGCAAATTCACTTGGTTACTCACCAGTGGTAAGAGCCCCTGCTCATCCACTTTCTGGCAGAGATGAAACTCTCTTCTTCCTCCAATGAGAACAGGAAGGCACGAAAGAGATATTGCTATAAATGATTTTTTTTTCAATTTTCTCAAATATTAACACTGTAAATTTGAATAACTTATCAGTTTCTCATGTTATAAACATTCATTTATAGTCTTAGATAAAATTTATATTAGATCTAGTATAAATTTTATCTAAGACTATAAATGATCTAGTTAGATCTAGAGATCTTTAATTAGGGCAATAATATTTTCGGATGTCAAAAGGAAAACAAGAATATGTTTTTGTTTGCATTCTGTTCAGATTCTATAACATTAGCACCCGTGTCCTTACCCAGTGCATTTTTCAGGACACACACACACACACACACAGAGTATTAAAGAAAGAAATGTGTATTTTATCAGATATGTGTGTCTCTGTGTGCCTTCAAGTCGTCTGTCAACTTATCGCTCCCCATGAATTTTATAGTGTTTTCTGAGACAAGGTATAATCAGAGGTGGCTTCTCCAGTTCCTTCTTCTGAAACATAACTTACAGCACCTGGTATCCATTGATTGTTTGTTTGTTATTTGTTTTGCCTTAGAAAGCTCTCCAAAATCCACATCATTGATATTTTAGTTACTCAAATAGGGTGATTTTGTATTGTAGAGACTACATATTCAGTGCATTCTAGATTTTTATGAAGTGGATAGCAAGATAGTACTATTTTATGAGGCATATTGAACTGAACATAGGAAATTGTTTTACATTTAATGAGACTATTAGTCTATCAAGGTCAGTACTGCATATTTTGACCGGTGGTGGCTATTTCAGGTCTAGGGTACTTTGGATGGAAGAAGTTTTAGGTGAAGGTGAGAACAATCTTGTTGGCAAAGGGAAAGAGTGAATTGGTATATCCTCTGCCATTTCCAGACCCATTTGAGTCACGCCAACCAGGGTGAGTGTCTGAGAGGTGGACTTGTCATAATGTCAGTGGATAGTATGGAATGCTCTGGGCCCGATCGTGGTGGGCCCTGGGCCTGCAGGTGGAGGCGGGAAAACAGCGGGCAGTGGGATCCCATGCTGCCCGCTGTTTTCCCTGTGGGCGCTGCGGCAATTGGGCCAAGGGCCTGCGGCCGCGGTGGCAATCAGGCCCTGGGCTTGCGGGTGCCACAGCGATCGGGCTCTGCACCTGCAGCCACCACGACAATCAGGCCCTGGGCCTGCCGACACCACAGTGATCGGGTCCTTGGCCTGCAGCTGCCACAGCAATCAGACCCTGGGCCTGCAGCCAGCACGGCAGTCAGGCCCTGGGCCTGCATCTGGCGGCAGGAAAACAGCAAGCAGCAGGATCCCGCGCTGCCCGATGTTTTCCTGCTGTGTGTTGCAGTGATTGGGCCCTGGGCCTGCGGCTGTTTTCAACAGCGGATAACTGAATCTGCGGATTATGAATCCACAGATATGGGGGTCGTACTGTAAGTCAAGTGTTTGGCCTGTCTCTGATAGTGGAGATTCCTTAATGAAAGGCTTGGCAATTGTGGTAGATTGGGGGAGGAGGGGTCACTTTTTATGTTCTGGGACCCTTCAGGAGTCATACTACAAAATACAAAAAAGCAAAGTCCATTTCTGCTTTTGAAAAACTGGCTTTTTTTTTAATGCAGAAAGGCCCTGCAACTTATTGAAAAGGTAAATTACTACTCCTAGAGGCTTCCAAAGAAGCAGTTTAACTTGTTTTTTAACCAGAAAGTTAGTTTTGGGAGTCTAGAGGAGGTAATGGCCACAAAAAGTCTTGGATAATGCATGAGAAAGAGTACCAATGACTTCTAGATCTCACTCCAAACCAGGACATGTCTCTTTTGGCCAGTTTCAGATGTATATCTTCCCTATATTGGAAAAACTACAGAAAGGGTGGAGGAAGTATAAGTTACTTAGGCTTCTTGTCTTTTAAATGCTTGGAGTACCTTTATTAATCCTTAATGGAGCCAACAGGGTTGATTGTATCTGTTTATAGCACCCAAACTGCTTCATAACTTTTCTGTGCTTTCTCAACCAGGCATGCCCTTTTGCTAAATGTCAGGGGTACCCAGCAGCTCCTGATGCTGGCCCGTCAGATGCAGAACCTCGAGGCCTTCATCCACATTTCAACTGCTTACGCAAACTGTAATCGGAGGTACATTGAGGAAATCATCTATCCTCCTCCCATGGAGCCCAGGAAACTTTTTGATCTTGTGGAGTAAGTTAATGGAAACAGTCTTTCTGTTGTTGAACTAAACATGATTTTGGTTAGAGGAGTAGTTAATCACTTAGTATGCCCTACATACCTACTGAAAGGAAACTTGTTGTGGTGCAATCTCACACCTGCAGTATCTGTGTAAATTGTATAGTCATATAGACAGGACCTATCATACTAGGCTTTCTGTTCTTATAAGGTGAGAAAAACATTCCAGAAAAAAGAGACAGATGCATATGTCAGGATGTCATAACAACCCCCAACAACTGCTTAAATGTCTTAAAACATTTTGAACAATACTCCTTTTCTGTAGGTCCTAGTACTTTCTTGAGCAGGAATAGGTACTGAAAAATACATATTAGTGAATCAGCAGAAAAAGGAAACTGGGTCCACATGCCCAGTCTAAATTTGATGGTCTAAATGTATTCTTTTTGAAGAGCCCAGTGCATTTTGTGCTCTACATAAACTGCTTGGCCTTCTTCTTGGACTGTATTAAACATAAACACACACACACACACATATATATAGATAGATAGATAGATAGATAGATAGATAGATAGATAGATATAGATATATAGGATACTTTAAACATCTGTCCAAGATTGAACTCTAAACCCAAAGATGTGAATTCTAGAGAAGAAGTTGAAGGAATTAAAACATTACAACTCACACTAAAAGATGTCAACTAATAAGGCTTTAGATGTCGGTACACCGGTGCACAGAGTTGGGAAGCAAACAAGGTGAAGTCCTAGTGGAGGAAGGTAAATATAACTTTACAGCTTTTACAGAGATGTGGTAGTTTGATTCCTATGATTGGAATATAACAACTGAAGGATACAATCTTTTCGAAGAGAATAGATGGGGAAAAAAAGGAGGGGGAGTAAATATGTCAAAAGCTTGTACATGTACAGAAATCCATGTGAGTGATCAAACTGGACCAGTGGAGTGCATTTGTGTAAAAATAAATGGAGGAATAACTAAAAACAATATTGTGGTAGGAGTTTCCTACAGGCCACCAAACCAAGACAAGGTGGGTGATGATGTGTTTCTGAAACAAATCTCAGAAATCTCAAAAATGCAAGAACTGTTAGTTATGAGGAGCTTCAATTATTCTGATACCTGTTGGGAGACTAGCTCTGCAAAGCATGTGTTCTCTATGTGCAGGATAACTCGTATGTTTGCAAAGTTTTACTCAAAAAACAGTGGTGTAATAGTTGCATGTTCTGGCCATTACCCAAACTAAAAGCCATATTGGAATTGCAGTGTCTTATAAGCAGTAACATTATGAATTTGTGTGTGTGAGGCCCTTATTTGCTAACTAATTAAAACTCCCTTTGCCCAGCTGGCTTCCTGCCCACCAGCATCATGACCCTGTGTTGCTTTTGTTCTCGTCTTTATTAAGGTTTGTTATATCAACATACCCTTGTTCCCCAAATACTGGGTTTTGTCATTTCTCATTCAGGTTTCGTTATCCCCTCCAGCCTCTTTCACACGGCATCAAGCAGCACAGCACTTCATGTATTATATAGAGTCCACTGGCAAAATGCAAGCATTACCTGGCAGCAAGCAGAAAATAGCAAATAAGCTGGTATGATAGTGTATGGTGAGGTTGTTGTGTGCTTTCAAGTCATTTTTGACTTATAGCAACCCTAAGGCAACTATAATGGAGTTTTATGTGGCTGAGAGAGTGTGACACACCCAAGGTCATTCAGTGGGTTTCCGTGGTCTCCAGGGTTGTAGTTCAATGCTCAGACCATTACACCACTCTGTATCATATGGTGAGGTGTAAAGCATTATATGAAAGCACACATCAAAACACTACATGGTATTAGAATGGCATTAGAATATCATGTCAGGGCAGGCAAAGCGACATGACAATCTGCCCCTCTAAAATCTCCCCTCTCTCTTTTACCTGGTTTATTTGGGTGCCTGTCATGAAATTTACGGGCGCCCTAATGTATTCAGCATCCTCCCATTCGCATTCACTGGATGATAGGTGTTTCTGGTTAACAAACTACTGTGTAGAATCATAGAATCATAGAGTTGGAATCCATTCAGTCCAACTCCCTGCTATGCAGGAACACACATCAAAGTACTCCCAACAGATGGCCAGCCAGGTTAAAAACCTCCAAAGAAGGAGACTCCACCACACTCCGAGGCAGCATATTCCACTGCCAAACAGCTCTGACCACCAGGAAGTTTTTCCTGAGGTTCAGGTGGAATCTCTTTTTCTGTAGTTTGAATCCATTGCTCCTTGTCCTAGTTTCTGGAGCAGCAGAAAACAAGCCTGTTCCCTCTTTGATATGAAATCCGATCAAATATTTAAACATGGCTATCATGTCCCCTCTTAACCTTTTCTTCTGCAGACTAAACATACCTAGCTCCCCAAGCCACTCCTTATAGGGCATGGCTTCCAGACCCTTCACTGTTTTGGTCACCCTCCTCTGGACGTGTTCCAGCTTGTCAATATCCTTCTTGAATTGAGGTGCCCAGAGCTGAACACAGTATTCCAGATGTGTTCTGACCAAAGCAGAATAGAGTGGTACTATTACTTCCCCTGATCCAGACACCATACTCCTATAGATGCAATCAAGAATTGCGTTGGCTTTCTTGACTGCCACATCACACTACTGACTCATGTTCAGCTTGTGGTCTACTAAGACTCCTAGGTCCCTTTCACATGTACTATTGTCCAGCCAGGTGTCTCCCATCCCGTATTTATGCATTCATTTTTTCTCCCTAGGTGTAGGACCTTCCATTTGTCTCTGTTGAAATTCATTTTCTTAGCCTTGGCCCAGCTCTCTAATCTGTCAGGGTCATTTTGAATTTTGATCCTGTCCTCTGGGGTATTAGCAACCTTATTTTGTTTCAGGGGTTGTAATATCATAATATGGATTTCATTCAAAAAGGTTAAGTGTTGGTTGTTATTAGTTTCTTTACACAAATGATAGAACAGACAGTGACCTTCTGTGAAAAGTTATTATTCTCAATCTTTACGAACAAGCTGCTCCAGAGACTAGGACAAGGAGCAATGGATTCAAGCTTCAAGAAAGGAGATTCCACCTGGACCTCAGGAAGAACTCCCTGACAGTCAGAGCTGTCCGGCATTGGAATACGCTGCCTCGGAGTGTGATGGAGTCTCCTTCTTTGGAGGTTTTTAAGCAGAGGCTGGATGGCCATCTGTTGGGAGTGCTTTAATGTGTGTTCCTGCATGGCAGGGGGTTGGGCTGGATGGCCCCTGGGGTTTCTTCCAACTCTATGATTCTATGAATCTATGATTCTATAACAATCACTTAAAAAAATAAGGAACTCGTAAACACACTTTTGTTCACAGCAAGAAAGGAAATTGTTGTTGCAAAACTAGAAAAATTTATGTATGACCAAACAGTTATATAGAGTTTGGCATGTAGTTTCAACATTCATTAAACCAATAAGAGAAAACAGGATGGATGACAAATCTGGGGAGATATTTTATCCCTTTATTCAGTATATAAATGAAAATAAAGAAATAACAGGGCCAGCATAATAAGTTACTCATATTTGGCAACATATCTTTTGAAACAGGTTTTTGTGTAACAATGGTGAGGTCTAAAGAAGTAATAGAAGATTTAAAAAGGAAAGGGTCTGGTAAACTATAATGAACTGTACACTGAATGTACAGAATAACACTACAAAATTTCTATTGTCTTGCTGTGTTTTTCATTGTCTGATTTGCTTTTGTGATGTTGCAAAATCACATTTTGTGATGTTTATTGATGTTGTTTTTTGGACGAGTATACAATGAAAAAAAAATTAATCAAATCCTGATACCTAGGGTCATAATCCAACGCTCAAACTACTACAGTGGATTAGAGGGTGTTATTTTTTTTTTCATGATATGCTGTTTTGTTGAGGGACTATTCAAGATATTTAATTATTGACCTGGGTAGGTTCTGTTGCTATTCAGTAGAGAATAAATGAGAATACTTTCCCATAATTAGGATTCTTCAGCTGTACTTAACCTGTGGTTCAGATTGGAATAGTACATAAATACACTGAGGACTCTATCACATGAGGCACATAAATTGCAATTCCGGTAGGATGATAGCTAGGAATTGCCTCCTTCTTCTTTTGTTCTTCTTCCAATGGGATACCATTAAGAAAGTGTATCTTTTACTAAGGAGGACATTTATGGATTACTTATGATTAGTTGTAACTGCAATTTACCTGCCTTGTGTGAGTCTGAAACACTGTTTTTGCTGTATAGTGAACTTTGGCTGTCCTGTTGTGTTGTGATAAACTAATACTTTACATTCACTGTGACAGTGCCAGCACAATGGAATTTTATTTCCCTCTGCTTGCCACTGAAGCCTTCTGCTACCTGAAAACTGGGTCTGAAGGGTTACCTATGTTTAGTGATACAGAGAGGTAAATAAAGGCATTTGCCCTCCAATAAGAATTCTGCCCCCAAATGATTCCCCCCCCCAAATTTCTAGTATGACAGCAATGTAAAAATTTCACCTGACCATTTAGAAATACAATTTAGGCATCCAAATAAAGGAGGTAGGCAAAGTTAGCAATGAAATGCTATAACTGATAAAAGCTGTGGATGTGATCTGTTTTCAGAGTCTCACTGTCCAAGCGGAAGAATCCCACTTCATGCCCACTGTTCTGGGCATGAACATCAGGGTAAGAAAGGAAGGTAGGGCACATTAGAACAATGAGCAGATGGTGCCCTATGTTTGTGTGTGCTGACCCAGGCTGCTATATGCTAGGCTGGCTGGGTCCATCTGGGCCAGGTGGAGGAAAGTCTTAAGAAGTCAGAAGGCTACAGATAGTGGATTCAGGAGTGGGAGAGAGGGAGAGACCTCACGATAAGCATTGGAATCGTAGAAGGAAACTGGAAGAGGTGTACCTTTTTGAAAAAATGTTAAAAGGATGTTCATTTAACTTAGGAGAGTACTTAGGTGAAACGGAAGGATTGGGAAGTTTGGGGGGGGTGACATGATAAGTGGTAATGGGCTGCTGGATGTGTGATGTGAATGTGATGATGTTAGAAGATATGTTGCAAGAATGAATGGAGATTACATGTGAGCTATTAATGGCTAAATTAATAATTTACCATGAAGTGAAATGTGGATGGATTGTGAGGAAAAGCTAGTGGAGAGAATAAGAATTAGTATTTTTTTTAAGTTAATTCAGTTTGAAGTGAAGGGGAAAGGCAGCGTTGGAGGTTATAACTGTATGCTTAGAATTTTTTTGTGGACAAGTAGAGGTTTGTAGCCATTTTTGTGAAAATAATGCTGTATTAAGTACATGCAGTGGATTATTTAAGGTGGGGAAGGCAAAGGCAACAGCGAGTCTCTAGACTGTCTGCATTGGCTTCTGCTGCTATAGCTCAGGGATATTAGGAGACCATCTGTGACTTCAGGGTACACAAGGCTCTGGAAGAGTGGACCAGGGAAAGAAGTGAGGTTGTTAATTAGCATGAGCCTTTATGCATATGCATGGGGGAGCATGTGGTCTGTTATTTGCAATTCTGTTTATGAGGCTGTGCTTTTCCATGTAGCTCCTTTGACTGTGTTTTTTGGGGGCTTTGTGCATTAATGATTTCGTGGTAGCTGCTAAAGGGAACAATTCTGGTAGAGGACTTAATCCTGTCTGAGGAGCAGATAGTGCTGCAGATTAGGCATTTCAAGACTGACCAGAGAGGGGAGGAAGTGACAGTCAAGTGGGTTGTGTGCCAACCCACTGTTATGCCCAGTTCACGCTCTACAGCATTATGTTTGCACAAAGGGGTTAGACTTTTTTTTTTCTATGCGGCTTAGCAGGTACCAGTTTTGGACTGTCACCTTAAAGCTCTTGCAGATGAGTCTCCAAGAGGTTCAGTTTGGCACCCATTCATTCTGGATTGATGCTGACTGTACAGTTTTTGGAGCCAGCTTAGGCCAGAATCTATCCAGCTCATTGGTTGTTGGAGGCAATCTGCTGCAAAGAGATACATGTATCCTCTTAGTTTGTGAAGGTTTATGGCATGCTAACGTTGTTGTTATTTGTCTTTTCTGTAAGTTCCCAGGTGCTGTTTGGTGAAACAACAGTCCTGATCTGCAGCCATAGTATGGTTTACTATTCAGCACGTCAGGCCTGGAGTGGCCATTTTGGGGTTCAACTGGGATTGAGTGATGTTGCCACTATGGAGTAGCTTGGGAGGAGAGGCCTCCAGTGGATCTGTTTGTTGCCTCTTCTGTTTGAGGAGCACACTGGGTCTCTGTCTCATCTTTTAGTCATTCAAAACTGATCAGAAAAGGGTGGGAGCAAAGGTGCAGTTGGGATTGTGGTCTGAGCTGGCTTTATGTATTATGTGCAACTCAGGGAGGTCTAGACCAAAATTGTTTTATTTTCACATTGCCTTTCACCCCTCATCAGGTATCAATTTTGAATGTTTACCTTGAAGGTCTTTCACTATTTGGGCCTGCATAGGGTTAAGTTTGGCACCCATTCTTTTAGGATTGGGGCTGTCTCTACTCCTTCTGTAATGGACCTCGGCCTGGAAGCCATCGAGCACATCAGATGTTAGAAGTTTTCTGCTGCAAAGAGGTGCATGTGTCCTATTAAGTTTTGAGAAAACCCAGTTTTCTGTGTCCAGTCTTGTCATTCCCTTGTTGGTTGTCAGTTGGTTATCAATGCAAGGAACTTGTTCTTTCTCAAGTTCATAATCTTATATAATGGGAAGGGAGAGTTCTGGAGGGAAGAAGGAAAGCTCCTGCCAGCCCCCCCCCCCGCCCAATTCCCTTGCCTTTTGCTTCAGTGTGCATCTAATATCAGGGCTAGTGGCAAGGGAATGGCGGGGGGAGTTCTGGAGGGGAGAAGGAAGGCAGGCGTGTGCCTTCCCCTCCATTTCCTTGCCTTTTGTCCAGGTGCTTGCCTTCCTTCTCCATACTCAGCAAAATGCAAGGGAATTGGAGGAGAAGAATGGGGAGGGGAAGGCACATGTGCACCTCATGAATAATCAAATTCACAAGAGTCAAACATGTGACTATGGAAGGAGGTCTATACAAGGAGGAAAGGAGGATAACAAAAAATGTACCTTTAAGATTAACACATTTTTATTTTAGTGTGATTTTTCATGGACACAAGTCCACATATTTTAGCTCATGTGAAAATAATAAACAGTCTTAAAGGTGTTGCCACATTCCTTTTCTCTTCTCTCTTTTTTAATGCTGCAAGAGACTAACATGGCTACATTCTTGAAAACTTTTCCACTAGCATCTGGAGCTACTCTTTTGTGTGATGAGGTTTTGAGTCTTTTACTGCTAGTGTCATTGGTAACTATTTCATTCTTGTCACAGACAAATTGGGTGTTGATGGCAAAATAGTTTACTCTGTAGCATGTGGAGGCATCCATTTTAAGAAATACAAAGCATCCTTCAGAATTTTTTTAAGTTCTTCGTTTTTGTTAAGAGTTTCTTCGGTCACTATTTTTCTAATACTGTCTTTCCAAAGAAACAGCAAGTTTGCAGGCCACTTTTCCATTAAAAGCTGGTCTTGAGAATAATGATAAAGGCACTCCATCCTTTGCAACAAGTTCTGTGATAGTCTGTCATCACTGCTGCAATAACTTCACCACTGAGAAAATATCTTGTAACTGATGATGCCTGAGTTTTCTGATCCTTTGCTTGGTTGGAAGGGTTGGGCATTTGCTTTGCTTTTGCTGTTATCTTTTTTTTAATTCACAGCTTTGAATACTTCTAGATGAAAGCACTGCAAATGTCTTTTTAGACTGGAAGTTCTTGGAGAGGTATTTTTATTGCTAACTGATAATGTGCTGATCCTTATAACATGTCTTCATTTGGATCCACTGAGAAACAAAATGTTTTTCATAATGAGTTAAAGTGAAATGCTCAAATATAGTTGTTGACTCCATGGGAAGCTTCTTTGACATGATGAAGTTATATTTTAAAAAATTATCAATCAAAATTACAAATCGTTTTCCTGAAAAATAAAAATACAGTCAGCCGTCCACATTTGTGGGTTTGACTTTCACGGATTTGGTTATTTGCAAGTTTCTCCAACCCCTGCCCCCACACCTGAAGTGCTTCTTTCTCGGAGTACCTTCCCTCTTGGTTGCTTTGGTCAGGGCATACAGCCCAATTTCTCAGCCCCACAAACTCTCTTCCAATGCCTCTCCACCTCCCAAGGAAGGAGATGGGCAAGAGACAGGAAGCATAGGGCCACCATACCAACCCACCCCCTTTCCCGCTCCTTTCCCTGACCTGCTTTGGGCTATGGGTGCCTGCTCTCCCCCCCCATGCCTTGGCCCCCCTCCCACAGGTTCACACACATTTTGATATTTGCAATTTTTCCACTTTTGGGGCTGTCCTGTGCCCCTAACCCAAGAGAATGTGGAGGGCTGACTGTATAGACAATGTAGGTATAAAATGACGTATTTACAATACATTGGAATAATATTATAAGTTTTTATCTTGAAGCTGCATTTGGAGTTGGTGCATTTCTACTGACTCTCATAGCACACAAAATTCCACCTCCCACTCAACAGTCCTGTGCTTTTTAAGCTATAGAGGGAAAGAGTCCTTTCTCACTTGCTCTTCCATACTCTTAGAATTGCCTATCTGAACGTTTGTGGACTGCTCCTTTCCTCACTGTTTTTAAATCTCAATTAAAAACCTCATTTTCAAAAGCTTTTCAAAAGATGAATGTTGTTTTATAATTTTGTATAGTTTGATTACATGTGCTTGTCAGTCTGTTTTATATTATATTGGGTTTTTGGTAGTTTACCTGGTTCATATGTTTTACAATTGAATGTTATAGCTTTATTATTCCTTCTCTTTCTGTTTGTGTGTGTATGTACATATTTTAGTTTGTACACCTTTGGCAGGACCCACTGTTTCTGGTTGTTTTACTTATAAAGCCGTGTACTTATACATGGATGGTGCTATGTATAAAAACAATGATGATATCTGTTTTTCATCTTGTGTTGCTTGTTTCCATGTCACTTTCATGTCCAATTTTATATCTTTCCCTGTATCTTCTGTTTCTCTCACTGTAATCTCTTGTTTCAGCTCCTTGAATTCTTGCCTCTTGAAATTTCTGCATATTTGCTCCATTACCCCTTGTAGAAGATGCTTGAATTGTTCCAGGGAAGGTTCCATTTTTCACTCAGTCCAGCAATTAAAGAGTTAACAGTTCACTTCCCTGGAATCTAGATAGAGGCTGCCAGCTGATAATAGTCAATAAAATGCAGTTCAGTCTAGTGACAAAATATATGCACTCACATTTTTAGTTCTTAGACCTTTTCTTAATCTGTCAACCCCAGTTTTTACATTTAACCTTGTGGGGCAAAGAGACTTACTCAACTCTTGATTACAGGAAGAACGCAGCTGCAGGAAGCTCCTCTGATCTGTCTTAATCAGAAGGGTTTTTCACTTTTATGGCTTCCAAAGTTAAGTGAGGTTTCTTCTTTTAAGAAAGCAGGTTGCTGTCTTAGGGCTGTCAGATCTTGCCATCTAAACAGATGTGTTTCACAACAAGGGCCAGATGGTACTTCCTTGGTTGGACTTGATTGCCCATGAAGCCCCTTTCCAGCTCTATGATTCTGTGGTTTGCCGTAGTAATTTGATTAGAAAACTGATTAAATACAGAATAAATGGAAACACTCTCAGTGGGATCCATACTTCATTGCAAAACCATTCCCAAAAAGTAAAATCAGTGGCTGCACTTCAAACAGAAGTGAGTTCTTGAGTGGACTGCCACAGGGTTCTGTCCTGGGGTCTTTACTGTTCAACATTTTTAGTAATGACTTAGGTGATGAGATAGAAAGACTCTTTATCAGGTCTGTGGATGACAAAGAAAAAAACCTATGAAGAGTAAGTAAAATATTGGAAGGTAGAAACAGAATTCAAAAGGTGACAAAAGCCAAATTCATAGTTCACTTGGCAGTACTACATGGTGAAAGGGACCTTGGGATTATTGTTGATCATAAATTAAACATGACATAACAATGCGATGGTACTGCAAAGAAGACAAACGCTATTTTAGCCTGCATTAATGGAAGTATAGTTTTCAAGTCAAAGAGAGTAATAGTCCCACTATATTCTACACTGGCCAGGCCTTATCTGGAGTACTGCATTCAGTTCTGGACACCTCATTTTAAAAAGGGTACAACCAAGTTGGAGTGGGTTCAGAGAAGGGTAATAAAGACGAATGAGATATCAGGTTGATGAGAAAATAAGGCTATGGAGGTGACATGACTTCCCTCCTTGAATATCTAAAAATAATTTGTTCTCTGCTGCCCCAGCAGGTTGCATTAGGTCTAATGGATTTGCATTACAGGAGGGTAAATTTTGATTGAACATTAGATGGAATTTTCTCCACACTAATTGCTATTGGACAATGGAACCAATTACCTGGGGAGGGGGTGGAATTTTTCTCTGGACAACATCGAAAAGAGGTTTCACAGCTATCTGCTGAGATGCTCTAACTGAATTTCCTGCATTGAGTGGAAGGTTGGACTTGATGGCCTATGGACCCCCTTCCAAGTCTGCAGTTATATGAAGAATTATTTGTGGTAAATAACAATGAATCTAAGAGCATGATCGTGAATCTGTATTCTTGTTTTTTTGGGTTTTTTTTTCTTACTGTTTATGGACAAGTCTAAAAATTTCATGGGAATCAGAATGTGATATTGTATTCACTGATGCAAAATGAGGGATTTTTGTGCTTCCTTGGCTTTTAAAGAAATCTCTACAATGTTTAGAACAAATATGTAAAGTTGTTCATATATGGCACTGGACCTCAATGAAAGTTCTCCATGTTAATAAAAACCTATCTCCACTTTTTTAGGGAGGATGATGTCACTCCATATTTTCACAAAGACTAGTTAGAGAAAAATTTGTGCCATTCTGTGCTCTTGTTTTTTTGTGTATTTCAAGAAAATACTGTTCAAGCACTGTGCTCAGACAGCTGCCATCTGGGCAAACCCTATGCCCTAGCAGGAGTTCACTGACATTTTATGTGTATTGCAACAGACCCCCACAACTATACTTGCTTTAGAAATGAACCATTTTCTCTGGAAACAAATTATTATGAACTGATGCTAATGCATTTGTGTTTCTGAAATGCTTTGTACAACATGGAAGTATTGATCTGGAATGAGAAAGAAAAAGAGATGCAGTTCACATTTGACGATTTAGTAAAGATGCTGTTTGGCAAAGATGCTATTCAAGGCTGTTAAAACATGGAGAAAAATTGAGATGCAGTGATGGAAAGAAAAAGCTTTACTCCAGCTGCTAGAAATTTCATCTTTTATTTTATTCTGAAGATAGAAGCTTAGTCTCTCTCTTCCCTATCCTTTTTAAAAATATTATATATTTTATCGTAGATAAGAATTTACAGGTGTATTACATACCATAATTAAACCAGCAAAACAAACAGAGAGAGAGAGAAAGAAAAGGAAAATAAATATGTGTGTACAATCCATTGCCCTATAAATCTTTGGGCAGATCCACACATAAACTACTAGATATTATAAAATATAACTGTAGTCATAACCTACATTATTCAATCTTTGAAAACTAGAAGAGAAACTTTCCCCCATTTTTCTTCTAAATGAACAATTAACTCTCTCCATTGATTTATGAAATTATCATTAGTTTTGTCCTTTAAAAATATTGTTAGCTTATCCATTTCCACGACATCATATAGCTCTGTTATCCATTCATCTATTTCGGGGATCTCTTCTTTTTTTCCAGTTTTTAGCATATAGAATTCTTGCTTTGGTAATCATACATAATAACACTTTGTTATTTTGCTTCCCAACATATTCTTCTATTGTGCTAACCATATTAAGCAAGTAGAATTCTGGTTTCATTGGGAAATTCTTTTTTGTTATTTTAATGATTTCAGAATGAATATTTTTCCGAAATGTTTGGACCTTTTTACGGAGTACCAGCAGTAACCAACAGTCACCTTTTTCTATTTTGCATCCCCTCACCCTTTTGTGTAAATTTAAAGCTTCTTTTCTAGTTGGGAGTCTTTCAACTTTCATCTGTAGAGTGACTGCCTTTCCACTTTGTGAACAAGGTACAATGCTTCATACATGGATAAAGAGCCCTAAGGCAATGGTTCTCAAACTGTGGGATGGGACCCTAAGGGGGGTGCAAAAGTGCTCAAGGGGGAGCCAAGAAAAGTCAGCCTGCAAGTACAGCAAATATGAAAATGAAGAGCAAGCTTCTGTGTGTGTGTAAATGTAAGTATGCATGCATGTGCTGTTAATGATTGACTGGTTTCTGCAAAAGTGCAACACAAAGTGTCTTCCCCTGTTAGGCCTTCCTCCAACCTCAGACATAGCAAAACCACCTTCCCTTTTTTAATGCTTTTCCCACAGCTTCGCCAAATATTGTGTCATTAGCAACCATGAGAACTCAGTGTGCGAGAGGGAGAGGGATAGAGAGGTGTAGGATAGGATACTTGGGGGTGTGAAGTGGAGTGGAAAGGGTACAACATCCTCCTGTAGATGCAAAGGGGATCATAGGGGTAAGAAGTTTGAGAACCACTGCCCTAAGATATCAAAGTTTGGGGGAAATGAATTGAATTTCTATCAACATTGTTAAACTGTATGAAAGAGGAGCACTGTTGATGCTTTCTATATCTAAGTGTTCCAGTGCCTCTCCCTCTCTCCACACATCATAAGGAAATGGTTTCAATTTTAATTATAGCAAATAGATTGCAAGTTGTGGAAGATCAGACTATGAGAAGCTGGTTGAATAGGATTTAAGTACTGGCACTGAGGGACAAACTAATGTACCAACTGATATCAAACTAATCTACTAACTCATATCTACTTATGAAAATAACTGCTATGACAAATTTACTGATATGTAGTACCTCTTATTACCGTTACTGGAAAAGAATAATCTCCACAGGGCTCTTTGTGAGATATTTTGAAGTTCTGGAAAAGTCCCTTTTAATCCTATTTATTGATGGTCTCAACAAAAACACAAAAGGAAAAGTCAAATATTATGCTTAAAGTTTCTCCATAGAAGCTCTATGCTGGTTTGTTTTTTACATTTCAATGATTTTTTTTCTTTTAAAACCTTCACACTATTTCTACAGCTTTTATTGGTTGAACTCTGAAGAATGCAACTCCAATCTTGTCTCTCATAGAGTTGGAGAGCAAAGTGAAGAGGGCCAAGTTTCACTTAATAAATTAGTTGGCCAGGAATGGTGGAAAGTCACTGAAAAATGTATGTGGGAAAAATACTTCCTCAAAGAATCTGGAGTGAGAAGTGCAAAGGATTAAATCACCATGAAAACAGTATCTTACAAAGAGCTCCAAAAAATAAAAAAAATATGGTGACTGTCATAGGTGCTCATGGGAGGGGGGAAATGTTCAATTTTGGAAAAATTAGTGTCTGGAAATGAATGATTGCTCAGTTTATTTTGGATGAATGGTCTAAATTGAATTGTTAGTTCTGACTAGAATAGACCCATTGAATAAGTTGGATTTGCGGAAGTGCAGTGCTGTGAACTTCTGGACATATATACAAGTCAGCTTTGTTGAAGTGCCCAAAATGATACAGATGTTTGCACAGTTATTTGGTTTGCAAGGTAAAATGCTGAAACAATATTTGTTTTATATTGGTAGCTATGTTCCTACTCTGTTTTCTCATGCTTGCACTCATGTATTTTGCTCCCATTAGGTGGATGGATGAGTCCCTCATTCAAGAAATCACACCAAAACTGATTGGGGACTGGCCCAATACCTACACTTTCACCAAAGCCTTGGCAGAGTGCTTGCTACAGCAAGAGAAAGGGAACTTAAATGTTGCCATCATTCGGCCATCCATTGTGGGAGCCAGCTGGCGTGAGCCTTTTCCTGTAAGCATGATTGCTCTTCCTTTCTGCTGAGGGTACTGAAAATGCCACCTGCAGCTGTAGCCCTGCTTCCAGTAACCTGTCTGGCAGTAAACTGTTGTTGTAGGCACCTTTGCAAGCAATGGGTCATGGCAATGCTCTCTTTAGGCCATTGTGCTCTTTGTAATGAGGAGAGGGAGTGGGGAGAGGCAAATCAAAGTCTGTAGCTGTTTCTCCTTGTCATGTTTTATGGGAATGCCTTCTCAGGTGAATGCCATAGCAATATTTCTTGAGATCCATGGAGCTTTGATGACCACTTTTTATTGTTTGTTCTGTATTTAGAGATAGGCATCTGCTGCTGGTAGCAAATTTGGGGTGTCATGAAAGTATTATGCAGTATTAGCTGCATTGGGTCTTATAATGGAGGAGATGTTGGTAAATAAATAAATACCTATTTAATTCCTTCTTATTTTATTTTTATTACCAGGTAAGGGAAGTAAATGGTGGATGTTGTGCACTTGACTTGAAGGGGGATGGAGGTGGGGAAAGGGAACCTTTTGCTTTTCCACCTTAGGCAGCAGAATGTCTTTGGCCAGACTGGGATATAGCAACACTTTAAAAATAAGTATACATTTCAACCTTTTTTCTTAAATCCTGTAATGTAAGAAGGAAGTCACTTTAATTGGTATAATAAGTAACTATTTAAAATTATTTCAAAAGTTACTTGTTAGCGGCATTTTAGGGACTTTTGAGAAGTTTTTTTCCAATGTTATCAAACTTAAGTTGTTTTTTTCCACCTCAAAAATAAACTGCATGTGATGGAAAATGAACATGCAGTGAAATAAATAACATAATCTGCTTTTTCAATCCAGCAGTGATCAACAATAGTGGGTTACTTGTTAGGTAAAACATTTTAACAACAGAAATGAATTAGTAAAAAAAAAACAAAAAAACTCCGAAACCTTTCCATGCTGTAGTATGTACTATATATAATCTTAATATCCTCACCCTGCCCCAGATAATCCACACATTTTTTTCCTTTTTGTTATTTTTCAGGGTTGGATTGACAACTTCAATGGAACCAGTGGTTTCTTGATTGCGGTAACATGCTGTTACAATTAAGATTGCACACTGTCTTTAAGCTCAGGAGTCAGCAACACAAGTCTAGAGCCCAGGAGAGGGAAACTCTTGTGCTTGGCACATGAAGGGATGGAGGCTAAGGGGGTGACGGTAGAGCCTAATGATGTCTGATTGGAGAAGAAAATGGCACAGAATCTAAGTGTACTTGGTGTTTCTGTGGTGACCCTTTAGTTCTATTTTTCTATAATTACTTTGCCAATTAATCACTGTGGAAAGGGTTCCCTAAGAGTCAAAGACTTGCAGATAATTACATTGATCATAGCATATTTTGATTTTGCTCTTTGTGAAACTAAACAAAATTATTTGCCTAGAGATGGATGAGTCACCTAAAGCTCACTCCTGATTAACTCGGAACCCATTTGAGATGTACCTTAAAACCTTCTCAAAAGAGTATTAATAAGGCTTTTTTCAGACATAGTCAAAGGCTTAGTTTTTTTGTGTCTTCTATATCTAGTTTTCAAATCATTCTACACATCGCAAATATACTCTTTTTTTCCTTGCATCATTAAAAGTATAGCATCCTTTTAAAATACAGCAGCAGGAAGATACTTTCATACAAAGCACTTGTAGTCCTGGGCTTCTTTTGGCCTATTTGTAGTTTTGTCTGATTTGGGAGAGTAAGGATGTGAGTAAGGATGTGACAGAGGGAGGAATAATTTATATTCTTTGGGGGAAGGGAGACTTACCATGTGAAGGAGAAATCTTGGCTGTGGCTTCTTGTTCCCCCATGCCCCAAAGTAGTCTGTTCCAGGATTTCAATCTCTCCATTCCAAAATTGTTCCAGCAGGCTACCTATCTAGAAGGGCACAAATTCTGTGGTCATTTCAATTTGGATAAGTCAATGTGGTATTTCTGAAGAGGATTTTTTTTAAAGTAAATATACTTCAAAATAGTAAAGCCATAATGAAAAGAGTAAATTGACTATTGAGATAGTCTGACATGAATTTCCCCAGTTAGACCCCCTTCCCTGAATTTTGTATTGAGGTCAGACCATCTCAAGTTAGGATCTAGCTCAAAATCAGGCTCATTACCACTGTGTTACTACCAGCTGTCCCAGTCTAGCAAGACCTGTATGTTGCCTATCATCCTATGTCCCCTTATTTGGGACGGTCTTTCAGAGAATGGACCAGAGAGGAAGTCTTACTTCATCCATATTTGCAGTCTTTTTTGTTTTATTTTGTTTTGTGGAAGAGAAGGGTATAACTTTATTCCTGTATACTTAGGAGCAGGTGAAGACTCAGGCTTTTTGGATAGTATCACAGAATGCTTGAGAAAATGTCATGTTTTTCAGGCAACATAAGGAAAATTCACCCATGATTAAAAATTAACAATCAGATTTTGTTTGGGGGTTAAATTTGTTTTAGAATCCATGTGCTACTTCACCTGTATTGTGATTGAGAAATGAAACTGTGTTGCAGAATGTACTCACTGGCCTTTTTTCCTATGCGCAGGCTGGAAAGGGGATTATACGGACTGTAAAATGCAACTTAGAAGCAGTAGCAGATATTGTTCCTGTAGATGTTGCTATCAATTTAACTCTTGCTGCTGGATGGCATACTGCAGTTCACAGGTAGGACTGCACAGGGGAAGCAAAGCTGACCTGACAAAATTGAACTTTATTTTATTTTTTTACTACCATTGGATCTACAAGATTCTGAACTATTAAAAAAAATCTGAACTATAAAGAATCTATTTTGTTTTGCCATTTTCAAGAACTGGAAATATCCTAATTAAAAAAAAATCCTAATAAAAGCAGCAGAAGCCATCCACATTAGTGAAAAAACAAAAAATCTTTTCTCTGTAGTGTCAAGCAGACATGTGAGAAGCCCCTTTCTCTTTTTCTTGTGTATTTGAATATATCTTTTACTTTTTTCACCCATGTCATCCTCTTTCTTTTGGACCTATAAACAGGACCTCTGGTGAGGATCTGAAATTTCAGGAATGCTCATATGAGAAGATGTGGTCTTTTAGATATCTTGGTCCCATGACATTCGGGGCTCTGCAGGCCAGATGCTATACTTTAATTTGTGCCAAGAAATGCTTTTGCTCTTGCTTAGCAAGATATACATTGTTGAACTACTGATGGGAGTGAATATATTGCAAAAACATCTAAATGTCCCAAAATGAAACTTGCCACATCTATTTAAATCAGTGATGAGCAATTGGTGGACCTTAAATTCTAGGAACTATGGAAAATTGTGCAAGATTGTGGGACTTACAGTTCAAAATGATCTGAAGAAGCACAGCAGTGTTTCCCACTTCTTTAATAGCTGAGGCACATTTAAAAAAAAATAAGTAAATAAAGCTTAATGCAATTCCAGGCTACATCAACATAAGTCAAGTGTCCAATCGGAGGAATACTCATTTTCTTCTGGTTTGGTGAAACCTCACCTGAAGTGATGCATCCTGTTCTGGGCGCCACAGTTCAAGAAAGATGGTGACAAGCAGGAATGTAGCCATTGGGGAACTGGGTATGTTTAACCTGAAAAAGAGAGGATAGCTGAATAGCTATCTTCAAATAACTGGAAAATGGAGCAGACTGGTATTTCTGCTGCTCCAGAAAGCAGGACCTGACCAATGGGTTCAAATAAGAAAGGAGATTCCATCTAAACATTACAAAGAAAATCTTGGTATAAGAACTGTTTGCAACTGGAATAGACTGTCAAAGAAAGTGTTCCTTTGCTAAAGTTTTTCAAGCAGAACGTAAATACCCTTTGTGCAGGGTGCTTTAGCTATGGATTTCTGCATTGGAAGGAGATTAGTCTAGGTGGCCCTTGCTGTCCCTCCATAGACCTTGGACTTGATGAAAATTAGGAGAATATTTCTTTGTTTCAGCAAGATTTAACCAACATTGGTGCTTCTCTGTGAGCGGAAGCGTGTTATTTCCTTCAGCAAGGACTCATGAAGATGGAATATGCAGAGGTTCCAGAATTAGCTGTCCCCAGTGGAGACTGATTAAAGATGGCAAGATGAAAAGAATGAATCATGCAAAGGCATTCTGCAATGGGTGTTTGGGCTTACAGGCATTTTTTAATAGTTTGACTCCCATCACTTATAAATCTTCCCTAAAAAGGAAGCTTTTCTATACTATTAGAGATATGCAAAATGATGGGATAACTATCATAAACAAAATAATACTATACTTTTTTCATTTCAGTTTGTCCTTTTTCCTTTCACTTATTTTTCAGACCAAAATCAATGTTGATATACAATTGTACCACAGGTGGTATGAACCCATTTTGCTGGGGAGAGATGGGTAAGTTTTACTATGCTGCAGACTACAAGAAAATAAAATCTGATTCCAGATTTACATACGTTCTCCCAGAATAATCCTAAAAACTTTGTTGGTCTTTCCACAATTTTGAATTCCATTATTTGCCATTGTATTGGAACCAATATTTTTTAACTACTTCATAAATGATCTGGGATTAGGTGTGAGGTAGCCAGTTTTGCTAAAGACTCTGAATTATAGAAGGTGGTAAGAACAAAAAAAGTTTGTGAAGAGCTCCAAAATCTGTTCTGCAAGCTGGTTGAATGCACACTAAAATGGTAAATGTGATTGAATATCTGCTTAATGAAAATAGTGTATGTGGTTGTTGTGTACCTTCAAGTCATTTCCAACTTACCATACTGGCTTATACAAATCCGTACTGTTTATAGTTTTTTAAAAAGTATGTTTAAGAGCTGAAAAAGTGCAGAAAAGGACAACCAAAATGGCCAAGGAACTGCAGCATCTCTTCAATGTGGAAGGGTTGTGGCATTTAGTTCAGGTAAAGAAAAGCAAAGTAAAGGGGAGACATGACAGAGGTATGTAAAATTATTTCTGGTGTTGAGATTAGGTTGATAAAAGATTTCTCTCACTCATTCACTCATATAAATACGAGAAATTGGGGTCACCCACTATTGCCGGCTGGCTGCTAATATAGTCTACATTTTGCAAAATTTAAGCTCCTGAAGCCTGATGATTAAGGAGATAACCATCCATCATCCATCCATCACTTTATTTATATCCCACCTTTTTCCCAGGCTGTAACTTAAGACTCAAGACTTAATGATCTTTTGATCAGATCAACCTGCAAGCAAGGGCTGACAGATGCTGAAGTGGTGCTCCACTTGTTGAGATGCCACAGCTTTCAGGTGAACCTCAAGAAAGTCTTCCTCAATTCTTCAGAAGAGATTCAACACTTCAGGGGACTGATCAGGACAGGGACAGTCTCCCTTCATTGGGAGAAAATATAGGTGATCAAGAATGCCATCACTCCATTCAGGAGCACAGCTGCTTTGAGCCTCTGTCTCTTGGCCCACTAGCAGGGTCTGATGGTCTGAATGACTGCCCTGGGCATGCTTCTACATCATACTTCTCTAATGTCTCTGCTTCCTCACCAGAACTCCACTGCAGCCAATATATACAAGCCCTTCCCCTTGTTCACCACTCCCTCGATTGCTGGGCCTCACTTGCTTATGAAGGGAAACCCATATGGGACATGCCAAGAGTCCAGATAACCACAGACAACAGTATGGGAAGCACACATTGCCCAAAGGAAATGGACCAGAAGGAGTTAAAGCACAGCATCAGCTGAATGGAGTTCAGGGCAGTCAGACTAGCCCTGATACCATTTGGAAGCATTGTCAAGGGCAAGGTGGTCCTAATCAGGTCAGATAACAGAATGAGAAAGGGATAAAGTCTTGGTCATGGTCCCTCATGAAAGAGGCTCAGAAGCTTCTGAGCTGGTTAGGGCCCACCTGCCTCCATAGAGGTGGAGTGCTTTCTGGGCACCCTGAACTCTCAAATGGACTGGCTGATCCAGACCAATATTGATAAGGCACAGTGGAACCTGCACCCAGATGTCTTTCAACTGATCTTGTAAAGGTTTGGCCCACCAGAAGTGATCTGTTTGTCTCTCCAGCCAACTACATGGTAGAGAAATTTATATCCATGTTCCAGACAGAGGAAGACAAAAGCATGGACACCCTCACATTCTCTCTTGGCTACAGGGGCTCCTATGCACATGCCCACCATGGTGATGCTCTCCAAAATAATGAAGAAGGTTCACAAGCAGAGGGACTCTGTGATCTTGGTCACCCCAACATGGCCTAGGAGGATCTGTTTATCTGAGATCATGTACATGGTCTGAGGCTCCATGATGCTGTCAGCTCAACTGGGCCTGCTCAGCCACGGACAGGTCTACCACTCCAGCCTGGAAAGGCTACAGCTCCATGCTTGGAGATTGAATGGAAATTGCTGAATGCCTGGAGGTACTTTGAGAAGGTGGTGAAAACTACTTTGGCTTCCAGAAGGGCTTCGATGAACAGGATATACAAATACATGTTCAGAGTTTTCTGCAGATTTTGCAGATGCAAGCATGCCAACTTCCTCAACTTCTTCATTGCCACCCTATTAGAATTCTTCCAGGAGGGTGTTGACTGTGCCCTGTGACCTAACATAATCAAAATGCAGGTCACAGTGTTACTTCCCTGCTTCTGCATGCACAGGGAACCAGAATAGCATCATACCCACACATGAGAAGATTTCTCAGGGGACTGTCACTACTTTTGTCATTTATAGTACACTGTTTTCCATTTTCGGACCTCCACAGTGTACTAAAAGCACTGATGGTTCCACCATTCGAGCTCCTACAGGAAACCTTCCTGAGGCACCTGTCTGGAAAGATCCTCTTCCTTACCACCATCATATCAGTGCATAGGATGACCAAGTTAGGGGCATTGTCGGTGCACAAGAACTCTGTGTCATCAGACACAGACTCTGATGCTTTGACTGGACCTATCCTTTGTGCTGAAGATGAACTCTGTATTCAGGACAAAGGAAGTGATCGTCCTATCCTTTTGCCTTCATCCAGCCAAGGAACTAAAGAAGATATGGCACGCCCTGGACATTCAAGGGGCCATTTGAATTTACTTGAAAAGGTTCAGTAGCTTTTACTCATCCAATACCTTGTTTGTCTCCTTACAGCACTGTTCCAAGGGCATGAAGATGCCAGCCTTAACTTTGAGCAAGGGGATCAGGGCACACTTCCCTAAGAGTGCAGCCACATCAGTGGCATTATTTATGACTGCCCCTCTGGCAGAGACAGCCTTGCCTCAGCCACTTTTGGTAGGAGGGTGCTGCAACAGATAGTGCAAACCAAGGCCCTTTTCACATGTGGGGGGGGGGGACGGGCGAAAACACGGTAAAACGGAGCTTACCTGCAGCCGGGTAAGTCCGTCGCCACGTGGAGCAGCGCAAGCTCGCTGTTCCACAGTCCTCCGGCGTCCCAGATGGCGGCTTCTGGTTGGTGGAGGCTCTCCACCAACCAGAGAAGCTCACCAGCTGGAAGCCCGCCCCTGGCAGATCTGCAGGCATGCACTTGCGCGCTCCTGCAAATCCACTTTGGAGCCGGGTGACGGAGCGGCACGGGGCTGCACACTCTGTGCTTTTTAAAAACCTCGAAAAAGAGGTTTTTAAAAAACACGCAGCCCGGCTAGTTCCGGCCGCTCCTGAGTGGATTCTGGTGTGGAACTACAAAAAGTAGTCCACGCCAGTCCACTCTACGGTGTAGAAGACCTCAGTGACAGGTCGCTCTACACTGTTTCAGAAGCCCGGTATGGAAATGGCCCGAGAGCACAGGGGAGCCAGGACCACCTGCCCTGATCTGGGAAAGCTCTGGTGTATCCCTGTCAGAAGGATGCTCCTTCCTTCATCAGCTGGGAAAAAGAACGTTAGGCTGTAATAGTGACCGATCTTCTAGAGGATACTGGAAGGTCTTCCTGCCTGTTGAAGCAAGTGGAGGGACCAACCCAATCAGGAGGATGTTCATCCCTTATCAGCTGGAAATAAATGTATCACAGGTGGGAACCAATATTCCTTTCTTTTGAATTTTAGTATTTTTGTTATTTTTAATATCCAACACTGAAATGGCAGAATTTATACCAAGGTAGATACTTATGCTTTCCAGATGCTCTGAAAGTAGACTCCTTGCACTGTAACTGTCACTTATTTGCTGACATCTAGTGCTCTCAATTTCAGGGAGGTCTTTTTGCCAGCTATGGAATGGCAGAGGCAAAGGACTACAATTCGCAGTACCTTTGTGATGAATCTTCCTTGTATGGAGCTCTTTGCTCAATGTGGGCTCCCTGAAAACAGCAGGAATGACTAGCCAATCTGAAGGCTGCCTGGGGTGCTGTTCTTCAAGATGCCAGAAGTAGACATCTCTGTTCTAGTCTGCCTTGGGAACATATGCCCGAACTGAGACATAGGCCAGTCTTCCTTTGGTAGCCTTCTTGCATGTGAAGATCTACAAGATGGGAAAGAAATAAGTGGGACTGACAAAGAAAAAAACAGGCACAAAAATCAAGTGACAAGGAGTCAGGGGGACAGCAATCGGAGAAATGAATTGATGTGGCAAGAGACAAGAAAGAAGACTGAATAGCAGTTGAAAGGAAGAGAGGGATGGGGCAAGGCATGAGAAGTTTGTTTACCAACTCCCAATGAAGAGGCATCTCTCCAGGGAAGACTGAGGGCAAAAGTGAGGTAGGAGGAGAATGAGAGTGAGCAAGTGAAGACAATGAAGAAGAATCATGTTGAAGAAGACAAAAGAAAGAGCTGTGTTGAAGCAGAGAGGCAGGGAAAGAGCAAGAAGGCATCCCTGCTCCATCACACCTGTTGAAAAGGATACCTGCCATTCCTGTGAAATCAAGTGCCAAATAATATTTAAAGTCAAGTTACAAGCAAGTAAAGGTGCATAGGTTTACAGGCTCTGAATTATGAATATGTGCAGCATCCTATATTCAAAGCTTCACACAGATCCAGAGTGCAAAAAAAAAAAAAAAAAAAAAATACTGGTTTGACCATTCCCAGCTGTTTTAAATACGGTCTTCTTTCACATACTTCTACACACCTTTTTACACCCCCCCCAAAAAAAACAGTGAAAAAGAAAAGGTTGATTACTTCTTCCCTAAAACAAAAGAACAAAAGCAAACAAACAAAAAAACAACCTTGAGTGTTTTAAAAAAATTGCATTAAAGACCTCAGGAATTAAAAAAAAAATCTAATTTCATTTAGGACTAGGAAGAATATTGTGTGACCTGCCAGAAATAGAGACTGAATTAAGGCTACATGATTTTCCTTGTATAGTTTCTGCCCCAGTCAAACAATGAGTTCTTTCAGACTGTATGAAGAAGGATGAGTTCTTGTAATATTGGGTTTTGGAAGGTATCACTTGTTTTTGTCAACCTCTATGTCCATTCATTCCATTCTTTTGAGGGGCTCTTTGTAGTGGTTTCTTGGATCTGTATTAAGGCTCTTCCAAATGTTGTTGTTGTTGTTTTTTTAAACCATGGCATGCTGGTTCTGGCTTCAGGTCACATCAATGGAGGATGTGATCTAGCTAGCTTCGCTGGATCATGAACCCCAAAGTGTTGTGCTTGATTGGAGGGCTTCCTCTGTCAAGCTAATGGACTCTCTGACATATAGAGAGTCCAAAGGCTCTGATCTAGCCAATATTGGGATCGCCTAGGAGTCTGCTCGAGAATGGAGCAGCTGCAGCAGATCCCAAGGCTGAGGAGAATCGCATGCTTCAGTGGAGCCAGGGGGGTGAGGGTCTCCCACTCCCCAAAAGGATATTACATTAACTGTGTCCAGATCTCCTATATGTATATATTTTGATTTTATTAATATTGGTGCTGAAGATAGACAAGAAGCCTTTGATTGCAATCATAGTTTCATAGAATGATCTAAGGACTCTTTTTTTTTTCTGTATAAATTGTTACTGTTACATTTGCCTTGGTTAATTAGAATGGAAAATGGCTTATATATTCATCTGAAAAGGATTTTAATGATATTTGCAAGATCATCATGCTTGGAATTATGAAAACTGGATTTTAAAGCAGTATTCTTGGTCTGCTTGCTGGTTGGCATTGTTCCAGTTTTTACTGTTCGGAGAAAGTTTATGTAAGAACAGTCCTTATTTAATGTTTGGAAATACAAGCTGCTTTGTGTGAGAACTTACTGAATAGTAGATGGCCATGGAATAATAACATTGGAGAAAGGGGAAGTTTTGTACTGTCTCCTTTTTTCCATTTTTTATATAAAATGATTATGGTTCCTATTTTGGAAAATATCAAAGTGAAAAAGATGTATCTGAAGAGGATGATGTGCCTGACTCTTTTGGGACATTCCTGGCAGAATTCAGGCAATTTAAAGTCACCATTGAAAATAAGTCCGATGCGTTTTAGACTGAATGACAGGCAATCCTCAGCATAGAACAGGTGAATTTACAGGAAGTCAACAGACGCCTGAAAAAAATATTTGTCCAAATTTACCTGAAGGAGGAGGTAACAGGAATCCTGTCAGAAATGATTAAAGACTCAGAACCAATGAATATTCAAAATGAGGTAAATACGCTGCATGAATTGGAGGGAGCCAATATAACCTATGTAAGAAGTGTTGCCTTAGCCTTGTTTTCAGTTAAGAGGAGGAAAGACCAAACCTTAGACCTTGATCATAATACATTATGGAAAATTTACAACAACTTGATTGTACTTCTAGAAGATTTCAGAAGGTAAAATTGTATTTGTGGTGGACAAACTTTTCAGAAAGACTATATTGTCCAGATGGGACCAACATGAAGATCTGATTGTTAGAGTGAAAGAAACAGGCTGAGCATGACTGATTTATAAATGGCCTTTTAGGTGTATTTAAAAAAGAGCTGAGCCTTGGAAAGAAAGAAAAGAAAAGAAAGAAAAAAAGAAAAGAGAAAAGGAGTAATTGTGATGAAAAAAGATGTCTTTAAGGTTGAGAAGAAGAGTGGTAAAAAATGGATCTATCAGAATTGATTACTGGGAAGGGAATGAGGGTGACCTGATAATCTCATTGATAGGCCTTTTATACTTTGGTTTTATACATCTTCATACTATATGAGAAGTGTTATTGGAATTAATAGTTTTATGCCATTTGTTGCTTTTAGATGTTATTTCCTACACGGAGGTTCATTATTATTTTGGGAGATATTATTGTTTCTTTTCTTTCGTGACTGCTATCAGTTTAAACTAATACAGTATATAGTACAGCAGTAAGCTAGAAATCATTTATATAGAACATAGAATAAGTTAAGGTAGAGATATATTTGTGTTTTAAGCATTTCCAGAGGAGAGAGCAGAAGGTGAGCTGCATCTTAGAAGACATCCTTGACTGGATGTTTTTTACAGGCTTGTGGGGCTGTGTTTGTTTGTTTGTTTTTCTGTTTGCTCTGGCTGTGTGCTCTCCCTGAGCACACAGTCTAACTAAATAGCTAGGGGGAGGAACTACCAGCCATCAAATCTAACTGACTAACTGACTAGCTTGGGGGAGGAGCTCGCAGCCGTTAGCTCTATATATTTGGTCCCAGTGGTGACCTCCTTCTTTGGAGGTTTTTAAGCAGAGGCTGGATGGTCATCTGTTGGGAATGCTTTGATGTGTGTTCCTGTATGGCAGGGGGTTGGACTGGATGGCCCCTGTGGTCTCTTCCATCTCTATGATTCTATGGTAAGTAAAGTATTTTAGGTTTACTAACTTTTTTAGAGGTATTATTATTATCTGATTATTGATAATTACTTATAATTTAAATTAATATATGTTACCCCAAAATGTGGGTGACTTAGGGGTTTGCTTACGATGCCAGTTCCTCCATGAAATGGTGCGGAATATCAGCTCAAAGAGGAGGCCTGCGAGAGGGGGTAACCTTCGGGGATCTTTTACACTTATGTCTACTGGTACTAGTGCAGGGAAGAATCAGCCAGAGATCCAAAAGTAAGCATATTTGTTTTATTGGAGGAACTGCACTCACCATGCAGTCACACAATCACACAAGGCTAACTGAAGGAAAAAGGAGGAGAAGTTTGTATAGCAAGGTTTTTAAGCTGAAGTGAGTGGTATTTACCAACCCAATAGAGAATTGAAGAGTGACGTGGCTTAGACTTGGAGTCCAAAGACAATACACAAATGGGAAAGAGTGGCACAGTGATGACCAGCAACCAGTGTACTGAAAGTTGGCTTACCCAAAACTGGGGTTTAAATATCTTTTCTGCCTAGAGGGCAAAGATGTCAGTGGCTCTCTGGCAGAGTAAACAGGGGAGTCCAGAAAGTGGACAATAGGGTCTAGAATGGGCTAATGGACTTCATTTTATGTGACAACAGGCTAATGGTAGTTTTGATAGCTCCTTGATTGTTGGGTAAGTGTGAGGGCAAACAGGAAGTTTGTTGGTCAAAGGAAGGGGGCTAAGTAACCAGCCATCTTGTGGGAACATTGGAGACACTATTGCCTCTAAGAGTTGAGTTGTTGAAAGCTAAGTGTAAGTTCATTATTGCTGGAGTTTCCTGGCTATGCCTTGAGGCCTTTCCTGACCTGGTTTTGCAATCTACATGTTTGGCCAGCTTTTCCTCTGAACCAGCATGGCCATGCAGCCATAGCAAGAGTACAATTTATATTTATGCCAATTAATATTTGCAAATTAAACCATGTCAAAGTGTGGGGGTGTATGGCCTATTAACGTACTGAATATCGAATAATTTGATAAGTGATTCTAATTGCTTATAAGTGATGTATGTAATTGTGTAGGCAGATATTCGGGATGATAAGAACAATTAACAGCAAGTATTAATTTCTAGTTTACACTTGAGCATTGATACTTGTAACTACTTGATTAACGTGTGCTGTTTGCAACAAGGTTGCGAACCAATTTTTAGTTATCTGTAGTCCTTTTAGTTAGTTGTAGTTCTGTTAAATGTTGTTGTTTTAATTTGTGTTGTACTGTTATGTATTTTTAGTTTTATCTATTATGTAGTATTGTTGTTTGGTTTTTTGTTTTGTTTTGTTTTGTTTTTTATTAAAAAAAAAGAAAAAAACTTAGGGCATGGTTTGCTGAAGTAGTCCTTTGGTTTGAATGGCAAATGTTCTCTTAATTTTTTTCCTAAAAACTTAGTCATAGATTTATAGTGCACAGGTTGGTGGCAAGATGAAGGCATGTAACGTTGACTGACACAGAGTTAGTGTGAGCCTAACTGCAAAACAAAGCATTAAGCATGTCTAGAAGTGATAGACAGGGTGAATTTGACCCACTTGGGGGAAAGGGTTCAGAGGGGCTCGGCAAAGACCCAATTCTGGCATCCAGTGCTCAGTATTTGAAGATCAGAAGCAAGAGACCTGAGAGATCTTAGTTACGGATGATGCTAAAGAGGTTGAAGAGCTACCACAGCTACTTTGATGCAGCTGGAAATCAGCTTCCATTGCCAGCACCTCTTTTAAAAGTAAGTTTTTTAAATAATTCTTTAAACACTTCTAAACACTTCCAAAGATTAGAATATTTATAAAGATTGATAAGATAGAAAATTGCAAAGAAACATATAAAATCTCTCTCTAAAACATTAGAAAAGGATAGAAGGATAAATATCTGTTGCACGTCTACTACCACCCTTATTAATTTTAGCCAGCTGAAAATGAACTGCAGAGAAATGTGGAGAGATCTTTCAAATAAAGGACTTAGAATGAATATAAGAGTTTATAATTTGGGTTCACTCCACTTGTGGAGTGAAGTGTGCTTCATGGCTTTTCCAAGGAGTAGGGAGAAGGGGAAGGACTGGGCAGCAGAAGAACTAAAAAACGCTATATCGCAATCACTGCTGGTGGCATTTTTCGTATGGATTTGTGTTTCCCTCCTCTGAGAATCATGGAGATATGTTTATTTTTTGAGGTGTGCAGGAAGTGAAGTTGGGGTGGGTGTCTTTTTGGAAGATGGAAGACGAGGGGGAGGGGGAGAAGTGAGAGTGAGGAGATGGATTAGCTGCTCCTGAAGCAGCAGCAGATTGTGAAATCAGCTTCATTTTTCAGATTCAGTATTTGTGATTTTTTGACTTTCATAGGGGTCCTGCATCTCTAACCCCCATGAATGTGAAGGACCAATTGTAATTGCTGTTTCCAACTTTAAAATGGAAAAATGAGAGATTAGATATCTCAGTTACAATTATGAAGAATAATAATTTACTGTTTCATAACAATTATGAAAAAACTGGAAATATATATATATATATATTTATTTATTTATTTTGGGCCAAGGCTTTTATTTCCAAATGATTTCTGCCATAAGAAATGGAATAATTTCTGTACAATTACAGAAATTTCCAGGTTTGTTCAGCAGGCAAGGAAACCTAGAATAAAACTTTACATGCTGTAGGATGAAAGAAAAGGGTTGTCTGAGAATGCCTAATATTAAGCTGCATTATGAGGCAGATTTGGCTGGCACGGTTATCTTTGCTGATAAAGTGAAGGCTCATGCTGGATTTAAAAATCGCTTAATTAGAAAGGGTCTTCTCCAAATATGGTATAAATATAAGGAGACACTTTGTCCTAAGGTAATACTAGTCACTTCACTGCAGAAAACCTTTTTCAGGAAAGGATGGGTTAAGAAATCAGAGATGGCTATTTTATGATGACCTTTTGTATCTTGAACAAGATACTTGGGAGTCCAAATCAAGTGAGGTGCTTCTTAAGGAAAGTAAAGATCTTAATTGGTTTGCTTATATGCAACTTAAGGATAAATTTAATCAAGATAAGAGAGCTTCAGCCGTAGAAGTTGGAGAAAATAAGTTTTATTCAGAGGTGTGCAAAGATGCTGATCAAAAAAGTGATTGCATGTCTTTTGAAATTAGAAACCAAGGATGACCCTATTAAAGAGTATATGATAAGGTGGGCCCAGAATTTGGGGTGTAATGTTCAAATTGAGATATGGGAATAAATATGGTCTAAAAATTTAAAATTTGCTTTGTGCAATAATCTAGAACAATACATGTTAAGATAAAGTATAGATTGTATCTAACCTCAAATAAGCTATAAAAAAGGTTCCTTTTTCCATGTGTGGTGGAGTTGTAAGAAGGCAAAAAATTATTGGTCCAAGATTCACATGTTGATTCAAAGAAGTTTAAAGATGGATGTTGTAACTTTACTAGAATGTTTTTGCTAGTTATTATGGATAAAGAACTGGATAGTAAATACAGGCTACTTCTCTGCTGTAAGATTGTTGTTTGCTTAAATCTGAAAATGGACTGAAGTACCAACGACAGAAGAATGGATTGTTAAGGTTGCTGAGTCGGCCCAAATCACCAAACTAAAAGTGTGTTTTAAAGGATAAGTTAATTGAAGATTTAAAAAAAAAAATAGTGGAAACCATTTATGGCTTTTTTAAGCAATAAGAAATCTAATGATGCATGGTGCAGTGGTTTGAGCATTAGACTACAACTGTGGAGTCCACAGTTCGATTCCTCACTTGGCCATGGAAACCCATAGGTTACCCTGGGTATGTTACACACTGTCAGCCCCAGAAAACCCTGTAATAGGGTCACCTTAGGGTCACCATAAGTCAGAAGCTACTTGAAGGCAAACAACGTTTACCAGTAATTCCAGTAGGATTACTTAGTTGGATCTGTAATTGTAGAATAATATTTTTTTATTTTTAAATTATTTTTTTCTTTCACTAAAATTTGGCTTTAGAGTCAGAGTCCTTTTTTGTTTTAGTTTTAGGTTTTTTGTGTAGTAGTATGTTTCAGTTTTAGGATTTTCTTTGCTTTCCTTTTTTCTTTTTCATTTTTTGAATTTGTATCTTTTTGATTGGCAATTGCTTTAAAACTAATAAGAAGACTAGATGGAATTAGAAAGGCATTCTCATATATATATAAGAAAAATGTATGCAATCACTAATGCCTGCGGAAAGATGGCTGTTCATCTGCACACCCTAATAACAATACTGCTTTTATGTGCTTATAAACAGTGGGTGGAATTCATAAGGCTGAAATTGATTTCATTCTTCTCCTAGTTGGATTTCTGACAAGAATGAAAAAATAATTTGCACCTGTCTCTCAATGTCCTTTTTAATTGACGGTATTAAATAATTTCTGGTGTATTTATATACTCTTGCATGTATGTCTTTGGGTATTGTTAGTCTTTTGATGAACACATCTGTTTTCTGTTATCATGCAGAATATCATGTCATATCTACATACAAGAGGAATCCACTGGAGAAAGCCTTCAGGATACCTAATGCTAATATGACCTCAAATTACTTGATGCACCAGTACTGGACAGCTGTCAGTCACAAAGCTCCAGCCTTTCTCTATGATTTGTATCTGAGGCTAACTGGAAGGAAGCCAAGGTGAGGGGAGGCATGCTATATTAGTATGCTGACAACTACAATGCACAAAACCTTTCCACGATAATGAGAAGATCATACCTATGGGATGGGATGCTTTTCCTTCTTTGGCAGTGGTACTCATTTTGGCTCTGAATCAGCAGCAATTAACTAACTAGGTGTGGGGACTACATAGTCTGCTCTAATTAATTTGGTATCATTTGTTAGAGTTAGTTTTGCATGCCAATACTCAGTAATTACTACAGTAGCCCCTCCACATTTGCAAGGGTTCTGGGTACAGAACCCTTGTGAAAGTGGAAAAACCATGAATAACTCCTTCCTCACATGATTCCCCTCCCAATCCCCTCCAGAGCTCCCCCCCCCCGCATTCCTTTGCCTCTGGCCCCAACATGGGTGGGAGGAGGCAAGACAACCTAAAAGGCTTACTGGTACTTTCCACTCAGACAGAGAAGAGGGGAGTTTTGAAATTCTTTATTTATTTATTTTTATATATATATATATATATATATATATATAATCTTTATTAAATTATTTTCTTATACATAACATTATATTAAGTGCAGACCGTGAAAGATGAACGTAATAATAATACTAATAATGAATAAGGATCGACATCAGAGAAGATAAACAATCTAACTGATAGATGCTATATATCATTCATCTCTAAGAAATTGAAGCTGACTTGTAACTAAACATTCATTATGAATAAACATGACTTATTGAATATAACCATCATAGGCTATAAAAATGCGGTTGCATCTTTTTGTATTTCCCTACTTCCCCTTAGTTCAGTTTGTTATTGCCTTCAATATTAATCCTCACTTTATTTACATTCTTAATTCTATTAGGTTACTGTTTGCACTATGATATCTTCTGCTTTAAAGATGTCTGCCATATTTAACTGATCTATTTTTCTTTATATGTGCATTTATCAGCTGATTGAGGACCTACAAAATTATCAATTTCAGATTTAATTTTCTTTTAAGTCATTTACCCATTTGAGAATATAGTCCTCGATAGGATTCCATTCCTCCTCTTTTCTTGTTTGAGATTTCCCGTATAACATTGCAGTCAGTGTACCTAAGTCTCTGTATTCTGAGTTTTAGTAGTTTTAGTTTAGTTCTAATTACTTCAGTGGCCATCTTGAAAAGGGAGAGGTAGGAACAAAGAGAGCATCTGACCAGTCAACAGCCAATACACAGCAGAATGTGCAAGCACATGGCAGAGAGGCCACGCCTTCAACAGTGGTGGGAGCTTTGCTCACCCAAAAGGGAAAAAAAAGTCCATTTTAAACACAAGCCTTGCAAGCCTGGGGTGAGGAATGCAATGGAGCAGGAAAATGGGGGAGAGGCAAGCAGGTGCCTCGTGAATAATCACATTTGTGAAGGTCAAAGCCATGAATGTGGAGGGAGGACTGTAGTTTGCTTCTTGGCAGACATCGTGTTTGTTTCATCGCACTCACTCTTGCATCATTCTAACCTATAGCCATTTTCTCTTGCCTCTGTTTGGCTTGCTAAATTAATTACTCATCCACTGCTATCTCTCACGTTATCCAACAAGTTATGAGGGCGTAGGCACAAGTAGTTAACCAAATTTTGTTCTTGTGTGCCTTCAAGTTGTTTCTGACAATCATAAGTGAGCCTATAAGCTTTCTGGGGCTAAAAGTGTGTGATGTGCTCAAGGTCACCCAGTGGGTTTTCATGGCCAAGTGGAAAACTGAACTGTGGTTTCCAGGGTCATTGTCCAGTGCTTAAACCACTACACCACACTGTCTTATCGTTAATCAGATTATTCAGGCTTTATTTTCATAGAATCATAGAGCTAGAAGAGACCACAAGAGGCACCAGGTCCAACCCCCTGACATGCAGGAATACACCATCAAAGCATTCGTGACAAATGGCCATCCATCTTCTGTTTAAGAACTTCCAGAGAAGGTGACTCCACCACACTGTGAGGTAGCGTATTTCACTGTCAAACAGCTCTTTCTGTCAGGAAGTTCTTCCTGATGTTTAGGTGAAATCTATTTTCCTAGCTTCTGGAGTAGCAGAAAATGAGCTCGCTCCATCTTCCATATGACATTACTTCAAATATTTAAACATGGCTATTATGTCACCTCTTAACCTTCTTTTCTCCAGCTTAAATATACCCAGCTTCCTAAACCCTCCTTCCTTCCTAAACCTAGATTAGGGTTTCCAGGACTTCTACCATTTTGCTCATCCTCCTCTGGACACATTCCAGCTTGTCAATGTCCTTTCTGAACTGTTGTGCACAGTACTGGACATAGTATTCCAGGTGAAGTCTGAACAAAGCGGAATAGAGTGGTACTGTCACTTCCCTTGGCCTAAACACTATACTCCTGTTGATGCAGCCCAGAATAGTGTTGGCTTTTTTAACTGTCGCATCACATTGCTGACTCATGTTCAGTTTGTGGTCTGCTAAGACTCAGATCATTTCCACACATACTGTGATGAGATCAAGTGTCATCTATCTTATATCTGTGCATTTTATTTTTTCTACCTAGATGTAGTACCTTACAATTCTCCCTGTTGAACTTCATTTTGTTAGTTTTGGCCCAGCTGTTTAATCTGTTAAGATCATTTTGAATTCTGATCCTGTCCCCTGCAGTGCTAGCTACCTCCTAATTTGGTTTCATCTGCAAATTTGATAAGAATGCCCTCTATTCCCTCATCCAAATACTTGATAAAGATGTTGAATAGCATTAGGCCCAGGATGGAACCCTGTGGCACCCCACTAGTTACTTCTCTCCAAGATGAAGAGTAGCAATAGTTACTTCCCTCCAAGATGAAGAGTTGGTCAACCAGTTACAAATCTACCTAACTGTAGCATTGTAATGCATCCAGGTAATGGGCTGGATAAAGAAAAACAAATTGGAATTGAATCCAGACAAGATAGTGGTACTTACTATTAAGGGTCATAATCTGGGGTTGGAGGTGTGTCAAACAGTTCTGGACAGGATCACACTCCCCTGAAAGCACTCTCACAACTTGAGAGTGCTCCTGGATCTGTCCCTCCAAGTGTCAACTCAGATAGATGCGACGGTCAGGAGTGCTTATTACCAGCTTCAACTGATATGCCAACTGAGCCCCTTCTTAAGGATGACCTAGAGATCGTAGTTCACATGCTGGTAACCTCAAGGTTGGACTTCTGCAATGCACTGTACATTGGACTACCTTTGTACCAAGTTTGGAAACCCCAATTCCAAAATATGGCTGCCAGATTGATCACAGATACAGCAAGGAGTGAACATACCACACCAATATTAAAATCACACCACTGTCTGCCAATTAGTTGCTGGGCAAAGTAGAAAGTGTTGGTTATTACCTTTAAAACCCTACATGGTTTGAGTCCAAGTTACCTGCAGGCTCACTTCCTCCCATACAATCCACCTCATATACTCAGGTCCCCTGGGGGACATTTATGTAAATTGGCCAGGACTAGACTGGGAACGTTCACCCAGAAGACCTTCTCATCAGCCACCCCTAGATTGTTGAATTACCAACCAGAAGAGATTCAACAGCAAAATCTGCTGTCTGAATTTTAAAAAGTGCTAAGGATCTATCTCTTCCGGCAGGACTACCAAGTTTCTTTTAAATTATATTTTAAATTATACTTTTAATTGTACTTTTAATTATGATATGTTTTAATTAGGATATGTTTGTATTTTAAATGGTTTTGTGTTTTAGTGTATTTTAGCCATAATTTGTTTTTAATTGTATCTATGTTGTACTCCACTTTGAGCCTTGAGGAGAGGCGGGTAACAGAAGTATTATTATTATTATTATTATTATTATTATTATTACTACTACTACTACTACTACTACTACTACTATTTACTAGTTTGCTCACAAGAATATCAATATCATATCCTTGTCAAAAGCCTCACTGAAGTCAAGGTATGCTCTAGCATTCCCTTCATCTACCAAGGTAGTAACTCATTTTTTTAAAAAAGAGAGAAAGGTAAGATTAGTCTGGCATGATTTGTTTTTGAGAAACCTATGTTGACTTTTTGTGATCACAGCATTTCTTTCTAAGTGCTTACAGGCTGTCTCTTTAATGATCTGCTCTAGAATCTTTCCTGGATTGATATCAGGCTGACTAGATGGTAATTGTTTGAGTCCTCTTTTTTTCCCTTTTTGATGATGGGAACGATATTTGCCCTCCTCCAGTCTGCTGGGACTTCTCCTATTCTCCAAGAATTCTCAAGAGATTATTGCCAGATTATTGCTTCTGCCAATTCTTTTAATACCCTTGCATGCAGTTCATTTGGGCCTGGAGACTTGAATTCATTTAGAGTAGCCAGGTGTTTCTGTACTACCTCTTTACCTGTGCTGTGCTGCATTTCCCTTACTGCATCATCTGCTCCATTTTCCCCAAGTAGAGCATTGTTTTCCTTTTTGGGAGAAGAGCAAGACAAGGTGTTCAGTACTCTGTGCCGTACTAGCATTTCACCATCCTCTCCTTGCAGAACTCCTTTTCTTTTCTGTATTTTGCTGGTGTGTTTTTTTCTCACACACATCCTTGGAACATATACACCAGCTAGAAATAATCCTGCCACCCGCCCTCCTTTGTGGCCTGTTAAGTTTCTTTGAATTGCTAAACAAGCAAAATGTCCCCACCAAATGATAGGGTTATTGTTAGGAATCGTCAGACTTACTAGCCATAATTGCCAGAAATGGACGGACAGAATTCAAGGTTCATGAAAAGTCCAAAATCATTTGGCTAGACATGTTGTGAATTCCAGACAATTTGGAACAGAATGTTGACAAAACCTAAACTTGATTCTAGGAGGAACTGTGAGGCATTTCTAACTATTCTGGTCACAGAATTCAATACTGGATCAGTATTTAAAGGGATCTTGTAGCACCTTTAAGACTAACTAAAAAAAGAGGTTGGTAGCATGAGCTTTTGTAGGCTTAAGCCTACTTCATCAGATGCATGGAGTGAAATGCCTAGGAACAGACCTTTATAGGTATGAATGAGCAGGTGGTATACATGAACAACAACAGAAATGCAAAACTTGGTCATTCCAAGACAAAGGCAGGAAGAAAGATGTTCCTTAAAGCCAAAGTGAGTAGATAACCATATAGATAGTGGAGGGACTTACTGGAATGTAATATGATGCTAGCTGGGAGCCAGAAAGGAAATGTGATAAACTGATCAAGAGTGCCCTAATGGGGCCAGGGTCTTAACTAGTGTTATAATGTGTAGTGTGCTAGGAAACCAATGTGCCTGTTCAACCCACTGTCAATGGACTGGAGTTTGTGGATATATGCCAATTCTGATGTTTCTCTTTCCAATCTTCCTTTGAAGTTTTTTTGTTCAAAGACTGCTGTTCACACACACACACACACACACACACACATTGTATGAGAGTCACTTTATTAAGCATACACAATACATGCATACAAAGCAAGAAAAAAATTAACCACACATACTAACACAAAAGAAACAAAATACAAGGTGAAATATCCTAAATACTTATTACTCAAAACTAAAAACTCATCTTAAATACTAACACTAGATACTAAATACTAACACTAACACTAAGACAACTAAGGTAGTTTCCCACTTTCCTAATGCAGACTATTCATTCTATAAAAAGATAACTTCTTTAACTACAAATATCATCCCAACACCTCCACTGCTACTTTTCCCCAAAATACTAATTACCAAATCTAACCATAATGTTAAAATAATTATTTTCCTGCAAAAAGCTTGTCGGTGATTCCCAGTCTTTGGAGGAAGTCTCCATTGATTTTTCTCTTTGCAATATTCATTTCAGCTAAGTCCAACAATTTTATCAGCCAGTCTTCTTTCACTGGGATTTCTGCATTTTTCCATTTCTGTACATATAATAATCTAGCTGCTGCAGCCATATATCTTAATGTCTTGCCCCATTTCTTCTCCCACCAATCTTCTACTAGTCCCAACAAATACAGTTTAGGTTTTAATGGCATATCAGTGCATGACAAAGGCAGCATGGGGCAGTGGATCGCAACAACAGATGTCACACAATACAAAAAGAAGGGAGCCCCTTTTCTTTTAAAGGAAAGAAAGCTGGCAACTTACAGATACAATCAGAAGTCAGCTTCCTGGAATTTATTATATTGGTAGTATTGACAAAAATACTAAGGAAATATTCAGGTTGCTAATTTTATGTACCTTAAAAGGATTGGATGTGATGATCTCAATTGCAAACTAACAGAATTGTGCAAAATATAGTAGTTAATTTGCTTACACTTGACTTACACTGCAATATGCTCAGTGTGTCTGCTATAGTAAAAAAGGGCACATATTTTCTTCAAAGGGAAGAAAAAACACAGTTACTAAAAGTAATGCTGCATTTGCTCAAACATTTGAAATTGGTGGTGTATGTGAGTTAAGTATTTCAGCTCAATAAGCAAATGTGTTTGAAACACTGAATAATGAGAACAGCCTTCATTTATGGCACAAATGTCTTAGCTACTGTGACCCAAAGCTATTCTTCAACTACAGCACCAATAGGAGTGTCTTAAGTCGAGAGAAGTAATAGAATCATAGAAATGTAGAGTTGGAAGAGACCACACGGGCCATCCAGTCCAACCCCCTGCCATGCAGGAACACCCTCAAAGCACTCCTGACAGATGGCCATCCAGCCTCTGCTTAAAAACCTCCAAAGAAGGAGACTCCACTACACTCCGAGGCAGCATATTCCACTGCCAGACAGCTCTGACTGTGAGGAAGTTCTTCCTGAGGTTCAGGTGGAATAGTATTACTCTATTCTGCTTTGGTCAAATCTCATCTACAGTACTGTGTCTGGCTCTGGGCAAAACAGTTTAAGAAGGAAATTGACAAGCTGGAATGTGTCTAGGAAAGGGTGACCAAAATAGTAAAAGGCCTGGAAACCATGTCCTGTGGGGAGCAGCTAAGAGAGCTGGGGATGTTTAGCTTGGAGAAGAGAAGGGTAAGAGGTGACATGATAGCCCTGTTTAAATATTTGAAAGGAGGATGAGGCAAGGTTTTTTCTGCTGTTTCAAGACTAGGACACAGAAGAATGGATTCAAAGTACAGGAAAAGAGATTCCATATTAGGAAGTTCTTCCAGATTAGGAAGAACTTCCTGACAATGAGAGCAGTTCAGTAGTGGGATACACTATCTCAGGCTGTGGTGGAGTCTCCCTCTTTGGAGGTTTTTAAACTGAGGCTAGATAGCCATCTGTCAGGAGTGCTTTGATTGTGTATTTCTGCATGACAGGGAGTTGGACTGAATGGCGACCTTGTGTCTCTTCCAATTCTATGATTCTACAGCACTTGGCTACCAGTTTCAAGGTAAGTCAGCAAGATAATAACAACACTAGTAGGTGCATAACATGCGTTGAAGAAAAGGGAATTAGGCCCTCATTTCAGCCGAGGACTAAAAGAAGAAGCACCAAAGTGTTTGGTTAGATATGCAGTGGCTATTTAATATGCAGTGACCATTTAACAAGTGGTCCATTTAACATGCTCACACTTGGTAGAAACACCTATATGTTTAATTTTTGTGGATGACTTTTCAAGATACTATGTTATTAATCTCCTGAAAGAGAAAAGTTAAGCCCGAGAGATGAAGCAGATGTACATTGCAATGGTTAGCACTAAATTTGAGAGGACACAAAAAGCAATCCAGACAGATTGTGGTGGTGAGTATGTCTTTCATCCCAAGCTCTTCTGGAAGGTCATAGTATTTTGCCCAGAAGTACAGAATGGAATTTGCCAAATAAAAATTGATGTCTCTCCTGGAGATAGCAAAGTGCATACTGGCAGATGCTCATCTTCTCAGCAGACTATGGAGTGACACTTTCATGACAGTAATATGTGTGCAGAATAGATTGCCATTCAGAGGCACAACACAAACACCATTTCATCTAAGGCATGGCAGAATGCCAGGCATGGAACAAATTTGAACTTTTGGTGGCATTACATGTATATACATACCAGAACATAAGTAACAAAAAGCTAGATGTCAGAATAGAATAGAGGTCTAATTGGATATGCACATAGAAGCAAAGGATACAGAGTAATCAATATAAAGATGAGTGAAATTACTACTAGAAATGTGGTTTGTTTTGATGAACCAAACAGAACCAACAGGAAAGAACTGTGCTATATTTATCAGAGGAACAAAATATTGTATTAGATTTCTCACACACACAAAAAAGTCCATGTTAGAGTCCAAGGAAGAACAAGAACAAAAGGTCAAAATTTTCATAAGAAATGCAAATGATACCCATATTTTGGACATCACAAGCAGCTGCATAGGCTGATCTAGTTCCTGAATGAAAGAATTGATTGATGGATTGGATTGGATTCTCCTCAAGGTGGCTTCAGGTTAATGATGTTGAAAATGAGCCAAAGAAAAGGAGCAGTACATGAAGAAAAGGGGATGCAGATGAAGATATCTTATGCTTGGGCTAGAAGATGTGGCCAAGACAGAATAGGTCCCAGAACATGTTTCTAAACGCTCAATGTATGCAGCCTCAATCTGGACTTGCCAGGAAATGGCTGAAGTCTCCTTCCTGGTATCCATCCATATTCCCAATGTTCTTTGGTCTCAATTTACATATTTTGCAGAGAGTAATTTGTCCAGCTGGTTTGGCATATTGGACTCACCAGCAGCCGCTGCAATTGAGAGCCCTTGATGAATTGGCTTAGTTAGCCAAGGTTTAATCTTTTCTTTAACTGGAACGCTTTGGAAGCCCAAAGGCTCCCAGAACTCCCCTAAGGGAGCCCTTAGCTGAGGTAGGTCAGTCCACCAGAGTCAACACTAACCAACTGTTCCCAAGTTCTGCGGGAAGCAGATACATGCTGTGGGAGAAAAAGTTCCCCTCCAGAACATGCTGCAGCCATAGTCCCAACATTAGAAGGCAAGATACCCCAGAGGAACACTGGCAAGGGGTCCCTGGACACCTCAATCCACTTTGGGAATGAAGTATTGCCCACTCAGCCAAGAGAAATAGACAGCCTTCTTGCCACAGCCAGGAATCCTCTGGGAAAGAATAAAATAGTGGGACTGGCGAGCCAACATTATCTGTTAAGAGACAGCCTGGAGCCAGGAATAACAGCCTGTCCAGCGCATGGCTGATCAGAAGAGGTTTCTCTGAGTGGCTGAGGTCCAAAAGGGCTGGTTGATCCTTCAGAGTCCTGATATTGGAGTCTCTCTCTGATTGTCAGCTCTGGAATGACCACGGCGTGAGACTGCTTTAGGCTTCTTCCACAGGTTGCCTTTACAACCTACTGGAACTGCCTGTGCTATGGCTGTCTCAGCATTGCTAGGCATATGGTTGTTTCCAACTCTGGAGTGCTGACTCACCTTGGTTAAGTTGCTCCCCCATTTTCCTGAAACTCCCTGATACTTCTGTCAACAATCCAGACCATGGTATATGTGCACAGATCCAGCGCTCTAGTCTACTGACCAGCTGGTATGCCAAGAGTCACCATCTCTCATTTACATCCCATGTATTTTTGGCCCCCCAAACACTGGTTTTCACTTTTCAGGTATAATACCTCAGAGGCTTCATTGCCCAAATTTCCATAAGACACCAACAGTCTGCATGGCTCAGCCCCAACTCTGGCTGATGGAGCTAGATAGCTAATCTCTGTCTCTCAGTTTCCTCCCAAAAATGCAAGCAGCTCCACGGATGTCAGTCCTTGTATACTGACCCGCAAGAACAGCCAGCCACTGACTCACGCTGTTTGAACATGCCAGGCAACTGCCGATCCTGCAAAGTCCTGAGAGCTGATCCACCCTAAGCTCACCTAAACTATCTGAATCAAAGGACTTATGAATTGTGCCATGAGTTGCTTGAGTTGGAATCTGACTCTTCCCTATTGCTTCTATTCAAGGAGCACTACCCAATTGAACTTTGCTATTTAGTTGAAATATTTGACTCTGCTGTATTTGAATTTTGAAGTTCCAATTTCTGGAGTGATATTTGCATATTGTATTGTAACTTAGTATGCGTGTATTAGATATTCTCTTCTTTATTTTGCTCTCTCCCCTCCCCTTTTTCTTTTGAAAACTGAATTAGACTCATTTTTAATAAATTTACTGCCCAATTGACTGATTAGCTGACAAGATTAATGGTAATAAAATAGCTCTCGCCCTAACCCTCCTTCCTATGTATATTCCTAACTACCCCATGTTCATCCTCTGAAATTCACCAAATTGGAGGTGTGCAGCACCTTCCTTGAAAAATGAAACCTCGTGGTCCCTCCACAGAAGTTCCATTTTTTGAGGATAAATTGTTACCAGTTTGCACGCACCCCAATTTGATATGGTTTATTTTGCAAAATACAGCTTAATTGGCAATATCTGTTAGTTGGCATTGATGAAAAATGAATCTTGATGTGGCTGTAAGCCTAGGCTGAACAAAGAAAAAATACTGGCTGAACATGTGTATTGCAAAGTAGTCAGAGATCTCTAGGCATGGACGAGGCCATTGTCAGAACAATCACCAGGTAACTCTGGATATAATAGGCTTAAACCAAGCTGTATCATCTCTGCTACCGTAAACAGTCACAAAGGGTTAAGTCATTACATCACTGATTGTTTCAGTTCTCCTCCATAGCACCTAGATGTCTTTCAAATTATTCTTTTTTTCCTGTCTGCTATTATAGAGCTATTGTGATAGCCATTAATTCCTTGTCACCTAACAGTAAGATCATCAACATAGTCTGGATCTCATTGTTCTCTCTGCAGACTCCATTATTTACTCAGGCAGAGAGTAATCTACACCTCTTTGCCCTCTACGAAGATTTTGGATATAAGAATCCTTCATTTCAACTAGTTAGCTACAGTACCCAAAATGCTGAACACCACTATGTAACTTTGAATTCTGATTTGGTCTGCCCTTAAACCCAAGTCTAATCCACTTCACTGTTTCTTCACTGCTTTTCTGGACTGGTAATTATAACCCAAAAACCTCAGCTTTGCTATTCTAACTTTCCTGCCTTGCCTTAGGTTATCTCTTGTGTGAATGTGTGATTGTTTGAATCTTGTGTGATTTGTGTGCAATGTGTGATTGAATTCCCCTTAATAAAACACATTTTTAATTTACTTTTGAGTCTTTAGCTGGTTTTCCTGCAAGGACCTATAAACATTGGTGGAGAGATCCTGCTAGTTGCCCTGCCTCTTGCAGGCTTCTTAATTATAACCAATTAATTCCCCATTTTGCAGGTAATTGCAAGTACTGCTGGAGGACCTCACGGGGTCACCCACCTTTTGAGGTAACAGAACCACATTCTTGAAAAAAGACAGAAAAATGGCTACAATACAATACAGTACAGTAAGTCTTCATCAAGGCCATCTTGCCCTTCCTCAACCCACTTCTCTTTCAAACAGCATTGCTAGCAGTCTTCCAAAAAGTTGTCATCTGCCAACAAGTCTCAATTTTGACTCACCTGGCTGGACATCACCCTTACCATGTTTCCATCTAGCCAGCACTAATGTAGCCAAAGTCCCAGATCTACTCTGCCATTACACCACCTAGCACAATATCACCATAGACACCCAGATATGCACCATAGTTCATTTGAGCTACCCCATTGAGTTTTCAAGTATTCCTCCTGTTGGTGTTCCGCACCCTCTGCACCCAACCCTCTTGAAGGAGATCAGCACCTTGCTACTCAAGGGTGCTGTCCAGAAACTTCCATCTCATTGCAAAAAGGACCATTTTTCCCGGTCCTAAAATGAGACAATGGCCTGCATCCCATCTTAGACCTTCGTGATGTGAACAGACACATCCATCCTCCCAAGTTCAAGATGGTAACATTGGGTGTCCATTCTTCCCTTCCTGAGAAGAGGAGACTGGTTCGTCTTGATAAACTTACAGGATGATATTTTCATATCCACCCACGGCACTACAGGAGATACTTCCATTTCCTGATTGGGGAAGACCTGTACCAGAACAAAATACTCCCCTTCAGACTTTCCACCATTCTGAGGGTTTTCACCAAGTGTATGGTTATAGTGACCTCCTACCTCAGGACTCAGGGTGTTATATCTATCCTTGTCTCAATGACTGGCTACTACTAGTATCCTGCAAAGACAAATTATCCTACACCTCACTTTCTCACTTCTGTAGCAGTTGGGCCTGAACATCAACCTGAAAAAGTCATTGTTGCAACCTACTTGTCTTATCTACTTCATTGGAGCGACTCTGGAGTCTCATCTCGGAAGAGCATTTCTACACAACCTACATGTTCTTTGTCACCCTGTATGCTTGGGCTTTCAGATTCAGCACTTGTCGGGCCTGATAGCAGCCACCACTGCTGTGGGTGCCACTCCACCACTAATTCATCAGATACTTCAACTCTGTCCTTGATGATCAATGCAAGAGATTATCCATCCCTTGTATTGTGAGGGCATTTTTGTGTTGGTGGCCATCCCTTCACAGTCTTCATGCAGGTATGCCATTCAAGCTGCCCCAAACCACAATCATGGTGACCATGGACGTGTCATTGACAGACTGAGGTGCACATTCCACTGGACTCGTCGCAACAGGGATCTCCACAGCAATGCACTAGAATTGCTAGCAGTCCTCAAGGAGCTTTGCTTCTTTGAGAGACTCTTGTTGGGGAAAGCAGTATAAGTAGTTTCAGCCAATACCACCACAGTTTGTTCCAACAACATCCAAGGAGCCACTCATTCCACCACCTTCCTGGATCTTGCCACTTGCTTGTGCTAGCCATTCATCTTGCAGGAACGCGCAATGTCCTCACAGATGACCTCAGACACTGCATGGTTCTCCATGGTGAGTAGTCACTGTCTCACCAAGTTTATCTTTCAGTCACAGCTCTTTGGGGAACCCCGCAAATAGACTTTTTTGCAACAGAAGCCAACAGCAGATGTCCTCGATTCTGCTCCAGAGCAGGAGCTGCCAGAGGCTGTCTGAGAGAGGTGTTTCTCTTTCAATGGGTGGGCTGCCTGTTCTACCTGTTCCCACCCTTTCATCTTCCGGGCAGGGTGATAGACAATCTCGTGATGGATCACTCCAGTGCCATTCTAATTGCTCACTTTTGGCCTAGACAACCATGGTTTGGAGCAGTTCTGCAGATATCCCTTGTTTGCTGCTTTGTGCTCCCTTATAGGCTAGATTATCTCTCCCACTCCCAACAGTCATGTTCTTCATCACGACACTCCACTGCTACGTCTGCCCACTTGGACAGATTCACCATGTAGAATGTGTTACAGTAGTCCAACCGAGATATAAGAGTTGATATAATATGTTTATTGAGTTTAAAAAGAGATACATTGGACTTCCAGTTTGGCAATGGTGCCGTGACAAGGCTCTCTGTGAAGCTCTGTGTGAGGAGAAACTTTGTCAGATGGCAGAAGAAGGTCGGTGATTTCATCGAACCGCTAAAGATCCCCCTTGGTATAGAGGGATCGAAAAGGGGCTCCAGAGATCGGAATGAGTCTCCCAGCTACCATCGGAGTGAAGAATATTGCGTAAGATGGCAGTGGACAGGGCGAAGAGGATCAGAGCAGCCACCGCCATCTGACAGTGCTCGGGCATACAAGCGGCGCCTGCAGACTGTTTTAAAAGAACTTCAGCTGAAGAGCAAACATAAAGGTCCAGTATATAATCCTGATAGAAACTTAAAACCATCAAAAGATCTGGGAGGGTAAGGAATTTGGAATGAGAAATATTATATACGGTGGTGAGTGTTGAGAGAAGCGGACGGTGGGTTGGACATAAAACACGCTAGCAGGCAAAACATGCTTCGGGAGCCATTATTGAAAAGCTAGCGGAAAATTTTGCTTTTTGGACTTTTAAGCTTAACCGACTCTCCCTTACGCATTACAAGTTTGGACAATATTGATTATTTGACTCTCATTTGGATATAAAATTATCGTCAGAAAGCTTTCCACTCTTGAATAAGACTTTAATATTTGATAAAAGAGAGGAAGCGGACTTCTCTGTGTTTATATAAAAAGGAAACATAAGGACAAGGACGAGGGACTAAAGAGAGGCTATATGACAAAGAGACTTTAATGGCGACTGCTGAGAGGAGGATTGAACTATTCTAAAGTTGAGAGGACTGCAATAGTAAATTTTACAGACTTGGAAAGATTACCTTAAATAAATTTGAATAGGAGATTCGACAAGGAAAGAATTGAGACTGTGTAGAGATTGGGGATATAAAGTCTGATTAAGGACTGGGGAAGCGAAGGGAAAGACGGCAGCGTAGGAGAGAAACGACAGAGCGAGAAGGGAAAAGGAATGGAACGGAGAGATAGAAGCAGTTCGCCATTTGACAGCGCCTTGGGACCCAAGAATATAGTAAAGTCAATAAATATTATAAGTTACAACAGAATAAACTATTTAATACTGTTTTAGACTTTCTCAACTTTACAGAATATTGACTAGTGGGTTCTGAATTCCATTCTATTGATTGATTCTATTGATTGATTATCATTGTTATTCCTATCGTAAAGTTAAAACAATTATTAGTACTGTTATTATTCTGATAATTGATGAAATGAGGATAGGGATTTGCAATTGTTGATTATAGAATAATATTGACTAGAGGCATATTAGAGGAATATAAGCTAATAATAAGATAATAATTAGAAGAGTAAGTCTGGGTTAAGGAATTGAAAAGTAATCTTGAATAGAGTTTATAGAGTGAAAAGCACTAATTTAGTCTATATTATTGACTAAGTGTGAGAATAATTATGATAAAAGAACTTTTAAAACCCATTAAATTACCAATATCAATATTACCAACGTGGGAAAGCTCTATGGATACTAGAAAGACATCAAAGGCGACAAAGATGACTTCACAAGCTACAACCACCAGTCAACGAAAATTATCTTTGGAATCAATATTGAAACCGGAACAGACTAAAGCGGACCAATATCAATTAACATTACTGGAGAAGATAAGAAACATAAAATTAGAAATAAGGCAAGAAATGAAAGATCTTAGAGGAGAGATGAGACAGGACTTTAAAACTGAATTGAAAGGAATAAAAATAGCACTAGGAGGATTGCAAGAAGACTTAAAGATCACACAGAATTGGGTAACAACATTAGAGACAAAGACGAAAGAGACAGAAGAAACTTTAGAAAACTTGACAAGGCAACAGGACCGACTTCTGGATGAGAAAGCATTGGCGGATTTGAAAGCAAGAGAAAATTATATAAAAATAAGAGGATTGACAGAGCGTAAAGAAGAAAATTTATATGAGAGGCTAATCCAACCTTTTGCGGAATACCTAAACATATCCTTTGAAAAGATGGAGTGGGAAATCAATAAAATCTATAGAATAGAATCAAGAATGGTGAAAGAGAGAAAACTTCCATGGGATGTAATGATACAACTGGGACGTAAGAAAACAAGGGAAAAAATAATCCAAAGAAGTCTGGAGACCGAGCTGATAATTGATAAAACCAAAGTACATATATATAAAGACATACCGCCGAGGATTCTAAGGAAGAGAAATGAATACAGATTTTTAACAACTTTTCTAAAACACTAAAATATATCCTACTGATGGGGGAAGTTAGAAGGCTTAAGTTTCCGATTTCGAGAAAAGCAATTTAAAATCGATACGGTACAGGAAGCAAAAATATTCATGAAAAGATATGGAAAAGAACATTGGAAACAAAAGCCACAAAACGAAGAAAACAAAGAAGATTTAAAATCGGAGACCAGAACGAAGGATGCCCCAGAACAGAAAAGTGAAGAACAGGAAGAAGCTACAGGAAACGAGTTGGAGAGTGAAGACAACTCAGATTCAGTAGAAGAAAATAATTAATCTAAGTAGAACTAAAAATTTCTAAAAAATGAATTTGAAAATTCTCTCTTGGAACATCAAAGGAATTGCCACCCCCAAAAATAGGAAAAAAAAAATTCATTATATTGAGAAGAAAAAAATGAACATAGTATGCTTACAAGAAATTTGTATACAATCGGGAAAAATTCATTTGGTTCGTAATAAAAAATTAGGAAATGAATATGTGGCTGTCCCAAATATAAAGAAAAGAGGGGTAGTGTTATATGTAAATTCAAGAATATACTCCAAGGAAATACTTAAAGATGAAGCAGGCTGATACATTGCTGTAGAAATTAATTGGGAAGGTCAAAGAATTCTAATAATCGGTATATATGGACCGCACAAAAAACAAGAAAATTTTTATAAGGAATTGAATAGAAAAATTGTGGATCTAAATTATAACAAGCTGATATATCTAGGTGATTGGAACGAGGTGATTAATCCAAAACTAGACAGGAAATCAGGGGAAAACATTAAGGAAAAACAAGGGAAACTTCCTAAATCATTTGATAATATGATGGAAAATTTCGACTTAATCGATACATGGAGATACGTGCATGGTTTAACTAAAGAGTATACATTTTGTATCACATGTATCATTATCGCGAATTGATATGTTCTTGATTTCCAATTCATTAGCTCAAACGGTTGTTAAACAAGAGATACTACCCTGAAATCTCTCTGATAATAATCCAATATTATTGACTTTAAAACAAAGATCAAAAGATGTATTTAATTGGAAATTAAAGGAGAAGTTGTTACTCGAAGAAAAATTGGTAAACAAAATCCAGAACCAAATTAAAATGTATTTTAATGAAAATCTCTATAAAGGAACTGAATTAGTGACGGTATGGGATTCGGCCAAAGCAGTCAGGGGGTATTTCATCCAATATAATGTGGAAATAAACAAGAAGAAAAGAGAGAATTTTCAAAAATTGAATGAAGATTTGAAAAAGAAAGAGATAATATTAAATAAAGACCCAACAGATAAATAGACGCAGAGGGAAGCTAAAATAATACGAAAACAATTAGAGACTCAAATAGAAACGGAACTCAACTAGAAAATGATTTATGTCAGACAATATTATTTCAAATGGGCAAACAAAGCAAGAAAATGGCTGGCATATAGATTGAAGAAGAAGAAGGAGAAGACGTTGATTACCAAACTAAAGTGCGGCGAAATAACATATACAGATTTTCAGAAGATAAAGAAAATTGTGACAAATTACTATGCAATGCTATATAAAAAACAAGAACTCTAAGATGAATTGATAGAAACATATACAACAAAACAAAACTTAATAATATTAACAGAAGAACAACGGGAGAAATTAAACAAACTGATCACGTTAACAGAAGTATTAGAGGCAATTCAAAAAGCAAAAAAAGGGAAATCTCCGGGAACAGATGGATATACAACTCAATATTATAAAACTTTCCAACAAGAACTATTCTGCAAACTATCATGAACAAGGCATTAAAAGGAAACATCCCAGACACATGGAAAGAGGCCAATATAATTCTAATTCATAAAGAACGAAGAGATCCACTTGAAATTAAGAATTATCATCCTATTTTACTATTGAATTCAGATTATAAGTTATTTATGGCAATATTAACTAATAGATTAAAAGAAGTATTAAAAGAATTAATTTCAGAGGAACAAGCTGGATTTCTTCCCGGAAGACAAACAAAGGACAATATGAGAAATATAATCAATATTTTAGAATTTTGTGAAAATCATCTTCAGAAAAAACTGGTCGCCTTTTTTTTAGATATTGAAAAGGCCTTTGATACAGTCAATTGGGAATTTTTAATTAGTGTGTGTCAAAAAATGTGTCTGGGAACTAATTTTGTAAATTGGCTACAGACTATTTATTCAACACAGTATGCACAAATAATTGTTAACGGTCATAAAGCTGATAAAATACAAAGAGGTACACGTCAGGGTTGTCCGTTATCCCCATTGTTGTTCTTATTAGTAATTGATGTTCTGATATTAAATATAAAAGGTAATAGTAAAATAAAAGGAGTTAAGGTACAAGATAAGGAACATAAGATAAAGGCATTTGCAGATGATTTAGTGGTAACTCTAGAGTATCCAGGCGAGGACTTAAATGTCTTGAAAAATATCTTTAATAATTTTGGTAAACACTCTGGTTTGAAAATTAGCAAAGAAAAAATTATGGTGTTGATGAATATGACAGAAGTGGAAAGAAATCGAATAGTACAAATTACAGGTTATACGTTGGCATCAAAGGTTAAATACTTGGGAATTACAATTACAAACAAGATCTCTGATCTTTTTAAGAATAATTATCTGAAAATATGGAAAATTATTTCAAAGGATCTAAAGAACTGGAGTAATTTTAAAATATCATGGCTGGGGAAGTTTGCAATAGTTAAGATGTCAATACTCCCAAAAATGCTTTATTTATTGCAAACTATCCCTATTATTCAAAATGATAAGGTTATTAAGGATTGGCAAAAGGAAATCTGTAAATTTATATGGGGGGGAAGGAAACCCAGGGTGAAAATGAAAATAATGGAAGATGCCAAAGAAAGAGGTGGTTTAACATTACCAAATCTGACATTATATTATTATGCGTGTGTGGTTTAAACTGGATACAAGAATGGATTAAATTAGAAAACATGAAATTATTAAATATAGAAGGAGATGGGCTAGGGTCAGGCTGGCATTATTATTTGTGGTATAATAAAGGAAAAAATAATAAAGAGTTTAATAGTCATTACTTAAGATATGCTTTATTAAAGATATGGAGAAAATATAAGAGCCTGTGTGAAAACTCCGAATTGGGTATCTCCCCATGAAGCTTTTTATAAGAAAGAAAATATTTTATTTGATAAATGGATAAAATATGAAGACATGGTGGAAAAACAACAAGAACAAGTTAAAATTAAGTCCCAATTAGAAATGAACGAATCTGGTATGAAATGTCACTGGCTCTTATATAGACAAATTAGAGAAAAATTAAGAAATGACATTAAACTCAATGGATATCAAATAAAAGAAGAGGAATTAAACGTGATATTATGCTCAGGAAAACCCAAAGCCATCTCCTCTATTTATAAGATTCTGTTGAAATGGTATACAGAGGAAGAAATCGTTAAACTACCAATGTTGAAATGGGCCCAGAATTTCTCCCATTCAATCTCGATGGAGCAGTGGGAAAAAATCTGGGTAAAAACTATGAAATATATGGCTTGTCAAGATATTAGGGAGAATTTGTACAAGATGTATCTTCGCTGGTACCTAACTCCTCAAAAATTGGCAAAAATGACGAATAATTGCTCTAACAAATGTTGGAAATGCGAGCAAGAAGTAGGTTCCTTTTATCACACTTGGTGAACATGTAAAATAGTGAAAGAATTTTGGAAGCAAATTCATATACGAATAGAAAAGATGTTAGATATAAGATTTAGTATGTCTCCGGAAATATATATGTTACCTATGATGGAAAATGACCTTAAAAAAAAAGTGGGTAAACAACTGTTTTACATGGCGGCAGCAGCAAGGATGGTTCTAGCACATAGATGGAAAGGGAAAATGATACCTTCAATAGAAGAATGGGAAATGAAATTATTTGATATAATTCAAATGGATAAATTAACAAGTATATTGAAAGGGGAGAGTAAAAAAAAATTTATAAAACAATGGGAAAAAACAACACAGTATCTCAAGAATTCATGGAATGATATTAAAATGGTTAATATAGATTTTTGAAAAAATACTTAAGGATTGGAAAGTTAAAATCAATGAGGATAGGACCAAGATGGAAATAGAGGAAAGTATGATATACTCTAATGTCGCAGTTGGAAGTATGTAGGTAAACCAATTCTACTATTTATAGATAAGTAAATAAAAGTTGAGAGAAGATAGAATAATATGGATAGCAGAAACAAAAGTGACGTGTTAAACCCTTTGCATGTTTTTTCTTTTCTGTGTATTGTATAATTGTAAGATCTGAATGTATGGGGTTTTTTTGCTTTCTGTAATATTTCAATATTTGTAATGTCTTAGTTTCTTATTTGTTTTTTCTCTTTTTTTCTTTTTCTTTTCTATTGTTTGTGTATATTTTAACAAATAAAGTTTTCTAAAAAAAAATTAAAAAATAAAAAGAGATACATAAACCATAACAAAAAAAGGAACAAGAAAAAAAAAGAAATAAGAGTTCCTTTACAAAGCCAAATCAACAAACAAACAAAACAAAAAGCTGAAAAGATAGAAGAGAAGGAAAAGAAGAAGATAAAGTACCTAGAAAGTCCAACCAAGTTATAATGAAGGCATATGTCACTGTCAGATTTGACATCTCAAACTGACACACAAGCTTTAGCTGTGCAAATGCATTCCTGGCCATTGCTGAAACCCAGGCATCCAGGTTCAGAGTTAAGTCCAGGAGAACACCCAAGCTGTAAGCCTGAGTTTTCAAGGGCAGTGTAACTGCATCCAGCACAAGCAAAGTCTCTATTCCCTGATCTGCATTTCGACTAACCAAGAGTACCTCTGTCTTGTCTGGATTAAGCCATTTGTTTGCCCTCATCCATTACTGACAACAGACACTGGTTCAGTACCAAGACAGCTTCCTTAGAATCAGATGGAAAGGTGTCATCAGCATAGTGGTAACACTGAACCCCAAAACTCCAGATGACGTCTCCTAGCTGTTTCACATAGGAGGACAAAATAGAACACTGAGGGACCTCCACAACTCAATGGCCAGGGAGTCGAACAACAGTCCCCCAGCACCACCATCTGAGTTCTTCGCTCCAGGAATGAGAAGAACCACTGCATGACAGTGCCCCAAGTCCCATCCCAGAGAGTCATCCCAGAAGGATACCAGGTTGATGGTATCGAAAGCCACTGAGTGGTCCAGCACAACCAACAGAGACACACTCCCCATCTAGTTCCTTGCATAGTTGATTCATCAAGGCAACCAAGGCTGTCTCGATTCCATAATCAGGGTAGAAGCCAGATTGAAATGGATCTAGATAATCAGATCTGGATAATCTGGTTTATCCAGAAACCCTTGGTGCTGGGAGGCCACCACATGCTTCACAACCTTGCCCAAAAATAGAACATTAGAGACTGGTCAATAATTGTTCAGAATGGGATCCAGGGAGGCTTTTTTTAGTAATGGACTCACCACAGCCTCTTTTAGGCAGGCTGGAAACTTTCCTTGCTACAGTGAGGCTGTACCCCTCTGGCTACTTTCAGAAGATGGAGCGGGGGGGGGTCCAGTATACCTGTGATTGCTATGGCTTTTCCAAGGATCCTATCCATTTCCTCAGACTGCACAAACTGAAATGAATTGAATGATACAGGACAAGCAGGTGCCAAGATTACGTCCACCGGACCTGTCTCAACTACTTACATCCAAGTATGAGTGAATCTGAGCAATTTTTTCTGCAAAGTGTCTTGCAAATTCATCACATTATTTTCTTCTTGTGGGCCAGAATGTAAAAGGCCTCAGCCACTGGAGATACCTCCACTAGGCAGCCCTGTGCAGATGCATTTGTTGCAGAGAAGTATAACTTCTTCACTACCACCACCATTATGGCATAGGCCTTCCAATTAGCTCAAGCTCATGATCAGTCAGACCCACTCCAGGTCTTCTGCCAAAGTCACTCTAGTCTCTATCCCATTTGTTTCATCACCATCACTTTCTAAGCAAACCAGGGAGATCACTTGGTTCCACTTTATGGGAGGAGATGCCTAGGAGCAATCATGTCCACCGCCCTGGCCATTTCCTTATTCCAGAGATCAGTCAGGCTTTGACAGGACCTCTTGCCAAGGCAACAGGAAACTCCCCAAGAGTCATTAGGAATCCATCTGGGTCTATAAGCCTCCTGGGGCAGACCATTTAATTGCCCCACCCCCACCCCTGGAGATGCTCCAAGTCCCATTGAGTCTAAATGCCACCAGGTAGTGATCAGTCCATGACAACAGAACTATAGAAAGTTCCTTCACACCCAGATCACCACCATCTTGCACAGAACAGTGTGTGTCCTGCAGCATGGGTGGCAACAGCTATTACTTGGAACAGGCCCATGTTTGTCATAGTGAACATGAAGTCCTGAGCTGCTCATGATTAGAGCAGTCTCTGCATGGATGTTGAAGTCCCCCTGTACAACAAAACAAGAGGACTCCTGACACCTGGTGAGGGAGATAAAATCTCAACAGACCATTGCAAATCCACCTCCCTGCCCCCAGGCCCTGCCTGCTGCTATACAGAGAACCCAGAGAGACAAAGCTGGGAGATATTAACACACACACACACACAGTTGTATCCAGCCAGGTTTCTGTAATGACTGTCAGGAAGTCTTATAAGTGGAGGACATTCTGTGGAGTTCATGGCTGCCCAGTTGGAGCTGGCTTCATCTGTTATGATTATGACAGTGCTTCACATTCTGTTATCTCTGAAAGAACAAGGCTATCTAGCAGCAGCAGTTGTTTACCAGCGTCCCGACCGATCTGCACATACTTTCTTCTTGGACTCAACAGTGAAGAAATTCTTAAAACAATTGACTCATCTCTACCCGCCAGTCTTTCCTCCCTTTCCTCTATCGTCACTGTCTTTGGCCTTGTCACAGTTAATAGGGCATCCCTTTGAGCCTTTGGCAACTGTGAATGAGCGTCTTCTTGCTCTCAAAATTGTGTTTCTTGTTGCGGTGACCCTCAGCTCAATGATCCATGGAACTGACTGCTTTGAACTATGATGAGCCCTTCCTTGTGTTTCACCATGACAGAGTAGTTTTATGTCCTGATATCTCCTTCCTCCCTAAGGTGGTCACTGAGTTTCATCTATCACAGGATATTATAGTACCTACTTTTTACTCTCAGCCTGCTATGCTGCTGTGCATTTGCCATTCTGTCAATCCACCAACTTGTCTGCTGTGGTGGCAGACGTAAAAGCCATAAGGTGTCAGTCCAACAACTTTCTAAATGGGTCATTAGGACTAATTGTCTATCCTAAGAGCTTGCTAGATAACCAATACATTATTCTTTGAGAGTACACTCTATGAGAGCTGTTTCTTTGTTGTCAGCTGTACTGTGGGGAATTCCATTGCTGGACATGTGCAGGGCTGCCACCTGGTTGCAACCTTCCACCTTTGATTGTGTAAATCATGAAAAATTATTGATTGTTCTTTTTAAAAAATAGGTGTACCAAACATTTTATTGTCCCGATATGTAATATGTACTCAGGACAAGAAGACACTGTTAGGACGTAATAGAGGACAAAAAAAAAAAGCTGTTAAGACAAAATATAGAGAAACAATGATTTTCGGTTGGCAAGGGGGCCAGGAAAATCTACATTTGATCACCTTATTTGTTTAACTTGTATGCTGAATATTATATGTGTAAAGCCAGATTATACTCTGAGGAAGCTGGTGTGAAAACTGGAGAAATGAACATTAACATTTTAAGATAAGTTGATGGCACTATGCTACTAGCAGAAAATGGCAAAGATAAATGGACAATGGCAACTATCAAACAAAGTCAAAGAAGAAATTGTAAAAGCAGATTAATGGTTGAACTTTAAGAAGACAAAAATAACAACCACAGTGATTTACCTAACTAGAAAGTAAATTATGAAGACATTGGGACAGTCTGAAGATTTCCTATTCCTTGGCTCGGTCATGAATCAGAATGGAGAGTGCAGTCAAAAAACTCAGAAGAAATCCAGGCTTTGGAAGAGCACCTGTGAAGGAATTAGACAAGATCCTCAAGTGTAAAGATACCAAAGTTAGGATTGTCCATGCCATTGTATTTCTGATTTCTTTGTACGGTTGCGGAAGCCAGACTGAACAAAACTGCTAAGAAGAGACTCATCTCATTTGGAATGTGGAGGAGAGTTCTGTGAATACCATGGACTGCCAAAAAGACAAATAAATGGTTCCTAGAGCATCTGAAGCCAGGACTCTCCCCAGAAGCCAAAATGACTAAGCTAAGACTGTCATGCTTTGGACATATCATGAGAAGACATGACCCACTAGAAATCAGTACGAAAAGAGGAAGACCACATTATACATGAATAGATTCAATCAAGGAATTCATGTCCCTGAATCTCCAAGACCTGAGCAGGGTGGTTGACAGCAGGGTGACTTATTCATTCATAGTGTCATTATCAGTCAAATTAAAGTGACAGCAGTTAACAAGAAGAAATTGTAAACCAGTTCACTTTTTGTATAACTCAGAAACAACTTTTTTGAGTCTGAATTCCTCTGTTTCTTTTGAGCATTTTCTAAGATAGCCATGTAATTTAATAATTCTCCCCTAAGGACTGCTTTCATAGAATCCTGTAGAATTTCAGCTACTATGTGTGGTATGCTGTTCTTACCAAGACAGTACTGAAGTCCTTTGTGGGCTGTTACTTATATCTTACCTAATAAAGATGTGGTTGAACTGGGGTCATTTCATTTCAGAGAAATACAGGATCATGATTCAGAATTAACTTCCATAGTTATCATCCTTTGGAATCCTGGGATATGCAGATTAGCTGAGGAGCATTTACTGTCCTCAATGAGAGACCTCTATATTTCATCAACTAGAAAGTCAAGAATTCCATAGGATACATAGCACTTAAAGTGGAATCATGGTGCCATAATTGTGTGGTGTAAAAGGGTCCAAGGTCTGGGGCATTATAAGGAAGCCTGAATTACATGGTTTACTTTTCACATTATTATCAGACAGTTTTTATATTATCAATTTTTTGTATAATTTGAATTTTAACTGATCCAATGTTCATTCTCTTCATAACTGTTCATTTTCACTGTAATAATACTGGACATTTCAAATCTTTCAATTTTCTCTTTTAGGATGATGAAGCTATTTAATCGCTTGCACAAGTCCATGTCATTCTTTGAATATTTTACCAGCCGTACCTGGGAATGGAATTCAGACAATATGAATATGTTAATGAACCAGCTCAGTCCAAAAGACAAAAAGGTAAGTATTTTCTAATGGATCAATGATCAAAGAACAAATAGCATGTGAATTCTGGGAATATCTCAAGCCGTATTGGTGTCTGTATTTATGCTCAGAGGCTTCAGGAATTACATAAATGTACTATTACCATGAAGTGATTTTGTGACAAGGTATGGTACAAATTTTAATAGGTGTGGTGTTTTCATCAGCAGGATTATTGTGTTTATCAGAACATGTGGCTTTCTGTTGGCAATTCTGCCTATCCAGAAGCATGGTTCAGCACTCTGCCACCTCACTACATATCACATTCCATGCAGATCAGTTGTAATAAGAATGATTTCTGCAGTGATACTTTTTCATGTTGGAAGCATGGCATTTTTAGGTTTTCATATCTTGTGGAAATCTGACATTTTTCCCCAACCAGAGGTAGCAGCTGCTTAAAAGATTAAGTATAGGTTCTTTGGATTTTCAGTTTCATGGTGGAATCTGTAGTTCCACCCCTCTGCCCCCAGCCAGACTGAAGATTTGGGTGATGCCTTCCTAAAACAAATGGCCAAATATTCAAAAAGGAAAGAGGTAGTAGTAATGAGAGACCTCATTGTATCAGCCAACCAGAATATGTTGCTTCAGTGTTGCAGTTGTCCTTGCAATAACATATTCTGCACACAGTGTACTGTGTCCTGCTTTTCTTATCCAGTTTTTTACTGTAGAAGTAACAATGTCCTCTTATTTCAGATTTTCAGGCTGAGAGTGAGATTCAGGTGCATAACCCAGATCAAATATGGCGTTTCTGATGGTTCAGCTCAGATTTAGCATGTTATGTACCTTTTGCTGTGCCTCAGAAAGGAACAATTTTTTTCCGAGAATTAAAAGTAGGAGACACCTCTTCCAAGAGTGGCCTCTTCCAAGGCTTCTATTCAAGATAATGTGGGCCTACAGAATGTTGTGTTTGACCTAGACAGCCAAAGCCAAAAACATAAAGTGGAATAACAGTGAAATAAACTCAGATAAATATTTCAGTACCATTGAGCTATCAAATCGAAGGGAAATTTAAACCAAAAGTGTGTACACTCTGTGACTATCAGTAGAACGCATTACATGACCAAGTAGAAATAAGAAAATGATGGAAAATATAAATGGAGCTATATAAAAGAGATAAAGGATTAACAGATTCATTCAAGGAAGAACCATATGAAGATGAACTGCCTATTTTAGAAAGTGAAGTGAAAGCTTCACTCAAAACATTTGGGAGAAATAAATCACCAGGAACAGATGGCATGCCAATAGAGCTGGTTCAATCTATAGAAACTGATTCTACTCTAGTTCTAACTAACTGACTAAAATAGAAATTGGAAACACTCAATATACATTCCATTCCCCAAAAGGAGGATACCACAAGATGCTTGCATTAACCTCCCATGCAAGCAAAGTCGTGCTCAAAATTCTACAACAGAGAATGTTACCATATATAGAGTGAGGAAATGCCAAATGTCCAAGCTGGGTTCAAGAAAGGAAGAGGCACTAGGGACCATATTGGAAACGTATGATGGATAACAGAGTGCTCCAAAGAATTTCAAAAGAAAACCACCCTGTGTTTCATAGAGCCTTCAGTTGTGTAGATCATGAGTAACTATGGGTCACTCTTAAAGAAATTGGTATGCCACAACATTTTATTGTCATAATGCAAGCTGTATGCAAGACAACAAGCTCCTGTTAGGACAAAATACGGAGAAACAGAACGGTTTCCATTTGGCAAGGGAGTTGGGCAAGGCCGCATTTATCACCCTGTCTGTTTAACTTGTATGCTGAATGTATCATACATAAAGCAGGATTAGACTCAATGGAAGGAGGCATTACAATTAGAGGAAGGAACATGAATAGTTTAAGATATGCAGATGACATCATACTACTAGCTGAAAATTAGTAAGAACTTGGAATGATTGCTGAAGTAAATGAAGGCTGAAAATGCAAAGGCAGGTTTGCAGCTGAACGTTAACAAAGCAAAAATAATGATGATGGATGATTTACATAATCTTAAAGTAGTTGATGAAGACATTGAAATAGTTCAGGATTTTCCTTAGCTCAGTCATTAATAAGAATGGGGATTGCAGTCAAGAAACCAGAAGACTAGGGCTTGGAAGGGCATCTATAAAGGAACTAGACAAGATCCTAAAGTGTAAAGATATATAACTGCATACTGAAGTTAGGACTGTCTGTGCCATCGTATTTACAATTTCTGGGTATGGTTGGGAAAGCTGGACAGTGAAGAAAGCTGACAGAAAGAAAATCAACCCCATTGAAATGTGGTGCTGGAGAAGAATTCTACAGCTACCCTGGACTGTTACAAAGACAAATGAATGGGTCCTACAGCAAATCAAGCCTGAACTCTCCCTAGAAGCCAAAATGACTGAATTGAGACTGTCGTACTACCACTCTATTCTGCTTTGATCAGACCTCATCTGGATACTGTGTCCAGTTCTGGGCACCTCTTTTCAAGAAGGATATCTCTCTGTGTATGCATGTGGGCACTCAAGAACAGCATTATACCCAGTGAATTTGATCCAGCAGCATCATAAAAGTTAGCTGACAAAGGGCAGTTACATACCTTGTTTGAGAAAGAAAGAAAAACAATGGCCAAGATAGTGGATATGGAGGTGGAGTGAAAAGTTCCACCCATGCAAAACTATCCCCACATGTCACCTTTCACCTCCCATGCAACTCTTGATTTCTTGAAGCTCCTGACCCATAAAGCCATTTAGTGGTTAATGGGGGGGGGCAGCAGGGATGTATCTAGCTGTGTCCCTATAGCCAGTTGCATAATAAAGGTTCCCTCTGGGACCTCTCAGGGGTCTTTTGGAGGTTCCAGAAGATGAGGTCAGCTGTATCCTCCAGGACTAAATGGCCATGGAGGATACAAGAGGAGTGTAGGGGTCATTGAGTGAGGGAATTAGTGAATTGCTGCCTCTGCAATGACCATGAAAAGGCATAAGAAGCATATGTTGGACTTACAATTTTGTATGTCACTAATAAGCTGCCAACTACAGTATTTTTGTGCTAGATATGTTGATTCCAGCCAAGAATGTTGTTTTTTGTGAAGGAATATTTGCAGAACTTTATACATACTGCACAAATACAGTAATTCCTGAACAGAAAACATGTTTCGTATACAAGAATAATATTTTTGTGAAGGAGTTAGTGCATCCTTCCAAAATTACTGCTGGTTCTGCAGAAAACATGTTTTCTGCCCAACAACACATTTGTGGGCACAAAAAGAGTATTTTTGTGCAAAATGAATCCCTCCCATCCCAAACTGCAAGAATCTCATGGCAGTTTCTCCTTTTCATTTGTGGAATGGGTAGGGACACACTTTTTCATTGAAGATGCAAGTACTGAGTATTTTTCACATTCTGTTACAGCCATACCATGAAAGTATTGTAGTACAAATCACAGCAGAAATATGAAAACTGTCCCTATTATTTTGGACATGACATCTGGCTTGAGAAAGCCTTAGCTGTCAGGAAATGTGCATGCCCATGTTGGTGGATGGAGCTGTCCATACCTCCTTTGATATCCAGTAGGTCCACGAGAGGAGGAGGAGACATGGGGAAAGCATCTCTATCCTGGGAACTGCTGGGTCCAAGACTCCTTTACTTTACTAGTGAATGCAGATTTAAACTTTTTATATCTGTCTGTATCTGTTTTGCTTGATAAAATGTTTTATGCATCTTCAGGAACTATGGTCCCTCCTCTCCTCCATTTGTGATACATCACTGCTATTCTTCCATTTTTCTCTCATTCCAGTTATTCTGCTTTGATGTCCGTCAGCTGCATTGGTCAGAATACATAGAAAACTACTGCTTAGGAACAAAGAAATATCTTTTGAATGAAGACATGGCTGGAATTCCTGCAGCAAAACAACACTTAAGAAAGTGAGGCATACACAATCTTTTATGTATACTTCACTAGTTTGGCATTGTACTGTTAGAATTCAGTGGTCCAACAGTCAATAAGGTTTTTTTTTTTTCATTCTCAATGTAGTTGTTTTTTGTTTAATCAAGATTTGTTCTATCAACATACATTTTTTGCAGGCAGATTTATGCTTTTAGGATGCTTCCAGAAGCACAGTCCCTTGTTTTCAGTACTTTCACAGCAAAAGTACAGCTTTTTTATCACTGCACCCCATACTACCCTGAAATTTTGGGGGTCCCCAAGGGACACCTTGATGTGCTCCAAGTGATGGGGAAGGTAACAGAGCACAGAGCACAAGCAATAGCACTACGAGAGTCAGGGTAACCTAGCGAGATCTTTTACCCAATTTTTACGGGGTCAGGCCAAGCCAAAAACCACACAAAAAGATCCAATAAATGACTTTATTGAACGTAACTATCACACATCAATGCATACACTAACACACGCATTCAAGCCCTATAGAAAGGCAAAGAGTGGAAATTAGGGAAATTATTAGAGGATTTGTAGTTTGGGTGATAGTGCACCTTTTCCTGAAGTCCTTGGTCCGAGAAAGCAGCGAAAGAAGTAGAGCTTAGTGGACGGATGCTGAGGGGATTACTTGGCTGCCAGGGGAGGGGGGCAGGAGTTATCCAAAGAACCAGCCAAAAATGGGGACTATTTGTAGGGAAAATGTACCTTGAGGGCAAATCCTCTCCCGGGGATAACAAAAAGAATGGCAACGGAAAAACAACACCACACCGGCATCTTCTTTGATATTCGAAGATAACAAGGTGTTACCAAAGTTTCAGAATCTTCCGCCACTTTGGGTTGCAGTGTGAGTTTATGTAGATGGTCCTTACCTGATAAGATTTTATTGCTACCAGTGCCCAACTTGTGGGAAAGCACCTTAATCCCTTCAAGTTGGCTCCTCAAAGGCTGAGGACCTTTTGTCCACTGTGGGTTGGCGCAGCTTGAGGTCTCCTGTGGCTACATGACGGGGGAGTTTACTGGCCTGACCTGGTTTCCGATCGTACGACCGTTGCTGCCTACGTGCTCATCCGGGTGACCTCTCTGGTGTGTTAGATTATATTTTATATCAAATTTGTAGACCCCGGGACAGGGTTTACCAATGGGGCAACACCCAGTTGCAGGGGAAATTTATCAGTGGCAGAGAAACCATAAGCAGCTGCAAAAATGTATGGAGAGCAATGCAACACAGGAATCATGGACTGCTCACCCATCAATAAGAGCAGTTTAATTCTAATGTAATAGAAACAGTCTGGTTCTATCTCCTCTCAGGTTACATCTCATGTCCCTTTAGAATTCAACAACCAGGGGAAAGTACAGGCTGATTCTGGTACAGTTTTTCCCACCCCTCCACCACGGTTCCTCCATGTTTACTGGAGTAGTACAAAGCAGAGCCGCTAGAGTACAACAGTTGCATCAACTCCATCTGTTTCAACTGTTTGCCCACCAAACTGATATTTTACCTATTCTACTTTCTTTTTCTCCAGGCTAAGGAATATTCAGTATGCACTGAACACCATCCTTCTTGTGATCATCTGGCGCATATTCATTGCAAGATCTCAAATGGCTCAGAATATATGGTACTTTGTGGTAAATCTCTGCTACAAGTTCCTTAGCTACTTCAGGGCTTCCAGCACCCTCAGGCATTGAAGTATGACTCCAATTATTTACCTTCATCATCTCATAGAAGGACCTCCATCTCTTTAAACAACTGTGGGTTTTTGAAAATAGCAGGGTATCTCTCTACTGCCATGTTATTTGACCAACATTCAGAATACATCATTACAGGATCATTGATTTTTTAAAAAACAAAACAAAAAAACAAACCTAATGCTTTAACAAAGTACTGTCTTTCTTCTTAGACCCACCAGTCTAAACCATATCAAAGCCATGACAGACAATCTGGACATTTTGGAACATTTTCTTCTTCTCAACAAAGGGTTATGGATTACTCCAAGCTGCCTTCAGTGTAAAAATGCTACCTAATATCGCACACACAATCATTCCCAGTCTGTTTGTTTTTTTTTCCTCTGCCCTAACTGAAGCATGAAAATTGAAGCAGGGACATAAAATCATGACAAATAACTTGAGAGTCTAACTGGAGGTATATTTTTTCAAGATCATTCATAGTTGAATTAAGACCATATTTTGTGGGGGAGGGGTATATTTTGTTTCTGTAAATACAGTTCAAAGATCTGCTTCATTCAGAATGAAAATGAAATAGAAAAAATGGATAGATAGGTTCACTTTTTCTTCTCCTATTATGACAAGTCTGGATTTTTTCACACCTAGAAGAAGCCACTCTATCTTCTTAGGGAACCCTGGAAACTATGCTCTGTGAAGATGAGTTGCAAATCCCCATGATTCCTAAAATGCTCAACATACTACAGTTTCCAGGATTCTTTGGAGAAATCCATGATAATTATGCTGGTGTGTGTGTACACACATAGCCACGACACACATGCATTCATAATGGAGATGTGCCCATACACACATTACTAGGAAATTAAAGGGCCTTTCCTGCCCTTATCATTATTTTGTAGGACTCAAATATGCAGGATTGTGTTTTTTTGGTTATAGAATTTTTTTTTCTGGAATTCAAACTTATCCACCTATATTGTGAATGAATTATTTTTTTCTCTAATTTGAAAGGCTAGTACAATTCAAATAGTGGTTGAGTATGCAGCAGGGAATGACAGTCTTTATTACAGTCCAAAGATCCAACAATATGGCAAACATATAAACATATAAAATGCATACAGGATGTATAAAACCACATAAAAGCACATCAGATACTTGGACAAAGTATAGATACAAAATATAAAGACCAATTAAAACACTTCAAGCACTAAACAAATTGCCGAAGGCTTGCTTCAAAGCTTTATCTGATACAAATTATTCTCTGATCCTGACTGCCTCAGAGAGAAACTTGGCAATAGCCAAAGTCACATGGGGAGACTTGTCTTCTGTTAAGAACTTGGCATAGAATTGGGCAGATTTTCCTAGTAGGTTACTCAATAATAAGTTAATTGTATGTTGAGAAACCCACTTGTAGAGGCTACAAGACAAAAGAATGTGCTTTGTACATTCTACTTCCTGGTTACTACATGGGCAGAGTCTTGCAGTATACAAGACACCAGCAAATCTACCTTGGAGCAATTTGGAGGAAAACATGTTACATCTTGCCTTAGTAAATAGACTGCGATATTTGATGACAGTCAAATTCTTAAGGTAATTAGCTATGTGAAAAAGTCTGACATAGTGTATTATACACAGCACTTGGGGAGCAAGATACATATGAATGGGTATGCAATTCACAGAAGTCAGTGTCCCACGATCTTCATTTTATAGATTTGAGAGCAGTGTCAAAACCTAGGCGAGATAGAAAAGATGAGGAGAGGCCAATTGAAGCAGCTTTTTTTACTGATAAACCAGCTGTGGATGTACTTATCCTGGGTAGATATGAAATTAGACTTGAGCCTAGTATGAAGACTAACCTTGAGCCAGAATTTTAAAGCTGTCCACCAAGTCCTTGTTGATAAAGGACTTTCCCCAGTGTCTAACAATAGAACACAATTTGGAACACAGCTGAGGATTTGAAGGAGGGCCCTAAAAATATTGCCTGTTGCTTGTCTAACTCAGATGTTACTCCACCAATCCAAATATTAGAACCATACAGCAGTTGGGCAGCTGTCTTGGCATTAAATACTTTAATAGCAGGTAGTATATACTGGCCCCCTTTGGTGGAAAAAAGGTACAGAATGGCTAATTGACTAGCTTGTGCTTTCTTATGAATAACAGATCTATGAGTAGACCAAGATTGTATGGTGAAATGTCAGCCCCAGATATTGGAAGCTTCTGACCTGTTCTAAAACATGTCCATCAAGTGTCCATAGACAGTGGGAAAATTTATCTCAAAAACCAAAACTTTATTTCTCATAATTGATTTTTATGTCATTTTGTGAGCAATAGTTTAGAAACTTCCTTAATACGTGGTTTAAACCTGGTCTAGAGCACAAAATAGCATCAGCAACATGGGAATTTTCCTGATACCAAGTTTGGGCAGGTGTCCATTGGGGTCCATCAAGGTATTTTCAAGATAATTTGTGAGTAGATTGAACAGGATTGGTGCAGGGACACAGCCATGTTTGAGTCCTCTAGACATAGATATTTCTCTAGAAAGCTGCCCCTAATTGCTGCACCTAATCTGTAGCTTGCTATCACTATACAAGGCCTTGATAAGGGATAAGAGTCTTTGATCAGCCAAAGCCTTATCCAATTTCTCCCATAATTTATTTCTAGAGATGGAATCAAAAGCTGATTTTAAATCCATGAAGGCAACAAACAGCTTACCGTATAGAAATTTATGATATTTCTCAGCAAGGTGAGAAAGAACCAAACAGTGGTCAGTAGTTGAGTAGTTCTTTCTAAATGCTGCTTGTGCCTCCAAAACAGTACTATTTGACTCCAAAAAAGAAGACAATCTATTACACAAATAGCATGCATATAGTTTTCCCATTATTGAGAGCAGACTGATAGGTCTAAATTTCATAAGCAGGGAATTGTGTATGCCCATCACCAGTGATAAGGGATATACTTTCTTTTCTGCTCTTTTTTCCAATCTTTATAGGCATAGGTGGTGAATAGACTAGCTTCATGTTTAAGCTGTGAAGTCCCTTAGACCAGAAATTATGAAACCTCAACATCGCTACTTTGTAATGTATAATGGCTAAAGCCAAAAGTGGAAAGCAAAAGAATAGAAGGTCAGTGAGAATATGCAAGGAATTAAACAAATTTAACACAGTAGATCCTTCAGAGACAAATAAGTACATCTAAAAATATATGGGTTTTTGTGACCATGTGTTTCAAGTGAAAGACCACTATTGCCCCCTTCAACTTATTGCTAGGATTGCAGCCAAAAACAGAGGGAACAGGGATGTCTGAGCAGAGTGGTGCATGATATAATCATCCCTGCTAATCACTCAGACATGCTTTGCTTTAGTTCACAGTTTGCTTGCAAGGGACATCCCCAAAATCTAGTCTCATATCAACTGGATTTTTGGTTTGCTTTCTTTGGTCCCTGAAGAACATAGCATGCAAAAAAGCACTGAGGTATTGTAGTGTTCAATAAACATTTTCATTTCTAGAGTCAGTTGGAAACTCAGCTCTTCCCTGCCATGTTTCTTTTGTTTTGCGTGTCTTTAGCATCTTTTTTCTTTTTTCTTACTAGGGCTAAAACTATGCATTGTATCAAAACACACAGCTATTTCTAGAAAGATAGTGATGGAGTTTATTTTTCTCAATGAGCTTTGACACAATTTGTATCCTGACATAATGTTCTTGTCTCCCCCATGCACATTGTTCATCTGCCACTTAGGTATAGTGCTGAGAATGTAGTGCAGTGATGCAACTGCAAGTACTGCACTTTTTAAGAAGAAGAAAGGGAAAGAGAACCCAATAAGGAGATGTTGTTTTGGGAGGTGGCAGCCCTGGACTTGGTACAAAATAGCATTCTGTCCAGAAAGACTGACTGTAAACTAGAAAACTTCTGGTCTCTATTTTTTATTCTATTATTAAATTCACTGATAGTAGACATTGTGAAAATTGTGTAATATATGTGAACTGTCAAATGCCCTTCAGTAGGTTGTTATATACTAGAAGTTATTGTTTGTCATTGATTTAGGATGGAGGAAAGGCTTGTGTACTGCAAATGTTTTGTGTCTTCAGATCATTTCCGACTTATGTCAACCATAACATGAATCTGTCACAGAATTTTCTGGGGATGAGAGTATGTGACACACCCAAGGTGACCCAGTAGTTTTCCATGGCCAAGCCAGGAACCGAACCCTGATCTCAAAGGTGATAACTCAGCACTCAAACCACTACGCTACACTGGCTCTCTGTGTTGCAGATGCATGGTACAAAATGTGGATGGGTCAAGGGCAGAGCAGAGGGAAAGAGGCCACAAAGAGTATATATTGCAAATATCCTTTGGAGTCTGTCATGCCTCTTTCTCTGCTTGGGGCTCCCACATTTTACACTATGACCACTAGCACTTATGGATGAAGGAGAAGGAAACTGGGCACAAGAACCAAACCGGTTTTCTGCTTCCATGCTGTGTTTCAAATATGATGTGTTTCATATTCATATACCATATACATGGTCAACTTGAATACTCAAGTTAGAAAATCAATATTCTGATTGATAATTCATTATCTTCCAGCTGGCTCAAGGATGTATGCACTTTTCATCACCTGTAAGAAAATACTTAGTTTTATAGAATTAAAACATTGTAATTATCCATTTAAAATGCACTTGCAAATCCCATATCAAACCTTGTACATTTCCCTTTAGATCTGAGTGCTTTGCAGTTGCAAAATTCAAGAATCCTTCTCAGTCACATTAGTTTTGAGTAGAACTGCACTAAATATTCTTGTGTTTTAGTATTCACTTCAAAGCAGTGCATTCAACAGAACTAAACAATTTGTTGGAAGGAGACACCACTCTCCTTGTTAAACATTCATATTTTGTCAGTATTTGTTTGGCACCAAATACTGCTTCTTCTCCATTCTACTTTATTTTCTCTTATTCCTCTTTTTGTAGCCTTACTGCCCACTTACCCATGTATTATGATTGGCTGTGATGATTCATGTGATTTTCTTGTTGGGCAGCCATGATAAAACTTTAGAACAATAAATGCCATCTTCCTGGAACACATATCTGGGAAGTGACTGACAATGTTCCAAAAGTCATCCAGAACACAGATCAGTATCCCCTTTCTTCTTATTCATGTGGACACCAAGAACACTACTAAGAATACATTTGAGCAGATCATCTTGGACTAGGAAGGTCTGAGTGAGAAACTGAAGGGTTTAGAAGTGGTGTTCTTAACAATTCTGCCAATAAAGGATAGAGAACTACACAGTGAATGAATGCAGTGTCAATGGGAGAGGTTTGCTATTTGAGACTATGGTCTTTGATTCTTAGAGCACTACTGGTATAGGCAAGCTGCATCTTGCAAAGACAGAGAAGGATATCTTTGGTATAAAGAATCATAGAATCTATGGATCATATGAATTTATGATAGTAGCATGGCAAGTTTGATCAAGAGAGCTTTAAAATATATCTTTGGGAGGTTGGAGATGATAGCTCCAACAGTTGAAAGACAAGCTCTAAACATAAGTGTGTGCATTCCAGAGGAGAGCAAGGAGAGAATGGGAACCACAATAAAACTCTGAGTAAATTAATAACTATGAGCAAACAAGGTTTCAGGTGTCTACACCTGACTATAACAATATAACAATTGAAGGATATACCTTGTTCAAAAAGAAAAGATGTGGCAGATAACAAGAGGGGAAGCATTATTTGTCAAAGACAAATTCACTTGTACAGAAGTACATGAGAAATCAGAGTGGGCCAGTTGAGAGGATTTGGGTAAAAAATGGAGAAGGATATACAAGCAACATTATAGTAGGAGTTCATTATAGGCCAACAAATGAGGAAGAGGTGGTGGGTGATGCTTTTCAAAAACAAATCTCAGTATCTCAAAAATGCAAGAATTTTTAGTTATGGGGACATTCAATTACCCTGATACCTGCTGGGAGACTAACTCTGTTAAGTATAGGTTTTTCAATAAATTCTCAATATGCAAATGATTTCCTCTTTCAAGAGAGAAAAATGAACAAGGGGATTGGCAGTCTGTCATGTAAGGTTCTAAACTATCTCCATTGTGAACACTCAGAAAAATGAAAACGTGGACAGAAATGTTCTTTACTGGAAGTACGGATTGAAACCAAATATTACTTAAGTGGCTGAAACTGAAAAGCGTCTTCCAAACAAAGTATATATAGATCCAAATAATAATTCAGCGTGCATTACATTGATTGATACATTACATTACATTACATCAATTGACATGTCTCATTAATTCATAAGATCCCTGATGTTACCCAGGCCCTGTTAGGCACATTCAACTTCTCCTGGGACTTCATTGACTCCTTGGCAGAGAAGGCTCACCCTCACTTAGGTGTGGGAACAGCCCAACAGAATGCTCTCACTGAGCTGAAGTGCAGCCTAGCAAAAATCCCTGTTCTTGTTCACCTGGACATGTCAAAGCCATTTTAAATCCAATTGGGTATTTTGGAGCATAGCATCCATGCTACACTCACTCAACATGCAGAGGGTCATTGCATATGCCTCTTGTAACCTGAAACTTGTGGAGCAATAATACAGCCCCTGTGAAAAGATCTGCCCAGCCCTAATGTGGAGTCTCACCCAATGGGAGTAAATTGCTGGAGGTGCAAAAGTGGTTGTTCAAACCACACACAATCCACTCAAGTACATTTTGTCACGCAAGATCCCAAACATCCAAGTCTCTATCGCACATATTGTGCAGTGGTCACTGGCCTTGGTCAATAGAGAGATGGATTTCAAAAAAAGAGCGAGGTGAAGCTCTTGCTCTTTATAGCTCGATTGTCATGGGAGAGCAGCACAAGTGCCCCGTCTTTTCATTGATCCATATCCAGTGGCCAGCAGACAGGGGAGAGCTTCTCGCTGAAGCCCAGCTGCGGTGCTTTCTGTGGTGATTCTAAGACGAGTCCTCCATCCACATTGCAGGCACTCCCAAAACTAGTTAAGGAGCCATCTGAATGGATAATTCCTTTAGACTTCAAGGCACAGCACTCCCTCATTCAAGGCAAGCAGCCAAGGTAGAGGCGCTTTGGGTCACAGAATCATAGAATCATAGAGTTGGAAGAGATCCCAGGGGCCATTGAGTCCAACCCCCTGCTATGCAGGAACACACATCAAAGCATTCCCAACAGATGGCCACGCAGCCTCTGCTTAAAAACCTCCAAAGAAGGAGACTCTACCACACTCTGAGGCAGCATATTCCACTGCCAGACAGCTCTGACTGTCAGGGAGTTCATCCTGAGATTCAGTTGGAATCTCCTTTCCTGCAGCTTGAATCCATTGCTCCTTGTCCTAGTCCCTGGAGCAGTGGAAAACAAACCCGCTCCCTCCTTGACCTGACATTCCTTCAAATATTTAAACATGGCTATCATGTCCCCTCTTAACCTTCTCTTCTGCAGACTAAACATACCCAGCTCCCTAAGCCGCTCCTCATAGGGCATGGCTTGCAGATCCTTCACCATTTTGGTCACCCACCAGTGCGAGCCTGTGATCTGCCAGGGGCGGGCTTTAGGCTGGCGAGCTTCAGCAGTTGGTCAAGACCCTTGACCAACCGGAAGCCGCCATTTTCATCCCTGGAGCAGTGCGGAGTGACGAGCACGCACTGCTCCAGAGCAGCACAGACTGGACCAGGGAGCCAAGAAGACTGGTAAGTAGCAGCATGGGGTGATTCCCTTGCCCCATGCGGAAATGGCCTATGTTTGCTCTTTTTTTGCCCCCCCCCTTTTTTGCTTTCTTTCTGGACTTTAAAGACATAATCAACAGGTCTATAGTATTTTTTTTCTTATTCTGTATTGGTATTTTTGGATTTTAAATTAAATTATCAGAAGATGGATTTCCTTTTTGTTTTCCTTTTTTAAATGGACTATTCTATTACTGGAGTTATTATTTGGACTATTTTACTTAATTTTTTGATGAAGACTTGTTAATTTTTTTTAAAGTAATTTTTTCTCTTCTTTGGATTCTACAAAGGCAAGTTTTAAAAATAACTTTTGTTACTTTGTATGCTGATTGGCACTTTGCGAACTCTCAGCACTCTGAGAGTGTTTATGCTGTTCATGGCTCTTATCAATGTTTGGGAACACAAGCTGTACTGGCGATGTTAAAGACTGGTAAAGTGAAGGAAAAGGAAAAAATAAGAAGAAAAATAAGAACTTTACCAGCACAGTGAGGATTAGAGGGCCAGATGATAAGTGGTAGTGGAGGGAAAGAGAAATTCATTGTAGACTCCCCCCCCCCCTTTTTTATAAATAAAACTACTTTGGCCTCATCTTCAAAAAGATGACAACCAGAAAAAAGTTCTGTAGAGGAAAGTAAAGTGTCTGACTATTTTGCTAGATTTCTGGCAGGATTTAGACAATTCAGAACCTCTACTGAGAACAATCTGAAGAAATTACAAAAAAGTAACAGAACAGGTAGCAGAAAAAGTGATAGGTAAACAAGAAGTCAAACAAGTGACAGCCTTAAAAGTTTAAAGTTTAAAAATTCAACGGTTATTGGAGAAGACAGCTTCTGAAGTTCAGAAGAATAAAGAAGCAATAGGAATTTTGAGTCAGAAGACCCAAGATTTGGAAATGAAGATTTTCCAAATGGGGACAAGAACACATCAAGAATTTGGGATGCATTTGGAGACATTGGTACTTTTTGAACAAAAAGAAATGCAGAATTATCTGAGAATCCAGAGTCTTCCAGAACAAAATGAGGAAAACTTGCAAGCAAAGATAGTTGAAAATTTATCAACCTTCATGGGAGAAGAAGAAGAAGAAGATGTCATTGAACACAATGTAATAGCTATATATGGAGTTAATTCTGCATATGCAAGAAGGATGGAAGATCCAAGAGATGTAATAATTCAATTTTCATCTAGAAGATGGAGAAATCAAATTTTGAAACATCACTGTAAGTCACCATGGAAAATTCAGGGCAATGTGCTTGTACTTCTGAGATTCCAGTTCAAATTTTTAGAAAAAGGAAAAATTATAATTTTTTGGTGAACAAACTTAGAAGGAAGAACATTCTGTTCAGCTGGCACAGGTTGGAAGGTGTGATGTTTGCATGCAAGATAATAGGTTTAAAATGATTGCTAAGATGAATGACTTTCTTAAAAAAAAATAATGATTTTGACATAGAAATGGACCAAGAAGACTCAATGAATCCATGAGAATCAGGAGATGAGCCTAAAGACTCTGATGAAAAGGAAGCAACTGCATCTTCATCAGTTGTTTTTGTTGAAGAAGATAAGGACTTAACAATGACAGAGACAGAGAATAAGATGGATTTTTATCTGATGCTTAAATATAAATTAAAAATTTTTGATTTTGCATATCAATGGGGTGAATATCCCTCAGAAGAAGAATAAAGATATTTCATTATTTAGAAATTAAATTTGGACATTATTTATTCACAAGAGACTCTCAGCTGAAAGAGAAACCATATACTTTTAGTACAAAAAAGACTGGGAGAAAAATTAATATCAGCAGGGCAATAGAAGAAGAGTGCCGTTGTCTTTTATGTTAGACCCGAATTATCTCCAAAGTTGATTTTTGTGGATGATGATGGAAGATTTGTGGGGGTTGAAATCAATGTAAATGGAGACAAAATGGGGTGAGGGTTTATATACCAGTTCTGCAGAATGGAACATGAATTCAAAAATTATATACCACGCTATCAGAAATATCCTATGGAAATTAGTGTTTGATGGGGATTGTAATGGGATGGTGTCTCTACAGGTTGACAGATCTTCCTCAGAGGATATTTTTTAAAAAAACCACAAGGATGATTGCCAAAGGATGTTTTATTTTTTTTATTTTTTTATTTTTTTTTTGAATTGATGGATAATTTACAAAGAGTAGATATGTGGAAATTCAGCTATCCAAATGACAAGGACTTGATTCTTTGATAGACATAAATTTCATTCAAAGATTGATATGGTGTGGATTTCTAAAACTTGGAATGACAAAATACATAAAGTTGAGATTCCTCCAAGGACTTTTTCTGACAATAACCCTGAGGTGATAAAGATCAGAAAGATGACAATAGAATTAAATGGAGATTAAATGAATCTTTAATCATGAATGAGGAAATGATCCTAAGAACAAGAAGAGAGGTTAAAGAATTTTTTAAAAGAAGTCCAAACAAAGTAACTAATATCAGATAAGTCTGGGATACAAGTAAAGCATATATGAGAGGATATTTTCTTCGACTTAGTAAGGAGTATTAAAAAAGCAAATGGAAGAAACACAGAAGACTTTGGATGAAATAAAGATTAAAGAAGAGGCGCTGAAAAATCTCCAGAGGATGAAGGAATTTTGAAGCAGTTGAAATTACTGAGAAATCAATTAGTGCCAACTATGGAGGATCCTGAAAAGAAGTTGAACATTTTGTGACAGAAAAACTTTGAACATTGAAATAAATCAGGAAGATGGCTTGAATACGATTAAAAAGAGAAAGACAGAATAGAATGATTCTGAAATTAAGAGAAGGTGGTGAGGAATTTATTAAGGATAAAGACTTGCGCAGGATCTTTCAAGAATATTTCTCAAATTTATACTCAAGTAAGAAAATAGAAGATATTACGACAGAAGACTACCTGTTGACACAACACCTACCCAAATTGACAGATGAAGAGAAATAACAGATTAATCAAAAGATTACTACATCTGAGATAATGGAGGAAATTAAAAAATTAAAGTCTGGAAGGACTCTGGGTCCAGATGGATTTGAAGTCCCTTATTATAAAATTTTGCAGGAGGAATTGCTGTCTCTCTTACATGTAATGAATGATAAAAAACAGGAATTTCTTCTTCCTTTCATTGTTCCATTAATACAAAAGTGTCTAAATCTTATTCCTATCCTCATTCTAGTCAGTCTGTTTTAGTATTCAACATCTCTGATTTCTGGTCGAGATTTGAAATCTTGCATTATCTGAGAGACAGCTTCATCTGTGATTTCATTTCCTTTATCTCAGATTTCATTTCTTTCATCTCATTTTTTAATTCTTTTTGAGTTCTGTCATTAGATTTTCCCCAATCTGTTCAATCCCATCTTAGCTGTCATCCCATCTTAGCTGTCATCCTATTTACTTCCCATGCTCTATGCATTAGTGTAGAACCATCTGAGAACATGGGTCACTCTCCCTAGCTGCTTATTTAAGCCCCCCCCCATTGGGCCCCTATACTGTGTGCCCCATTCTGCCTATAAGATTTAGACTATTATCTCCAGCACTTGATAAACTCCTGACCTCAATAATACAGTCTCTCTCTCCCCTCACCCTCATAACTCAGTTTTAAAGCCCTCCCGACTTGGCTTGTGAGACACTTAGCAAAAACATTCCTGCCAACTTCTGTGAGGTGCAACCCGTCACTTGCTCGAAGTCCATCTTCATCAAACTACAAATTAAGGTTGAAGAAGCCAAACTGTTCCTGGCAGCACCATCTGCAGAGCCAGCTGTTCACCTCCACTATTTTTCTCTCCCTTCCTGCTCCATGTCCTTCAACTAGAAGAAGAAATGACTGCCTGTGGTTCAAAGTCCTTCATGTCTTGTCCTTGAGAAATCAATAACCCTTTTATCCAAATAGGGTAATGGCTAGCAATTACTTGCCTAGATTCCTTGTGGAGTTTCCGATCTGTACTATGACTAAACATGTGGAAAGGATTGTTCCCCTGGTGGTCTCTCTCAAAAGAACTTCCATTCCTGCCTTTTTGAAAAGGCAGAGACAACATGATCTCAGATGCTCCCACCCCCTTCACTGAAAAGGACTGTCTTATAGGTAAGACAAATAGTTCTTTTGACCACTAGAACATATGCTCACCAGTTGGATTTATGGAACAGGGGCATGGTTGTTTCAATATGGTAACTCTTTCAAACACAAATAATTTGTTTGGTGACATATTAGCTTCATAACTCTGCCTTATTATGTGTTGTACTACTGAAGAGTTATGCTGAAGCTTAACCCAATGTCCATGCAGATTTGTTGATCATGCGATCTGTACTAGAGACAGATACTAAGTTCTTTTTCTTTTCCTTTCAGAGAAGCTGGAAACAATTTGAAAGTGAAATTGCTGCTTGTGATTTATGCATTCATCTCATTGTCACCTCATGTAAGCACATATGCACATTTTTGTATTGTTTTTCTATGTGGCTTCATTATTTCCAGAAATGTAACATCTCCAATAGTACAAATCTCAGATGCAATACTATGTGGTATTTTTTAAAGCTCATTTTTTTAGTCAGCAAAGTTTGAGCAGGGTGCAATGGGAAGCAGAATGTGGATAGTAATCTCATCATGATTACATGTAGAAAACTAGGAGCATCACTAGAGTAGTGGGTTCTGATGCATATGTATGCTTGGATAACTTTTATTCCAGCAATGAATGAAAACATGAGTGACAATCCAGTGGAGACAGTTTTCCTGCAGGAAGCTTCTGAAAGTATGAAAGGTCATGAATTGTTCTGTTACTTGTTTGGCATTGATAAATCTCAAAGTGCTGACCCAGAAATGGTGAGTGAAAACCTGGAAGTTGATTCTTTAGAGGATGGGCAACAAAAGGCTAGTCATTGTAAAAGAGGCTTTAGGAAATGGAAGGACTCTACAATTCACCAAAATATTCATTCAGGGGAGAAACCATACATCTGTGTTGAATGTGGTCAGAGCTTCAGTCACAGCTCAAACTTGGTCAGATATCAAAGGATTCACACTGGAGAGAAGCCATACATGTGTATAGACTGTGGAAAGAGCTTCAGTCATTGGTCACACCTCATTTAGCTTTGACAGATCCACACAGAGGAAAGACAATATAAGTGTCAAGACTATGGGAGAAAAGAAAAATTAGCCAAAACACATGCCTCATTGAGCACCAGCGCAACCACACTGGGGTACAGATTGTGTGTATGGTAAATGTGGAATGCACTTCTACCAGAACTCAAGTGTCCTCCAGCATGCCAGCTACCACGTGGTGCAGAAACTATACATGTGTCCAGATTGTGGAAAGCACTTCAGTGATGAATTCAATCTTGTGGCTCATCAGAGACTGAACACAGGTGAAAAGTTCTACCAGTGTCCGGACTGTGAAAAATGTTTCAGTAAGAGCTCCAAGCTTTCCATTATCAATGGATCCACATGTGAAAGAAGTCTAATAATTGAATCATTGAGCTCAAAGATACCACAAGGACCATCGGGTCAAAGCCTCTGCCATGCAAGCATACACAATCAAAGCATTCCCAACAGATGGCCATCCAGTCTTTAAAAACCTCCAAAGAAGGATACTCCACCACTCACCAAGGCAGCAATAAAAAATAGCACTTTTCAAGAAGTGTCTATATAGTCTAAAGTTAGAAGTCAGCATTACAAGATTTCCCTAAGATTGTATAATGACCTGTCTAACCATCTTAGTGTAAAGTAAAAAAAGAGCTCCCTTTTAATTCAACAATAAGGATGACTAAGAAGTGACTTTTCAGTATATATTGTATTTGCTGGTGTATAAGACACACTGGTGTATAAGATGCACCCCATTTATATGCCAGCAAATACTATTTGCTGACAGATAAGATTCACTGGCATATAAAACCCACCCCATTTTCAAACAATATTTTTCAGGAAAAAAAATGAGTCTTATACACCAACAAATACAGTACTCTAGGATCAGCTCATTCAAACTGGCTCCATCTGCGAGAGTGCCTTTGATTATTGCTAGTGTCTAAAAGCCTAGATTTTGCATGCAGGCAGACCCAGTTTCATTCCACAGGATCTCCAGATAGGCAGGGAGTCTTTCCCAGCCATGAACTTATGGAGAGGTTCCTGTAACACAGATTTGTATGCTCTGACTCAGGATGAAGGCAATGTTACTGCCCTGGCTAGCCCGAGCTTTGGGGATATAAACAATATCATTTGATAGCACTAATTCGGCTTCACATATCCCTTCCATGTGCTTGCGAGGCCCCCGGACAAGCACACATACAGGCTCGGCCGATTATCGCCATAATATTCCTAGACAATACAGGCAAGCCAGAAAACAGCCAACTCGCCGCTTTAGGAGCCCTCAAGGCAAGTACCTCCATTAGGTATGCGAGCAACTCTCAAAAGATCCTCTGCCTCGCACTGGCAGCTTGATGATCGAGCTATACAACGCTCAAGTATTCCGCGTTTGCATACCGGCTACTCTATTGATAAATTCAGCTCTAATTCAATCATTCAAATTCTGACCTTTTGGAGGCTTTGTCTCCAACTCCAAATCTATTGTTTTCCCCTAAGTCCCACCTAGCCTGCGATCACAATTCTCCTTATAAAAACCCCTGACTTTGAGCGCTTCCTTGGATCGCTCCCGAGTTCCAGACCGCCTTGCTGCCACTTTGCTTGGCAAGCTTCCCCTCAACTCCACATGCTGAGATACATCGAACCCTAGCTTCGCTCTCCAGTTTCTCCCGGACTTCAGGACAGGTTTCGTATCACCCTAACCAACTATCCCTCTAAAAATCCCGCTATCTTACTCACACCTTTATTTTCCTTAGGTATCTGTGTGTTTGTGTTGCATACATTGTGTGCCTGTGTTTAATAAAGACTATTCATTATTTTCCAAACGGGTTGCTTCTTGACTTGGCCTGACCGCGTAGACACTGGGTTGCAAGCTCCTGCTAAGTTACCCTGCCTCTCGTTTTGCCAACTTGTACTCTGAACTAATTTCCCCAACTTATAGCAATTTGGTGTCCCTCCCGGGACTCCCATAAAACAGGGTAACAGCAAGATCATCCAACCAGGTATAGGCATTTCTTCCTACTTCAAAAAGTTGATAGTTACTAATTCCCGTTCTTTTTTAAAAGAATGATATCTAGTTGTAGGTTGCTGTTTTTGTGGACTGTGCTGAATCAATATTTTCACTAGGATTTATAAAAGGAAAAGTCCACTATTGGAGGGAAAAATACCCCAAAGGTTTCCATAACAGCAGAGTGGGAGGTGAACTTGTCATCATTAAGAACAGAACAATTCTAACACAAGAAGCTCCATGGTGGATTTGTCATCAAACCCAAAGCCTTCCCAGCTCACTGCAGGCAACATAAAATAGAGGGGAGTGGTTATTTATGACCTCTTCCCCTCCTTTCCCCCTCTTTTTCTTCTATTTTAGTTAGTGGAGCAAACTTAACTATGCCACCTTCCAAGGGTAGTAGTTTAGGGCCTTTGAGAGTTTGTCTCTAGGAGAGAAAAAGGCTTAAGTTATTGTACGTCCACAGTCTCCTCTTCCTCTTTATCCTCTCGTCTCCCAATTTTAGTCACTGCTGAAGCAAAACAGTGATACAATGGGAGCTTGCTACCACCACCATAAGGAGACCTCTCACAGCAAACTTCACCAGCAAAAAGCAAAATATTTTCTTGGATGGTACACAGATTGCCATAGAAACTCACATACGTACTGCCATAATGTAATTATGATCAAACAAGGAAAATAGAAATAATTTTTTTTTCAGCAGTAGAATTGAAATACACTTGATCCTCTGTATCTGCGGATTCTGTGTATCCAGAGATTCAACCAACCACAGCTCGAAAATATTTAAAAAGAAAAATCCAAAAAAAATTGGTTTTGCCATTTTATACAAGGGACACACTATTTTACCACACCATTGTATGTAACAGGAATAGAACATCCATTAATTTTGGCATCCAAAATTAATTTTGGAACCAAATCATAGCAGATACTGAGGGCCAATGATATGTGACTCAGGTTATATAATTGTGTTGAGATGATAGTGCACTGAGGAGCATATTTGTGACTATTACAGTGTGCCTTCCATATTTGTGGGAGTTCTGTTCCAGAAACTCTCATGAATGGCAAATCACATACACTCATGTCCCATTCTACTCAATGGTGGCAAGATGTGCATGGATGCTTCAGTACTTGCACCACTACCTTTTTAAGTATAGGATGCAATGTAGACCCTCAAATTCATATGTCTGGAGATCGTGGGTAAGGAAGATACACTGTACTTTACTGTACTGAATTAGTGATTTTCTGATACTTGAAGAGTGAAATCTGCATAATTATTTTGTTTACAAAGTTATAAGCAATAGTGGAATGAGCCGATGCTGTCCATTTCGACTGAGGTCTCTGTTTTAACCCTTCCTGCTGCTGTATTTCTAGACTGCCCCTCATGCCTAACTGCATGAGTAAGGCACGGCATTTGCACAATAAAAGCCTCATCCAGAAACACTTAATTGCATCACTTATTTAACCTGCATTTCCAAGGAGCCTAGTTGTGCCCTAGCCACCTTGAAGATGGGAAAAAACTCTGCCTGGATTTCAAGATTCTTCAAGAGTAATAGTAAACAGATGCAGAGATGAATTTGGCACTATACCAGATGTGGGTGTGTGTGAGAAGGGGATGGGTGTGTAATGGGAAAACTTGTAAGTGAATTTTGCTTTGGATTATCTTAAAATGAACTCTCAAATCTCACATCATTGATTTATGTCTTTTATTATTCTAATTCATTTGTTTTTTTACTTATTTATTAATTATCACTGTGTGTGGGCATCTGATTAATCCAGTACTCTAGCGTGAAACCAAAAGGCACCAAATAAATAGTCAAGATTTGCATAACTTTTTAATTTTAACATGTTGTGAGCCACAATAAACATTGTCTTTATAATGTAAATGGTCAGTAAAATACTGTTAATATATAATTAAGCACTGTGTACTATTTTGCTATCATATTAATAAAATACATTTGAGAATTATTCTATATATGCAGTATAATGGCCACAAGGCTGTAGTCTTATATACATTTATGTGGGAATAAGTCTTGTTAAACTAAGTGAACCTTACTTTTGGGTAAACATGAGTAGGATTACACTGCCAGTTAAACTGATTTCACTGACAAAGAGTTTAGAGTATGCTTAAGACTACATTCCTAGGTAACTTTATACATGAGAGGAAATCTTGATGAACGAGCAGGAATTCTTACTAAAGAGGCATAGGAATCAGTTATATATCACTGAAGTTTCATTTCTTTCAGGAGAGATTCAGTACCAAACTGTAGTTGGACAGTATTTTTAAAGAAAGTCTCAGCAGGGAAGATAAACACAGTTGGTGTGCCAATATATAGCCGGAGTACTTCACAGAGGGCTCCCAGCAATGTTTAATTCCACATTTTCATATGTGATGGCATTGTTTGGGAAGAAAGACAGTGGAAAGAGTGGTGGGAAAACACAGAAAGGTAACAAATGGAAGATGACATCTGAACCTGTAGAACTCCATGAATAAGGCAAGACTATTGCACAATAAAAGTCTTACCTAGAAGCATCATACTGGAAAGGCAGGACTTTTCTCAAGAAGCAAAGTGAACTCCTTGCTCTCCTTCCAGCCTTTATTACTGTACTTAAAATCTGCGAAGTAGTCCAGCCAGTGTGTGAAGTGTTTATTGGCAAAGTGCCACTGAAAGGTAGTTCTAGGACGAGGAGAACTGTGACTAGAAACCTCATGGGCACAGGCTTTAGCACGGTAAACACAAATGCAAAGCTGTCCTCAATCAGCTTAAGTCCAAATACTTTGCCTGATCTGAACTTTCCTTAAGCCAATCTGACTTCTCTTGTCTCTTCAGTCATTATGAGTCACTTCAGACTTCATTAAATGCAGTGAACATTTGCTTCCTGTTCTCTCCGCAACCCAGCCAGTTCAGAACTCCTGTGCATATTCAACAAAGCGCAAATGTAGTTCTGCTTGAAAAGCCCACTGTACACTCCCTCTCTCTTCCATCCTTACCAATTAAGTAAATTGGAAGCTATTGGAGTTCTACCAAAAATTCACATAAGAACTTAAGTAAGTAGCTTTTTCACAGGTGACACACCAATGAAATTTAGAGGGACAAAATCAAATTGGGTTAGAAATCAAATTAGCTTTCTCCACAAGTGATACATCTCTGAAAAATCTAAAACAGCAAAAAAAATTTGTTTCTGATACAGAAACATAGTTCATCCATGTCCCCTTACTGAAAGGAATCTAAAAATTGCTATACAGCATGAGCCACATTCAGCAATATGTATTATCAAGCTGAAGAGTCTCTGTTGACCTTGGTCCAGTCATTTTCTTAACCCACAGGATGCTTGTTAGTATAAAATGAAGAAGGAGAGAGACATGTGCACTGCCTTGAGCTTACTGGAGAAAAAGTGGGATGTAAATGTGACTAATAATCAGAAATTATAACAAATACAGAAAATATAACAATCAGAAATCAGATGGGGGATATTTGGCTAACCAGTAATACCTGTCAAAGGGACCTTTTTATTGTTGATAATTGATTGATTATTGTGGATTATAAGTTGAACATGACCCAGCAGTGTCATGCTGCAGCAAATAAGGCAAATAATATTGTATGAAAGCATAGTTTCCAAGGAAAGGGAAGTAATGTTACTGTTGTCTACCTTCATGTCATTTTCAACTCATGGTGACCCTATCATGGGCTTCCCTGGGGCTGACAGTATGTGATATGCCCAAGGTCATCCAGTGGGTCTCCATGGCCAACCAGGGAATTGAACCAAGGGTCATAGTCCAATGCTCAAACCACTACACCACACTGGATCTCAAAGGAAGTAATATTCCCACTATATTCAGCACTAGCCATGTCTTATATGGAGCACTGTGTACAGTTCTGGGCACCTTGTTTTAAACATATAGACAAGTCGGAGCAGGTTCAGAGATGGGCAACAAAGATGACAGGAGGTACAGAGAACAAAACATACAAGCAAGCGTAAAGAGAGTTGGGCATATTCAGTCTGGTGAAGAAAAGACTGATGGGCAAGATGACTGCACTCTTTCAATATCTAAAGGGCTGTGACAGAGTGGAGGGTCAGGTTTGTTTTCTGATGCGCCAGTGTGTGGGACTAGGTCTAATGGTTTTAAGATACAGGAGGATGTTATTTAGGTTGAACATTAGAAGGAACTTCTTGATAGTAAGAACAGTTTGGCAGTGGAATGAATCACCTAGAGAGGTGATGGAGTCTTTTTCCTAGGATATCTTCAAAAAGATGCTAGACAGCCACCTGCTGGGGATGCTCTAGCTGGATTTCCTACATTGAGTGGCGAGTTTGACTTGATGGCCTATGGAGCCCCTCTCAACTCTATAATTCTATGAAATCAGGAAAGTAGCTTTTATGCCTTATCCTCAAAATGTCCCAGCGTATTGATCTGAAACTTGGCACTGTAGGAGGCACTGGTCTGACTGTGTGTATTTTAAGGTAGAAGGGTAAAAAATTAATTGACATTACCTTTAATTGGTTTGATTAATACTGTCTTTTGTTTCCTCTGAGATTTTGTTGTAGTTACCTTTATTGGCTTTTTTGTCTATATTTCTATTAGGGAACAGGTTGTTCTGTTAGATAATAGGGGAAAAGGTTTGCTTTTGCATCAGTGTATCAAGTTTGCCATTTTTATTTTATTTTAACAAATGATTATTAGAAGGCATGCCCTGTAGGATTATTGGAGGACTTTTGCAGTGACTAAGAGTTATTAACATAACTGAAGCCATTTCCAGCAATTGAGGCCCATACATGTAAATTTTCAGGAATTTTTCCAGGGGAAGGTTATACTTGTATGCGGGCATGCACCTGTGCACTTCCCTTTTGTGTTTGCAAAGGCAACCCCACGCTGAACAAATCTTGCTAGGATTTATTTTTTTTACTTTTGTGGGGAGTTAAATCAGCTAATAAAACTTTTGCATGACTTCAGTGTTGAACAACAGATTTATATTTTTTTTATTGCAACCATACATTCTGTGTAAAAAAAAACAAAAACTGGCAATTTCCAAAAACAGCTCTATCATTTTTGGTTGTCTGGTAGCCTGGATATGAGGTCTACCAAGATAATCAGGACTTGTTTCTAAGAAGCCTATATTAGCCTTACTCTCCTCTTTTTTTTAATTCCAGTGAGTAAACCTGGTTTCAAGAAACTGCAGATGAAAGTTTCAGTACCTTCCTTGGTTTCCTCCATGCCATGTAATGGGCTATCTAATAAGTTAACCATGGATGTGAGCTTATTTATTCATTTCATTTTATTTAATTTGTATCCTGTCTCTCTCCCAGCATTGAGCCCAAGGTGGCTTACGGTATAATTTTGCCAACTACACCACTGCTCTCCAAGTAGAATAGAGAACATTGAATTAATCTTTATTTGGTAACTCAAGCTTTAACAAAAATGTGCAGTTTTCAAGGTCACCAGATTTCTTATCAGTCAGAGATTTTATAGCCATTGTCTGTACTGTAAAGACACCAGCTTCTATGTTGTTTTTTGTTTGTTTGTTTGTTTGTATGTGATTCCTTTTTACACTATCCAGATTTCTGTCCCAATCCCCTTGAGGTCTGGACCCAGGAGATTTTGAGCTCTCCTTGGTCCTGTTAATGTGCTACTACTTCAGAATGCAATTTCTAGAGGCATCCTTTTCAGCATCTCATCTACTTAAGAATTAAAATAAATCAATACTCTGGAAAGCCAATTTTTCTTTTGGTGCCAATGGCACACCTTAAATAGCAGCAGACAATACATCACTGAAGAAATCAGCCCTCTGGTGTTTGGACAGCAACCCAAAACACTGGTTTTTTTGTCACACAGAATGACAGGAGATTCCTGCCATTGCATTCAGTGATTTGAGATTCTCATGTCATTTCAATGCAAGGCACTGAAAATGTTCCTACTCTGAAAATAATGATTAGGCTGAATCATATTGCTTCTTTTCTACCATGGAGGAAGAAAGAGATATTTGCTTATGAGTGAGTTGTGTACAAATATATATATATATAATTTTTTAAAATTTATTTCTTAGGATTCTCCCATGCACAGTTCAGGAGGAAAAAAAGGGAGGAGCTATGATTGGTTCACTTGCCCAGGGATATCACTGCGCTTGGAAAGCCAAGACTCTTAACAATTATGGAAGAATAGCCTAAAAGCCAGGGTGGAGAACAGTTTCGGAGTAAATGGGGAGACCCCATCCCACCAATACGTCATGGAACAGATGACATTGAGGGCATGGCTAGTGGTTTTGCATACTGTCATTTCTATTTTTGGTATTGCTTCTTTACTCTAGAACTGAGACACTGTGCTTGTTTAGTTAAAGTAGGCCTGTGTGAGACTGAGAAGCAGAGAAGCAATACAGGGTCAATCATATTTGCCATAATTGATCAAAACCTGTAACTGCTAGAGTACCTTGTGCATAGGCAGGAAAGAGAAACATTTCCAAAAGACAGTATGTACAAAGGCTCCTGTTTCTTCTGGTAGGATTGCAACCCCTGAGTACTTTACTACCACATGGTTGACTAGCAAGTCAATACTAAATCCAACTGGATTAACAGACCTACTCTAGGTTAATTGGGTTAATAAATTAATTGGTCTACTATTTGCAGTTCTAATGATCTATTAGAATGAAAAGAGAATAAGATGCTAGTCTTTGTTAATGACACAAAAGTAAAAAAAACAGCAAACTTGTAGCATTGTCAGGCTGCATATTAATGATACTAATAATAATACTTAAAAAGAACAAAGGTAGAAGGTTTTAGAAATGCAGAACAGGCAATAATGATTTCACAATTAAAACAGTCTTTTGTCATGGTTCATGACATTGCATGTATGGGGTGAAAGACTGGGGTATCAGTGTAGAGAAGTGGCCCATGTTACCAGTTTGTATTGGATCCCCCAAAATGATGCTTGGGAACTGAGCAGGGAACTAGCTCTAGACATCTGGAATCAGTGCTGCCAAAGCAAAGTGGTAGTTGGGGAGGGGGTCTTGGGTTTTGTGATACCAAGCAAACAGTCTGTGGGCTTATATGCATTACTGTCCATATTTGCATTGGAAGCCCTTTTCTTTTTTCTTTTCTTCTTTGCTTTACAAAGTAAAAATTCATTTACATTGATAGGAGTAAACCAACATATAGTAATCCTGGAATTCAATAGTACTGAGTTCTCAAAGAGCCACATAAACCAAAGCTGTAATTTACCTTTTTTTCTCCCTAGTCTGAAGGATTCTTCTGCTGTGTTTATTTGTACTCAGCTTCTCTCCTCTTCCCAACTAGTGCAGGAGTTTCTTTATTTCCTTCCTGGACTCTGTGATGTGAATGAGACCAATCAGCATGTAAATTTCCTGGCTTCCTGTTTCTCTGAGTTTGTAGGTGTGTTCATCCCTACTCACCTGAAAGTTAGACACAGATCAAATGCTTTCACCCTCAAGGAGGGCAGAAAAACTTCAGCCTAATTTCAGCAGCAGCGGCGGCAAGAGATACTACCAGAACTAGGTTTTTAAAAAAATATCGACCCAGCATCATCTTTCAGGTAAGAGAAATGGATCTTGTCCCTCACTTGCAGGACACGAAAAGAAAAAAGAACTTTGCTCTGCTGCTACCTTCCAGGGTGAAATGGAGAGGGAAAGAGAAAGACGGACGTGTGCGGCCTTGTAGAGAAATTCCTGATTTGCTGTGTCATATTTAGTCAAGAATGTAATGAGGCCTGACAGGCAGTTTCAAGACAAGAAGAAAAATGACCCATCTTTTTAAGATGCCAAGTGAAATACATTACTAGCTTTCCCCCCCTTTGTGTAGCTAAGGGACTAGTTTGATTCTTGTTAGTCTTGATGATAAAGTATTTATCTATCTTATTGCATGTTTGCTTTACTTCTTCATCTCTTTCTTTTTTTTTTCTCTGTAAGAGACAACAGATGATTGAACGTTGTAGAAAAGAAGTCACCAAATAGACCTTTCAGTATAGTAGCTGGATTGCCTGGGCTCAAACCTCAGTTAATAAAGTTTTGCACAGGAAAGTTGCCAGATGCAAGGCATTAACTCTGCTAGGATAAATATAGTATTTTTAAAATGAGTATTCCGTAGTTACTAAGTAGATTTACTATTAGCCTCTAATGAAAAACCAAGACTTAACCTGAGGCCTTATCATGTCCCCTATCAAAGTGGATTCCTTCCTACCAAATGCTGCAGCACCTTCCATGGCTTCTGCACAATTGCAGTGTTAATTCCTTAATTAAAGGCCAGGCACGGGAGAGAAACATCTGAGGTTACATACATGCATGCATTCGTGGTTTATTGTTGTTGTTGTTGTTGTTGTTGTTGTTGTTGTTTTTGCCTTCTGGAAAAGGCTTTAAAATGTTACCAAGCCAAAATGTGTCCAGCTTTGTAAAAATACATTAAAAGTAGAATCTTAACCTATAGCGGCACAGAAGCCTCATGAAAGTGGAAAAACTGCAAATAATTCACCCCCACCACAATCCCCTTCCCATGCCCTTCTGGGGCTCCCTTCTTCCCATTCCCTTGCCTTTTGCGCACCAGGGCCAGAGGCAAGAGAATGGGAATGGGAGCTCTGGAGGGGAGAAGGAAGGCACACGGATGCCTCCTCTGCCATTTTCTTGCCTTTTCTCCAGGTGCTTGCCTTCCTTCCTTCTTTGCGGCCAGCAAAATGCAAGGGGACGGGAGGAGGAGAATGAGAAGGGAAGGGACACACGCGCCTTGTGAATAATCAAATTTGCAAAGGTCAAACCAGCAAATGTGGAGGGAGGTCTGTACACAACTATAAAATTAGTCAGATTGATCAAAAACGTAAACAAAACTGCACACACAAATAGAATAGATACAGCAAAGAATACCTATAAAATGTTACATAGTAAATATAGAATCATAGAGCTGGAAGAGATCACAAGGACCATTGAGTCTCATTCCTTGCCATGCAGAAATATAGAATCAAAGCATTCCTGATAGATGGTCATCCAGCCTCTGTTTAAAAACTGCCAGAGAAGGAGATTGCACCACTCACCAAAGCAGTTTGTTTCCACTGTTGAACTGCTCTTACCATCAGAAAGTTCTTCCTAATGTTTAAATGGAATCTCTTTTCCTGAAGTTTGAAGCCATTGCTCTGTGTCCCAGTCTCTGGAGCACAGAATTCAAGCTTGCTCAGTCTTCTATATGACATTCCTTCAAATATTTAAGAATACCTATCATGTCACCTCTTAACCTTCTCTTCTTCTTAATGCCCAGGTTAACATATCCAGCTCCCTAAACCACTCCTCATAGGAGATGGTTTTCATGCCTTCTGCCATTTTGGTCTCTCTCCTCTTGACATGATGCAGCTTGTCAATATGGTCCTTGAACAGTGGTGCCCAGAACTGGGTGTGGTATTTCAGCTGGGGTTTGACCAAAGCAGAATAGAGTGATGCTAATACTTCCCTTTACTGACACTATACTCCTATTGATGCATTGGCTTTTTTTAGCTGCCACATTATACTGCAGACTCATGTTCAGTTTGTGGTCTACTAAGGCCATTTCGGCATGGTGTCACTGTCACGTAAGGGGGACATGTTGGCAGCGGTCCACAAGTTGTGCTTTTGCATGACATCATTGTGCTCCCACTGCTGATGCACCCCACCCATTGCAATTATGGGATATTTCATTAATGGAAAAAAATCTAATAATAGCTTATGATCATGCAATGGTCTTGTTACTGGCAGCATGTGGAACAGGCAGAAGCACAATGTAGGTACTTCCCTCCGCATTGCAGCATGGGAAAAAGGATGACTGCACTGCCAAAGGATGGCATATGTCACTCGTGTTCCCTTCCATGGAGAGCCAGCCAGGTACAGAGGGGAGGATTCACATTGTGCTTCCACTCCAGCAAAGGTGCTTGCCGGGATATTACTGGGACCACAGCTGAAAGAGGTGAAGTGTGGAAATGGCCTAAGACTTCTAGTTCCCTTTCACGTGTACAGTGGTCAAGCCAAGTGTCACCCATCTGTCTATTTCATTTTTTTCTGCCCTTACATTTCTCCCTGTTGTTAGTTTTGTTAGTTTTGACCTAGCTTTCTAGTCTGTTGAGGTCATGTTGAATTCTGATCCTGTCATCTGGGGTATTACCTACCGCTCTTATAAAATTTTAGATTTTAGTCCTGGTTAGTCCTCTTACCATATAAACTTCAATAAGTCACTGTGCCATTGTTTAAATAAAGAATCATTCATCAAAATTGGTATATTATGGAACAAGAACAATATTCTAGGCAGGACATTCATTTTAATCACAAAGGTTCTTCCCAATAGCAATAAATTTTGCCGGTCTTTGCAAGACTCTCTTAATTTCATGTTTTGATATAATTGATTTTCAGCAATATACAATTTATATTTGTCATAATACCCAAATGTTTGACTTTTTTTATCTATTTTAAAGTCTAATTTCTCCATCAAAGATTCTTATTTTTTTTCCCCACATATTCTACATCAGCCTCGTTGTTTTTTGTTTAGCTTGAATTCCAGCATATCCCCAAATTATTTTATTCTTTCTAACAACCCTTCTATACTTTCAATAGCATTTTCTAAAACAATAACCAAACCATCAGCAAATGCTCTTAATTTGTATTCCTCTTTTAAAATTTGCATCCACTTAATTATTTCATCATGTCTTAATCATCTGTTCAAAACTTCCAAGACCAAAACAGACAACAAATAGGAAAGTTGGCATCTTTGTCTCATTCTGTCTTTCGATGTCGCATGATTTACTTAACTCTCCATTAATCAATATTTCTGCACACTGCTTATCATAAATTGCCATTATCCAAGAGATAAAATTATCCCCAACCCTCATCTTACCCAGAACTCTGAACAAAAAATCCCAGTTCAAATTATCAAAGGCCTTTTCTGCATCTAGAAAGATATAGGCTGTTTGTTTCTCATTATGATTGTCTAAATATTCCTGAAAATGTAAAACAGATCTGGTATTTTCTCACAGCTCACTTTTTGGTAAAAATCCAGCTTGATCTTTATGGATTAAGTCTTGCAAAATCTTTTTCAATCTTTCTGCCAAGACTGTTGTAAACATTTTGTAACTGTTATTTGGCAGAGAAATAGGTCTATAATTCTTCATCAATTTCAAGCCTTGTCCTCCTTTAGGAATTAAAGCAATCATTGCTTCTTTCCAAGTAGTTTGGTTTTTTTTTTTTTTTTGGTCAATAAAATTGAGTTCGTTAGCTTTTGTAATGGTAAGACTAACTGCTCCTCAAAACTTTTGTAACTTACCAATAAACCATAAATTCATTTTGTTAGTTTTGGCCCAGCTGTCTAATCTGTTAATGTCATTTGAATTCTGATCCTGTCCTCTGGGGTGTTAGCTACCCCTCCTAATCTGCCATCATCTGCAAATGTGATAAGAACACCCTCTACTCCATCATCCAAGTTATTGATAAAGATGTTGAATAGCACTGGGCCCAAGATAGAGCCCTGTGGTATCCCACTAGTCACTTCTCTCCAGAATGAAGAGGAGCCATTGGTGAGCACTTGTGGGTTTGGTCAGAGAACCAATTACAAATCTAACTAATAATAGAATTGTCTAGACCAGATTTTACTAGCTTATTTGCAAGAATATCATGGGGACCTTGTCAAAGACCTTGCTGAAGTCACAATATGCTATATCCCTAGCATTCTCTTCATCTACCAAGGTAGTAACTCTATAAAAAAAGAGATAGTATTAGTTTGGCATTTTTTTTAAGAACCTTTGTTCCTCTGATCATGGCATTCCTAAGTGCTTGCAGACTGTCTGTTTAATGATCTGCTCTAGAATCTTTTCAGGTATTGATATCAGGCTGATGGAGCAGTAATTGTTTGAGTCCTCTTTTTTCCCTTTTTGAAGACGGTCACAATATTTACCCTCTTCCAGTCTGCTCGGACTTCTCCTATTCTCCAGGAATTCTCAAAGATTACCAGTGGTTCCGAGCTTACTTCTGCCAGTTCTTTTAATACCCTTAGAAGTACTACATCTGGCCCTGGAGACTTGAATTCATTTAAAGCACCCAAGTATTCCTGAACTAACTCTTTCCCTATACTCTGCTGCATTTTCCCTGCAGCACCCTCTGCTTCATTTCCTCCTGGTGAAGCACTGTTTTCTTTCTGGAAGAAGACCAAGGCAAAGAAGATGTTGAGTAGTTCTGCTTTTTCTGTGTCCCCCGTGAGCATTTTGCCATCTCCTCTACACAGTGGCCCTGCCATTTGTTTATTCTTCCTTTTGTTACAGACAGAACAATAACAACAACAAAAATCCCTTTTTATTGTTTTTAACCTCTCTAGCAAGGCTGAGCACAATATGCATTTTAGTTTTTTGGATTTTCTCCATACAGTTGCCAGCTAATTGTTTGAATTCTGAATCCTCTTTCTCTGAAACAGCTTATACCCCTCTATTCTTACATGATTTTAGCTGGATACTGTTGTCATTTTTGCAGTTTTCCTTAACAAACGAGGCAGCTGAGGACAGCAGCCAAGTCAAATACACTGAGTGTGAACTCTGGACATTTTAATAGTTTCCTTCTGTGTTTAATTTGCTGACTTTCTATGACATTCATGTTACATAGAGCTAATGATTGTGAAGGAAAAAGGAAAAGGCTATCTCTCAAAGAATCCGTGGGGATCCTTGACTCTTACCACCTCCATCACTGAGAGATGAAATGGGAGAGAAGTGATTGAACTGTATTCGTTCTTGAAAAAACATGTTCATAACTGTATAATCAGAATAGCTTAAGGGACCAGGATCATGGGAAAGACAGATGTAAAAATTCCTAGAAGTTCTGAAGCAGGACTGTATATTAGGAGGACTTTTTGAAAAATCTTTTTAATAATTATTCTACAAGACCAGCCACCATTAAACACAATCCAATTTTTTTCACTCCTTAGTTAAGAAAAAATCAAAATCATAACACTTTATTATACAGTTGTCACCAGATTTTCACTTTCTCAAATAGATATAGCTGAAGTTCGTTTCACATGTCTTCTCCTAATTCTAATTTTACCATTGTTGTTTACTAGTTACTGATCATCTTTCAATTTATTATTCTTATCTTTCTTGTATATTTAGTAATGATATGATTCCCCGTCTTGCTTTCAAGTAAATTGGTAGGCATTCCCAATCCTCTCTGAAGTTTTTAAGTTCTCTTTACTTAAAAGTGTGGTTAACTTATCCATTTCTAACAGGGCATATAATTTTAGCAACCATTCCTCCTCTGATGGTAATGAGTCTGTTTTCCATTTTTGAGCATACACCATTCTAGCAGATGTTATCATATAAAGTAGTATTTTCCAAAGTTTCCTCTCTATTTGAAAATATATAGTATTAATCATGTTAAGTGGATAGATACATTTCTGTTTTCACTGGAAATTTTAAGTTTAGAATGTTTGCTATTAACATATAAATTTGTCCCCAAGGAGGCTTTTAACTGAACCTGGGACAGGCTGATTCAGGCACTAATGGATGAACACATGGGAAATGGATCAACAGCTCAGCACAGGTTCCCTCCCCCCCGATTGTTGCACTGAATACGCATGATGTACTCTTTTCCTCTGACTATGGATGTCTGGTTGTTATTCTCAATGCCAAGGTAGAGTAAGTGTCAGTGGATGGGAGGAGAAGCTGCGTTGCCAGGCTGACAGCTCCAAACAGCGGCCAGCAGCAGTTGAACTGACTAGGTTAGTGTGAGCTGTGTGAGAGATTTTGGAGGAGCAGTGTTTCTCTGTATACATGAGACAACTCAAATGTGAGATTTAAAGCCATTGTTTGGGGGAGAGCGAAGTGGGGAAGGACGATGGACTGAGTGGGTGACTGCTTCTGCATGTCCACAGCGTTTGTATAACATCTGTACACATGGTATGCATGTAGTCTGTTGTACTGTGCATGTGTCGGTAAATCCATTATGAAACTGAAGATTTGTGAAGGCACGGAATGCAGAACTTTTCCTGCATTTAAAATGGCATAATAGTAACAGTGATCCATTAGTAGCACATAATCCAGTGAGTTATTTCTTGGAATACAGTAACAAGAGTCAAGTAGTGTCCTGTTGGCTGATAACAGTAATGAGTAACAAAAGCCAGGCCCTTTTGAAGAGAGACATTCCAAGCTCTGGTAAATGGTTCTAAACAGTTGCACATAGTTTTATAAGTAGTGTTTCTCTGTCTAAACTCACACTGTAGTCCTGAGTTCCGTCATAATGTCACCTTGAGTGTAGGAAGAAAATTGAAGAATGGGTTTTAGAGGAAAATAGTACAAATAGATTTTCTCCTCGAGAGAAATATGTCTGCTCTTAAAATAAAATATTGAGTGGTCAGAATCTTGGAAGGAAAGTATATCCTGTGCTTTGAGAATCAACTACGGAAAATGTTTTAGTGGTTTATTTAAGAGAAACTTCACATGGTTAGTAGATCTTTTTATTTATGTTTTGTGTATTGGACAGCTAGTGGTTGTTCTTTCTGTTTGCCTTCATTTCTGACTTGTGACAATTTTAAAGCAAACCTGTCATGGGGTTTTCTTGGCAAGATTTGTTCAGAGGGAGTTTCCTTTTGTCTCCCTCTGATGCCAAGAGCCTCTGACTTGTCTAAGGTCACCAAGTGGGTTTCCATGGCTGAGTGTGGATTTGAACCTTGATCTGCAGTGTAGTTCAGATCATTACATCATGCTGGGACCTAACACAAAAATTATTCCCACAAAACAACTTGATGCACAAAATCATACTACTAGTACAATGCTAATGAATGTGCTGCCCATTGACTATAATGGAAGATATTTTAAAATGCTTTGTGTGTAGAAAGTGAGCGGACTGGATGACCCTCAAGGTTCATGCAGCTCCAAAGTACTACTGAACCTGGAATTTACTACGCTGTTGGAAACTATGCTTTATGGTTATTGTCTGAATTATGCCATACCTTTAACAACATCTCTTAAGGGCACTACTCTGTTATTCTCAAGAAATCACACAGGTATTTCCCATTGCATTTAATGAGGCACAGGATGCTATAATGGTTTTTTCCCTATTAATTTTAAATCCAGCAAGGTCTCCATATTCATGCAGCACATTTAAGAATTGCTTTATACTTCTCTCAGCTTCTTCCAGAATTATGACCAAATCATCTGCAAAAGCTTTTAATCTGTAGTGTTCATCTCTAATTTGTGTTCTGAAAATTGCCGGATTATGTCTAATTTTATTGTTTAAATTTCAAGTATTGTTATAAAGGGCAGTGGAGATAGGGGGCAACCTTGATGGGTGCCTTTTTCTATTTCGATTCTATCTGTTTTCTCACTATTTATGATAATATTTGCTATTTGATTTTTATATATTGCTTCTATCCAATTTAAATATTTTGTACCAAGGTTCATTTTAGTAAAAACTTTAAGCATAAAATTCAAATTCAAGTTATCAAAGGCCTTTTCAGCATCTATAAATATTAAAGCCAATTTCTTGGGAACAGATTCGTAATGCTAAATAATATCTAATATAGTTCTTATATTATCCCTCATGTATCTTTTAGGTAAAAAACCTGTTTGATCTGAGTGGATCCACTCCTTTAATATCTTTTTTAACCTCTCTGCCAAGATTAGAGCAAACATTTTATAATTGATATTTAAAAGCAAAATTGGCCTATAATTTCTCATCTCTAATGGATCCTTCCCCTCCTTTGAGATTAAAGTGATATTTGCTTCTTTCCATGTTCCTGATAAGATCAAATTCTCTTGTTGGTTCTGTTACCCTGATTTCTAGAGATCCCGGGAGGGACACCTAAATGTGCTCAAACAATGGGGAGGGAATTAGCACAGAGCACAAGTTGGCAATGCGAGAGGCAGGGTAACATAGCGAGATCTTGAACCCTATGTCTACGGGGTCAGACCGAGTCAATGATAAGGCAGAAGTTGAAAATAATAATAATTGTTTATTGAAATACAACCAAACACGTGTATGCAACACACTCACACAAGGAACTATAGAAATAAAGGTAGGAGTGGGATAGAGGGATTTTTAAAGGAGGTTTGGTATGGGAAATACTATACCTGGACAAAGCGACAGCAAGGCGGGATGGAAGCCAAGAGCGATCCGAGGAAGCACTCAGTCAGGGGTTCTTACAGGGAAAATTGTGGCCGCAGGCTAGTCCGTACTTGGGGAAAACAGTGAGTTTTGGGCTGGAGACAAAGCCTCCGAAAGGTCAGCACTTTAGATGATTGAGTTATAGCCGGATTGTCAATAGAGTAGCCAGTATGCAAATGCGGAGTGCTTGAGACTTGTATAGTCCACTCATCAAGCTGCCTGCGCGGGGCAGGGGATCTTTTGTAAGTAGCCTGTATACTTAATGCGGTACTTGCCTTGAGGTCTCCTTAAGCTGCATTCGGCAATGACTGGCCTGCCTAGATTGGGATGTGAATGGTTCGGCTGTTGTCGGCCACGCCTGTGTGCATGCTTGTCCGGGGGCCTCGCAAGCATGTGGAGAGGAATGGGTACAGAAGGCCAAATTATTGATATCAAATGATATCTTAATATCCCACAAGCTCGGGCTAGAAACAGTGGTAACAGTTCATAATATTCAATAGAGGAATCCATAGCTCATCTTCAAAGGTTTTATTAAATAACGCAGTAAAACCGTCGGCCCCGGTTGCTTTCTTTGTCTTTAGTTTCACGATTGCTTGATTTAATTCTTGTGGTGAAATTCTCTGATCTAGTTCTTGCTTCTTAGTTTCTGATATTTTAGGTATCTTTTCCTTCTCCAAGTATCGCTGTATCTTCCCATTTTCGTCGCTTGGGTTAGAATTTTCTTTATATAATTCTGTATAGTGTTTCTCAAAGTTTTTAATAATTTGCTTCTGATCTGTTATTGTCTGTCCTTCATTTCTTATTTGGGCTATAGTATTCTTTTCTCTCCTTTTTCTTAATTTATATGCCAACCACTTACTTGGTTTATTTGCGTATTCAAAATCCCATTGTTTGGTATATTTTAGTTTCATTTCAATTTCTTTAGATGATAGAATACCTAGTTGTTTCTGTATGACTGTCATGAGCCCAGCTGAGCATGCTGCCGACTCATACGGGGACTCTGAGTTAGACGGGGAACCCCAGCCGGGGGTGGATCCCTGGGAGGGGAGGGGGATCCTGCAGAGGCAAGGGAGGGGCCTGCCAGCGACCCCACAGCGGTCCCCGAGCCAGTACCTGCAGCAGATGAGACCAGTGCTTCGGACTCGACAGAAGCTGCTGTCCAGCCCAGAGTTTGCTGCAGACCCTCCCCCCACGTTCCTCCAGAGGCGGCGAGAGAAGGAGGCGGTTCCCAGATCAAAACGCTTGCAAGAGAAGCGTCTGAAGTCTGAGGGCCTTCAGCTGTGAGCTGGGCCAACGGACGCTTGATCAGCCCAGCTGGGTTAAGGACTATGTATTTAAGTCAGACACTGGGGGGAGTTGGGCACGGGGCAACAACCGTCTTCCATCCGGGAAATCTGCATCCTGTATTTTCCATTCCAGGCCAATCCTAGCTGTTGAGTTTGCTGCCTCTTTTCGTTTGGGTGATGTAACCTGTTGTTTATTTTACTACTTATTACTAAAAGCCATACACTTTGGCTCCTGCCTCCATTTTCTGCTTAAGCCGCCGCCTGACATTGACAAAGACTTTAATATTGTTTTGTGTTCTTTTATCTTGCAGGTCTTTCTTCAAACATTCTTCTTTCTTCTTCAGTTCAGCTATTAACTTTGTCTCCTGTTGCCTCCTATTTTTCCTTAATATAATACTTTTTTTTAAAGAAAAAAAACCCTTTTATATAGGCCTTTGCTGAATCCCAAACTATATGTACTGGCGTCCCTTTATCTAGATTATTAGCAAAAAAGTTCTTTAGTTCATTTTTCGCTTCGGTAACTATCTTTTCATTTTTTAATAACCGATCATTCAACTTCCATGCATAAACTCTTCTATTATTTTTCAATCTCAGACATAAGGGACTTTGATCTGAGATGGGTCTTGGCAATATTTATTATTTCAACTTCTGTGTGCTCCTTGACTCGGCCTGACCCCGTAAACATAGGGTTCAAGATCTCGCTACGTTACCCTGCCTCTCACATTGCTAGCCTGTGCTCTTGGCTAATTTCCCCAACTTATATAATTGAGAGCCATTTAGGTGTCCCTCTCAGGACCCCCAGAAATCAGGGTAACATCTATATATCTTTATGTATTTTATATATGCAGTCAGTTATTTATATATGCTAAAATATAATGTGATAAATATATTTCCCTCTATGTCAATTTCTGAAATTCAATCAAGGAGATCAATTTCTTACAGGTAACAAAATCTACATATCAATTTCTTACAAATAATAAGCTCTTGTATATCTTTGTATTCCTTATATTCGCCTAATGAATTAATATCCTTAAAATTCTATCTTACTTATTTTACTTATCACACTGTCAGTATTAAATCTGCTTAGGTTTTATTCTGTCTCCAAAATCCTCTATATAAAAATTCACATCATCTTCACCAAGGAGGGCACAGTTAATTCCCTATATAACACTCTCAAAACACAGTCACTTTGTTTGCTTTTCTTGTAACAAAATACACGTTGTCAATTCAGGTGACCTTGGGAGGAGACACAGAGGCTAAATAACCTAAATGAAAGGAAAGGAATGGCTCTTATCTGCTACTGCCCAAGGTCATTACAGACTTAGTAAGCCAGAAAAAATTGAAAAAAAAAGAGAAGAAAAAGTAGCTTAAATAAATATTAATATTAGCAATAAACACTTTAAAAGGTTCTATTTTATGTCAATTCATAGAAATAACAATGATGCTCCAAGAAAAGGAAAGAAAAGAGAAAAGAAGTCTCTAGACAGTATTAAATTTTAGACTTCTTTCAGTCCGTTTACCAATCCTTCCGTCCAGTCCCCACGTTTCTAGTCGCACCTCAGGATCTTTAATTTTGGTGTCATAAATATTACTGGTGGACATATATCATCAATAAAGTCCGTAAAAAATATATGAAGGTGTATTGTAAATATCACAAGTAAAGATATATTTTCAGTGTCACCAATAGAGATGTTAGTTCATTGGAAATGTGTTTCTATAGATTCCTTCTCAACAGAAAAAAAAAAAGCGGGAGACAGGCAATAGTTGGTTGGAATAATTGCAGTCTGTCCTCACTAATTAACCTCTAGTTCACAGACAAAATTCCTGTCTCTCTCTCTCTCTCTCTCCGATGTTAATACTTCTTTCACGTTGCTTCTGGAGCTCTTAATTACTGTTCCACAGTGTAGACTCCACTTAATATTTGCTAGTTTCACAAAAATCTCATCTCTGACAGTCTATTCCAATCTCTTGACTATAAAACCAGATCAAGTTCGACAATATGGAGCACAATTTATTTCCAGGATGCTACTATAAATCTCTCTCAACTCTGAGTAAAGGAGAAGACAAGAGGAGAGAAAAAAGAAAAAAGGAAAAAGAAAGCCTCCAAATAATTTTGCCAGGGTAGGAAAGCACTTACAGTCTTAAAATTAGTAATGAGCCATGGCTGTCTGGTTTCCAGTTTGGCAGTGCTTGTTGCCAGTCGTTGGCAGCATTTAGCAAGGCTGGGCTTCACTCAAATCACCCTCAATCCCTTCCATGTCTCGATCGAACATAGGTTCCTTGTTCCTTCAAAAATAACTTCGACACTGGGATCTAAAGGTAGAAAAAGGAGCTGAATCCCATAGATCCTTCCTATACTAGAAGAATCGGTGCATTGGTCCTCTGAAACCTTGCCAAGCCGATTGTCCTGCAGCAGCTCGCTTGCAGGATGACCTATCGCGTCGCCATCTTTCTTCCTCTCCCCAGGGCACTAACTTCATGTACTTTGACCCAAAGCATTTCTGCATCCCTTGTGTCATCTTTATTTTAGTTTCTCTGAGTATCTCACTTAACATAGTGCAGGTGCCTTTGGGGCATTCTCCCCCTTCCACCAGTCTATTTCATAGAATCATAGGGTTGGAAGAGACCCCAGGGGCCATCCAGTCCAACCCCCTGCTATGCAGGAACACACATCAGAGCACTCCCAACAGATGGACATCCAGCCTCTGCTTAAAAACCTCCAAAGAAGGAGACTCCATCACACTCCGAGGCAGCATATTCCACTGCTGGACAGCTTTGACTGTCAGGAAGGAAGCTGGGTCAAGAAAACAAGTTCTCTTATTTTCTGAGGATGAACTAAAATGTATCTTCTTATTCCTCTCCCCTTTAGTCCCAACAGATATCTCAACTCAAAACTGCATCAAGAATTAAATCTGAGTCCCAGAAGGAGATAGTGTTGACTGTAGGTTGAAAGGAAGGCATGCCCTCTCTACACTGTGTGTGTGTGCTTGTCCATCTGTAGATGCACAAGCACTTTTTTTTAGAGGGTCAGGGTACTTTCTTCCTGTATGTTTCTAAGTGAAGTGCTGTATGGCGAAAATCTGATGTGATGTAAGTGGTTTAGAAGCTCAAAGCTTTGTGGAACCCTCCATCTAAATGTAGTCGAAGGTCACTATGCTTGTGATCAAGAACAGGAATCTTGAGACAATTTTCAAAGACAAAATTTTACTGATATGCACTAAAGGTCATATCAATAAGACTTCAGGAAAAACCCATCATTATAACTGTAATTCAAATTTATTCTCCAACTACAGAGGCAGAAGAAGAAGAAATGGAAAGAGTCTATGCAGGAGTCCAGGAGAAAAATGATCACTCACCAAAACAGGACTTGCTAATGGGTTTGGAATGCAAAAGTAGGGAACAGAACAGAATCAACAATTGTAGGGAAACGTGGCCTACCTGGGATCAAGAAATGAAGCTGGAGACCAACTGACTGAATTTCTCAAGGCCAACAGTTTGTTCATCACAAACACATTCTTCAGCCAATCCAAGAAGTGACTGTATACCAGAGCTTTCCAAACTTTTCATGGTGGTGACACTTTTTTTTATATGCATCATTTTGCAACACAGTAATTCAGTTTTATTAGCAAACTGGAAGTAACCAGAGGCATTTCTAGAGTGGAAAAAGGCAGTTCCCCTGATCCTGGCCTGCTGCCGTTGCCCTCACCAGAAAAGGCCTCAGCAAGAGCAGCAGCAGAGGGAAAGGCAGCCCTCTCCCACCCAGTCCTTGCCTGCTGCCATCATTCTTGCCAGGGAAAGTGTTACCCTGATTTCTAGGGTCCCATAGGGGACACCTTAATGTGCTCCACATATGGGGAATGGAAACTCGACAGGGCACAAGCAATAGCAAAGCGAGAGGCAGGGTAACCTAGCAGGGTCTTTTTACTCAGTTTTTACGGGGTCAGGCCAAGTAAAAAACCAAACAAAGATATCCAATAAATGATTTTATTGAATGAAAGTCTCGCGCATCAACACAATCACTCACACATTCACTCAAGACCTATTAAGTAGCAAAGAGTGGAAACTGGATAGGGGAAATACAGAAGGGATTGTAGCAGGGGTGATACTGCACCTTTTCCTGAAGTCCTTGGTCCAGGAACAAGAGCGAACAAAGTAGAGCTCAGCACGGAGAGGGCTGAGGGGATTACTCGACTGATGGAGAAATGGTCTGCTGGTATGACTGGGAGTTATCCAAAGAAACTCTCAAAAACTGGGACTGTTTGTAGGGGAAAATGTACCCTGAGGGCAAATCCTCTCCTGAGGAGAACAATGGGTGTTGCAGCGGAGAAGAAGCTCCACAATGGCAACTCCTTTTGCACAATGGGATTACGAGGTGTTGCCAAAGTTTCAGGATCTTCAGTTGCATTGGGTTGTAGTGTGAATTTATGTAGATGGTCCTTGCTTGATATGATTTTCTGATATTGGTGCTCAACTTGGGGAAAGCACACTAATCCCCTCAAGTTGGCTTCTCAGAGGCTACGGGGGGGGGGGGTTTGCACATCTTGAGGTCTCCTGGGGCTACATGACAGGGGATTGTACTGACCTGACCTGGTTTTCCATTGTTCGACCGTTGCTGCCTATGTGCTCATCCAGGTGACCTCTCTGGCATGTTGAATCATATTTAAAAAATTGTAGACCCCGGGACAGGGTTTACCAGTGAGGTAACAAAAGGCCCCAGTGACAGCGGCGGCAGAGGAAAAGGCAGCCCCCTTCCACCTGGTCCTTGCCTGCTGCTATTGTTCTTGCCAGAGAAAGGCCCCAGTGAGAGTGATAGCAGGGGGAAAGTCTTGAGTGGGGGGTCTTTCTTGGCCGGGAGGTGACATACCAACACACTAATGTGTCGCAACACACCATTTGGAAATCCCTGCCGTATACAGTGGCCCCTCGGGGTGCAGAAAAGATAAGAAAGATTAAAAGATTTTAATAGCATATTACTTACACAAACATTGCCCCTCCATAATTAAATTCAAGATTCAAAAGCCTACCTAAATAAAAAATGCCTTCACCAGCCAGAAGAAAGAGAGCAGAGAACAGGCTAACTGGATCTCCCATGGAAGGGAGTTCCACAGTGTGGGAGCAGCCACAGAGAAGGCTCCCTCCTGAGTCCTTACCATCTGCACCTGCAAAGCTGGTGGGACTGAGAGAAAGCCCTCCCCTGCATATCTTAAGAGCTGTGCTGACTTGTATAAGGAAATACGGTCTTTCAGATAGTCTGGACCCAGGCCATTTAGGTCTTTAAAGAGCAAAACCAGCACTTTCAATTCCACCCAGAAACAGACTGTTAACTCCTCTGTTAAAACAATATAACTGTTTTAACAGAGGAGTCACATGATTCCTGTAGCTAGCCACAGTCAGTAGCCTGGTTGCAATGTTTTGGACCTGCTGAAGTTTCTAAACAATTTGCAAAAGCAGCCCCACGTGAAGTGCGTTACAGTTGTCCAAACAAGATGTAATCGAGGCATGTGTCACTGTGTTACCCTGTGTACTGGGGGTCCCGGGAGGGACACCAAAATGTGCTCAACTAAAGGTGGGGAAAATCAGCACTGCTTAGCGTTACGAGAGGCAGGGTAACATAGCGAGATCTTGAACCCTATGTCTACAGGGTCAGGCCGAGTCAAGGAGCACACAGAAGTTGACGCAATAAATGATGTTTTATTACAAACACAAGCAAAACAGTGTGTGCGGCACACTCACACAAGATAACTAAAGAAATAAAGGTTTGAGTGGTATAGCGGGATTTTTAGAGGAGTCGCTGGTTTGGGTGATACTTCACCTGTCCTGAAGCCCGGAAAAATAGAGAGCGAGGCTGGGGTGCGATGTAGCTCAGCACGTGGCGCTGAGGGGAGGCTCGCTAAGCAAAACAGCAGCAAGGCGGTATGAAACTCAGGAGCAATCCGAGGAAGGTCTCGGAATCAAGGGTTTTTATAAGGAGAATGTGACTGCAGGCTATGCCGTACTTGGGGTAAAACATTAGATTTGGAGTTGGAGACAAAGCCTCCAAAAGGTCAGAATCTGAATGATTGAGTTATCGTAGTGGTTCTCAATAGAGTAGCCAGTATGCAAACGCAGAGTAGTTGGGTATTGCATAGTTTACCCATCAAGCTGCCAGCGCGGGGCAGAGGATCTTTTGTAGGTTGCGTGCATACCTAATTAGAGTGCTTGCCTGGAGGTCTCCTAAAGAGCGAGTCGGCTATTTTCTGGCCTGCCTGTATTGTCTAGGAATATTATGGCGATAATCGGCCAAGCCTGTATGCGTGCTTGTCCGGGGACCTCGCAAGCACGTGGAAGGGAATAGATAAGTGAAGCCAAATTGTGATATCAAAAGGATATCTTTTAATATCCCCAAAGCTCGGACTAGCCAGGGCAGTAACAACTATAGCCAAATCTATCTTCTTGAGGAGCAGGCACAGCTGGCACACTAGTTTTATTTGTGTAGATGTTCTCTTGACTACAGCTGAAACCTGGGCATCCTGACTTAGATCTGAGTCCAGGAGCACACCTAAACTGTGATCCCAAGATTTCAGGGGGAGTATAACCTCATTTAACATAAGCTGAATCTCTGTTGCATGATCAGGCCCTCCAACTGACCAGGAGTACCTCTGTCTTGTCTGGATTAAATTAATTTGTTCACCCTCATCCAGTCCATTACTGACAGCAGACACTGGTTTAGTGTAGAAACAGCTTCCTTGGAATCAGAGAGATAGAGTTGTATGTCAGTATGTTCTTGATGAATCCCAGTTGTTTCATGTAGATGTTAAATCACATGGGGGAAAGAAACCCAGCCCTGAGGGACACCACAGGATAGTGGTCAGGGTGTCAAACAGGACTCCCCCAGCACCATCCAGGAATGCTAGGGCTGGGAGGCCACCACACTCTCCAATACCAAACCCAAAAAGGGGATATTAGAGACCGGTTGATAGTTCTCCAGTAAGGTGGTATCCAGGGATGATTTTTTTTCAATAGTGGCTTCAATACAGCCTCTTTTAGAAGAGGTGGAAACTCACCTTGCTGTAGGAAAGCATTCGCTACTCCCTTTACCCAATCTGCCAGTTGCCTCAGGCTGCTTTCAACAGTCAGAAAGGGCATGGGTCCATAGAATCATAGAGTTGGAAGAGACCACAATGGCCATTGAGTCCAAACCTCTACCATGCAGGAACACACACTCAAAACACCCCCAGCAAATGGCCATCCAGCCCCCAAAGAACATGACTCCACCACACTCTAAGGTAGCATATTCCACTGTTGAACAGCTCTTAGCATCAGAAAGTTCTTCCTGATGCTTAGGCGAATTCTTGTTTCCTGTAGTATGAATCCATTGCTCTGTTTACTAGTCTCTGGAGCAGGAGAAAACAAGCTTGCTTCATCTTCAACATGACATCTCTTCAAATATTTAAATATGGCTTTCATGTCACCTCTTAACCTACTTTTCATCATACTAAACATACTTGGCTCCCTAAGCCGTTCTTATAGGGCATGGTTTCCAGACCCTTCACCATTTTCATCACTCTCCTCTGGACACATTCCAATGTATCAATATCCTTCTTGAATTGTGGTGCCCAGAAACTAGACACAGTATTACAGATGAGGTCTAACCAGAGCAGAATAGATTGGTATTATTACTTCCCTTGATCCAAACACTATTAATCCAGCCTAGAATCACATTGACTTTTCTAGTTGCTACATCACACTGTTGACTCACGTTCATTTGTGGTCCATTAAGATTCCTAGATCCCTTTCACATGTACAGTTTTCAAGCCAGGTGTCACCCATCCTATACCTGAGCATTTCATTCCTTCTTAAGTGTAGTACCCTACATTTCTTCTTGTTAATATTCATTTTGTTAGATTGGCCCAGCTCTCCAATCTGTCAAGGTCAATTTGAAGTCTCAGTTTGCCCTCTGGGGTAGTAACTATCCCTCTCAGTTTGGTGACATGTGCAAATTTGATAAGCAAGGCTTCTACTCCATCATTCAAGTCATTGATGAAGATGTTGAATAGCACTGGGCCCAGGACAGAACCCTGTGGCACCCCTAGTCACTTCTTTCCAGGATGAAGAGCCATTCGTGAGCATCCTTTGTGTTCAGTCGGTGACCCAATTACAAATCCACCTAACAGTAGCCCTGTCCAACCTGCATTTTATTAGCTTCTTTGCAAAAATGTCATGGGGAACTTTGTCAAAGGCCTTACTGAAATCAAGATATGCTATGTCGACAGCATTCTCTTCATCTAACAAACACATAACTCTATCATAAAAAGAGATAAGATTAGTCTGGCATGACTTATTTCTGAGAAATCCATGTTGACTTTTAGTGATTGTAAAAGGTGAAAGATTTATACGATCTGAAGAGAAACCAGAGTATGATGTGAGGATGTGAGGGCGATCTGGCTATGACATCTGTCACCCCATTGATCGCCAGGGTTGATTCGACTTTTAGTGATTACAGCATTGCTTTCTAAGTAAATACAAACTGACTGTTTAATAATTTGCTCTAGGACCTTTCCTGGTATTGATGTAAGGCTGACCGGTTGATAATTATTAGGGTCCTCTTTTTTCTCCCCCTTCTTGAAGATGGGTGTGACATTTGCCCCCCCTCCAGTCTTCTGGGATTTCTGTTTTCCAAGAGTTCTCAAAGATTATTGTGAGTGATTCTTTTTTTTTTTAAAAAAAAAATCTTTATTAATATTTTTTAAAGACAAACAAACACACAGACAGAAATAATGATATGGACACAGTATAACAAATAAATGTCTCTCAAATAGCATCCTGAAAAAAGAAAAAAAAAGGAAAAAAAGGAAAAAAAGGAAAAAAAGAAAAAGAGAAGAGACAAAGAAGAATGAAGGGAGACATTTAGTATGGAGGTATTGGAAAAAAAAGATTTCTATTGATCCCACCTCCTATCTCCAAACTATAGACACAACTATAGATAGAAAAACATTAATACAAGTTAATACAAATATATTAAAAAGACTTCCCATCCTCTTTTTCTGTAAGTTCCAGAATTAAATCTATTTTACTGTCTCCTTCCAAATCGCTATTACTTATTTTGTTCTCTACTATTACCACTCCTATCCTATTTTACAAATCCTACAGTCACTAAGTCCCTATTTTCAATCCTCACATGATCCGTGAAAGGTTTCCAGGTATTCAGAAATGAATCTATTGTATCCCCCTTTCAATAATGTTGTGAGTTTATCCATTTCTGCCAAATCTATTAACATAATCATCCATTCACTTTAGTTTTGGTATCTATTTTTCCAATATTTTGCATATATAATTCTTGCTGCTGTTATCATTTATCTAATCAGATTCTTATGCTCTCTTTCCTCTTTATCACTCCTATTTATTATATTTAATAGACATAATTCCTGTCTTGGTATTATTTTTTCTTTTAATATCTTTTGCATAGTGTCTCCTATTCTTAGCCAAAAGTTTTTAGCTTTTTTACATTTCCACCATATACGATAGTAAGTTACAACCTGGTTTCTACATTTCCAACATTTATTTTTAAGATTTGTGTACATCTTAGCTAATTTCTCAGGGGTGAAATACCATTTATATAACATTTTATAAAAATTCTCTTTCAAATCATTACAACTAGTAAATTTTAGCCCCTTTATCCAAGTGTCCTCCCATTGTTCCAAGTCTATATTTTGCCCTATTTGTTGAGCCCAATAAATCATTGATTCCTTTATTTGTTCTTCTTCTGTATTAAATCTTAATAACAATTTATACATATTAGCAATTAGATGATAATCTTCTCCTAGCAACAATTTTTCAAATTCCATTTCTGCTCTTTCAAAATCAAATTTTATCTTATCCTCCTTATATTTCTCCCTTAATTGGTAATATGTTAGCCATTACAATTTAAATCCTTCCTGTTCTAGACTTTGCATATCTTTGATTTTCCACCCCTCACTTTCTTTCCTCAATAAGTCTCTATATAGAATCCATACCTTCTGGCTTCCCAATTACCTTCTATATGTTGCCTCTTGCGGTGATAATCATCCTGGTATCTTCCTTCCTAACCTTTTCTTGCATTTCTCCCACACTTTAAATAAATTTCTTCTTATAATATGACTCCTGAATCCCGCATTTACTTTTATTTTATCATACCATAAGTATGAATGCCAACCAAATTTAAGTTTGTGGCCTTCTAATTCCAATAATCTTTTATTCGTTAATGCTATCTATTCTTTTAATCATACTAAGCAAGATGCTTCAAAATATGTTTTTAGATCTGGTAACCCTAGTCCTCCACATTCTTTTACATCTATTAATACTTTCCATTTTATCCTAGGTCTTTTCCTTTGCCATATAAATTTAGAAATCTCTTTATGCCATGCCTTGAAGGGGGAATTTGAATAAGCTATTGGGATTGTTTGAAACAAATATAACATTTTAGGTAGTACAATCATTTTAATTACTTCTGTTCTCCCAAGCAAAGATAAATTCACCTTTTGCCATTTAAGATCCTTTTTAATATTTTCCCATATTCTAACACAATTATTTTCACATAATTGTTGATTTTTTGATGTTATAATTATTCCCAGGTATTTTGTTTTCTGAACTATTTCGAATCCTGTTTTCTCACAAAGCGCATCCTGTTCCTCCTCCTTCATATTTTTTAGTTATAATCTTCATTTTATCAATATTCACTTTAAAACCTGATACCATCCCAAATTCTTTTAAAGCTATATTCAATTGATCTATACTATTCAGTGGGTCTTCTAGTGTAAAGACAACATCATCCACAAATATTTTTAATTTAAATTCTTTTTTTCTAATTTTTATACCTCTTATTTCTTTATTATTTCTCACTATTCTACTTAGGCATTCTATTAATAAGATAAACAACAATGGTGATAGTGGGCAGCCTTGTCTTACACCTTTTTCAATATTTAAGTATTCAGATATATTTCTATTCATTATTATTTTTGCCTTTTGTGAGGAATGAATTGTTCTTATCCAATATATAAAGTTTTGTCCCATAACCATTAGTTCTATTGTTTTGAATAAAAATGACCAATTCACATTATCAAATGCTTTTTCTGCATCCATATCAATGCTCCTTTAATTTCATTGTGATAAGTTAAATACTCTATCACATCTAATACCACTCTAATGCTATTCCAAATTTGTCTTTTCAGCAAAAAACCATTTTGTATTCTTGTAATATTATTTTTAAGCTATTAGCTAGGATAATTGTAAAAATCTTATAGTCTTCATTTAGTAATGATATATATCATTTAGTAAGTGATATTTCTTTCTTTAATTTTTCTTTTTGTAATTCTGTAAATTTTGGTATCACCAAGTCACTAAAATGTGAATTTATTTGATATACTTGTATTAATTGTTTAGCTAGGTATTTAGCTAGGTATTCCTGTACTACTTCTTTGGCTATTCTGTGCTGCATTTCCCCCCCTTCCTCACCTCCTCCCCACCCCCCAGGTTGAGTACTTCTATCCTTTTGGGAGAAAGCTGAGCAAAGAAGGTGTTGAGTAGTTCTGTCTTCTCTCTTCCCTCTGTTAGTAATTGGTAATTGTTAGTAATTGGCACAGCGACCCTATCATTACCTTGTTTTTCTTTTTGCTGAAGACATAGCTAAAAAAGCCCTTTTTATTGTTTTTAATGTCTCTGGCAAGGCTGAATTCATTCTGCGCTTTAGCTTTTCTGACCTTCTCCCTACATATCCTGGCTATTTGCTTGAATTGCTCTTTGGTGGTTTCACCATTTTTCCATTTCCTGTACATGTTTCTTTTAACACTTAGCTCAGCTGAGAGTCCTTTAGTCAACCATTCCGGTTTCTTTAGAGACCTGCCATTTTTCCTCCTTATTGGCACAGTTTTCAATTCTGCCTTCAGTATCTCACTTTTAAGAAACTCCCATCCATCATGAACACCTTTCTCTTTCAGTATTCTTGACCATGGAATTTCAGGTAGTAACTCCCTAAGTTTACAGAAACCAGCTTTTTTAAAGTTTAGAATGTGTTTCTGGCTATACTGAGCTTCTTCTTGCCACTGAATGACAAATTCCAATAGAGCATGGTCACTCCCCCCTGAGGATCCTGCCATCTCCATTAACAAGGTCATCCCTGTTGGTCAGGATGAGATCTAAAATACTTGATCCCCTTGTTGCCTTTTCCACCTTCTGGACTATGAAATTGTCTGCAAGGCAAGCGAGGAACCTGTTGGACCTTACAGTCTTGGCAGAGTTTGATTGCCAACAAATATCAGGATAATTGAAATCTCCCATTAACACTGCATCTCTCCTTTTTGAATGTGTGGTCATCTGCTCCAGGTAGGCATCATCCAACTCCTCAGACTGGCCTGGAGGCCTGTAGCAAACCCCCACAATAACATCTCTATTGTTTTTCGCTCCCTCAATTCTTACCCAGATGCTCTTGACCTGGCTTCCTGGATTTAAGTCATGAATCTTAGGTAGGATGTTTAGGTAGGAGTTTGGAGAGGAGAGGAAGCAAGATAAACAAAGAGAGAACAAGGGTTATGCAACAAGGTAAGAGTGTAAGCAGGAGTTGCAAGGAGGGAGAGGAACTAAAGGAGGAGAGAAAAAGGTACGTAGCCAAAAGTTTCTGGGGAGGAAAGGAAAAACAATATATCGGAAAGTGGAAAGGAGGGAGAGGAGGGAAATTAAGAAGAAGGAATCAATTGCAAAGCTGAACGGAAGAAGAAAGAGATTCATACCATTAAAAAAATGGTGTAGTAGATAAGTGTCTCAGACCAAAAAGGGATTTTTTACTGCAGCTACAACCATTTGGGATAAGGCAAGGAAGATGCCTTTTTCAGGACAAAAAGGGACAAAGCGGTAATTGTACTATATGTAGCTGTTCCTGTATGCAGTGAGCTCTGGTTTCAGGTGGAATTTGAGAGGCATTGAGAGGTGGAAGAAGAATCTAGGAGTATCCCCAGAAAGTCTATAGCAGCCACTAAATGAACTTACATAAAACTAGGCTACACATTCTGGAGACAGGTATTGTAGTTCTTTGTTCCCATTGTGGTTAAGGAGCTTGTTGCAAGGAATGTGTGCAGATTGTTACAAATACACAACAGGAAACTATCTTTTTCCTATTAATGTAGTCAAAAATGAGCTAAGTGATAAATACATTGTATAATTTCTACATTTGATGGATGGAACCATGGATGCATCTATGCCAGTCCTCCCCCAACTTGGTGTTTTCCAGATGTTTTGAACTATAACTCCCTCCATGGTTGATGGCAACTGATAAAGTACAAGACATCTGGATTTTTGAAACCATTTTCAATTTCAGTGTTTGAATTTGAATTTAAATTTAGATTTGAGTTCATTTATGAGTTTTAAATATGAATTTGAACTTTAATGTTTGCTTTAGGATTTTCATTTAAACTGATTTTAACATTTAAACTTTAACCATGTAATGTGTTTAATGTTTTTGTGTAAGTTTTGTGTTGATTCACAAAAAATGTGTTTGAAGTATAGATTCTTTACCTATTTGCATATTTTGTTACTAGTATTTATTTTTATAAATAACCAAATTGACATTGTACGAATGATAGGAGGAAAAATTAAATTCCTTCCATATCAGTCCAACGTCTGCTTTTTTAAACCTTTTTATTAAGTTTTATTATTAAAATAATAAAAGATTACAAAAAAGAGAGAAGTGCACTGTGACAGTTCATTTAGAAAATCCAAATAGAGGATCAAACAAGTAGTCTTGAACCTCATGGAAAAAGTTAGGGTTTTCTAATCTCGTCCCTTAACATCAGCTAGTAATTCAATAACTATATCATTATATTTATCTAAATGTTGAAGCATCTATCTGTTATTTCCAGTACACTTTTCCCTCTTCCTCCCTTCTACTCTTCCCTGCTCACCTCAAGAAGTGCATGATTCTCTATGTGTCAATTACTGTCTATATAATATTTCTATCTTAACACAAGTGTATTTACCCAGTGTTGACCAGGATTTTATTTTCTTATAGGTAATACTTGTTAGAAATACCTTAGGAATTACCTTACCTTACCTTAGGAATTAGATGTGGTTGAAATACACAGATTTGATATTCTGCATCTGTAATTCCCCAAACTACCTTGTCCAGTATCTGTAACTTTTCCCCATAGTCCCCAATCCAATCTGTATTCAGAGTTGTTAACAAACAGAGATTTGATTCCTGAGGGAATACACTATCCTCCTCCTCCTTGCTGTTGGTCCTCATCTGTATAGCAACCGGCCTATTCCAATACTTGTAACTCATCCCCATATTCTCCAATCCAATCTGTATTCAGAGTTATTAACATACAGAGGTTGGTTTCCTGAGGGAATACACTGTCCTCCTCCTCCTTGCTGCTGGGCCTTGTCTCCATAGCAACTGGCCTGAGGCCCAAAAGCTCTCCAGCTGAGAGTTCTAAAGGCCTCTCCTTGAACTGCCAATTCCAGGATTCCATAGAATCTTCACAGCCAGCCAATCATAGGAGGTCTTCTTGCCTCACACAGCCAATTGTATGAGATCTTGGCCTGCCTGATGCAGACAAACAAACTTACAAACTTTGACTTTTATATAGTAGATAGTATTGTTCACTCTTTTGCTATTGTTATAAGTTAGTCTCTTCAGGACTGAGGGGAAAAAAAATTAATAAATGACCAAACAACCAAAAGTTAACCAATTACTCTAAGCAATCTAACAGTGTGACTATAGATATCAACTTCAATAAAAAAGTTCATTTCTGCAAAAAGAGATTAATATTAAATAAATGGCAGTTTATACATGAAATTATAATCAGATTCTACATAAACTGAATATTGAAGCTTGCAATCCCTTATTATGTCTGTATGACCATATAAATATATCACAAAAAGAAAATTTGATTAAAAATAAAAATTAGTAGATAGATAATAATTATACCTTCAGTTATCCTTCTGATTTTCTATAGCTAAAATTCCATTCTTGCCCCAGCAAGATTCTCCAACTGGATTTACCATATTCTAATCATTTAAAAATTGGTTAGTTGTCATGTCTCTCATAGAAATCACAATTTTATCCAGTTCAGCTATTTAATAAAGTTTAATAGCTCAGCCTTCAGGTTTTGGAATTATGGTCTACTTCCATGTTTGCACAAAACACAATCTTACAGGCATGATCAGGTATAATAGTATCTTTTTTTTGCCATTGTTTAACTACGGTAGACAATCTATCATGTTTAATAAATACATCTCCTGTGATAACAGGAAATTAGTCTTCAGTGTAGTGACAATTGTGTCATGTATCTTGTTCCAGAACTATTTTGCCTGTTTACAACTCCACCAAATATGGTAAAATGTTCCCATTCTCATCACACTTCCAAGTATCTTTTCTATTACCGCTCATCTTAGAAAGCTGGGAAGGGGACAGATACCATCTGTGGATCATTTTATAGTAATTCTCTCTTAAACTTGCAGGTTTTATCAAAGACCATGTCAGTGTCCAAGATTTCTCCCTTTGTTTTAGTGAGATCGAATGGCCAATATTCTGGACCCATTTTATCATAGCATCTTTAACTGTTTCCTGTTCCAACTCCAAATTAATAAGAATTTTTTAAGTTTTTCCCACCCTGTGTTTTACATCTAGTTTCATTATTTTATCAAAATCCTTTTTGTTTATTTCAACTCCTTCCCCTTTCTTATCTAATTTAAACTTTTCTAAGAGTTGCCTCTGTAGCAGCCAATGGGAGGTGAATCACACCTGGAAGACATTAGGTTGGGAAATCTCGTCTTCTGTGCTTGCTTGACTTGTCTGCCTTTCTGAGTCTGCTCTCCTTAATTGATGCATATCACTAAAGATTCTTCTCCACTTATTGTATTAACTCATTAAGCAACATGTGTGAACTGGACATGAATTATGGGCAGTTTGGACAGGAAGCAAGAAAAAAAAGCAAATTAGTCATACTCTGGATCTAACCACATAAGATAAATAAAGTAGGGAATGTCATTGTTCTTTGATTTAAAGAGGTTCAAAATGAATGTTGCTAGATGGAGTCTGAGGAAGGAGAAAATATACATTACATAGTCTTTAGTATTTGTGTGTCTGGGCATATGCACTAGAGTGAAGATGGTGTCTACATTTCTTCTTCCTCAGAAATATCCTTTCCCAATCCCAATCCCATGCGTATATGTGCTGGAAACCCCAAAACACTCTCCTACTTGATTTATTACATTTCTTTCCTACCATAGGACATTTTCTTATTAGGTATCCATTATTTTCACTCAAATGATTGGTGAGTGGAACCTTCTCTCTACATACAATCTTGACATTTTTATTGAGGCAAAAAAAGATGAATATAGCTTTGCCAAAGGAAAAAAAATTACAGACACTGCTGCTGGTCAGAAGTTCATTTCTAGATGTGAAAAATTGGACTTTTAAATTTAAAAGGGAGAGGCGGCTGGAGTTTATTTAAACAGTATGTAGCCATTCTGAATTCTTCTAGAGGGTGACCTTTCAAATTTTGTGATAGCAACAGTGTGTTCCTTGCAAACAAATTCTTCAGGCAACCAAACAGATGGCTGTATACATGGACATCACAAGATGACCAAAAAGGAAATTGAATATATTATGGAACTGGAAGGAGAAGATGGAAAATCTCCATATGCTCTGCAAAAACAAGACCAGCAACAAATTGTGACAGAGATCATGTACTCTTAACTTCACAGATTAGAGTAAAGCTAAAGAAGCACACTAACTCAATTGTTGCACCAAATTACAGTCTAAGGAACATCTCCAAAGAATTCAAAGACTTTTTGAAATGCTAAGCCTAATTGACCAGGAGCGAGGATGTTGTCAAAAAAGACTGTAAAAAGATACTATCTGCAGGAAAGAAAGAAAGAAAGAAAGAAAGAAAGAAAGAAAGAAGGAAAGAAGGAAAGAAGGAAAGAAGGAAAGAAGAGCATCATTGGATGACAAGTGAAACTCCACAAATATTATTTCTTGGGAAAGGTGCCACACGCCTCCAATTTGGTGAATTTAGAAGGATGAAATACAGGTAGTTAGAAATATGCTTAGGAGAGAGGGTTGGGGTGAGCTGTTTTACCTCCATTATGTTCATCAGCCAAGCACATGGTGGGATGGTCAATCTACTAAAAATGTCACCAATTAAATTTACAAACAAGGGGAAAGAAAGAAAACAAACAAAAGAACTTCTAACAAACACACATGTGGGATACATCACAATATGCAAATATCACTCCAGTGACTGAAGCATCAGAATTCAAATACAATAGAATTCAAATGAAGGAATAGTGAAGTTCAATTGGGAAATGCTCCTTCAATAGAAGCAAACAGGAAAAGTCATATGCGGGCAATTCATAGCACAGTTCATATGTTTGTTGAGTCAGAAAGTTCAATGCCTGAGATGGAGAGTGATTTCCCTCCCTTGAGTCTGAAAGAGTTCCAAAAATCAGTCTTCAGGGTGGTTGGAGGAGTAGATTTGTGAGTTCCACCCCCCTTCTATCTGGGAAAATGCGATGTCATCAGGTGGACATGCCAATGTCTTTGGGTTTTAGATTTTGTTACCCTGATTTCTGGGGGTCCCGAGAGGGACACCTAAATGCGCTCTCAATTATATAAGTTGGGGAAATTAGCCAAGAGCACAGCCTAGCAATACGAGAGGCAGGGTAATGTAGTGCGATCTTGAACCCTATGTTTACGGGGTCAGGCCGAGTTAAGATGCACACAGAAGTTGAAATAATAAATTTTGTTTTATTAAAAACACAATTAAACAGTGCAGCACACTCACACAGATAACTAAAGAAATAAAGGTTGGATTGGGATAGAGGGATTTTTAGAGGAGTTGTTGGTTTGGGTAATACTTCACCTGTCCTGAAGCCCGGTTAGAAGCGGAGAAGCTGGGGAGCGTGGATCTCAGCACGTGGGGCTGAGGGGAAGGCTCTCTGGACAAAGCAACAGCAAGGCGGGATAGAAGCCAAGAGCGATCCAAAGAAGCGCTCAAAGTCAGGAGTTTTTATAAGGAAAATTGTGACTGCAGGCTAGTTCAGACTTGGGGAAAACAATGAGTTTGGGGCTGGAGACAAAGCCTCCGAAAGGTCAGAATTTGAATGATTGAATTATAGCCAAATTGTCAATAGGATTGCCAGTATGCAAACGCGGAGTGCTTGAGCGTTGTATAGTCCGATCATCAAGCTGCCAGCGCGGGGCAGAGGATCTTTTGAAAGTTGCGTGCATGCATAATTGAGGTACTTGCCTTGAGGTCTCCTAAAGTTGTGAGTCGGCTATTTCTGGCCTGCCTGTATTGTTTTGGAATATTACGGCGATTATCGGCCGAGCCTGTGTGCGTGCTTGTCCGGGGGCCTCGCAAGCACATGGAGGGGAATGGATGTGTGAGGCCGAATTATTGATATCAAAAAATATCTTTTAACATCCCCCAAGCTCGGGCTAGCAATGGCAGTAACAATTTCTTGGTAGGCGCCTGATAGGTTGAAACAGCATACACTGGCATCTGGTAGTTTGCGGATTGGTAGGCTGGGACCAACATCTTTTCAAGGGTGGTTCTTTGGAATTCAGGGCAGAGTCATGGAGTTCCTGCATTTTGGGGAGGAAACTAGAGAGAGGGGTTGGCCGTTGGGCCCTGAGAGCTGGAATTAAGGCCACTCAGGCGCATTGGCATCATATGGAGATTCTGGGCAGTGAAGCTTCATGGGTATTGTACCCAGAGAATGGAAAACTGATGTTCCAGGGCTGCAAGCTCGTGGAAAGCAGGCATGATGTGGTGGCACTTGAGTTACCAGAGGGTCAGTAGACCAGAAAGTTGGAATGTGTAAGTCCACCATGGCTCGGATTGTGGATGGGAGTGACGGAGAGTCTCTGAAATTTTGGGAGTTGCTAGCTAAGCTAGCTGAGGCTGGGCCGATACTCCATAGTTGGGAATGCTATGAAACTGAGACAGCCATAGTACAGACATTTCCAGAAGGCTAATAAAAACAACATTTGAAGGAAAGTCACTGGCTGTTCTTGCTCAAGTGCTGGTGGTGCTGGACCTGACGAACATGAGGAGCCTCCATTCTCAGTGAACCAGAGGATCAGCTAGCCCTCTTGGTCCCAAGTTTGCACGGAAGCACCTCTTTCATCAGGCACATACTGGATTTGCTACTGTTCCTGTCTCTGGCCAGGGAAATCCTTTCCAGTAGGAGGGGAATTACTGCATAAGGTAGACATTGCCTAGACTAGGCATGGTCGTTCCTAACACAGATTGATGCATTCAGAGACCCCTGGGGGCCTTTTGGCCCCCACCTAATTTCAGTTAAAGAATAGAATAAGCCTTGGCTAACGTGGCCAATTCATCAAGGGCTCTCAATTGAATGAGCTGTTGGTGAACCTAAGATACTATGCCAGTGAGGCAGAACACTGACATAACTTGGAAGGCCAAAATTACAACAATTGGATGATAAAAGACATATTAAAGACTCTTGTTGCTTTAGGGGACCAACCAAAAAGAGACTCCCACCATAAGTGATGTCCTATATTTACAATCTCTTTTGAAATGTTAGCTTTGGCTTTGCTGTTGTTAGACACAACCATGGTGTCTTTGTCTCTGGCAGCCTTTATCTGCACCAACTGTTCTTTTAGGTCAGGGTGAGTCAAAAGTGTACGCAAAATATGTAAACTGAGCCTGAAGAACACTGGGGTAAAAGAGCTGTGTAATGAGGGAGACATGGCCATCTCTTGCAAAGTCCAAATTGGTGTTGAATAATTGATGTCACAACTGCTGATGGTTGTAACGTTGCAAAAGCATTGATTTAAAGTGAGCACCACTTGAGTTGTAAAATGTGTCCCTTTAGTGTGATGGTGTGGCAGGCTGTCCTTATGCACACACATCCTTTACCAGTATAAACAATTGCTGAATTGGTTTCTTCTGTGATCTCATAGGCACACTGGCCTTCATGGCCCTTAAGGGGCATCAGACAAGGATGATGGGGTTGCAAATCATTATGAGAACAAATAAAGCCCAGGTTTTCTTGATGTCAGCACCCTTCTGCATTAACTGTCTGCTGTTTGGGTCCGAGCACTATAGCCCAATGGTTACAATCTTTAGTATGTCTCCAAAGACTGTCTGTATTCTGGGGGAACAACTGGATGAACGGGGAGGATGGTCCTGGCAGTGATGGTAGCCATGAAAAATTGTAATTGAGTCCACCATTTACAAGGGTCTACTATGTTTCTAGTTGCATCTCCTCTTTTTGCAGTTTAAACCAAATCAATTCTCTAATTTCTTTTGGAATGTGTCCATTCTAGGTATCCCTAATTGTCATCATATTAATCGTGCGCATTTGAGGCAAAGGCTATAGACGTGTTCCAAGTACTGAAATTTGCCTCACCTGCGAGAATTAGTGAGTTCCTCTCTATTGCTAATTTGCACATTTAAGAGCAGAGAAGTAACTGAATGCTGGACATCAGACAGCATGTGGGCAGATTGCTGTAAAGGTTCACCCATATTTGCAATATCAGTAGTAACGTGGAACAACTTGTTTGCTAAAACTTCAACACTGACCACATCTAACAAAGACATGTCTGTCCTATAGAAGCAATCCAGTCTGTCCATGCCCATTTCACCCTAATGGGACTGAACATAATTTAAGCCATTCTGCCCAGCCAGCTTTGCTGGGGCATAAATAGGGTGCACGGTCAGGCCATTGTGCCGAGATATTTAATTTATGTAATCCAACTCAGATCTCTTTTAAGGAGACCATTGGTTGTAATAACATAAGTTCCCTTACATCTGACTTTAACACGTGAGAACCCACAATAGGAGACTCTGCCTGGATCAATGTGGCAGCATCCTTAATTAACAGATTGAACACAGTAGCGATCGGATGCCAATGGCCAAATTAGAGGGTGTACCTGCCTTCCTCATGAGTGAGGTTCAGGACAAGTATTCCCCTTGATTGAAACCAAATAGGTTTTTCACTTGAATTACATGCAGTTTGATTCAAAGGATGTACCAGCTCAGTGGATCACATCTATCTGAATTAGTTCATGGCATGCTCCAGTATTGCCTCTGCCATTCTGCAACCTGGACAATTTGACTTTTCCCCAATGGTGAGACCAGCTTGATTTCAGTGGGAGCTGTGTGCCCTTCAGCATTTCCAAGGAGAATGGAAAGCACAAAGGGGTTTCCAACATTCCAAACTGCGGCTATAACAATAGCACATTGCAGGCTGGAGGAGGGGTTGCTGAATACAGACTATTGAACTCCGAGGCAGCCATGCTGGGCATGTTGGGCATCGGACAACGAAGTTGGGTGATTTTGGCTTTGATCCTTCTTGACAAAAGACCTCCTCATTCCTGTTTTCAGGGTAAACACATTTGGAGACTATGTAAGTTGTAGCCAATTTGTATTCTGCAAATCAAGGCCGAATTTGTGTAAACAAATAAATGTGCTCAGGATTGGTACCATCTATTGCAGGAGAAACCTTGCACAACATTCCCTTATCTGAGAGGTGCCATGACTCAATTATGGTATAGTTTCAGGGGAAGTCTCTGTTGGAACTTCTGGCCCAAAGGGATTCAAGGAGAACTAATGGAAGGAAAAGAAAGATAGTTCTTACCATGTCCATAGATTGCAGAGCCACGATCACCGTTATCAAACTAAAAGGAAGAAATTCTACAATTTGTGATCTACAAACCTAACTACTAAAACTACAAAACTATATACATAGGGAAGAGAGATTGCTGGGCACATCTGTTCAGGTTGGCTGCCAACCCATGAAGGGTGTCAAGGCAGCTGCCTTGCTCCTTGGCTGCTCCACAGAAGAGGGGATTACCCAGTCTGAGGGCTTGTCTTTCCATTCCTTGGGAATGGCCTGCCAGTGTACTTCTGAAATTTCCAGTATGAGTGGCCATGTGCTTGTCACCTTTGTGTCAGAAGAGAGGCTGGTGGCTATCCGAAATGCCTCCTGAAGTGTCATTTGGGAGAATGGTGAGTGAGACGAAGCCATGAGTTACCTTGGCTCCTCTCAGGATCACCATGAGAAAAATGTATTGCTAGCCATGGAACGTACATGTGATCTGGTACCAGTACAGCTCTGCTGTGCTGTTTCATGCTTGAAGTCATAATCATGGAGACCTCTCCTGATGGAAAGCATGTGGGAGGAGCATGCACTGTCATAACAGATTGTGTCTGGGTAGTCCCTTTGCTAGACTCTGTTGTTTGGATTCCCAGCTGCATGAGCCATTCCTCTTGAAGACGACATGAAGAGGCTTGATTCTCTCTACCAAGGACTCAAGGAAATCCGGAGAGAATCTATGGGTGCCTAGCAGGGCTGTCACAGAGGGAACGACAGTGAGGTTTGGAAGCTTGGGATTAGCTTCTACTCTCTGTGCCCTTTCCTGGCTCTCATACACACCGGAGGTATCCTGTCTCTTGCCTACAAGAGTGATTATTTCTTCCTGGACCTTAGCCTTGTGCAAGCCCTCTCCGTGCTCTGAAAGCACCATGGTCTTGGGAGTTGGCTTTGTATTCATGGCTTGGTTGGGGTGAGGGACAATTTGCTTTGCTCCAATGTCCACTGGGAGCTCAGCAGGGGATTTTGCCCTTAAGGTCCAGATGCCCGCTTCAACCACTTGTCTTCCCCAACTGTTGGTCTTCATGTGAGCTATGACTTTTTGGGGAAGCACCTTGGACCTCCAACATCCCTAACATGTGTTGTTGGGGTATGTGCTGGGTGGTGAGATGGCATCAACTGGCTGTGCATTTCCAACATTGCTGCTCTATAGCTTCATCAGGAGTGCATTCATCAATTCTGTGGTCAGCTTCAAGTGAAACTGGGATGTCTGTTCCTGTTTGCCTCAACAGTTCCCAAACATGTCTTCATGCCTCACTGTAAACTGACCCATTAGGATCATAGCCTCCAGACTGCTGGCAAGAGTTTGATGTGTGATTCAGTTGGTTTGGTCCTTGCCATTGTCTGGGATACAAAGAAGCACTGCCTTGGCCACAGCCATTGCTGGCAATGGAGTTACCATACTGGTCACCCCAGTTCCGACTACTGGCACCACCAACAGAGTGTTCATTTCCCCCACACTCCAACCACTGAAAGGAGCTGGGTTGCCTGGGCTGCCCGCTCTGTTGTACTGAATATGCGGCCCATGGTTACTATATGTCACCATCTGGATGGGTTCTCACAAATTTTCACTTTAGTCAATAATTCAGTTAATATCTCTATATCAATGTGAGTCTTATTCCTCAAATCCTGCTATTGAACATTTACTCCATCTGGTCTCCCAGAGGGAGTTAAAATTTTCCATTCTTGTTTAAAGCCCCAATCAGATTTATTATCTAGTAATAATGTCAATTTATTTCTGCTAAGTCATATAATTTTAATACTCAATCATCCATTACTGGTATCTGTGATTCTTTCCACTTTTGAGTGTAAGTTAATCTATTGGGAAAATCTGAATGTGACATGCACAGCCCAGCCAGCTGTGTGAGGTCCTGTCCATTTGCTATAGAATAGGAGTAGGCAACAGCATTTAGCCACATTATGCCCATATCCATATTGAGGGAGCCTAACTGGTTTGCAATGGCCTTTGCTTCGGTTGCATTCCAGGGGATCCATGTTTTGACCTCCTGGACTTCCTCTTTGCCACTGGAGGCTTCTGCCTTCCTACAGGTCACTGAGTGGGTCTTGATAGGGTTGAGCAGTGCTGGCTCTTCTCAAGCAGAGACCCCCAGAATTCTATCCTAGGGCCATTACATTATAACACTTTATCGGTGACTTAGATGAGGGTGTAGAGGTAATCCTTATCAAGTTTGCAGATGACACAAATCTGGGATGGGTGATTAACACATTGGAAGATAGAAACAGAATTCAAAAGGACCTAGACAAACTGGAAAATTCGGCAGAAATTAATACAATGAAATTCAAAAGAGACAAATACAAAATTCTAGATTTAGGCTACAAAAACCAAACACACAGGTATAGGATGGGGGATACCTGGTTCAGCAGCACTACATGCAAAAAGTATCTTAGCATTATTGTTGATCATTAAGGTGAACAAGAGCCATCAGTGTGATGCTGCAGCAAATAAGGCAAATACTATTTTAGCAGCATTAATAGAACTATAGTTTCCAAATTAAGGGAAATAATAGTTACACTACATTCTATGTTGATCCGGCCTCATCTTAAGTACTGGATTAAGTTCTGGGATATTTTAAGAAGGATTTTAAGAAGGACATAGACAAGTTGAAGCAGGTTCAGAGAAGGGCAACAAGGATGATCAGTGGTATGAAGAACAAAACATAAAGAGGAAAGATTGAAGGAGCTGGGATGTTCAGCTTGGTGAAGATAAGACTATGAGGTGATGTAATTGCACTCTTTAAATAACTCAAAGACTGTCACAGAAAGGTGAGGACAGTCTTGTTCTCTGCTGCCTGAGAGGATAGTACCAAGTCTAACATTTTTTACATCATAGGAGAGAAGATTTCTAGAAGGAACCTTTTGACAGTAAGAGTGGTTCAACAATGGAACCAATTGCCTAGAGAGGTGGTGGGGGCTGCTTCTCTGGACATCTTCAAAAAGAGGCTGGACAGCCTCTATTGAGAGTCAGATCCTGGTGTGTGTGTGCGCGTGTGCATGCACATACATGCCTTCAAGTCACATGTTGACTTATGGCGACCTCATGAAGTTCACAAGGTTTTCTTATGCAATGTTGATGGTCTCCATCCAAGTACTAACCAGAGCTGACCTTGCTTAGCTTCAAAGATCACATGGGATCTCATGCCTTTAGGGTATTTAGGTCATATACTTATTTCAATATCTTGTTGAAACTACACTATGTAGTCACAGTATAGTTATAAATTAATCCCACTTCAACCTATTGAAATCTATGCTCTTAACAGTGCACAGCCATTATTGGATTGGCTAATGTCCTTGCAACTGTACACAGATGAAACAGGTAGTATTAACAGTCTGTTTTTTTTAATTTTTCATGGTATTCATGCATACCCATTCGACATAGTTCCCAGTCCAGCAGTTTTAAACGATTCTACATTGCTTCAAGCAGTCCTTTGTTGAAAGTCCAAGCTAGCTTCTACAATAGAGATATTTTGGTGTAACAAGTCCTTGTCCCAGCCACTCACACAACACTGGCCAAACATACCTTGTAATTATTTTGACTTCAAAAATAAGATTGCAGCCAAAATCCAATCAATACAGATCAGTCCTCACTGACTGTTAGAATGAAATGTTGTTGAAGTACTTCATGTTGGCTGGATTTGTTTTTAAAGCATAAAAAGATAGATGACTATCCACCACTATACACACCTGTTCCTTTATTTATTTATTTTTATTTTTTTAGCCCAAGCTGGGGTGATTCCCCACACAAAAATGGATTCTACTTCAGTAAGTATGATAAATCTTGTTCATCACCCATAATTCTGTGCACATAGCAATGGATGTTCAGATACGTTGTGTGGATCTGACTTTTTTAGTATTTGGTGAAGTGCACTGTCATTACCTAGTTATTACATGTAAGAGGCTAGTTTGTGTCTCAATTAGGCATATTTATTATCTTATTCCTCTCCAGCCCCTGTATGAAAAATCCTTATGGAAGGATTCAGTGTGCCCATGGGGAATCCTGAAGAGGAGCTGACTGCTGATTATCTTCTGTACGTGAGATACAAGAGAGTGTTCTGCTGCGGGTAATAGTTGTCGTAAAACAATGTGAGTATGGTGTCATGATATAGAAATCAGTTGGGAGCAGCTGAGGAAGTACCAATGACTTATGACAGCCTTCCTTAACCAGGCACATTCCAGATGTTTTGGTCTACAGTTCCCATTTTCTCCACTCAACATGGCCATTGACCATTATGGATTGGGATGATGGTTGGGGAAAGCTGATATAAGGAGATTTCTTTCTGCATGTAGAAAACTGTTTTCACACAACTCAGAAGAGGAAAGTGTACCTTCCAAATTATTTTGTTAGGGACACTGGTACTTTGTTATAAGGACAACCAACAGCCACAGCTTGGAGGTGAAGGGTACTTGTGCTCCAAAGCAGCAGTGTGGAAACCAGTGTTTGACTGTCTTTGTTCACATAAATGGTTTTCTATTCAGCAACTAACTGTTCTTTTGCCTGCTACTTCTCCCCCACTGTCATCTACCAGTGTAACTTGACTATGAATTGCAGTTAAAGGTGGTGAAATTTCCTGTGTCTAATACTGATGTCACCAGGAGTGGGGGATGGGGAGAGGAAACTTCCAATAATGAAAAGTATATGTTTTTAGCTTAGACTAGATCTCCAGAATTGCCCAATGCTCTGGTTTCCGCTAAGGCAATGAAGGAGTGGCTCACCAAAGAGCAAACAGCATTGAATTCCTTTATTTTCCTCCTCTGTCGTTGTGTTGCAGGAAGTTGGGGGTGAAGAGCTCAGCAACAGTGACTTTTGAACATCCTACTGAAAAATGAGCATTTTCTCAGGCTCCCTCTTACTATACGCTCCAGGATCCTCACAGGCATTTTTTACTAATGCTCTGTATGCTAAGTCCTGCGTGCTTGCTTCCTCTATTTTCTTCTTCTTCCCATGAACAAAAAAGGGGTATTGTAGATCATGATAGAAGATTGTCCTACTGATGTAGGCTTGGCTATGAAATCCTTGCTTGTGGGCAAGGTTGTGTTCTCTGAAGTTCTCACAGAAGCTGTGTGAATGTGGGATTTGGTGAGTTGTATATTGCTGGATTAGAGCAAATGGGATACAAGAAAATAGAGAATGGGATACATTGCTATCAAAGATTGCCAAAAAAGGTAAGCTGCACTTCTAAATTAATCACATTTTAAGTTGGCTGTTCAATGATTTTAAACAGTGAATTAATTAAAAGTAATGGACCAGTTGCATACAGAAGATCTCTGTGCTTTCTATAAATGTAGCAGAGTTTTCATGTTCAGGGGCAGTGTATCTGAGTACTGCCTGTTGGTGGAAACAAGCCAGGGGGGAAGGGGATCACCTTCATGTCTTGCCCAAGCATTCGGCTTGCTTCTGTTTCAGACAAAATACTGGAATGCTGGATGCTCTTTGGCTAGATCCAGTAAGGCAGTTCTCATATTGGTGTTACCTAGTGTGACTAAAAACTAGCTGTGAACAAGAAAATTAATGTGCAAATCTAGCTCCAAGATAAATGCTGGTGGGTTACAAGTCCTCGCCTCTCAGTTTCAGTCTATGTACTGACCTGTCTTACATAGTTGGTGAGATATGGGTGTACCTCAGTTGGTGTACTAGAAGTGTTTCTAGGCATTGCTTCATTAACAAAGAGATTGCTACTAGAGGCAGAAATAACATGGAAAGGATAGGGATAGGTTCCTATATCACTTAAAAAGAAGAGCAGTTCCACAGGCTGAGAAAACAGATAATATGCTTATATGAAATTAAAGAGAAAAAAAGTCCAGGCAAACCTTGCATAAGAAAACAAAACATTTTTAACATTTTCTACAGAGCAGTTGAAAACTACATTTCTAGAGGGCAGCTGAAAACTACTTCCAAAATGCAACTAGGATTTTTTTTTCTTTCACCAGCCTCCATTTTTTTAGAAATTCCATTTTATTGGCCAAATGTGTAGATCTATGATTTTTAAAAATGATGGGGGAGGCTGTTCAGACAGGCTAATCGGATTTCGTCGTTTCTTTCCATTTTGGTCTTCACACATGATTATTAAGGGATTGGGCACCCAGATGGATTAGAGATAGACACAAAATGTATAGATAACCTTAGGGCCACTATATTAACAGTCTAATTCTGATTTGCAGCAGAACTGCCTTAGTACAGTATATGTTGAAGCAGGTGTAATTTTGCTCTTCCTCATCATGGCAAGGGTGAGTCACCTTAACCCCAGAGGCAAGCTAATCAAACCAGCTTGTCCCCAGGCAGTTTATTTCCAGAAGTTGAAACCTGTTGATTTTTCCCTTAAGCCCTGAGCCAAAAGGAAAAAGTTATTCAAATCCAATCCCAAAGGTTGTTCCCTTTCCAATTCCCAAGTCCAATGACTCAATGGAGAAGTCTGGAAACACACTTTTGGACAAAATGTGCAAGTCGAGTGCTCACAATTATTGATGAAGATTTCAGTTTCTGCAGTAACCTGCCACAGAAAGGATCAAACCTCTGCTTAGTTAGTTCCCCCATCAGGCCACTTAATAAGGCTTTCAAGCGTTGCTGCACATCCTCTACAATATTATGTTGCCCTTAACGCATTAATACTATCTTCCTTCAGAAGTTCCCCTTAATCATGAAGAATAGAGGGATGTACCAAGTTTGGATTATTATTATCCAAACCTGTTTGCTGATTTACTTTTAGAATCATAGAGTTGGAAGAGACCACAGGGGTGATCCAGTTCAACTTGCTGCCATGCAGGAACACATATCAAACCACTCCCAACAGACGGCCATCCAGCCTCTGTTTAAAAATCTCCAAAGAAGGAGACTCCACCACACTCTGAAGCAGCATGGTCCACTGTCAAATGGCTTTTACCATCAGGAAGTTCTTCCTGATGTTTAGATGAAATCTCTTTTCCTGTAGTTTGAATCCATTTCTCCATGTTCTAATCTCTGGAGCAGCAGCAAACAAGCTTGCTCCATCTTCAACATGACACCCCTTCAAATATTTATACATGGCTGTCATGATGAAAAGGTGGGGTCGTTTTTTCATATGTGGTGGACCTGTAAAATAGCAAGGAAATTTTGGAAGGAAATACATGATGAAATTCAAAGAGTTTAAATTTTGAAATGAAGCCAGAGTTTTATTTGTTAAATATGCTAGGGCAACAAAGAGTGAGAAGATGTCACCAGAAGACATTGTTATATTTGATAACTGCTGCAGGATTGACATATGCACAATGTCGGAAAGAAAGGAACTATGTTGATATAAAAGAATGGAAATTTAAAGTTCTGGATATGATAGAGATAGAAACATTAAATTTTCACTGAAAAATAAACCTATCCAGAACTTTGAAAGGGAATGGAGAGAAGTCTTGAATTGGATAAATATATAGTATAAGAAAAGAAAAAAGAATAAAGCAAGATTGTATGTAAAGCAAGGCAATAATGTAATAAGGTAATGTAACAAAGCAGCAATGTAACAATGTAAGATGCAACAATGTAAGAGTATCTTTTGAACAGAAACTATGTATGAATGGAATGTAAACAAGCAGACTCAAAAAGAAAAAAGCTTGGAAGTGGGGAAGGTTTTTTTTTTATTTTCATCTAAAACTTTAATAAAAATACTTTTTTAAAAAATATATATTTATACATGGCTATCATATCACCTCTTAACCTTCTTTACATTAGCCTAAACATACCTAGCTCCCTAAGCTGTTCCTCATAGGCCATGGTTTTCAGACCCTTCATCATTTTGATCACCCTCCTCTGGACACATTCCAGGTTGTCAATATCCTTCTTGAAATGAGGTGACCAGAACTGGACACAGTAGTCCAGGTGAGGTCAAACCAAAGCAGAATAGAGTGATATTATTACTGCCCTTGACCTCGACCTTACTGCCCTTGACCTTGACTATGCACCTATTGATTCAGCCTAGAATCACATTGGCTTTTTTAGCTGCTACATCACTATTGACTCATGTCCAGCTTATGGTCCACTAAGATTCCTATACTCCTTTTATACATACTGTTTTCAAGCCAGGTGTCACTCATCCTATATCTGTGCATTTCATTCTTTCTTCCTAAGTGTAGTACCCTACCTTTCTTCCTGTTAAAATTCATTTTGTTAGACAGCTCTTTTATCTGTCCAGGTCATTTTGAATTCTAGAATCATAGAATCATAGAATAATAGAGTTGGAAGAGACCACAGGGCCATCTCATCCAATCCCCTGCTGTGCAGGAACACACATCAAAGCACTTCCAACAGATGGCCTTCGAACCATCAGCTCTGACCATCAGAAAGTTATTTCTAAGATTCAGTAGAATCTCTTTTCTTGTAGTTTGAATCCATTGCTTCTAGTCCCAGTTTCTGGAGCCATGGAAAACAAGCCCGTTTCCTCTTCAATACGACATCCTTTCAAATATTTAAATATGGCTATCATGTCCCTCTTAACCTTGTCTTCTGCAAACTAAACATACCCAGCTCCTTGAGATAGTCCTCTCATAGGGCATGGCTTCCAGACCCTTCACCATTTTGGTCACCCTCCTCTGGACATGTTCCAGCTTGTCAATATCCTTCTTGAAATTAGGTGCCCAGAACTGGGCAAAGTATTCCAGATGAGGTCTGACCAAAACGGAATAGAGTGGTATTATTACCTTCCTTGATCTGGACACCATACTCCTATTGATGCAACCAAGAATTGTGTTGACTTTCTTGACTGCTGCATCACACTGCTGACTCACATTCAGCTTTTGGTCTACCAAAATTCCTAGATCCCCTTCACATGTACTATTATCCAGCCAGGTGTCTCCTATGCTATCATTGTTTATTTCATTTTTTTCTTCCTAGGGGTAGGATCTTATATTTTTATTTATTGAAATTCATTTTGTTGTCCCAGCTCTCCAAAGTCTTTTTGAATTTTGTTCCTGTCCTCTGGGTTATTAGCTGTCCCTCCTAATTTGATGTCATATGCATATTTGATGAGTATGCCTTTTATTCCATCATCCAAGTCATTGATGAAGATGTTGAATAGCACTGGGCCCAGGACAGAACCCTGTGGCACCCCACTAGTCACTTCTGTCCAGGAGGAAGAGGACTCATTGGTGAGCACCCTTTGTGTTTGGCCAGTGAGCCAATTAGAAATCCACCTAACAATAGCTTTGTCTAACCCATATTTTACTATCTTGTTTGCAAGAATATCTTGTTTGCATGGCTTGCTTGTTTGCATGGTTGCTTGTTTGCATGGCTTGTTTTTAAGAACCCATGTTGACTTTTAGTGATCATGGCATTCCTTTCCAAGTACTCACAGACTGTCTGTTTAATGATCTGTGGTAATTGTTTTGGCTCTCTTTTTCCCCACTTTTTGAAGATGGGGAAAACATTTGCCTTCCTCCAGTCTGCTGGGTCTTCCCTTGATCTCTAGGAACTCTCAAGGGTTATTGCCAGTGGTTCTGAAATTAGTTCTGCCAGTTCTTTTAATACTCTTGGATATATTTCCTCTGGCTCTGGTGACTTGAATTCATTCAGAGTAGCCACATATTCCTGTACTACCTCTTTACCTATTCTGTACTTCATTTCCCCTATTACATCTTCTGTTCCATTTTCTCTCAGTTGAACTCTGTTTTCCTTTTTGAAGAAGACCAAGGCAAAGAAGACCTTGAGTAGTTCTGCTGCTTTTCCGTCTCCTTTTACTACTTCACCATCTTCTTCTCACAGTGGCCCTACTATCTCCTTGTTTTTCTTTTTGCTACAGACATAACCAAAACAAAAAAAACCCCGCCTTTTTATTGTTTTTAACCTATCTAGGAAGCTAAAGCTCATTCTGTACTTTAACCTTGCTGACTTTTCCCCTACATGTGCTGGCTATTTAATTGAATTCCTCTATGGTGATTTCCCCCTTTTTCCATTTCTTGTAAGTGGCCCTTTTAAATCCAAGTTCTGCTGAAAGTTCTTTGGATATCCATCCTGGTTTCTTTAGATGCCTGCCATTTTGCTCCCTGGGCCTTCAATATTAAGAAACCTCTATCCATCATAAACTCCTTTCTCTTTTAGTATGCCTGATCATAGGATGGCATCTAATATTTCCTTAAGTTTACCGAAATCAGCTTTCTTAAAGTCTTGAATGTGAGTCTGACTATGCTTGGCTTCCCCTTTTCACTCTATAGCAAACTCCAGGAGAACATGGTCATACTCCTCCTTAGGGATTCTGCCACTTCCACCCCATTAACTAGGTTATCACTGTTTGTTAGGATCAGGTTCAAAATAACTGATCTCCTTGTTGCCTCTTCTAACTTCTGGACAATGAAGTGAGGAATTTGTTGGACCTTGTTGGAATTTGTTGCTTCTTGGCAGAATTTGACTTCTAAGAAATATCAGGATAGTTAAAATCTCCCATTACTACTGTCTCTCTGTTTTTCTGAATGTGTGGTTGTCTGTTTTAGAAAAGTCTAATCTGACTCCTCCATCTGGTTTGGGGATCTGTAGATATCCTTGTTTTTTCTGTCTCCCTTAATTTTTATCTAGGTTCTCTCAACCTGGCTTCCAGGAGTTAAGTCATGGATCTCTTCACAGGTATAAGTATCCTTGACATATAGTGCTGTTCCTCTTCCATTCCTGTTTGGTCTATTTCTCGAAATAGATTGTACCCCTCTATTACTACATTGCAAACATGAGACTCATCCCACCATGTTTCAGTGATGCCTATTATATCATATCTGCTTTGCTGTATTAAAGCTTGCCTTGTTTATTTCCTGTGCTCTGTGCATTAGTGTAGAGACATCTAAGACCATAGGTCACTCCCCCAGCTGCTTAAGGTTTCTTTTCCTCCGATGGTCTTGCTTTTACACTATTCTCTCCATTCCCTCAATAACATTCAGATTATTATCTCTAACATTTGATGAACTCCTGTCCTCAAGAATATTGTCATACTTCCCCACATAACTCAGTTTAAAGCCTTCTTGATCAGGTTGTGAACCTCTTAGCAAAAACATTCCTGCCAACTCTGTCAGGAACAACCCATCACTTGCCAGTAGTACATCTTCATGAAACAGCAGAGCACGATCCAAGAAGCCAAATCACTCCTGGAGGCACCATTTGTGGAGCCAGTTGTTCACCTCCACTGTTGTTCTCTCCCTTCCTGGGTCAAGTCATTTAACTAGAAGGATAGATGAAATGACAACCTGTGCTTCAAGTTCGTTAAGTTTCCTATCCAAAGCCTCATAATCCCTTTTAATATGCTGAAGGCTATGTCTTGATTTGTCATTTGTTCCCATGTGAACCAAAAGGAAGGGATAACAGTCAGCGGACTTCACAAATCTTGTCAGTCTCTCTGACATCACTGATTTTTCCCACAGGGAGACAGCATACCTCTTGAGTAATCTTGTCAGACCTACAAACCACTACTTTTGTTCCCCTCAGCAGAGAGTCCCCTACCACCACCACCCATATCTTTTGAGGATTGCTAGGGGCCATTCCATGTGCTGAATTTTCCAAGGACACCTGCATGTTCTCTGAGGACTGACACTGCTGCTCTTGTTGCTGTTCCATATCATTTTTGATAAGAGAAAGAGCTTCAAATCAATTCTGTAGCTCGAAGCTTACTGAATGATCCTTCTACTTCTATGTGTCACATTCCTCCAAGTGTCAATTTCCTGTGTTTTGGAACTGACGTCCTACTCTGAGACATCACCTGTGCATTCTTCCTCCAGGACAGTCTGCTTTGTTCTTTTTTAAAAAAAAAAAATTTCAAAAAATCAACAAAACAATATATAACATTACAAAACACATAACACACTACCGAATACATAATGAACCTAAACAAATAACCGCTATATACTGTATACTCTTAAACTTAGTCTATTCTCCTATTACATCATAAGTACACCCCACCACCGGGACCATTAGAGATATAACCACTTCCATTCCCTTCAAAAAGCTCCATTCCCCTTCCAAAATTATAATGATTGTTCATTAGGTTTTCTTCTTTTCCCGTTTACTAACACATAATCAATAAAATCCCCCCAAAATCTATAAAAATGTCTTTTTTTAATTCCCCCTTCTTTACTTTAATCTTACACGTCAGTTTGTGATTGATAGCTATATCCCGTATCTCTTTATACCATTCATCTAAGTGTGTATCTTGCTTTATTTTCCAGTTCTTAGGTATTCTTAACTTTGCTGCAGTTAATAAAATAGAAATTAATTCTCTTGTTGACCCCTTACTTTGTTCCTTATCAAATATCAAAGCTAAGTTAGGATTTAACTGTATCTTTTAATCAGTTATTTCCTTTATTTCTGTAAAAACTAACTGCCAAAATTTCAATAGACTTTCACATTCCCACCACATATGAAAGTAGGAGCCAATTTCTTGACAACCTCTCCAGCACAGATTAGAATGATCAGCATTTATTTGACTTAATTTTAATGGGGTTAGATACCATCTCCAAACTAACTTATAAAATTTTTCCTTAATTCTAACCAACATAGACCTCAATATTCTCATATCCCATATTTTAATCCAATTCTCCATATTTATTACTTCTCTAAAATCATCCTCCCACACTAATTTAAGTGCTTCCTGTGATCTCTGATCTACAGGCAATAATTTATAAATTTTACTCACTATACCTTTATTTCAACTATCTCTTTGTTTTGTTCTATCCAAGAAACCTTCATACTCCCTAATATGTTGAAGAGTATATACACAGGCTTCAAGTTACTGGACCTCTCTTCCAAGACAGCCATCAACTTTCACTTGCTGCAGGTATAGTCACACAAATATACATTAGTCTTAAGTAGGCACTGAAACAGAAATCTGGGCTTCCTCCTCAAAATTCCTCTGCCAGTCAACCACACCCATGCTTTTTGTCCTTGCCTGTTAACAGAGTTTCTGTTCAACGCTTATAATATAACTACACATACCACAAGGCACAAACCACAAGCCCTGAGCTTGAAAGACAGAGGCAGCAGTTATATAGAGCTAGTGGTTGCTGGCTCCACCCCCAAGCAAGTCAGTGGCCACTTATGCACTACGCTGTTAAAGTGCTATTATTCCACTTTCAACATCCTATGGAATTCTGGGGTTTGTAGTTTACTGAGGTCAAAGAGCTCTCTGGCTGAGAATTCTAAATGCCCTTCCCTAAACTACAAACCCCAGGATTCCATAGGATTTTGAAAGTGGAATAATAGCACTAGAACAGAAAAGTGCAGTGTAGTGAAGTGCAGAAAAGGCTAGTGATTCAGCAGAACCCTCACCCACTTAGACCAAGTGCTCAGGGACAGCACATTGTTACCCCAAAACGTGAGTGCCACAAGGGCCCACCAGTGATGCCAATAACTCTGTCCAAAAGTGGGGAATAATTAGCTCAAAGTCAGGAGGCCTGTGAGACAGGGTAATTTAGCAAGATCTTTCCGCATATGGTTACAAAGTCACACAGGAAAGAGCCAGCCAGAGATTCAAAAATGAAATAAAATGTTTTTTACTGTAAAAGCTTCACACAAGCACGCAAAGATCCAAACATTCACACACACACACACACACACACACACACACACACACAAGAGCTAACTGAAGGAAAAGGGAAGAAAGTATGGATAGAGAACTTTCAGGTCTTTTAATGTCAATATGGGCCCTTTCCTGGGTACAGTAGCACTATGTGTTCATGGCAACATCCTATGGTATCCTGCAGTCTGTAGTTTTGGGAGGCACTAGAGGCTTCTGGCTAGGAATTCTAAATGCCATTCCCTAAACTGCAAATGCCAAGATTTCACAGGATAAAATCACGGCAATTCCTGGTTTGTGTAAAAAGGCCTCAAGTGTGAGCTTACCTGCAAGCCAAACCTGGGCCCATCCAACCTGCCAGTATCTTCCTCAGGATTCCCCTGCCACAACAGAAAGTCTCACCTCTGGTCACTTCCACCTAAGGATTCTGCCACTTCCAACCCATTAATCAGATCATTATTGTTGGCTGGGATCTAAAATAACTGTCTTTCTTGTTGTCTTCTACTTTCTGGTCAATGAAATTGTCTGCAAGGCAAGTGACTAATTTGTTAGACCTGATGCTCTTGGCAGAGTTTGACTTCCAACAAATATCAGCATAATTGATATCTCCCATTATGTCAGGTTGGCTTTGCTCTCCTTGCCATGTAATGCTTTGATGTTTGATAATGGGCTTTATTGTGTTGTGAGAGGATGATGGCTTCAGGTGAGAAACAGTGTGTTGGGAAAAGGGAATGTTATTTTAACAATCCCTGATAAAGATGAGCAGATGCAGCTGCAAAGTCAAGCAGTTGGCAGGCAAAATGAGACTCTAGGAAAAGAGTTGTTCTAAGTAGCTGTCAAATAGAATGCTAGTGCACATTAATGTGAAATGTTACAGTTTATAAGGTACTGCAAATCCAGTAGTTCTTTAGACTTGGCAATTGCCAAGGTGTGTAGCTGTTTTCTTCAATGTTCTTGAATAAAGCTTTTGAAACCCTCTAAACCTGTTCTCTGAACATGAAGCTATCCTGTACATCACACATTACTACTGCACCTTTCATTTCTGAATGTTTGGTCATCTGTTCCAGGAAGGCAGCATTAAATCTTGTTTGGGGGTCTGTAGTAGACCCCCACAATGACATCACTGTTGTTTCTCTCCCCCTCAATTTTTATCTTGATGCTCTCAACCTGGATTCCAGGATTTAAGTCAGGTGTAAATGTTCTTGATGTATAGTGCTGTCACCTTCTACGCCCTTAAGAAGGACAGCTTCTTCTGAGAAACAGGCAAATGACCAGACGTTTCTTGGTTCAAAGGCTAGATGCCAGATTTATTGAGTACAAAAGTATAAAAGTAAAAAAATATGAGTCTGCTGCAGCAGGGTGCCGGAGGTTCGGGACAAAGGCCAGAGGTGGGGCAAGGCCTTTTTACCCAGGCAAACAGTATACACACCCACTGCGGCATTTTTCCACCAACCACAGATCCCCCCGTACCATATTAGGCAATGTCCAGAGGGAGGCGCTTCAGGTGAGGTAGAGTCATGAGTCAGCAGACGGGAGGGGCTAGGACTCCTGTGTACGTGACTATCTCCTGGCTTATAATGGAGATTGTCTTTCTTTTACTCACAGTGCTACTCCTTCTCCTTTCCTGTTTGGTCTACTTCTCTGAAATAGGTTATACCACTCTATTGCTACATTCCAAACATAAGACTCATCCCACCAGGTTTCAGTGATGCCTATTCTATCAGATTTACTTTGCTGTGCTACAAGTTCAAGTTCATCCTAGTTATTTCCCATGCTTTGTGCATGTATGTGGAGGCATCTTGGGTCACTCTCCCAGCTGCTTATTTAAGCTTCTTTCCCTCTCACTGCTGGGTTTCTGTATTGTTTGCCCTGTTCTTTGTATAAGATTCAGACTATTATCTTCAGCACTTGATGAAGTCCTGCTCTCAAAAATACTCTCTCTAATGAAAGTATTATAATAAATTAACTAGAACAGCAAGGTTCTGGAACAAATCATCAGTCTTTGAGCACTTAGAAAAAAATGTTGCAGTACATCAGGTAGGTAAATTGTGATTACAGAAGGATAATAGCATCTTTGGCTGGAACTTACCACATGACATTGTTCTTCTTTTGTTGTTCTTCCAGTGGGAGATGTGAGTGAACATTTGGCAAGCATTTCTTTTACAAAGGAGGCTGTTAACAGAATCCAAAGGCACTGTTATCCTGCTGTAATTGCGATTTATCCATCTCGGCTGTGATAAAGTCCTAAGAGCCTGGTTTCTTAGAAAGACTTATACTAATGCCAGACTAATCTTTAAGATACCTGAGTAATCTCCTCTTTTTCACAGAGCTACAACCTTGGAGATGAGAAGAATGCTGGGGTTGTAGTGCGTCTTGATTTCAGTATAGATGTCTACATGACAGGGGCCACCAGACATGCTAGTAAAAGGTTGGCTAGAAGAATAAATTGTCAGGTGGTTTTGTAGCTAGCCAATGAACTGAACCCAAAGAGTGTTCATCTATAGTCCTCTTTTAGTCTAGAAAAAAAAATGCTATGTAAAGCATCTTATACTTTGTCTTGGTCCCAGCTTTGTACACCACCTTTATAAATGATTTGGAAGATGGAATAGAGGTCATGCTCATCAAATTTTCAGAACACGACACTGGAGGTGGGGTAGTTAATATCTCAGAAGGAAAAATAAGGGTATGAGATGACCTTAATTGATTGGAGAGCTGGGCCAAAACTAAAGAATGAACTTTACTCAGGATTCAATAGGCAAGGAAAATAATATGCATAAATATAGTATAGGCGACACCTGTCTTGATGGCCGTGTGCCTGAAAAGACATCTTGATAGACCACAGCCTTAGCATGAGCCAATAGTATGATTTGGCTACTAAAAAAAAGGCCAATGTGATCTTAGACTGCATCAAACAGATTTAGATCAAAGGACATAATATTCTGCTTTGGTCAGACCTCATCTAGAATACTGTGTCTAGTTTAAAAAGGATATATTAACATATTCTAAGAAAGAAGAAAACGGTTTTAAGGAGTGTGGAGACAAAGTCCAGTAAGGAAAAGTTGAGGTGGCTGGGTATGTTTAGCTCAAAGAAGAAGATGAGCTGATAAGAGAGCCATCTGCAAATATCTGAAGTGCTGTCACAAATAGCTTGTTTTCTTTAGCTCCAGAGGGTAGCACCTTAACCAATTAATTTAAACTACAAGAATTCTGACTAAACATTAGAAAGAACATCTTGTTCAACAGTGGAATAAACTCTCTTGGAACGTCATGAACTCCTCTTCCTCGGAGGGTTTTTTTTCCTTTTTTTCTTTTTTCTTTCCTTTTTTTTAATAGAAGTTAGATGCCAGTCTCTCATGGGTACTTCTGTAGGGATTGGATTGAGGGCATTTCCAACTCTATGATTCTATGTACTATCAGATTTATGGCAATAAGACTGTCAGTAGGTGCTTCCAGGCAAAAAGTTTATTGTGCAAACTTCAGTTTGGAAGTTTACAGGAAAGCCATATTATATTATCTTTCATTTCCAACCTTCCTGTGTTTCAGTGGCATAGGGAGGGTCAACAGCACCCAGGGCAAGGGGGTGGGGCTAGTGGTGGGTGGGCAAAGGAGGGGTTGGCAGCAGGCAGGCAATGTGGTAGTGGTGGGCGGGTGGGTGGGGGAGGGGGCTTTGCCATTGAAAATGTACACTGGGCCATGTTTCTAGGCCTGATGAGGTTCCTTGACCCAGGAAACACCAACACCTCACACATCCCACTGCCAGCCTCGCTCCAAAGGCAGTCCCACTGACGTTGAGGCATCTGTTCCTCAGCTGGCTGGGCCGTGGCCCTCAAAAACAGGCGGCGCACATGCTGGTGACTGAGAAGGGATAATACATGTTTCGCTGGTGGGAAGGAAGAAGATGAGGCCTCCTCGCCCCTCTCTCCCTGCCCCGCAGTGGTTTCTGTTAGAAACACAAAGCCATAACATAGGAGCAAATTGGTTTATAAATGTAATTGTTAGGGGAAAAAACAATTAATAACTTAACTTCTCATTTTGAAAAAGAAGGATAACACAGCCTTTGAAACAAACCCAGCCGGCCTGACAAACGAAGCCTTCTGAGTGTATCAGGTGTTTTTGCGTCTCCTGGACGGCTGAGCCCAATACCCCACCTTAAACCAAGGGGATCCTGCTTAAAAAGGGCCAGGCATAGATGATGTGTACAGCTGCAAGGACATTAGCCAATCCAACAAAAAGGGCCAGGCATAAAGCCAGGCCTGGTTGTTTTAATAAAAGTGGCAGCGGCAGCGGCAGCAAGAACTTCTTGCAGGTGAGAGAGGCCTGGGAGCTGCTCCTGCTCCAAGCAATCCTTGTGTGTCGATTTAGGAAGACATTTGTTGTATGTAATGTTTAAGGCTGAAAATATCATTGCTCATGCAGATAAATAAGGCAGGCCAAAGCTTGAGGTCAGGGATCAATCCTGCTGCTTAGGGAGGGTGGCAGAAAAGCCTCTCTCTATGTGTATGTGTGTCTTTGCGTGTGCTGACAAAGACTGAAGAGGACCAGACCTATGGCAGAGGCTTTGGAAATAAGAGAATGTCATCTGTGCAAGAACCGAGCCACTTTGCTGAGTTCTTGTATATCCAGTCTCACTTCCTTCATGCCCCCCCCAAAAGGCAATCTCACAAATGTGAAAATATAGTGCAGGTTGGTCTTTTCTTGTACAGTGCGCCCTTCCATGTGTCTAGGCAGAAAAAAAAACACATTTATTTTATTCACTGTGATTTACACCTAGGTAATCCTGGCTAGCGTGATGTAGTGGTTTGAGCGTTGGACTATGATCATGGAAACCAGGGTTCGATTCCCTACTTGGCCTTGGAAACCCACTTGGTGACCTTGGGCCCCTCACACACTCTCAGCCCCAGAAAAAACCACCATAGATTCACTTAGGGTCACTATAAGTAAGAAACTAGTTGAAGGAACACAACAGCAACAAGAACAAGCATAGATTAGATTGCAGGCTCACAGCCAGTTAATCTGAATTCCACCGTTTCAAAACGGTGCATAGAGGAATAGTCTGCCCAACCTTTTGGGAAGGGTTGTCCTTTAGGTTTTTTTGTTTGTTTGTTTGTTTTTGTTTTTTTAACTGGAGAGTGCAGGGAGTGATCCCTATATAGTACTCCATTATATATATATTTTTTCAGATCTCCACCGTCCTGTGTCGGTAAGAGGCTCAGTGTTGATGGAGTGCAGATGCTGAAAGCCAAGCCTGGGCTTGAGAAATGTAATTGAAATGATGAGGTGGGGAAGACGGCAGGGGTGGAAGGGCGAGGTGACCTGAGTCTGCTGCGAGATCTGCCATCTCCCCCGCCCCCCGCTTGGGCTGATCAGCGTTCCTTGCCGGCTCCTCGACCTGAGCTGACAACTATCAGAGATATTCATCTTACTACTAGGCTTCTCCTCCTTTTGTCTTCTGCTGTCGAAGAGAGAGAGAGGAAGGCTTCTCTGCCAGCCTGGCTGCCCATGGAACACCCCCTCCCACCCGGGCCCAGCTCGCAAGTCCTGCCAGCTCAGGCAGATTGCCCAAACATCACAACCGGTCTCCCTCTCCCCTGCCTGCCCGCCCCGCTCGCTGGCTTTCAGCCAACTTTTATTCCAAGGCTTTTCCAAGCTGATGAATGCTTTTCAGATCTGTTCCAATGGTTGGAAGGGATGGCGCACCGGGGGAGGGGGAGCCAAACTTTGGTCGCGGCTTTCTTGAAACTTAGCCCCGGAAGTCTCGACATCTCACATAGCAGTAGGCGGGTGGGGGAGGGACGGAGGGGCGAGCAGCGGCAGGTGAGGCGGGTGGGGGTTCCTCTTTTCTGCGCCCCCCTGACATTGTCGCTTGGGACACGAGCTCCAGTTGCCCCACCCTAGATCCGCCTCTGCTGTGTTTTTGCGTTGTTTTGCTTCATTTTGTTTCTCTTCTCTCTTTTTTTCTTTTTTTCTTTTCTTTTCTTTCCTAACCAGGGAAAATACATTAAGGTAAAAAGCTAGAGTAACTGTAAGTGGAAGACGCTTACTGTCTAGAATTGCCCATTGTGGGTAATCTTGAGACATTGCCTGCCTTCAAGTTTTTGACTTGAAGAAGAAAAGTGTCAAAAGCCCAGAATATTGAAGTGATATGTTTATTAATTAACTGTTACACAATCTTTCTTAAGTCTTTTGAATTGGCAAAGGAATACCCAAAAGGGGAAATAGCTTTCTCACAGGAGCAAAGGAAAACAGGAAACTGCCTTATACTGAGTCTAAGCTTAGCCTAGTATTATCAACTCTGACTAGCAGTGATGTCTCTCCAAAATAGCAGGGTTTTTTTTCTCCAGAATACCTGGACGCCCCTGCTATCCCCTGGTGGTCTCTCATCTCTTACATTTCATCCAAATATAAACCAGGCATGAACCTCTTAGCTTCTGAAATCAAATGGAAATCTTTCTTTATTTTAGCTAAGGATTGAACATGCTATATGTCTCTGTGTAAAGAAGAGATGATAAAGTTGTAGGTAGAGGTAGAAGGTACTTTCAGATAGTTTTTAACCCAAATAATAATAATAAAAAAACACAGAGCTATTCCTTCTTACTCTCCTCTTCTGTATAACTAAGGAAATGGAAGAACTGGTGAGATGAGAAAACTCAAGAGGCTTACAAAGGCAAAAGAATGGGTGTGTCTGCACTACACAGCTATACTAGTTTTCTTTATAACACCTAATTGCTAGGGCTCAGTCATATGGAATCCTGAAATTTGTAATTTGATTGGGTAATTTAAGTCTCTTTGGTTGTTGTTGTGTGCCTTCAAGTCGTTTTCTGACTGATGGTGACCCTAAAGTGAACTTGTCATGGGATTTTTTGAGGCTGAGAGTATGTGACACAGCTGAGGTCACCTTGTGGGTTGCCATAGCTGAGCAGAGAATCAACCCAGGTCTCCAGGGTTGTAGTCCGGTACTCAAACCACTACACCACACTGGCTCACAAAAGTTTCTTTTAGAGGGGTCTAATATGCTCCCCTTACTTACAGCTGTAGAGATCTTGAGCAGAGAATTGTAAGAGCCTCACCAAACTGCAGTTTCTACAATTCCATCTGATTGACCCGTCCATGGCAGTTGATTTAGTATCAAAATACTATAATTATTTAACAAGGATACACACAAAGATATCTAGATAATCTGTACATTTAAGTCAATTGAAGCAAGCACAAAAAAGCATCTCTCGAGGCACCTAGCGACTACCAGCCAAGGCTTGACGTGTACAGTGATTCTTTCCGTCATTCATACAACTTTATGGAAAATCTAGATGACATCTTCGTCCACTAGTAACTGTATTTTTTCTTAATTCGCCCCTTGGAGGATTTAGAGGAGGAGGAGGAGGAGGAGGAAACAGAATGCCAGGAGGCTGCAGCTTTCTCTGAGTCCAAGGAGAAGGGAGCTGAGGCAGTGGAGAATTCTGTTGCCCAGCAAAACATGGCAGAAGCTGCAGATGCTGAAGACAACATGCCCCTATCCTTCATTGAAAGATGGAGGGGAAAAACACCGAGCCCAGTACCATTAAATTAATAAACACTGATCCCATTAGCACTAATGAGACACCTGTGACCTTGAAGGAGTTGCCCTAAGTCTTGTGACAGTTGCTCTGAGCCTTAGTGCTCATAACTGTCTTAGCTGGTTGCCTAGCAGTACTCTCTTACATTCCTGTTTTGCCTTGACTTTGGACTATGATTTTGACTATTTTGTGTACTTTTTGCTGGCTCACATACCTGGACTTTTGACTTGCTGGGACAACTTTTAGACTGGCTAAAGTCCAACATTGCATCCCCATTGCCATTAAGATAGGACCTCTGTGGTATCTGATGCAGTAGTGGAATCCATGCACCTGGGTGGGGCTTGACCTCAACTGTGTATGGAAGAAAGAGTGTCAGAGGCAGGCAGGGTTCTGCCTGTACTGCAGTACTGTGGGATACTTTGCCAGGGCCTGTCCTGAAGAAAAGTGCCCCCCCCCCCCACCGAGCCAGGAAATGAGGCATCTTGGCATAAATGAACTCTTTGGTTTGTGAGTCTGGTTCCACCCCAGACAACTGATGAGCCCTCCTATTGTTGGGAGTGACTGAAATATCAGTCCACTCTGGTTTCCCAGGTATATAAACACAAAACAGAGATTAGGCCCTGAATCAGGTCGGGAACGAGTCACACACATCCACACATCCACAGACATAGACACAGACAATTACTCTTGGCTGAGAGGGAACATCTTCTCAGCCTCTGCTCTCAGCTTGGCTGCAACAGTAGTCTGATCAGATGGACAAAGCTTTATTGAAACATCACTATTTTTATAGGGCTTCCAAAGGAAGAAAAAATGGATACACAGAGAACAGAAAACAAACCGTTTTAACATTTTTCTCTAACAAACACGTGTTCTCCATGAGTTATCTTGTTGACATTTGACATTGTTCTTGCAAGAAGACAGAATGCCCTGTTTAGAATTGATTAGGAAATCAGAAACAAAACAGTAAATCCTTGGAAGGCCCTTTGACCTCCAACACTGTGACCTGCTGCTGGTAGCTGCTACCTTAATAGTTTTCTAACAGACAGACTCTCTAGGTGGGAGCTATATTATATTCAGGAGCATCCAATAACTTTATGGATATGAACTTTGTAAAATAGAACCACATCCCCATACAGGTTTGCAGGAAACTCATCCTGTGGAAACCATTGATGGTTGACTACTGTACTCCAGACCCATGACCCATGAAACTTCTCTATTGATACTTGAGATCCAGGGCCATACTGAGCAGCTCCTATTCTATGTGGCAAAGGCACCTCACTTTCTCTTGGTCCAGGGAATGCCATGGGTCCTCTGGCATGATCCTCATATCTCTTGGTCCAGGAGGGAGGTGCTATTTGCATCTAAATTTTGCCAGGTACATTGCTGGCCAGAATGGGTGTAAAGTGTTCAAGATTCAGTGCCAGTAGAACCTCCTGTCAGATTGTCAGCCAAATATCAGAACTTTGCAGATGTCTTTGATAAAAAGGAGTCTGACTGGCTCCCACCACACTCACCCTATGGCTGTCCAATTGACCTGGTCCCTGGGGCCCTCATTCCAGCAAGGTGCATCTATTTGTTATTCAAGCCAGAATTGGCTGCACTCCAGGACTTCCTGGGAAAAAAACCCTGTGCTGTGGCTTCCTCCAGCCTCTGACCTGTTTGTAAAGAAAAAAATGTGAGGAATTTCATCTTTTCAATGATTACAGAGCCCTCAACCAAATCACCATTGAGAATTGGTACTCCCTGCCCTTGAGCTTTTGGAGCAGCTGCATAATGCTAATGTCTGTATGAAATTAGACCTTAGGGGAGCCTACAGTCTAGTCTGGATCTGAGCTGGCAATGACTAGAAGACAGCATTTCAGACCCATTATGGGCACTACAAATATACAGTCATGCCCTTTGGGTTATGCAATGCCCCTGCTGTCTTTCAACACTTCATGAATGACATCTGCTGGGACTATCTTGGTTGGTTTGTCATCAATTATTTGGATGATTTATTGGTGTATTTCCCTAACCAGACAGCCCACAATGCCCATGTAAGAGCCATTCTCCAATGACTGAAGGAGTACCAGCTATATCCCAAACTTGAGAAATGCTATTTGACCTCCCTGCTGTGGACTTCCCAGATCACCAGATCTCCCCAAAAGGAGTAGAGATGGATCCTGGCAAGGTAGAAGCTACTCTCCTGGCATCCTTCCAGAAATCAGAAGAAGGTCCAGTAATTTCTGGGCTTTGCCAGTTATTACCACAGCTTCATCCCAGGTTTTGCAAAGCTGGCTGCATCCTTGACCAATCTTCTGCAGGGAAAAACTCTTTTCTACTGCAGTTCCTCCGCTCAACATGCTTTCCAGAAACTGAAGGAGCCATTTATCTCAGAACCCATTTTGCAAAATCCAGGTGTCTGGACCCCCTTTGTTCTAGAAACAGATGTTCAGGATGTGACCATACGGGCAGTGCTGTTCCAGTGGATGGTATGAGGATCTCACCTTATTCCCTGTGCCTAATACTCAATGAAGTCTACGTCTTTGGAACAGAACTATACCATCTGGGAGAAGGAGCTTTTGGCCATCAAAGCTACATTTCAGATTTGGAAACATCTACTGGAAGGGGCCGCACACACAATTGGAGTCTGCACCAACCATAGCAATCTGGAATACCTTCAGATGGTCCAGAAGTTAAACCAGAGACAAATGCAGTGGTCCATGTTCTTGGCCAGGTATAACTATAAACTCATCTATATTTCCCACTCTAAGTACTGGCAAGCAGATGCCTGATTGAGGAACCTGAAATATGCCTCCTTAAAGGGTCAGGAGACCTATTTTACCATTATCCACCTAGAACACTTCGCAGTCACATGTGTTCCCCCAATCTTGTTGAATCAAATCCAAGAACAACAAAGTCAAGATGCATTTGTAAAGATTCATCCAGGAGACCAGGGATTGTCAATCTATTCCATCTAGGGTAGACTGTTAATACAGTCTACCCTGTGGGCATTTCTATGTTCTCCCAAGATTGTGTTGGGAGGAGATGCTCTGTCTGTGCCATGACAGCTGGCCTGCAGGGCACTTTGGGTTATGCAAGACCTGAAGGAATTTTGGTGGCCTTGAGTCTGGGGGGTGGGGCTTGGAGCACAATGTAAAGACCTGTCCTACTTGACACCATGCCAAGGACCAGCGAGGCGTACTGCAACCACTGACTGCAACCCCTGTCTACTCCTTCTGGGCCTCGGAGAATGATTTCCAAGGACTTACTCACCTACTCTTGTCAGCTGGTCACACTACCATCCTGGTGGTAGTGGATTTGTTTACCAAGATGGCACACTTTGTTCCTTATTTGGGAATGCCCTCTGCCAAGAAAACTACCCAACTGACTATTAAGCACATCTTTGGCTTCCCAAGCTTCCTGAGGGTATCATACTCTGAGTTCAAAACTCAATTCTGGTGGAGTCTGCTCCATTTGGTGGATATTAACTCTCATCATTACTTGGCTTACCACCATGGTCAGATGGCCAGAGGGACTGGACCAATGCCTTGTTGGAGCAGTATCTGCACTTTTACCTAAATTATCAACAGGATAATTGCCATTGGCAGAGTTGCCATTGGCAGAGTTTGTCTACAACAACTGCCCTCATACCTCTACTCAACAGACCCCTTCTTTGCCAAATTTGGTCCTCACTCACACATTTCCAGTTATGTCCCCTCTGTCTTCAGAACCTGTAGTCGATCAATGGCTTCAGGAGTTGTGAGCCACACAGTCACTCCGGAGTGAGCAATTAGACTTGGCTAAGCAGGAATACAAAGGCTTTGAGGATGCTAAGAGAGACAGCCTGGACCTCCTCTCAAAGCGGGGGATCAGGTATGACCCTCCACTTGTCATCTTCCACATCACTGTCTTTGTTGGAAGCTGGATGCTTGCTTCATCGGTCCTTTTCCCATCACAGCACAAGTAAATCCTGTGACATTCTGTCTATTGTGACAGTTGCCTCTGAGCCTTAGTGCTGACAATTGTCTTATTTGCTTGCCTAGTAGTACTCTTTTACCTTCCTCCTTTGCCTTGACCTTGGACTGACTATGTTTTTGACTATTCTGTGTACTCTTTGTTGGCTCGTGTACTTGGACTCTAACTTGTTGGGACAACTTTTGGACTGGCTAAAGACCACCCTTCTGTTTCTCCATGCACCTTGACCCCTACCTTGACTACTCCATTTCTACACACCAACCTGCTGTCATGCACACTTGCTGACTTGTGCTCAGGACAGTTTTACCAAGTCTTCCATTCTTTGCTTTCTTTAATTTTTTTTAATCTTTCCATATTTCCATTGTCATCACTACCTGGTGGAGTAGTGGAGCAACTCACAAGGAGCTGGAATTTTCTGCAGGAGCAGGGGACTGCAGGAGTGGGGTACCCCCAGGAAGCAGAGAAGTGGTCAGGGCAACAGACACAATTGTCCCTGAGGATCACCTTCCATGAAGTGGAGCTAACCAAGCCTCCTAGTTTATTATGAGCAACTGCAATGAAACAAGTTGGATGGAGACTAGAACCAAAGCAGGTCCAACCAAATATGGATTAGAGTCCATCAGGTAGCCTATGTTGTAGCAGTTAAAAGACTATTTTTCTCTGCCATCATTGCATCTACACAGTGTTGTCCAATCCAGCTGTCTCAGCTAGTTGGGGTGGGGAGAATTATACTCTGCCCCACAAGAACAGAATGTAAACTCTTTGGTGGTCTGCTGCGACTAAACTGTATCACACTTTTTATATAAAATCACTTGGATCCACCCTGACTTGGATGCTGTGGTTTGTAATATGTCCAGTAGATGTAACTTTGGCTCCTGCGTGTCCCATGTTATTAGATACTTCTAAATGTGTGAGCCTGACAATATGGACTGGATCCTTGGAGAGGAAATGACAGGATGCGTAGCTGCTATCATGAAAAGGTATTGGTCTGCTGGATGTGTATTGAAATAGTATATTGTAACCAATGTAGAAGTAGCCACTGTAGAACTCCATTAAGCCTAGTTGTAACTACTGCAAAGTATACAGTGTTAATTGATTATTTCTTTTTTTTAATTTTTTTCATAGAGAAAATTTTATTATTAATTACAAATAATCCAATTAATAAACACATAATCACATGAACATAACCTAACACATAACCTAACCATTCATCACAAACACACCCCTTAACCCCAAACCTTACAAAAATCATACAATATAATAAAGACAAGTAGACAATACCTAATACTATCCCCCCACCCTCTAATACCCCCCCTTTTTGCTGAATCTCAGTTAACACATGCTTCCTTATCTGTTAGTTCCTTCTAAATCCCATAACTGAGAAAGTAAATGAAATAATTAGAAAAGCAACATACACTTTTAAACTCAAGCTTATACCATAACATAACATAATAATAACATAATAACACATAATAACACAATCCTATTATTATTTAGGCTATTTATAATATTTCCAATTATTCATCATTACATTGTATTATACAATGTATTTAATGTGTTTAATTCTAATCATAGATTCAATTGCTGTTCAACTTTTTTGTCCTATATAACTTATCCAATTTTGAATATACCTTCCTATTCCCTCATTCCACTTCCTTCATACCTTCCTTTACATTCCTTGTATTCCTTTTCTCCATTTTAACTCTAAATCATATAATTTCCAGCCAAATAAAATTTTTTATCTATTCCAAAAAAGTTACCACGTTTTTGCCCCAATGATCTTCCCAAATAGGGGCAATTATTTTCCATTCCTCAACAATTTTCCTTTTTCCTTTGTCCTCCAAGGACCCTAATACTCTATCAGCCTCTGTGATATCAAATAATTTTATCAGCCAGTCTTCGAGCCTTGGGGGCTGTTTCTCTTTCCATACCTTAGCATAGCATATTCTGGCTGCCGTAATCATATAAAGTGCTATTTTCTTTTTCGACTTATTTATTTGCAAAACCTCTATCATGTTAAGAAGGTAGATCTGGGGAGTTAATGAATATTTTGTTTTTAATACCTCCTGCATTTTGGTATGTATTCCAATCCAGAAGGTTTTGGCCACATCACACTGCCACCACATGTGGAAAAAGGTGCCCTTATGACCACATTTCCAGCAGGCTTCACTTAGATTTTTCTGCATCTTTGCAATCTGGACAGGAGTAATATACCACCTGTGGAGCATTTTACAATAATTTTCTCTTAGACTGGCTGGTTTAACTAATTCCAATGTGGCTTTCCAGGAATTTCCCCATTGATCCATAGTTATTATTTCATTTAGATTTTGTGCACATTTTATCATTGTCTGCTTAACTACTTCCATTTCATTTTCTAAAGTCAATAATAATTTATATATCAAACTAATTTTATGCTTTCCACTAGATTTTAAGATCCTATTGAATTCTTTTTCTTTTATTTCAAATCCAGCTACTTCTCTATCCTTTTTAAACCTATCCCTTAATTGCAGAAACAGTAACTAATGTGACTGCCATCCCTGGGTATTAAGTTCATCTTTAGATTTAAATGTTATATTGTCACCATGTATATTCAGTATATCTCTATATGTTACCCAAGAATCTATCTTAGGGATTTCCCTTTTATGAAAAGCCTCATGGGGTGACACCCAGAGTGGTATTCTTGGATATAATTGCTTTTTATATTTTAACCATACGGTTAATAAGGCTTTCCTTAAATAGTGGGCTCTGAACTCTTTATCTATGAGCGATTTATCATACCACATGTAGGTGTGCCATCCGAAATATAGTTCTTCCCCTTCTAGATTTAATAATCTAGTATTTCTCAAAATTATCCATTCTGTCATCCACTGCAGGCAATTCGAATCATAATACAGTTTTAAGTTAGGTAATCCCAGTCCACCTCTTTCCCTACCGTCTTCCATTACTTTAAGTTTTATTCTTGGTCGTTTCCCCTTCCATATAAATTTTCTCAAATCTCGGTTCCATTCTTTAAAAGGCTTATCATTCATGATTAGGGGGAGGTTTTGGAATAAAAAGTTAATTTTTGGTAATAGATTCATTTTAACCGTGGCAATTCTACCCAGGAGCGATAATTCTAATTTTTGCCATCTTTTAATTTCTTCTCTTAATTCTATCCAGATCTGTTTATAGTTATTATCAAACAAATCTATACTATTTTTTGTAATGTTTATACCTAGATACCTAACTATCTTTGCAGTTGTAAAACCAGTTTTATTTGTTAATCCCAATTCTTCCTGCATCTGTATATTTTTAACAATCATTTTGGTCTTTTGTGTGTTTATTTTATATCCGGATAATGTACCAAATTCTTTCAATTTACTCATTAATGTATCTACGCTAATATTAGGTTCCTCCAGAAAAATCACCAGATCGTCAGCATAACCACTGAGCTTAAATTCCTCCTTCTGAATTTTAACTCCTTTAATTTGTTTTTCTTGTCTTATCTTATTAAATATTTCCAATACTAATATAAACAAAAGAGGCACCAGAGGACAGCCTTGTCTAATGCCTCTCCTTATATTTACAGTTTGCGTTGTCTCTCCATTCATGATTATCTTTGCTTTTTGATCATTGTATATGGCCATTATCCATTCCAGAAATCGGGGTCCCAGATTTATAGCTTTAATTGTTTGTTCCAAAAAACTCCAATTTACCCTATCGAAAGCCTTTTCCGCATCTAGAAAACACATTGCCATTTTCTTTTCGTTATGTCTATGGAAATATTCTATTATATTTAAAACTATCCATATGTTATTTTTTAAAGATCTCCCCGGGAGAAAGCCATTTTGATCTGTGTGGATTATTACCGACATAACCTTTTTCAATCTCTCGGTTAATACTGCAGCAAATATTTTATAGTCTACATTTAATAACGAGATGGGTCTATAATTGCTTAACTCCTTTGAATCCTTCCCCTCTTTTTGTATCAAGGAGATATTAGCTTCTCCCCAAGATGGTGGTTGTGTATTTTTATTTAGCCCCTTCATTATCTCCCATAATGGATCAATTAACTGTTCATAAAATGTCTTATAATAAAGTGCGGTTAGACCATCCAGACCTGGCGCCTTTCCTGCTTTTTGTTTCTGAATGGCTTGAATTATCTCTTCACTAGTTATGTCCCTATTTAATTGTTCCCTCTGTTCATCTGTAATTTTTAATGTCTCCCCTTCATTTAAATACTCGATTATTTTATTTCTTTTAATTTGAGTTGTCCCTGGATCTGTATAAATATTTCTATAAAAATTTTCAAATGCCTTTTTTAAGTCTTCCTGTTTGAATAATGTCCTCTTATTTTCATTTATTTGGAATATCAACCGTTTTTCCCTCTCCTTTCGAATTTTATAAGCCAGCCACTTATTTGTTTTATTAGCAAAAAAGAAGTTTTTCTGCTTTATAAACTTTAATTTCCTTTCTATTTCTTGAGTGTCAAGGATTGATAATTGTTTCTGTAATACCTTTATCTGGTCTATTGTCATAGTGTTACCTGGTGTGGTCTTTAGAATGTCCTCTAACTGCTGAATCTCGTTAACCAAGGCCTGGTCTTTTTCCCTTCTTACCTTTCTAAGAATTATATCTTGTTGAATTAAAAAGACCCGCATCACGGCTTTACCAGCCTCCCACACCGTATGAATAGGGGTTCCCTTATTTAAATTCTCCGCGAAGTATCTTTCCAATACTACCTTGCCCTTTTCTATTACATGCTCATCTTTCAATAATGCCTTGTTTAGCCTCCATCTATATTCCGTCTTACGATCTTCCATTGTAATTAATAATGGGGCATGATCTAACCTAATCCTAGGCAAGGTTTCCATTTTTTGAGTCTGCCCTAGAATTGTTTTGGTACACCAAACCATATCAATCCTTGACCATGTTTTATGTATTCCAGAGTAATAGGTATATTCCTTTCGTTCCCCATACATACTTCTCCATATATCTGTTAAAGTTAAATTTTCTGTCTTATTAAAGAAGGCTTTAGGTAATTTCCCTTCATTTTTATATTTCTTCTTTATTATTGTTCTGTCTAAACTTGGTTGGATGACCCCATTCCAGTCTCCCATTATTATGATGTTTTGACATTCGACTTCTTTTATTTTTTCCGTGAGTTTCTCAAAAAAATTCACTTCTATTTTGTAGTGGGGCATATAGTCCCACTAGTAGCACTGTCATATTTGGCATTTTAACTTCAACACCTACAAATCTACCTTGAGTGTCATTTAATACTTCCTTAGCTTCATATTTTAAACTCACATACAGTGCCACCGCTCTTTTGTTTTTTCCAATCCCTGATGAAAATACATTTCTTAATTTTTTATTATTTAATACTTGGTTCCCCTTTCTGGTTATATGGGTTTCCTGGACACAGTAAATATCACATTTTTGCTTTTACAAATAGTGAAATATCCTTTTCCTTTTTATTATTGAATTTATTGCTCTAATGTTCCAAGATATCAATTTAAACCTCATACTCTAGATTTTTGTTTAGACTAATCCACTGTTTCAGATTCTATTGATGTCTCTTCACCAATTCCTTCTTGATCAACTTCTTCTTGTTCTTGTTCTTGTTCCGTTTCCTCACATTCTTCTTCTTCTGGTACTCGTAACTCTTGCTGGGAGGGCTCTTTAAATCAATCCTCGGATCTCTTCCTGTCAACCTTTAAATCTTCTTCTTTCCTTTCGGTCCTTAATGTTCTTCTTCTCTTTCCTTCCTTCTTTTCTCCTGTTTTTAAGTCCTTCTCGGGTCTTTTTTTCCCCTCTTCTTTAAGTCTTTTTAAAAATTCCTCTGCTTTATAAACCGTGTTGATCACCTGTCTTTTTTGGTTGTACATAAATATCACCCCTTCGAACTTCCCCCATCTGTACATGATTTCTCTTCTCTTTAATTCTTGGGTTAGTACTGCATAATCTTTTCTCTTCTTTAATATTTCCGATGGGACATCCTTAAAGATCTTCAACTCTGTTCCTTCAATTACTAATTTACTTGTATAACTTTGCTGAATTATCATTTCTTTCACCCTTTCCCGAACCAGATAAACAACGATGTCCCTTGGAACCGTCCTCTTATGGGCGATCAATGAATTAATTCTGAAGACCCGGTCAACTTCTATGTCCATTCGTTCAGTTGGCCAGTCTAAGAATCTAGCCGATGCTGGGACAACTCTATTATATAAGTCCTCTTCCTCCAATTCCTCCAATCCTCTAATTTTAAAACATTTTTCTTTGTATTTTATTTCAGATAAAGTATTCTGCCTTCCCACCTGTTCCATTGCTCCTTCCAGGTCACCGGTTCTCTTCTCGAGTATCTTCGTTCTTTCTTGAGTTTCTTCAACGTCTTTATTCATATTTCTCACATCCTTTATAACATTTTCCATTCTGCCTGTCAAGTTTTCCAATTCTTTCTTCATTTCTTTAACCTCCTTTTTAACCTCCATCGAGAGTTCTTTCATTTCTTCTCGCACATCCAATCTGATCTTCCTAACTTCTTCCAGAAGGAGTTGGTAAGGATCCATTTCTCCTGAAGCCCTTCTTTGCAAGAGTGTCTGGATTTGGGTTTGTACGACTTTCCTTCGTGTCGCCATCGTCTATGTTTTGCAGCTTTCTAATCTTCTTAATCTGTGTTCTCTTTTAACTTAGTCTATTAACTTTATCAAATTTTTAAATACTGGGAATTTTATTAACAAATACGCCCTAAATTAAATCTTCAATGTTAATATATGGTACCTTAATTTATATTATAACACTATAGTAAAATATTACTAGTTAACCCTCTTTAGATTTATTCGTCCTAGCTAGTTAATTGAAATTTTAAATTAATTGATCCCCTATAAAAATATCTGTCTCTTTATATTAATAATTATATTATTTAATTATTTAATTAGGCTATACTATAATTTTAAATCTGGTATTCTAGTGTTAAATTGTTATTTTATCACTATATGACCTGTCCCAATTAAGTCTAGTTAGTTCTAATAGATCTAGGAAATTAATTCTAGTGTATGAACTCTATATGTTGACTCTACTTACAGCTTACTATTATATGCCAATTTATTTATTTACCATTTATATCTAATCTCTACTAACCTTATAAGTTTTGTTATAGTACTGAAAGTCAATCACCAAAACAGGTTCTAAAATCTATCTGTCCAGTAGGTGGTACTGTATCCTTACTTTACAGCTGCTCTCTCTGTTAATTGTTAATTGATTATTTCAGCAGTGTATCTATTCTGAGCCTGCTGGGGTTGTTACAAAGTGTCAATAGCTAACTGCTTTATTGCCTATTGCTACAACGTACCCGGCGAGGGAGGAGATCAGAGCCAGGCAAAAATGAAAGTGTAGTCAGAAGAGGCTTGTGTTTTGGGAACAGGGTGTCTATTTGACAAGAGAAAGGAAATATGTGCTTGGATCAAACCAATCAAAGATGGCAAGAAACGGGAACCAAGCACAGGTCTGGAAACTGTCTGACAAGTGGTGTGATCCTTAGATTTATGACCCTCTCCAATCACAGCTTTGCATGCCTAAATTTTGGAATTGTACCTATAAAACGTATAAGCTCTGTGTATGCTGTAGTGTCAGCAACTTCGGAAGGAGTGTGCTGTGTTGCTTGCATTTCTACAAATAAAACTACTGTCTACCTCAGAGTGAAGTTTGTGGAGTGTGGTTTATGGTGGATATTCTGAAGATGGCTAGGTTTTGTCCCCCATGCTATTTGACATCTACAAGAAACCAATGAAAAGAAGTTATCTGGAGTTTTGGTTGTGTATCACCAGTAGATTGATGATACCCAAATTATCTGTCCTTTCACAATAATTCCAAAGAAGCTTTTACCAGTGCTAAACCAGTAGCTTGCCATTGATAATGGACTAAATGAAAGCAAACAAACTGAAGCTTAATCCAGAAAAGACAGAGATGCTTCTGGTCAGTTGAAGGCAGATTGGGGAAACAGGCATATAGCCTGTGCTGAATGGGATTACACTCCCCCTGAAATCTTAGATATGGACTTAGTCCTGACATGGCAGAAAACCTTTTTAGTGATTGCTCACAGGTTATGGAACTCCCTCCCACAGAAAGCTAGGTTGGCCCTGTCTCTGCTCTGTTTCCACCAGCAGGCAAAAACCTTTTTGTTTAACCAGACTTTTGACTATTGATTGGTTGTTGCTCTATTTTTATCATTGTTATTTTAAACTGCCCATTTAACTGTTTCATTAATATTTTAATCTGCTTGTTGATTTGTATATTATCTATTGTTTTGACTGTATTTTGTTTTAAAATATATTGGGAGAAAGGCATGGTATTAGGAAGGAAGGAAGGAAGGAAGGAAGGAAGGAAGGAAGGAAGAGAGAGAGAGAGAGAGAGACAGACAGACAGACAGACTGACTGACTGACTGACTGACTGACTGACTGTATAATTCGTTTTGATTGTTAGTTCTTGGAGTCCATTCATCTAGAAGCATTCCCTGTTATCCCAAGTTTTTTTTTAAGACTGTGCCCTATGAAGATGTTTTCCCATCATCTTCAGGTTATTTTTGATTTTTATCTAGATATAGAATTTTCCTTTTCTGTTGTAATCCAAATAATGACTTCTCTGGTAAGTAAATATGATACAAACTGTGGAAGTGTGTAGAATTTATCTTGACTATTTTATATTTTATATACTTTATTCTGCTTTTGCTAGACACAGGGAGGAACAAAGAACAATGTAAGGCATTTTGGAGTTTCACCCTGACTGATATTCAGCCATCCTTATGGAGTTTCTGGGATAGGTTGATATGTTGAAGTTTTTTCATTTTCCAGAATGAAGCTCATTTTTTCCCCAATTCAGACTATATATTCTATAGAATTCCCAAAATAGTCTGATGCAGGCTGGGTAGAAGTAGAAGTCGCAGAGAGATGCTTTCTTTGCCACATATTTTCCAACTCAACAAGGGAACCTCTTTAGTCTCTTTATAACTATTCTTCTGTGGATGAGAAACCAAATTTGGAAGGATGTTTTTGAACTGTAGCATTACCAGAGGCAGAAAGGATTACATAAAAAGGGTTTCTGCATGCAACCATTCTGCTTGAATTTGCAGCTTTTTTCCTAGTGAAAAAAAAAAACCAGAACTCTGTAGTTCTCTGTAGAATGTGAAATTCAGGTTCCTGAGCTTCAGGAAGCCAAATTTCACATTCTGTTCTTTTACTGCACTTCTGCAGTTCGTCTGCCCACCTTTTCCCCAAACCAGGCTTTTCTTTTTCTTGTTCATCAGTCCCTGTTTTTAGTCTCAGTTCATTCCCCAATATTCTGAATGTTTTCTAAGATAGAATTTGCAGCTCAGCCATTTCCTAACACTAACAACAGATATTTTCCTCATTTTCAGGATTTATTGCTAATGGAGCCTGAAAAAAACAAAGAAGCAGTCCCTTTCTCCCCAGCAACATATGCATTCAATGAAACTTCAGATGCTGTACCATCCAGAAGGTGCAATGGTGGCACACAGCTTATTCCCATAAGTAACATTTCTGAAGAGCACGTAGCAGAAAAGAAGGAAGAAACCTATTTTTCTCAAGACATATTTTTTCACACAGAAGAACAGATACCGAGCACAGTCTCCAACTCTTTTGAAAAAGAGGCCTCTGTGCAACTAGAAAGAGCCCACAGACATCCAGAGAATTGGGCAGGACCGTCAGAGCAAGAAAGAGTTCTCATTATACAAGAAGACAATTTGGAGGATAGCAGGGGTCCCTTCTTAAATTACCATCAGGGAACACTTACAGTTGCATATTCTTCCAGTACTCATCAGACTTCCCTTTCCAGTACTCTGGCACAAACCCCAAGTATTCCTAGTGAGGCTGTAGAAGGACAAGTGGAGACTCATGCTTTTGTTGGATTTCCCCAACCTCTGAATTCCAACAACACATTATCTCAGATGCTGTCTGAGGAAACAGAAAAAAGTCCTGTTTCAAAATACAATAAAAATACTGAGCCTTCCGAAGACAGATCAGATGAAGACCACTCATTAGAAGCACAATATGAAACAGACAAGGACATTTTAAAAAGTATGGAAGCCATGTGGGGCATGGATGAAATGTCATCCAAGACAGAAGAAAGTGGCCAAATGAAGCCCAAGCATTCCAGGAAGTGTGAGGAGGAGAAAGGAAGAGAATTAGTGACACAAAGAGAAGATGCGAAATCTTATCTTCCTTATCAGCCCAGCTCTGGTTGTTCTGAGGATAGGGGAATAAAAGGAGAAGTGACACAAGCAAAACCTGGTGGACTTTTGCCTCATTTAGACACAGACAAGAATGAACTGAGGCAAAAATCATTTATCTGCAGTACACACCATCTACAAGCAGATGAAGAGGAAGGTGCAAAAGACAGCCAGATTCATTCAGTAAAGGAGACCCTTCAAACAAAACATCTTAAAACCGGTGAACAACTGAATAAGGAGGATGAGGATGATCTAGATAGGAAAAAGGTGGAGCACAAAGTAAAAACGAAGGACAAGCTAAAATTGAGGTACAGTGATGCTCAGGAAGAGCAAGAGTGGGGCATGCAGGTAAGAAGAACATCCAGGAAAGGAGAACAGAGAGATGAGGTGACCACCTTACCAGACATGCCAGATCTAGATACAATTTATAATCTGGAAAACAATTTGACCTTTCCTGATTTAAACCAGAGCAATTCTTTAACAGAGGATGAAAGATCTGCATTCTCCTTCAAGGTCTTCTCACCAAGTCACTGTCCAGAATCATGTATCCAAACAACAGCTATGCCATTTGCTACAAAGCCAACTGAACGATATCCAGTGAGTGCAAGCCCAAGTACGCAACCTCAAATATGTCATTGGTTAAGAGAATTAGAATCCTCTAGCATATATGAGCAAGCAGTCTATGAACAACCTGTGGAGGAAAAGAGAAAACTTTCTCTTACAAAAGAAGTCAGTGAAAATGTGAGAGATGAAAAGAGTATTTGGAAAACTGATGGTGAAGGAACGGCAATACCCTGTAGAGATTTATTTGTAATGCCTAACTCCCAAGACCTACATAATTCCAAACTTAGAGATTGCACTATTGATAATGAACTCTGTATTTGTACTTCGCTACTGGGGGTCACAGTAGCAACGGATCCACTGCAGAAAAGTGCTGGCAAGGAAGCCAGTGATTGTACTACAGGTGATTTTCTGCTATGGGAAGAATCAGGCTGTATAGAAGAACCCAGAAACAAGAAGCTACCTATCTCCTGGCAAGAAAATCTTGTGGCTTGTGAAGAAGCCTTAACAGTAGACAGTGATACAACTGTCCAGGCTCCCAGCAAAAATGGCACCTGTAATAAGTATTTCTATAAATCTGTTCAAAGTTCTGCCTGTGAAATATGCCAAAGTGTATCTTTAGACGAGGGTCTGTCCAATACATCCAAAGAGAATGTAGAATCGACTCTCGTTTCACCTTTGACTATGCAGAATCCATTGTCAATCCAGAAAGAAGACTGTACCATAACTTATAAATATGTGCTGAGGGAAGAACTCCCTCAGCACATAGAAACCCCAATGAAGTGTTCTGGGTTTCTGGGAGAGGAAGCAAGAGCAAATGCATTTTGCATAAATAAACAAGTTTCATTAAATGAGTCAGTTCTTGAAGAAGACAAAACAGAAGCTGATCACAACAGTGACATTCCTGCTTTACCTAGCACTGGTTTTAGAATAGACACTGATGTAACCCAGCTAAAAGAGGCTTTGGCTCCAGTGTCTGTCTCTGACCAGTGTCTGGTCCTTGAACCTGCCTCCAGCCACTTCAGTCAGCTTTCATTATCTTCACCATGTTGCAACCAACCCATTCAGTCATTAACCCCTCTAGACAGTACAAATGCCCTTGCTCAGCCAAAAGCCTATGTTCTTCACCGCAGTTGTCTCCATCATTTCCTAGAACAAGTGCCCTCTTTTAGCCAAACATTTTTAGCTGTAGGGTCCTTTCCTGTAAAGGAAGAGAACCCCAAATCTGACACTGAACTGTTTGATCAGTCTCCAGACTCTCAATGTGATTTAAACAAATGTAGACAGTCTCTAGACCAGCATGACAACCAACCCATATCTTTGTCAATCAATTTGCAGAAACCCACAACTCATTATGTATTTCCTGAGCAGATGGGCAATCAGTCCATCCAACAAGATGATTTCATTCAACTCAGGGAATGTACAGCTCCTGGGCTTAATGACAGCCACCTTCCAGAACATCCAATCTTTGCTGTTAACAGAGGCTCTTACAAACCACCTCAAGCTTCCAGATTGAACAAGCCTCCAGCCCCTGATTGCAATCAGTTCATCCAGCAACCAGTTGAAATACCAGCGTCTAATGTACCCAGCAATTGCACAGAAAGCAATGGAGACATACATACTAGTGTACCAGTTGCCAAATTTGTCTCTCAGACCACACATTCTATTTTTCAATCCAGAAACCTTGCCCAGATTCAGTATATGGACAGTGAAGTGGAAGAGAATTCTTTTGTGCACTTGGCTGAGTTGGTGGGTCAACAAGGCCAAAAGAACTGGAATATACCTGAAACAGGTAGTGACTTGGGGGTGAATCTGTTGGGTTCACACCCAGATATGGTCATTTTAGGAAATTATGCATCATCAATAGATAGCACTACAGAAACAATGTCCCAGGTCACAGATATACATGACACAAAATCTTCTTTTGACCACACATCCCATCCTTCAGTGGACAGTCAGAAAATATGTGAAGCTACAGAGTCCAGAAATTCAGCTTCGCCTCCTCTATTTCTAGCTTTCACCAACCCAATCTATTTCCTCCAGCATGGACCCCCATCACCACCATACAGATATCCAAACATTCCACAGGCTGACTCTCAAGGGCCACAATGGCAGCAAGAACAAACAGGATATTCTAAAACAGCAACATCTGTGGTAACAAGACAACTGGCAGAAAACACTGGAAGGTTTAGGAAGGGCTTGGAAAAGTCAATAATGGAACCCATCTGTGTGTTGGCTCAGAAGACAGATGGGGTTGCTAAACAACCTACCTTAGAGAAATCTAGTTGTCCAGATAAAAATGTCATTGCTTTGGGCTCAAAAGAATCAGCATTCAGTTCAAAGAAACAACAGGTATTAATAAAACACCGAACAAAAAGCAAAGATTGGCACCGGCACCGTATGAGAAAGATCTCTATACCAACAGACAATGAATTAGGTGAGTTGTCCTTTAATCATCATTTTCAACCAAAGTTACAGTCATGTGCAAGTCCTTGTCTTCCTGCAAAATTGCTGAAATCTGTCCACTAGAGTGCTTTAACTCCATAATGCAATTCTAAGTTCGCTAAACCAGTGATATTCTCTTCAGGACATGAACTTTCATATCTATATCTCTCTGAAAGCATTTGACAACATTAAGAACATAAAAAGAACCTTACCAAGGGTATGTCTAAACTAACATCCTATTTCTACCACATGTCCATAAGCAGTTCATAGAAGTGATCCTTCCAGGAAGCATACAACAGAGCATGCAAGCAACAGCTTTTCCTTCTGTGTCCTCAGCATCTGGTACTGACGTATATCACCACTGAACATGGAAGTTGTATTTGCTAATAAATTTAATGTTCATTTGAAGAAGAATCAAAGACTTCTCTTCCATTCATTTGTTTTACCTCTTTTGAAGCCACCTAAGAAAATGGTCAACATGTGCTTATTGCCACTGATTTAGATGGCTCCAAAAGGCAGTTAGTCAGATTCAAGACCAAAGATAGGTTTTTCAGTGACCATTTACCATGACAAGTAAATGTGATCAGTGTCATGTGCTGGTAAACTAGCTTCCCAAAAATCATTCAGAATTTTAACGGAAGCATTCTTATTAGGGAATTTTTTGCAAGTGACAACGCACATTTCTTAAATTCCAGAAGCTAGAGAATGCAGACTGGATACAGGCTTTTACACTTTTCTTATGCAATTATTTGGTGTGCTTTGTAGTGATTGGTAGAAGTCACAAATGTCATATCACACCACCAGCCTCTGACCATTCTCAGGCTTTTCAGATGTTTGCATTCTTGCATCTTGAGAACTTAACTCTCCCTTTACTGTTATATCTTCCTTTCTGGTTCTTCTTACCCTGTATTCCTGGAGTTTTCACTCCTCACCCCTTTCATCTCTGTTGCTTTATAACTTTCTTCTGGACATCCCTTATCCCATGGTTTGAATTCCAGGCTAGTTTGGCACCTGGCTTCACATCAGAGCTTATTAGACAACTTCCCTGTTCCCACACTCAGTTTCCTAATTTATCCCATCATCCTTTTACAGTACAGCTTTCTCCCACAATAGTTCTTTACACAGCCGTGATCTTCCAGGCAAAAGTACAAAGCACATATGTAAAATCTACAGTATCAAAACCTAGCACCCCCTCTACAATATAGCAAGGCACCAAATATACCATATTTTATGCAAACAGCAATACACACAGGCAATGTAATAGGAAGGCATTTAAGCATGGTATTTAATAATTCCATTAAACATGTTTAACAGCATGCACTAACTAGGCCTGCTTAATACATGACAGGACATTACTGCATATGAAAAGGACAGGCAAAATATATAGTAAAGGGCAATATATCAAAACATAAGGGCAAGCATTGATAATCAATCCTCATTGCATACATACAGCAAAGCTCATGGTACACTGTAGTACAGCAATAACAGAGCATCAGGATCACATGCAGTATGGCAGTAATTTAATACTACACAGTAACATATATGGTTATACATTCTAGAAGCAGATGTAACATATCTCCAGCAAAGCATATAGCATGTAACAGATAACAAAGCTCTACCATAGCTAGCTCTAGAAGAACCCTATATCTAAAGCAATAAGAATACAATTACATTCATCTAGTATCCTGTGGCAACAGACTCATGTCTCATTGCATACTTGCAACAATTGTTCAGATTATACACAAGGTATAACAAAGCCTTTGGCTATTCCAAGATAACCACTTACTATAACAATGTAATATGTATTTGCAGCATAGGATAAACTTTATGCCAACACACAGTATAGGAAAGCACGGCATAATTTAGAGATAGTCATCATTATGGCAGGGTAACATTACGAATCATGGCAGAGAGTGAAGCAAACCTGACAACCAGAAACACATACCACAAAGAATCAGATGCTTTTCACAAACATGGAAAAATGTTGCCTACATGATCTGTTGAGCTGCCTGGAAGAATCTGTTCAGCCATCACTAGAATTAGAAAGTAAAGCCTTGCACTTGAGGGTGCTGTTGAGATGAAGACCTGATATTTTCCGCACCCAATCTGTGTTGTCTTACTGCTGAGAAGTATGCTGCAGAACACATAGAGATTGGTTATTATGCACATACACACAGATACACACAGTAGGTCTCCTTGCAGTATACAAACTTTACTCTGCACACACAGTCCAGTTACCATTATGGCCAGCATTTTGAACACACACACATTACATACTAATTCATGGGTTGTGGCATATTCTAGCATAATCAAGAAATGTTATGCAAATAGGCTATGCAAATAGAACAGTACACTCTGCTCTTACTGCAGGTTCATTTTTCAGTGGCTCTAATTAGATTGTGACTTGAAGACACACAACAACAAGAACAACAACAATAAAGAAAAGCTCATTTTGAATGAGGCCTGAATGACATGGGAGCTATATCTCCCATGGTTGATTCTATGTTGCTGAGAGTCACACAGTTCCTCATTGCCTATGTGGGCTGAGAAGCATTATCTGTTTCTGGTCTGGAACTAAGAAAGCTACCTATATCACATGGCTAGAAGTTTTATAAATTACCTTAATATCCTAGGAGCAGCCATAGGTTCCCATGTCACTAAGGGAGTATTTAAAATGGGACCAAAATATTTTCATCTGGCAAAATTTCTTTCCTTCTAAGAAACTAGGGTCACTAAGTAGGCATTTTTACTTCCTTCTTGATGAGTAAATAGCTGTAGTTGCTCAGTCTTGGTTGAGGGAAGGCAAAGCTCTGCATTTGTTGCAGTAAGAGTGAATCTGGCCTCTAATGAAAGGGAACGCATGGGGCACACAATGTGTTTCTGTGTTCTGCACTGCCCCAGTTGTCCTTTCCTCATATGTAATGATTTTTTTCTGTAGTGTTTATGTCTCTTTCTGTGATTCTACCTTTTTTAATGAACTACCTTTCCATTCTCTTGACTGAGAAGTCCTAATTGAATTATATGAATGTAAGCACTTAATTGGCTTGCTAAACTTACCTTGTTCTCTTTCTTTTGAAGATGTGATAGCATCGCTTATCCCTTCAAAGGCGGATGCCCATGTGCACAAAGACAAAGCTGACCATTTAGACCAAGTTAAATGTGGGTGAGTCTCTTGCCATAAACTTCTTTGTACCTAGTTCTTTTAATGGTCCCTTGGTGCAATGCACCTCTAGATCGCTCTCGGGTCTTCTGAGTTTTCCATTTGAAATACAGATCATCATACCTTCTGAGTTTATAATCTCTGCCTAAACTTTTCTCTCAGAATTGAGAACCTGAGTAGGACAAGTAGAATGATGTTTCTGTGTAAGAAATCCAGGTTCAAATCTTTGTCAGTTATAAAGAATTCTGGGTGACCTTGTGCAAATCACTACAGCTGCTACCTATTTTATTTTATTTTATTTTATTTTATTTTATTTTATTATTTTATTTTATTTTATTTTATTTTATTTTATTTTATTTTATTTTATTTTATCTTATCACACTCATGGGACCCAAGTACACTAAGAGAAACCCCTGTTTAATACAAAAAAAGGAAAGAAAAATTTAAATAAACAATTCTGTTAAAAGCACTTAGTTACAACAGTTAAAAACACATTAAAGAATAGTAAAAAGATAACATCATGATGCACCACATTAAAAAGATTCTTCTGCATGGTACATAAAAGGCAATGGCTGACCTAAATAAAACATTTTTTGTTGGTCAATGGAAAGAGAGGAGACAGGGGACAGGAGCATTTGAATGTCACAGAATACAGAACATCTTCTGATTTTGGTCTAGGCATGCAGTTCTGACAGGCATATCCCTTCAGCAGTCGAGAGATCTACAGTGTACAGCTCAGGGAAAGTAATAATGTAACTCTTATTTTGCTTTGCTCAGACCCCACTGGGAATGCTGTGTCTAGTTCAGCTCACCACAGTTGAAAACAGGGACTCGCAGGCTGGAACATGTCTAAAGGAGTGTGACCAAAATGTGAAAAGTCTGGAAACAAAGCAATATGAGGAATGGTAGAGGAAGCTGGGTATGTTTAGGAAAGGAAAGGAAAGGAAAGGAAAGGAAAGGAAAGGGAGGGGAAGGGAGGGGAAGGGAGGGGAAGGGAGGGGAAAGAAGCGATTGAGCAGTGCTTTGGTAACCATCTTTACATATTTGAAGGGCTGTTATGTGGAAGATGAAATGAGCTTGTTTTTTGCTGCTCCAGAGGCAAACCAAATCAGTTGGTAGAAATTACGAGAAAGGAGATTCCATATAAACATTAGGAAGAACTTCTTAGTAGTAATTGCCATTCAACACAAGGTGGTAGATTCTTCATTGGAGGTTTTCAACAAAGTTTGGATGGCAATCTCACAGAGGTGTTTTAGTGGAGGATTCATGTACTAGCAGGTGTTGTACTGGATGACCATTGGAATTCCTTCCAATTCTGTGTTTTTTGGGTATGGTGAACATGACACTGCATTGGACTTTTCTTGCTTTTTATCTGTGTCAGAATCTTCTGCAGCATATGAAAAATTCTAATCTCTATTTTGAAATATCTATCCCAAACCAATAAGCTGACATGTAAGAGGGCACAGAAGCTTGTCACAATCTGAGTAAACTTATACCTTTTAAGCATCTATGAAAATGATTAGAATGAAGGCTCAGAAGAAGCTGAAACTGTTAACAATATTAGATCAAAACTGGACAAAGTTAAATGTAATAAAGTTAGTATTCAGTGAGACTCAAGTTTCTTCTCCACTGTGTTTCTGAGGACTTTTTTTTTACTCTGTTTGATATTGTCGAGGAAACTAAGTTCAAAATAATGATAACTGTCTTTGTTGTACTAATATTGACAATTGTTTCTTCTGTGAACATAAACTTCTGGTCCAGAGTAGAGGGCATGCAAGAAGTATCTGGCTATATCTCTATAGGCAGACACACAACAATGAAATCATCTGCTAAGACCTCCAGAGGTTATCTGGATTTCTCAGTGGGTAATATTATTGTTCCATGTGGCTATAAAGGGTGGGGGGATCTGCAGCTGGATGGTGGGTTTTGGGGTGATAAGACGGGAAACATGTTATTACTATTTGTTACTTATTTTTCTTATTCTACATTTTGTGACACATTAAGTCAGGAACAACTTGAAGGCATACAGCGACAACAACAGAACAATAGTGTCTTCATCTTTGCTCTGAATCTTCATTCTTAATGAACCAATGCAGAGTTTCTTCAGAAGTACCTTTTCATTTCTTTGTATTTCCAGACTGGCAACATGAAATACAAAAACTGTATTGAGTTGCCACTATTACCTATCTTGCTTCTTTCAGTGGTAGCTGACTTCTCCCATTCATTCACCCCACTATGAAGCAACAATAATATATCAGTATCAATATAAACAATATCTACCATCGATGTAAAGTCAAAGGCTTTCATGGCCGGAATCCATAGGTTGTTGTGGGGTTTTCCAGGCTTTGAGGCCGTGTTCTATTAGTATTTTCTCCTGATGGTTCACCTGCATCTGTGGCTGGCATCTTCAGAGGATCCTCTGAAAATGCCAGCCACAGATGCAGGCAAAACGTCAGGAGAAAATGCTAATAGAACACGGCCTCAAAGCCCGGAAAACCCCCAACAACCTAATATCTACCATCCCCAGCACACAGCAAATAATTTAGAAATCTGTACAAACAAGCAGTTCCTGTTGATGAAGGTAGCCATGGTTTTCTCTCCAGTTAAGCTTATATCATCCTGAATACCAGCATTGCACTGCTTGCACTGGAACCGACTGAATATTTGTCTTGACTTCACTTTCTTAGTACTCAATAGATTACTTAGTTGGTAGGTTGTCTTTAGGTTAAGGGGGGGGCAAGAGTGTTTCTCATCTGAGTCTTCACATCAGCTTCTTTGTGTATTATTTCAACCATAAAACATCAGAGTTCTGGCCTAATATATTCAATAAATAAAATTCTGGTATCATTTCAAAATTAACTTTGGAAATTTTTTGAATTTCATCACGAATTCCCTTCCAACATTTCTTAGCCTTAGAACAAGTGCACCACATTTCACTAAGCTGCTTCTCATAGGATGTGGTTTCTAGGCCTTTTACCATTTTGTTTGCCCTCCTCTGGACATGTTCCAGCTTGTCAATATCCTACCTGAACTGTGGTCCCTAGAACTGGGCACGGTATTCTAGGTGGGATGTCATCAAAGGATAATAGAAAAGTACTATCACTTCCCTTCACCTAGACACTATACTCCTATTGATACAGCCAAGAATTTCTTGATAAATCTTCTCTTACAGGTGTTGGGAAACTGAGAGATTTTTAGTAATGTCTCCCAATCAGCAGAGTATTTTGTAATGCACAAACAGTGCACAAAGTTGAACAAATCACCAGTCCCACTTCATCATCTCCACCCCAGACACACTTAATCTAGCTCAAAATAATCACAAACAGTTTGGTTAAAAATATGAAAAGTTTACTCACAAACTTCTGCATAGTCTACACAGGTTCAATTCTTGAAGAAAAATTAAGCAGTCACATGCTTGCTGAAAATAATCCCTGTTAGGAGATCTCAGAGCATGCTTTCAGGGAACACAAAGAACAAAAAAGGGAAGAGGAAGAGAACATGCAAGGGGAAGTGGGTGTTGCTCAAACAACAGGAATTCTACTCTAGGCATCCCCCTCTATGCCTACAATAAACATGCAAACTAACTAGCCAGTGAATTAAGCATGCAAATGTTGCTACTCCCAACAGCAGGTACTATTAATTCACTATGTGATATGTACTAAAGAATACTAATAAAGCTGCAAAGACAGAAAATGAAAAGCTGATTTGATATTGCATGTTTTCAGCTCAAATTCTGTTCCTATTGATACAGCCTAGAATTGCACTGGCTTTTTTAGCAGCTGCATCTCACTGCTGGTACATGTTCAGCTTGTGGTCTACTAAGACTCCTAGATCCCTTTCACATGTACTGTGCTCAAGACAGGTGTTGCCCATCCTATATCTTTGCATTTCATTTTTTTCTGCCAAAGTTTAGTATCTTATGTTTCTCCCTGCATTTTATTAGTTTTGTCCCAGCTATCTAATTTGTTAAGGTCATTTTGAATTTTCATCGTGTCCTCTGGGGTATTAGCTATCCCTCCTTACTTGTTATTATCTGCAAATTTGGTAAGAATGCCCTCTATTCCCTCAACCAAATCACGGATAAAGTTGGATAGTACTGGGCTCAGGACAGAACCTTGTGGCACCCCGCTAGTCACTTGTCTCTAGGATGAACAGGAGCTATTGGTGAGTATCCTTTGGGATTGGCCAGTCAACCAATTATCAGTCCACCTAACAGTAGAATCATCTAGCCCATATATTACTTGTTTGTCTTCCAGAATATCATGTGCGACTTTGTCAAAGGTCTTACTGAACTCATGATATGCTATATCTAAAGCATTCCCTTCATCTACAATGCTAGTAACCCAGTAAAAAAAAATAAGATTAGTCTATCCTGTCTTTGTTTTGAGAAACCCATGTTGTATTTCAGTGATCACAGCATTCCTTTCTAAGTGTTTACAGGCTCTCTGTTTAATTATCTGCTGTAGAATCTTTCCAGGTATTTATGTCAGGCTGACCAGATGATAATTGTTTGGGTCCTCTTTTTTTCCCCATTGGGGACAGTACTTGTCCTCTAGTTGCTGGGACTTCTCCCATTCTCCAGGGATTCTCAAGATTATTACCAGTGGTTCTGAGATTACTTCTGTCAATTCATTTAATACTCTTGGATGTAGTTATCTGGCCCTGGGAGACTTGAATTTATTTGGAGTAGCCAAGTATTCCTGTACTACCTCTTCACCCATACTAGGCTGCATTTCCCCTGCTGCTTCATTTGCTCCATTTTCCCCAGGATGAGCACTGTTTTTCTTTTGGAGAGAAGACTGAGACAAAGAAGTTATTGAATACTTCTGCCTTTTCTCTGTTCCCTGTTAGCATTTTGCCATCTTCTCCACACTTCTATTTCTTTGTTCTTCCCTTTCCTATGGACATTACAGAAAAACAAACAAACCCATTTTATTGTTTTTAAGCTCTCTAGCAAGCCTGAGCTCATTCTGTACTTAGCTTTTCTGATCTCCCCCCTGAACTTGTTGGCTATTTGTTTGAATTCCTCATTGGCACTTCCTCGTTTTTCCATTTCTTGCACATGCTCCCACTGAAAGTTCTTTAGACATCCATCCCATATTCTTTACATATCTTCTATTTTTCTTTCTCATTGGAATTGTTTGAAATTGTGCCTTCAGTGTTTCACTTCTAAGAAACTCCCATCTATTATGAACTCCCTTCCCTTTTAGTATTCCTGACCATGAGATTATATTCAGCATTTCTCTAAGTTTACTGAAATCAGGAAAGTGAGGAATTTGTTGTACCTGATACTCTTGGCAGAGTTTGACTTCCAACAAATATCAGGATAGTTGAAATCTCCCATTACTGCTACATCTCTCCTTTCTGAATATTTGGTCATATGTTCCAGGAATATACAGTCTCCTTGGAGGTCTGTAGTAGACTTCCATAATAACATGACTGTTGTTTTTTCTCCCCCTGAATTTTTCCCCAGATGCTCTCAACCTGGCTTCCAGGATTTAAGTCATGGATCTCTTCACAGGTGTAAATGCTCCTGACATACAGCACTACTCCTTCGCCTTTCCTGTTTGGTATATTTCTCTGAAATATGTTATCATGAGACTCATCCCATCAGATTTCAGTGATACGTATTATTTCATATTTGCTTTGCTGTGCTGTGAGTTCAAGTTTATCTTGTTACCATCCATGTTCTGGCATTAGGGGTCATTTCACCTAGTTGCTTAAGATTTTTTTTTTTCCTCCTACTGATGTGTTCTTGTACTGTTTCCCAGTTTCCCCCTATAAGATTTGGGCTATTATCTCCAGCACTTGATGCCCTCCTGCCTCAAGAATAATTCGTCCCCCGCACATAACTCATTTTAAAGTCCTCCTAATCAGGTTTATGAGATTCTTAGCACAAATGTTCCTGTCAGTGCAGTAAGGTGCAACCCACCACTTGCTGGAAGTCCATCTTCAAGAAAGTGCAGACCGTGGCCCAAGAATCCAAATTGTTCTTGGCAGCATAATCTGCAGAGCCAATTATTCACATCCAACACTCTTCTCTTCCTTCTTAGCTCATATCCTTCAACTGAGAGGAGACATGTCCATCATGCACAGCTCACCATTTGATCTCTGTTCAGAAACTGAAGGCTTTTCTGCACTGCACTGTTACAGTGGTATTACTCCACTTTCAACATCCTGTGGAATTCTGGGGTTTGCAGTTTACTGAGGTCAAAGAGCTCTCTGGCTGAGAATTCTAAATGCCCCTCCCTAAACTGCAAACCCCACGATTCCATAAGATGTTGAAAGTGGAATAATAGCACTATAACAGTGTAGTGTGGAAAGGCCCTGAGTTCCAAAGACTGAGGCAGCAGTTACATAGAGCTGGTAGCTGCTAGCTTCACCCCAAGCAAGTCAGTGTCTCAGTAGAAGCCCAGCCTTCTTGGACCATGTGGTGAGGTAGAGCACACAGCCAAAACCAAACAAAACCCCCCACCCAACCTTCAAAAAAATACAGCCAAAGAGTCACAGCTCACAGCTCACATTCTGTTCTTTCCTCAGAGACCAAACTCCAAAGACTGAGGTGGCAGTTATATACTCTTTATATTGCAGTTATACCACTTGTTTTTTTCTTGCTGGTTGTTCTCTCTATTCATACCCGTCCTCATTCATCTTTGCCCTCCGCTCACTCTGTACTCTCTTTTAACAGGCAACATGCTCCCTCTATCCTGCCAGCCTTTTGAAGAGTTTGGGAATCTTTCAAAAAGAAATGCAGAGCTGTTAAAATCCCCTCTATTAAAAGTAACATTTGAGAGCTGCTTGCAGATTAGTCCTGCTCCTTTGACAAAGCTATAGTGAAATCTGCCACAAGTTGACTAAAGATGATACTGCACATTATGGAGAAGTTTAAATAAAGAAAATTCATTCATTTATGTTAAAAAGCCACACAAATAATAGGATCACTATGGTATTCATGCCAGGTTTCAGGGTTTAGGTTTCATAGTCTTAAGGGCATGGCAGAGATAGACACACACATAGGTAAAAACTGTTCTTCTTATTATAGACAATGACGATGATGATTTTCCTGCTTTTCTAACCAAATTGCCTTGACAACATAGAATGTAACAATATAAACAGACTAATTTAAACAATACCATAGCACTAATATACAATATAAAACATGTTAAAATATATTAAGAATATTAAGAATGAATCTACTTCAGAGATGCAGAGATGAATCACTGATTTGCTTCAGAACTTTAGGGACTCAAAATGCTCACTGCAAATGCTCATCTCAGAAGAAATTCCATCCTTAAAATGACAGATTCATAATACCAGGAGAGACACTGTTGGGGTTTTTCCTGCCTGTGCCAAGTTTCTGAAATAAACTGTCAGGGTGTCACTATACTGAATTAAACAGGGTCCATATCTCCCACAACCTGTTTGAAGGAAAATGTGTCAAAAAAGGATCCTCTTGCCCCAAAGATCCTTTGCAAAAGTAGGATTTCCCTCCTAACAAATTTTGTAAATAGTGCAGCCTCTTTATTTCTCCAGACTTTGTGAGGTTCCATTGGTATGGAGTTGAAGAATCATCCTTTGCACTGGGGTGATCATTGTTGTTGTGTCCCTTCAAGTCATTTCCAACTTATAGTGACCCTAAGGGTATCATGGGGTTTTCTGGGACTGAATGTGTGTGATATGCCCAAGGTTACTGAGTGGGTTTCCATGGCTGAATGGAGAATCGATCCCCAGGTTTCTAGGGTCATAGTCAAATGCTCAAGCTACTACACCACTCTGGCTCTCAGTGGGGTGATACAGCCTGGCAGAGCTTCACAATCCATGGCTAGGGCTGGGAAAAATAAGGATTAAGGTAACTAGTGGAAGTTTTTTGATGGATCCAAGCAGCATGGAAATAAACAGGAAAGGATTGATACCCATGCTGACACAAGACTGTTAAAGGGATATGTGGGAAGTCTAATCTGTCCCATAGAGTTGTGGGCATATAATTTCACTGAAATACCATTATGCTGCACTGCTTGAAAGCATAGCAGTCATACCCTGGTGAGAATGTATCCAAGATTAAGTTCTGAATTCCAGTAAGTCATTCTCTGCAGCAAGTTAGACAATACAAGCTTCTGGACTTGACTGTAAAGTGCCAAGTGTAACTGATATGATCCAACACTCAAGATGTAACATTTCCTTTGGGGGTTTTCTGCCATTTCCATATAACTCATGTCTTCATATTTTCTCCTCCCTGAAAGAGAGAAGAAACCAGGAGGAACAGTTGAAAACATCAAGCGGCAACGCTCAAAACTGATCAATTCATGTAAATATTTCCTGTCTAAATACTTTTTGTGGTATTCTTTTCCTAAGGGCTGAGCACTAGTTTAAATTATTCATGTTTTCGAATAACCATCCTTAAATTACTCTATTAGATAAAAGAGTCATAGAGCTCTGATTTAGGCCATGACTCTAAGCTGGATCAAGGCCCTATGCTAGTTTCCTATCCAAAGATCAGTCTGGCTGCTATGTGCCCCAAGGACAGTTAGGGCAGAGATACTGGAGTTACTCAGTGACAGCAGTACAAATGAGAAGGAAATTTAATATAAGTCTAGAGAGCATTATTATCCTCCTTTTTTGCACTTAGTCTAGGTGATATGTACAATCTTTTACTAAGTTTTAACATACCAACAAGTAATGTGCCTGTCGCCTGTGGCCAGTTGTGATGGTGTTGATTATGTCTGTTTATTCATGTTCCTGATCCATTTGTGTACAAAATGGAACGTTTCATGCTGATGCTTGGTTGGTACACTGAAAGATTGGAATGAGTGAAGAATGCTGAAACCTCTCTTGCCATGTTACCCTGTGATCCATCATTTTAGCCAGTTTTGCTCTAGTTTAACTCACATCATTATCACACTTGCACTGAGGGAAAACATTTTGCAGAAACAGATTTCAGGAGATAAAGTACAGACAGGTCAAACTCTTCTCACCCATATGCTTCTTTTGAGGTTAAAATTAGCCATCAGTCCCCACTTTCTACGTGAATGGAGAAGACAACAAATGCCTTAATGTTTAGTTTATTTCTTTGCAATGGCCCTACATTTTAGCAATAATTTCATTTGTCAGCCACACTGAAAGGGTTTACTGAGATGTGTATATTTCAGTCCCTAGCCTAGAATTTTTAGCTTTTATTTTTTTTTAAATGTTAAGTCTGAAGTCCTAAGATACAGTTATAGAGAAAGTGATGCAAAGCAGATGTCTTCCCTTTTGTTCAGAAAAGAAGCAAAGCTGCTGATGCAACTAAGACCATTTCCACACTACCCTGTTATAGTGCCATTATTCCACTTTCAACATTCTATGGAATTCTAGGTTTTATAGTTTACTGAGGCCAAAAAGCTCTCTGGCTGAGAATTCTAAATGCCCCTCCCCAAACTGCAAACCTCAGGATTCCACAGGGTGTTGAAAGTAGAATAATAGCACTATAACAGGGTAGTGTGGTAATGGCTTAAGTTTTCTAGCCAAAAGTGGGAGGGGATTTGTATTATTTACAAGGTATTGGTCCTTTTCTAAAAAGTGTTATTAATATTTAATTTAAGTGATTTTTTTAAATTTAGAAATAACTTTGATTTAAACGTATCTGTGTATGAGATGGGGCTTTTGAAGCCTAACATTGACATATGGAATTGTTCTCTCAGTGCATCCTCGTGAACTTATCAGTGCCAGCAGAAAAGTTCTGGCTATAGGTCTGGCACATTGCTTCATAACATATTTTATGGCTTTTGTCCACAGCAAAAGTACTCTACCAGGAATACAGTGATGTTGCACTAAACAAAGCCATTCAAAGCCAAAAAAGAGCAGATTCCTTGTCTAAAGATGTGGAGCTAGAATCCTCGACCTCCCCAAGGTTACAAAGAAAAGTGCTGCCCTCACAAGACTCCTATCTACAACGTCTGTCAGTCTCATCTAGTACATCTCTGTGGCAGGATATCCCTAAGGTCCGAGAGAGTACAATGCTTCTGAGCATGACCTGTGAGGAACAGAAGCTGCAGGAGGTGGGCAGAAAGCTGGTACTGAGGGAGGGAGGGAAAATCATCAAAGTCCTAGAGAAGAAGAGAGAGAAGGTGGCATGATCCAAATGAATGATGGGAAAGGAAACAGAAGTTGAAAAGAAAGGGAGGGTGGGGAAAGGATGTAGGTGACCAGGAGCTTGCAGAGCCAAGAAAGTCCTGTCATATATAAGTCAGAAACAATCAGCTAAATCTTGGGCTGACAGACACTCAGATCCAGTATACCAAGTTAAACATCCAAAGAATCCAGCTTTCAATAATTCTGTTAATAGAGCTTTTTCCAGAGCTCAGTGTGTCTTACTCCAAAGAAAGTATAGTTGGCTCTCCACATATATGGGGTTAACTTTCATGGATTTATTTTTTGCAGGTTTTTCAAACCCCTTCTCTCCTCCTACCTTAGGTGCTTCTTTTCCAGGGGAACCTTCCCTCTCAGTGGCTCAGTGTTCAGCCCTTTAAAAACCAACCTTTGGTCCTCCTCCTCCTCCACCAGACACTACTTGGCAAGCTGGTGGCAAACATTGACAGCTTGACATTGACAGCTTGCTGCCAATTTCTTAGTACCACAAACCCTCTCCCAGTGTCCCCCATACCCAAGAAAGATGACAGAAAGAGGGAAAGTATATGGCCACCAGTCAACCCACCCCTTTTCCTTCTCCTTTCCCTGACTTGCTTTAGACCCTAGGTGACATTCTCCTCCCCATGCCTCAGCCCCTTTCCCACAGGTACACACTCATTTTGATATCTGTGATTTTTCCACTTTTGCCTTGGTCCTGCTCCCTAACCCTAGCAAACACAGAGGACCAACTGTACAGAAGAAAAGGGATGAACAAGTGATAGGATATGGTAATATTAAGATAAATTCTGTGAAATAATTAAAGAACTTTACATTTAAGATGAAAATAAAGGGATGAGGTACTTCCAGACAAAATAATCATTAATGACTGAGAGGCTAGCAAAAGCAAAGAGACATGTATCCAGGAAGGACAAACAGGGAAGCAAACAAGTGAAACTGAATATCCCTAATCTGGCCAGTAGGACAAATTCCTAAATCTATCCACTAAAACATTCACAGCATGTTGGATGTTCTAGTATTTAATGCAATTTTTGATTGTGGATTGTATGCTAATAAAACCCTATACCTGTCTTTCATTGCTACATGAATGAGACCATGTATCTGCTGCCTCTTTTTCCACCACAAATTAGAAGATATGACTTAATACCCATTAAGTTTTAGGGCTTCATTTTTCTCTTTCCCAAATAATCTATCACATCTAAAGGTGTCTGGTCCATGAAAGCTATGTTCTCTCACTTCTTTTTGGCAGGCCAAGTTTGAACTGATTGCATCTGAAGCGTCATACTTACGGAGCTTAAATATAGCAGTGGATCACTTTCAACATTCCCAGGAACTCCAGGCTGTGTTGACTAATCAAGATAGGCAGTGGCTTTTCTCCCGCCTTCAGGATGTGCGTGATGTTAGTGCCAAGTGAGTCCTGCTCTTTTTTTCCCCAACAGCCAACAGTTTCTATCAAGAGTGGGCATTAGAAAATTGGATATCCCAAGCCAATGCAAACAACAGGTATTAGTCTGTACCCCATAACTATGTAATATTCATTACTAATACTAGATATACTCCAATTGACATCCAGTTACCATGTGTGAAAAATTATGCCTGCTAATTTGGAGTAGAACTGAGATTTCAGTCTCCATGCTTATGAGTACTGAAAAAATATGAGATTACAAACATAATTTTTTTTATCTTGTGCATTTTTAAAGTTTGTTTTGTAATTGTTTTTATTGTGTAGAGCTCTTAGACTACCGTAGGTATATAAAATAAGATTTTTAAATTTTCTCATCCTTTTCTACACACACTGAGATATGCCATCATGAGGTCTCCATTAGACCTTTTTGCCTATGTGTGAGAACAAAAAGACTAAGTGGTTTTCTTTTTTTCTTTTTTTGTTGTACAGCATTTTTGTGAAAAAGCAAAGATTTTTGCAGAAAAGATAGTAGTTTGTGCAAAATATAATGTTTTTTTTGTTGAAGAAAACCTTGAAATCTCAAAATGCAAAAAGATGATCAAAAATGCTTGTGATCTCAGCCAGTACAGAGAAAACATTTTGGTACGTTTCATATATGAGAATGAATTAAGTGAAAATTTATATCCTTACCTAGAGTATCTTTTGACAGAATTGTGACATACAAATAATCAAAATATTTTGTTTTTCTTTCTGTCATCTTTTTTTTTCTTCAAATGCACAGATTATGAAAGCAAGCTACCAAGATGTTAGGAACATGGAACTTGCCTTTTAAACTTGTGCTGAATCAGAATGGCTTCAACCCTAGCATTGTTCAAGTTCCCTGTACTTCCTCGTCTTTCATAATAATATCACCTCCAAATACAGCTTTTGTGTCTCTTCTGCCTAGAGGGATGATAATCTTTTGATGTAGAGCCAGAGCAGAGGTGTGATGTGAAGGCTGTATTCCCAATACAAAATAATTTAAAAAAGGTAGAAAGTGGAAGGACCTTGAGTGTACATCCCTGAGCAGCAAGGAAAGAGCCATGATGATGATGATGATGATGATATCATTATTATCATTATCATCATTATTATTATTTAAATTTGTTTTCATTTAAAACTTTTGGTTCTTCTTCATGGTCTTTGTGACACACACAAATGGGTTTACTGCACCTGCATTCAGAACCTTCTAGAGCTGTTAAGTAAGCATTTTGGTGGTCACTCCTCCTCCCCTGGTCCGTCTCTTTTCTCTGGCTATGTGCTTTCCCTGAGCACATGGTCTAAGTGACTAGCTAGGGGAAGGAGCTAACAGCTGTTAGTCCTAGCTGACTCGCTGACAAGCTAGGGTGGAGGAGCTAGCAGCTCTTTATATCTGCTCCCAGTGGCCTTCAAACTCATTTCCAGAGGAAAGAGTGGAAGGTGAGCTGTGTCTGAGAAGACATCTTGACCGGGTGTCTTTTATAGGCTTCTGGGGCTATGTTTGTTTGCTTGTTCATTTGTTTGTCTGTTTTCTCTGGCTGTGTGCTCTCCCTGAGCACACGGTCTAACTGACTAGCTAGGGGGAGGAGCCAGCAGCTGTTAGTCCTAGCTGACTCGCAGACAAGCTGGGGGAGGAGCTAGCAGCTCTTTATATCTGCTGTCAATGGTGTGCACCAAAGGCATGCGCAGTTTCACTTTTACTACCTAACCTTAGCAAGACTTTATTGCTTCTTCCTTGAAGCTGTCCAGAGTCAATCTGCCTGTCTGCAACATCTAGGTAGGGTTAGAACTTGAGGGAGTACCTATAAGCACTATAGGATTGCACCCTCTGTCTTGATAGATTGATAATAAGAACTTGGCAAACAGGGGGTTGACATAGATTTTACCAGGGGACTTTGAAGGCAAAGCCCAGCTTTACCTTTTTCAATTTAACTATCTAGACTATCAAGTATGGAGGGGGAGGGAGCTGTTGTGGTCACCTGCCACAGCTGTGGCATGTTTCTTTTCCTGCCACAAGATGTTGTTGGGTACACCTGCAGCAAATGCAAACTGGTCGCTTTCTTAGAGGAGAAGGTTCAACAGCTGGAGGCACCTGTTTCAAATCTTCACATTATTAGGGAGGGAGAAGAGTTCTTGGATAGGGCTGAGAGGACCTTTTTGAAGATGGAGTGCACAGAGGAGCCAGCGGATGAAGAACCCGGTTCACAAAATCGGAAGACAGATGCTTGGAGGAATATAACACGCAGAAGTAGAAAGGCAAGGTGCCATATGGAGATTCTCGAGCTACAGAATCACTTCCAAGTTCTTGACCTTATTAATGACAAAGTGGACTAGCAGGAAGAGGTCATGGAATGTCATCCAGAGGAAATCCAACATCAGCAACAGGAATCCCAAAACCAGCAGAACATCATCTAACAGCATCAGCACCAACAGTCTCAGCAAGACCAGAAAGTTCAGGCGGCTGTGAGGGAATCTGCTCGTCAAGTAACCCCAGACAAGCCTCAGAGGAGACGAGTTCTAGTGCTTGGCGACTCTTTGCTAAGAGGAACAGAACCGACCATTTGCAAACCAGACAGGATCAATTGTGAGGTGTGCTATCTCCCTGGGGCTAAAATCAATGACATAACGGAGAGGCTAACGAGACTGGTCAAGCCCACTGACCGTAACCCCCTTCTTTTGGTTCACGTTGGAACCAATGACACAGCGAGGTGCAGCTTTCACCGCATCACGAAGGATAACGAACTTATGAGTAGGAAGCTAAAGGACCTTCATGCGCAGGTTGTCATTTCATCTCTTCTCCCTGTGGAAGGACACAGCCCACGAAGGGAAAGAAGAATAGTGGAAGTCAACAACTGGCTCCAAATATGGTTCTGCTGGGAGTGGTTTGGATTTTTGGATTATGGCCTCCATTTCCACAAAGATGGTCTTCTGGCAAGGGATGGCCTGCACTTTACAACTGTCGGCCAGAACGTTTTTCCTAGCAGTCTCACAAAACAGATCAGGAGGTCTTTAAACTGAGTTTGACTGGGGAGAGAGACAGTACTATTCTAGGCAAGGATTCAGTGAGTGCTGCAAAAAATAGCCCAAATGATATAGATAGGGCAGGCGAAGGAGAACTAGAGACCAACAGGGAGAGGGAAAGTAACTTTAGTACAGGACTTCCATGAAGGGCACATCGTCTGAAGTGTCTCTACACTAATGCACAGAGCATGGGAAATAAGCAAGATGAACTCCAACTCTTAGTACAACAAAATAAATATGATTTAATAGGCATCATTGAAACCTGGTGGGATGAATCTCATGATTGGAACGTAGGAATGGGGGGATATAACTTATTTCACAGAAATAGAGCAAACAAGAAAGGAGGAGGAGTAGCCTTATATGTCAAGGATGTTTTCAACTGTGAAGAGATCCAGGACTTAAATCTTGGAAGCCAAGTCAAGAGCATCTGGGTGAGAACTAAGGGAGCAAGAAACAATAGGGATGTGATTGTGGGGGTTTGCTACAGGCCTCCGGGCCAGCCTGAGGACTTGGATGAGGCCTTTCTGTAGTAGATGACTACACATTCAAAAAAGGAGAGATGCCGTGTTAATGGGAGATTTCAATTATTCTGATATTTGCTGGCAGTCAAATTCTGGAGAGACTACAAGGTTCAACAGGTTCCTCACTTGCCTTGCAGACAATTTCATGGTCCAGAAGGTGGAAGAATTGACAAGGGAATAGGCTATTTTAGATCTGATCCTGATCAACAGGGATGATCTAGTTGATGAGCTGGACGTGGTGGGATACTTAGGAGGGAGTGACCATGCTTTGAATGAGTTTGTCATTCAGTGGCAAGGAGAAGCTGAGTGTAGCCATACACGCATCCTAAATTTTAAGAAAGCTGATTTCTGTACACTTAGGGAGTTACTTGCTGAAATCCTGTGGTCAAGAATACTAAAAGAGAAAGGAATTCATGATGGATGGAACTTTCTTAAAAGTGAGATACTGAAGGCACAATTGAAAACTGTGCCAATAAGGAGGAAAAATGGCAGGTGTCTGAAGAAACTGGAATGGTTTACTGAAGAACTCTCAGCTGAGCTAAGTGTTAAAAGAAACATGTACAGGAAATGGAAGAATGGTGAAACCACCAAAGAGAAATTCAAGCAAATAGCCAGGAGATGTAGAGAGAAGGTCTGTAAAAGAAGGAGGAGTAGCCTTGTATGTCAAGGATGTTTTCACCTGTGAAGAGATCCGTGACTTAAACCCAGAAAGCCAGATTGAGAGCATCTGGGTAAGAATTAAGGGAGCGAGAAACAATAGGGATATTCTGGTGGGGGTTTACCACAGACTTCCAACTCAGACCGAGGACTTTGATGACGCCTTCCTCAACCAAATGACTGCACATTCAAAAAGGAGAGATACAGTAATAATAGGAGATTTCAATTACCCGGATATATGTTGGCAGTCAAACTGTGCCAAGATAGCAAGGTCCAGCAAGTTTCTTGATTGTCTTGCAGACAATTTCATGGTCCAGAAGGTGGAAGAGGCGACAAGGGGATCAAATATTCTAGATCTGGTCCTGACCAACAGCCTGAGGACTTGGATGAGGCCTTTCTGTAGTAGATGACTACACATTCAAAAAAGGAGAGATGCCGTGTTAATGGGAGATTTCAATTATTCTGATATTTGCTGGCAGTCAAATTCTGGAGAGACTGCAAGGTCCAACAGGTTCCTCACTTGCCTTGCAGACAATTTCATGGTCCGGAAGGTGGAAGAGTTGACAAGGGAATAGGCTATTTTAGATCTGATCCTGACCAACAGGGATGACCTTGTTAATGAGGTAGAAGTGATTGGATCTTTAGGGGGGAGTGACCATGCCCTATTGGAATTTGGCATTCATTGGGAAGGAGAAGATAAGTGTAGCCAGACACTCATCTTAGATTTTAAAAAAGCGGACTTCTGTAAACTTAAGGAGCTGCTGGCTGGAATTCCGTGGTCAAGAATAGTGAAAGGGAAAGGAGTTCAGGAGGCATGGGAGTTCCTTAAAAGGGAGATACTGAAGGCACAGTCTAAAACTGTGCTAATAAGGAGGAAAAATGGAAGGCATCTGAGGAAACCAGAATGGTTGACTAAAAAACTCTCAGCTGAGCTAAGTGTTAAGAGAAACATGTACAGGAAATGGAAGAAGGGGGAAACCAGCAAAGAAGAATTTAAGCAAGTAGCTAGGAGATGTAGGGAGGAGGTCAGAAAGGCTAAAGCACAGAACGAACTTAGGCTGGCCAGAGACATTAAAAACAATAAAAAGGGCTTTTTCAAATATGTCCGTAGGAAAAGGAAAAAGAAGGAGACGATAGGGTCTCTGCGCAGAGAAGATGGCAAATTACTAACAGGCGGGAGAGAAAAGGCAGAACTACTTAACACCTTCTTTGCCTCAGTTTTTTCCCAGAAGAATACAAGCACTCAACCTGGCAGTTGAGGCGCAGGTGAGGAAGCAGGGGAAATGAGGTACATAATAAGTAGAGAGGTGGTACAGGAATACCTGGCCACACTGGATGAATTCAAGTCTCCAGGGCCAGATGAATTGCATCCTAGGATATTAAAAGAACTGGCAGAGGTCATTTCGGAACCGCTTGCTATAATCTTTGAGAAATCTTGGAGGACAGAAGAAGTTCCAGCAGACTGGAAGAGGGCAAATGTTGTCCCCATCTTCAAGAAGGGAAAAAAAGAGGACCCAAATAATTATCGCCCAGTCAGCCTGACATCAGTACCCAGAAAGATTCTGGAGCAGATCGTTAAGCAGTCAGTTTCTGATCACTTAGAAAGCAACGCGGTAATCACGAGAAGTCAACATGGATTTCTCAAAAATAAGTCATGCCAGACTAATCTTATCTCTTTTTATGATAGAGTTACTAGCTTGATAGATGAAGGGAATGCTGTGGATGTAGCATTTCTCGATTTCAGTAAGGCCTTTGACAAAGTTCCCCATGACATTCTTGCAAAGAAGCTAGTAAAATGTGGGCTGGACAGAGCTACTGTTAGTTGGATTTGTAATTGGTTGACCGACTGAACCCAAAGGGTGCTCACCAATGGCTGCTTTTCATCCTGGAGAGAAGTGACTAGCGGGGTGCCACAGGGTTCTGTCCTGGGCCCAGTGCTGTTCAATATTTTTATCAACTACTTGGATGAAGGAATAGAGGGCATGCTCGTCAAGTTTGCCGATGACATCAAATTTGGAGGGGTTGCTAATACGCCAGAAGACAGGATCAAAATTCAAAATGACCTGGATAGATTGGAGAGCTAGGCCAAAGCTAACAAAATGAAATTCAACAGAGAGAAGTATAAGGTCCTACACTTAGGTAGAAAAAATGGAACACAGAAATATAGGATGGGGGACACGTGGCTGGATAGCAGTACATGTGAAAGGGATCTAGGAGTCTTAATAGACCACAAGCTGAACATGAGTCAGCAGTGTGATGCGGCAGCCAAGAAAGCCAATGCAATTCTCGGCTGCATCAGTAGGAGTATGGTGTCCAGATCGAGGGAGGTACTGGTACCACTCTACTCTGCTTTGGTTAGACCTCATCTTGAATACTGTGTCCAGTTCTGGGCACCCCGATTCAAGAAGGACATGGTCAAGCTGGAGCAGGTCCAGAGGAGGGCGACCAAAATGGTAAGGGGCCTGGAAGCCATGCCCTGTGAGGATAGACTTAGAGAGCTGGGTATGTTTAGTCTGCAAAAGAGAAGGTTAAGAGGGGACATGATAGCCATGTTTAAATATTTGAAGGGATGCCATGTAGAGGAGGGAGTGGGCTTGTTTTCTGCTGCTCCAGAGACTAGGACAAGGAGCAATGGATTCAAGCTGCAGGAAAGGAGATTCCACCTGAACCTCAGGAAGAAATTCCTGATGGTCAGGGCTGTGCGGCAGTGGAATATGCTACCTCGGAGTGTAGTGGAGTCTCCTTTTCAAGCAGAGGCTGGATGGCCACCTGTAGGGAGTGTTTTGAGGGTGTTCCTGCATGGCAGGGGGTTGGACTGGATGGCCCGTGTGGTCTCTTCCAACTCTACATTTCTATGATTCTATGATTCTATAAGCTCAGAAAAGATAATGTGCAGAATGAACTCAGGCTTGCCAGAGACATCGAAAAGACTACAAAGGGCTTTTTTAGATATGTCCACAGTAAAAGGAAAAATAAGGAAATGACAGGGCAACTGCGTGGAGAAGATGGCCAATTTATAATGCGGGGAAGTGAGAAGGAAGAACTACTCAATACCTTCTTTGCCTCAGTTTTCTCCCAAAAGGATAGAAGTACTCAACCTGGGAGGTGGGGATCAGGTGAGGAAGTAAGGGAAATGCAGCACAGAATAAGTAGAGAAGTAGTACAGGAACATCTGGCTAAACTAGAAGAATTCAGGTCTCCAGGGCCAGATGAATTACATTCAAGGATATTAAAAGAACTGGCAGAAGTCATTTCTGAGCCACTTGCAATAATCTTTGAGAACTCTTAGAGATCAGGAGAAGTCCCAGCAGAATGGAGGAGGGCAAACGTTGTCCCCATCTTCAAGAAGGGGAAAAAAAGAGGACTCAAATAATTATGACCTGGTCAGCCTGACATTAATACCAGGAAAGGTCCTAGAGCAGATCATTAAACAATCAGTTTGTAATTACTTAGAAAGCAATGCCGTAATTACTAAAAGCCAGCATGGATTTCTCAAAAACAAGTCATGCCTAGACTAATCTTATCTGTTTTTATGATAGGGTTACAAGCTTGATTGATGAAGGGAATGCTGTTAGACGTAGCATATCTTGACCTCAGTAAGGCCTTTGACAAAGTTCCCCATGACATTCTTGCAAAGAAACTAATAAAATGCGGGCTGAACAGGGCTACAGTTAGGTCGATTTGTAATTGAGTGACCGACCGAACCCAAAGGGTGCTCACCAATGGCTGCTTTTCATCCTGGAGAGAAGTGACTAGTGGGGTGCCACAGGGTTCTGTCCCGGGCCCAGTGCTATTCAACATCTTCATCAATGACTTGGATGAAGGAGTAGAGGGCATTCTGATCAAATTTGCAGATGATATCAAATTGGGAGGGATTGCTAATACACCAGAGGACAGGATCAAAATTCAAAATGACCTTGACAGATTGGAGAACTCGGCCAAAGCTAACAAAATGAATTTCAACATTTGGAATACTGTGTCCAGTTCTGGGCACCCCAATTCAAGAAGGATATCGACAAGTTGGAACATGTCCTGAGGAAGGTGACCAAAACGGTGAAGGGTCTGGAAGCCATGGCCTACGAAGAACGGCTTAGGGAGCTGGGTATGTTAGTGTGCAGAAGAGAAGGTTAAGAGGGGACATGATAGCCATGTTTAAATATTTGAAGGGATGTCATGTTGAGGAGGGAGCGGGCTTGGTCTCTGTCTGTTGGACTTTGTGTACATTTGACTTAGATTGTTTTTGACTGTGTTTCTGACTTGCAGATCTTCGGTTATGGTTCCCTCAGCAGTTAAAATGCCTTTTGGTTCATTTAAGAAATGTAATTCTTGCAGGGTTAAGATCTTCAGTATAGATGGGCATTCTCACTGCCTACTGCGGCTGGGAGAAGGCCACAGTGTTGACTGTGTGCTCATTGTAAAAAAATGGCCACTCAAGTGTGCAAAAGCCATTCATCTAGACTAAAAGTGCTCTTGTACAAGCAAGTCTTGATGACTCCAGATGTGCCCTCTGATTCAGGCTATGGTTCAGTTCCATGATCCTCTTCTTCACTGAATGCCTCTGGCTCCTCTGACTCTTGCTTGGAGTCTTGCTTTACAAGACTCAGGTACTAGAGATGGTGCCAAGAGGCCTGCTTCCATCTCAGTAGTTAGAGCTGAATAATCATCCAGTACTAGTTTGTGAGGTCAAATTGGAAGCTCAGTCTTGAATCCCGTTGACACCAGGATGATCCACTGAAGTGGAGGCCTCTTCTAAGCAATGCTTTGAAAATAGATGATATAAGCAGGAAAAAAAAAGGTCAAAGATATGTCAAGGCCTAGGTCATTCCCTCCTCAGTGTGTGGCTCAGCCTCCTTGTATGGAACAGGTGCAAGACAGGGAAGCATCAGTAGAGGTATTGGTGGAATCCTGTTACCCTTCTCTGGTTTAAGAAGCACTTGGAAGTCCCTCTGTACAAGAATTTCCTCACATGGTTCAAGTCGTCATGGCACCAGAGGGAGAAATAGTTGACTTGCCTTCAGATGTTGCTGGGTTGCCATGCAAGATCAAGAGGTTCATTCTCCCACTTCACTAGGTCCATCAGAAAAGGAAGCTCCTCTCCCACCTCCTCCATCTCATCAGTCATGTCAAGATAGCACTCACCATCCTCTTAGTCTTCACAGACTTTGCGTAGCACATATTTGTTCAGGTATAGATCTGAAGTCATTATTCCTGTTCTCTCTGCTGATGATATATCATCACCACTCTGGTCCTCAACAGGGTGGATATGATTCCGGGAGCTATAGCTGTAGGAAATAGGAATGTTACCACAATCACTGTGGGTACGCTGTGTATTACTGGCAGGGTCACTCCCCTTCTTCAAAGTTGGATTATGAAGAATATGACTGTGCACTCTCATGGTTCCAGATCACTTTCCCAGCAATGACAACCACCATACCACCAATGTATTTCTAGTGAACCAGTCCACCACTGACACTACCTGCCATATCACCAAGTTCGTCAGTATCAGCAGTCATGTTTGACTTCACTACTGTCTCATTCTGTAGATCAAGACCATCACCTGCAGTATCAAGTGATTCACTATCTCCTTGACAGAAGCAGCAGGATACAGGGTCTTTTTGTGATGTGCCCCGCTGTCTGAATCTTCTGCTTCTCTTTCAGGCTCAGCCAAGCCCTCAGAAGCTGTTGGTTCACATTTGCCTCTGGCAGTGTTAGGAGCTATATACCCCCATGCTTTGATATGGCTTAACTGGCATATATAAAATATAAAATGTATCCTGCTATGGCTGTATAGCCAGGCTGGCCAAGAGGGAAGCTGGCTGAACACCGGTGTTATGAAATTAGACCAGAAACACACCTCCTAGGTGTGGTAAGGTCATAGTCAGGAAATCACTGGGAAATTCCAAAGATAATAGGTTGCTGCTAGCCTTAACAACTCAGCATTCTTAAACAATCGTGACTAGGAGATTCCCACCAGACTGCTGGTTGTCCCAAGACCTTTTTCATTCACCCTGCAATCTATCCCATTAATCTCAGACCCATCCACAAACAATGAGCTATTGGACAACCATTAGCCCCTTTGTCACCTAATGCTAAAACCATCAGCATATTCCAGAAATGAGTGTCCACTCTGAGAACTTCATCGTTTACTCCGCCTTCTAATTTGAGTAATTCCCCATCTTTGAACAAAGGTACTGGCATTGTGGGTGGACCCCTAAGTCACCCACATTTTGGAGAAACAGCAGTGCCAGAGCCTCCACAGCAGGTTCAGGCTCCAGTTTCAAGACTCCTTCAGATTTCTCCTTCTTCACTCTGTTCAAGCAAAGAATTTGGGATTCTTTGTCATTGGAAGATTCTGAGTTGGATTCTTCTTCCACCTCTTTGGACACACCAACAATGCACTTCCCACCTACTATACTGGGGGAGCATAAGTCAGTTTTGCCTACTGATGATGTTTACTCCTTCCCAGAACAGATGATGAGGATGGTGTGAGTGTTACAACTGGACATGAGGCAATTGGAAACTGAGCCTGAGGATCCCATATACTGTCAAAGATCCTAATGCCTGTGTTGATACCACTAGTGCCATCTCTCTTGAAGGTAGCACATAAGTCTTGGACTACTCCTTTTAATATTCAACTAACATCAAAGAAAGTAGACTGTCTGTACTGTATAATGGAGTCTGGTTTGGATTGGCTTCTATATCACCAGAAACTGAACTTCATTATTGTTGAGACAGCACAATCCACTCAGAAGAATCTTATGGCTCATACTGATAAGGAAAGTAGCAAATTAGATGTATCAACCAAAAATGTTATTCTACAGCTGCCTTCACCTTCAGAATTGCTAATTATGAAGTCTCTTGGCTGCTTATCAACAGAACCTGTGGGAGAGGATGACAACTTTCTTAACAAAGTTTTCAGAAGATGATGAGTAGCTGGCAGGAGCATTTCAGGTGGAAGCCCACAATCAAGCTGTCTAACATTTTACTAGTGCAAGGCGCATGGCTGACTGCAGCAGTAAAACATCAGCAGAGCAATCATACTTCGAAGGCATGTGTGGTTGCAATCATCTGGATAGCCGCACCAAGCTTGAACAACCATAGAGGACCTTCCATTTGATGAGGACAGAATCTTTAACAAGAAGATGGACAGATTGGAGCACATGCATAAAATGTGGACATGCAACAATGTTCAAATTCCAACCTCAAGCCCACTTGTTTCCCCAATCCCATTACAGATGGTCCAGGCAGTCTTCAGGATCAACAGTTCCTTCAGTCCTTTGACATCCAGATGCTCCAGAACATCTGTTTTCCCACTGTTTTCATTGCAGAAGTCTTTGTATGTAGCCATTCTGCCGGGGCTATGGCTACTTCATGATACTCCCACCTCCTGTGGTGAGTAGCTTGCTAGTCTCCCATTTGTGTGAGTCACAGAGACCATAAAGTGTTGGGTTGCTTACCTGCAACTATAGTTCTTTGAGTGGTCATCTGTGAATTCAGACAACATCTGCCAATCCTCCCCTGGGTGTGTCATGCCGTCTCTCCTTACCTCCTTTACTGTTGCTTCACTGTCTAGGGAACTGAGGATTTGAGCAGGGATTGGGCTGGTCACATGGACCAGAGGAGGCGGGGCTATTTCCAAAATGCTTACATAATAGCTCTAGCAGGTTGGTGCAGCAAACTCATTTCTGTGAATTCACAAATGTCCATTCAAAGAACTATGGTTACAGTTTAGCCATCTGCCTTTTTATTGGTACTCTTTTCAGAATCTTGCAAACTTTATTCAGTACCTACCTGGCTGTGGGTAATCCCTGTTGTATGGGATTGTAAACCACCTATACAGAAAGAATTGTTTTCCACCATCATGGTCAGATGTCTTATAAAACAGCTCAGGATTGATCTGAATTATAGCCACATAAAAGCTTGAGGATGGACCATTCTGGTTTTAAGATATGAAGAATAAGCAATGGTTCATTTATAGAAGTTTAATGTTTGGTGAGTAATTTCAAGCAGTTTGAAGGGTACTGCCTGTCTCTGAGCAGGGGCTGCCTCTGAAAAGTGTTCAGAAACCCAGCTGGTAGAGTTCTGTGACCAGCCTGCAGCCTGGTTAAGGAGAGCATGCAACTTCCTTGCTAAAACAGTTTCATTGCTGGCTGCTGTGTTTTGTTTTTTTAATAATTTTTTTATTATTATTATTTTTTATTATAAAGAAAAAAGAACAATATATAACAGAATAAAGCAAAAACACCACATGAATAACATACATGTGAAAAAGAGAAAAATCACAACACAAATAGCTTACATTACTATTTCTCTCCAGATCTTTTATCATTGTATACTTATTCAACATATTATATATCATATTGATTATATTTTTTCATGTATCTAAATCTCATCCTCTTTGTACTTATTATTGCTATAATAATTTCATTCTTAAATCTATTCTTTTAAACTATATTTAACCTATGGCTGCTCTGTTTATAGGGACAATCTGAAGTGTTTATGATACTATACACTATATAACCTGGGTCCAAGCTATCTGAAAGCTCATATTCTGCCTATCTGGCATTTGAGATCTTTGAGGAAAGCTGCTGTTTTTCTCCAGCCAGCTTCTCAGGCGGCTTACTTGGCAGCAGCTCGCAGACTCTGGAAATGCCTAACGAAGAAGGCTAGTCTGGCTTTCCTATCTATTGTTTTTCCGCCACTTGGAAAAACTCTTTTATTCAGGCAATTTGGCAATGAATGACCTTGCTTGATGAGGAAAGAGCTTTTAACCAGATGGGTGTTGTGTTTTTTTGTTGGTATGGTAAAAAATCTGTTTTAAAATATTTTATATTTGTACTTGCTTACATTTTAATTGTATTTGGTTTATGTAATTGTATTATGAGCTGCCTTGAACCTAAGTTTTAGAAGAAATTTGGGATATGAATTTTTAAAAATGTATAAATGAATAACAATTCTAGTAACCATGGTGTGTTTTCCTTTCATGATCACCTGGGAATTCCTGAAGTTTCCTATTTGATCTGGAAGAGGAACTCGAGGAAAACATGTTCAACTTCAATGTGTGTAACGTGGCACTGAGGCATGCCTCAGAATTCCACAGAGTTTATTTGCCATATGTGACAAACCAGACCTACCAGGAACAAACGTTTCAGAGGCTAATGTAAGAAACTTGAAAATGTTTCTGCCTTTTTTTCCCCTACAGCATCCTACAACTATCTTTTTAGGCAAATCTATATGAAGAGATGTGTTGTCTCTCTCCAGTAAATTGTAGCTGTATAAGTGTGTGTGTGTGTGCGCGCACGCGAGCGACAGATGTAAAGAAAACTTTCAGGTTTTATTCTTTTTGTCCTTAAAGAAAAAGTGTCTTAACTCCAATTAGTTCATTTTTACCACTGCTCCCTCACAGCTAAATTTCCCCAGAGAGGTGGCCATCCAACCTCTGTTTAAAGCCCTCTGCTGAAGAAGAGTCCACTATTCTGTGAGGCATTCTGTTCTATTGTTAAACAGTTTTGAACTGCCATGAAATTCTTTTTAACATGAAATCAGAATCTCCTTTCATCAGAGGATAGGACCCATTGGTTCGTATCCTATCCTCTGAAAAAAGTTTGCTCTATTTTCCACTGGAATCCTTGTTATTTAAAGATGGCTATCATATCACTATTAGGTCATCTCTTCTATACATGACTTCCTCAGCTCTTCACAGGGCTTAGTTTCTACACCTTAAATCAGCTTGGTTGCCTTCCTCTAGATGTGCTTTAGCTTTCTTGAACTCTGGTGCCCAGAATTTGATGCAGTACTGTACGTGAGATTTGACTAAAGCATAACAAAGTAATGCTATAACTTCTCTTGATCATAACACTACATCTTTGCTGATATAGAAAAACATTCAAATATTAGCTTTTTGCCACTGCATCACATGGTTTATGTTTAGTTTGTGGCCTACTAAGATCCTTAGATTCTTTTACATGTTCTGCAGGCAAGCTAATTTGAATTTGGTGGGTTGGGTCCTACCCGCTAAAGCAGAAGAAAAACTTGATCCATTCTCTGTATGAAATCCCTTCATACATTTGAAGATGGCTATCATACTCCTCAGTCTTCTCTCCTCCAGGTTAAACATATCAATTTCCTAGACAAATGAAGGATAAGCTACCTCCTTCTGAACTACTTGGTTCCACTGTTGAACAGCTCTTAATTGTCATGCAGTTCCTCCTGATGTTTATTTCGTTGAAATCATCTTTCAGATTATTGGAATCTATACGTTTGGGTTCCATTCTGTGGAACAGCAGAAAACAAACTCATTCTACCTTCCACTTGACAGATATCCAGATATTTATTTAAAAGACAGCTATCACATCATCTCTCAATCTTTTCTTTTTCCAGACTAAACATGCTCTTTACAGGCCTTGGGTTACAAGCTTTTTATCATGCTTATTACTTCCCTCTGGAGTTTTTCTTGTTTCTTGATATGAATAAAAATAATGCCTGTTTACATAATTTCCTGTTTCAATCATACCACAAACATGAGTCAGTGCAGGATCCAGTTTAGAGGAAATACTGTTCCCTGCCTATTTGGAGAAAAATGTAACCTTGAATAATAGAGGCTCCAGAGAAATTGCATTTGCATTTGACAAACTGGTTCAGAGCAAATGGGTTCTAAGCCTTCCAAATGCTTGGATATCTTCACAGGAATAATATGCTACTAAGATGCATATTCTAGGAGAAATTGTAGAGGAATTTAAATACTAAAGGCAACAAAATGATAGAATGAGAGATAAAGTGTGAGATGTATTTATGTTTGTTTATTATAAATATTTATATTTAGCAATATAAATAAATAAATTTATGTAAGCCAATTACTTGTGTTTACATTAAAAAGTAGCTAGCTATACAAACATAAAAGCAGATCAAATATTCAGCAATAAAACAGCATAAAACCAAAATCTGGGGGAAAAATCAACTGTGAGTAAATAAAACTATCTTTTTTACCACTGAAGAAAAAATTGACTCAGTACCCATAAACTTCCTGCGGAGACTAACCAAATTAATAGACAGCTAAGGACTGATAACCAAAAAGACATTCTCTCTGATCACAATCTTCATCACTGATGATGAGGGAAATATGAGAAAGGCCTTGGAATAGGTGAAAAGGTTCATGGAAGAGAAAGAATGATCTTTAATGCAGTAGTGGGCTCCTTTGATTAGATGACTTTATAATATGCTTTGAGCATCTGTTATTTCATCAGTGCATGCAGTGATGAAGTAATGGAGTAGGACTTTTTTGTGTGTGAAGAAGTATATAGTATCTGCTTTAAAATCTAATAGGCTCTAATGTCTGTGCCGCAAAGTAGATGTTACCCTCTTTTTCCCTTAGGTGGTGTGCCACATATATGCATTTGTGGCTCTTTTGTTCTCTGTACCATATATATGTAGCCCCTTTCCCATTTGCCTAGTATGTTTTCATCTTTATCATGCTGAGCAGTGGGTGGGAATACAAAAACGTAGTACTGGAATGACAAGAAGGAATGTAGGCTTGCTGCTGCCATAACCAAACCTATGGGCCTTTGTGTCTTTGCTTAGGCATGCCACAAACCCCTACTGCTCTGTTCATGGTATCCATGCTGTAGGTTGTTCACATATGCTGCAGAAGAAGAACACAAAATGCACTTAAGGTGCAATGAGACATGCCTTATTTCTTCTCTTTCTCAGGAATGGTGTTCCTGCCTTCCAGCAGGTCTTAGAAAGACTGGAAAATGATCCTGTTTGTCAGCGTCTCTCCCTTAAATCCTTTCTCATCCTCCCATTTCAGCGTATCACTCGACTGAAGCTTCTTCTACAGGTAAGAATGTTGGCAATGCTGGACCTACAGCTTTATATTACGTCAGACAACCTCACAGATTTAACATCAGATAGGTTTAGCATGAAGGCCAGTGCACTATAGTGGTTTGACTATGACTCTGGAGACCAGTGTTTGAATCCCTGCTCAGCCATGGAAATGCATTGGGTGACACTGGGCGTGACACACTCTCTGAGCCTCAGAGAAAGGCAAAGGCAATCACTCTCTGAACAAATCTTGCCAAGAAAATCCTGTGATAAGTTTGCCTTAGGGTTTCAAGAAATAACTTGAAGGCACAGAACAACAAGGTATAGCACAGATAATAGTTGTATTGTTTATAAACTATACCTGCATAAATAAATGAAATATGTTTGTAAACAGCAACTTAGGGGAAAAAATAGGCTCCTATTTCTTTATTATAAAGGAACATGCCATGCATATGCATGTGTGCCATTGACAACTGACAGGCCTAAATGCTACTTAAAATTCATAAATTTGTCCTATTGCAACATAAAGGTAGCCCATTATGTAAGGCATATGTGTAGAGGTAGGCCCTGAAAGCTAGAAAGAATTATGGAGGCTAAAATGTGTGTGTGTGTGTGTGTGTGTGTGTGTGTGTGTGTGTGAAGCAGCTTTTGAAAGAAATATAAGAAGAGAGGTCTAGTTCAGGAGTTGACATAACATCTGTTGCTTTCTAATCATGATGCATGTCGTATGTACCTGTACTTGGTCAGACAAGCAACTAAACATTTGATGATGCTCTTGCTTTTAGGAGCAGTGCTAGGAAATCTTTCTTCTCATCAGAAAACTATTCACTCAGGCAGCCCATTCAAAATAGACAGTCCAGGAACTTTATTTACCCTCAGTCTCAATAACAGTTGAGACACAACACTGGTATCGTATTCCTTTGTTTCCTGAGGCCATAAATATATATTTGTTCTATGGGAAATTTTAGTAGCAGAACTTAAACTTCTCCCATGAAAACATAAATGGAATGGATTTTTCATTTAGTCCATTTTTCAATGTATATTCAACACAATACAAGATCCCATGGTCAAATCTGCCCCACTGAAAAGAGGTTGCCTTTCCCCCCTCCCCACACGTTAACCTATTGTATACACAAAGGCAAAAGAAATATGGAAAAACTAGCAATGATGGCAACATAACTTTCTGCAAACCTCTCCAGGGAATTCAACTGTTGGCCCAGTGCTCCATCCCAAAATTGTATTCTACAGGAAGTAGCTACTATCCAAATGCATGATTCTTTCTGCTTGTTACTTCAGCTAATTTACCACTGTTGCAACAAAGTACGGGTAGAATCTGAGTATATCCCAGAATTTTACCTCTTATCAAAAACACTTTGTTTTTGTTTTACAGAACATCCTGAAGAGAACTCAACCTGGCACAGAAGAAGAAGTTCAGGCCACTCAGGCATATGATGCTCTTGAGAAAGTAAAAAGAATGTCAGAAACTGTTGTTTAATCCTGTCACAAATTCTTTCTGTCCCACACAACAGGCATATTGGTTCAAAAATGCCCACTGGAGGAAAGCAGAAATATTCATGCTGTATGTGCGTTGAAACTCAGAAGAGCTCAAAAACCTAGGCTCCTCCTCCTCCTCTTCTTCTTCAGTATACATATTTTCCCTATATTAAGACCAGAAATGGTTCCAGTCCAGACACAGTTATATGCATTATGTATCCCAAAACACCAGGTTGGATGCAGATCCTATCTATTTTGCAATGCATAATCCTGTCCTCAGTGAAGTGTGGGTTCACATGAGAGACTTATCAGAATGTACACAGTAATGCAGATGTGCATTGCAGGGACATTCATGTCCAGTCTGTACAAGGTATTTTCTTTTTCCCAAGGAAACTGTAAATTCTCTTTGCTGAATCATTGTAAGAGATGCATAATGCTAGGCCTTGCTTCAAGCAGGTATTTGCTAGTTGAGTGGAGTGTGGTTTGTTGTCACATTAATCAATGTTTAATATGAATGAAACTCTTAAAATCCCAGTGTTCCCCTTGCCCTGTGTATCAGTTACCAGCCTGTTTGTTATTGCTTTTTATAACTCAAAGGACATAGGACATGTAGAAGGATGTGTCATGGGTGTTAAATCTCCACTATCTTTTGTGATTTAATACCCTAGATTACCACATCTGCCCTTACCTCAGGCTCTGTAAATAGGAATTTTCAGTTGGGGAAGTGGCTGTCACAAAATCACTAGAGGCGTATCTCTATATCCCCCTTGGGGCTTTATGACAACCACCTCCCAAATCAAAAATCTCTGTGTTTCAACATTTCTAGTAAGGTCAAGAGTGGCTTTTTAGATGATCTTAACCATGAGATTCAGATGTTGGGTATTATAATAACAAAAGCAAGCATAACTCCTAGAGATATTTATTTTGTTTTTATTAATTTCTGAGGATGATACCCAGTTTTACATTTCCATTCTATCTAACTCCATGGAAACTATTCTAATTCTAAACTTTTATCACACCAGGTTTTATCTCACAGCAATTGCATTGTTTAAAAAAACAGAAACATACCGGTATAGAAACAATCATTGTCTCTGGAATAGCGCAATGCTGCCAGTTTGTGATGCATGTTCCTGCAGTCTTCTGCACCATCCCACTGATTCCACATCCTTTCTCAAGTCTGTGCTGCCTCATGCATGCACTGTTTTTGTTTTTTGTTTTTGTTTTTTTAATGCTGAAACTGCACAGTCACAGAATGACCCCATTGCACCAATACACAGTAGTGGAAGTGAAGCATTATTGAAGCCATTAATGGATATTTCCCATGAATGAAGGGAGACGACTCCATAACACTGGGAATGCAGTCCAACAATGTGAGGGTGACAATGTCATTTGATTGGAGAGATCAAACATGGAACCAAGGCAGTGCAGTTGTGCAACAAATTGTGCAGCATATGATAAAGTCCTAAATGTCAGTAATGCACTGGATGCAAATAAACAAATTGAAGTTTCATCCAACACAGCTGTTCCTGATTAGCCAAAGGGACCAGAGACCTTTGCTCATGTTCACAGTTTAGGCATCGTCTCAGATTTGTCCCTGAGCCTGGATGCCCAGGTGATTAAAAGCGTTTTACTGAAACTGGTGTCCCAACTGTGCCTGTTACTGTGGATGTCTGATCTGGTTCTGGTGACACATGCTTTAATTACATCATGTTTGGACTGCTATAACGCACTGCACATGAGGATGCCTTTGAAGAGTGCTTGGAAACTTCAAGTGCTCCAAACTACTATGGCCAGGATGTTGACCGGGGCTGGTTACCCTTGTTACAACAGTATTACTAGCTGCTGGTCTGTTTCTGGATACATTTAAAACGCTTATTATCTATAAAGTCCTACATGACTTGGATCCAAGCTACCTGAAAGATTTTATTCTCACATAAGCACTTAAGCCATGAGATCTTTTACCATCCTTAAAGGTATGTGTGGCAGGGACACGAGAGAGGTGGGTGTTGTCAGGTTCTGGAACTTTCTACCAAGGGAGGCCAGACTAGCTTCTTCCTTCTTTTCCTTCTGTCAGTAGGGTATAATGTTCTGTCTTAACTCAATAACCAGAATCCAGAAAGGTTGTATCAGAGGTTAGATGTAGCACAGAGATACTGCTTTTGCCAGAACTGAAGATACAGCACAGAGTTTGGTTTTAAGAACTGCCTGATTGTCCTTCCAGAGGTTTCATGTTCACATTCTTTCTCACATAATACCAGGCCATACCAGCTTTCCAAAATGAGTCTGACTCCCATAATCTAGCATGCGTACCCTCCCAATTCCCAACGAGCAAAGCACTCAAAGCAATATGGCAACAGAGCAACTAAGCAGTCTAACTTTAGTATGGCAGAGCAGCCTAACTTAGTGGTCCCTCTGACACAGGGCATAACTATTTCTCCAGAGAGAAAAATGGCAATCAACTTGGATTGCTGCAGAAGAGCATTTTAACCTGGTAATATTGCATTTCCTTTTATTGGTGTATTTTAAATTGTGTTTATAATCTCTTCTGTTTCTACTGTTTCACTGTTAGCTGTCTTTTTCTTTCGTCCTTTCTTTCGTTCTGTCTTTTGCATTTCTTTTTTTAAAGAAATGTGTTAATCTAATGAATAAATACAAAACAACACTGTGAAATAGATTATGCTAAGAAATTGTAACTATTTTAAATTAATTAAATAAAATAGGGCACTTGTTTCTAAGTAGTCTGTCAGCATTTTCAGAAGAAATTCATTTATTTTCTCACCACTACCTTTTAAAAGGGCAACTTCCCTTATTCTCAGTCCTTCCCACTATCCTTAACAACATTTTTCTATCTACAGCTCATAAAAGATTGCAATGAAAATGTCCAGCGCATGAAGAGCACTGAGGAGCTAATCTACTTAAGTCAAAATATGGAGTTTGAATGCAAGGTAAAAACCAACCAACCAACCAACCACTAACTTGCATTTCCTATCCCAATTTCTCTTGCACTCACTTGTTTTTCTTAAAACGTATCTGAAAAAATATCCAAAATTCATTAAGAACTGCCATGGGCACTATGTCTGCCTCCTGTTTTTAGTTTAGATTATTTACAGTGTACAGAGAAGTTTCCCATCACATACTGTGATAGTACATGGAGCTATGCTACTGTCACCCGAAGATGACAGTATAACAGTGAGGCTAACCTGTGAATCATTAGGCTACTGATGATCAGCAGCTTTAATGATAAGGCTACATGACCTGTCTTCCCTGTCTCTTTAGCCATGTTTAGGTGTTCATTGTTGTAAGTGTATGAAAGGAGCAAACAATGTATATTTCAGGCCTGCCCTCTCCACTCCATCCTCCTTTATTCATAGGGAAGGTCTCTAGAGGAGATGCAAACATGTTTACCGGTTACAAAGCTTAACATAACTGGAATTGTTCCTTGTCAGGATTTCTGATTTCTTGGACTCCCTGACTTCAGCCAAACAGTAACAACTCCTTTGAGAACCCTCTGTAGACTTTAACTCAGCCCATGGAGAAGTTGGGGGCTGGGAGTGGAGGAGATTGTTGAGAGGGGAAGCAAGAGACATAGAGCATGTATTCCTGTTCTCAATTTCACTTATAAGTGACTGAATAGGGGTTCTTGTCACACTAGGAAAGTACACTAGAAAGCTCAGTACAACTAGTCTGGTCTTTGTATGCAGGATACTTTGCATCCTTAGTCTATTCATCTTTATGGACACTGTTTTGTTTTCTCAACTGCCAGTGAGTCAACTTTGATTTATATAAGGCGACCCTTATGGGTGAGAGACCTCCAAGTCACGCTATTACCAATCACCCTGCTCAAGTTTTACAGATTCAGGGATGTGTCTGTCTTGATTGAGTCTATCCATCTCTAATGAGGTCTTCCTCTTTCTGTATTGCCTTCCACCTTACCAAGCATGACTGTCTTTTCTAGTGAGTCATGTTTTCTCATGAGAAGCCCAAAGTATCATAGCCTCAGTTTAGTCATCTTGATTCTAGGGAGAGTTCAGGCTTGATTTGCTCTACGACCCATTCATTTGTCTTTTCAGCGGCCCAGCCAAGTCCGATGAACTCTTCTCCAGCACCATGTTTCAAATGAGTTGATTTTCTTCTTATTTACTTTCTTCACTGTCCAGCTTTCAGAACCATGCATAGAAATGGGAAATACAATGGCATGGACAATCATAACTTTGGTATCCAATGATATATCTTTACACTTCTGGATCTTGTCTAGTTCCTTCATAGCTACCTTTCCAAGTCCTAGTCTTCTTTTGATTTCTTCACTGCAGTCTCCATTTTGATTAATGAATGAGCCAAGGTATAGAAAATTTTGAACTATTTCTGTGTCTTCATCATCTACTTTAAGGTTATGTAAATCATCTGTGGACATTATGTTTTGTTTTCTTAATGTTCATCTATAAATCTGCTTTTGCACTTTTTGCCTTGATTTTCTTCAAGACATCGTTCCAAGTCTTTGCTATTTTCTGCTTGTGGTATGATGTCATCTGAATATCTTAAATTGTTGATGTCCCTTCCCCCAATTTTCATGCCTCCTTCCTCTGAGTCTAATCCTGCTTCATGTATGATATATTCAATATACAAGTTAAACAGATAGGATGGTAAAATGCAGCCTTGCCTAACACCCTTGCCCATTGGAAACCATTCTGTTTCTCCATATTCTGCCCTAACAGTAGCCTTTTGTCCTACATACAAGTTATGTATCAGGACAACCAAATGTTATCGAACTCCCATTTCTTTAAGAGCAATCTATAGTTTTTCATGATCTACACAATCAAAGACTTTGCTATAATCTATAAAGCACAGGCTGATTTTCTTTTCAAAATTCGTTAGTGTGCTCCAGTATCCAATGTATGTTTACAATATGATCTCTACTGCTTCTTTCTTTCCTGAACCCAGCTTTGACATATGACATTTCTTACTCCATATATGGTAGAAGTCTGTGTCGTAGAATTTTGAGCATGACTTTGCTTGCATGAGAAACTAGTGCAATGGTTCTGTAGTTAGTGCAATCCCTGGTGCCCTCTTCCTTGGCAACTAGGATATATATTAAGCATTACCAATATGTGGGTCATTCTTTGGTTTTACATCTTTCTTGACAAATTTTAGTTAAAACTAGAGTGGATTCTGTCTGTGTAGACTGAAGTAGCTTCACTGGTATGCTATCTGTTCCTGATGATCTATTTCTCCCAAGTGCAGCTTTCACTTCACTTTCTAAAATTGGCGATTCATCTTCATATGGGTTTTCTTTGAATGAATCTGTCAACCTTTCATCTCTTCCTTTTTTTTAATATAGTTCTTCCATGTATTGTTCCCATTCTCTTTTTATCTCTACTTGGTCATGTAACATGGTCCCTGCTGGTTGTAGAGCATGCCACTCTTGGTTAAATTTCCCTTTGATTTCTCAGATCTTGTAGAAGAGATCTCTTGTTCTTCCTTTTTTTGTTGTCATTTTCTATTTCTCTGCATTGATTATTACAGTAATTCTCCTTGTCCCTACGCACAAGTAATTGAGCAGTTATATTCAGGGTTCTGACTCCATTTCTGTCATTTTTTTACTTTTGCTTCTTGTCTGTCCTTAACTGCTTGAGGAGTTTCATCTGTCATTCATTGAGGTTTCTCTTTCTTTTTGCATTCCTCCCTGACAATGTCCCTAGCTTCAGTCCAGAGTTCTTCTGGCTCCCTCTCAATTAGGATTGACAGTGGAAATCTGTTTTTTCACATTATCTTTAAGTTTTTGAGGATGTTCTTCAGGTTGTATTTTGGCATGATGTTCATTTTTGTGTTCTTCTTTAGCTTTATTCTGATTTTTGCAATTAGTAGTTCATTGTCTGTGCCACAATCTGCTCCTGGTCTTGTTTTTGAAGACAGATTGGGGCATTTCCAACTTCTGCTTCCAATTATGAAATCTATTTGATTTCTGTTGGCCATCTGCTAATGTCCATCTATACAGTCACTTTTTGGTTGTTTGAAGAATGCATTCACAATGAACAAACTGTTGGCCTCACAAAATCCAGTCATTTGGTCTCCTGCTTCATTTCTTGTTCCTAGGCCAAATTTTCCTACAATCTTTACTTTTGCTCTGTTTTCTACTTTTGCATTCCAGTTGTCTATGATTAAGTCCTATTTTGATGTATGATCAATTTCCTCTTGGACTCCTGCACAGAATTTTCCTGTTTCTTCTTCTTCTGCCTCTGTAGTGGGAGCACAACCTTAGATTATGGTTATATTGCTGGGTTTTCCCTGAGGTCTTATTGACATGATTCAGTCAGACTTTGCATTGTATCCTTTGATAGCTTTTCCTATTTCTCTCCTCACTATAAATGTCAGTAATTTCTTCTTAGATTTTTATTCCCCAAATAAAACACTGTGTAATTATCTGACACAAAATGTTCCATTCCTGTCTGCTTGAGCTTGCTCACGCCAAGTATTGCAAGATTTACACATCCCCTTTCTTATTTATTTATTTTAAGATAAAACACAAATAAACAAAATAAGCAAAAGCAAAAGATATAACAAAAAAAGAAAATCAAAACTAAAACAAACAACCAAACTACTAGAATAAAACAGCAACCTAACCTAAAAACAATCTAACAACAAACGTAACAAGAAAAAAAAACTAAAATAAACGATGGCTAACTAGAAAGCAGGTTCCTGCCTTTGTTGCATGTAGCAAGTAATAATATGTTAGTCATCCTACTCATACTACTGTACAATATTATGTCATTGAAGGTAAGCTGTAAATCTAAAGTTACCTAAAATATTAAATAATTAATGATAATTAAAGTCGAAAACTCATTTCTATCATAACTACTATTAAATTGTAATTATACCTAAAAATATTCTAATGATACAACATCCAGTTTTAATACCCTATTCAGCATTTTAACTATAAGCATCACATTTATTAATATTGGATGTGAGGACGATCTGGCTGTGACATCTGTCACCCCATTGATTGCCAGGGATTTATTAATATTACCTTAATATCATTAAACAGCTTATAACAGTCCTATCTCAGCAGTCCTGAGTTTTGGAGTTAAGAGACAATGAGTTCCACTTAAAATCATTCTGTTCGCTCTTGCAGATTTTCCCACTTATCTCACAGTCCCGGCACCTAGTGAAGTGTGGTGAACTTACAGCACTGGAGTATAATCTGAATGTGAAGTGGAAGCTTACTACTCGGTCAATCTACCTCCATCTCTTCAATGACTATTTGTTACTATCTCGGCCCAGAGAGTAAGTGCTTGGAAGACTCATAGATTTCATGAAACTTAGATGGATTTTGATGGATGACAGTTTCTGCAAGTTTGCCTGAAGCTAGGACTTTGCAATATCTATAATACAAAAGTCAATTAAGTGTTTAGTGGTGCATCTGTAATGGCTCCATGTGTGGCATAAACACACCTAGAGTCACTAGAGGGCTGCAACTAGAAACCAAAGGAAAAGAGCCTAGAATAAATGTTGTGGTTAATTGCAGTTCTGAATTTATGTGTTTGGTATTCATTGGTGTCTACCAAACCCCACACACTGGCAAAGACCAATCATTGATCCTTAGAAACCTTCTAGACTTCCTGTGCTTTCCTGCTGTCCTTGCTACTTCCTTTGCTCTCTCTAAGCAAGCAAACAATGACACGAGTAACAAATAAGAGCCTCTGCTCATCTTGATCTTCCCTACTTGGGCAACTGAATGAGAACTGATAACAAGAGTAGAGAGTTATAGAGGACATCTTGATGAAGGGTCTCCCAAAATCTAAATGTGGCACATTGCAGACATGAGAAATGAAGAAAAAAATGTCCAGTACTTGCTATTATGATACTTTCCTGTGTCACTGTGCCTTAAAAAAAAAAAAAAAGAGCAAACAATAGCAGTATAGTTTGCTGCTGGGATGTGGGAGATCTGCATTGAAAGTCTCACTTGCTTCTGAAACTGAGTGCAAAAGCAGTTATGGTCTGCCCTATCAGTTTTTTAAAAAAGGTATTTGCCCATTTATTTCTATTCCAAGGAGGTCTAAAAAAAGAAAAAAGATACAAATTGTTAAGAAAAAAGAACCGATCCTGTAAGTTTTCTTTGTACAAGAGAGAGTCAAGCAGCCCTTTTTATTATTCATAAATCAGTCTTTCAACATTTTCATCCCTTCCTTTCTTTCTCTGTTTCCTTGCAGGAACGGACGCTTTATTGTATTTGATTATGCTGCTTCCTCAGATGTCCGTGGAGAGAAATGTGAAATGAAACTGCATGGAGCAAAAAAAAATGTTTTCCGCCTCTTCCTCCTGCAGAATAGTCAAGGGAAAAAAGTAGAGTTTCTCTTCCGCACTGAAACACAGTAAGAAAAGCTACATTCTTATACCTTAGATCAACTCAACACTACATCATTCCTCAAAATAACTTAGTGGTGCAGATCAGAAGAGGGATGGAAAGAATATTCCTTGTTATTTGTTTCCTGGACAAAAACTGATTTTCCCAACAACTGGGAAACCCAGTTTGAAAAGAAAGCAGAGGACAGATTTTGCAGACTGTACCTGGTACTTATGCACACCAAAGTGTTTTCCAAAATTATTCTGTGGAGAATAGAATTATTCTGTAGGGATTTTTGCATGAACATGTTTTATGAAAACCTACTATATCTAGATATCCACTTTTTTTTTTTTGGTGCAAAATTAGTGGTGGAATTTAGGAATCCCAAGAATTCCAAAGCAATGATAAACTTGCAGATATAAACTCAGAACTTCCATTATGAGTTTTGAGAGTGCTTTGAAAACAGGTGAGGTTTCTACATATTGGAGGGGGATAAATGTTGTTCCTATCTTCAGAGAGGGGCAAAAAAAGACAAGTACTGACTGGTCAGTTTGACATCAGTTACTAGGAAGGGTTTTAGAATAGATGTTTAAATGGTCAGTCTCTGAGCACTTAGTAGTTAAAACATTTTTTTCTAAAAGCCATCATGCATTTCTCAAAAGCAAGTCATGGTACACCAATATTATCTTTTTCTTTTATCATTGAGTTATAAACTTGGTAGATCAGGGGAATGCTGTGGATGTAGTTTCTTGATTTCAAAAATGCTTTTGACAAAGTCCTCCATGATAATAGCATAATGTTAACTAGACAACACTACTGTTAGGTGGATTTGTAGTTGGCTTTCAGATTGAACCCCCAAAAATGCTTATCTGTGGATCTTTGTAATTGCAGAATGTGGGTGCTTGTAGCTTTCTAAATGGCTTGGATGGAGGACCAGAGGACATGCTCATCAAGTTGCAGATAACATTAAAATGGGAGGGGTAGCTAATATCCCAAAAACTAGGATCAGAATTCAACATGACCTTAACAGATTGGGAAGCTGAGCCAAAATTAAGAAAATGAATTTCAGTAGGAATACATGATAAGCTCTGTGTTTAGGCAGCAATAATGAAATGCACAAATATAGGATGGATGACGACTCTGTTCACAGAAATATGTATAAAAAGGATCTGGTGTCTTAATAGACATCACACTAAACATGAAGGAACTATGCAGAGAAAATAAAGAAAATGCTATTGTAAGCTGTATCAAGAGATATATAGTGTCTCAATCAAAAAGCGTTACAGAGTTATTCTGCTTTAGTCAAAACTCCCAGGGACTACTGTCTCCAGTTCTGGATGCCACAGTTTTAAAAGGACATTGACAAACTAGAATAGGTCCAGGGGAGGATGACCAAGATAGTAAAGGGTCTGGAAACTAGACTCTATAGGAAATGGCTTAGGGAGCTGGGTATGTTTAGCTTGGAAAAGGGATGATTGGAAGGTGACATAATAACCATCTTTAAATCTGAAATGGAGCAAACTTGTTTTCTCCAGTATGGTATAGTGATTTAGTGTTGGACTACAACCCTGGATATCAGAGTTTGATTTCCCACTTGGCCATGGAAGCCCACCTGCTGACCATGGGTATGTCAAACACTCTTAGCCCAAGAAGACCCTGTGGGTCACACCCTGGAAAACTCAGAGTACACAAACTCCATTCTGAGGTCAACAGCAGTGTTTATTTGTGACAAGTAAGCAACACAGCACACTTCTTCCAAAGTTGCTGAGACTGAACCATACATGGTGTTCATAGGTTCTTTTCCTTCGCATACAAATTTAGGTGCATAAATCTGTAATTGGAGGGGATCATCAGTTAAGCATCGCCTCACAACTTCAGACAGTTCCCATACTTTCAGTTGTTTACCCACATTTCATCCTAGAGGCAAGAACATGTTTCCTGTCTCTTATCTCTGAGCATTTCAAGTTCTCACAATACCTTTTGATACTTTTGTTTTCCCCCTCTCCCGGATACATAGTAACACAGAGCAATAAAGCAATTAGCCATTTGATACTTTCAAATAGACACACACACACATACACGCACGCTTAAAGCAGACAGAATGTTGCAGTAAACAATTGGCCTATGATAATTTGATACTCTAAGTCTAAAATTTTCCTACACTAACTAATCTGCACATTGCGATACACATTCAGCAAATATATATGACAGGAACCATGCATCCTGACATTGTGACAGGTTTGCCCTAAGATGACTGTAGCTCAGAAATGACTTGAGGGCACACAACAGCAACAATTCTTACCATTACACTTACTTTCTTTCAGAGAACTAGCATGGTATAGTGTTTAGATTCTGAAATTCTGACTAAATATTGGGAAGAACTGGGCGACACTCAGAGCTGTTCAGTAGTGGAACAGAGTACTTCAGATGATAGGCTCTTTTTCATTGCCTGGATGACCATCTTTCACAGGAATGCTGAGGATTCCTGCACTGGCAAAAAGACAGTCTAGATGACTTTTAGACTCTCTTACATCTCTCTGATTCTTTGATTCTATGGGATTTCTGCATACCCCAAACATTTAAACCAATATTCACACTTGAAGAGTCTGGGAGGTATATGACTGCCTTATAGATGGCACTTAGGATGAAACGCTGGGTTTCTGAGGCATGTGTTTGTGAAGTGAGAGGAAAATATACTTGTAAAGACCCCACACACACACACACTGGCAAAAAGGTAGACAGGGTCTGGGAACTGCCCTGAGTCCTCATTTTGGGAGAATGTTGGGGTATAAATAAATATAATCATATAACATTTGTTGGTATTTTCATCTATATATTAAAGATTGGGCAGAGAGGCCACAGGCTAAAGGAACAGTGACTTTATCAAGGTGAAGGTAGCTCCAGCCACTTCTGAAAAAGGGGCTGAGCTGGCTCTGGGCTGTGGGTCCACTCTTCTTAATTAAACTCTCAACACCAACAAGGCAATTGGCTATTGGGTTTTATTGCTACTAGGTGATAAGTCTTACATAACAGAGGAAGCAGGGTGTCCAGCCAGCTCATACTCAAATATGGGAACTACGTACCCACTAATATTACCGCTTTCCCACAAACACATTACAGGTGTAACTTAAAGCAAGTGATAAGGCAACTTTAAACCTTCAGGCCATCCACTTTCTTGCCCCTTCTTTTCCTCAGTTAGGAGATTGCTTCTTTTCCCATCCTCTCCTTCTCTAACTTCTCAATAATTTGGAAGCCTCTTCAAAACATCTACCCGGGCCTTTTCACTCTTCCCTTGCCTTGGGCCTCAACCCCAAGTCCCACAAACACAGGGGTTTCTCTTCTTCTCAGCAGGGATTCATCTTCCTTTCTGCCCTCTCTCCTGGGACAAGATAAGCGGAACAGGTGTTCCACTTCTCTGTCTGCTGCTTCAAGTCTCCCTTGTCTCTTCCTGCTTTTCCTAGCTTTGACCTGTTCCCAGCTGTCTGGACTACCAGCTCTCCCTCCTCTCTTCTTTCACTCATATTGACTGCCTGTCTCTGCCTTCTCCAGTTGCATCCTTCAATATCCAGCTCCCACAGCCCTCTTTCCCCTTCTCACCTCTGTTCCAGGTTCCTCCCAAGGTTTTCTTACTCCTGCATGTATCTTCTCTACCTTTTGCCTTCTTGATGCCTTCCAGGTTTGTCTTATTTCCCTTGATCCTCTTCTTCCTCACTTCCTGCTTCTTCTAGCTCCTTTTGAACTCCTTGCCACTCTTTTTGACCCTGCCCCCTTCCTTCACTTCCTTTCCTTCATTTCCTCAGTTGGTCTGGCTGCAGCCATGCCACTGGCCTTCTTCCTATTGCTGTCAGCATTCCCAGGGACTGAGAGGTAAGTCAGGGGGCCTGCCTGAGGTGAGCATCCCATCATCTTCTTCAGTGCATCATAGTGAACAACATGATCTTGTAGCATCTTTGAGACCAGGAGAATGAAGTTTGTCACATAAGCTTTCACAGACCCAGTCTACTTCATCAGATGCATAGACTGTCACAGGTATTACAAATCTCAGATACTACAAGATCCCTTTGTATACCAATACAAACACATACAGTTATTTCTTAGACTAAGGCCATTTCCGCACTAGAGTGCTATAGTGCTATTATTCCACTTGCAACATACCTATGGAAGTAGTGAAGAGCAGAAATGTATTTTGGCTTAGGTAGGACCTAAGGACAGTTCTCATTCAGGAGCCAGACAGACAGAGTAACAGGTAGACCTTCAAGAGACTGCACTGGGCATCCTCAAATGAGGGGTATTTGTACCCTGAAAATGGCTTGTGGCTGTGAAGGTTCCAGATGCAAGACAAAGGGGAACCTGTTGTGGGCAATGAGTCTTTCGCCTGTTGATGGGCTTAGTGCTTTGATTGGCAAAGACATGATCGATGTTGTAATAGCTGTCTATTGTGGGTGCTGTGAGGAAAGAGGAAAGAATCCAGGTGTATAAGGGATGGATATCTGTCAATCAGTGTTCTGGTGGGCTCCTCACAGTTGGATTCCTTGGAAAATTCCAGCTTCTATTTAAGCCTATTATCCACAGGAATGGTGTGTATTTGCCGGACAAATGACTCAGTCTTACCTGGAGGAATTTTGGAGTTGACCTATGCTTCTCACATTTACAGTCAAATTCTTTCCCTCGCTCAGTTTGACCTCTCTGTCACCTCTCAGGCTTGGATTTGATATCAGAGTCAATAAAATGTGTTGCCAATTACATATGATGCCAATTAGGTATGGTGCCCATCCAAACCATACTGATACTGGGGACCCCCAAAGCGGGGCCTTACAATGCCATTAGTGACTTCTCTGCAGGATGAAAAGCAGCCATTGGAGAGCAACTTTTGTGTTGAATTCATCTAGTTTAGCCAGAAATTCCTAGAATTACTAGAAACTAGAATTCATCTAGTTTAGCCAGATATTCCTGTACTACTTCACTACTTATTCTATGCTGCATTTCCCTCGCTTCCTCACCTGCTCCCCACCCCCTAGGCTGAGTACTTCTATCCTTTTGGGAGAAAACTGAGGCAAAGAAGGTGTTGAGTAGTTTTGCATTTTCTCTTCTCTCCATTATTAATTGGCCATCTTCTCCATGCAGTTGCTCTATCATTTCCTTGTTTTTCCTTTTGCTGAGGACATATATAATAAAGCCCTTTTTATTGTTTTTGATGCCTCTGGCAAGCCTGAGTTCCTTCTGCACTTTAGCTTTTCTGACCTTCTCCCTACATCTCCTGGCTATTTGCTTGAATTCCTCTTTGGTGCTTTCACCATTCCTCCATTTCCTGTACATGTTTCCTTTAACACTTAGCTCAGCTGAGAGTTCCTCAGTCAACCATTCCGGTTTCTTTAGGCACCTGCCATTTTTCCTCCTTATTGGCACAGTTTTCAATTGTGCCTTCAGTATCTCACTTTTAAGAAACTCCCATCCATCATGAACTCCTTTCTCTTTTGGTATTCTTGACCACGGGATTTCAGCAAGTAACTCTCTAACTTTACAGAAATCAGCTTTCTTAAAGTTTGGGATGTGTATCTGACTACACTTGGTTTCTCCTTCCCACTGAATGGCAAACTCCAGAAGAGCATGGTCACTCCCCCCTAAGGATCCTACCACCTCCACCTCATCAACAAGATCATCTCTGTTGGTCAGGATCAGATCTAAAATAGCCGATCCCCTTGTCGCCTCTTTCACCTTCTGGACCATGAAACTGTCTGCAAGGCAAGTGAGGAACCTGTTGGACCTTGCGGTCTTGGCAAAGTTTGACTGCCAACAAATATCAGAATAATTGAAATCTCCCATTAACACATCTCTCCTTTTTGAATGGGTGGTCGTCTGCTCCAGAAAGGCCTCAACCAAGTCCTCAGGCTGGCCCAGAAGCCTGTAGCAAACCCCCATCATCACATCCCTATTGTTTCTCACTCCCTTAATTCTCACCCAGATGCTCTCAACTTGGCTTCTCCAATTTAAGTCCTGGATCTCTTCACCGGTGAAAACATCCTTGACATATAAGGCTACTCCTCCTCCTTTCTTGTTTGCGCTATTTCTGTGAAATGTTATACCCCCCTTTTCCTACATTCCCATCATGAGATTCATCCCACCAATTTTCAGTGATGCCTACTAAATCATATTTATTTTGTTGTACTAAGAGTTGGAGTTCATCTTGCTTATTTCCCATGCTCTGTGCATTAGTGTAGAGACACTTCAGACGATGTGCCCTTCATGGAAGTCCTGTACTAAAGTTACTTCCCCTCCCCCATTGGTCTCTAGTTCTGCTTGGCCTGTCCTATCCATATCATTTGGGCTATTTTTTGCAGCACTCACTGAATCCTTGCCCAGAATAATACTATCTCCCTCCCTAGTCAAACTCAGTTTAAAGACCTCCTGATCCATTTTGTGAAACTGTTAGCAAAATCGTTCCAGCCAACAGTTGTGAGATGCAGGCCAGCCCTTGCCAGAAGACCATCTTTGCGGAAATGAAGGCCATGATCCAAAAACCAAATTGCTCCCAGCGGCACCATCTTCGGAGCCAGTTGTTGATCTCCACTATTCTTCTTTCCCTTTGTGGGCCATGTCCTTCCACAGGGAGGAGAGACAAAATGACAACCTGCGCACAAAGGTCCTTCAGCTGCCTTCCCATAAGCTCATGAAGCAGTAAAAGCTGCGCCTCGTAGTGTCATTGGTTCTGCCATGAACCAAAAGGAGGGGGTTACAGTCAGTGGGCTTGACCAGTCTCGTTAGCCTCTCCATTATGTCATTGATTTTGGCCCCAGGGAGACAGCACACCTCACAATTGATCCTGTCCAGGTTGCAAATGGTCGGTTCCCTTCCTCTTAGTAAGGAGTCCCCAACCACTAGAACTTGTCTCCTCTGAGGCCTGTCTGGGGTTACTTGACGAACAGATTCTGTCATTGCTGCCTGAACTTTCTGTTCATGCTGAGACTGTTGGTGCTGCTGCTGTTGGATTATGTTCTGCTGGTGTTGGGGTTCCTGTTGCTGATGTTGGATTTCCTCTGGATGACATTCCATGACCTCTTCCTGCTGTTCCACTTCATCATTAATAAGGTCAAGAACTTGGAAGCGATTCTGTAGCTTGAGAGTCTCCATTTGGCACCTTGCCTTTCTACTCCTGCGTGTCACATAACTCCAAGCATCCGTCTTCCAGTTTCATGAACTGGCTTCCTTGTCCGGTAGCTCCTCCGTGCACTCCATCTTCAAAAAGGTCCTCTCAGCCCTATCCAAAAACTGCTCTCCCTCCCTAATAATGTGAAGATTTGAAACGCTTGCCTCCAGCTGTTGAACCTTCTCCTCCAAGAGGGTGACCAGCTTGCATGTGTGTGTGTTTGTATGTGTGAGAGAGACTCTGCAACTGGCCTACTCAACTGGAAAAAGAGGCAGGATAGGGCAGGCATTAAATAAATTTTAGCCTTCTTGGCTTCTCTGACAAGCCCCTGGTGTGTGTGTGTGGGGGGGCACACATGGTCATTTGCCACTGGCTTTTTTTCTATTAAAAAAAAGATTAAATGTTTATCAGTTACTTTGCCATCTCAAATTGAAAGGAAATCAAATTGAAATTACCAGGCCTTCTCCTTCTCACATGATCACTGGAGGTAGCCTGAAGCTTCCCAGTACAAGAATGTAAACAAAGGGCACCCAAGCCTCACTCAAAGCATACCCACAGTACACCACCTGCCCACTCAAAATTAGTATAAAGCAGAATTGAACTTTCACACTAGAAATTGTAGCAGCACAGTAGGTAGAAAAAAAGGGTCATTAATGGGCTCTATTGTGTTTGTAAAAGGATAAATTTCCTAAGTGGTTTCCCAAAGGGAGAGCTACAGAAGAGCAACAACACTATGTGATAAGCCCCAGCCAAAGATGCTATTAAGCAAAGATGCTAACTGCAATTTACCTGCCTTGCGTGAAAGCTTGTTAGTCAAGTTAGTGATGATTAATGATGGTTAAGGATATAACCCCTAGTATAGCACAGGAAACACTAGAAAGCATACCACATATTTGTGTTTCTCCAGCAATGTATTCTTGAATATCCATATTTTCAGTACTTATTTTTTATGTTCTAGGAGTGAGAAGCTGCGATGGATTTCTGCTCTTATGCCTCAACAGACAGAACTTGATCCTTTGGATGACTTTGGTAAGATTGTTTGGGACATGCAGCAGAGGGTCAGTGCACATAATAGACATGTTAATTTGAACCATAACAACAATACAGTACACGTCTTTCAGTATACAGAATGTAGTTTTTCTTTCTCAGCCTTCAAATCTGTAGAAGCTGTCAGCCATGAATAATGAACTCTTAAAAATAGCAAACAAGAACAGGAAACACATGAAAGAATGTGAGGAGGTCCTACAATGATTTTAACTGAAAATATAACTGGAACAAATTAAATATCAAAATGAAAATCTGGTTTCCTACAAATACTGAAAATCATGTTCTACTGTTAGAGAACATTAACAGCAGTTTATAAAAATCAGTATTTTAGAGCAAGAGCTAATAAAGGACATTAATGCCCCAGGCTTAGTTCAGAATCAATCAAAATGACCTCATTTTTCTTCAGTTTAGACCAGGCTTGGTCTTATGAGTTTGGTCTGTTTCAAGCTCACTCTCATTACCTACTGTAATCCAAGAACATGAGGAGGTTTCAAGCCCCACCTCCTTAAAAACTCCTGAGTCTTCTTTCGCAGAACTACCTGGCAGTGGCCACAATAAATGGGTAAGTGTTGCAGCTCTGAATATTTCCTAAAATGTTGTAAGACCTCTGGGAATTACTGTTTTCCAGCAGGCTTGGTACCAACAATCTTGGTGTAGGGCCTGATGAAGGAGACACGCATCACTTTTCATTTGTTGCTGCCAGAAAAGGTTCAGTAGAAAGTCAAGGACACAGTATTAATCATCATCAACTTTTAGGACCTTTGGGTACGTTTTGTGAGAAGCACAAATTAAATGTAAAGAAAAGGAGTACATCTCCTCATCTCCAGAAACAGGAAACCAAATCTTTACAGAAGGGCAATTTCTCAGAATAACCCCCAAGCCACTCTGGAACTTGGTGTCCTATTATGCCCCAACATACTATGTAATCACACTGATCTTTCACCATACCAAGTTGGTGGTATTGGCTTCTGAATGTTGTGAATCTTCTCCCCTTTCTTTCATCTCGATATTTTATCTGACACCTGCCAGGCAGGGGAGAGGTTGCCCATTGTCTCCAGGCATACAGCTCCTGTTTATGCCAGTCTCTCTTGGATATGTTGAAATCAACCTTCATTTTACCTTCTTCCAAAATCTGACCAGCCACCTCTTTAAACTTTCCTGAAGAATTCCATTCACATAGCTAAATATACAGTCATCCCTCCACATTCACCAGGGCTATGAGCACAGGGTTTTGGGCATAGGACCCCTGTGAAAGTAGAAAAACTGTGAATAACTCTAGGGCTTTCCACCATATTTAACACACACACACACACACACACAAAGTATGATCACCATCAGGGTTCCTTCACAAGGCAGAAGTGGGTGGCTGGTAGGGCTTACTGCCACCTCCACTGCTGCCCTGCACCATTTTTAATAGGGACTGACAAGACTCATTTGCAGTTTCTCAGTCTCACAAGGCTTGCAGTCCCTATTCAAAATGGCATAGGGAGGCAGCAGAGGTGACAGCAAATAATCTATGAATAATCAAATCTGCAAAATTGAAACCCACAAATATGGAGGGCTGACTGTATATAGCAATTAAAAGTATGGTCATTTTTTTTTATTTTAATGCTCTTTTTATGTAATGTGACTACTGTAAATTATCTCGGGAGGATAATTTATGCAGAAGGTGGTTTTAAGATCAAAAAAGAATGTGAAGGGAAAAATTGCTACTCCAGACTGCCAACAATGAACCATGCTTTTTTCAGAGAACTCAGACAACTTTTCAGGGCCATACTTCAAAAGAATTAGAAAATTTTTAAAAATCTGTCATTAGTCAAATAGGATTCATGATCTGGAACACTGATCTTGTGTTAGCATTAGAAACAATGTTGCAGTTGGTTACTGTGCCAATCAAAGAAGTCAGGAACAAGGAGCTGCTGCTATGGCCCATATGTTCTCAGACTTTTTATACCTTTTTATTTTTGTGACTGTATGTATCCAGTTATTCTAAGATCAGAAGTTGTATCTGTTACACAATTCATCATCCCAAAATCAGCTTTCCTTAAAACATCAGCCCAAATAATTGTGATAAGATAATAGGAAATAGGCAGGAAAATTTTATGGGCAATGTCTGGTGGAGCTGCAAAGTCCAAGAGCAGTGACTGGAAGAGAATTGTGCATGTGTGCATGCATACATACCTCTGATCTATGTAAATCACAAAAGTTCAGTGTTTCTATGTTCAAATGTTCTATGTCAGATTATGAAGCTTTTTTGCTGAGGACACCCCTCCCAACTCCTACGAATGATCTTAACAACAATGTACAATTTCTTTGTTCTCATCAAACTCACAGATGCACCTCAGGTTCAGTGTGTGAAATCATACAAAGCTCGAGAGAACGATGAGCTGGTACTTGAGAAAGCAGATATAATAATGGTCTTAAAGCAAAGTACTGATGGTGAGTGGATGCAGTGATGCTGGGGACTTTGGGGTATGGAATGTTCACCATGATGACTATAACATTTGATTTCCCAGGAAAGCATCTTTTGATCCTTTTTTCAGAATGTTGGTTATTTATTAAAATTTTATTTTAAAAAAGCATAGAATAGCCACAAAGAATGCAGTCTAACACAATCTAACAGACAATACACTCAATACTAAAAAAAAACAAAACTAAAAAACAATGCAGGGAAAAAGAAATACGTGAGAACACTACTAAGCTACCAAAAAAAGAATAAAATAAATAAAATTGGTTCCTGCCCTTGTTGCAAACAGCTCACACTACTCAAGTAGCTACATCTAACCATTAATTTCTTCATTTTATACCACAGTCACTACGTTGCTCATCACTTAACATCATAATTATTTGGCTACCTACCTACATACATGATTAGTTAGCATTAATCATTAATGTAATAATATATAGTCATATAATATATAGTAATAGCTGTCAGAAAATCATCATCATCGTCATCATCATCAATGTTGTAATATATAAAATTACAATATATATAATATATAATATATAATACAATATATAAAAATCAAAGTTTGTCTGTTTGTCCATGTCAGGCAGAGAAGACCTCATCTAATTGGCTGTGTGAGGTGAGAAGACCTCATATGACTGGCTGCCTGAGAAGATTCTGTGGAATCCTGGGGTTGGCAGTTTAGGGAGGGGCCTTTAGAATTCTCAGCCAGAGAGCTCTTGGGCCTCAGGCTGATTGCTATGGAGACAAGGCTTAGCAGCAAGGAGGAGGTCAGTGTATTCCCTCAGAAAACCAACCTCTATATGTTCATAACTCTGAATACAGATTGGACTGGGGAATATGGGGATAAGTTACAGGTACTGGACAAGACAGTTTGGGGAATCAGAGACACAGGAGCTCAAATCTGTGTATTTCAAACGCATCTAATTCCTAAAGTAAGGTAAGGTAATTCCTAAGGTATTTCTAACAAGCATTATCTATGAGAAAATAAAATCCTGAGCAACGCCAGGTATATACGCTAGTCTAAAATATAATCAAACAAACCATATAGCAAATAATATGCCAAAGCAACAATCAAAATATCTCATTTAGTCCCAATTTTACATTCTCATGTAGAAATAAAAATGGTAGATTTGCAAATTAAGGCTGTTAAACTTAGTATAAGATCACCTTCATTTTCTTTCCCATTCTAGTCAACCAATAGTCTCTCTATATTCTCCATTGTTCCTGTCAATAAAATATTATATCTCTTCTTTAGAAATAGAAAAAAAACACAACTTTCAATAAACTTTCAATAAACACACTGAAAAGGTAAACAATTCTCCTCACCAATATAGAATAACCTTATATTCATCTATCATCAATATTCATCTATCTTCTTGATTTCCTTTATGCTATATGATTTCTATATAATTTTGAAGTCTTAAAATTACTTCATCAAATATCATAACCAATATCATAACCAAAGTCTTTTCCACTTAGATCTCTAGCCATCATATCAATAACTCATTATCCATGCAATTATTTCAAATCAGAAGAGAATATTCCCAGTACCTTTAAATTTATCATTTAAAATTTTTATGCTTACCCCACCCTTTTCTTTCTAAAACTTTCCATTGTCTCATCTTCAGTGACAGCTTTTCCATTATTTTGCTTCGCCATAACATCCCACTGTTCTCCAAATCTGGACATAGTCTTCTGTCTTCTCTCATCATACTGTCCTGTAAGAGCTATCTCTTTTCTTCCAGCCAATTTAAAAAAGATCCCTGTTTGCTCTTCAGATCTTTGTTGGGTCAGTTCTTGTATCTCTTCTTGATCAAACAGGTCCATAGACACAGGGCCCTGAATCCCAAATTCTTTTGATATATAAGTGATCTCCTCTTGCAAAATTCTTTTATAGGCTTACTGTAATTCCTCTTGTCCTTCCCACTGTAGTGTCTCCTTAATGTTTTCAGCAGATAAGTCAGACTTAGATCCATCTACATCCACAAAAAAATTCTCCAACCTTTTCTTTTCCAAGTTGGGCATTTTTAATGGGATCATCAGAGTCCACTTTTAAAAGATCTATCAGACTTCTTTCTAATTGTCCAAGCTTTATCATATATTCATATTTTAAATCCCTAAGTTCCATCAAGAAGTCCAAAAATATGCAGGTACATCCTCTTGTGTTCACGTTCAAGCTGAAAATCCATTTTATTCAACAAGTCAAAGCAAAAATCAAATCAGAACACTAGTACAGAATGTTGATCTGTCAGGATAGGATAACAATAGATAGGAAGGCACTTTTCTTACAGTTTATACAACAATTCTCCTTAGGTAGCATTTGGATCTATTTCATCTGAGTAAATGTCCCAGTCTAATATTTTGAATATTCCATTAATGATAGAATCATAGAATCATAGAAATGTAGAGTTGGAAGAGACCCCAGGGGCCATCCAGCCCAACCCCCTGCCATGCAGGAACACCCTCAAAGCACTCCTGACAGATGGCCATCCAGCCTCTGCTTAAAAACCTCCAAAGAAGGAGACTCCACTACACTCCGAGGTAGCATATTCCACTGCCGGACAGCCCTGACCGTCAGGAAGTTCTTCCTGAGGTTCAGGTGGAATCTCCTTTCCTGCAGCTTGAATCCATTGCTCCTTGTCCTGGTCTCTGGAGCAGCAGAAAACAAGCCCACTCCCTCCTCTACATGGCATTCCTTCAAATATTTAAACATGGCTATCATGTCCCCTCTTAACCTTCTCTTCTGCAGACTAAACATACCCAGCTCTCTAAATCTATCCTCATAGGGCATGGCTTCCAGGCCCCTCACCATTTTGGTTGCCCTCCTCTGGACCTGCTCCAGCTTGACCATGTCCTTCTTGAATTGGGGTGCCCAGAACTGGACACAGGATTCAAGATGAGGTCTAACCAAAGCAGAGTAGAGTGGTACCAGTACCTCCCTCGAGCTAGACACCATACTCCTATTGATGCAGCCGAGAATTGCATTGGCTTTCTTGGCTGCCGCATCACACTGCTGACTCATGTTCAGCTTGTGGTCTATTAAGACTCCTAGATCCCTTTCACACGTACTGCTATCCAGCCACGTGTCCCCCATCCTATATTTCTGTATTCCATTTTTTCTACCTAAGTGTAGGACCTTATACTTCTCTCTGTTGAATTTCATTTTGTTAGCCTTGGCCCAGCTCTCCAATCTGTCCAGGTTATTTTGAATTTTGATCCTGTCCTCTGGTGTATTAGCAAACCCTCCCAATTTGGTGTCATCTGCAGATTTGAAGAGCATGCCCTCTACTCCTTCATCCAAGTCTTTGATGAAGATATTGAACAGCACTGGGCCCAGGACAGAACCCTGTGGCACCCCGCTAGTCACTTCTCTCCAGGATGAAAAGCAGCCATTGGTGAGCACCCTTTGGGAACGGGCAGTCAACCAGTTACAGATCCACCTGACAGTAGCCCTGTCCAGCCCACATTTTACTAGCTTCTTTTCAAGAATGTCGTGGGCAACTTTGTCAAAGGCCTTACTGAAATCGAGATATGCTACATCCACAGCATTCCCTTCATCTATCAAGCTAGTAACTCTATCATAAAAAGAGATAAGATTAGTCTGGCATGACTTATTTTTGAGAAATCCATGTTGACTTCTCGTGATTACCGCATTGCTTCTAAGTGATTAGAAACTGACTGCTTAATGATCTGCTCCAGGATCTTTCCGGGTACTGACATCAAGCTGACTGGGCGATAATATTAATATTCCAGAATACAGTATTAATCAAAGTCCATCAAAAAGGTCCTTCATGTTAACGACCTTTCAGTTTTCCTTAATAAAGATTCACTTCCTTCAATCATTCCAAAGGATTAAAAAAAATCTATTTCTTTAACTACATAGGTAGACGAAAACAGCAGTAAAAGACAGAAAACCTGTTTCCAAAAACCACTTATAAATCCACACACCTTACCCTTCATACATCTAAAAAAAAAAAAAAGGAAAAAGGAAAAAGAAATAGCCAATTTATCTTTTATGTAGTGATCTAAAAAGGGTATTGTCTCTTTAAATTCTCTGTCTCACGAGAGGGTTTGGCTAAGGGAAATTAACACAACAGCTACAAACAAGAGCTTCTTGCCTTACATTTACACAAGAACAGTAACTTCAGATCTTCTTCAAGCAAGAGATCCAGATGATGGTTAGTGAAATGTCCATAAAGGGGGTGCAGATCACTCACCCCCCAGGCTCCTCCGAACCTGCGTTCGACTTCACAGCCTTGGGAACTGCTGCGGCCACTCTGTTCCCAAGTGGAGAACTAACAGCTGCCAAATCCAGGTGATTCAGAGATCTTCAGATCCTCTGTGAGTTGGAGAGTCCACAGATTGACAAAGGAGGCCCCCCGTCAGGCACAACACTTCGAGGTACATGATCCAGCAAGCAGCTTGCTAGATTACGTTGGTTACCCAACCCAACGGGAACAGGACCTCTCAAGGATCTTTCCTTGAGCCCTAGCTACTTGCAGGACTGAGAAGAGCAGAATGGAGAATGCTGTGTTATTTCAGTCCAAAGCACATGTGACACACCCTGATTGTCTCATCATGGGTTTTGTTTGTTTTTAATTTAATGCAGCTGTAAGAGGCTGCAGAAAATTACTAAAATATTTGGGGGTGTTTAACCCACTCCCTTTGGGCTGTTGTTTCAGTTCAAATCACCACAGTTGTGTTGTTTTTCTCACACTGAAGGAAAAATGGGGAAACAGTATAAAGTAATTCTGTGTTGCCTCCTAGCCCACAAAGTGTCTCAAGGCAATAAGCAAATTAAAAAAAGCAATTAAAATAATACAAAAATACAAACACATTAAAATACTCTTTTAGAAACTCCTAAAAGCAGTCTAAAAACAATCCTAGAATCGACTTTTGAAAGAGTTAAAACTACAGTTTCAAACACTGAATGCCATGTGGACCTGCACTATTTTGGTTGCCCACCAGAAGCTTAATAGAGGTGGGGCTAGCCCTAACTTCCTTGCGTAGGGAGTTCCACAGTTGAAGTGCTATTACTGTCATATGCTGGCTACTCTTTTATTCTAAAAAAAAACACAGGGTTTTCCAACAGCGTTTAAAGAGTTCTTTGTACAATGGTTGCTGAAGCTAACACTCTACAATAAGCACTTGGTTAAATAGTGACACATACTCTTACACATGCACAATTCCCATTGGTGGATTCTCAGGATCTTCCCCTTTCCCAGACTTCCAGTGGTTCTCATGAGACCTTATTTATTTCCATATTTTGATCTTGCCAATCCCTCTAAACTTTCTCAAGTTGTTTCCTAATGCATCTCCAGTCTTATCTCTATCTCAGTTCTTTGTGTATCTATCTCAACTTTAACCAAATGCATTGGGGTCAGCATCTCCCAACCTACTCTCTTTGATACCTCTCCTTTGATATACCCTTTCATTTGATATACAACACGTTGTTACACATGGTTCTAGCCTGGGTACAATAAAGTTCATACATAGTAAATCACTTGATTGCTATCACATTTAAGTAAACAGAGCCATGCCTTGACAGCATGGCTGAACACACACGTAACATGTAGATTTAACCTAATGCTAAATATATAACACATGGTAGCCTGTAACCCGTGATGTTTATCCAAGCTTTATGTTACACTAAGATGATAACTCACTACAATGTTTTTTACCAGCATAATCAACAGGCATTCATTATTGTGGATGAGTCATATTATCAATTATATCATGGAGCACAGCTGACATGACAACTACAGAGAAAGCCCTGTTACATGTACCTACCAACCTAACTTCACAAGCTGTTGGAACAAGCAACAGGGCCTCCTCTGAAGAGCTCAAATTTCTGGCAAGCTTATATGGGAGGATGTGGCCTTTCAGATATCCTGGCTTCAAATAATTTAGGGCATTATATGTCACTACTAACCCCTTGAATTGAGATTGAAAGGAAATTTGAGGGCACTATAATTCTTGCAGGACTGGTATTATATGGTCTACAAAATGCATACCTGACACCAGTCTCACTGCTACTTTTTGCACGAGTTGCAGCTTATAAACACTTTTCAAGGGATTTTTCTAGATAGCTTTGCCAGACTTAAAACTGGTGAAAATTCTTGTACCCTTAATGGTTGTGTAGAAGAAGGAATTGCAGCAGTTGTTGCTTGTCACACAATCAGGTAACAAGCAACATCTGCTGAAACTCTCTCTCCTGGTTTCACTCTTGCTACCTTAGTTTGAGTAGATCTGGTTATCACTATCTATAAATTTAATTATCATTATTTATAAGTGATCACTGCTTATGTGTGACTTAACTAATTATTTGGGATTTAATTCCCTCCTTCTTCCAAGGAGACTCCCCTTGGAAGAAAAAGAAACTAAATCCCAAATAACTGGTTAATTTATTTCTTGATTAATCAGCTAAACTCTACCAGAGTTTAGAAATAACTATTCAAATCTGCTAATTATGTGCCTACTTGTTTCCCTTTTTCTCCAATTAACCTTTACAAGAACATATGTTGGTTAGCAGCTCTCACTATTCCTGTGATTCCATGAATAAAAGGTCTTGTTTCATTATTTACTAGGAAAAGGGCCAAGGAGGAGAGCTCTGGGTTTCTTAGAAATTGGAAATGGAAGAGTCAGAATATGGGACCCTAGTCCTTGCATGCAAAATATGTCCTTTCACACTGATTGATGCAAAGTATATTTCTTGAGGAGAAATGTTTCTCCTCCTTTTGTTGGCTACTTTGGCTGCATGTTGAGGCATAAATATAGTGTCTATTAATCTGGGTCTCTCACAATCATGCTGAAGTAACCTAGACAAAGTGTCAGCCAAAAAAATTCTTTCTTCCTAGTAGGTGTTTGATAAGAAACTTGAATTTTTTTTAAAAAAAGCACTTTGCCCAACTCTCTTGTCTGGCTGTGGGGCATCTTTTGCAGAACCACTAGGTTACAGTGATCTGTCCAAACTTCAAAGGGGCATGAAACTCTCTCCAGCAAATGCCTCCAAGTTTCTAGTGCATTTTTATCGCAGCAGCTTCCTTTTCCCAAATAGGCAAATTCAGTTCCACTTGATCAAAATTTTTGGACAGAAAGGCACAGGGTCTCAACTTCCCTTGTACATCCTTTTGCAGTAACACTGACCCCAAGGTGCTGCTACTCACATCCACCTGTACTATAACAGTCTACATACTCTACAGCCAGTGTCTCTGCTTCTACTTCATCCATTCCCCTGAACATCTCCGTTATACCCTTGTCTTCACTGAGGGTTCTGGAGGTGTGTTTCCTTTTCTTTTGACATCAGTCCTATACATGTTCCTCTTATACCTTCTCAGGGAAATAAATCACCCTATTGCACCAAAAATTAGGGGGTCATGAAATTTCATGAGTCCGAACACTACCTAGTATTGAGTGGTGGGAGCTAGCACAAATTGTATGCTTTCCCAGTGAGTTCCTACCCTTAGGAAAATAACCCCCCCCACACATACACTTCCATGCTTAAATCTTCCAGTTGAAATTGCTTATTTCCATTCCATTATAAACATAATTTCCACCTTACAGAGAGAACAGTTACATTATTTCTTCTTTGATTTCTTATACATTTATGTTCTTACCCAACCCAATATACTCTTTTCCATTCTTTCTCAAAATTCTGGATAGATTTGTTCTTCAAAGAAAATGCTAATTTTTCCATCTCTATCATATCCAGGACTATTAACATCCATTCTTCTATATCAATATATTTCTTTTCTTTCCAGTGCTGCACATATGTCAACCTTGCCGCAGTTATTAGATATAATAATATCTTCTGATGACTTATTTCCCTTTGTTGCCCTAGCATATTTAACAAATAAAGCTCCGGTTTCATTTCAAAATTCAGCTTACAAATTCTTTGGATTTCATCATGTACCCCCTTCCAAATTTTTTTTGCTATCTTACATGTCCACCACATATGGAAAAAAGACCTCGTCTTTTCATCACACTTCCAACAATTTAATTCCTATTTTTCATTATTTTTTGTAATCTTTCTGGGGGCATGTACCATCTATAAAACATTTTATAAAATTTTTCTCTTAAATTTAAATTTGGTGTAAATTTTACATCTATTTTCCACACTCTTTCCCAAGTTTCCAATTCAATTGAATGTCCCAAATTCTGTGTCCATCTGACCGTTGTATCTTTGACTACCTCTGATTCCATTTCTCTTTTCAGCAATAATTTATAAAATTTAGAAATTCTTTTCTTTTGGTTATCTTTTATCAGTGCATCTAATTCATTCTCTTTTCTCTCAAATCCATATAGTTTTTGGTCCATTCTAAATCTTTCTCTGAGTTGTCTCCATGGAAACCAATTCAGTTCATGCCCTTCAGCCTTTAATTCTTCTTCTGTACACATTCTTGGTTTGTCGCCCTCCCATTTCAATAACTCTTGATATGTTAATAAATTTCCTTGTTTTGTTGGGGCGATTTTATAAGCTTCTTGGTCCATACTGGTAGTTTTGTATAAAATTTTTGCTTTATTTGTGACCAAACCTTCAACAATGTCTTTCAGATGCAATGGTTTTTAAACTCTTTATTCACTGTAGATCTGTCATAACATAGATATCCATGCCATCCAAATCTATTGTTTATTTCTTCTAACTCTTTAGTGGTTGTGTTTTCTAATTGAATCCAATCTTTGATCCAATCTAAGCAACATGCGTGGGAATAAATTTTTAATGATGATAAGTCAAGTCCCCCTCTCTCTTTTGCATCTTTGAGTGTTTTAAATCTAATTCTTGGTTTTTTCCCTTGCCAAATAAATTTTTGTAGGGCCTTTTCCCATTCCTTAAATATCTTCTCTTTCCCTATTATTGGTAAGTTTTGAAAGAGGAACATAAGCTTTGGTAGTAAAGACATTTTAAAAGCATTTATCCTACCCAAGAGAGATAAATTTAAATTTTTCCATTTTTCCATATCACATTTTATTTCTTTCTATGTTCTTGAATAATTATTTTCAAATAGTTCTTGATTCTTTTTTGTCATAGTTATCCCCAGATATTTTGTTTTCTTGGTCAGTTGATATCCGGATCTTCTCTCCAATTCCGCGTGCTCTTTTTTTGTCATATTAAGAGTCATCCTCATTGTCTTTTCTCTATTTATCTTATAACCTGCTTTTAGTCCATATCTTTTTAAAGTTTCCATCAGCACCTGAACTGATTCTTGTGGATACTCCAAAACTATAATTACATCATCTGCAAATGCTTTTAGTTTCAGTTCTTTTTTCCCTTATTTTCAAACCTCTTATCTGTGACTCTTCAATTATTGTTATCAGCAGAACCTCCAAAACAGCTATAAATAATAATGGTGATAGCGGGCACCCCTGTCGTACCCCTTTATTTAATGCAAAGCTTGCTGTGGTATCTCCATTTATAATTAATCTCGCTCATTGGTCTTGGTAAATCATCTCCATCCGTTTGCAAAAATCTTCTCCCAAATCATATTCTTTCAGAACCCTTAACATAAAGTCCCAAGAAACATTATCAAAAGCTTTTTCAGCATCTAGAAAAATAAATGCTACTTTCTTCTCCGGGTTTTTGTCATAAAATTCAATCACATCTATGATTGTTCTAACGTTATCTCTCATGTATCTACCTGGGGGAAAGCCTGTTTGGCTCTCTTGAATCTTATCCTGCAGTGCATGCCTCAAGCACTTTGCCAACACTGACGCAAATATTTTATAATCTATATTCAGCAAGGAGACTGGTCTGTAAATGTTAACTTCTCTTTTGCCTTTACCTTCTTTGGGTATCAATACAATATTAGAGTCTCCCCAGGTTTCCGGTTTACCATATTTCTCTATTTCCTTCAGTGTTGCTTGAAGTAGGTGGATCAATTCTTTTGTACACCTTGTATAATATAACGCTGTAAATCCATCTGGTTCTGGTGCCTTATCCACTTTCTGATCTTTTATGGCCTCTCCTATTTCAGTAAGTGTTATTGGTTTATTTAACTGTTCCTGTGTTTCCTGTGGTATTTTGGGAATCTTAACCTTTTGAAGAAATTCAGTTAATTTTTTTTCATTTCGATGGTGAGATTTTATTTCATAAAATAGTTTTCCAAAATATTCTTCAAATTTCTGCTTTATCTTTTCATGTTGAGTAATCAGCTTCTTCCCATTTTTCAATTTGACAATTATATTCCTCTCTCTCCTCTTCTTCACTTTATATGCTAACCACTTCCCAATTTTATTTGCTTGTTCAAATTGAGTAAATTTTAGCTGTTTCATCTTCTTTTCTATTTCCTCCTTTGTGGTCATCTCTATCTCTTTTTGTATTTTTTTGATCTCCAATTGTAATGATTTCTTCATTGGGTTTTCTCTAAATTCCTTTTCTTTCTCTTCAAGTTTAGTCTTCAGCTCTTGGTGTTTTTCTCGCTTCTTTTTATTCTGGATTTGTCATTGTTGTATAAAAAAACCTCTCATTACTGCCTTAGATGCATCCCAAACTGTTTTCATCTTCATATCTTCTTTTATGTTTTCCTTGAAATAATCTTTAAGTACTTCTTTTGCTTGCTGTACTATCTCCTCATCATTTAACAAACTATCATTCAATCGCCATTGAAACTGTTTTACTTTCTCTTGTATTTGCAGCATCACCGGGTGATGATCTGAGATGATCTCAGGCAGTATTTCTGTCTTCTTTACCTCTGATAACAAATATTTAGATATAAAAATCATATCAATTCAAGACTAAGATTGATGTACTTCTGAGAAATAAGTAAAATCTTTCTCATTTGGGTATTTAGTTCTCCATACATCTGAAACAGATAACTCATCATACATCTCAAAGAAGGATTTTGGCAATTTATCTCTTTTTTCTTGATCTTCCTTGCTCTGAGAGGTTGTTCTATCTAGTTTAACATCCATAACTCCATTCCAATCTCCCGCCAAAATCCAGTCTTCATACTCGTGTTGTGATATTTTTTTCTCGCAGTTCCTTATAAAATTTACTTTTGTTTTCATTTAGGGCATATACTCCAACTAAAAGATTTTCTTCCCATTTTTCAAAATTTCAACTCCCAATATTCTTCCCTCTTCATCTTCTACTATTTGTTTCACTGGAATATCCTTGTTGATATAGATTACCACCCCTCTTTCTTTCTTCTCATATAGGGAGGTAAAGCATTGACCTAGTTTGGGATTATATAGATATTTCTCTTCGTTTTTCTTTATATGAGTCTCTAACAAAATTGTGGCTTGGGGTCTTAATCTTTGCAGATGATGAAAAATCTGTCGTCTTTTTGCTTGCGAGTTAATTCCTCGTACATTCCATGATATTATCTTCACGTTTATTTTTCGCTGTCTCTACCTCCCTTTTTACTTTTTCTCTTCTGGTTCTGCTGGTTCAGACTCTTCTTCAGACATTGGACTAATATCTTCCGCCGTTGCCATTCCCATCTGTGTAGGTTCCTCTTTTTGGCCCGGTTTCTTGTCTTCGATCCTTGCTCCTTTTGATCCTGTTTTCAAATATTTTTCCTGAAATTCTATTGCTTGCTGTTCAGAACTTATCTTCCTTCTTCTACCCTCAAAGACAAAGGACAGACCTTCCGGTATTTCCCATCTGTATCTTATTTCATGAGAATGAAGATTTTTCTCCAGGAATGCATACTCTCTTCTGCGTCTCATGACACTCGGTGGTATATACTTAAAATTTTTTATTTCATTCTTGTCCACAATTAATTTTTCTTTATAATTTTTTTCCACAATCAAGTCCTGTGTCTTTTCCCTGGTAAAATATACCACTATATCCCGGGGTAAATCTCTCCGTTTGGCCACTGTCAATTCAATTCTAAAGGCCTTGTCTATCTCACGCTCAAACCTTGCTCTTCTTTGGCCTATATATGGTGCTAAAATATCTGTTACTCTTTGATTTAAATTTTCCTCTTTCTGTTCAGGGAGTCCCCTCAGTTTCAAGGATCTGCTTTGTTGACATATTTCCAACTGCATTATAGTTTATCTTTTTGCTGTTCTTTCTTCATTTGTTCTATCTGGTTTTCCAGTTTCTGACTTTTTTCTCTAATGTCTTCCACTTTTTGATCCATTGTTAAGTCTGTTGTAAGTTTTTGCAGGCTCTGATTCAGGCTTTCTACTTCTTTTTTCAGATCTTGCTTTATATCTGTCTTCGTCGTCGTTATCTCTGTCCTTGTTGCTCTTAATTCTTCCATCATGTCATTTCTCATTTTTTTAAATTCTTCAAGTAACCTGTTCATCTGCATTGTTTCGGAGCCCGTGGATCCTCTCCTTTCTAAGACTTATGGTTGAATTTTGTCTGTGTTGTCTTCTTTTGATCTGTAGCCATATCTTATCTCTCTGTTCTTTTTCTACATAATCCTTATCAAATCTTTTATTAAAATAATATCCAGAACTCTTATTTTCAAAAATATGCTTTTCAATATAAAATCTACAGTATATCAATCAACTACTTCAAAGTTTTAAACTTCTCTCAAACTGTTTCTATCTGTCTTTTACTGCAGTAAAAGCAAATTGAAAGTTAACTTTACTATTCTAAAAATTTTTAAAGATATATTCAACCATTAATTCATTATAATATTTATATTTCATCAATGTTCTATTTACAATTCATTTGTCCTTCGTTCTGCTTTCAAATCAGCTCATTTCAGTTCATTCTTCGTTTCAGAGCCCCTTCAAGTTCCTTTGCTCCTATACCTCTGTTTCAAACCTATTTTAAAATGTTCCCCAAATTTTCTCTTGCCTCTTCACCTCTCTTGTTGAGGCTAATCCTCTATGGAACCTTCGAAATATTCCAGTTTTATTTCAGATAAGAACATCCACATACTTTTGAAGATCAAGCACAGTACATAGTCTTTCTATTCTCCCAGAACAGTCTCCATTCTCGTCCTCTTTTTCCCCCTTCCAGTTTTTTAAATATCTGCCTTTAATCCCTTTCCGCTTCCTCCTTTCTCCTTCAATAAAAATACCAGTTTCAAAAAAATAAATGAGTCCGAGAGCCTAAAGTTTTGTAAAGAAACAATTCAGTTCAAAAATGCTTAAAAGTTCCTTTAGAGCTCTCACTCTAAAACCAGGGGAAGTTCGCCCAAACACTTCCAGGGGAAGAAAGAGCTAATTCTTCACTCACCAAGTCCGTCCATATCCTTTCTTTTTATTCAAAACCACAGGTCTCCACCACGACAGGCTATTCCAGCAATGCAATCAGGTTTCAGATCAGTTTGACATTGCTGCTCATTGTTTCAACTGGCTTGTTAAGTTGTATCCTCTTCTTTTAAAAAAGGTTCTTGCCGGCGCTTGTCAGTTATATAACTGGCTACAAATCCACTGCATTTGGTTCCAGGATTTGCGAGCTGTTCTGCTCCCCCTACCTTCTAAGGGGAACTTATTTTGGGGGGACCACAAGGGTCCTGGGGAGATGTTTTCCCTGCAAATTTGCAGCAGGTAGTCCTGAGCCAAAGGTTCAGGCTACCAGCTGCGACGACATCTTGGCCCCACCCCCCCGATATACTACCTATTATTAACTGCATTCCTAACCTTAGTAACCTAAAGCCCATGCATATTAAATCACTAATTGATTGCTATCACTTCTAAGTAAAGAAATCCTTTCCTGGCTAAATACAACTCCAGATGATAAACTATGTAATAAACTATGTTGAACTATGTTCAACACTGACCATTTGGTTATGTGTAACACATTATGTCCATACATACCTCATGTTACATCAACATACATCAATAGCATACACAGCATATGCAGCATATTCTACATTCACATGGCATGCAGTGAGAGCAACATGGCAATCGAGGCCAGCAGGGGATGTCATAGTAATGGGCTGCAAGAAGGAAGGTAGAGTGGTGAGGTAATGATCCTTATAGCAAATGGGATGCTTTCATGGGCAAAATTGAGCTTATTGTGTATTGTTATAAAGTGCAGCAAATGTAACTGTCTTTCAGTACTGGCATTCTTGCCATGTATGCAAATACTTGCTTCTATCCTCACTAATGTTACTGGATTTCCTGAACTTTGCTGCTGTGGTCTGAAGTTTCGCAGTGTATATCACATTCCACATTCTGGAAGGGGAATCATTAAGAAAATAAGAACATAACAATTAAATTTTATTCTTCCCAATACTTCACCACCACCCAATACTTAACCACCATCTCAATGTCTAATGAATTTATTAATTTTTAAACCCAACATTCCAAGTCATCTGTATGGTTCTGCTATGAACATGACTATAATGCTCCATAGGATCAAGAAATTCAGAAAAAATTTAACTGCCAATTCCCCTTAGAATTTGGCAGGCTAATACGGGTAATCTTAACAGATTAGAGAGCTGGGCCAAAACTAAGAAAATGAATTTGAGCATGAAGAAGTGTAGGGTGCTACAATACACCTGGGCATTAAAAATGAAATGCACAGATACAAGATGGGCAATACCTGACTTGACTACAGTATATGTGAAAAGGATGTAGGTGTCTTTGGAGGCCACAAGCTGAACATGAGTCAGCGGTGTGATACAGTAGTTAAGAACGACAATACAATTCTGGGCTGCATCAACAGGAGTATAGTGTCTAGGTCAAGGGAAGTGATAGTATCACTCTGTCCTGCTTTGGTCAGACCTCACCTGCAACACTAAGTCCAGTTCTGGACACTAAATTTCAGGAAGGATATTGATAAGCTGGAACATTTCCAGAGGAGGATGACCAAAATGATAGAAGGCCTGGAAACCATAACATATGAGAAGAGGTTTAGGGAGCTGGGTATGTTTAGCCTGGAGAAAAGAAGGTTAGGAGGCAACATGATAGCCATGTTTGAAGGGATGTCATATGGAAGACAGAACACAAAGCAATGGCTTCAGACTTCAGGAAAAGAGATTCCACCTAAACATTAGTAAGAATTTCTTGACATTAAGAGAAGATTGATAGTGGAATGTGCTGCCTTGGAGTGTGGTGGAGTCTCCTTCTTTGGAGGTTTTTAAACAGAGCCTGGAGGCCTTCTGTCAGGAGTGCTTTGATGGTGTATTCCTGCATGGCATGCGGTTGGACTCGATGGCCCTTATAGTTTCTTCCAACTCTATAATCCTATGATCAGTTTACCAAGTGATAATCACATACACATGCTAGCTGTATATTGTTTGTCAAATAACTGTAAACATTATTCTAAACTTCCACAATGAAAATTATTTTTATTCTAACAGACTGTAGCAACTGTGCTCAAGTGCTAGCATACTGCATGACTTTGGACATGCATCATGCATGATCTGCATTTTAATCTCTTCTTTTTGTCTACAAGCTCAGTTGAGACAAACATGACACTTACATAACAGCTTACCAATGTATACAATGCTTTACGGTTTCATACTTGTCTCTCACTGAAGGGTTGTTCATGCATTTACTTCAATGCATTTGTAGTCTATGTGAGTACAGCGACTATTGATCTGTACACTTACATATGTATCCATTCTCTCCACACCTTGAACTTACTAAATGTGTCTGACTCTGGATTTGACATCTCTCTGAAATGTATTTTCAACTGTCCTTTAGTTGCGGCTTTCATCAAATCTTCATTTTGATACTTTAAGTAGATTTTTCAATTCTGCATAAACTATACTATGTTTATTTCCTACCTCTGTTAAATGCCCAAGAGGAGAAAAGGTGGCAAAAGAGCAATAAATAAAAGCCATCGCAGGGGCACAGAAAGCACCTTGAGGGGCATCTGTGCTTCATGGGCCTCAGCTTATGCATCCGAATTTGGAAAATTAAAAGTAATTCATTTTCATTTTCTCATTGCAATGTCTGAGAAATAATTCATAGCCATTATTTGTTGTGATTTACAAAAGCAGATTTTTGCATTACTTGTTTCACTATTCACTGCTTTTTCATTGTTTTTTGTTCCTCTTTTTTTTAAAAAAACAACAAAACAAAACCTTACAATTGATGAAATTGGCATCAGACTTGAAATATGCCTGTAATATGGCTCCCAAATATCCTTTAAAAGTTAAGTTTGAAAATTAACTAGGAGACATGACTTGTTTCAACAATTAAGTCACTCTGTTCTCACTGGTAATGTTGTCTTTGAAATGTAACTTTCTTCCGCTCTCTTTTAAAATGCTACAGATAATTGTAACTTTACATGTCACTTGTTACTACCAAGCTCTGTTGTGTATCCGAACATTACAAGCAAAGAATCTAAGAAAAGTCAACCCCATGTTTCTTATTGGTGAAAAAAACTGACTGGGAAATTAGCAGGGGTGGGATTACTAATCAACCGTTTCCCAACCCATCACATGGTTTGCATGATCTGCATATTAGGCCATCTGGATTGGAATCTTAGAGTCTAACAGGCCCATTCAAAACTCCTGTTGGATTAATGCTATCTGATGTTACTGGCCAGAGTTCTGATTTCCATATTCTCTAGTTGTGGCTTTTAATATGCAAAAACCTCTTGAGATCTGTCTGTTTTCTCAAATTTTCCACTCTCCTTCAGAAATGTCTCAAAATAATCTTTCTCAGAACCTTGGCAATTTTATGGGGACAAAAAAGATTGTTCTCCAGGCATTCTACATGGGACTGTATCTCAAATGGTTACATACAATTTACAAAGCTATATGTTCCTTCATTTAACTCAAGTACAGCCGTACTCTGGATTTTTTTTATTTATTCATTTTTATTGACTATATAAAAGCACAACAAAAACAAAGACAAAAAAGACAAATAATAGTAAAAATAAACACAAAAACATACATGAGATCTCTAAATTCTAATATATAATGTAACCAGATTATCCCCTCATTCTAAACTGAACTATCTTAACTAACAATCTATCTAAACTAAAAAGCACATTAACTATACATAATTATAAAATGGTTCCCGCCCTTGCTATCAACAACCCATTGTAATCCATAAAAGCACTAGTTATAAAAAATAAAAAATCACTACATTTAACATTTGCTGCTTGATCTTAGTTCTATAATTCTAAACTGTAAAGTAATAATAATTAAAATAGTAAATTAGATTGCGTCTATCCATATGTCTATTTGTAATATAAAAAAGATATTATAGCAACAAATTAAAATCATCTATAATTTTGTAATCATCTACAATTTTAATTCATTTGCATGATATCACAATATATATTCATTTAATCAAACCAAAGCAAAATAGGAACAGGAAGTTCAGAACCCTAAAAATAATCATTTCACCTTCACATTCTCTCAAATATTCAATCAATAATTGCCAATGCCTTACAAAATATTGTTTTGGAAGAGCTTTTAGTTCATCTGTTAATCTATCTATTTCTAGAACTGTCATCAATCTGCCGAGCCATTCATTCATTGATGGAATTTCTGTGCTCTTTCAATATTTTGCATAAATCAGTGAATCATTTTCTGTCATTTGTCATAGCTGGTATCTTCTTGCCAAATTCCTAGTAAAAACAATTCTGGGGACTTTGTGATCTTGCATTTCAAAAGTTTTTGAATGATATTCTGTATCATCTTCAAAACTGTTTAGTCTTATCACAAGTCCACCACATATGGTAAAAGGATCCTAACATGATCCTAACATCACCAACAACTATTATTCATCTCTTTAAGCATCTTAGAGAGTCTTTCTGGAGTAATATACCAGCATAACATCATTTTATAATAATTTTCTTGTAGATTGTAGCAAAGAATGTTTTTATTTTTTGTCCAAGCTGTACCCTGGATTGAGTAGGATTCTTACAACTGGGTAAAAATCAGTTATCAACACAGAAATCATAAAACCATATGGACAGGTATATTCACAATTTGAATACACATTCAGCATAGTGTGTTTGCACCAAAACAGAAGGCCTACGCTAACAACTGCAATAGTCCAGAAAAAGATTCTTCAGTATGGGAATAATAAGGTGAGATGTTTCATCGGATCAAGAAAATAAGAATGATCTTACTGCATGACAGGTAAAATAGTTGACTTACTGAATGGTTATATGCAAACTGCAATGATTCACCAATCACTGTTTGCCTGTTCACCCTTAGTGTCTGCTGTCTTTCCAGGTTGGATTGAAGGAGTGAAACTCTCAGATGGAGAGAGAGGTTGGTTTCCTCTGGATCATGTGGAATTCATCTCTAGTAAGCATGTACGGCAGATGAATCTGAAAGAGGAACAACGTGTTAAGAATGCCAAACAACAGGTCTTTCACAGAAAATAGGGTCACTGCACCCCCACACAAAAACTTTTCTCCTCCCTAACTGAACTGCTGCATTTTGTTTTCTGAAAGAGACAGACAGCTCCACAGACTATCACCACTTAGAGATATAATGCTTCACAGAAGAAAAATAAAATTCAGCTCATGGAGGAGTATTGTGCATCACTGGGACTAGAAAAATACTAGTAAAAAAACCTCAGCATAGTTTTGGGTGTGGCGCACACAAAGAAGACATAAAAGAGAGCTTGGAACAGGATGTTAGGATCTTTGGGGACCTATTCTTGACTCTTCTGCTGTTCAGATACAGAACTTTGCTTCAGCTTTGCTCTGCGATGGGAGCCAAAAACATAACTATTTTGATTACCTATCTGAGAAGACGATAGAAAAAAAAATATACTCCATTACTATGGAAGCAGGCTTTTCCATTTGAAATAATTCATTTCATTTTAATTGCCAAACATTTCATACCAAAGAAGAAATATTCAAGTTTCCCTTAAGGTAGTACCTCTCAATAGCAGAATTAGTCCCATGTTTCTCATTGAGATCTTGCTCCTGTGCCTTTAACTGTAGTGACTCTCGCTTTCATGTACACATACAGATTTAATGCATGAAATGGTTCTCACCATATATTCCTCCAACCAGGAAGACCTCACATACTGTTCCTACCATGGTGCAGGACTAGGGGGAAAAAAAGGAAATTCAGTGTTGACTAAGAATGGAAGGGAAAAGAAGATACACTTGCCACATCTTTCTCTCTCCTCCAGAAACACTTTTAAAGATTATACGAGAGCCTTTTTTCTTCTTCTCAGTTTGCCAGAAAATGGGGTTTATAAAGCATGGTGGGGATTTGAAGATAATGTTCGATGGTGTGCTATTCATGTCCTTCTCATGGGCTTGTCATAGACAACTGATTGGATACTGTTTGAAAAAAAATACTGTACTAGAGGAACCATTTGGTCTGATCAGAATGGGTCTTCTTATGTTCTTATGACCAAGCACCCTCAAATACACATGTAAATAGGAAGGGGTGGGTAAGACTGCTGGGATTCCTGTGACCACAGATAACAAAACACCTGGTGAGTGCCAAAAAAGACTTCGAGGCTGTACATGGAGAAGCTGCCCTCTTTTTAAAGAGAGAAAGAGAGATTTCTGTTCAGTGGTAGAGAATTCAGGGTGAAGCTCTTGCATTGCCAGGCAAAAGGAGCAGACAGTATATAATGGGAAAGACCTGTACCTGAGATGCTAGTGCTACTTTCAACTGAAAGACCTAGCAGATGTCTAAAAAGTTTGACTGTTCCTATGTTCCTCAGGCACTGTAATCATTTGTACAGACCTTGCAGTCCAGGATGTGGGACTGTATGTTCTTCACAATCAGGTGTTCAAGTGATTACCAGGTGAGAAACAGGACAGCAAAGTCTGGGATAGGATTGGTGGGTATACTTGTTTTCTGCGAATTCTTTTAACACAATTCTATTGATTTTAATTATTATTCTCAACTTCATACAATCAATGTCACATATAACCCAACATTACTTATATCCGTTAATCCTTAAACTCTCCTAGTCCTAATATCTTATCAAATTAATAACTTCTCTTGATTTCCTCTACTTTTGGTCTTGGTACTTATTCCTTAACTATGTGTAAATGTATATGTATATATTCTTATTATCTTCTTTCTTTCCTTCTCCCTCTTACCCCAACTATAATCTTATAAATATATTATACAATATATATATCAATCAATAATATTTATACTTTCTTCCTTTGGATGTAAATATGTGTAAATATAAATATATATTGTTATCATCTTTTTCTTCCTTCTCTCTCATTAAACCAACTATCATCTTATAAATGCATTATATAATATATATTATATAAATCAACCAATAATATTTATATACATGTAAATATGTATAAATAGGTATATATATTCTTACTTTCTTCTTTTCCTTCTCAATCCTACCACAACTATGATCTTATAGAGTATACAATATACATTATATGATTCAATTAATAATATTTATAATTTCTTCTTTTGCATATTTGCAGTCATTTTTACTTCAAATCAAATATCCTTCCAATACAATAATTTCATCTTTTTCATTCAAAAAATTTAAGAAAGATTCCCAATCTTTTTGGAATTGTTCAGTTGTTTTCCCTTTCAACATCACTGAAAATTTATCAATTTCTGCAATTTCTAATACTTTGGAAATCCACATTTCTTTAGTAAGTATTTCCAGACTCTTCCATTTTTGGAGCATAAATGGTTCTTGTTGTGATGATCATGTAATGTAATATTTTATAATTGCAAGATTTTCTTTCCTCATTAAGTACTCCTAGTAGCACTAATTCAGGAATTAGTTGTATCTTAATTGTTAAGGCTTCTTACAACCATTTCTGAAATAGACTCCAAACATTTTTTGCATGGGTACAGGACCACTGCATATGAATTAGGGTTCCCCGCTGTTCTCTCCATTTGCAACATGTTTTGTCAGAATTTTTGTAAATTTTAGATATTTTTTGTTGGCGTTAGGTACTGCCTAAAGATCATTGTGCACAGATTTTCTTTCGGATCATAACAGATAACCTCTTTTAGCCTTTAGTCCATAACCTTTCCCATTTCTTTAATTCTATTGAATGTCCTATGTCTTCAGCCCACCTAATCACATTGCTTTTAATAATTTCTGATTCCATTTCTGGAACCAGCATTTCTTTTAACTGTTTTCTGCTAATTCTAATGACTTGATCCTATAAATACATGAGTGGGGCTGAGGTCTACCAGACTCCACGTAGGACAGCAATCTAAGGCTACTTGTGCTGTCTTGAAACCTATATTTACTCTCCTGTTACAGATAATACAACCTGAGAAACCACCTAAACTGACATATGATTAATCCCTAAACATATGGTGTCCGGTTATAAAAATTCCAATTATCTAGTTGGTGTACTTGGGATCATAAAACAAGTTGGTGACATCAAGAAATTTAAGTATTTTTCTGTAGGTATAGGGAATGTATGGCCTAAATAGTACTGACTGGAATCCCATAATTCCTCACCATTGACTTTGCTGGCTAGGGTTCACAGCAGTTTCTGTCCAAAATTACCAGTAGGCAGAGGCACAGAGACAGTCCTTCAGTCTCTCCATATTTCTAACATTGCAGCAGGGCATTTACAAATAAAGCTTAAGTATTAAAAAAAGAAAAGAACATGGAAAAGAACATAGAATCCTGCAAAACAAGCTGAACAAAACATTGTACCTGTACAAGGAAACCTTTCCACAAATGTATACTTTGCATGCTGTATGACTCACCATTGATGCATCCACAGCTGAATGTAAAAATTCATTCTCAACTTTGACACCTTCGCTAACAGCACACAAGTGTTCTTCAGAGAAAAGCAAATTTTGTGGTTTTGGCTTTTAAAAGTCTTATTAGATTTGAACACTTATTAGATTTTATTACTAGTATAAATCATAGGAGGATGACTTATACAATATGCATTACATGCTAATTACTGTTATTTAGTTTACACAACTGTGTAAATGTGGAAATACTGATTTGCTTTTATTGGAAGCTTCACAACATAGTTTCTAATTAAAATTAGAATGCTTTTGATCTCTATACAGCTCAGGTCCAGGTTATTTGAACAACCATATTATCCCTTATGAATCTAGCTGTTTTGAGATCTGCAATGTCCTATCACCCTCATAGGGACACAGAAGAGGTCCTTCTCAATGAATGCCCCCAGGCTTCAGAACTTTTTTTCCCAAAGTGGTTGGACTGGCAGCCTTCCTACTCTTTTTCAGTAAACAGCTAAAGCCTTTTTTTCTTTTGACAGGCCTTTGAGGACTGATTGTTTGGGTAGGACAGGTCTTGAACAACATGCTGGATTTTCTATTACTTTTGTTGTAATGTAGAGTTTTTATGGTTTATGTTTCTAACTTGATTTAATTCTTTTTGATAATTCAATAATCATTTTTAGAAATTTATATTTTTGGATTTTCTATTTTTTTTTAATCCATTGCAAGTTGCCTTGAATCCCAAACTGGGAAAAAGGCGTTGTTGAGCATTGATGGGGAATGACAAAAAATTACTCCCAGTGATTTTTTTTTCCCCCACAGAAACCTCATAGTGACCAGTGCCTACACCCTTGAGTGCCATCCATTTTTGTCTCTGCACCCACCTCTGTGAAAATTGTCTGGTCACACCCCTGCCAACAGGGCCACCTCTTCCCCAGTTTGAAACTGATTTATCTCTTCATTATTTAGAGACTGAGGCTCAAGCTACAAATTACATAGAGCTTTATGAGTCTTTCCTTGCCACTGTTTTATTTCTTAACTTAAAACTTCCTGGATAAGCTGTGAATCTCAGCAGATGAAAGGCACCGGGAAGAGCCTCTCTTAGGACCTTATCACACAAGACAAGTTAATCACTGTTCCATCTGGATGACAGCACCTTTGGTTGGGCCTTCCTGCATGATGCAGTCGCTCTTCAGATGTCATCCCATGGGAGACTATTTTAAAAGCATTTTTTTTACTAATACAAAAAATCTGTCATTAACCTCCTTTCACACTTCTGTCACACTATGATTTCCTGTGTAAAAGTTCAACTATGCTCTTATGCCAATTTTGAGTGGTGAGTGGGGGGCTGCTTTGGGTGGGAGATCCAACCCCTTTCTCTGTTGCTACAGAGGCATAACACTATGGCATGGTAATGCCTCATTCTCTCTCTCTCTCTCTCAGTTTCACTCACACACACAATGCTGATGTAGGACTGGGGTGCACAGGATCAAGGTGGAAAAGAAATGCAAGAGAGAAGATAGGAGTTCTTGGCTTTGACTCTCTGCCCTTCTCCTTCCACAATACCATGATGATAAAATGTGGGAAGGTGGGGGAAAATTCTGCCAAAGAGGGCCCCCAACTGGCTTTTGTTGACACTGTACTCAGGCAAGAGGCCACATGCTTGTGCTCTCCCCTCCCTCCCCCCATCACTGATACTTCTCAGAAAAGAAACAATGAAAAGGGGCCAGGATTGGTGGAGGAGATATCACAGAGGTTCATGAACAGAGTGTAAATGAATGTTTTGTGTGGGACTTGTTGGAAGAAACAAAACAAATGATTTTGTCTCTTTTGGATTAAGCCTGGCTGTTTGAGATGCTTGGAGATTTACTTGTATCAGGTTTTCCTGTGCTTGTATCAGCACTTTCCTTCAAGTGCTAAGAAGTAGGAGGGGGGTTTGCTCACCCAAAAAGAAAAAACAGCCATTTTTAACACAAGCCTCCCAAGCTAGGGGCAAGGAATGCAAGGGAATGGGAGGGGGGAAATGGGCGGGAGGCCAGCATGTGCCTTGTGAATAATCAAATTGAGGAAGGTCAAACTCAGAGATGTGGAGAGAGGACTGTATTTCTGTTTCAGTCTATACCTATTATAACAAACATTAAACCATCTAATGACTAGAGGAAAAAAAAAATTCAAAATTTATCTGGGCAAGCAAGAAACTAAAATAAGATGGAAGATGATGCAAGAGGAGGGGGAAGTGGGGGGGGAGTAGAATGGGTCTCCCAGTTCTTAAATTATATTATCACGTTTTGTGTCTAGATTGGATAAAAGAATGGATAAGTTTAGAGAACAAAAGACTTTTACAATTAGAAGGATTTGACTGGCACATGTATCCATGGTATAACAAAATGGAAGTGAATACAGATTTTTGCAACCATTATATAAGGAAATCACTGGTTGAAATCTGCAATATATAGAAACAATTACATAATACACCACCAGACTGGACCTCTCTACAAGAAGCATTTCTGATAGGAGGTAAAATGTTGCAAATACATTGTTCAAAATATAAAGATTTAATTACTTGGGTAGGAAATCAACCAAGAACTAAATCAAGAGAAGAGCTAAAAAAAAATCAAAGAATGGACATCCATTTGTTCCATTACAGACAATTCCAGGAAAGATTTAAAACAGATAATAAATCACATGTTATGGAGAAAGAGCACAACAAATTAGATGAAATCCTAACAAAGAAACAGTCAAAAGTTGTATCAAAATTATATAAGATTTTATTGGAATGAGAAATGGAAAAAGAGAAGATGGAACACGTTGGAAGTATGAAGAAAATAAGGAACCATTTTCTACATGTGGTGGTTGTGCCCAGAAACTAGAAACAGATATACACAACAATGCCTAGAATGCTTGATACTCAATTTGAAATGAAACTAGAGTTATTAAATATGATAATCATCCAAAGATAAAAAAGAATTCTAAACTGATATTATACCTAGTGACCTTAGCAAGATTAAATTATACATAAAAATGGAAAAATAAAGAAAAACTTTCAATAAATCACTGGTTAATACAAATTATAAAGGAGAAGTTGACAATGCTAATAAAAGAAAAATCAATACAACAATTTGAACGGGAATGGAAACTGATTCTGGACTACATAAAACCTGATGAAAGTATAAAATCAAAGTACTGATAAACGGACTTTATAAAAAAGTATTATAAAGACTTTAATAAGATAAGTATGTTAAAAGTTCAGATTGGTGGAAATAACAGAAGGAGAGCAAATAGGTAGGAATAAATAATGTTCATTAACCTAGAAACCCAAGTGAAAATAAACAAAATGGAAGGTAAGTGGAAGGGGGGGAGGGAGGAGGGAATTTTTTTTATTAATGTATTTTATAATGGAAAAAAAATTGCTAAAATAAGAAATCCTCCCCTTCCTCTCCCTTCCCTATCTGGCAGATTTTGAAGTCTTTCCCATAGATGTTAATATGAAATCCTCCCCTTCTCCCTCTCTTAAAGAGTTTAAAATCTGATTGAGGAAGGACTCATAGGAAAGAATTTAAAATCTGACTGTGGAATGAGGTTCGCTAGATGGAGAAGGGAGTGAAAGAGGAGGATTTCATATTAACCTCAATGGGAAAGACGTTAAAATCTGACTGAGGAACAAGGTGGCTAGATGGGAGAGGAGGAGGATTTCACATTAACATCCATGGGACCTCAACCCCTAACCTTCCTCTCAATCCAGATGCCCAGATCACTCCTTGCCCACACTCACCAAAAAAGGTGCAAGCCCCTCTTAACTCTCTGCTCTTTTGCTTTCCTATAGATGGCTTCTACAGAAAGGCAGGAAACAAAGGAGAGGCAGAGAGACAGGGATAAGGAGCATGTGCAGCTCTGATTGAGGGTCATCAGCATTATATTCTCTCATTGCTTATTGGGGAAAGGCTGAAGGGGAGGGGAGACTACCAAGGGCAGCAAGTCAATCACTAAAAAAAGACAAGTCTTGAGTTGAGTCGAGTCAGTCCATCATTTATTGATGAGTCGAGTCCAAGTCAAGTAATTGAAGCAACTTAAATCTGACTTGAGTTTGAGTCAATCAGCTTGAGTCTACATCACTGATTTTTTACCCACGTTAGCAAAAATGTTGTCAGGGCAAGCTTGGAAATGCCAGTATTAAAAAAGCCTCTGCCCTCAAGCACATAGTTCAAGATACAAGGAAAGAAGAAGAGAGCGGGGGAAAAAAAAAAAGATCAGACCACATTTCTTAAAAGTTATGCTTACTTGGACCTGCATGGCAAAACCATCGCTGTGGGGAAAGGTAGCTGTTTGAGGCGCTCCATGATAAAGACCAGTGTGCTGAGTGCCAGATCACAACAAATGTGTAGGTGCAAGGCAGGAGGCTATTTAAGTCTGATGGCCCCCTTCACATGCCCTCTTGAATTGATCTTTCTGGAGGGAAAACCACATTTAAATAGTGACTTGCAGAGATTTATAGACTGAAGATTTACTCACAAGGCTCAGGAGTGCTAAATGGAGCTGCGGCCCTCCAAGGTCTGGAGAAGAAGAAAATGCCACCCTCTCCCGGACCATCAGAAGTTGTGCATTCCTGCTGTAAAGGGATCTGCTGACTGAACTCAAGTACTTCTTGGAAGGACAGGCATATCCTTTTACTCTGGAGGAACAGCTCTGCCTAAGATCCAGCACAAGATCCCAAAAGGACGCAGAGAAGTCATATTATGTCAGATCAAGAGCCCCTTTAGAACAGGGACACAGTCACAGTACTTGAACAGTTATGTTAGGCAAACAAGCAATATTCAGCACCCCTAGGCTCAGCGGGGTTTGGAGTCCTTGACTATCTAAGCCAATGAGGAATGTACTCTTCAGCTTAATAAAGAGGTATCAGGCTAGTTTGATCACTTTGCAAATGGTTGCATTTCTCATGCACATACATAGTAACTCTCAAATGTAACCTGAGTGAAAGCCTCTCTTCTGTTCTTCTCATCTATTACATGTACATCCTTCAGACTGAGGTACACTTCTATTGGGGTGGAGTGATTTTTTCCTTTTACTAGTTGGAGCACTTTTAAAAACCAGAGGCACACATGAGCAATACAACTCTTATGCTTAAAGCCTTGTAAGCTCCCAAATCAAGGCTGGGCAACTTCCTTGCAGATAACACAGCTAGCATTGTGGCTTAGCATCTTATCTAGTTTTCTAAATTGTTCCGTGGGACAATGCTTGCTAGAAAGAAGTGATACAGCTATATTTCCACATTATCTACAGGTTTTAGCAAAGACAGATCACAGATGTGTTCTTACATTCTGCCTCAGTATGACCTTGCTGCCAATAAACTGACAGATCAGAGCAAACCAAGGCTGCATGCAGTCCAAACCACAGTAGGAACAAAGTGGCGGACAGATAATAATAAATAATATAATATTTCTTACCTACTTCTCCCTGTTGACTGAGGCAGAAAACAAGAATAACACAACACACACACACATATATCTATGAATATAGAAAGATAGTAATAAAATTATAAAAATAATATATCTTTCTCACCCACTTCTCCATGCGGCTCAAGACAGGGAACGATAATAAATAATACATAAAACCATGTATGTAGTACATAAAACCACATATGTGGTTTATAACATACGAAAAACCAATACATATTAAGATCCATCAATAAATACTTCAATGTAGTGATGATTCACAGGGCATTCCTTTCGAGACCAACCTGAAAGGCTTACTAGTGCATACTGTTTTTCTTAAATACAAGCAAAAAAACCAAAAACACCTCAGATCCTTTTGCAGCACAGTTTGGAAATCAAAGGCTTTTAGCAGCAGAACTGGGACGAGGTTAATAATTTGTGCGCGGCGGAGTTCGTGCATGTTTATTTTGAAATTTATCAGATTAAATCAGTATATTAAACTCTTGGAAAATTTTGCTCCGACAATTTCAAAGTGAAGGAAAAAACCGTTGTGTAACAGAATTATTTAACATGTATTTTCATTTTTAATAGGGTAGATTTATTCAAATAAAACTCTGGAAAGCAGCGGGCTGATAGAAAAGCTCCAAACACCGGCAAAATGATCCTTTCTGGGTAGGAAACATTTATTAGGATGTAAGCTTGAGCACAGTGCACATGTGCCCTGGGACCAAATCTCACAATATGACTTCCGAAAACACACACACACACACTTACAGCATAGGGCTGCAACCGGGCATCCACCTCCCTAGAACTAGGCGGAGAAGCCGTCTTCAAGGGGTCAGGAGCGGTCTGCCTGCTCGAGAGCCTGCTGGGCTTTACCCTCCTTCATCTACCCAGGTGGTACTGATGAGGCTGTCGGCAGCAGCCTGCTGAAACTCCTGACGCCGCCTAAGTTGGACGATGTAACCGCGAGCGGGGGAGTAATTTCTGCGCATGAGAAGGACGCAACTCCCTCCAGCAGCGCGCGGGAAAGAGCATGGAGTTTAGCTCGAGGCAGGAGCTGGAGCCCCCTCCCGAGGACGCGGGTAAAATGTGGTGCAAACGGAACTCAACTACTATGTGGGAGAAGGGAAAAGGAGTCGGGCTTAGGAGCCCAGTTGACGTGGGGGAGTTGCCTCTGCCCGAGACCTTGCCTGAAGTAGTCTTCAGCGCCTAATTTCCCCTTCTCTGTTCCTCCAGCGTTTTCTGCAAACGGAAAGGAACGGCTGGAACCAGCCTGGGGGACAGACTGTAGCTTTATTGTTTAATGAGATTTACGTATACTCTTTATGACCATGGCCCAAGCACGGTATGTTAGAGCTGGCAGGAAGCTCCACGACCTCAAATGCTCGCGTTCAGATGGAGACGTTAATGAGAGGAAATAAAGTGCTTAATGAGAGGAAATAAAGTTCTAGTGGGGTCTGCCAGTGATTTGTGATGTTTCGCTGAATAGGCTCCATATTATGTGCTCCTGAATCCTCATAGAACCTCAACTGAAACAGCTTGGAGGATCCAGAGTCCTCCTCCTGCCCTTTGAAAATGGAGCAATGTGAGGGGTTCCAGCTACCTTGCTCCACTGTGGATACCTCTCAGCCCCAGAGGACCCCTGATAGGTTCACCTTAGAGTTGCCATAAGTTGGAAACAATCTGAAGATACACAACACCATAACAACGAGGTAGAAAAAGGGCGTCATTTTGGAGTGAACCACTAACTAGATCTGTTCTGCTTCCTACTTTGAAGCCAAAGTAATTTAAGGATCTTCCAGGCAATATTGGCCAATTTTGTCTGGCAGTAAGCCACATTTCAAATTTCTTTTGAGTCAGTATGCACATGTAGGCACATGGAATTGCAAGGCCATATTGCTAATCCTTCAAAGATTTGAAGTAGTGTATCTCTGGTTAGTTCCAGTATAGTAATTCATTGTGTGTCCACTGTGGAGGAAAACCTTTACAATTTTGATTTTTGCTTTGTGAATTCTGTGCTCATATGCATAACTGGAAGTCTCAGTAAAGAAAGCAGTACTGTACTCGTGTCTGAGTAAGCATACATAGAAATTGGCTTACTTAGCTGCTAGAAGCCTCCTAGGGTTATTTGGAAAAAAAAATGCTACTATTTGAGTAGGCCCAGGGCTTTAGTTCTTTTATGATAAAGAAAACAGGCCGGAAGGTCATAATGGCTGGAAGTTTTTGTGGGTCCAGGTCTGGAGTTGTGCAAAATCAGTTCTTTCAGTTAAGTTTTACAGGGAGAGGGGAGAAGTAGTTGAACCTAGTTGGCCATAATTTTGAAGCAATATAAACCAGTTGCTTTGGATAGCAGATTTTAGGGATAAATGCATTTTCTTGGTTCCAGTGTTTGATTCTGCACCATTAAAAAGGGCAAGAAGAGCACATCCAGAACACAATCTGATTTTCTGTTTTATGTGTGTGAGAACACTGAATGCCTGCATGGATATTTAAACATACTTTAATCCTTCAAGTCATGTGAATGTATTGGTTAAACTAGAGATGATGGCCAGTCATCCTTTTGCTGCGTCTGCTATGCAGGAAGGATTGGTTTAAATCACCCTCCCCCAAAAGGCCAATTTGACTCATTAAAGTTTAAGTTTTAAACCTTTCTCTTGGTTTCTTCATATATTCCCTGAACTGTGGTACAAATCTAAACATTCAACCGCATTAGTTTAACAAGTATTATTATAGTTGCGAATTTTAACTGTTAATTACAACACACATATCTAACCTAGATGTTCCAAATGTTTTTGACCACAGCCTCATCATCCCCAACCAGCCATTCCTCTGGGTCTGGAGAGCACAAATTGGGAACGTCAGACTGTTGTTTCATTCTTACAAATAGGCCTTGCATTTCTTTGTTGCACTGTTTACTTTTTTCAGGCTTTCAGATTTTTATCCATATAATGCCTTTAAATGGAAGGCTTCTCATAGTGAGTAGGCATGACAGCTTTTGAGCTTATTAAGTATAGGAATATAGGAATCTGAGCACTGAACAGGTTTACTTTCTTTCCAATGATGATCTTTTCTGTGTTGTTATGCTTTAGTCTAGCTTCCAGTTCCTAAAACCTAAGGCACAAGCAGAATTAACAGATTAGTGCAGTTTAATTTCTTCAGGTGAAAAGGAAGTATATTTTACATGGTTCTTTTGCAAAGTAGAGCCTCCTTTATATAGTCTTTAGAATATTTAATGTTAGCCTAGTCTTGTTCAGCAAAAATGTAGTAATTTCAAAAATCTCCGGTTTCAGTTTTGAAACTCTGATTTCACTCATTCTTTTTTTAAAAAAGAGCAAAAAGCAGTTTTTATCTGTTTTGAATAATGAGAATGGGGACATCTGTGTATTGTAAACAATCAGGAGTAGGAATGATTTGGTCCTTCTAGCATGCTTAACCATTGGCTTTTGGGGATAGGAGTGAGAGTTGCACTGCTGCCGGCTTCCAGAGGGCTGCGTGTTTCCCACACTAGTTTTACATGAAAAATAGCACACACAGAGAAGGAACAAACCTCTCCTCCTCTGCCATATTTGACCATCCTGCTGGTCCAATTATTTTTTTTCCTCCATACTTTCTGTACTACCTCTCTTTGATGTACCATATCCCATCTAGTGTTAGAACTTGGCTTGGTGACAGCTGCTTGAAGCAATGAAGCCTAGGGGCCAAGCCTGGCTTTTAATTAAGCAGTAGGAAGCAAATGCACATCTTCCCCATTCCTGCTTACTGCTGCTTCCAACCCTTATAGTGTGGCCCTAGATTTAACCATCAGTGACTGAATCCTTTTGAAAATGTTGTCTCTATGAATTCTGTGGCATGTGTATCTATGATGAATTTGTCAGTGGTACTATCTATTCCTTAAAATATTTGCATATTATCATGAACCTATTGCATGGTGCAGCTTTTTTCAAAGATAGTTTACTAGATATTAAGAACAAATGCAGATACAAATTTTGAATTTAAATTTACTCTCCATTCCTTTACAATGTTATACATGTGTATGTGTCTTAACTTGATACACACAGAGTCATGCACATGTGTATGTATGTATGTGTGTGTGTGTGTGTGTGTATATGCACACACATACATATATGCCCTCATACAAAATATGCCCTGAAAGTTCATCATACTAATTTGGCTCTGTCAGAGTGTAAGTGTAGGAGATGTAAACTATTTCTCTTTAGTAACATGAGGACAACTACTTTCAACATAATTAAAGACATAGCATAATATGATTTAAATGCCATCAAACCACAAAATGTAGACTGTCCAGCAATCTGAATTCCATAGTTGTATAACCATTCATCTTGCAAGATTTATGCAATTCAACGTTCTATTTCCAAATAATGTTAAAAGTTATGATGGCATATAGATGATGGCCATCTTTTGTCCTCAGTATCTGTCACTTGCAGAGAGCTAAAAAGTTGAATCTGGCACTGATAGATCTGTTTTCCCTGAATTTGTCTTTCTTTGCCACCTACGTTTAGTAATTCAGTTGGGTTTTTTTGTTTTGTTTTGTGTGTGTGTGTGTGTTGGTAGTGATATTATTTCATTAAGACATGGTAGGAAATTGCAAACGTGGGTGAAGGGAAGAAAGTAGGCTGAAAGTCTGATGAAGATGGAAGAAGGTTAGTGGAGTGTTGGAGTGCAGGGTATCTCAATATTCATTCAGATAACTGTAGACACGGGGCTGTGTCTCATAACATATCTTTAAATAACTGCTGACAAGCCTAAAGGGTTATCATGAAGATTATAGTTTTTTGAGGTGACTAAAAACTTAAGAACTCAGGTATTTGAATCCCACCCTACATCTGAGTACCTCGGGGTGACTTACAATAAAACCAATTTAAAATGCTAAATAATAAAAATAATTTGATATAGTTTTAGTCTTTTAAAATTATCTTGTCACTTAAAACCAGATAATTTAACCAGATTTAACAAGCCACTTCAGAACAAATTAGAAGACATTGTTGTTTCCTCAAGTGAAGCAATCTGCCCTGAGCAGGAACAACTGCATTTGCTCACATTATGCCTATAGTTACCCTTTGTTTCATCTTTTGCTTGTTGAAGTTAGGTTGTAAACTCCTTGTGCAAGACTCTAAGTCTTTTTCTTTTGTTATGTTTGTTTGCATTGAAATAGTTTGTTCTGAAACTGTTTTGTTCTGTTCGCTTACATTTTTGTTTTGCAGCTTTCAAAGAAGACTATGAGGAGCAAGAAGGGAACGGACTGAGAAGGGTGCTGTTGTCCACAGAGCAGTTTGTTCAAAATGGGAAACTTGTGAATGCAGTTGGAATCAGAATGAATGTGTCTTCCCTTCCTCACACTGTGATCAGAGAAGATGAGTCTCGGGAGAACCTGGAGAAGAATAGGGAAATTGACATTCCAAAGGAAGAAGTGGGGGATGAACCCCATTTCATAGGCAAGGAGATGAAACCACTTGCTGCACAGCCATCAGTGTTGGATACTCACCAGTTGTGTTTCCCATCCATATGCAAGCACCTCCCTATCTGTTCTAGTAATCTCAGTACAGATCCCTCTATTCGAGAAGCTGAGCAAAATCAACAACATACTAACCAGACCATATCCCAGAGTCAAGCAAACTCTAATGTTGCAGAAAAAGAAACAAAGAAAAACCAGAGCGATAGCATTCTTGCAGCAGGCTTCGTAAAAGCATCATTTGGTGCTCTTGAGGACATACCTATTCCAGAGCAGATCCAGGATTTGAATCAGAATCTAAACTTGGATCATACTATATGCAGATCAGCCAGATATGTTGCAGTTAGCTGCAGAGATCGGCAGTCGCACAAGCTTTTGTCACTTCCCATATTTGAAGGCAACCCAGATGCAACTAAGAAAAAGGAAGGTTCACCAGAAACTCCAGAAGAACCTGGTCCACCTGCCCGAAAAAAGACACGTACATTCTACAGTGCTGGTAGGATATTAAGAATCAATTTGTACTATTTCACACAATTTGGAAACCAGTGCTCTTAGTAGTAGAAACATCTTAGTGCAGTTACTATAGCGTCTGTTTCCTTGTAAACAGAAGAATAATTAAGGGTTTGTTTGTTTTTTGTTATATCTTTTCATTTACAAATATACACTCTGAACATTGGGAGGAGTTACAGAATGTGATAGAATATATTAATCCTCTCCTGCTGCCAACTTGAAGGCTCTTTCTTACATCTCCTGAAAAACCTGGAAAGATCCTGGAACAGATCATTAAGCATTCAGTTTCTAATCACTTAGAAAGCAATGCGGTAATCACGAGAAGTCAACAAGGATTTCTCAAAAATAGGTCATGCCAGACTAATCTTATCTCTTTTTATGATAGAGTTACTAGCTTGATAGATGAAGGGAATGCAGTGGATGTAGCATATCTCGATTTCAGTAAGGCCTTTGACAAAGTTCCCCACGACATTCTTGAAAAGAAGCTAGTAAAATGTGGGCTGGACAGGGCTACTGTCAGGTGGATCTGTAACTGGTTGACTGCCCGTTCCCAAAGGGTGCTCACCAATGGCTGCTTTTCATCCTGGAGAGAAGTGACTAGCGGGGTGCCACAGGGTTCTGCCCTGGGCCCAGTGCTGTTCAATATCTTCATCAAAGACTTGGATGAAGGAATAGAGGGCATGCTCTTCAAATGTGCAGATGACACCAAATTGGGAGGGGTTGCTAATACACCAGAGGACAGGATCAAAATTCAAAATGACCTGGCCAGATTGGAGAGCTGGACCAAGGCTAACAAAATGAAATTCAACAGAGAGGTCCTACGCTTAGGTAGAAAAAATGGAATACAGAAATATAGGATGGGGGACACGTGGCTGGATAGCAGTACGTGTGAAAGGGATCTAGGAGTCTTAATAGACCACAAGCTGAGCATGAGTCAGCAGTGTGATGCGGCAGCCAAGAAGGCCAATGCAATTCTCAGCTGCATCAATAGGAGTATGGTGTCTAGCTCGAGGGAGGTACTGGTACCACTCTACTCTGCTTTGGTTAGACCTCATCTTGAATACTGTGTCCAGTTCTGGGCACCCCAATTCAAGAAGGACATGGTCAAGCTGGAGCAGGTCCAGAGGAGGGCGACCGAAATGGTGAGGGGCCTGGAAGCCATGCCCTATGAGGATAGATTTAGAGAGCTGGGTATGTTTAGTCTGCAGAAGAGAAGGTTAAGAGGGGACATGATAGCCATGTTTAAATATCTGAAGGGATGCCATGTAGAGGAGGGAGTGGGCTTGTTTTCTGCTGCTCCAGAGACCTGGACAAGGAGCAATGGATTCAAGCTGCAGGAAAGAAGATTCCACCTGAACCTCAGAAAGAACTTCCTGACGGTCAGGGCTGTCTGGCAGTGGAATATGCTGCCTCGGAGTGTGGTGGAGTCTCCTTCTTCGGAGGTTTTTAAGCAGAGGCTGGATGGCCATCTGTCAGGAGTGCTTTGAGGGTATTCCTGCATGGCAGGGAGTTGGACTGGATGGCCCGTGTGGTCTCTTCCAACTCTACATTTCTATGATTCTATGATTCTATAACTCTTTTTATTTTCATAGATATGTTCCTATGCAAAACTATTCCTTTCTATCCCTAGCTTGAGTGAGCAGTGTACCTTGTAACTAGGAGCTCCCAACATCCAGTGCTTGTAAAGAATGAAATCAGAGTTGGAAGTGGCTTCATAGACCATCAAGTCCAACCCGCTGCTCAGTGCAGAATCTAAGAGAAGTATCTTCTCTTAGAAAATGTTTACTAAGCTTTCTGATTTAATTCTTGAATGAGTGGGCAGCTTGTAGCCATCAACTGTATCTTTGTATGGTCTTAGCCTAATTCCAAAAGTCCTCTTTAAGTCGCCTTTTGTCCTGACAGGGATAGGCCAATGTAGCACTAGGGATGCATGCAGTCCTTATGACTGTTTGCATGGTCTGTGGTACCTCCAGGCTATCCATTTTAAGGGCAGAACCACCAAAAGAGTTGTTCGAAGTCTCCACAAGCATCTGTGATACAACTGATTGCATGTTGCCTTGAAATCCTAAATATTATGAAAGGTAGTGTATAAACGGCTGTCCACTATTGTCCAAGACAGAGTACCAGTTCTATAAAGAACCACAGAAGCAGAGCCATGCTGTGTCCAGACCAAAATTTTAGCTATTCTCATATCCTAGAATTCTCCATTGTGCAGCTCTCCATTGCATGGAAAGGAGCAACGACAGAGGTGGTACAGTGAGATGAAAAAGTAATTCATAATATTAGTAGTTAAAAGTATGAAAATTAATTTGTTATTAATATTAGAACAGTGGCATTTAATTAACTACATTATCATTAACAAATTGGCTTATTAAATGGTATTAAATTTTTAAAGAAACCATGCAATTTACAGAGAATGGCATGTTTGATCTGTTGCTGTTAACCCTATCAACACATTTTGGTCTTGGATCCTTGAGAGGTTTTTGTAGTTTGTAAGTTATCTTCCCTCTTTTCCCACCTTGCCACTTTCTGGATACATTTGACTACAAATTCTGCCATCTGTAATGTTGTGTTTTAACTTAACTCAAAAAGGGGTCTTCATGGTTGGGTCCAGAAAGCATTTAATACAGGTTAAATTCAGACCACAGACAATGTCCTTGCCAGAACTGGAGATGAACAAACAGATTCATTGTTTTGAACACCTCTTGCCCCTACCAGCTATTTCTCACTCACATACATTCTTACACTGTAGCTTGTACCAGTGTCTTAGAATGACCTTGATTCCCATGCTCTGGCTGACCGCCACCTCCCATCACCCAAACATCAAAGGAAGGGGATAAAGCAAAGTGGCTACAGTCAGGCCAACCTAGGCATGGCAGAAATGGTGGTGCCCTCTGACGTTTTGCCGCCTCATGCCAAACCTACCCCTCAAACTACCAAGCAATGTTAAGTACATGACAGCAATGAATAATAACGAAATAAAAGGTGACATGCAATATAACACAAAGCATCGTGATACACAAGAAATCATATAATAACAAAGCCACATTCATCCTGCTATCACTTGGCTTGCCCAGGGACTTCACACACATATCACCCTGGCTTCTCAGGGTGTTTTTTATGAAAGTTCCAGATCAGCTTGGGGGCCCTAACGTGATGGTAGTCAACCCACTCAGACTCTCCCATAGGAAGGTCTTTCCACTGAACAAAGGACTGAAGGTGACCCTTGTGCCATCTAGACTCCAGGATTTATTTGACCTTGAAATACTTCCGGTCATCAACCATCAGTGGGGGTGGGGGGGAGAGCAGGCTTCCTAGAGTGCCAGGTATCTGGCTTTGCTGCAGGTTTTAGCAAACTAGAATGAAAAACAGGGTGCATGTGCCAATAAGTCTTAGGTGATACCAGCTCAACAGTTGCAGAATTGATTCTTCTTTTGATGGAGAAAGAGCCCACATACTTTAGACCCAGTATTTTTGACAACTGTTGGTACCTCAGGGATTTGGTTGACAGATACACTAACCTCCCTCCCTGCAAAGTTCTATTCTGGAGCTCTCCCCGTGTCAACCTGCTTTTTATAGGAGCATATTGTAAGGTATTCATAAACCCTAGCCACACAGCTTCAGTCCTCTCAGCCTACTCAACCAAAGGCCTGGGTCACCTTTCTTTACTGATAAGGTTGGCAAAAGTTCGAGATCTTGTTCATACACCACCTGAAATGAGGAGTGGCACATGTTTATGTGGACAGAGATGTCATAAGCTACCTCAGCAAAGAGTAAAAAGTTAACCCAAACATCTTTCTGTAAATTGATATAGCACTGTAGGCACTGTGCCCGGATCTGGGTTTACTCTTTCTGTTTGCTCATCTGTTTCACGATGATGATCTGAACTCAACACCTGTTCAATACCGAGTAGCTTTAGGAAAGCCTTCCAAAATTGAGAGGTAAATTAGACTTCTCAGTTGGAACTGATCTTACTGGGGATCCCAGGAATAAATACATTGCACAAACAGTTTGGCCAGTTGTGCACCATTGGAATCAAAGTTGAAGGCACAAAATGGCCTTGCTTGGAAAACAAGTCAGTCACTACCCAAATCAGTTTTCTCCTTACTCTCAGCTAAGTCCACTATAAAGTCCATGCTGATTTCAGCCCAGGGATGGAGTGAAGTAGGGAGGAGTTGTAGTCCTGGGGGATTTCCCACACTCACTTAGCTATTGCACACACTGGGCAGCTTTTGATGTAAGCGTCTACATCCTGTCTCAGTCCAGGCCACCAAACTTGATGTCTGACCACATGTATGGTTTTCACAAATCCAAAATGTTCTGCTGTATTCATACTATGACACTGCTTTAAGATTTTAGCCCTTAACTCTTTTAACATATAAATCTTGTCTCCTATGCAGGGGATCCCATCTCATGAAGTCGTTCACCCCTGTACTTCCTCCATCAGCACCTCCTTCGTTCAGCTCTGTAAATCCACCTGTAACTGGGTCTCAGGGTCAACAGATTAGACTGTCACCACCAGACCCAGCTGCTGAAGGGTGAATATGGTATACATCACCCTTTTTCATTGACTTTATGCTGTGGCAGACACAAATTTTTTTTTGCCTAGGAAATGCTTTATTTGGAAGTTAAATTTGTAAAAGAACTCTAACCATTTGATTTGCTTGGGGCTCAATTTCTGGGGGATGTTAGTGCCTCCAGATTTTGATGATCAGTCCATGCCTCAAAGGAGAAAGAAGCCATCTCCAAAAAGTTCCTCCAATTACTCTGAGTTTGAAAACCTCTGGGACAGATAGATGCACAGATGCAACTGGCCAGTCTCATATGCCTGCAATAAAACAGCCCCTACAGCCATGTCTGAGGTTTCCACATGTACTATGAAAGCTTAGGATGGATCTAGATATTTCAAGAGGAGTTCAGAGGTGAACAGTTGCTTGAGATGCTTTAATGCCTCCTGATACTTTGCATCCCATTTGATGCGGAAGTGGGCTTTTTCTTATTGGGTATTTCCCTTTTCTCTTTGCCCCTTTCCCCTTAATCTTAAGCAAATCAGTCAGCAGTAATGAGATGTGGGCAAAGTTGAGGATAAATTGTCTATAAAACTTAGCAAACCCTAGAGAACTCTGGAGTTACCTCCTTGTTTTGGGGACTTCTCACTACCACATCCTGAACATTTGCAAAGTCCATCTCATTCCCCTATGCCAAGATACAATACCCCCAAAAGTCCCATCTTTCATTGTGGAATTCACATTTGGACAGTTTCACATACAACTGGTTGTCTAGCAATCTCCACAGCTCCTTTCTCAATAGCTGCACATGGGTTTGGTAGTCCTCTGCATATACTAGGATATTGTCCAAATATATCAACACCCTTTGGTACAAGTAATCACAAAGCACCTCATTAATCAGATGCAGAAACATTTCAGGTGCTCCACTTAGCCCAAAAGGCATGATTAGACATTCAAAACACCCCAGCTGGCTGTTAAAAGCAGTTTTCCACTTATCCCCCATGATGTAGTCCTGAGACAATTGACTCAGACCCAAGTCAGACTCAAGTCACTTCAGGGACTCGACTTGGCAATAAATGATGCACTGACTCTTGACTTGTATATTTTTAGTGACTGACTTGCTGCCTTTAGTTCAGGAATATAACATATTCATCAGAAACTTTGCAATTTTGAACCACAGTTCCATCTCTTTTTGCCTACTTTTCACATGACAGTCTGTTTGAAGCCCAACATCTAGGCCATTTCTCTGAGGGGAACAGTAAACATGTTAAGCAACAGGTTTGAGGCAAGGTTGAGATCTGCTCAGCAATCTGTCCCCACCACACATTAGAGGAGCCTTCTAAAAGTTATCTTAGCAGCAGAAAGGAGGACTTACCCCTAGAGCACAGGGAAGAATCCTTCCTTCTAAAGCTTTTGAAGGTTCAGTGATGGCGAGTAAGAAGGATCCTATTCCCCACTTCAGTAACTGGCTCCCAGATTTGAGACTTGACTTGACACTTCAACGTAGAGACTTGAGGCTTGACTTTGGACTTGGAAAAAAGACTTAAATACATCACTGCTTATCCCCATCATTAATTCACACTCAAAGTAAGCTTCTCTCCAATCCAGTTTAGTGAATATCTTGCCTTTGGATAGTGAGTCAGCATATCCTTCATGACAGGCAACGTATATTTGCCAGAGGTGGATATGCTGTTCTGTAATCCATGCAGAGTCTCAGAAATCCTGCTTTTTTGCACCGAAACATCACTGGTGCCACCATTGGGGATGTGATGGGTCTAATAAACCTGCTAGCCAAATTTTTATCTATCAGCTCCCTCTAAACTGTGAATTCCTTGGGACTCATGAAATACAGTTTAGTTTTAGGTAACTCCTCCCCTAGAATCAGTTCAGTAGCACAGTTTGACATGTGATGAGATGGCACGGAGACTGCCTCCTTTTCCTCAAATATTTGCTTGAGGTGTTTTATCTGTGGCTAGAACTTCCAGGTCCCTTGGTCTGGGAGTGATTCTGCAGGCTATAAGCCTTGCCACCACCTTACTGTCTACCTCACCCCTCTGGGGATGCTGCTCTAGACAGTTGGACTGGCACTTGAGACTTGGAGATATCACCTCATCTGTTACCCAGTCAATCTGGGGGTTGTGATACCTTAGCTATCAAGAGGGAGGCTGTAGGGCCCTGAACAAATTGCTGGGCTTCCTCATGTTCTCCTACTGCCATGTGCAGTGGGGAAGTTCTGTGTTTGATGGGTTCTGCTATCTGTCTGTACAAACTTTATGGGGGTTGGCAGCTTTTCAGCCTTGTCCCAGTTCTGTGGCCAGAGCAGGGTGCATGAGACCTTAGATAACCCTGATTCCAACATTCCAACATTCCTACAGTATCCATGCAGCTTTTTTCTTTTCTTCTTCAGTGGTACTATCACTTCCCTTGACCTAGACACTATATTCCTGTTGATGCAGCCCAGAATCGCATTGGCTTTCGGACACATCACACTGCTGATTCATGTTCAGCTTGTGATCCACTAAGATCCTTTTCACATGTACTGTAGTCAAGCCAGGTGTCACTCATCCCATGTCTATACATTTCATTTTTTTTCTGCCCAGGTGTAGTACCTTTGTCACCCTGATTTCTGGGGGTCCCGGGAGGGACACCTAAATGTGCTCACAACAGTGGGGAGGGAATTAGCAAAGAGCACTAGTTAGCAATGCAAGAGGCAGGGTAACGTAGCGAGATCTTGAACCCATACTACATATATTATTTACAAAATCTTACAAACATAAAATGCTTCCCCCTTTTCGTGGAATACAGCTATAAGATATTTATATAGGTCAACTATATAAAGAATCAACCTCCATAAATCAGAAAGGGAACAAATTATATATCTGCTTGTACATACTTTCCCTTAATTAGCTATGATTAACATACCTGTTGTCCCTCATATTTTATCATAAACTTTTCATATACCACCTAATAATTCTTGTTTGTTAACATCCCTATTCTTCCATACATTGACCATTTACTTCAGCTTCTCTTTTCTTATTTTCACCTCCCTCCACCCTAATACCAGTGATTACCATTGTTTAAATTAATAATTATTATTTCCATATATATCATCATATATCATAATAATAAATTAACTATTTAAGATTGAAAACCTGTCGTTGCAATTCCCTTATTTTCCAAGAATTTTGTGAATGGTTCCCAAGCTTTATAAAATTTACTATTCATCTTATTGTCCAATCTATAAGTCAGTTTGTCCATTTGTGCTATTTCTGTTATTTTTTCTAACCATTCCTCCACTGTGGGAATGTGAAGTGCTTTCCAGTATTTGGCATAGACTAATCTGGCCGCCACAATCAGATGCCACATTAATCTTTTAGTACAAAAGTCCACTGATTCATCAAAAATACCCAATAAAAAAATTTCAGGAATTAACTCAATTTTCCTCTCTAATATTTTTTGTACGTTTGCTCGTATTGTGTACCAGAACCTCTTTGCCTTTTCGCATCCTCACCACATATGATGGAAGGATCCCACTTGGTCCTTACACTTCCAGCATTTATTATTCATATTTTTATTCATATTTGTTAATCTGCTGGGTGTCAGGTACCAACGGTATACCATCTTCAGCACGTTTTCTTGTAGGGTATAAGATCTTGAGTATACCATATTGCTTTTCCATATTCTTTCCCAGTCTTCTAAGAGAATATTATATTTGAGATCTTTGGCCCAGGTTGTCATATAATCCTTAATCGTTTCTTCCTCCAACTTGAAGGATAGCAACCTCTTATACAATCTTGAAAGCAGGTTTTTTTCACCTTCTATCATCAATTCTTCCAATTCATTTTGTCTGAGATCCACTCCTTCTTCTTGCACATCCTTTTTAAATCTCTCTTTTATTTGCATATAAGGGAACCACTGTATTTCTAATCCTTCATCCTTTAACTGCTGTTGTTCCTTTAATATAAGTATATCTCTGTTTTGTTTTAATAGGTCCTTATACGTCAACCATTTGCCATATCTTCTCAGTCGTTTGATCAATAGCGCTTCTAACGGAGAAATCCAAGATGGTTTTTTAGGACAAAAATAGAATTTATACTTCTCCCACACTTTTAACAGTGCTTTTCTGATCACATGGTTCTTGAAAATCTTTTGGGTTCCGACTTTCCCGTACCACATGTACGCATGCCAGCCAAAGTGGAGATCGTGTCCTTCTAATGTTAATACCTTCCTGTCATCCAGACAAATCCACAGCTTCATCCAGGCTAGGCATGCCACCTCGTAATATAATTCTAAATCTGGTACTGCAAAACCTCCACGTTGTCTTGTGTCCGTCAACCATTTATATTTTATCCTTGGTTTCTTCCCATTCCATATAAATTTAGATAACTCTTTTTTGCTATCTTAAAACCACTTCTTAGGTATTGCAACTGGTATCATCATAAATAAAAATAATATTTGAGGAAGAACATTCATTTTTATCACGGAAATTCTACCCATCAATGAAAGGTCCAATTTTTTCCAAGTATTCAATTTCTTTTGAATTTGATTTCAAATCTTCTGATAGTTATTCTTATACAAATGGGTATTGTTGTTTGTCATTTTTATTCCCAAATATTTCACTCTTTGTACACATTGGACTCTGGCTTTCTTTTCAATCTGTTCTTTTTCCGAACCTCTAATATTTTTCAGAAGTATTTTTGTTTTAGCTTTATTAATTTTAAATCCTGCCATTTTACCAAACTTTTTAAAAAGTTCATTAACTTTTCCAATTCTTATTAGAGGATCTTCTAAAAATATCACCATGTCGTCTGCAAAAGCTTTATATTTAAACTGGTCTCTTCCAATCTTAACTCCTTGGATAGAGTCTTCATTCCTTATTTGCCTTAACAGGACCTCCAACACCAACACAAATAATGAAGGAGATAACGGGCAACCTTGTCGAGTCCCTTTCAAAACTGGAATACTTTCTGACAGATCCTCATTAATAATTATGCTGGCCTTCTGTTCACTATATATAGCCTTGATCCAATTTATAAAATTTTCTCCAAATTCCATTTCTTCGATAGGCTTTATCAAAAATATCCAATTGACGTTGTCAAAGGCTTTCTCTGCATCCAGTAAAATAAGGGCACCTTTTTTTTCACTATGAGATTCATAAAACTCTATAATATCTATGATCGTTCTAATATTAGATCTCATTTGCCTTCCTGGAATAAAGCCACTTTGGTCTTCGTGTATGAGTTCCGGTAGAATCTTTTTCAGTCGATTTGCTAAGATTGATGTGAAGATTTTGTAGTCCACATTTAAAAGTGATATTGGTCAGAAATCTTTGCATGTCAGAATCTTCTTTAGGGATCAGTGCTATATTCAGTGCTATATTCACCTCGATCCAACTCTTTGGAAGTGTATTTTTACCTACTATTTCATTCATCACCTCTTGCATCAGCCCCCAAAGTTGTTCTTTAAAGAGTTTGTAAAATTTTGCAGTTAGACCATCTGGGCCTGGGGCTTTGTTGGGTTTTGTACTCTCTATTGCCTCATTAATTTCATTGATGGAAATTGGTTTATTCAACATCTCATGGAAATTTTTAGGTATTTTTGGTAGGTTTTGTGAACGAAGATATTCTTCTATCTCATTTTTCTCCTCAGTATCCCAAGTTTGGAACAGGTTTTTGAAATAATTGGAGAGGACTTTATTTCTTTAGTTCCTAAAATTATACAGTCACCTTCCTTAATCTTCGCAATTAATCTTTTTTTCCTTTCCTTCCGAATCTTATATGTTAACCATTGTCCAGGTTTATTTGCGTGTTCAAATTGTTTTTGCTTTAAGAAGCGGATATTCTTTTCAATTTCATCCGTTGTTACCATCGATACCTGGTTTTGTAACACTTTTAGCTTCAGTAATGATACTTTGTCTTGGGGATTGTCCTTTAGTTTCCTTCTAAATCTTTAATCTCTTCCATTAAATCCGCCATCTTTTTCTTTTGCTTCTTTTTATATTCTATATTTTTTTGGATAAAGAAACCTCGAATCACAGCTTTAAATGTGTCCCATACTACTCTGGTTTCTACTTCATATTCCTTTTAAAAAAATCTTGCAATTCTGCTTTACATGACATAACAATATCATCTTGTGGCAAGAGAAATTCATTCAGTCTCCAAGATCTTCTCTTCCGATCTTGAACCCTATGTCTACGGGGTCAGGCCGAGTCAATGATAAGGCAGAAGTTAATAATAATAATTGTTTTATTGAAATACAGTCAAACACCTGTATGTAACACACTCACACGAAGAACCATAGAAATAAAAGGTAGGAGTTGGATAGAGGGATTTTGAGAGGAGGTTAGGTATGGGAAATACTATACCTGTCCTGAAGCCCGGTAAAAAAACAAAGAAGCTGGGGAGCGTGGATTCTCAGCACGTGGGGCTGAGGGGAGGCTTGTCAAACGGAGAGACAGCAATTCAGGAGGCAAGTCACGAGCGATCCAACGAGATGCTCAAAGTCAGGGGTTCTTATAGGGAAAATTGTGGCTGCAGGCTAGTCTGTACTTGGGGATAACAATGAGTTTCGGGCTGGAGACAAAGCCTCCGAAAGGGCAGTACTTTAGATGGTTAAATTATGACCAGATTAGAGTAGCCAGTATGCAAACGCGGAGTGCTTGAGACTTGTATAGTCTACTCATCAAGCTGCCTGCGCGGGGCAGGGGATCTTTTGTAAGTAGCGTGCATACATAATGTGGTACTTGCCTTGAGGTCTCTTGAAGCTGCATTCGGCAATGACTGGCCTGCCTGGATCGGGATTTGAATGGTTCGGCTATTGTCGGCCGCGCCTGTGTGCGTGCTTGTCTGGGGGCCTCGCAAGCATGTGGAGAGGAATGGGTGAAGAAGGCCAAATTATTGATATCAAATGATATCTTAATATCCCACAAGCTCGGGCTAGAAACAGCAGTAATACCTTACACTTCTCCCTGTTGAAATTCATTAGTTTTGGCTGAACTCTCTAATCTGTTAAGATTATTCTGTTGCCTTGCTTCAGCCTCTGGATGCTGGTGTAAGCCCTTTCCTGCTGGAATGGACAGGCATGCGGGCTGGTCATGAATGCATTGAAGTCCTCTAGCTCCACCGCCAACATGTTGTAAAGATCAAGTAGTCACTCCTCCGCCTTCCCTTTCAGCCATGTCAACATGTAGCATACCTTGGCAGCTTCGAATTTCTAGATGTATTCCCACACTCACATGAAACCCTGGACCTGAGTTAAAAAGAATCACAGTTTCATTGTATCCCCATCAAAGGCAGCCTTCAGGCCTCAGTCAGTGTAGGGGCACACCTCTAGTGGAGTGGCACCACTGGGACAGTGGGTGGCCTTCCTTCCTTTCACTGTGTTGGTCCCATCATTGAGAGTCTCTACTGTCAGGCTAGCCATCTCTTCCCCTCACCAAGGGTTTCCACTCCATCCATGTGCCTGGTCTCCTGCTGTGATCTGCATTCATGTATCATCATTTATAAATAGCCTTTTAACTCCCTTACATCATCCTTTATGGTCTGTAGTTCATGCTCCCATTTTTCCAGGGCAGCCCCTCATGAATGGAAATCACTGAATGCCCTGCTGGGTCTCATGTCCCATCTCTTTTGAGTCTTTCATGGTCATCAGCATCCAGTGCCCACTGCCATTGGGTAGCAAGTGTAAGGTCCTTAGCTAAGGGAGTGCTTGGACCAGCTCCCATTTCCTTGTGTGCTGGTCACCTCCGTTCCTTGAACCTGATAATCAGTTCAGCCTCCATTTGCAGGTAGACTCAGACAGGAGGATCTTTGAAGATATACTTGCTCAAGAAAAGTTCTTAACTGAGTTCTGGCAATGTGTGATGTCTTGTCTTCACCTAACTCAATAAGCAGTCTTCATGGATGGGTCCAGAAAACATTTAATACAGATTAAGTTCAGAACACAAACAACATCCTTGCCAGAACTGGAGATGAACAAACAGTTTCACTTTTTTAAACATCTTTCACCCATTCCATCATCTCCTTCTCACTCATACCATTCTTATGCTCTAGCCTTTGCCAGTCTCTTGGAATGACCTTGGTTCCCCTACTCCAGCTGACTTCCCCCTCCCATCGCCAAAACATTGAAGGAAATGCAGCATTGAAGGAAATACAGCAGGATGGTTACAGTCAGGCTAACCTAGGCATGACAGAGATGGCAGTGCACTCTGACACAATCTGATTAAATGACTAGGGACTGTGGGTTTTGGAATTCAGTATGTGTGGAAACTGCCAGGTTGTGGAAAGCTGTCTTAAAGTATGGACTCTACAAAGATTTTTTGTCACTGGTCTGCATCTCAGTTCTTTCCACCCCATTGACATGTGTACTGTTCATTCATCCTTTGAATTCAATTGATTTTTGACCATAATTGGAAAAGGTGAATAAGGAATAATCTGTTAGAGGATACTAATCCACTGAAAACAGAAAGGGCAGCAGTAAGAGGTTTAAAGACAAGTTTCTAAGTCAAAGATGCAGAATTGTTAATCTGAAATATTTTGAGTGCCTCTGATCATATGCAGATTTTTTTTTTTTTTTGCACTATTAACAGCAGTATTCTCTACCTTGCCACTCACTTGGGATCATGAAGTATTGTCTACAAAGATGAATGCTAGCCTGTAGTATATGTTTCATATGTTAGGATTATGGATTTTGAGTTCATTTTTTGCCATTGCTAGTTTCTAACCACTCCTCTGCTCTCCAACTATCCTCCTTCTCATGAGATCATTCCTGGCAGTAGATAATGAAGCAAAACTTTTTAGTCATTGCACCTCTGAAATAGTGGATGCTCTTGACTAGGTTTGCTTTTGTGTGTCTTTAGTCAACTATTAAATTATTGAGGGGGGAGTAGTTATATCTTTTTTAGTTGACTGTAATTCATGTCAACTCGATGCTAATCATATAGGATTTTCTTGGCAAGATTTAGGAAGAGTACACTCCCAAATCAAGCCTAGATGATTCATTGGTACATAACTCTTTAAATATAACTAGTTGTTTCTGAGCTCTGTGAAAAAAAGGGTTGAAAATGGAAGCCAGGTAGACTGTGTAACTAGAAATGATGGCTGGCATCCTGTTCAATAGTTATGAGATCATAAACTGGATGTACAATATCATAGCTGCTGGGGATTCACATTTTCAGTCATTAACAATGGAATGTAGCACCACTCTGGCAGCATCCCAGCCAAAGGATTTCCTAGGCACTGCTGATTGGCACTGTAAGAAATGATGTCCGGAGTTGTCTTCCAGTTGTAGGATATATGCAGAAAAGCAGTTGTGACCAGACTTCTAGGGGTGTCTCCAGCTACCTGTTCTTGATGCATGCAATGACTGAGAAGGTATTGCAGATATCATGCCCCAGTGCCTGTAGCACCTTGGCAACCATTTGGCAGGGGTACTGCAACGCTAAAAAGGTAGTTTATTGAGCCCAGCATCATCAGACATAATTACAGTGAGGGAGCTCTATCACTGTAGTTACATTTGATGATGCAGGATCTTGGTCGGTATCTGTAGTAGCTGAAGCAGTTGCTGAAGCAGACTGGGTATGGCACCAAGAATTTTTAAAGAACTGTTACCATGCTATAGCCCTTCCCTACAAGGTATATACCTGTAGCACCATGGAAATGAAAATACCACAGTGTATTTAACTCTCACTTATATTCATAGAATCATGAAGTTGGAAAGAGCCCCATAGGCCATCAAGTCCACCCCCCCAATGAAGGTACCTGTCTATCCTCTTTTGGAAGACATCCAGAGAAAGAGTCTCCACAACATTGCTTGGCAATTGATTCCATTATCAAACAACTGTTACTGTCAAGCAGTTCGTGCTAATGTTCAATTAAAACCTACCCTTCTGTAACTTAAAACCATTAGACCTGATCCTACCCACTGAAGTAGCAGAGAACAAACCTGCACTCATCTCTCTGTGGCAGCCTTTTGGATACTTAAAGAGAACAATCATGTTAGCCCCTGCGTCTTCTCTTCACCAGGCTGAACATGCCCAGCTCTTTCAACTTTTCCTCATATGTTTTGTTCCCCATACCCCTTATCAGTCTTGTTGGTCTTAACTTGAAAATTATGCCTTTATTGATACAAGTTGAAATATTATTGTAGTTAAAAAGGAGAGATGCATCTCCAAGAGATACATCTCCAGTGGATGGTGTGTGCATACGTGTATGTGTGTGCAGTGTGCCCTCTTGTGGTGCGACATTGGCATACACAAATCTGAGGTTGCACAAAGCTTCACATCTATTATCAACAGATGCAATGGGTATGTGCCTGCACTGCCATAGGTGCATGCCCATTATGTATATTGAACATAATGCAATGCAAGCATTTGCTTTTTTGGTTTATGCGAGAGTTCCTGGAACAGAACCTCTGCATTTACAGAGGGCGCATATATTTATTTTAGAACCAGCCCAATGTGTTTCTGCCTATATGTATATTTTAATGGCTTCTTCAAGAGCTACATAATGTTAGCAGCTTTACACCCCCATGCTTTGATATGGTCTAATTGGCAAATATTATTTGGCATGAAATTAAGTTATATGGCTGAAAGGCCATGTGGAGAAGGGACACTGGCTGGAAAGTTGTGCAAGAGTAGGTCAGAGGTGTCCTCAGCATGGGCAGGTCATAAGTTCCCTGTAGATTAGCCGGGAAAGCCTGACTTAATGGGTCTAAGCTAATCCTCTCAACTGCACACAGAAAACATTAGTCAAGCCCAGGTGCAGCAAGCAAGCACCCCTGCTATGCACATTTCCTACCGAAACCTTCCCTAGTCATATTACTTAACCTTCAGGGAGGGAAATAAAGTATAAAAACATCAGTTTTGACCAGTCACATGCAGTACCTGAAATGCTGGACACCATTGTGTTGCTCTGAATCGTGATTTAGTCTGCCCTTAGACACAAGTCCAAGCCACTCCACTGCTTCTTCACTAGTCTTCTGGATTGGTAATTATAACCCAAAAACTTCAGCCTCTCTATCCAACATTTTTCATCCCTTTATCCTTCAGTTAGCTCTTTTGTGAATATGTGGCTGTTTATATCCTGTGTGAGTGAATTCCCCTCAATAAAACACATTTTTAGTTTACTTTTAAATCTCTGGCTGTTCTTTCCTGTGAGGACCCTGTAAGCATTGGTGGAAGATCTTGTTAGATTACCCTCCTCTTGCGTGCCTCCTAATTTGAGCTGATTAATTCTCCATTATCACATGGAGATACTGGCATTGCGAGTGGACCCCTGAGTTGCTCACGGATAAAAGCAAATATAAATAAAAATTTCAAATTAAAAATCAAAATGACAACATATAATTATACCATGAAAACTATATAAAATTGTCCTAATACATTTCAATTTTTGTATATTGCTTAAAGCACACCAGTATGCTATCTAGCAACAGAAATTTCTGGAGCTGAAAATCTCATTCCATTTGCTAGACTGACAATAAACTGAAGAACCAGGTTCTCTGCCTCCTCCATTTTTCTGATCATATGATATTTTATTATATGATCAGAAAAATGGAGGAGGTAGAGAAGAGGCAGGAGATAAAGTTTTTCATTTACTGCTCCAGGAACCAATGATTTTCATTTTAAAATTCACTCTGCTTCTTTTTTACTAGTCTTTTCATTATTATTATTTATTTTCTATAATCCAAAATGCAAGGTCTGTACTGCTGCTAAACCAAATATCACCTATTGTTAAAGAAAAATAATCACTCATTAATTAATAATTAATTAATAGGCAGTCAAATAAAAACCCACTATTAATCAATTGTTAAACTCATTGGTTTTAATAAATAATCGATCAATGATCATTAGTCAATTAAATCAATTGAATCTATAACGATATAAATGATAATCTATTAATAGGTGTTAAATTGTACTATTATACTATAGTAACCACCTAGGTTGGATTACCTGAATTCTCAGTTCATTTGCTTTTTATTCTGTATAATCAAATCAATTACTCAGTTGCTTATAACAATAACCCTTTATATTATGCATATAGAATAAATCGGAACTGAATCAAATAGGCTGAAAATCAGCATTCACCAAATCACTTATCAGGTTTAAAGTCAATTCCTAAGTCAAATCAATGTTAAGTCAATATTACCTCAGTAAGGTGAATGATTCTTCGAAATAATGTCCATAAATTCCATAAATACCAAGTCCAAGATAGGTTTTATGTTAAACTGAAAACCCTTCTGCCCTTCCTTTTCCCCCCTTTTTCTGTCTCTTCCTCTCCTCTTGCTTTCTCTTCTTTTCACTTCTTTTCTTCTTTATTCTCCCCTTATTGTTTCTCTTGGGTTCTTAATCAACAACCGGTATTGTATTCTCCTTTCCTTCTTACATTCTTTCCTCCAGTAACTTTGGGGCATTGTGATAACTGAAGCCCCTGTCAGAGCTGCTGCTGATGAGCAACAGCTGTTGGTCCCTGTTGCTCAGGGTAGAGATGACGAGCAGCAGCTGTTGGTCCCTGTGGCTCTGGCTAGAGATGAGTCTTGCAGCTCAAGAGCTCCCCCTGCTGCCATGGACCAAGCAGGCTTGGATGTTCCTCTGCCTGCTCCTTGAGGGCAACAGGGATCTGATTCTGAAGATGCTTTGGAGCCTGTGTCAATCAGCCCACAAACAAGGCAGAGACTCAAGAGAGCTGAGCAAAGGGAGGCTTCGTTGATTAAGTTCAAGAAGCAGTGACTAGCCACACCTGTGTCTTGGGCTATATAACTGCCTGCCTGGAAGCTTTCCTTTGCTTGTGGCAAACTTCTTTCAAGTCTTCCTCTTGCTTGTTCCTTGCTCCCAGCACCTGGTTCCTGCTACCTTGAATTGATCTCTGGACTCTTGACCCTTGGCTTTTGGAACTCTGACTACGGCTTTCGCTTGATGCTCTGGTAAATGAACTCCCTTGTGTAAAGTGCTTGCTTGTCTCCTCCCGGCTGGACTTTGCTGGCTCTCACACTCCCTTCTATGGGATGGCTCGCCGCCCAGGTCTCTGACCTTGACAGGCATATTATCAAACAGTTCATGGGGCAGAGATACAATATATATACAAATTCTAGTTGACAAACATCTCCATTCCTTCCTTTCTTCCTTATTTCCCAGGTATAACCAATGTTCTTATTAGCACTTACATATAATACAACAGTTTGCTGAGTTTTAACAGTTTTTACAATCTGTCCCCAGTATCTTTTTTTAATCATTTTATTCAAATTCAAATATAATTCAAATATAAAACACACAATTATAACTGTCAACTTATTTGAAATATTTCTGATCTTCCACACTGATCTAGATTTCATTATCAGTATTTCTTAACATGCTTAAAATATTGTACTACATTTTACTGCTATTATTACTTGTTGATTCTTGCATTTCCATCTCCATATTCCTGCTTCATGATATATATCCTGTAGCCCCCTCATAATTTATCTTAAATCATGAATCACAGATTTCCATCTGATGGTACCCAGCAATTACCCATTATAATTTGCCATTCTTTTTGTATCTCTTTGTCTCATTTCCCAATCTGTCCCCAATATCAAACAGTCAAAGGGAAAGAGGCAGTTGGGTTTCAGAAAACCACTCAACTCTGTAGCTCCATTCCTCAGAAATACACAAATCCAGAAAGGGAAGGGTATATTCTAACACTCATTGATCACAAAACAGCAGATAAGAGTTTCTCTAGCATTTGTCATATCTCCAAAGCTTTAGCATTTTAAAAGCTTTGCTTTTGGCATTTGGTGTTTCCACTTTAAGTCAGAAAGTTTAGGGAGAAATAAAACAGCAATGGCAACTGAAAGTCAAATGTCGTAACTATGCAGTAGGTGGCAAAAATGAAAAATAAACTTCCAGTTATTTAATTGATTGAGAGTTCTTGCTACTTCCACTTCGCCTTCCAATTCACCTACAGCAGAAAAGGGCTTATCGTCTCTTAATTAGAAGAGGTGAAGCGTGTCCCGTAAGACCTCACAATTTCCTTCATTAGAAGGGAGGTCTCACTGTCCTTTTTGTAGGTCTTCCAATTTGGTCTAATAAAAATAATGTTCTTATGTTTAACTGAAAGAAAGCTTGGAAAAGATTTGGCGGCTGGGATAATGGGAGAGGGGAATCCCCCCCCCTTCTGCTGCGGGCAAGTTGTCAATGGCAGCGGCAGCCTCCGTCTGCTTCTTCTACTACAACCTTCTGTGATCAGCAGAGAGAAGTCAGCCCAGGCTTTGTCACCTGTCCACCTCTGGCTGAACCCCCCTCTTCTGGGGTACCAGACGAACCAGTTTTTGAATCGAAGTTCCACCAGTAGCCCACAATAGCGGCAGTCTTCAGAATGGCATTCCAAAGATCATGGCTCCCAGCTCTCGCGATCGAACCAGAAGTCCTATCATATAGGTGTGGATATGTTTTTGTGGCCTAAATGTAGAATTTTGTATTAGTCTCTGTTGAATTTCAGACTCTTAGTTTCAGCCCCATCTTCTAGTTTACCAAGGGCCTTTTAAATTCTTCCAATATGCTAGCTCCTCCCAGTTTTGCATCATTTCCAAACTTAGTAAGCATTCCCTCTAATCCGTTGTCTGAGTCATTGATAAAAACATTGAAGAGTGTTGGCTCCAGGACAGAATGCTGTGGCACTCCACTGATGAATTACTTCCAGTTTGAAGTATAGCCATTGATTATGTCTCTGTGAATGTGGATGTTGTGTGCAGCTACTCTGTTACTCTCAAGAAAACACACAGTTTTTTTCCTCATTGTATTTAACAAGGTTCGGGATGATTAGCTTCCAACAGTTGCTGGAGTTAATGATTTACAACACACACTGGGTTATATAGTGTTATGCACTTTTACACACTCGTGATGCCCATTGGTGGATTCTTCGGATATACTCCTCTCCCAAACTTCCAATTTTTCCCAGGGAATTAACTTCCCATACTTTGATCTAAAACATTTCTCCTTCTCCTTTAGCTGAGCATCTCACTTAGCACTGGCCAGATGCCTAGAGGCTGTCTTGTCCCAGCTCTTTGATCCCTTTTCTCTAGGTTGAGATTCCCAGACTCTTTCTTTTGATATGCAACCTACTGTAAACCACAGTTCTAACTTCGGTACTTGAAAGTTCATGCATAGTAAATCATTTGTTGATTGAAATTACTTCTAAGTAAATAAAGCTATTCCTAGCCAGCCTGGCTAAATACTCATTTACAGCTAACATTCAGCTATTAACCCACATCCAACAGAGACCATATGGTTTCTTGTATCATACTTATTCAAACAAACCTTATGTTACATTAATAGTATAATCTACATTCATTCATAATCATGTATGATCCATATTATCCACATAGCATGGAGTACATCTGACATGACAGTGGTTTTCCAACAAATTATGGATCAATCTAATGGTGTTCCTATCTATTCCACATTTGATCAGTTTCCTAATCAAAGTATCACAGAGGACTCTCAAATGCCATCTGCTCAGCTAGAGACCCAATGAAAAAAGGTATAAGATTAGTTTGGCAAGATTTGTTCTTGACAATCCCATGCTAGCTCCTGTTGATCACTGCATTGTCATTGGGATACTTGCAGACAGACTCCTATATAATCTGTTCTCTGTTTTTTTTTCTTCATAGTTTGAGGTCAGGCTTACTTGTCTGTAGTTCTCCAGTATTTTTCCCCTTTTGGAAGAGAAAGACAATGTTTGCCCTTCTCCAGTCCTTTGGCATCTCATCTGTTCCCCAAGATTTCTCAGAAGTGATGACAAGTGGTTCAGAAAGTACATCAGCAAGTTCCTTCACTACTCTGGCATGTAGTTCATCTGGTCCCACGCATTTGAATCATTTAGGTTAACTAGATAATTCTTGACCATCTCCTTGTCCATTTTGATTTGTGGTCTGGATCCCTAACCCTGATTCCTACTGCTGCATGGATCCACAAAGGATTTTTTTGTGGTGGAGAATGCTGAATCAAAATAGATGTTGAGCAGTTCTACCTTTTTGTTGTGATCTGTTAGCATTTTACCATCCTTACTGAGCAACAACCCAACCATTTCCTTGGTCGTTCTTTTACTCCAAGTGTATCTGAAAAGAAACTTTTCATTGCTCCCTGCTTGCATAGCCAGTCACTACTCATTCTGGGCTT